>CM038050.1:187309242-189709242 GCA_021397845.1 Areca catechu | reverse complement strand
TTTTCCTTTTTTTATGGTGCAACCTTCGGCAAGCAGCCTCTAGAACTTGTTATGTGAAAATATTCTATCATGAATGAAATATCTGATGTGTATATGTATATGCTCAACTTTATGCCTCCAGTTCACTTTCCAAGTATGGCAACCATGGGAATTAGCTGATTTTTCAGTCATATTGAAATTGGTTGTTTCATGCTGTCCTTTGATGGAACTTTGAAGAAATCCTTTTTCCAGGCTTCTTACACCGCCCGGTACTCCACTTTTTCCATCTTTGGATAAGGAGTCCAATAGATCTCCAGGAGGCAATACTGGCACTCCGAAAGCTCGTCCGACAGTGCTGAAATCCAGGGTGAGCACTCTACTCTTACGGCTGCTTCAAGTTTTCTATATTTTGGTGTAAATTTGAATTCATGCTATGTACTTATTTTTCTTATTCCGCCTTGATCTTCCCATGGCCATGGGGCCCACATTGGAAACAATAGGCATGTCCAACACATTCTCCACATAGGTATGTTCTGTTTTATTATCGGTGACAGCAAGTGCTTGTGTTGAACAAAGTGCAGTTAGCAATCAATCTCTCAAGACCTACATAAATGGTAACTATTGTTGTAACTGGAGTAAGAGGATTCTGCCCTTGATCAGACAAAGTGGGAAAAAAGAATGTTCAAATACTCACCCCAAATTGATACATAGGATATGTCTGTTAATATTTTTGTGGAATGGCTATTTTAAAGCTGTTCCTTGACCAGTTATCTAAGATTCTCGTAGACCTCTATTGTTCAGTAATTAGAGACACACATAATTCTGAAGAGTTGAATGTGTTGGGGGAGAAAGTTGGCATGATTGTGAAAAATTGAATATACATCTTTGGAAATGACTGCCCTGTTTCTCCATCCAATGTGACACATTGTCGCTTAACACTATTCGATCTGCTCAATGATATAATGTTATGTCATACTTTATAACTAAGATGTGTCCCTAGTATGAAATGTTCGAAATTAGGTCAATCCATATATGGCATCAGCATGCACCTGGGAGATTTCATTGACCTGCACTGGCAGATTTACCTGAGCTTGTGGTCATTTTTGACCTTGCTTCTCTCTCTAGTTGCTTAAAGGTTTTTAGGAGGTTCACATTACTGCTGAATCAGTAGCTGGTTTTTATAGATGTTAGATATTTCCTGTTAATCTGTTCGATTCTAAGTTTCCTACTTATTTGCTATTTACAGGCTTTGTTGGAGCAGCTCTCTATAATGAAAATTTTCATGCTCCTTTAATATATATATATATATTTGTCTATTTTATGCTGGGAAAGCTTATAAATTCTCCAAGTGATTAGTTATATTGTATCAATACCTTGAGTTTTAAATGGTTGTCATTTTGTTGTGCTTTTTCATTATTTGGAATGTGCTGTGAGCACTACCACAATCTGATTTACTATAACTTTTTTAAAACTTGATGTGCCTGAGTTTATTCTGCGCGTATCACCCGTCTGTGAGGCATTTGATGCTGACAATGTATGTAGATGTAAAACATTAATTCATCATCAAGATGTTACCATGTTTTCTTGTTCATTTCAGTAGTATAAGTTTTATAATCTAGTCTATTGGACATACATAGGTTTCTTACTATTAGTAAAATATATAGGCCACACTCCTATTTTAGTATTCTTATTCTGCCTATCATGTGAGTTCTGTTGTGGTCATCAATTGGTTCATTAAAGTGAAGAAGAATTATGTCAATTTATTATTTTTTTGACAAATAGTCATTTTACTGCATTTCTTTGAGCTGATGTTCGCATCTTCATGCTGCGTTTCTCAGTTAGCTAATCCCTCAGACACTTCTTCAAGAAGTACCTTGTCCTCAAGACAAGCAACATCATCCAGTGGCTTGAGTTCATCTGCTATGGGATCAAGAAGGCCATCATCATCTGGTGGGCCTACCCATACTTCATCAAGACCTGCAACTCCCACTGGGCGCCCTACAATAACTGCCACTTCTAAATCTTCCAGACCTTCCACCCCCACTTCCCGGGCCACATTATCTTCAAAGCCAGTGGTTCCCCCACCGAGATCATCTACACCAGCTAGATCTTCTACACCCACATCCAAGCGTTCTTCACTTGTCCCCAGCAGGCCTGCATCCAGGTCAGCTACCCCAACAAGGCAGCCTTCTACGCCATCTAGCCTGCCAGCCAGTTCTGCTCCACCAGGTCGATCTTCTTCTGTTACGAAGTATGGCCCCACGATATCAAAAAGTTCAGTACCATCACGTGGCAGCTCTCCAACAGTAAAATCCAGACCATGGAAACCATCAGACATGCCTGGCTTTTCCCTTGATGCACCCCCGAATTTGAGGACATCATTGCCTGAGAGACCCTCTTCAGCTTCTCGGGGTAGACCCGGAGCACCCAGCTCAAGATCATCTTCAGTTGAGGCTGGACCTGGTGTTAGACCAAGACAGCAGTCTTGCTCTCCATTCAGAGGGAGGGCTTCAGATGGTAATGTCCATAAAGGTAGTTCTGTTCCAGCAGTTAGCAGATCACACTTAAATGGTGGTGACAGCCTAAACCCTGTTCTAATTGGAAATAAGATGGTTGAACGAGTAGTAAACATGAGAAGACTTGCACCCCCAAAGCAAGATGACCAGCGATCGACACATAATAACCTCCCTGGGAAGCCATCACTGTCACCAGATAGCACTGGCTTTGGAAGAACACTGTCAAAAAAATCACTAGATATGGCTCTGAGGCATATGGTATATATGTTGCCTTCTTTTTGTTTTTGGTTGGTTATTTACTGGGCATTTGTTATTTGTTTGTTATCCATGTGTATTTCCCATCTTCATTAGTGGATAGACTTCTGTCATATGACATTTTTATTATGGGAATTTCTGCTCATGCAGGATATAAGGCGGAGCATCCCAAACAGTTTACGACCGTTAATGACGAAGGTTCCAGCATCCTCTATGTATAGCGTGAGGTCTGGGTCTTCAAGAAGCAGACCAGTTAGTGTTTCCGACTCTCCTCTTGCCACGAGCAGCAATGCTAGTTCTGAACAAAGTGTGAATAACAATATGATATGTTTGAATGGAAGTGAACTTGAAGATGATCTCAGCAGCGAGAAAGGAGGCAGATCCTCCCCTGCAGGTGCTGGGGCATTGCTCGCCAGATGATCAAATAGAAGAATTAATCCTCTTGCTGTTGACGAGTGTTTGCAATCAAAGTTAACGTCCTTTACTTTTCTTTTTCTCCTACAGATTGGCAGCCGAAGCAGCCAAGGAAGGCCACTTTTTTTGGATGACCTGATGAATTCCTATCTGTGTTGTATCAATTTAGCTGTCTGCTATCATCTTGTAGGCCTTTTTCGTGATGATACCAAGGCCTTTATGCATGTGGAGAACCGTTCGATGGCTTATGGTTTGCTTCTTCCTACTTTACCTATACAACGAGATATTTTAATTTTAAACTGCTAACCAGATAGGAGGGCTTGTTATTCCAATACGCCTAAGATAACGCGGTAAAGCTAGTTGCTGAAATCCTGCAGTGTCTTCTTTCATGAAAATCCTGCAGTGTCGTTTTTGTGTCTTGTTAGTTGTCCACGTCACAGGGTTTTCAATATGTTAGAGCTCTTGCACTCCTTTTTAATTGTCGAGTTTGTATTCATCAATATCATGGCAGCCGTCTAAGCTTTGACCGTTGTTGCCCTCTCGAGCGAGTTTAGTTAACAGTCTTATGTTTTAGTCGGGAAACATGGTTGTCATATAAATTGTCTTCTGCTACTAATAGTACAGTTTGATCTGGAAAGTTTTTTAAATGAACATGCATATGAGTAGCCAAATCCATGAATTTATAGGGCATATCCTCTTTGGGATGTCACGGATAAGTAGCGTCTTCCTGGCTGAGATGTGAAGTCATTGTATGGTCCGCTCAAGTTTCCCTTTTCAATTAAACGTTTCGTGAGTACCGATCAGGCACTCGCAAGCAAAGTCCTTTTGATCTTGAGATTTCCTTCGATTTACTCAGGTATAAGCCATTGGTTTTGAGTTTATCATCCATGCATGCTACAATATATTAAAGAAAGGTCCAAAGCTTGGCAACTGTTACGTGATGAATGTTTTCTTATACATTCGTGTGGCATGCCATATATCAAGGCCAATTTTCTTGGGTCTTTTTCTTGAAGATACATATAAATGTGCAGCATTTCAGCAACATAGCTAAGCGTATATCTTTATGTTTTTACCTAACAACATTGTTGAACTAAACAAATGTAATGTCCTTGGGTGCTTGCAAGCAACTTAACAACTTGACCTTTCAAGTTAATTGCAATGCTCATGCATACCTCCATGCCATCATATTAACTTATTTTCAAGAGTGCTTCGGAGCTTGGCATCTTTGTATCAACTTAATGACCTTGTCCTTTAAGCGAAATACTGCTCACTTGAGAAATTCAAAATTTTTTAAGTACTTCTATACTATGATATAATCATTGTGTTACTGATCCACAAGTCATCATGCTGCTTTTTAAGAATGTACAAATCAAATTTACATGACCATATAATGCCTCAACTATGCATGAGGTTCAAGCAATCCATTTCTAGTATTGCCTGGCTGAATCATCAAGTTTGACACATCCCATAACCTCTTAAAGTTATAGTTGATTGGGCAAGTCCAAAGCCCTCCTAGGTTTTGCTATCCAAGCTTCTTCATAAGCTTGTGTGCTGTAATTCCAGTCTTGCATCATTAGCATGTCTTTTAATTAATTGTCATATCTTCCAACAATGTTTATGACATGATTGCACATCATTGTATGCTACCATGGTCTTAAAAGGTGCATGGCTATATCATCCAATACTCTATGTTAATGGTTTACTTGCATTTAATGCATTGCCATGACATTGGCATCCAAGTTTGCCTAAGAAGTAAATATATTCGACCAGTTGATCCTTGTACCTGGTTGACTTTTTTTTGGCACAACCCTCTTGACCGTCCTTGATCCTTTACCCAACTTCAAGGCATATATCCTGATCAAAATTTCATAAGCCATACTTGAACTCTATGACCAACCGGCTCCTATCAATTCCTACGATACATCATCCTGCAATGCTCATAAGACTTGTCCATTTGGATAGGCTAAATCCTTGCCTGATTGGTCCTCTATCGTCTTTATGCTCCATGATAGAGATTAAGAATATATGGAGTAGTCTGGACAATTTCTTGAGGATAAACCTCTTAAAAATTCCTGTCTCATATAATGTGACTAGCTCATCCAACCAACATTGTCTTGAATGCCTCCAATCAAGACCATCCAAGTATGGCATTTTCTTGCCCCGCAACCATGCCATGATGGATCCATATCTTACGAGCCTGGGAGAGTTGGGAATGTAACCAAAGCTCACTTAAAACCAAGAGGAATCCTCAAGTCCCCACATATGTCTTGGTGATGCATCACTATGACAAATATCAAGTCTCTCGAGCCCCTTGATATCATGCCATGGCTATGCCACTCCTTGCCTAACCATTTCTTCCCTCAAAATTCTAACAAGATATCCGCTTAAACTTTACCCTGGAGGTTCCAAAGTACCAAGCAGCATTGCAATTTTTTGGAGGCTAGGATGCATGCCCCACACACATAGGACTCAGATCCAGTAGGCATGGCATGGGAAGGCATCTACATGCCTTTAGACTCGTGCCTGGGACAGCCATGTCGCACATCCCATGCATAGGTTTGAGGCTCAGATGCTTTGCGGATCATAGCATACCCAATAGCCCCTTGCGACATGCCTATGGCTTGTTTGTGACAATTCTCCCCCATTCAAGGTATTGATATCCTCGTCAACATCCAAACCACTCTCGGAATATCGATCACTATGATCAAAAGCCTGTTGTAGCCATTGTAAACATGGTTCCTCAAGTTAGAGCCCCATGGCCTTGGTATTCTTGATTCTTTCTCCATCACTACAAATCCATCATCCACACCATACTCTTTCACGGAACCAAAACTATATCATACCCTGATGTTGGCCTCTGCCCTTGACATCAATAGGGTCCTCTAACCTTTCAACTACATGGCACTCCCTAGACTCTTTCAAGGCTTCACTCTCGATAGCCCCAATCTAAGAGAGGCAACTGCAACCTTTGAGCTTTTGACAGTCCTTTGACCCTCAACTTCGGCTGAAAATCAATGCGGCATTTCTCGGACTCTTCTAAGGCTTAACTTCTAATTGCCCCAATATAGGAGCGGCCATTGCTTCTACCAAAACATCCTCAAATTTACTACCAGATACACCATAATATCTCAGTCCATTTTTTTAGCTATGCCACTCTAAAAATTCTAGTCGCTCGAGATACTTTACCCTGCAACTTTGCATGTAGCCTAAGTACTTCAGCATTCACAAGCATTCTTTACCTTGAATTTCATTTTGTAGTCACAAACTAGTAGACTTTCATATTCATGGATTCTCATTCACTTGTGCTAGCGATGAGCAACATTTATCATTCAAGGTCAAGCACATCACCTCTATAACTTGCTCTCCCACTTTGAGTCATTGATATCTATAATGAACCCAAAAGTCTAACTCTTCTTACACTGGACTTAACCCCTCAGGCGAACTCTATCCAAGAGTGCTCCGTAACTCAGCATCTAACTCAATAGCTATTATAATTTTTGGATCATTGGTTTTGAATTTGTCATCAATGCATGCTAGAATATTTAATCGTATGGGAGGCTTGGAGTAGTTGAATGGAAAAACTTTCATGGTGGCTTGGGGGGGGGGGGGGGGGGGGGGGGGGGTTGTGTGTGGAAGAATTTTTCCTTATTTTGTTTGTCCACAAGAGTCTCAATTGAATGGGAGACTTGGAGTGGCCAAATAGGGAAGCTATGATCGAGGCAAAGGGGGTCTTTCCCCTATTTTTTCTCCTATTTTTTAAATCTTCAAAATCTCAATTGGGTGGGAGGCTTGGAGTGACCGAATAAAGAAGGATTAGACTGTGGCTACAAAGTCCTTCCTGGCAGTTTTTCCTTTATTTTTTCCATCCTCAGGTGTCTCAATCGGGTGGAGCGGCTGAACTGGGAAGCTTAGACGGTGGCTAGGATTTTGTGCTAGGTATTTATAGATACAAGTTTAAAGGGTATAAATATATTATCAAAAAAATAAAAGTTTTTCTCTATACATCCAATCAGGTGGGAGGCTTGAACGATCAATGAATAAATCTTAGACGATGGCTAGAGAGTCCTTTTCCTTAGTTTTTCCACTATTTTTCTGTCCTCAGGTGGCTAGGATTTTGTGTTAGGTATTTATAGATAAGAGTTTAAAAGGTATTGTTGATGTCGAACCCCAATGATTGGTCTCGATTAGTGGGATTGCCGATTTGATCACCTCCAATCCTTGTAAAACAAGTCCCTGATCGAGAATTTTTCTGGGGGGATCCTCCAATGATTAAGTTAGTAAGGTTCTGGTAAACAAATAGAAAATCTTAGAGAAGTGTTGGTGTCGGGGTTTTTCCAAGTGTGTATTTTTTGAATGTCCCCTCTTACCTGTATTTATAAATGTTGCCGCTTACACCGTCGTGGCCTGTAGCTTGGGGATGACCTCGGATGCCGATCTCGTCGCTCGGAAACCAGCTCGCGCGCCCAGACCTGCAAAAAAGAGGAGACTCAGGTCGGAAATCCCGGTGGGGCACTTCGAGGATCAAGTCAGTGGCGATCTAGAAAAATAGATCCTTCCCTGTGGGTCCTTTGGTCGGACTCCATGCTTGGAGGAGGAGATTTTGCTTTAGAAAGAAATAGTAAAGTGAGAGTGGCAGCGGTGGAGGAGAGCACGAGCTGTGACGGCTGTGTCCGTTGAGACTCTTTCGACGAGTACTTCGGTAGCCTCAAAGTGCTCTGCCCCTTGCTTGCTCTCTCATTCGCTTGCCTTTGTTTGCTTACCTTCTTCGAAGACCTCATGAACCTTCTTTTAAGCCATGGGCCCTTCCAGCGACCTACCTCGGGTTCCTCCCCCTCGCAGGCACCAGAAGGTCAATATTTGGCAGCACTCCGTGTCGTGCACCCAGGTGCCTTCCCCATCCATGATAGGGAGTTATGCCGCAGGCTCTGACCTCCCATCTGGTCGCTCTACTTTGAGAAATTTGGCAAGGCCTCGATCAAGGAGCAGCCGTCCCCCTGATTTGAATCTTATGGGATGATTTTCTCTTTCGGGTGGTGCAAACGGTCGGCTGGGAAGTGCAGTGCCATGGCCGGGGCGCCCTTTCTTATATGGTGTAAGTAGCAGCAGGAGTAATCATGGCATCCTGGGGGTGCCCCTCCGTCGTCCCCTTCTTCCTGCTTCTGAACCTCCCGAAGCACCGTGGGCTTTGGCCATGGGGCGGCTTCCAACTGCTGGACCTCTCGTTTGAAGAGAGCTTGGTCCGAGAAGAAGGAGCTCGACTTCGGTCGAGGCTGGCTCGACTTCGGTCGAGGCTGGCTCGACCTCGTGGGAGTCGCCTGATAAAGGAGCTCGAAGGGAGCGGGAGCTCGATTTCGGTCAAGGTGAGCTCGACCTCGAGGGAGCCGCTTGGTGAAGGAGCTCGAAGAGAACTGAAGCTCGACTTCGATCGAGGTGGGCTCGATCTCGAGGGAGCCGCCCGACAAAGGAGCTCGAAGAGAACAGGAGCTCGACTTCGGTCGAGGTGGGCTCGATCTCGAGGGAGCCGTCCGGCGAAGGAGTTTGAATAGAGCAGGAGCTCGACTTCGATCGGGATGGACTCGACCTCGAGGAAACCGCCCAACGAAGGAGCTCGAAGAGAGGGTCTGACATGGCAACTTCTGCCAAGTGCATTCGACTGGATCTGACAAGGACTCCATATCAGCGATCTTGCCACATCATTTGCCTCCCATCTTCAAGTCCCGTTGACATGCAGCGCTCAGGATGAAGGGAGTAAATATGGAGCTGACGTGGAAAGGTGAAAATCGGGTGCCATTAATACCGTGATTGCCTGCACTTCGTGGAACGGGCCTTGAGACCAATGCGGGGACGACATGTCGGCTTGTCCGAAGAAGCATAATGACCGATGCAGAACTCGAAACAGTTTCAGGTGAACCGAAGCATCGCTCCTCACTGATCTCGACACGTGGCACCAATCCGATGGTGGCGGTTCAGGGGGGTATGGTTACTCTCTAGCCATTTCCAAAAAAAGGAAAGTTTCCTGAAAACATTTTTTTCTTTCGAATTCTTCGTGCCTGCCAACGGACCAGAGCCTTCCTTCTTTTCCCTGACTGTCCTTTCCCTTCAAGGCCACCAAGTTCATCTTCCTCAGTCCTTTCTCTTCTCTGGCTAGGTAGAGTCGTCCCTAGGGCCCTCCAGACTTCATTCTTCTTCCTTCCTTGTTCTTCCTTAGGATGGCCCCCTCAGGTCGTAGCCACCATCCTTCGAGCAATCCCAACGAGGCAGGGCCTTCTCGATTGAGGACTCCATCCTTCGATGAGGATGAGGAAGTTTCTCTTCAGGTTCACAGAAGCCTTCATCCAACCGGGATAGTAATAGGGAAGCCTAGGGCTCGTCTTCCTCCCCCTGTTCTCGAAGTTCCCTTTGACCCTCCTCGTTCGACTGGTCCCGGCGGCGCCGCTTTGGTGATGACCGGGGAAGACCTTTCGATAATCCGGGAAGCCTTCAGAATCCTGGACTCTATCCGACTCTCGATCCCAAGATCGGGGGAATGGGTCACCTCCAATGGCCCGGGCCGGATTGCCCTCTATGAGGAATCCCTCGCATGGGGTCTTCATTTTCTTTTTCATCCTTTTTTTCTCTCTGTGCTCAGCAACTACTGCCTCGTCCCTGCTCAGTTGGTTCCGAATGCGGTTAGAACCATCTTCTGTTTCATCATCATTTGCCACTTCTACGGGATTGTAGCCCATTTTTTTCTGTTCAGGGCCTTCTTCATCTTGAAATGCCACCCGACCGAGAACGGGTGGTAGTTCTTCTCTCCTTACCCGAAGGCATTAAATTTGAACTCCCCTCTTCCATCAAAGGATGGAAGAGCAAGTACTTCTTTGCCTCCATTACAGGGGTCGACTGGGTTTGGAGTGATTCGGACCGGACTTCGAATCGAAACTCCAAGGTCGAAGTGACTGATCGGGAGATTTACGATCAGCTCGTCGCCGACCAAATCCCTTTCCTTGAGGTTCTGCTATCAGAGCATAACCTGTTCGAAGTCAGGGCCAGTCCAATTTGGAAGTTGGGTGAGTTCGGTGTAAACCTTCCTTTCTTCTTCTACAAGTCTCTTCGAGCTTAAGGCTGACCTTGGTTCTTTCCTTCTTGCAGGCATGAAGTTCTCGATGGAACAACTCATCCAGTCCTCCCAGAAGAGGAGTACACCGACGGGACCTAGGGAATCCCCACCGAAGAGGGCTCGTAATGAGCCCAGCCTAAGGCCCGGGCCTGTTGCAGCCTCCGGCCCAGGCAGAAGGATGGCTGAACCAGCCCCCGAACTGCCAAGGCAATAGATTCCACCTCCGGTCCGGGAGTCCGGCATGAACATGCGGGCTTGGCTCGCTACTGCTGTCGTTGCTGCGCCCCCACCTCCTGAAGTCATCGAGGTGGAAGCAGGAGAAAGAGGAGAGGAGGGAGCCACCATCGACGGCGCCGTCCGATGTGGTGGCGAGCTCCAACATGGGTTCGGAGACATCTTCGGCCACCCCTGAGGGCACGGCGGTGCCCCCGGCGAGGAAGAAGATTAGCTCTCGAAGGGCGCTCGTCGAAGTGGTGCCAAACTCCTCGATGATCCAGGTCGATCCTTGGCCGAGCATATGATGGACTTTGCCATCCAATCATGCGACCGGCGGGAAAGGGGAGGAAGGCCCTTACCGGATGCCATCCTCGACACCTTCCCTCATCTCTTCACAGTAGGGCCCCTTGCCTTTTTCCTCCTCATTTTTTAGTCATTTTTTTTCATAGTTGACGTCTTCTTTGGTGCAGCTTGGGATGGATCTCCTGCTCATCCGCGATTACTGCTCCCACTAGGCCAAAAGGGAGTAATTGAAGGAGCAGGAGATGGCGTCGATGGTGGCCAAGGCCAGAGAGAAGACTAATAGGGCCCAAGCGGAGGAGAAAAATAGGAAACTGAAGGCCGAGGCGACGAGCGCTGAGAGGCACATCAAGGATCTCGAGACGTCCCTGACCCGGGAGAAGGACCGGGTCAAGTGTCGGGCCGAGGAGCTCAAGGGTGAATTGGCCCGGATAGAAGAGCTCAAGGCCGAAGTGGCCCTGACAGAAGAGCTAAAGGCCGAAGTGGCCCCAGCGGCGGAACAGGCTCAGGCTCTCCGGGCTCAGCTGGAGGCAACGCAGGCACAAGCTACCACCGCTGAAGAGAGGGCCGCGGGGGTGGTGGTCTTGATGGAGGCCGCAAAGAAGGAGGCCGTCGAGGTAGTGCCAAACTTCAAGGCCTTGGTGGAATACATTGACGAGATCTAGGAGGCGGCCACGGACTCATTCCTCAAAGGCTACGAGTTCTGCCAGTCTAGGGTGGCACAACTCTTTCCGGAGCTAAACTTGGAGGTGCTCGCCTTCCCAGTTGTTCCGTGCGGGGACCTAGTTGAGGCCATGGTCGAAGCGGAGGAGGAGCCTACGGTCGCCGTTGAAGCAGCTCCGTCGACAGAGGTCCAAGAGGATGATGTCCTGCCTCAGCGCTGTCCCGAAAAGGAGCTGGCTGAATAGGAACTTTTCTTTTTGCTTCTTATATTTTCTACTTTTTTCTGGACCGACGGGCCTGTCAAGGGTCCTAGGATAGTGTAATCCTTTGAATGAAATATCTTTTCGCTTAACTGAGCTTAGAGCTATCAACAGGTCGGGTTCGGGTCGGAACCCAGATATCCAGACCCGGACCCGACCTTAGCTACTGGATCCAGACCGAACCCGAATACCCGACGGGTCTGATTTTAGAGTACTAGACCCGGACCCGAATGGATCCCGAGTATCCAGACCCAAACCCGGACCCGAACAAGAACGAGCATTACCAAAAAAAAAAAACCTACCGATTTCGTGGCACTGTAGCAGGGGCTCGGATACGAGGAAGACGAAGCCAAAATGGGAACGACATCGGGACAGGGGCAGTGGTAGCCGGTGGGGGACGATCGAGGGGGGAGGCATCGGCCGGCGGAGCTCGGAGCTGAGGAAAGGAGAGCCGGAGCGGTAGGCGGTACCCGGCATCCTAGCGGGCGTCCACTGCGTCCATCTCTTTCTCACCCCTCGTTTTCCACTGCCCGAAAATAAAGAAAATATCTCACGGATTGGGCATCCACTCCCCTTTCTCTCTCATCCTGATCCTCTCGAGATTCGGTGCCATGGCCGCTGCCGTTCTCCTCGGCATCCTCGCGCTCCTCGTGGAGGCCAGCTCTCATCGGACCACCATGCCTGACTATGCCGCCAAGGCCTGGCACCCCGAGGCGGCCGCTTGCCGCGCGGTGAGGTATGAGCCGCCCCTCGGCCCCTTGCTCTCCGCCGCCATCCATGCCAAGTGCTTCCACGACCTCCCGGACATGGCCGAGGAGGCGGCGCAGTTGGCCCTCCGGCAGAGAAGCGGGAAGAATTCCAAGGTGGTTGCCTCTAGCTCAAACTGGGGCGGCGGCGACGGCGGGAGTGAGGAAGAGGACGACTGAGAGGAGGAGCTCCGGAGCCGGCTGAAGGATCTGGAGGAGATGAAGGAGCTGGAAAAAAGGGCCGAGGAATTATAGAGGTCCATGGTCGGGGAAGGGATCGGGGATGAGGAGACAGAGGAGGAGGTGTCAGTCGTGGAGCGCTCGACCGTCGAGGGAGGCATCGGTCGTGGACGTGGAGGTGGAGCGCTGGAGCGGATTGGGGATTCGTTGGGTGGCTGGAAGGGAGAAACTGAGAAAGGGGCTAGGGCATGGAAGCTTTTATAGTTAAAAGCCTTGATAGATTTTAACCATTGAATTATGATCCAACATCTGATATTTATATAAATATATAAATATATATAATATTATTTTATTTAATCGGGTCTCGGGTCTGTCGGATCTGGATATGTAATATTATTTTATTTAATCGGGTCTCGGGTTTGTCAAGTCTGGATATTACATATCCAGACCTGGATCTATTTAATTCTGACTAATCGGGTCCGGGTCCGGGTCTGGATAAACGGATCCAGATTTAGATCCAGACCTGGACCCGTTGGGTCCAGACCTGTGGGTCTCGGGTCCGGACTCGACCCGTTGACAGCTCTAACTGAGCTCACAGAATTTCTCATTTGTTCTCTTTTGTATTCGTGACTGCTTCAATAACCCCTCCTCATTCTCCCTTCTCTTTTCTTCTTTCCTTTCTTTTTTTTTTTGACTACCCATGTACAGGTTCTTGTTGTGGTAATTTGCCTCAAGGTACCAAGTCCTTCGGCCCTTTCTAGCAGAGCTTCGGGTACAGAGGGCGGTTAGGAAGAAAGATCTAGAGTTGTTAAGTTACCCCTATTATGTCGGAAATGAGGTAGCAAGGTTTCATGCATCTCCTTGAAGGATGCCTGAGTGACCTCAGGTGAAACTGTCTCCAAGTGCCTGGAATGCAATCGAGCTGGGAGGCTGAACTCGGGGAGTCCGTAAGGTGCCCCCACCAGGCTGGGACTTGGATAGACAGAGTGCGAGGCTTCTGGAGTCTCCCGGCTTCAAGGTGCGGGGCTTCAGGAGTTTCCTGACTTGAGGTGCGGGGCTTCAGGAGTTTTCTGGCTTGAGGTGTGGGGCTTCTAGAGTTTTCCAGCTTGAGGTGCGGGGCTTCAGGAGTTTTCCGGCTTGACCTACCGAACCTGGGATCGGGCAGCAATATTCTTGAAAGCCAAAGACAGTTCGTACCAAAAGGTACTCTTTTATTGATGGAAGGAAGCCTTACATCATTAGTAGTACATCCTCAAATTGTTGGCGTTCCAAGTTCGTGGAAACTAGGCGCCATCGAGCTCGGCAAGGTAGTAAGCTCCATGGGGGAGAGCCTCGACCACCTTATAGTGGCTTTCCCCATTCGGGAAGAGTTTGCCGCACTCTCGAGGTTGAGAAGCTTCAGCCCGTCGCAGCACCAAATGCCCGAGTGAAAGATCTTTGGCTTTACCTGTGTATTGTAGACCGGACTACTCGCTATCGGTAGGCCGCCATCCGGAGTCGAGCCTTGTCTCTCATTTTCTCAATGAGGTCTAAGTTGAGTAGAAGGCGAGCCGGGTTTTCAGCTTCATCATATTGCTCCACCCGCAGTGTGCGCACACCAAGTTCCACTGGGACTACGGCTTCGGCGTCGAAGACGAGGTTGAAAGGCATCTCCTCCGTGGCCATTCGGGGCGTTGTATGGTAGGCCCAAAGGACACTAGAAAGCTCTTTTACCTACCTGCCCTTGGAATGGTCCAACCTTGTTCGGAGTCCCTGGAGGATGGTCCGGTTGGTCACCTCGGCCTCCCATTAGTCTAAGGGTGAGCCATCGAGGTGAAGCAGTGATGGGTATTGAGGCCGGTGCAGAACTCCTCGAACTCTTGATTGTCGAACTGTCGTCCGTTATCGATGATGATGGTGTGGAGAAGTCCAAAGTGGCAGATGATCGACTTCTAAAAGAATTGGCTGACCTTAGCCTCGATGATCCGTGCTAGTGGCTCTGCCTCCATCCATTTGGTGAAGTAGTCAATGGCCACTATCAGAAACTTGTGCTGTCCGGACGCGAGAGGAAATGGACCAAGGATGTCCATCCTCCACTGGACGAACAGCCAGGGGGCGGAGAGCTGGGAGAGTGGTGCCGCTAGTTGATGTTGTATGCGGCCATGGTGCTGGCAGTGATTGCACTTCCTCACGAAGTCGGCAGCGTCCTCCCTCATAGTCTCCCAGTAATATCCCTGACGAAGAGCCTTGTATGCTAGCATCCTGTCCCCCACGTGATTCCCGCAGAGGCCTTCGTGTATCTTTTAGAGCACAAAGGCCACCTCCGAGGGTCTCAGGCACTTCATGAGTGAATAAGAGTAGGACTTGCGGTAGAGTTGCCCATCCATCAAGACAAAGCGCGCAGCCTTCTTCTTGACGAGGCCAGCCTCCATGCGGTCTTCTGGCAGGATGCCGTCATTGATGTACCTGATGTACCAGTCCAACCAGTTGGGCTTCGGGGTGACCTGCTTGACCTCCCGGGGAGCCTCATAGCTTGGAGTTTCTAAGTATTCGATGTGGGCACGTCCCAGTGATGAGTCTGGTAGGGTCGTGAGCCTTGAGAGGGCGTCGGCGCGAGCATTCTCTCCACGAGGGATGTGGGAGATGCTGAAGCACCGAAAGCCCGTCTTGCTCGAGCGTACCTATTCCAAGTACTTCATCATCTAGGGATCTCTTGCCTCGAACTCTCTTGAGACCTGTCCGGCCACCAACTGGGAGTCAGTGAAGACCTTCAGGTTGGATACACCTAGCTTGTGAGAGACCCTCAGTCCCACGAGGAGTGCCTCGTACTCCATCTAGTTGGTTGCTACAAATTGGAAGCGGAGCACGCACTCAGCCACAACCCCATCGCCATTGGCGAGGATGAGGCCTGCTCCGCTCCCTCCCGAGTTGGATGCGCTGTCCACGTGGAGGACTCAGACCTCCTCGATTTCGGGCTCCGTCTGGTGCTTCAGGGTGGTCTCTTCCAGCTCCTCACCCATACCTGCACACTTGACCAGAAAGTCAATCAATACCTGGACCTTCCGAGATGGTCTCGATCAGTATGCGATGTCGAACTGGTCAAGTATCAGAACCCACTTGACCAAACATCCGGAAGTATCGGGGCGGCTATGTATGGCCCTCAATGGTTGGTTCGTCAGGACTACAATCGGATGCACTTGAAAGTAAGGCCTGAGCTACTGAGCGGACATTATAAGGGCAAAAATTAACTTCTCGGAGTGGGTGTACCTGATCTCCGCATCTTGGAGGAGTTTGCTGATATAATACAGCGATTTCCGAGCTCCGTTCTCGTCTGTATGAACAAGAACCGAACTGATGGCCCCTGGGGTAACCGCCAGGTACAACAAGAGTTCCCTCCATCTTCTGGCCTAGAGAGCAGCGATGGTGATGCCAAGAACTTCTTCAGGTCCTCAAAGGCTTCCCTGCACTCTTATGTCCAGGTGAAATCATGTACTTTGCGTAGCTCCTTGAAGAAAGGCAAGCAGCGGTCAGCAGATCGTGAGATGAATTGGCTCAGGGCAGCGATCTGGCCCGTGAGGTGCTGGACCTGCTTCTTTGAGGTGGGGTGCTCCATGTCAACAATTGCCTGAACCTTCTCGGGGTTAGCTTCTATTTCTTTCTGGGTGATCATGAAGCCTAGGAATTTCCTTGCCGCCACGCCGAACGTGCACTTTGCTGGATTCAGCTTCATCTGGTGCAGGCGAAGGTTCTGGAAGGCCTTCGCCAAGTCAGCGATATGGTCTGGCCTCGGTTTGCTCATGACGAGCATGTCGTCCACATAAACTTGCATGTTCCGGTCGATCTAGTCCTTGAAGACTCGATTGACCAGCCATTGGTATATAGCGCCAGTGTTCTTCAGTCCAAAAGGCATCATCCGGTAGCAGAACATCCCCCGATCCGTGATGAAGGCAGTATGCTCCTCGTCCTCTGGATGCATCCGGATCTGATTGTACCCAAAGAATGCATCCATGAAGGAGAGTAAGCGGTGCCTCGAGGTGGCGTCTACCAGTTGGTCAATCTTCGGTAATGAAAAGTTGTCCTTCGCGCAGGCTCGATTGAGGTCAGTGTAGTCCACGTAGATCCTCCACTTCTTGTTGTTCTTCTTGACCATGACCACGTTCGCCAGCCAGCTAGGATACTGCACTTCGCGAACAAAGTCGGCTGCGAGGAGCTTCTCCATCTCCTCATTGATCGCTCGTTGCCTCTCCGGGGTGAAGCATCTCTTCTTCTGCCGGACAGGGCAGAACTTCGAGTCGATGCTCAACTTATGAGTGATGATGTCGGGGAGAATCCCAAGCATGTTTGTCGCTGTCCAGGCAAACACGACCGCATTCGCTCGGAGGAAACCCAGGAAGTGGGTCCATTCCTCTTTTTGCAGCTGTGCCCTAATCTGTATCGTCTTTGTTGGGTCTGCTTCGAGCAGATACATCAACAGGCGCTTAACTAGGCCACCCCTGGGATCCTGCACCCTTTGGTCGAGGTCGTCGATGCTAGGATCCTCGAAACTTCTGGCCCCTAGGATAGCTTGAAGACAATATTAAATCGGCTGAGGTGCCCCCCCTCATTTCTCCTATACCATAAAAAGTAGAAAACTGCACCAATAGCTACCTGGTGGAGATGACCGCATCGAGCAGATTGAGCCCGGGACGACCAAGGATCACATTGTAGGCTGAAAGAAGCCTAACAACCGTGAATGTCATCATGATAGTGATCTACCGAGGTGGTGATCCGGCAGTAATGAGGAGAGTGATCTCCCCTTCAACTCCCACAGAGTCTCCAGTAAAACTGATAAAGGGAGTATGAATGGGCCTCAATTGAGCCGAGGACAGATTCGTCCTAGAGAAAGCATCTTAAAAAAGGATATCAGTCGAATTTCCACTATCGAATATGATATGTTTTATAAGATGCCTGGCAATCGTCGTCTCGACAATCATAGCATCATTGTTTATATTTTGATTTCCAAGTCCTTTCTCCCTCATAAAGGGGAGTACATTTTCCAAACCATCTCCCTTCTGGGCCCTCTTAAGGGCGCACTCTATTTTCCAACATATCATACCCATAGGCTACTTGGTGGGTCGATTGTCGACCGCAGGGACAGGGGGAAGAGCAGCAAGTGCTTGAGGTTCTATCGGGATCTTGCCCACCATAAATTTTTCGAGGTAGCCCCTCCTTATCAGGTCTTCAATTTCTCTCTTGAGGTGGCGGCACTCCTCGGTGTCATGCCATGGTCGTGGTGGAACTGGCAATACTTTGTCTTGTTGCGATCATTGGATGGCCTCAGCGGAGGAGGGCGGCGCAAGTAACGCTCGTCCTCGATCTCCATGACGATCTTCGACCTCGAGGTGAGAAGAGGTGTGTATCTTTCTTCTGGGGTAGGGCCGCTCTTCGGCTTTGGCCCTGATCGAAAGTTGGGGGTGGCCGGTCCGGGCTTCTGCATCTCGGACGTCTCCCTCGGAGGTTGCTTCTTCAGTGGCATCCCGTCCAGCTCCCTCCTCATACGGTCCGCCTCCTTGATACGGATGTACTTGTGAACGCGAAGGAGATCGGATTACATCTTTGATGGCTTTTTGTCCAGGGAGTAAGTAAGACGGGAGGTCCTAAGTCCCCTCTTCAACACCAGCATGGCAACTAGTTCACCCAAGTTATATATTTCCAGTGCGGCAACTTTGAAGCGGGTCACATAGTCCCGCAAGGGTTCGTGGTCCTGTTGCCTGATGGAGAAGAGACTGTCTACTTCTTGTGGCACTTTCCGGCAGGCATTGAAGTGGGCCACAAACTTCCTTTCAGCTGCGCAAAGGAGTTGATGCTTTCAGGCTCAAAGCGAGTAAACCAGACTCAAACTACCTTTCGGAGAGTGGCTGGGAAGGCGATGCAGAAGAGGGTGTCGGCATCCCTTGGACCCTCATGAGAGCCTTGTAGCTCTCAAGGTGGTCCAGGGGATCGATGGTCCCATCGTAGGGATCCATTTGCGGCATGCGGAATCGACTTGGGATCGACTCCTCTTGGATTTCTCGGGAGAAAGGAGGACAGGTGTCATGGCCTGCAGGCTTGCAGGAGGAGCCCTGCAAGTTTGCAAACTAGCAGGATAGTTCTGCTAGCTTACTCTCCTGCTCCTCCAAGTGCTTTTCAGCCATGTGCTTGATGGCCTCGTCGGTGGAGCCTTCCGTCGAGACTGACGGAGGAGATGAAGATGACAGGTGAGGGGGGTCACGACGGGGGGCCTTGCCTCGCGGCCTCGGTGGCGCTTAGCAGTAGCCTGCTCGAGGGCTGGAGACCAGCTCTCCCGGTCGACTAACCCGATCCACCGTCTCTTCACTGGGGTTCGGTGGCTTCCCCGGGGGTCTGTTGTGGCTCACGACAGTAATGGCCTTCCTTGGAAGGAATGCAGGCTATCGCAGGGTACGGCGGCTTAGACCGCAGGGGTCACTGGCCGTTGGTGGGTGGCCAGGGATCGATGTTGATGCTACAACTGTCGCACCATCGTAGTCAGAACCTGCATCTGCTGGGCGAGTGCGACCAACTGGACATCTACCGGAGGCGGTTGCGGTGGAGCGGGGGACTCCCTTTCTGGACTGTGTGGGGTCCCGTGAGAAGGGGGGTCTCCCATGCGGCTGGTGGAGACCTCCCGCGCGTGTGTCATCACCATGTTTCGAGTGGAGTTGCACGTGTGGAGAATGGCCTGGATCAAACTGTGTCCTGCCCCCTACCTAGCGTGCCAATCTGTTGCCGCCTACACCATCGTGGCCTGTAGCTTGGGGATGACCTCGGATGCCGTTCTCGTCGTCCAGAAACTAGCTCGCATGCCTGGACCTGCAAAAAAGAGGAGACCCGGGCCGGGAATCCCGGCGGGGGCACTCCGATGATCAAGTAGTGGTGATCTAGGGCAACAGATCCTCTCCTGTGTGCCCCTTTGGTCGGACTCCATGCTTGGAGGAGGATATTTTGCTTTAGAAAGAACGAGTAGAGTGAGAGTGGCAGCGGTGGAGGAGAGCATGAGCTGTGATGGTTGTGTCCATTAAGACTCTTCCAACGAGTACTCTAGTAGCCTCAGAGTGCTCTGCCCCTTGCTTGCTCTCTCGTTCGCTTGCCTTTTTTGCTTACTTTTTTCGAAGACCTCCTGAACCTTCTTTTAGGCCATGGGCCCTTCGAGCGACCTACCTCGGGTTCCTCCCCCTCTGCAGGCGCCGAAAGGTCAATGTTCGGCAGCGCTCCATGTCGTGCACCCAGGTGCCTTCCCCATCCATGATAGAGAGTTATGTCGCAGGCTCTGACCTTCCATCTGGTCACTCTACTTTGAAAAATTTGGCAAGGCTTCGATCAGGGAGCAGCCGCCCCCTTGATTTGCATCTTCTGGGATGATTTTCTCTTTCGGGTAGTACAAACGGTCGGCTGGGAAGTGCAGTGTCTTGGCCAGGGCATCCTTTCTTATCTGGTGTAAGTAGCAGTGGGAGTAATCATGGCATCCTAGGGGGTGCCCCTCCATGGTCCTTGGGCGACGGTCTGCCGCGTAAGGGAGGTGGCGTTGTCCCCTTCCTCCTGCTTCTGAACCTCTCGAAGCGCCATGGGCTTTGGCCACTGGGGCAGCTTCTGGCTATTGGACCTCTCGTCTAAAGAGAGCTTGGTCCGAGGAGAAGGAGCTCGACTTCGGTCGAGGTTGGCTTGATCTCGTGGGAGCTGCTTGGCGAAGGAGCTCGAAGGGAGGGGAGCTCGACTTCGGCCGAGGTGGGCTCGATCTTGAGGGAGCCGCCCGACGAAGGAGCTCAAAGAGAGCGGGAGCTCGATTTCAGCTGAGGTGGGCTCGACCTCGAGGGAGCCGCCCGGCGAAGGAGCTCGAAGAGAGCGGGAGCTCAACTTCGATCGAGGTGGGCTCGACTTCGAGGGAGTTGCCCGGCGAAGGAGCTTGAAGAGAGCGGGAGCTCAACTTCGATCGAGGTGGGCTCGACTTCGAGGGAGCCGTCCAGCGAAGGAGCTCGAAGAGATGGTCTGACATGGCAACTTCTGCTAATGTGGTAGCCGACTGGATCTGACAAGGACTCCACATTAGCGATCTTGCCACATCAATAAACATTCTTAATAATAGAATTCTATTGGGAGAAACTCCTTTTAGTTAACCTCAATATCATTTTGTTCAAGTTAACTTATTCTTATTGTACCGGACAGCTTGTGTAACGATATTCCCGTAACGACAACTATTTTCTTATCCACCAACTTCATCGAATGTCTTCTGTTTGTCGGCTAGCAAATCATGGCCAGTGGCTTGTTCATCGGTTGATTTATTCTATTTGATTATCTGTAATTTTTTAAAGTCAAGTTGGTTAGACTTTTCATATCGTTGGCCTTACCTTATGTTCTTCGGCCCTCTATCAATTTAGTCGGTCTAATTATTTGTCATAACAGGTGCCCCCCATTTCCAATTTTAAGATGTTTTGTTATCTTGGGCAAAGGGAGTATATGTTTTTATGGTGAATCTTGTCGCCTCAAGTTTCTCTTTCTTCATGCTAGTCATTACTGCTCTCCTATAGAGTTATAGAAGAAAAGTTGTGTGATGTCGCTTCATTGTTAAAGCTGTCACCAAAGAGACGGCTATTAATGGTAGGCTCCGGTAGCGATTTGTAGAATCAAGTTTCTTTCTTTGGATGTTTTGCCTTCACCAGGTGTCAATCCTCTAGCACACCTTCTTCGGCCATGATTCGTATATGTGGCACGATCAAGGATGTCTCTTGTTGTCCGAGAATAGAATCATGACCGTTGATACTATCCACAGAAAGGGGTCTTCCTCCTTTAAGGTTTGAACTTTTGTTGCTCCAAGAATTTTTTTAAGGTCTTTGTCTCCTTTGAGTTTCTCTTCTTCTTCAAGCATTCTGTTGGTTAGGTCCTTTTTTATATATTTTTTGGTTTTTCTTTTCTTCTTTTTCGAAGAATTCTTCTTAGGTATGGTTAGATTTTTGGAAGTCCCTGCTGCAGGCGGGTCTTCTATTCATGGAGGGGAGACCTCATAGCAATCCCATGAGAATTCCAGTCCCTTGAGGATAGGAGCTCCAAATACAGAGGACCTTCATCCAGAATAGGTACAGAGTTCTCTCAAGGATTCTAGGATAGCCAACATGCGAAATTACTATAAGATTCCGTGGGATTTTCAAGTATCTGTTCTCAAATCCGATGATAGGATGAATAGGTCCCTTTCTGGTAGTATAGCAATATATGATGAACACATTAAGGCAGGGCTCTGCTTTCCTCTTCACCCTTTTAGCATTAGGATCTTTAACTTATATAAAGTTATCCCGGTGTAGCTGACTCCGAATAATATTCGAGTTATCTACGCCTTCATCATCTTGTGCCATGATCTTCATATTGAACTTAGGACTCCCATATCCTGTTCTCTCTTTTTTGATTGAAAGAGATCCTCCTGGCCGAGGATGGTGGGCCATCGGACCATGCCATGGTCGAAAATTTATCAAGGATCTTCCATCTGCCATTCACGGATGGAAGTCTTTTTTTTTTTTATCATCTCTTTAGCCTTGGAACTTTAGTACTAAATGGAGGGAGTCTCGCTTAACTCCTAATAATGGTGAGAAGGTCCTCATAGCAGATAAAGAGGACTTTGAAAGACTTTTAAAAGCTCAAGTTCCTCTGATGGAGCTATTGGACGAACAGAGCCTCTTCCTTGCCAGAGTAGCATGTCGCCTAGTTTAGATACAATCCAATGAATAAGTTATAGTTTTCTCCTTTGTTCTTTATTTTGTATGTCGTCTGAGTTAATCGATTCCTTTTTCTATAGGCTAGAGCATGAGGCCGAATACTAAAAAGCTTCATCAAGCAGTTTGAAAGAGACAAGCAGTTTGAAAGAGACAAGCCGTTTCCATAAAGGCGCTTCATGATCCAAAAAGGGCGTGCATTACTTTGAGTTCGTCAACCTCTGGGGCTCCATCGGCCTTGATTATTCCTATCACCATACATGTGGAGATGGTAGGGATTTCTGATGATGATGTCCCTTTTGCTGAATTATGCCCAACGAGAGTTTTTTCATTGGCTTGTCAATCTCCTGAGTGGTTGACTAACCCATCACTTGTTCATCTAACTCTGTGGATTCGTCTTGATAAAGGAAAGACCCCTTAAATCCCTATAAAATCTGAAGGAGACCATCGAGCTGAAGAAGAGCCTGAGACGTATGTCGACCTCAATATTTTTTTTTTTGACGAATCAAGATTGGAAAATCCTGAACTAGCTCGTCGATTGTTGAAAGCTGTCATTTTTCCTAGAGATTGGGAGATGACTTAAACATGTCATCGGACGAAGTCATTTCTTCTTTATATCCAAGTCTTCTTAATGTAATCTCTTCTTTTCTTCTCTCTTTTTTTAATTGGTACTATAAATTATTTTTCTATCTTTACTATTTTGTTTCAGTTTATTCATGAGGTATCCTTGATAAAAGAAAGTTTATCAGGATTCACGGAGCTCAGCCAAACCCTTAGAGACCAGCTTGAGATAGCAAGAGCTAAAAAGGAAGTTTCTGAGGAATTGAAGCAAAGTTTGGAGACGAAGCTTGAAAAGAGCACCATAGATGTCTCTTTCTTGCAAAAAGAGCTTAAACTAGCATAAGATAAATTGGTCGAAGTGGAGGCTAAACTGAAGAAGAAGAAGAAGAAGCTCCTTTTGGATAAGAAGATAATGAAGGAATTGAAGTAGAAAGCTGACGAAACCATTGCCTGGAAGGAGACTGAGAGGAAGGCCAAACTTGTAGAGGATAAAGTTCTTCGAGCAGTCGAGGAATATAAGAAGTCATCCACCTTTGAAGACGAGATGATAGAGGCAAAAAATTTCAGTTATGAGATTGGATTTGCTGATTGCAAGGAAAAGGTTATGGAACTTTTTCCATATTTGGATCTTCACGAGGTTGCCATCGATGGAGATGATGTGGAAGAAGATGGTGAACAAGTGGCCGAAAGAAGTTCAACCAAAACACTTATTCATCCTACTACTTTTGGAGCACTGGGGGTTACTTCTTCGACAGCTATTCTTGAAATCTTTTGCAAGAGTTACTTCAGCTGAAGAAGTGGCTCAAGATGAAGAAGGTACTTCAGCTGATGAAGTTGTCCCAGCATCTATCGAGCCAGAGGTAAATGTCACAGAACCGGAGGTTGACGCTGTTGTTATTGCTGACGTCCTGGAGTCAGTTACTGCTGGAGTTTGGTCTTGAAAAGGGACTCTTTCTTTTGCTTGTTTTTGATGATTGATCCTTTTAGGATTGCAAACTCCCCCCCCCCCCCCCCCCCCCTTTCCTTACATAGAATATTTGTACAACTTTTTCTTTTGAATAGACAATCAATGAATTTTGTCTCTTATTCAGAATGGTCCTTCTCGTTATTCCTCTTTCTGTAGAAAATTCTCAAGTACCAAATTTTTGGTTGATATATTGATAACTTAACATGTCAATCGTTGACTGACAAACATAAACTTCATTCATTCATTCTTTTTTTTTTTTTTTTTGAGAAATTTGGTAAATTAGACCAATTTGTTTAGTTGATCATTTTGATGAGAGGCAATTAAGGCAATTCTTTGATTTGTCGGATATATCGATGAGTTGAGCAATTAAGCCAACTCTTTAATTTATCGGGCATACCAATGAGTTAAGCAATTAAGCCAACTCTTTAATTTGTTGGTCATACCAATAAGTTAAGCAATTAAGCCAACCCTTTAATTTGTCGAACATATCGATGAGCTGAGCAATTAAGCCAACCCTTTAACATCGTTGGGTGTACCGATTGATCTTTGATGATTGGGTGTCAGTCAATTATCCATCATAAAAAATGAAAAAAATAACTTTGTTATTGGTGATACATGCATAAATTTTTTGTATTCCATGGTCGAGTGACTCGATAACCGTCTAAGCCTTCAATTTGATAAACTCCAAGGCATATTACTTTAGTAATTCGATACTGTCCTTTCAAATTTGGAGAGAAATTTTCTCATTCAGTTGGCCTAGATACATTGGCCCTTCGTAATACAAGATTACCTGACCAAAAAATTTGTGTTAACCCTGGAATTGTAATACTAGGTGACCCTTTGTCGGTGGGCTACCATCCTCAAATGAGCTTGGAGTCTTGTCCCATCCAACAGGTTTAGGTATACTCTTCGCCGCTCCAAATTATCCGATTTTTGAAATATCCAACCCTTAAGGATTGTAAACCAATTTTCACTGGTAGTACTACTTCAGTCTTAAATGTTAAGTTGAATGGTGATTTTTCTATTGAGGTTCGAGAAATTGTTCAATATGCCAAAAGTACTAAACTTAGCTCCTCAATCCATAGTCCTTTTGCTCCATTTAGCCTTGTCTTTAAACCATGGAGAATTGTTTGCTTTCTCACTTCTGCTTCATTGTTGGATTGAGCGTGTCCGACGGAGGTTAACTTATGAACGATGTGATATTGGACACAAAAATCTCTGAACTTTTGATTATCAAATTACCTTCCATTATCGGTGATGATTGCATATAAAATTTTGAATGATAGATTATATTATTTCTGACAAAACTTTCGACATTTCCTTCAGTTATGTAAGCCAAGGGTTCGACCTTGACTCACTTGGTGAAGTAGTTAATGGCTATGGCGATAAACTTTCTTTGACTAGAAGCCAGGGGGAATGGACCAAGAATATCAATTTTTCATTGAGAGAATAGCCAAGGGGCAGTTAACTGAGTTAACTAATTTTCATGGCATCTTTGGATATTCGAATTCTTTTGACATTGGTCACACCTGACAAAATCAGTTGTAATGATAAAAGGATCATAAAAAAGAACAAAATATGGAAGTCCTAAGTTCAATCTGAAGATCATGGCACAAGACGATGAAGGTGCAAATAACCCGAATACTATTCGGAGTCAACTGCACCAGGACAACTTTATATAAGTTAAAGATTGTAATGATAAAAGGATAAAAAGGAAAGCGGAGTCCTACCTTAAAGTGTTCCTTGTATATTGCTATACTATCAGAAGGGGATTTATTCATCCTATGATTAGATTTGAAAATAGATACTTGAAAATCCTACCGAATCTTATAGTAATTTCATAGGTTAGCCACCCTAGAATCCATTAGGAAACTCTGTACCTGTTCTAGATGAAGGTCCTCTGTATTTAAACCTCCCATCCTTAAGGGACTGGAATTCTTAGGGGATTGCTGTGAGGTCTCCCCTGCATGAACAGAAGACCTGCATGCAGCAGGGACTTCCAAAAACCTAACCATACCTAAGAAGACTTCTCCAGAAAAGAAGAAAATAAAAATAAAAAAAATTATAAGAAAGGATCTAACCTGCGAAAAGCTTAAAGAAGAAGAGAAACTCGAAGGAGACAGAGACCCTAAGAAAAATTCTTGGAGCAGCAAAAGTTCAAACCTTAAAGAAGGAAGAAGACCCCTTTATATAAATTGCATCAACAGTCGTGATTCCATTCTCGGACAACGAGAGACATCCTTGATTGTGCCACATGTACGAATCATGGCCAAAGAAGGTGCACGATTATTGAGAAGGATACGGACATGTTATCTTGATCTACGAGAGTGACTTTTCCAACAATAGAGGCTTGATACTTGGTGAAGGCAAAATGTCCAAAAAAAGTAACTTGATTCTGCGAATCATTGTCGAAGCCTACCATTAATAGCATCTCTTCAGTGACAACTTTAACAACGAAGCGACATCACACAACTTTTCTTTTGCGACTCTATAGGAGAGCATTAATGACTAGTATGAAGAAAGAGGAACTCGATGCGACAAGACTCACCATAAAAAACATATACTCCCTTCCAAAATAATAAAATGTCTTGAAATTGGGAGTGGGAGGCAACTGTTATGACAAATGATCGGACCGGCTAAATTGACAGAGGGCCGAAGAACTTATGGTAAGGCTGACGATATGAAAAGTCCGATCAACTTGACTCTGAAAAATTATAAATAATCAAACAGAATAAATCGATCGATGAATGAGCCACCGACCAAGATTTGCTGGCCGACAAACGGAAGACATCCGACAAAGTTGGCAGATGAGAAAATAGCTGTCGTAACAGGAATATCTTCACACGAGCTATCCATTACAACAATAATAAGTTAACTTCAACAAAATGACATTGAGGTTAACTAAAAGGAGTTTCTCACAACAGAATTATGTTATTACAAATACTTATAAATACAGGTAAGATGGGACATTCAAAAAAAGAAGAGAAAAAAAAAAAAGCACACTTGAAAAAACCCTAACACCAATACTCCTCTAAGATTTTCTATATATTTACTAGAACCTCACTAACTTAAGCATCGAAAGGTCTCCCACCGAAAAATTTTTGGTTAGGAACTTGTTTTACAGGGATTAGAGGTGATCAACTGGTAATCCCGCCAACCAAGATCAATCATCGGGGTTCAACATCAATAGGTATAAATATATTACCAAAAAAATAAAAGAAAATTTCTTTATTTTCTTTGTTCAATCGGGTGGGAGGCTTGAGCGGCTAATTAGGTAGGCTTAGCAACACAGTGGGAGGCTTAGCAACACAGTGGGAGGCATGGCAAGGAATTTTGCATTAGGATTTTATATACAAAAGTTTAAAGGAAATAAATATATTATTAATTAATTTAAAAATAAAAATAAATTATTTTTTATGATTTGTTCTCATCTTCTTACTATACACATATATTTTTATAAAAATATATATATATATATATAATAAGATTTAGATAGTGGATAACCAAGTGATAAATCTTGAATCTATTCCAAGCTTTATAGGGAATTACCAAATAGATCTTATTAGAGTTTGAAATAGATGGGTATTTGAAAAAATATGTTCGATTACCATCTCTAAGCTTATTAGATGTGGGATTGACTCATTATATTTTCAGGTCCGAGTACTATGTTTAACATTTTTTTAAAAAAAAAATTAAAATAAAATTTAAGAACTTATGTTCAAATATATAACATATCTGGATTTATTATATATGGTAAAGAAAATATTAGAAAATTAAACAAATAAAGTTGATTGTATTAATTATATGACACTAATTCATAAAACAAGATTTTTCAAATTTTTTTAATATTAATTTTAGGATCTTATATTGAAACATGTAAAAATATTTAAATTTATTATATTCATTTATTTTTTCAAATTATATTTTGGTATATTATTCATTCAACCAGGGTTTGATTTAGGGTTGGATTAATAATATTTCAGGAGCAAAGTAATATTTCTTTATGTCCAAAAGCTTATTTAGGTAAAAAAACTTTAAATTATTTAATTATTTTTTAGGAAATGAAATTTACATGCAAACCAATTTTAAAATTAATTAACATCTCCTAGGACTATGGTAAAGATTTATGATGATACTTTTTGATGTAATTGATATGGTAAAAATGATCAATCCTTTTTATTATGATAAAGTTGTAATAC
Organism: Areca catechu; assembly: GCA_021397845.1. NCBI lineage: Eukaryota > Viridiplantae > Streptophyta > Magnoliopsida > Arecales > Arecaceae > Areca > Areca catechu. The sequence goes on along the minus strand of CM038050.1, from coordinate 189,681,174 downwards.
ATTTTTAACGCTCTATTTTATTTACTAAAAATAAATATATTATTTTTATTAAAAATAATTTTAATATATCTATTGTCTTAACATATAAATTAAATAGTACTATTGATCACGAAACTGATACAACGCTCTTTACAATTTTTGAAAAATTAGTTCAATCATTACTTGGTATCCTAACATTAAATCTTACAATTGATACAAAATATGATAAATTTAGTCTATCAATTATTATCAAAAATATCCTCAATGATATTCATATGTTTTAAATAATATTTGATTCACAAAGTTTTAATGATAGCATGTATAATTTCCAAATTACCAACATATTTTCAGAAAGTAAATTTTAACTTGATAATTTGCTAAAAAATTTTGGCTCCAAACATTTTTCATGTTAGATTTAATAATAGTCCATTATTTTAAATCATGACAAATAAATTTATTCCAAACTTTTTCAAGAAATACTTTCTAAAAAATCACCAAGCATAATTTGATAATATACCTTAATTATTAATCTTTTCTTTTTTTTTATCCTCTGGAGGTAATTTAATTTCAAACAACGTGGCCTATTAATCCAATCATTTTGATTCATATTTTATTATGGAACTTGATTTGATAATATTTTAATAATTTTTTTTGGCATTTGTATTTTTGGATTAAATAAAGAGATTATAGAATATGAACATTAGCAAGAACATAAGTTTATTAATTACTGAAAATACTATATGTTACATTGTATGCAAAAATTTATAATGTTGATTAAATATTTTAGAGTTTTTTTTTATTCAATCTAAGTCCCGTTATGATCACGTATGATAGAAAAATTCTAGAAACCCGTAATCGATGGAAGGTAAAACTAAATCTCTACCGATCAGGCTACCGTCCCAGTGGTTGTGCATGCTTTTGTTACTTTTGGTGTTGGTCCCCTCATGCAGTGGCTCAAGCGAGTTCTTTCAGGTGGTTTTGTTTTCTGCGGGAGCGTTGCTGATCATCATTCGGGCTTCCCTTCTTTGTCAGATCACGCAGTGCCCTGGACCAAGACCCAAAAAAGAGGCAGAACTGGCAATACGGGATTCCAAATTTGTAATCCTTGGATTCACGTAACCATGTTAAATGGACCGCAAAAGTTGGTCCTACGATGACCGATGGAACGAACAAACCGATGCCGGAGATGATTGTTTTGCCTTTTGCGGGCTGGTATTTCCTGGAAGAGTCACCACGATTGCGGTAGCTCAAAGGTTTTTTCTTTTCTTCTTTTTTAAAGTTATAGAAGTAGTGATCGGATATAAGGCATATCAAGTGATCTAATTCGCGCTGACCGTGAACGGAACCTGGATCCATCTAGTTGCTTTTTTTTTTTTCGAATAATATTTTTTAATAAAATATTTATCGAACTACGGCATTCCAAACTATAGTTACGAAACTATAATATTTTTTTTTTATTATTTTTTATATTTTTTTATTAAATTTTAATGAGAAGAAAATTTATTTGATGAAATCATGGACTGGACTCGCGACGTTGAAATCGCAAGTACAATACATGATTTCTAGTTAAACTTTTTTTTAAAAAAAAATAAAAATTTAAAATTTTTTATTAATTTTTTTAATTAATTTTTTATATTTTTGATTAATTTTAACGTTATTCGGTAAAATCGTGGATTGTACCATGATTTCATTAAAATCGCGGGATGTACCCCGATTTCTCTTATACGGAACCTAATTTCGTAAATATAATTTGGGATGTAGTTTGATAAATATTTTATTAAAAAATATTATTTTTAAAAAAATCCCCATCCTGTTGGGATGTTGTGAGCATATCCAAAAGTAAACAAGCAAGCAGAAAGGATGTTGCGGGCAATTGTCAAGTTCTGCCGGTAGATGAGCATGCTTCAGATCAGTGATACTGGGAATGCCATTTTTAGTAATCAGCAAACAAATCCTCCAAATTGAACCGTCTCCAAGCACTGTCAGCATACTAGTTTTCGAATGAGAATCGTTATTACATAACGTTAACCAGGCATGAATTTATGGTCAGACAACTCTCTGTATTCAAGGACAACTTCAACTACAACTAGATATTTATATACATTTAGAAAAGACTCAGAGCCAACTTTAGCTTGTTCTGCCTCCACTTAGGCAACCGGTAAAATGCTTTCTTTCTCATTCCAAACTTCTCTTGAAACTCTTTAGCAGACAGATAAGCCTACATGTTCGAAAGAGTGTTCATCTTTGTTAAAATATTTCAATTTTCAGACAAAGTAAGACATGCAGAGACAATATTTAACCTTATCTATGGTAACTGCAAAAGGTAACCGTAGAAAAAATAATTTAGACCAGGCAATGGATTTCCCATCAAAAAAAAATCAAGGAATATCATCTGATCAATATCTGATTTAATACCTTAGGCTTAAACAAGTGATTATTCCAACATGATTGTTGTTGGAAGCATCATGAAGCATACAAGTAACAAGATATCTTGCTGGTTACGCCTACCACCGATCAAGTATACCGTTAACCAAGATAATTGCTTGGAACACAATCAACAGGAGATGGGAGGAGTAAATGCTTCATATATATATATATATATATATATATATATATATAACGTGAAAATTAAAAATAGATTTACAAAAAGACACTTTTGCACTGCTGCAGGCAGGACTGAAAAATTGAAAATGTTTAAAGGGCTGTTTGGATGCTTGATTATGTTATCACTGGACAAATTACCTATTGAAATGGAAGTTAGGAAAGAGTATATGCAAGCGGGTAGCCTCGAGAACAAACAATCCCCGAAAACACAGGCATTGTAGTGTTCCCTTGAGAGGCGATTCATAGTATTCCCACTTTTCTAGGACCTAAAATCAAAAATTTTCTTAAATATATAAAATCCATATCTCCAATGGATAATTTGTTCTAACTGTTTACCAATGGTTTATTCAAAGAATTATTTATGCTGGCATCCAGACGGCCCCTAATAGGTTTTCAAAGGCATACATAGTTTTCTGAGTAGATAAACTCTGGAATGTACATAAAGATCAAGTATATTGACCATCACCATTAACAATCAATCATTTTTAAAATAACTTAGCATCAGCCATGGAGCAAAACACTATGTCTAGCAAGCATCACAGAAAGATCACGAGAATTTTATCACAGACCGACTGAGAATCAATGTAACAATGCTCCTGGCTTAGAACAGGTGATATGCACGTCGTAAGCTATCTTAAAACATGAAATGCCAAGTTTACAGCTACGATCAGTTGATTTATCAGAAATCTATAGAGAGGGGGAGAGAGAGAGAGATAATCAACTGATTTCCATATTAATAGCAAACTATCAATAAGAAAATTGAAGACACTAACTGATCACTTAATAAACTACTTCAAGCATCAGAAGTGCTAGATTTAATTATGAGCATCTATGATATCATCATCCAACATTACAGCAAAGAAGAAAAGCTGCACCAAACATATAATTAACTAAGCAATATCTCATAAGTAGTACAGTTACTTGCAAATCAATTCTTACAATTTTCATCTACTGGAATAAACCTGTGTGAAGGGATCTCCTTATCATGCCTTGAAGAATGGAAAGCACCGGTAAATGCAAGTCAATCTCGTTCCATAATGAGGAATAACTGTTTTGGTAACTAAGCAATATCTCATAAGTACTGTTGTAGCAAGTGCCACAGATGCAAACATGACGACCATACTCCAAGTACTTTAGTTTTTGCACAGAAGCATCATGCAATCATGGCGCTAAAGGATAGTGTCAACTGTCAAGGGATTATCAAGTTATGTCCAATCATCAGAAAGTATGATAAAATTATTAAAAAAAGACAAACTTTAATATCCAAGTATTGTAACAAACAAGCCTCATCCAATCTATTTGGAGACATATATCATTAAACATAGGCATAATCATTACCATCAAACCCTTTGTTAGTTAGGTACTGTTACGGCCGTAACGATGACGTGGCATGTCTCAGATTTCGCTGGGCGTGACTCGAGCCACGTGGAGTTTTTCGGCTGAGTCAGATGCGGCTCTGCCCCAGCCGAGGTCGAGTTCGGTCCGGGCCCTTCTGCCGCTTCGCCAGGTGTCCACCCAGGAGGGGTCCACCTCGGCCGAAGCCGGCGGCTCCCCTGCTCCCTCGCCAGGTGGCATCCTGAGACGGTCCCACCTCGGCCGAGGTCGAGCCGGGCTCCTTCGCTCCTTCGCCAGGTGGCGCCCGGAGACGGGACCACCTCGACCGAAGTCGAGCGACCTTCTGCCGCTCCGCCAGGTGTCCACCCAGGAGGGGTCCACCTCGGCCGAAGCCGGCGGCTCCCCTGCTCCCTCGCCATGTGGCACCCTGAGACGGTCCCACCTCGGCCGAGGTCGAGCCGGGCTCCTTCGCTCCTTCGCCAGGTGGCGCCCGGAGACGGGACCACCTCGGCTGAAGTCGAGCAACCTTCTGCCGCTCCGCCAGGTGTCCACCCAGGAGGGGTCCACCTCGGCCGAAGTCGGCGGCTCCCCTGCTCCCTCGCCAGGTGGCACCCTGAAACGGTCCCACCTCGGCCGAGGTCGAGCCGGGCTCCTTCGCTCCTTCGCCAGGTGGCGCCCGGAGACGGGACCACCTCGGCTGAAGTCGAGCAACCTTCTGCCGCTCCGCCAGGTGTCCACCCAAGAGGGGTCCACCTCGGCCGAGGCCGGCGGCCTCCCCCTGCTCCCTCGCCAGGTGGCACCCTGAGACGGTCCCACCTCGGCTGAGGTCGAGCCGGGCTCCTTCGCTCCTTCGCCAGGTGGCGCCCGGAGACGGGACCACCTCGGCCGAAGTCGAGCAACCTTCTGCCGCTCCGCCAAGTGTCCACCCAGGAGGGGTCCACCTCGGCCAAGGCCGGCGGCCTCCCCCTGCTCCCTCGCCAAGTGGCATCCTGAGACGGTCCCACCTCGGCGGAAGTCGAGCCGGGCTCCTTCGCCAGGTGGCACCCGGAGACGGAACCACCTCGGCCGAAGCCGAGCAACCTTCTGCCGCTCCGCCAGGTGTCCACCCAGGAGGGGTCCACCTCGGCCGACGCGGGCCAGCCTGTACAGAGAAGGTCCTGAAGAATAGAAGCGCGAGCTTCGAGGTTGCCCCTCGAGCCGTGCACGCCGCACTCCGAGAAAGGCACCCCGTACGGTCGGCGGCGACACGCGAAACATCACTTACATCGGCACGACAGGTTCCGCAGTTGAGAGACGAGGCCCCGACAAAACAGGACCCGATAACGGACAGCGTCGGCGCTTGGGAAGGAGAGCGCCCACGCTCAGCCCGAGGTCTGGTCGGTGGTCTGACCAGCGCCCCCCTCCCCTACTCTTTCCTCGCTGGGCTCGGCAAGCGAGGCCGGAAAGCCGCCCGGCTCTCTGATCCAGAAGGGGAAAGGGAAAGAGATGGAGGAGAGGAGATGAAAGCGGCAAGGGAGCCTCCCAGGAGCGAAAAACGAGAGGGCAACAGGAGGAGATAAAAGGAAGGAGAGAATAGACGACAAGGTAAGCAAGCAAGGAACAAAGACGGGGAAAGGCTGGAGACTCCGCTCCGAAAGCAAGATCCAAGGTCCCGAGAGGGGGCCCTTTGGCGTGAGCTCGGCGAAGGAACCCAACCGGGTTTCTATTCTTTCTGGCACATTTCTTGCTAACACGTTCTCTGAGTCTGGGACTCCTTCGGGAGCCCGTCCCGGAGAATCTGTTCCCTCTCGCCGTCTACTAACTTGACCGTCGGAGCTCCCTCGCCGGAATCCCCGACCAGGGTTTCTGACCTTGCCTTGCAGGTTTGATCAAGCCAGGAGACCCCAGGGACGAGACGATCTAGTCGGATCGGCGGCTCCGAAGCCACAGGCGCGGCGGCGGGATCGGCAACAGGTACGTGAGGACCTCCCTGATATAATATGCCCGGGAACAATCGTAAGGAGTAAGAATTTTCTTAATTTGGGCTAACATTAATTAAAATTTTGTTTTATTAAAACTGGGTTGATTTTATGGTTCATGTTGATAGACGTAGGTTGAGCCCATTGTTATGTGATCATTGATTGGACTAAGAGCACCTCATATGATTTGGTATGGTTGAGACAGCATAGTGTAGGCCTTAACCCAACTTGACTCGTGATGGGAGGGTCAGTTATGGTATTTTCATTTTATTGGCTAGGTCCCCTCTCCGTTTCCTCTATTTATATATCGCATATACGGTGATTTTATGGTACGGTGATTTTTCCCATCAAGAGCCGCTTTTCTGCGGAAGATCAGAGAGGACTTTGCCTACGGTGTTTGTGTGAGCATCGAGATCAAGGATCAAGATCAGGATTATGGCGAATATAGGTAAGTATTTATTTTTCAGATCTAATGTATGATTCTATATTTTGATTGATCCTAGGGATTTAGGAATTATTTTTCCCACATTTGGTATCATAGCCTGGGATTAGAATCGTATTTCAATATTTTAGATCTATTAAAATAAATTCTTTCTCCACGGATCTTTATAGATCTGTGCATGCCGAACATTGTCCATGTTGTGGGGTAACCGGCAGCATCGAGATATGATGCCGTGACCGGAGATGGAGAAACCGGCAAGATCACCGGCGGTCTCCATTATTTCTTGACACCCCGGATAACAAAAAAAAAAAATCCAAACTGAACCCCGACGGCAATCAGGCATCCAGATCCCGGCTAGTGGAATTGCTGGATCTCGGTCGATTGACTGAGATCCCAAACCGATCTCATTAAAAAAAAAAAAAAAGGATTGGGGGCGACGACCGTGGAGGCCGCGATCGACCGTCCCTGGGTCGTCGTCTTCGGCCGCGTTTCGACTGGTCTCCGGGACCGGACCCCCTCCTCTTCTCTTCCCCGCGGCGGCGATCTCAAATCTTAATCACCGTCGGTGGCCGATTGAATAGATATTATAAAAAAAAATGGCGAAGTGGCTTACCCGTCCCGCACCGCCGTCGGAAGCTTTCCGTCCTCCGGCATGCCCACCGGACCCGACGACCGGGCTTTCCTTGTCGGCCCAGGCGGTGGTTTCGCCGGCAGTGGCGCCGGTGAGGTAGGTTCAACGGTGGTTTTGGGTTTTGGGTGTTTTGAAGAGCCCTATTTGATCATGGGGAAGAATTTTTTAGGGTTTTGTGTTTTGGGTTCAAACCCAATATCCAATAAAAAAAAAAAATCCATTTTACACTAAAGTCCCTGGGTTTTCTAAATTATATGGAAGCCCTTTTATAGGAAGGCCCATCCAACATTTATAATTACTTTTTGGTCCAAAAAGCCATTTTGTATTTAGGCCCTTGGATTTACTAGAATTATAAATTAGTCCTTTTACAATTAAGACCCTGAAAAACTTATAATTTTATTTTGGTCCAAAATAAAATGTTGGAGGGGCATGGGCGGATTCTTATGGTTATATTTATCTATGATGTACATTTTGGAATGCAATGAAATTTATGAAATGGATCAGGAGATACATATTGATTAGTATCCTATTGCGACTGATCGTATAGGACATACATATATTTAATAATATCCTTTATTTTGGCTTGGATATTTATTCCCTGTATACATAATTTTGTGGGTTGGCACAAACATTTATCACCAAAATGGTTGGTTTGTGTCAGTCCATCGAATTGTTCATCATGTGAGGGATATTTTCTAGTTATAACATACAACCGCCTGCCCAAAGGGGGTTGTGTGTTTTAATTAGAAAATATGGCATGAAGCATTATGTTGCTAAGGTACTCTAGTTTTCTTAGGCCTGTATGTCCAAAGGGGATAGGTTCAGTAATGCCAGAATATATGATTAGCTTGTAGCTTCATGTGAAGAGCTCTAATACATATTGTATGTTCTGCCCGAAGAGGAATATATGATATTGTGTTTGTGCTCTTATTTGTTATTGTGATATGATATATTTGTAGTATGTCCGTTAATTGATGTTTGCATTCCTTATTTTAATTGTATAGTTACTTTTAGTATGAACAATAACAATACTATTGTTGAGCTACTTACTGGGTCGAACTATAAGAAATGAAGGCAAAACTTAGAGTTTGCTCTTGGAATTGCTGACATTGATCTTGCATTGCATGAGACTAGACCCGATGATTTGAATGATCAAAATACCATTTATGCCTAAATCACTTGATGGACTTTCTTTTTTGAGGGTTCCATATTTTTTTAAGTAATGATTTCCCTTATGCTCACATGCATTTCTAATAGATATGAGGGCTATAATCAATTTATAAGGACATTGATTTGCCATGTTTGGTCCTTTTGTCATCCCTAGTGTCATAGTCATGCTCACAGGATCTTTAATATGTTAAGAATGATATTGAGGTGAAACATCCTATATCTTTAGCATATCTTGTTTGTTAATGTTTCCAGAAATCATGGAGGTCGATATTTGTCTCATTTCCACCGCTTGATGATGGTTGATCCATCTCGAATAGAAAGGGTTGTAAGAGAAGTTCTGAGTGGACTTTGAGTTTGGATTATCAATTTTTTGCGCATTTAAAAACCAAACCATTAATTGTGTTGAGACTAAAATTGATGAGTTGGCTGGATCCAATTTCATTAGATCTATTTTAACTTTGGAATTAAGAAGTTTTTCAAACTTAAACCCCTATAAATTAAATATGAGTCCAAATAATTTCTGAAATTTAGGGTTTGGTCCGCTACTATTGCTTTTGATAAAAATTGCTGTAACTTGCTCATTTTATATTTGTTTTGAGCAGTTTTTGGACTGTTGGATTCATAATAATTTGAAGAACATTTTAATAGAATTCTTCATGTTTGACAAATTATTTAAATAATTTAAAATTATTTATGTGTAATTCTACTCACTATCATATAGTTCGAGTGTGTTTTTCCATAGCCTTAAAGGATTTGGAGCACTCTATGAATTTTGAATAGTTGAGTTAATGAGGACTAAATTGCATATTGATGTTTCTATAATAATTGATCCAAAATTGACTGTAATTGATTATGACACTTATTATATACTATAATTCTTGCCCAAATGTGTTTTATAGTTATATAGTAAATGTTATTGATAGATGTGGTAGTTGGAATGCATTAATATGTAATAATATGATCAATAGGGTGCATGTTGTAGAGTATCCCATTTTGGACTGATCTTTTGTAGCATACATGTCGTTAAAGTATATCATTTTATGTTTATTGGGCATTTATCTTCTCTGTATGAATAATTTGCGGGTTGGCATAAATATTTATCACCAAAGTGGTTTGTTTGTGTCAGTCCATTGAATTTTTTCATTATAAGAGGGTTTCTGGTTATTGCATACAACCGCCTGCCCAAAGGGGATTGTTGTATGTTTTAATCGGAATGGTTGCATGGGGCATTATGTTGCAATGATGCTATAGCTTTCATGGACTTATCTGTCCAAAGGGGATAAGTTCATGACTGTTAGGTATTTCATTTGCTTGTGGCTTCGTGTGAAGAGTACTTATGCATATTACATGTTCTGCCCAAAGGAGAATATGTGATATTGTTTATGGACTCTTGTATATCATTTATGATATATGCCCATTGACTAGTATTTAGCATTCCTGCCATTTTTGATTATGCAGTCATTTATGTTAATAATAATATTGTTATTCAGTTTTGACTGGGTCAAAATATCAGAGGTAGAGGTATATTGGGCTTAGAAAATTTGTCTGCCCAAACGGGACAGATTTTCGAATGCCTTGTATCCTCATTGTGTTAACCTTCTTTTTCTTTGAAAAAGAAACATATTGGATATAAGGAATTTGTTTACCCAAATAGAGACATTTTCAAAAAATTGTATTGACCTCATTTTCGTAGCTCAAATGTACATCTCATTCTCTGCCTATAGGAAAGTTTTATATGATGATGCACATGGTACATTTGTTGAAAATGGCTTATTATATTTAAAGTCTTTATTGATTTATTGTTTATATTTCAAGTATGTTGCATCATACATGAACTTGATTAATGTTTTATGCCATCTTAGAGGTCATGACTTGATGATCCCTTTTTGAAAGGATAGTGATTTTCGATGGATGGCGACCACCAAAGTGGCCCGTTCATTGAGATTTACTAGGTCCTTCTGTGAGCTTTTTAGAAGGGATTATGTAGCATTATATATTGAATAGAGATTCTTTATGTGGGTCCTTTTTCTTTCTAAAGAAAGTTTTATTGTATTAGACCAAGGACTCATTAAAATAATGCTTATAAATATTTTCTGATATATATTCTATATGTTTCCCTATTAACTGCATAAAGATTATTTAGCAGTTAGTATATTTATATTCAATAGAGTTAATGCTCCTGTTGCTGCCAAGACCGTCGTGGCCCGTAACTGCCGCGTCGGAGTGCGCTCCTCCCGCCGCCTGCCGCGCTCGGCTCCCGGGTCCCCGACTCCCGCCGTCCGGTGGTCCTCCGCTCCAGGGCCTGCGAGACAATGGTTAGAGACCCAGGCCGGGATTTCCAGCGGGGGCACTCCGACGATCAAATCAGTGACGGTCCAGGAGAACAGATCTTCATGGCCGGGCCCCTCTTGATGGACTCCACGCTAGGAGTGAAAGATGTGTGTGTGGAGGTGTGAACGTCGCAAAGGGAGATTGGTAGCAGGGACAGAGGGATGCTCTGTTCCTCCGCCTCTCCTTGAGTCCCTCGGTTCCCTCCATTCATGGTGGCGATGGCCTTTTTGCTCTTTTGGGTGAGCTTGCCCTGTCTTGTTGTTGTTGTTACTGTTGTTACCTCCCCCCTTGGGGGGTGTCGATCGTTCTTTGTAGTCGAAGACTGGCTGTTGGGGACTTGTCTCGGGATTCTCGCCGGGCTGTCAAACACGCGCGGCGGTGTCCCAGGAAGCCCTTTCCTATTTCATGGTAAGGTGATGCCAGACGCTCCGACACTCCATGATTGCCTTGTTCCGGAAAATCGGGGACGTCTCGAATGGCGGGCCACCGCCCGCGGGGTTCGAATATCCCGGATGGTCTTCTTTCCTGGATGATCTGAGTGGTTGGTGAGGAATGTGGCGCCTAAATCGGCGCGTTGCTTGCCTTTTTGATGTAACTGGTGGTGTCAGGTAGTCAGTACAGCCTGAGAGGCATTCTGGTACGGTCCTCGGGAGGCTCGCCGGTGTCCTCGGCTGGTGAGGACTTCTTCCGGGTTGAGGCCGAGCTGGGATGGCTGCGCTCGCTCCATCCTAGGTGCTCCAAGCTGGCGGGGACGGCCTGGTGGAGAAGGGCGAAGTACGGGCCCGGTCCAGAGGGCGCGTGCTGGAAGAGGCTCGACCTCGGCGGGCGAGCTCTTGGCTCGACCTCGACCGGAGGGCACTAACCTCCGAGGGTCTCCTCAGGAGGGCGGATATCGGCGAACCCGGTCTAGAAGGCGCACACTCGGAGAGGCTCGACCTCGGCGGGTGAGCTCTTGGCTCGACCTCGACCGGGGGGGGCACTAACCTCCGAGGGTCTCCTCTGGAGAGCGGATATTGGCGGACCCGATCCAGAGGGCGCGCACTCGAAGAGGCTCGACCTCGACAGGTGAGCTCTTGGCTCGACCTCGACCGGGGGGGCACTAACCTCCGAGGGTCTCCTCTGGAGGGCGGATGTCGGCGGACCCGGTCCAGAGGGCGCGCACTCGAAGAGGCTCGACCTTGACGGGTGAGCTCTTGGCTCGACCTCGACCGGGGGGGCACTAACCTCCGAGGGTCTCCTCTGGAGGACGGATGTCGGCTTCGACCTAGGCGCCGAGCTCATGAGCTCGACCTAGCGGAGGACTGGGCTCCATCTGCTGCCATGGGGGAGTTCAGCTCATCTTGGTAATGGGGTCCGAGCCAGAGGGTCGACATGGCGTCCCTGTACACATGGCGCCCGTAGATTTCTTCACGTCAGCGATTTTGCCATACCAGCTCCCATTATGATGACTGACTGAAATGTAGACATAAAAACTGAAATTGTGCTAGTACTAAGAATGATGGAACATAGATATTACATTATGTAATAATCTTCCATCTTGGTTGTCTTATTAGAGTACTCTAAAATAAAGCTACCTATAAAAGTGGTAAAGAGTAAATCATTTTAAAATATATTTATATAATTGATTACATTCTGATTGTTGTATTTAAGAATGGTGATTTATTTTGACCTCATTTGTGATAGATACGTAGAATCTGATAAAAGAAAGTCTGGATAACTAATGTATAGATAAATTAATATATGAGTTGAATGATATGATGGTGTTAGGATTTATATCTTAAAACTAAAGATAATTGCACCTAAAATTAGTATTATGAGATTTCTATCTCTAATACATAAGATGCTCATCATATTTAGTTTTCCTGCTGTGCTGTTTAATATCTTAAAATCATATCCTATTCTATTTCAGAAGTTTTTTATATTTTTGAGAAAATGATAAGGATATTGATAAGATATATCAGTCACATTCTTAGATCCCATATATAATAATAAATAAATAGTATTATTAAATATTTGTATAAGTATGGGATAGTTGTTTGATTCACCATACCTGAAATTTCTAAGTAAAATGATGTGACTGAGAGACAAAGTACACTCTGGAAGATATGGTGTGAATATAATAAATAGATGCAATTCGCTTTGATATCTCTGGTATATAATCCTAATGATTACCATCTACATTTTGAATAAAATTCTTGATAAAAGGTTATACAAGATATCTTTTGAGTTAAAGGTTGGTAGGAAACCCAATATCTTTCATCTTTATGGTTGGAGCTGTCCTGCAACACTAAGATAATCTATCAGCGAATAAACCTTGGTTTTGTAATAATACATTGTTTATTTTGGTTATCCAGATAATTTTAAATGAATACAGATTCTACTATCCTAATAGAGAGGTATAAAGAATATTGAGTTAAATCTTGCCATATTTGTAGATTCTAATTTGCATTATGTCAGATGCTTCTATATATTAGAAGTATGACATTGAAGGAAAATAAGTTGTTGCTCTTATCCTATTGGGAGACAGTGGGAGAGCAATATTAAATATATAAACTAATTATAGTACCTTCATTACTAATTGATGTAGTACTAGTAAAAAAATTATATGAAAAGAAAATAGATACATATCATTTCTTATGACAATATAAATGACTGGAGGTTTTGTTTCATAGAAAGGTTTGCAAATAGAATCTAGTGGCATTCTTGGATATACAGGCAAAGTCTGTGGCATGTTGTAAAGTCACAATTCATATTGTTTCATTATGAAACTTTGTCATGGGTCTTATAATTATTGATTGTCTTAAAACTAGTTATATTTTTTTATAATCATAGGCAGCTATGTTCCTTAAAGGAACAATAAAAATTTTCATTTTTTTAATCTATGTGAAGATAGAATATTTGTCAGTCAGAGATTGTAGTTGAAAGGGAGATATTTTGTACAATATATAAAGTCAATATTTGTTGATCCCCTAATCAAGAATAAGATCCATAGTTTTTATAAAATGTGTTATGAATATGGATATATTAAATTCTTTTGTTGTGCTTGGTTAGTGTGAGTGGCTTTATATTTGTGCTTTATTATTATAAAGCTTGGTTTCATTTATTTTTTTATCATGTATATTAATATACATTGTTGACATGATAGTTGATGGATTGCATTTCTATATGATTTTATATGTGCACATGTGGAATAAAGTACAACATGGTATCTCAAGAATGTGTTTTATCTTGAGAATGACAGTTGTATGGGTATGTCTCATTTTGATAATTATAAGAGCTCATTGTGTTTGGAGACATACAGACTTCTTTTGAAGTCGTGAGATTTCTCTAGCTTGTATATAGCATGTAGTTATAGAGAAATCATGATTACGGGTACATATATTTAATTTATTTTGATTATGAGATATCTCTTTTGGTTATGTACCTGACTGAAACCTGGTGTCGTGTTTCAGATTTATTGTGCTATCTCGTCATTGATACCATTGTTGAGTATGTGAGACAGGATGGCTTGTTGTTTGATGCCATCACGATTTCTCTTGCTTATTTTGTTTCTAAGCATGTTGACGAGAAATTGGACTGACAATGAAAAATAGCATGTTTTATTTGATCACCTTGATGCTATTTTCTTGCTACACTACCACACCAAGACTCATGTCGATGGTGTTTATGATGCTTATAACCATGGATAAGTCCCGTATCGGTTAAGTAGTACAACGGCCCCATGATTCGGCATCATGCTATTGGACCGAGTCGTTTGTAGGTGCTGTCTATGGATCATATGGTGGCCACATTTTGTTTTCAACCCGAGAGCTGTTTTTAAAATAAATTATTTTCAAAATTATAATTAATGTAGCCCAAGTAGGAAAATGTATGAATTTCCTTAATTTGGGCTAACATTAATTGAAATTTTGTTTTATTAAAATCGGGTTGATTTTATGGTTTATGTTGATAAACGTAGGTTGAGCCCATTGTTATGTGATCATTGATTGGGCTAAGAGCATCTCATGTGATTTGGTGTGGTTGAGACGGCACAGTGTAGGCCTTAGCCCAACTTGACTCGTGATGGAATGGTCAGTTAGGGTATTTTCATTTTATTGACTAGGTCCCCTCTTCGCTTCCTCTATTTATATATCGCGTATACGGATCCATCGAGAGCCGCTTTTCTGAAGAAGACCAGAGAGAAGAACTTTGCCTACGGTGTTCGTGTGAGCATCAAGATCAAGGATCAAGATCAGGATTATGGCGAATACAGATAAGTATTTATTTTTCAGATCTAATGTATGATTCTATATTTTGATTGATCCTAGAGATTTAAGGATTATTTTTCCCACATAGCCGGAATCCGCCACTTGCCTTCCCACTCTATGGGCTTCACATTTTGCCTCTCCAATCGTATTTGTCCCTAAGCTGTCTCTTCCATTCGAAATTCCACTAAGCTCTGGCCTTCAATTATCCTTCGAAAAGGAAAACGGTTTTGTATATTGAAATTGATTTGGGCGATAGTTCCTTTTATGTTATTTTTGTACATGACTGTGGAATTGGGAAACATGGCTTCCGTTGGCATTTTAAGACAGCTGTAGTGGAATCTGCTTAAAACTCAAACAATGAGCCACTTTGGAAACGAAGAAAGTTCCATGATCTCCCTTGGGCCACCGAAAGATAGGAGAGGGTGCTCAAGTTTGTAATACAGTAATGTGAATCATGGTGAGGTATGAAATAGTGACTCTGGCTTTTAGTTGGGGGGTGGAGGGCACAGAGGTGGTGGTGGTGGTTGGAGAATGCCTCTCTTGCAGTCCTCATACAAGGCTTCTCCAGATTCTGGGGACTCGGCTTAAGCTGGGCTTCTGTTGCGCCACTTCCTCTCAAGTTGCTGTTGTCAGTTTCTCTTGGAAAGTTCTCCTGTGCACGCAAGTGAGGTATGGCAAAGCTTGACAGGTTAACAGATGTGTTTCCTTTCTGGCCAACTGTTGTATAACCCTCTGTTATACTTTATCATAGCGGATATCTCACTTCCCTCCATGCATATAGCCTGTTTATTGGGTGGACCAGGTTAAATTCTGGTGTGTTATTCATGCTTGTTCACTTTTACTTTTTCGATTGTTTTAATCTGTCATTCCTAGGGTTATAACAAGTGGAAAGATTTGCTGCGTTAGGTCTCATAATTTTGTTTAATGCAAACATTAATTAAATCTAACAACTTATTAAACTCTCAGTGGGAATGCTCACATAATAAAAAGAAGAGCACCATTACCCCATAGTCTTGACAAAACAAGCGCAGTAAAGCAAGAAGTTCTAGAACTCTTGGTAGGTGCATCATTACAGGTTGAATAATAGTTGGAGTTCCTCCAACAAAGAATTGATAAACTATCAACTCAGAAAGACAATTTGCAGCAGCACTATGTGAAAAATGCCTACTCAGGCTAAAAAACAGATTGCTCATCAAACCTCACCATGAATGAAGTGCCCACCCATGCGCCGAATAATAAAAAATTTTGCTTTTGAAGAAATATCACAGAAATAGCTTGATCTAATAAGCAGGTCAAACATCCAAAATTCATTAAACAAAAAAAAGTTGTTACATATATTAGTACATGACATACATGTACAGATGATCTTTAGTAAAGAGAACAGATAATATGTGCCAGCACCGCCTCAGGTTGAACCTACAGTTAGACTTCTGATAGTGCAAAATTCGTTTTAATAATATGCATATACTAGACCAATACTTAATCCTTTTTAATATAATATCTGGTTGTTAGAAAGCAACAACTCCATCACTGAAGTATATTAGAACTTACTAGCATAGGCTTACTTATCAAATCAGCCTATAACTATATGCAATGAGGTTTGTTAACTCTTGCATTGTCTGCTACTTTTAAATGGAAGAATGCTGAGAATATTACCTCTCGTCTGGTTACATCTATGCCTCCTGTTATTGGCATGCTCGATGGCACTTTAAGCAGTTCATATGGAAACTTCTCAAATGCATCATCTGTGTCATTTTCTTCGCAGTCCTCCAATATGATTTCTTCAACCATTCTTGAATTAAAACTTGACTCTTCCATTACTGAAGAAGATTCAGATGACCCATCTGTGATGCACAAACATACAGGTATCAATGGCCTAAAAAAGAACCTCAGAATTCTATTTTTAGTATTTAGCCTTGTGATTTAGAGAACACATTCTTATAAAAGTACGATGTTGAAAACTAATATATGGCCTTTAGGTAAGATAAAAAAAGTTACAATGAAGATTTTGAATATTTTTACTGATTTTTTTTGTTCATCCTAACTGGGGTACTGTCTGTATATCTTATTCATAACTGCACTCAAGTTACTGGCAAGCAAGTAAAATATCTATATTTTCAGAGAACTAACATGTGAAACTGGATACCCTGTCAAATCGTTTTTTTAGGTGCCATGCAAGGTTAATATGTGACCACCTTCTGAATGATTCACATGATGCAAGTTTTTTTTGATGCAAACATAAGTTAAAACTATCTACATGCAAACCTGGGGAGTTTTAATAATTATACATGTAGTAGTGAGAAGCTCCCTTGCAACTGTAGTTGGGTTCAGCAAGCAAAAAATGTTTCTAGCCTTGCACTTGCCAAAACACTGGATGCCGATGACTCACCTCTCATGTACAACCCGTCAGAAATGGCCAACTTTCTGATAGAGCCGTCTGGTGTATGTTCGGAGGAGTATCGTTTAAATGCCTTCCAAAAGCCTTTATCAGGTGCCTGTAGAAACACATTTAGTAGGCACTATAAACATATAAATCAAAGAACATTCAGTGGTTTGCATGTCACACAAAGCCCACTAGTGAACTAACCGGCACAAATTATCATATTTTAAATTTACGTATCATGTAGGTTGGTACATTTGTTTATATCAATTATGTAATGAAACCACATAAACAGGCATGAACTTCATCTCATTAACAAACCTGAATTTCATGCCATTGAGAAGATTAACCTATAGTCAAATCAATATTTGCACACTATTTAGGAACATGCATACGAGAGTATGCACAATGTGAAAAACTTTCAAGATCATGGTGATCAAGAGCCGACAAAGTCAATATCTAACCTCCACATTTCGTGAAGATCCTTTCAACATGGCGAGCTTCCTCTCAAATGAGTTCCCATGCATCTACAAGCAAATAAAATTTAAATGCATACATGAGTATCATTACGAAAAGGTGGGTGAAACTTTCAACCATCTCTCACTTATTTCTCTCAAGCACTGCAAGTCTTCCTAATAACAAAACAGATCATGGAATATGCAACACAGATATCTATATCTATCTAAACAGAATATAGTTTGATTATGAGAAATGATATACATACATAAGCCTTCGAATCATCCCAGTTAAAGAAATGAGTGAAGAATGGAGGCTCACTTCCTTCTGTAATAACATATACAGCTGCATCTATTGATAATCCTTCCTCAAGAATGTCTGCTTGAAGGAATTTCTGCAAATACAAGGCGAAAAGGGAAAAGCACAGAAACGAGTAGAATGATGTTTAGCAGTTTTATGACATGATAACTGGCATATTATTAATGGAAAGGAGAACATCATATTTGCTACTGGTACGAAAAACATGTTACCTTGCCAAGATTCAGGGCTTGCTCTTTAGTTGTAACATTTGCATGCAGGCCAACCCACACATAAATTTCATCATGGCAGTCCAGTACCAAAACATCCTCTGTAGTTAAATCATCCTGAGTGAAATTGAATATCTCCTTGCCCTAAGATATATATATATATATCATAAATTGATAAGTTTTTGCATATCATCTCATAGAAACTATGAATATAATAGAAAATTATAAATTGTTTTGTGACTCTTGCAAAATATTGCCTCAAGTTTCCATAATATTTGGAGATCACATAACATTTCTACTTCAATAATCCTATTTTAATCTATCATGAACATTTCCATCTCTCTTCATTATACAATACAATAAAGCAAAAGTAATTTGTATGTGAATCTCTTTTCCTGTACTATATACTTCAGCTCCTCCCATAATGATGTCGAAATTGAAATCATAAACAATATCTTAATTTTTTAAAAAAACCTTTATTGTCTATTTTCATCCCACTTATGCAGTCTAACTTCAGTCATTTCACAGTCTATAACATCCTTATACTCACATGCCAACTGTCTTAAAACATCTTAGATGCTCATAACTATTAATGAGTCATGAGGCTAAGAAAAGGTAAAGTAGAAAACCTACTTTTATAGTTGAACATTTCTACAATAAAATAATCATTACTGGCATAGAAATAAAACAGTGCTATGTTTTCTTGAATCATATTTTATAAATATATTCTAAAACTATTATTCAAAGTTAACATTGATACAATGGAATAATGGCAATGTCAAATAATGGTAGCTATGACAGTTATTTTTATATTGTTTGCGATGCATATATAATATCTGTCAACAGATATTAGCAAGAATCCTCATAATTGCCATTGTGATTGGTCCATGTTTTCATTGATCAAATTTATAATCTGCAAATAACATAAACATGGGGCCCTATATTATGTATACATTATATGGAACAATTGCTGTACTATATTACACTTGCATAATTTTTGTTGGTTCATTAGTTAGGGATAAGAGCTGCATAGATATATAATTGACAGCAATCTATATTATATCTCATATACGATATCTATAGATTATCATAAGCCTACACTGTCACATTTGTAGACTATCATTTCTTCTACATCATTTCAACTCTTCTTCTGCAATATACAAGATATCAAATAGAAATGTTTCACAAGCTCTGAATCAAATCTTTGGAGATTTATTATGGCTTAATTACTTTTATTAAGAATTACCATATTGATGTGACATCTCAGCAAACTCTTAAGCAACTATACCATCACTACCAGGGCTTGCTCGGACATTGCAAGAATCTGATAGATTCACTTATCATGATTGCCAGGTAAAAAGATTGCAAATTTGACTGACCATAGGGCTCCTCATAAGGAAGGCTTTTTATTTCTAATTTTCTATCAGTTTGCCAATTAAATTG
Organism: Areca catechu; assembly: GCA_021397845.1. Classification (NCBI taxonomy): domain Eukaryota; kingdom Viridiplantae; phylum Streptophyta; class Magnoliopsida; order Arecales; family Arecaceae; genus Areca; species Areca catechu. Next base: position 189,661,671 of record CM038050.1, on the reverse strand, counting down.
AATTTGCTATGACAACTCCAAAGATGTTACAACCACCAAAATAGAAAAAACATTACTCCATTAGATTGTAACAGCAAACCCACATCCACAAATAGTTACGTTAGGAACCACTTCACATCTACATTGCAACACCAAATGTTAGAATTATTTACACATGATAGGTACAAAGTGTTAGACAAATCACTCATTACATATTTGTGTGGACCTGTAATATTTAGAAGTGGGGGCATTACATAAGTGAAGAATACCTTGTAATCACCTGCAGAGGTAATAAGCCATATGATAGCCAGAGAACAATAAGTTGGCATTAGGCATGCTCTTTAGACCAATTTATGACTGATGTAAATCTGAATCAGGGAAGAACCCATTATCAAAGACCATAAAATTACGGCAAAATTATAGTACATTCACCTCCTGTAAGGACACAGGTAAACAAATGTAGATCTTCAGTGTAGTCTTTCATATCCTTTTCCCTTGGATACGCTGCTTTTCCACCTAATGCACTCCAAAAGATATCTGGTTCACTGCCTTCCCTTACCAACTTAGGTTGTTTCAGGGGCTGCCACCAGCATCAATTAATGGTCAGATAGGATAATCAAGCAAGGTAACAAGGGCTCCAAGAAGGAATGATATGTCATTTTCTTCGATATACAAAATCAGAAAGGGAACTGATAACACTCGACCATTTTTTGAGGATAAAACTCCAAATAATACTAGTATTTAAATCTTGTATGAGGCGTTTAGTTTGAACTGGACATGCATTCTCAACGTGAAAGAGACTGTTAAGAAAAGAAACCATCTCTAGAACAAAACTTTAGTTTGTAACGGTAACTCAAATATGTTGCAGACATGAGAACTTAGACTTCCTATACCTAGGAGCATTGTTTGGCAAACAAGAAACAGAAACCTCAGATATACACATTGTGATTCAAACAATTTTTAACATCTTTATAGAAAAAGGTGCCATGCTTTAATTTATCACCTTTTCTTTTCTTTTAGTCAATGAACGCAACATCCACGGTTCCTATTTTGCAAAAAGCAGACAGTTTGCCCCTACATTGATTTCATTGTATATGGAGAACTAGAAGTCAGCAGTTTCATAAATACCTTATTTCCTTAGCAATGAATATATGACCCATAAAGGTTCTTAGAAGGCCCCATACCTTTGATTGGCAGTCTTACTTGTTAAACATATACAACAAAACACCTTTTTTTTTTTTTATTGCAGGCAAATTTTCAAATATGTGTGGTGTGTGCAAGTCTATGCAGATATAAATCCAAACATCATTTCATTTCTTTATTTTATGAAAAACAATCACCATCTTCGTTTCCAAACTAAAGTTAATTATTTAGTGAAACTGTTATGGATAGGAGTTGATGAGGCAACAAAATAAAGCATGTATATGTGGAAGGTTGTACAGGATAGACTTTAGGGTTCCACGTCCAATGAGATGTGCTTAGGCAGATGAAAAATAAATTCAGGTCACAATTAATATGTCATTTAGCTAGAACAGGCACAAGCCAAAATATTCTTTTTATTAAATTCAGGGTTTAAATGTTAAAAATCCTCTTAGATGTTATCATAAATTAACAGAAGTTCAGTTAACAAGATTGACTTAGTTGATGCATATAGTACATAAATAGTAACCCAAAATTTACCGTTACTCTAGGCAAGGGAGAAGCATAAATGACAATGTTAAATAATAGCTACTTACATTTATCTTGTCCAACATACTGTTGAGCAGATCATGATCACCTGGCAAAGAAAGGCTTCCTGTCCAAGCAAAGATAAAAGCTCCATCTTGCAAGATGTAACAGTATGAGGAATTGAGTGAAGTGGAGACCTGAAACTTATGTTTGTTAATAAACATCTTCAAGGCCATGACCAACAAAAACATCTAATGTAAGTGCAAAAGGCTTTTCCTGCAACCATCATCATGCTTTCATTCCAACTATCCAAATTAGTAATCACCTGATAAATGTCTGGTGATGAAATCAAATAATAGTATGATAAAAGACAATGAAAAAAGTTGTTAGAGATTTTATTGGGAACGTTTCAGGCAACATCCAGAAGAACAAAACTGAGTTTGGAGACTAAAAATGCAGAATATTCGGAAAGAACAAAGTCAGGATGAGGTTTTAATTTGGAACTCCTTTATAGGATGTAAATGCTTCTGGAACTAATTTCAGTAACCAAGTTTAGATTATTTGATAGACACTTTTAACTTGTAGTTTATTATAAGAACATATTATTGACTAAAACACAAAAATCGCTTTCCTTTTCCAATAATTTTGTTTACATTTTTCAAGTATTAAATTCTAATAAACCAATATGGGACACACACCGTGTAAACCATTTATGAAGGCAGCATACAAGCAAGAGAACAACCAACAGAGAGCTGGGGAGATGTCCATGGTGGTATGTGCTTGGTTTTGATTTTCATTCTACTTTTTGTTCTTTTAGCCTGTCTGTTGTCAGCATTCAAAAGGGAGTTCCTTGGTGAATGTTATTTTGGATAATTTAGTGCCACCCCCCGCAACAACCCCCCCGGTGCTGCTCCAAAACAACAACCTCTTTGTTCTAATAAAAGAAAACCACATATAGACAGTGGACAATTTCCTGAGTAGGATTAAACCAAGTGGAAATTTGCAATTGCACTGTTATGGAATCAGTGCATAAGATGAAATGCATAGCATAGATTAGTATTGTGCAATGGCTGTTCATACATATGTGACTCATGGAGCTAGACCCGTTAGAGAAAGGTATCAGTCCCCCAAATAAAAGATCTGATGAGGAAGACCAGTTGCAATGATTTGGTCATGCATGGGGTCCGGTGTGAGACAAATGTTGCCATCATGGGAAGGGACAAAGGGGTCCAATATTCACAAGCTAGGAGAGAGGCATTTGACATCTTTGAGGAATTGGCTTTGGATAGAAGCAACAACTATGATCCATAAAGCTAACCAAGATAGATGGTATGACAAAACTTGCTCTTCATAATTATTTAGTTTAATTGGTCAAGAATGACATGTCCTTATAAAACAGTAATATAGAATAATTAAATAATGCAGTTTGTGAATGCTAGATATACATATTACGATGCTGGTCCTTATGCTAAATTTGTCTCATATCTTAGCATAGAGACAATTACCCAAAATGGTGGGAGAAGCATTTGGCTGTTTTATTTCATGTTGGCTATGTAACCTTAATTTATACCTCAGAGACAAATGCAGTTCCTTTATAAAAGCTTTTCTTCTCTCCTTGTCTAGATGTTTTTTCTCATATCTGACATCTTTAGACAGCTGCTTCTTGCTTGCATGGGCTTAAATAACATAACCAATAAATGGTGGGTCTCTCTGCTCAGTAGCTGCAATTCTTTGTTTTGGACACCAACTCAGCAGGTTGACATTTGGTTGAGAATATATATTTTTTATGAAACTTTGATGGATATTTCACAGATCCATAAGGCCAGCACACGAAAGATGGGACAAGGACCGTTGCTGTAAACTACTGATTGTAGTCCTTTCTTGTCTCAGAAAATTTTGCGTTATCTTGCATTCAAAGATGCATTATTTCACTAACTGATTAAAAGAACAGTATCAAAAAATGGAAAAGAATGAATTTACAAGGACTAATCTTTACTAGACTCCAATACTTTAAAGAAAAACATTGACTTCTTCAAAGAAAAAAATGTTTATAAACTTGAAAAGGATCCATAATCAGACACACATGGGGACTGCCAAATGTATCAAACATATATGGTCCATTCACTCTACATATCATTGAAAAGAAGATTTTATCTCTGTTGGCCATTAGCTAACAGAGAACCCCACCCCCCTTTTTTTAAAAATGTTTAATGAACAATCTACTTACTTGATCAACCTGGATGGCTTGCATATTATCAGGTCCTGTTCCTTGAACTCGAAATAAAGCTGTCCTGTCTTTATCACATGTCTCATCAGTAAGTCCCCTTTGTGTTATGGACTTCTTATATGCTGGGCTCATGCCGCCCTACATTGAAATGCCAAAAACAAATGGAAAGAAAAGCATATTGTATATTTTATTTTATTGCTCAGGTGTCAGATACACACAACCATCTGAAATAAATCAAATAAGCTCATCATAGATAAGCTTATATGCACCTTGAAAATGATCAGTGACTTGAAAATTGCAAAAAATAGTACTGGCTCTTTACCTTCAAAAATCTGAGCCTGCATTAGAATGAGAGGAAAAACTATTTTCAGACAAGGGAGAATGTGCACCATTGGAAACTATTAGTTACTGGAGCAAATGCACAAGTGTAACACAAGAAACAATAGAAGAGATTATGAATGGCAATCCAATTCTTGTTGAATGATTACAATTATGTGGCAGAAAAGAGTTGAATAAAAATGAAATGTATAATTCATTATTGTTGAATCAATTGTTACAAGAGTCCAATAAAAATCAAGATTAAAATCATGTGGCAGAAAAGAGTTGCGACAACTGAACAGAGAACACAAACCATGGCCGAACGGCCCTTTGTTGAATCAACCATGCTACTCATAAAAGATATTGCATCAACTCTGTCTTCCTGCAGCAAAAGATATAGGGTAATAAAATGTATCGAAATATTTGCTTTGAATTTTTTAGCTTGTAATGCCAGCAGATATGCAAATGTATTAGAAGTTTTACTTTAATACACACTTCAACACATTTTTCTTTATCTAACTATTTTTTATGTTTAATCTGAACCCCTGAATATGATAGGAGTAAGATTGGCATATCACCTATCAACCGGGTAAATCAATCAAGGTCATCTTGTACATCTAAACCCCGTTTGCCGTGCACAGAAGTGAAAGAGAGCAGGTAGGGAGAGCCAATCGAGACCTTCTCATCCACACACCCTCCCCTCCTGCCCCGCCCCCCCCTCGCCCCCTTCCCTTCAACCTTGTGCGTGGGCGAGAGAGAGAGAGAGAGAGAGAGAGAGAGAGAGAGAGAGAGATGGTCAAGTTCTCCTCATCCCAATCCAGGATGAGAGAGGGAGGGGGAGAGAGAGACCTCCCACAATTCGTGATGGAAGAGATATAGAGTGAAGTCCAGTCCAAGCCTCCCGCACTAAGAAAGAAAGAGAGAGGGGAGGGTAGAGCAAATAAAGTGTCCATAGGAGAAGAGGGAGAGCATGAGCAGCTATGGGTTCAATATAGACTGAGACTGATTTGTTACAAAAAGTCCTATATTTGGATAAATTTAGGCATACTTTGTCATTCCTAATTGGTAAATGGGAACTAATATTATGTTACCAACAATCGAAAAATGAAATTTACACAGTTCATTTTGAAAATATGGATGGTTAAAATAGAAGTACAGAACCAAGACTCATATTTGATAAAAACAATTCAGGTACATTACCTATCAAACAAAAGACATGGATAAGGATATCTAAAAAAGAGATCTATACTGTTGATTTTGAAAATATGGACAGTTCAAAGAAAAAATGCACCGAAACAAAACTCATATATTATATAAAAACAATTCAGGTATATTACCGATTAAACAAAATACATGAATGGGAATGATGCGACATTGAAAGAACAGAATAGAGAGTTTGACAGGAGACAACTTAATTTTATATAGTTGTTTTTCTTGGATGGTCGATTGGAGATGTAGGACCCAATAATTTTAATTTTATAACAATGTCAGAGGTAATAATGTCAGTGTCTCAAAGAAACTAGTATTTTGGGGAAAGAGAAAAGGCAATTGCATGTAATCAATGTACATGCATGGTTCATCGACATGTTATATGCCTTTGCCGGTGATGTACCAGGTTATAGGAAGTAATATTCAGGTAGTCAAATTCATATTCAACCATTCCATTTATGACAAATTCATAATAGAAGTCATTTTTCATTGCAAAGTGATCATCGAGCATGCCTTTGTACATGGATAACAATCCCAAAATTTAATACAAGTAAAATTTGGGCGGGGATTAAAAAAAGAGAAAGAAACTCTGCTCTCAATATGAGATGCCTTACCAATATGCTATTCTTTCCAAGCCATACATAAAACAAGTGATTATCCTTTTCATTTCCAATATAAGTATACTGCACAATATAGCAGTCTCCACTGTAAAGCTTGCCCTGTTCCCCAGCTGGAACTAGTGAAACACCATGACAACTCACCCACCAAACCTAATTTAAATTAGCTCCAAAATCAAGGAATGACCACTAAAAAAATTATATGGTAACTGCAAACACATTAGAACTTTTTAAAGAAAACTTACTTTCAGAACACCGCAGCAATCTATGAATGGCTGAGAGCTATTGTCAGGAAGCTCCTTGACATCATAACCCTGATGCTTAAATATTGCTGAAACCAGAACTGACAATTTCTTAAATATCATTTATACAAAGAGTAATTGTTGGTTAGTTAAAAACTGTACATAAATATACAACTCCAGATAGTAGGAGATCACCTGCTACTTTCCCTCGTCCTTCCTCATACAAGTTGGTGGTTAGAGTTTGGGGCCAACTACTAAAGTAAGACTTGAATTTCACATTTTCAGACCCTTCAGTTAACAAAGTTGTACGAGTTCTCATCGACCTCCCTTGTGAATGCACAATTTCCTGTACAGAATGATGAGTGGTTTAACGAGAACAAGAGCCCACATATCCGCATTCTTCAGGAATTTGCTTTTGTTTTGTAAATGATTTTATTTAGAAATAAAGAGAGCCTGACACAATGACAGACTAGACTGAAAACTGGTTGCAATTACCTTTATAATCAAAAAGTTTCCAGGCAAGCTTTCTACATGAGTTACAAACATGCAACATCTATACATTTAAATGCAAGCTTTTGTAAATGGTGTATGACACCCTGCCATCCTGTTTGCTGGGATCACATGAGGAGAGTAAATAGCAGGAAGAAAGGCAAAGGGGTTGGAAGGCCGCTGCAAAACCAAGATGACCAAGGTGACCAAGATAACAAAGTTCACCCTTTTGATGGATTGTATCTTGAAGATCGAAGGATTATTAAGTATGGGAACAACAGGCTTCCCAACACTCCTAGCTCTCCCTTCTGCTTCCCATTCTCATGTGATTCCTAGCCAGGTGGGAGATATCACATGCATACAGTAGTTAGGCATCCATATGATCAATATACTGATTGTTCCCCAGTAAAATGTAATGTCAATAACAATTATTATGATCTTCAAAAATGCATCTGAATATGCATGTGTATCTTTCTTAACTCTCTGGTGCAACACGTATGCAAAATATCTCAACAACAGGAAAAAGTCATCTTTTGAGCAACAAGCAGACAACAATATGATAAAGCACAGTTCAAGCTTCTTACTTCCATGGTTGAAATGGATGTCTTCCTTTCAGAGACTAATGTCATCCTTCCCATCCAAATGAAGATATCAGCATCGCAATCCAACATATAACACTTGTCTGAACTCAGCATCCCTCTATTTAATGAAGGGGTGTCAATGGGAAACAACTTTCCCTTATTGATCCTAATCAAAAGAAAAAAAATTGCAGGAACTGTTGACTATTCCATGCTGAAAGTTCAAAATTTCTAATGAGCATCATTCATAATTCTTCAACAATGTTCAAAACAAAAAACTTAGACCTTCAACAAATAGCATAAGGATTGACATCTGGCATGGAAGGCCCATAAGTACACATGTTTATTCAAGTAAAATTCACAGCAAATCTCACCAGAAAAGCTTTGTGGATGACACAGTAGTCTCCATCTGATCTGTACCAGATTGATCCCCAGTAATGGGAGCATAGCCTCCAAATAAGCTCCAGAATTCTCCTGAATCAAAATCACCGACAAGCTTCCCATCGTCTGTACAGATGGTTAATTAGAGTTTGCAGCAACAGTCTTTTTAAAACTACAGAGCAATTCTACCTAATGTTGCCACTGCACACCTCCCACCATGCTGATTCTCTTTTATGTACTGAACAACCTCCAAAGCTTTAGCTCTTTCTTGCATGCTGGAGTTTCGGCCACTGAATAGAAAGATTTTAGACTGCGTATCAAGTATAAATACATCGTTGTGGTTCAAGGAGGAACGAGAGAATGGCACCTGGAGAGCACGAAGCAGCAGTTGCCTTTTTCTTAATAGCCCAAAAACAATAGCTAATTGTCAACAGATGAAGTTAATTTATATGTGAAATAAAGGGATCATGTCTCATTAATTCGACAAAGAAAGTTTGAAAGGGAAAACAAAATGAACAAACATGATTCTTGAATCAACTAGTTAACATTCCTTACTTCTCTAACGCGAACGACATGGTCCCCTGTGCAGCTTAACAACGAGACCCGGTAGGATATGCCTCCCACGCCTTGCAGCTCGGAAGAGAAAACTCCCTCAACGGGTATGATGCACGGCTTGAAGTAGGACAAGAACTTCTCTGTCTCGAATCCCTGGACTTCCCGGTACTGGACGGCACGGGAGCCCAAGTTTGCATCCAGCTCGATTGCCTTGTCGGATGCCATCGAAGAGTCAACCTGACAATGGAAGAACAGAAATACAGCAAAAGAAAATACAGACACCGAGGCAATACAATATGCAGGTGCGGATTCGATAATATCAGCCAACAAACCTCTTTGGCATCCTTCCCCAGCCAGTAGTGTATATCATGATGAGTAAGTCCGTTTTTAAGCACAGCAGTCTGTTCGACCGGCAACATGAACAAGAACTAGACTCAGGTGGTGGAGTTCTTGATCGGTAGAAAAACAGTATGCTAGAAATTTTCCTGCACAAATGGGAAATGACCAGGGGACTCACACTCAAGATTATGTACGCGCTCCCGGAAAAGAACTTGCCGTGGGAAGACTTTGGCATCGGAACCAGATGACCATTCTCTATGCACCAGATTTCCAGCCCCCTGCGAACAAGGAAACCCCCCGCACCCCCCCCCCCCCCCACAACAACAAAAAAAAAAAAAACGTACATCATAAAGCCGTTAATCAAGACGCCTGTAATCTTGCATGCTAGCGAGTACCAAAAGTGAGAATCGTTAGCATCATCGAGATTGAATCTTGGTAATTCAATACCGAACAAAGCGAAGATGGCCTCTTCGCCAGAGCGAGCATTCCCTTCCCTCTTGTCCATGCTATGGTATGGAATCTAACATCCTACGAACTGTTAGACGACCGAGCACAGGGGAAGTAATAACCGGAAAAGCTAAGAAATCGAATGTCCTGAATCGGCACCTTTAGGATGGCAGTAGAAGAAGAACCAATGAAAGCGACAAACGACAGTATATGCGCCGTCAATTCTCTTTGCCCATTGGCAGAGTCAAAGGCTCGAGAAGACACAAGGATGAGATGAGAGGGCACAGATATAAACTAAAACAGTCAAGAAAAAAAGGAGGAGGCGATACGTCTTTGCTCCGGCGCCACGGAAGGCTTCGTCCACGCCCTTCATCGACATTCTCTTCCTGAAAAGAACCCAAATCCGCCCGAGAGACGAGCCGGTGGTCTTCTCTTCTGGGTGACAACCCAGATACAAAGCTTCCAAGAGATTAACCTTTTGTTTATGGTGCGGAAGGAGGTGGAGGAGGATGGGAAGGATAGGATCGGAGCTCGCAAGGTCAAGAAAAAGGAACCATCAAACACAAGATCCAGCATCCACCCACCAGGGAAGGGGAGGTACGAAAGGAAGAGAAAAAATAAGGAAAGGTAGGTGAAGTGGACCCTGATTTGGACTCGCACAAAAAGCAACGGTGAGCCCACATGATGTCGGCGTCCACTTTCTTGCGTGCGTTGTAGGGGAGAATCGGAGCGATGAGATTGGAACGAGACCAAGATCCCGACGATAGCTCCTGCTCAACGAGTTCCGACCTGAGACATCCTCGTCCGATCATCGCTGATTTTTTATGGGGGTTTTGCCACGACAATTTGTTTTTTTGTTATTTTTTCTAATTCTTTGATTGTTCAATATCCATTTTCACCCTCGATTATTGTTTGGTGTCACTGCTATTACATACCTGACATACAATTATTTAGCAGGCATGTTGTACTGGAGACCAGGATATTTATAATTTCTTGGACGCGGTATGGCGGCCGTATCGCCGCATACAAGTAGTGGATTAGTGTATGGGACCATTGCGAACAACACATGCTATGCTAATTAGTGGATTAGTGTATTAGTGTATGCGAGAGTGCGGAAGGGGATTAACAAATGCTATGCTAAATAGTAGATTCTATTCATCATCTTAATCATATTGTTTCTGATCATTGTTCTATTTTTCTTATAATTGTAAACACTATCCCAAAAGTCATGCCTTTCAGTTTTAAGAAATTTTGACTTTCTTATCCGAGAGCCAAAAAGATTATTAGGGAGATGTAGAAGATTTCAGTTCGAGACGATATAGCTTATCGCATTTCTCATAGGCTGGATTTGCTCAGGAGGCATTTGCTCGGATGGAATAGAGTCAAGGTTGGCAATATCATAACCAAGATCAAATCAGTTGAGAGCACTATCGATGCCCTGTAAGTCAAGGAGGACAGGTTGGGGTCCATATCCCAGGAGGATATGGAGGTACTTCGATCCCATCTATCTTTGCATCACTCTCTGTTACATAATCAGGAGGTGATCTGGAGACAAAAATCCAGAGTGCAGTTGCTGAAGGAGGGTGACAGGAACACCAGTTTCTTTCATCAAGCTACTGTTATCCGGAGACACAGAAATATAATTCATGCTCTATTTTCCGTGGATGGGGATTGCCTCGAGGATCATGATGCCATTACTAGGGAGATTTGTTATACTTTACTTCTAGGTGGACAGCTCCTAGTCGCCTCTCTTATTCTAATTCATCTTATCCTGCAATGGTTTCTGTTTTAGCTATGCAAAAGTCCATGCTCCTTGTTCATGCTTCTGAAGAGGAGGTTAAGTCTGCTCTTTGGTCACTGGGGAAAAATAAAGTCCCAGCTTTCCTCCGTTCTTTTTCAGGTCTCACTGGGATATTCTCCGCACTGATGTTGTCTCTGCTGTCCAATTATTTATTCTCTCTAGTACAATGCCTGAAGATTGGAAGCATACTTATATCGTCCTTATTCCCAAGCGCTTTGATACTTCTCAGTCCAACCACTATCGTCCTATCAGCTTATGCAATACTCTCTACAAAGTCTGTGCTAAATTTCTGGCCAACAGAATGAAATATATTCTTCCCCAGTTGATAAGCCGGGAGCAGGGCGCTTTCGTTGGAGGCCGGAGTATATCTGATAATGTTCTTATCGCCCAGGAATTCATGTATAATCTTCATCGGGCTCCTCAACGCCGAGGTCTGATGGCCATCAAGCTAGATATGGAAAGGGCCTATGACTGCGTCAATTGGGACTTTCTACTCATAGCCATGGAAGATTTTGGTTTTCACCAATCCTGGATTTCAAAGGTCATGTCATTTATTATCCGGCCTTCCTTCTCTATTCTAATTAATGGCTCTCCTATGCAGTATTTTCATTCTACAGTTGGTCTCTATCAAGGTTGCCCTCTCTCTCCACATCTCTTCATTATTTGTGCTGACTTCCTTTTGAGAGCGTTGCGTATAACAGTGCAGGATTCGGTGATCCAGTTGTATATTCCTGCTCCTGCTGCCCCACCGATCTCGCATCTTTTATTTGCAGATGACTCCTTGCTCCTTAGTCGGGCCTCGGTTGTCTGTGCTCTAAGTTTTTGAAGAGTGATGGAGGAGTATTGTTTGGTTTCGGGCCAGAGAGTAAACCTTATTAAATCAGGTATTTATTTCAGCCCAATGACTCCAGCCAGGCTTCGTCACAAAATCAGGGAAGCTCTTGGTATTGAGGAGCATGTTGGCCCACTATATTATTTGGGTGTTCCTATATCTGACTCTAGATTGAGCAAGACATATTGTGCTCCGCTGGTGATGGCTGTCCGGGAGAGGATTGAGGGCTGGCAGGGTATATCACTCTCTTCTATGGGACGGATCACCCTTATCCATTCGGTTCTCACTTCTCTTCCCATTTATCTTCTGTCTAATTCAATCATCCCGAAGACTATTATCCTCACCTTAGAGCAGATGTCCGTGCTTTCCTCTGGGACTCATTTTCGGCTCGACGGAGGATTCATTTGTTGAGATGGGATATTGTTTATCAACCTATTCAGCATAGTGGCTTAGGGATTCACTCTCTACTTGCTAGGAGAGAGGCTCCTATGGCTAGGCATGTTGCTAGATATTTTTTATATCCTGACAGTATGTGGTCATCTTTGATGAGAGCCAGTATGGTGATATCTTTATTCAACCTGATAACTCGTATACTTCTCTCAGGCACTGCTCGGCGTTATGCATAGAGATGATTGCTAGGGCTCCGCTGATATCCCTCATCTTTCATGGGCTATTGGTAACGGCTCTTCCATCAGATTCATGCTAGATTCATGGATTTCTGATATTCCTCTGATAAGGTAGCCGACCTTTATATCTATGCACATGCCGGAGTCCATCACTATTTTCGATCTTTTCCTTCTGGGTCAGTCCCAGTGTGATCGTGATGCCGTTGAGCCTATATTTGGGCATATCCTCGGCCACAGGGTATTATTTATCATTTTGCCGATCTTTCCTGGTCCTGATACTAGAATCTAGAGACAATCTACTTCTACTCGGGTGCCGATGTCCCATCTAATGACTATGTTCGCCCCAGAGTCAGCGATGCCGAGAGACTTTGGTTGGATCTAGTCTTTACCGGTCCACCCTAAAGTTTTCCTTTTCTTATGGAAACTTGCCTGGCATCGTCTCCATACTTCTGACTTTCTGAGCTCTAGAGGTCTCCCCTTTCCTCCATTTGCCCTATCTATAGGTCTGACAGAGAGACGCAGGTCCATGCTTTGTTTCTGTATGGTCGGGCGACGGCCGTATGGCGAAGGATTGGTTTTCAGGTATCCAATAGGTTGACGAGTTGGATGACCTTTTCTTGACCCTCCTGCGTTCAGCCTCGACCGACTCGGTTGCTTCTTTTCCCGCTTATTTAGCCTATTTTATTTGGCTATCAAGGAATCAATTTCTCTTCAATTCAGTCAATTATTCTCCCACCATGGTCATTGAGAGAGCTCGGGCCTGTGCTTTGGAGTATCGTTGCATGTCTGTGAGGTCTACGAAGATCTGGGATTTCCCTTCTGCTCTTCAAGCGTCTAGTAGGGTCTTTTTCTCTTGGGAACCCCCTCCTCCGTTCTTCTTCATTGTCAGCTTCGATGGGAGCCTCCGGGATAGACATGGGGGTGCTGCCTTTGTTGTTCGTGGTTCGACTACTGGATTTCTGACGGTGGGTGGTTTCCCGGTCCACGATTCTTCTGTTCCTGGAACATAGCTATATGCCGCTTGGGCGGGTATCAGGTTCACGCATACTACCACGGGATTGTGCCTTTTATGAGGTTTGCCATATTTATAGGGAGGCTAACTCGGTTGCTGACTGGGTAGCCTCCTATATTGCTTTTCATACTGCTTTTGTTGTTTGGTCGTGTTGCCGAACTCGCCGCCGCGGCTTGTAACTTCAGAGCTGGTGGCGGGATCAGATCGTCTCGTCTCGAGGTCTGCGGGCTCCCGATCCTGCAAGACAAGGTCAGAAACCCTGGACGGGGATCCCGGCGAGGGAGCTCCGACGGTCAAGTTAGAGAACGGCGAGATGGAACAGAGTCTCCAAGGCGGGCCCCCGAAGGAGTCCCAGGCTTAGAGATTATCTTAGCAAAAAAGGTCTCAAGAAGAGTGGAAATTGGGCCAAGTTCCTTCACCGACTTGTGCCAAGGGACCCCTCTCAGGATCTTGGATCCTGCTCTCGGTGCCTTTTCTTTTTCCAGCCTTTTTTTCCCCTTACCTGGTCGTCTGCTCTTCCCATCCTTTTATCCCATCATGCTGGCTCCGACCTCTCGCCCTTGGGAGGCCCCCTCTTCGCTTTCACCTCCTTCTCTCCCTCTCTTTCCTCTTTCCCCTTTGGGTCCAAGAACACGGCGGCCTCCTTGCCTTGCTTGCCGAGCCCAGCGAGGAAAGGGTAGAGGGAGGAAACCGGCCAGACCTTGGGCCGAGCGCGAGCGCTCTCCTTCCCAGGCACCGACAACGTCCGTTACCGGGTCCTGTCTTGCCAGGACTTCGCCTCTCGGCTGTGGAACCTGTCGGGCCGATGTAAACGAGGTTTCGCGCGTTGCTGCCGACCGTAGCGGTGCTCCTCTCGAGGTGCGGCGCGCGCTGCTCGAGGGGCGGTCTCGGAACTCGTGCTCCTGCTTCTCGATGGCCCCACCACGCGGGGTAGCCGGTCTCAGCCAAGGTGGGCCCCTCCTAGGCGGACACCTGGCGGAGCGGCAGAGGAGCGCTCGACTTCGACCGAGGTGGACCCGTGCCCGGGCGCCACTTGGCGAAGGAGCAGGGAGGCCCGGCTCGACCTCGACCGAGGAGGAACCATCTCAGGGCGCCACCCGGTGAGGGAGCAAGGGGCCGCCAGCTTCGGCCGAGGTGGACCCCTCCTGGGCGGACACCTGGCGGAGCGGCGGAGGGGCGCTCGACTTCGGCCGAGGTGGACCCCTCCTGGGCGGACACCTGGCGAAGGAGCAGCAGAGGAGCGCTCGACTTCGGCCGAGGTGGACCCATGTCCAGGCGCCACCTGGCAGAGGAGCAGGAAGGCCCGGCTCGACCTCGGCCGAGGTGGAACCGTCTCAGGGCGCCACCTGGCGAAGGAGCAAGGGGCCGCCGGCTTCGGCCGAGGTGGACCCCTCATGGGCGGACACCTGGCGGAGCGGCGGAGGGGCGCTCGACTTCGGCCGAGGTGGACCCCTCCTGGGCGGACACCTGGCGAAGGAGCAGCAGAGGAGCGCTCGACTTCGGCCGAGGTGGACCCGTGTCCGGGCGCCACCTGGCGAAGGAGCAGGAAGGCCCAGCTCGACCTCGGTCGAGGTGGAACCGTCTCAGGGCGCCACCTGGCGAGGGAGCAAGGGGCCGCCGACTTCGACCGAGGTGGACTCCTCTTGGGCGGACACCTGGCGGAGCGGTAGAGGGGCGCTCGACTTCGGCCGAGGTGGACCCCTCCTGGGCGGACACCCGGCGAAGGAGCAGCAGAGGAGTGCTCGACTTCAGCCGAGGTGGACCCGTGTCCGGGCGCCACCTGGCGAAGGAGCAGGAAGGCCCGGCCCGACCTCGGCCGAGGTGGAACCGTCTCAGGGCTCCACCCAGTGAGGGAGCAAGGGGCCGCCGGCTTCGGCCGAGGTGGACCCCTCTTGGGCGGACACCTAGCGGAGCGGCAGAGGGACGCTTGACTTCGACCGAGGTGGACCCCTCCCGGGCGGACACCTGGCGAAGGAGCAGCAGAGGAGCGCTCGACTTCGACCGAGGTGGACCCGTGTCCGGGCGCCACCTGGCGAAGGAGCAGGAAGGCCCGGCTCGACCTCGGTCGAGGTGGAACCGTCTCAGGGCGCCACCCGGCGAGGGAGCAAGGGGCCGCCGGCTTCGGCCGAGGTGGACCCCTCCTGGACGGACACCTGGCGGAGCAGCAGAGGGGCGCTCGACTTCGACCGAGGTGGACCCCTCCTGGGCAGACACCCGGCGAAGGAGCAGCAGAAGAGCGCTCGACTTCGGCTGAGGTGGACCCGTGTCCAGGCGCCACCTGGCGAAGGAGCAGGAAGGCCCGATCCGACCTCGACCGAGGTGGAACCGTCTCGGGGCGCCACCCGGCGAGGGAGCAGGAAGGCCCGATCCGACCTCGGCCGAGGTGGACCCCTCCTGGGCGGACACCTGGCGGAGCGGCAGAGGGGCGCTCGATTTCGGCCGAGGTGGACCCCTCTTGGGCGGACACCTGGCGAAGGAGCAGCAGAGGAGCGCTCGACTTTGGTCGAGGTGGACCCGTGTCCGGGCACCACCTGGCGAAGGAGCAGGAAGGCCCGGCCCGATCTCGACTTCGACCGTGGTGGAGCCATATCTGACCTTGCTGGACCGTTCCTGTTCTGCCGAAAAAATCCACGTGGTTCGGATCATGCACGGCGGAATCTGAGACGTGCCACGTCATCGTAACGACTGTAACAGGTCGAATTGGCACACAGCTCCTGTACAGCTTAGGGATATCTTACTGTCCGACTATCTAGGTTATATCCATTCTCGTTCCTTGCAATGTATATACCGCCTTATAATATATATATATATATATATATATATATATATATATATATTGCCATTTACTTTCTTTTTTTTTTAAATTTTTTTTAATATTATATTTTTTTAGAAAATATCTAATGAATAGGGATCAAAATTGAGCTTTGATAAGATTTAGCTAGAAGAAAAAAGTGTTCCTGGTTGTGCCATATGTTGTCCACTATTATTGGTAGCCTCTCCGGCAAAGCGTGGTGGGGATACCAATGCAATCTCAAAGCCGGTACATCTGACAATAATATTAAAATTTCAGTAAATTTTGTTCCCCACCAGGCTCCAGATCAGTTGAATTAAAAGAGAGAGAGAGAGAGAGACTCTTCGGCCCTTTAATCCAAGCTTCTTCGGCCCTTTAATCCAAGCTTATGAGCAATTCTCTCTCTCTCTCTCTCTCTCTCTCTCTCTCTTTTTGTGCTATTTAACGTAGTCTTCCAACACCGGTAACAAGCAGACTAAATCTGAAGTTGAATTTGTTTGCTCTTATTATATGAAAGAAGAGTTTTTTTTTTTTTTAACAAGATTAGCATCCACAAAGTTAAAGGAACAACGCTCCATTGTTTCAAACTATGAGATTTTAATATTTGCAACAAAATTAAATGGTACGTTGCATCTGTTTTTTTTTTTCCTAGTTATTCTTTTGGTTACATGTCGTGACCTATAGGAATGACGGAAAAGATTGCCCATCTTGACTACATCATGCTTGCATATTAGTGAATGAAATCGTTTAGAAGATTGTTTGCTGAATACAGGATTTCTAGCATTAGAGGCGTTGGGAAAAGAAGCATTATATGCTTGCAAGCATTAATGCTTTTTGGGGAATGATTGGATGGTGGTAGTCTGCTCATACTTCATAAAGATTAATTTGTGTGATTTGAAGGAGGCTGTCAAAGTTCCTCCATGGTGATCGTTCGGCATTATATAACATGCGTGATGGTGGGCATGCCACCGGCAATGGTGCACGAGCAGGACAGGAGGAGCGTTAACTGTTTATTTATTTTGATCAGCCATTGGAATGATCTTAAGAGTTGATAATCAAAATTTATCAAGAAAAAAACAAAGAAAAGAGACAGGGAAATAAAGGAAAAGGTTAATTACTTTAAAAATTCTTTTTTTTTTCGGAGTTTTTATTTTATTCATTATAATCAGCTTTTCTAACTTTTAAAAAATTATAATTTCTTTCATGGCTATTACTTTCGTCTTGTTGCCATAACGGAAGTAGTCATGTGATATTACTTGATTCATGAACATATTGATAGGACAAATAAATGGCTCAGGTAGCTAGAACCAATTTTTACCATTTTTATCCATTGTTTGCCTAGGGTTTATAGTTTTCTTTTTTTAGTTCATTTTACTCCTTTCCATCTTATGATTGTAGATCGGCAAACTCTTGTGCTTCCCTTAGTCAACAAGCAGCAATGATCCATTGAAATTTTTTCTCTATTTTGACAACTAAGATAACATAACTGGCTTGCATCTCTTTTGTATCCCTTGGATTTTCTTATTTTAATAATGTATCTTATAGATTTTTTCCATTATCCATTAGTTTAATCAGCTAATATCCTTTGTCCAACTTGAGATGAGGATAATTGCTAGTAAATGTAAGTATTATCAATCTAGGATTTTAGCATTTAATGGAAAGTGGTTCCAAAATCTCTTATTCTTTTAGGCAATGTGATCACCTAATGTTTTCCTTTTTATATACCTAATTATAGAAATGGAGTTAAATTATTATTTTTGTTTGTTTATAATCTAATTTTTTGGTTAAATTGCACTATTTGAAGAGATTTTTACTTTGCATGTTATGTAGAATGGAGAATCTCACTCTAACCATGCATCATGGTGGCAAATTTAATAACAAAGATGGATGCATTGACTATTTTAGAGGGTGTATAGCATTTTATAGCATTCAAGATATAAAACTATTACTTATAAGAAGTTACATGTATGGTGGAGCAGCTGTGTGAGGATAAAGTTATAATGTTATTCTACAGGATATCCATTCCGAATGAAACTCGTGAAATAAGAATGTTGTTTGAAGATAGATAGCTTAAAAAAATGATAGAATTGGTATTAAATGCAATGGAGTATCTAAACATTTATGTGGAGCATGAGCAAGTGGTTGATGAAGCTATCAATGTTGATGAATCTATCAATATTCTAGTGATTGAAATAATTGTTGGTAAGTAATAATGTGTGGCTACCTAATTGGAAAAGATCGAGTCTAGAGTTATACTCTATCCTTAAGACAATTTCGTCCCGCAATGATACTTACGATTTATAACGATTATCTCTCATGATACAGCGGTCTTCTTCTAGTGAAAGCAGCACTACAATTTACTATAAATTCGAACCAGGAATGCTTTTCTCTCTTTGTATGCACTATAGCTATACTCTGTTATTCAGAGTATGCAAATGTCTAAGAGATTGCATTATAGCTATACTTTGTTATTTAGAGTATGCAAATGCCTAAGAGAAGGAAAGAAAAGGATTGATCGGATGAAATGAATGAGGAACATGACCTATTTATAGCCTTAAGATGTCTCTTGGAAGTAACTCCTCAAATGTGATCAGAAGGAGTTACCGATGACTTTTCACAGTGAGATATACCTTTTCTCAATCACGATCTGAAGATTTCGCGATCAATACGCTTCCTCAACTGCGATCGGATGCCATGATACACTGATTCATACCATGATCTCTAGATCACGCGATCAGCATGCTTCTCAATACATCGTTTCATGATCCGATGGCACCCGTGATCATCAGAGAAAACTGATATGGCAAGATCGCTAACGTGGAGTACACATCGGATCCAGCTGGCAGCTAGGCAGGCAGATAGCGCTGCATCAAGTTCTCTTTCGAGCTCCCCTGTCAGGTGGCCTCACCAATGGTCGCGCCCACCTCGACCCGAGCTCGGCACCTCTGCTCCTCTGCCAGGTGGCTCCCCAAGGGTCGAGCCCACCTCGGTCGGAGTCGAGCCCACCTCCGCTCCTCTACCAGGTGGCTCCCCAAGGGTCGAGCCCACCTCGGCCGGAGTCAAGCCCGCCTTCATTTCTTCGCCAGGTGGCTCCCCAAGGGTCGAGCCCATCTCAATCGGAGTCGAACCCGCCTCCGCTCCTTCGCTAGGTGGCTCCCAAAGGGTCGAGCCCACCTCGACTGGAGTTGAGCCCTCCTCCGCTCCTTCGCCAGGTGGCTCCCCAAGAGTCGAGCCCATCTCGATCGAAGTCGAGCCCTCCTTCGCTCCTTCTCCAGGTGGCTCCCCAAGGGATGAACCCACCTCGGCTGGAGTCAAGCCCTCCTCTGCTCCTCCGCTAGGTGGCTCCCCAAAGGTCGAGCCCGCCTCGGCCGGAGTCGAGCCCGCCTCCGCTCCTTCGCCAGGTGGCTCCCCAATGATCGAGCCCACCTCGGACGAAGTCAAGTCCTCTCTTTGGAAGATCGGGAAGGACAAAGGTGCCAGCCCCAAGAACATGGTTGAGGCAGACGCACGCAGTGCAGCGTGCCCAGTACGGCACCCTCCAAATCTGTAACGGTATGCATAACCTCATTTGTACCAATTTGGAAGGGGTGCCCTGATCAAGATGTCAGATTTTATGGCCGACCACCTGGAACCCCCCGAAGGAGAAGGCCGCATTCAGCGTCTCAGACCTGAGGGCGGCTGCGCCCAGATCGAGGTTCCACCTAATTCCCCCTTTCGTGATAACATACCGAGCAAGACAAGTTCACAACTTAACTCCCAACTATAAGAGGAAATGACCTCGGGGGAGCGGCCAACAGACACCGTTGACCCTTAAGCCCCCTAGAGAGGGCAAATCGAGGAACGGGAGCAATCGACGATCTACAAAGGCACCAACGGGCAAGAAAGAAGGTGAACGATAGAAAGAGGGCAAACATACGAAGTAGCGAGACAAGTGACTGGAAGGCAGGAGGCTTCCAGAGGACTTCCGGAGTGAGTCCTGCGAGCACAATCGCCACAACTCAAGCACCGTCCCTTTCTTGTTTTCTCCTACTCAATCTTTTATTCAAAACTTCTCTAAGCATGGTGACCGAAGTGGGATTCGCCTTAGGGGATCTGCTCCGCTTTGCCGTTCGCTGACTTGATTGTCGGAGAGCCCTTGCCGGGATCCCCGGTCCGGGTCTCTAATATTGTTTTGCAGGTCCGGGAATGTCTGGATTCTGAAATAAAGGGATAGACGTCCGGCATGACTTTGTAGCTGCAAGCCACGACGGTAAGGTTGGCAACAAAAATATTGATCCGTGAACGGATGCATGATTGTGCTATCAATGCCTCCGGATGCATGATAAGTTATTTCATGATTTCTAAAATCCCATCATCCGAGTCGACTCAAACCCTCGAGTCGGCTCCTTGCTACAGAGAGCACCCTGGTCAAGTCAGCTCGAACCCCTCGAGTCGACTCGGCCAGACAGCATGTTACCGTTCTATGGATCCAAGCCGGCTTGAACCACTCGAGTCGACTCGGCCAGACCACATATTACCTGTTCTGTGGATCCGAGCCGACTCCCAGCAGAACCGAGCCAACTCTCCTCTCTGCAACCCTGATGTGATGCCAATCAATCTCGACCGTCTGATTCGTTTGATCAGGAAAAATTTAAAGGTTCCTTAAGATCCTCGCGACGATGTTCGAGCCCCTCGAGTCAACTCGACCAGATCGCATGTTACCGTTCTGTGGATCCGAGCCAACTCGAACCACTCAAGTCGACTCGGCAAGATCGCATGTTACCCGTTCGGTGGATCCAAGCTAACTCCCAGCAGAATCGAGCCAACTCTCCTCCCTGCAACCCTGATATGATGCCAATCAATCTCGACCGTCTAATCCATTTGATCAGGAAAAATTTAAAGACTCCTTAAGCTCCTCGCAATTATGCATATATGCAAAGTGCACCTACAAAGTGTCCATTGCATCTTAGTCGCCCGTCGCACACGTCTGCACGTGCGGGTGATGCTACGCATCACCCTCAAGCTCTCCACCTATGGTGAGCCTAAATACAAGAGCATGGAAAAATGTTTTCTTATAAAAAGCCTTAACTTTTTTAAATCTTTCCATGTGGGATTAAAAGTTTCCATCCCAAAGGATAGTTTAGGAATAAAAAAAAATTCCTATTCACTTTTTCCAACAATCCCCCACATGAATGAAATTTTGGACTAAGATCAAAGATCAGTAAAGACGATCCCCCATAAATATAGATTTTTAAATGCAAATGAATATGCAGACACTTAAAGAGAGTATATAGAATAAAGTTGTATCATGATAGGTAGCTTGTGGCTTTGAACCTTCCTTTATATTTTGTTATCGAGTTTACTTGCTAAAAGTGAACATAATATCTTGAACTTTTCAACATTTGATGTAAACTAAGACAATAACAATCACACAACTTCTTTTCGAGCATTCCTTTTGGTTCTCACGGTTGTGTTCATTTTGGCTCTAAATAACTCATGGTTTTATGAGTGCTTTTGAGAATTAAAGCCTTTAAAATTCTCATAGAATTGGTCTAGTTCACACTCACATAGATGATTTTTATTAAGAGTTCTTGCTATACCCCACATGATATTCATGTCATAAGAATCATTAAAAGCTATGCTTATCCTAGTACCTTTAGCAAGCAGCACTGATTATATAGGAATGAGTAGGAATTTACATCCTTAGTACTTCGTTGACCTCTTCATAATTTAGTTATCCCTTTTGAACCTAGATCTTAGGATCTTCAGTTAACTAGGTTGGGTATCCACTATGAAGATTAATTTGTTATAGGCTTTAAACACATTCCTCTCGAAAAACAATTTACTTGACTCTTGGTAAACCTTTTGTCAGTGGATCCGCAAGATTTTTTTTTGACTGAATGTAGTCAATAGATATTATTCAATTTTCAAGTAATTGCTTAATGGTATTATGTCTATGATATATATGTCTAGACTTATCATTATACATTTTATTCTGTACTCTGCAAATAGCTGATTGATTATCATAATAGATACATATTGCAGATACAAGTTTAGACCAACATGGAATATCCTCCAAAAAATTTCGAAGCCATTCTGCTTCTTCTCCAGCTTTATCTAAAGCTATGAACTTTGATTCTATAATGGACCGAGCTATACAAATTTGTTTTGAGGATTTCCATGACACTGTACCTCCTTATAAAGTGAACACATATCCACTAGTAGATTTAGTATCTTCTGAAGAAGATATCCAATTAGCATCACTATATCCTCCTAGTACGGCTAGATATGTTGTATATCGTAATCCAGAATTTAAGATATATCGTAGATATCGTAATACCCTTACTAGTGCTATCCAATGATTTGGACCTGGATTACAAGTAAATCTGCTTAACTTATTGACAGCATATGCTATATTAGGACGGATGCAATTCATGACATACATTAAATTGCCAATTATACATGAATATTCTAATTGTGATATGGATTGCCCAGTATACTTAGCAAGATGTAGATTAATATCTACAGGTATTCTAAGAGGACTGGTATCATATTTATTGAATTTATATAATATTTTCTCAATATAGTGAGATTGAAATAATATTATTCCATCAGACGTTCTAGTGATTTTAATCCCTAGTATAACGTCTGTGATACCCATATCTTTCATATCAAAATGTTTAATCAATATTTTCTTTATTTATTTAATCATATCAATATCACTACCTATGATTAACAAATCATCCATGTATAAGCAGATTGAAATATACTCTTTAGGTAGGGTTTTGGCATATATATATTTATCACATTCATTGATTTTGAATCTATTAGACAATGTTACAGCCGTGACAGTGACGTGGCCCGGCTCAGGTATCGCCGAATGCGAGCGAGCCACGTGTGAGTTTTCCTGCCAGAATCAGCGCCACGTCCTCAAGGCTGGGGTCGGCAAGACCGCACCGCCCGATACTGTCTGGAGCAAACAGCTCCCGCCGAGGTCGAGTTCGGCGCGAAGTTCCCCCACCGACTCATCTGCGCCCGGGCTCAGAGGAGTCCGCCCCGGGTGAGGTCGGCCGAGGTCGGCTGACCCTCCGCCTTGCGCCAGGTGGCCACCCGGAGACGGGTCCACCTCGGCCGAAGCCAGGCGATCTTCTGCCACCTTGCCAGGTGTCCACCCAGGAGGGGTCCACCTAGGCCGAGGTCGGCTGACCCCCCGCCTTGCGCCAGGTGGCCACCCGGAGACGGGTCCACCTCGGCCGAAGCTAGGCGATCTTCTGCCACCTCGCCAGGTGTCCACCCAGGAGGGGTCCACCTAGGCCGAGGCCGGCTGACCCCCCGCCTTGCGCCAGGTGGCCACCCGGAGACGGGTCCACCTCGGCCGAAGCCAGGCGATCTTCTGCCACCTCGCCAGGTGTCCGCCCCGGAGGGGTCCACCTAAGCCGAGGTCGGCCGACCTCTCGCCTCTCGCCAGTCGGCCCCCGGAGACAGGTCCAACTCAGCCGAAGTCAGACCGCTCGTACGGAGAGGCCCCCGGGGAAAGCGATGGGTCCCGAGGCCATCCCTCGGGCCGTACCGACCCCAGACGGCATCCCGTACGGAGGGCGGCGGCACGCGGAACGTGACTTACACTGGCCCGACAGGTCCCGCAGTCGAGAGATCCGATCCTGACGGAACAGGCCCCGTAAACGGATGGCGCCCACGCACGGGGAAAAGAGCACTCTCACGAAGCCCGAGGCCTGACGACTGGCCGCTCTGCCAGCGCCGCCCTCCCTCCTTTTCTCTTCTGTCCTTGCCTTCTCCCTGCTGGGCCCGGCGGACGAGGTCGGAAAGCCGCCTGGCCTCCTTCACCAAAAAGGGAAAAGAAAGGAAGACAGGGGGGAGGAGTTTTCGAGGAGGAAAAGGACAGGCACACGACGGAGGGAAATAAAGAGGGAAGAATCCGGAGACTGCAAGGTAAGCCAACTAGCCTGGGGACAAGGAGGAAGCACCGGCACAAGGCCTCGCTCCGAGAAAGAAACCAGAGATCCCGAGAGGGGAATACTGGACGCGAGCTCGGCAGGCAGGCCCAGCCGAGATTCCGGTCCCCGGCGCTTTCCCTTCACTAGTTAACTCTCCAAATCTGGGACCCTTTAGAGGGCCTGGGAGGGAGAGTCTGTTCCTCCTCGTCGTCTACTGACTTGACCGTCGGAGCCCCCTCGCCGGAATCCCCGGCCAGGGTCCTCTAACCCTTTTGTTGCAGGTTTCTCGCAGGAAGGGGGGGCTCCCTTGCCAGGCGGTCAGGGAGGATCGGCTGATCCTCGGCACGGGCGCGGCGACAAGGACGGCAACAGATTGGCGCACCAGGTAGGGGGGCAGGACACTAACCCCCAGAGGGAACTAGCTTTTTGCAGGTGTCACCCTCTCCAGTAATGGTGGTCACTCGTGGTCGCGAGGCGTCCACCAGCCGTGTGGGAGAAGCCCACTCCCCTCCGGGGGCCACACCCCCGAACGGGAGCTTCCGGCCCCCCCTCCTCTTCTGCAGCAGCCTACCCCGGTGGACGGATCCCTTGCGGCCATCGTCCAGCAGCTGCAGACCTTGACCTCAGCGGTCCGACAGCTTCAGCATCAGCAACGGTCCCTGGCCACTCAGCCGCAGCCAGGGACCCCCGCGGCCCGAGTCGCGGGACAGCACGGGAGCCTGCGCTCAATCCAGGGCAGGCCGTCCCATCCGCAAGCCATCTCCAACCCCCGAGGGAGCCGCCAAGCTCCCCCGAAGAGAAACTATTCCGGCTCGGAGGATCACGAGAGTCGATCCCCGGCCGATGGGGCCGAAACGGTGCATCGCAGCAAGCGACGCCGGGGCCAGACCTTGCGCCGAGACCGATCGGCGCCCCCCTCACCTGCGGTCTCGGTGGAAGACTCCACCGACGAAGCTATCAGGCGTCAGGCCGAGAGGCGCCTAGAAGAGCACGAGCGCAAGTTGGCGGAGTTCGCCCGACGGTTCGCCGACCTGCAGAACTCGTCAGCTGACCCGGCGGGCTACGACTCCCGCCCCCCTTTCTCCGAAGAAATCCAGGCGGAACCGATCCCGAAACGGTTCCGCATGCCGCAGGTGGACCCTTACGACGGGACCACCGACCCCCTGGACCATTTGGAGAGTTATAAAGCTCTCATGAGGGTCCAGGGCGCCACCGATGCCCTTCTGTGCATCGCCTTCCCTGCAACCCTTCGGAAGGCCGCTCGAGTCTGGTTCGCCCGTCTTGAGCCCGGATCCATTTGCTCCTTCCAGCAATTGGAAGGAAAGTTTGTGGCGCATTTCGACGCTTGTCGAAAGGTGCCAAGGGAGGTGGACAGTCTCTTCTCCATCCGCCAGCAGGACCAGGAGCTGCTCCAAGACTACATCGCCCGGTTTAAGACCGCAGCCCTGGAGATCTACAGCTTGGACGAGCCCGTCGCTATGCTGGCTTTAAAGCGCGGGCTCAAGACGTCCCGCCTGACCTATTCCCTGGACAAGAAGCCGCCCAGGACGTATCCCGAGCTCCTCCTCCGCACCCACAAGTACATCCGGGTGGAGGAGGCTGACCGCACCCGTCGAGAGCTGGACGGGAAGATTCTGAAGAAGTCAACCTCGAAGGACGCCCCGGGAGCTTGGAGGCCCGGGCCATCAGCCGACCCTCGCCCGAACCCAAGGCCGAGGGCCGAGTCTGCCCCCGAGCGAAGGTACACCCCTCTCCTCGCACCTCGAGCCAAAATCCTCATGGAAATCGAGGGCGAGCGCTACCTCCGCCGACCTCCACCTCAGAACCTGAGGGCCGCCCGAGACAAATCAAAGTACTGCCAATTCCACCGCGAGCACGGGCATGACACGGAGGAGTGCCGCCATTTGAAGCGGGAGATCGAGGAGCTGATCGGGAGGGGATACCTCAGGAAGTTCGTCAAGAACGAGGCCCCCTCCGAGAAGCAGCCGCTCGCGGCCCTACCACCTGTCCCTGCGATCGACAACCGGCCAACAGAGAAGCCCGTGGGCATGATCTTGCGCGGGTCCGGCCGAGCAGAGAAGAGAGCCCGGGAAGTCCCGGAGAATGTAATCCCTCCCAAGGGAGGGGAGTCTAATGACAATGTAAACAATGATGCCGTGGTGGTCGAGATGACCATCGCAAAGCATCCTGTACATCGAACCATGGTGGATAGTGGAAGCTCGGCCGACGTACTCTTTTACGATGCTTTCTCTCGGATGAATTTGTCTCCCGACCAGCTAAAGCCAGTGCACATCCCACTGGTAGGTTTTACAGGGGACTCCGTGGGGGTCGAAGGGGAAATCACTCTCCCAGTTACCGCCGGATCCCCACCTCGGCAGGCGACCATCATGGTAACTTTCACGGTCGTCAAGCTCCCTTCGCCTTACAACGCCATTCTTGGGCGTCCCGGGCTCAACCAACTAGACGCCACCGTCTCCACAAGGAGACTACTGGTGCAGTTCCCCACGCCTTTCGGGTTCGGGGAAGTGAAGGGGACGATTCAGCCAGTCCCGCTCTGCCTACAGACAATCCCAGGCACCAGGGGCGCAGAGCTCGCCCACGACGTCGAGGACCTCGACCTGAGGGAAAAAGAACCCAGGGGAGGGCCCGTAGAGCGCCTGCTCTCCTTTCCCCTTGGTTCGGACCCCCTGAAGACGGTGCAAGTCGGGGCCCAGCTCCCCGAAGAGGAGCGAACCCGCCTGCTGGAGTTCCTCCGTGCCAACGCCGATGTGTTCGCCTGGTCGGCGGCCGACATGCCGGGTATTCCGCCCGAGATTATCATGCACAGCCTGAACGTGGACCCAGGCAGCCGCCCGGTCCGCCAGAAGAAGAGAAGCTTTGCCATGGAGAGGCAGAAGGCGATCGACGAGGAGGTAGAAAAACTTCTCGCCGCCGGTTTCGTCCGAGAAGTCCAATACCCCAGCTGGTTAGCAAACGTGGTCATGGTAAAGAAGAGCAGCGGTAAGTGGAGGATCTGCGTGGACTACACCGACCTCAATCGAGCTTGCCCGAATGATAGCTTCCCTCTGCCGAAGATCGACCAGCTGGTCGACACCACCTCGGGGCACCGTCTCCTGTCATTCATGGACGCTTTTTCCGGATACAACCAGATCCGGATGAATCCGGAGGACGAAGAGCGCACTGCCTTCATAACTGACCGCGGGACTTTCTGTTACAGGATGATGCCCTTTGGCCTCAAGAACGCGGGGGCGACGTACCAACGTCTGGTCAATAAAGTCTTCAAAGACCAGATAGGCCGCAACATGCAGGTGTACGTGGACGACATGTTGGTAATGAGCAAACTTGACTCGGACCACGTAGCCGACCTGGCGGAGACGTTCGGCAACCTCTGGCGCCACCAGATGAAGCTGAATCCGGCGAAGTGCGCCTTCGGGGTCTCCGCCGGAAAGTTCCTAGGGTTCATGGTGACCCAGAGAGGAATCGAGGCCAACCCGGAGAAGGTCCAGGCCATCCTGGACATGGAGCAGCCAGCCTCCAAGAAACAAGTGCAGCAGCTGACCGGCCGGGTTGCGGCCATTAGCCATTTTATTTCCAGGTCGGCGGACCGCTGCCGTCCCTTCTTCAAGGTGCTGAGGAAGATGAATGATTTCGCCTGGACCGAGGAATGCCAGCAGGCCTTCGAGGAGTTGAAGAAGACGCTCGCATCACCACCTCTGCTGTCCAGGCCCGAGGAAGGGGAGGAGCTTACCCTCTACTTGGCCGTTACCCCGGAGGCCGTCAGCTCTGTCCTGGTCCGAACCGACGACCACGGGATCCAGCGACCGGTGTACTATACCAGCAAACTCCTCCGGGATGCGGAGCTCAGGTATTCCCGGCCCGAGAAACTCGTTTTTGCGCTAATAGTGTCTGCCCAGCGTCTCAGGCCCTATTTCCAAGCGCATCCCATCGCCGTCTTGACGGATCAACCGCTGAAAGCGGTGCTCAGCCGACCCGACACCTCGGGGCGATTGGCCAAATGGGCACTGAAACTCAGCGAGTTCGACATTACATACCGACCGAGGTCGGCAATGAAGGCACAGGTGCTGGCCGACTTCTTGGTCGAATGCGCAGGTTTGGGCAAGGAGCCCGAGGAGGACTCCTCGGCCCAGCCGATGGAGGTCGGCACCAACGAGCCCGGAGAGGATGCCTGGATCCTCCATGTAGACGGAGCCTCAAACTCCGGCGGGAGCGGAGCTGGGCTCATCCTTGCCAACGGCGACGGAGTCGTCGCCGAGTGCGCGCTCCGTTTCCAGTTCCCCGCGACAAATAACCAAGCAAAGTACGAGGCACTTCTCGCCGGACTGAGGGTCTCCCGCGAGCTGGGCGTGACCAACCTCAGAGCTTTCACTGACTCCCAGCTCGTGGCGGGGCAGGTGTCCGGGGAGTACGTCGCTCACGACCCCTAGATGGCAAGGTATTTGGAGCTCGTCAAGGCGGGCGCGTCCAAGTTCCGGCGCTTCAACATCTTTCATATCCCCCGCAGGGAGAACGCCCGCGCGGATGCCCTCTCTCGGCTGGCGACCCTGCCGGACACGATACTGGGACGCGCTCATGTGGAGCGACTCGAAGTCCCAAGCCTCGAAGTACCGGCGGAGGTCCATCAGGTCAGCCAGGAGCCCGGCTGGATGGACAAGTACGCTGCGTACATCACCAGCGACATTCTGCCGGAAGACCGAGACGCGGCTCGCCTCATCAGGAAGAAGGCCGTACGGTTTGTCCTGATGGACGGGCAGCTGTATCGAAGGTCCTACTCTTATCCCCTTCTCAAGTGCATTGGACCCACAGAAGCCCAGCTTGTGCTCCAGGAGATTCACGAAGGCATCTGTGGGAACCACGTGGGGGGCAGGGCATTGGCATACAAGGCCCTTCGTCAAGGCTACTTCTGGGAGACGATGAAGAAGGACGCCGCCGACTTCGTGAAGAAGTGCGACCGGTGCCAGCGTCACGCCACGGTACAACGGCAACCCTCCAACCCGATCTCTCAGCTCTCAGCCCCCTGGCCGTTCGCCCAGTGGGGGATGGACCTCCTGGGCCCATTCCCGCCGGCATCCGGCCAGCGGAAGTTCCTGATAGTGGCTATCGACTACTTCACAAAGTGGGTCGAAGCCGAACCCTTGGCAAGAATCACCGAAGCAAACGTCGCCAAGTTCTTCTGGAAGTCCATCGTCTGCCGCTTCGGCCTCCCCCACACCGTGGTCACCGACAACGGACGCCAGTTCGACTGTCGAGAGTTCGAAGATTTCTGCAACGAACTCGGCATCAAGCATCGCTTCACTTCGGTGGCGCACCCCCAGACCAACGGGGAGGCTGAGGTCACGAACAGGACCATTCTTCAGGGCCTCCGCACGCGGCTGGACCAAGCCAAGGGCAGGTGGGCCGACGAGCTTCCCAGCATTCTTTGGGCATACCACACCACCCCAAGGACGGCTACTGACGAAGCCCCATTCAACCTCGTCTTCGGGGCCGAGGCAGTCATCCCGATCGAGCTCAGCATACCCACGCTGCACGTGGAACAATACGACGAGACAGAAAACCCGGCCAGGATGATGCTCAACCTAGACCTCCTCGAAGAAACAAGGGACAAGGCCCAAATTCGAATGGCGGCATACCGGCAACGTGTAGCCAGATATTATAACTCCCGAGTACGGCCGAAGGTTTTTCGTCCCGGGGACTTGGTCCTCCGGCGTGCAGAAGCCTCCCAGCCACGAGAGTGCGGCAAGCTTTCACCCAACTGAGAAGGCCCTTATCGGGTAGCAGAAGCCCTCCCTCACGGAGCATGTTACTTGGAAGAATTGGGAGGTGCCAGGTTCCCCCGGACATGGAACCCCTCGAACCTGAGAATGTACTACCAGTAATGTAAGGCTCCCAGTTTCTCTAACAAAGCTTCTTCACTTCAAACATTCTTCTCTAACTTGAACAAGAAGGCCTGCGGCATCGAGCTCAGTCCGGAAGATCCTGGGCTTCGGCCTGGAAGGTGGCGTCGAACCCAGTTCGTCCACGCAAGCCCGGAGCACAGCTCAGCAAGCCGCGCAAGGTTTGAGAAAGCCTGCGGCATCGAGCTCAGTCCGGAAGATCCTGGGCTTCGGCCTGGAAGGTGGCGTCGAACCCAGTTCGCCCACGCAAGCCCGGAGCACAGCTCAGCAAGCCGCGCAAGGTTTGAGAAAGCCTGCGGCATCGAGCTCAGTTCGGAAGATCCTGGGCTTCGGCCTGGAAGGTGGCGTCGAACCCAGTTCGCCCACGCAAGCCCGGAGCACAGCTCAGCAGGCCGCGCAAGGTTTGAGAAAGCCTGCGGCATCGAGCTCAGTCCGGAAGATCCTGGGCTTCGGCCTGGAAGGTGGCGTCGAACCCAGTTCGCCCACGCAAGCCCGGAGCACAGCTCAGCAAGCCGCGTAAGGTTTGAGAAAGCCTGCGGCATCGAGCTCAGTCCGGAAGATCCTGGGCTTCGGCCTGGAAGGTGGCGCCGAATCCGCTTCGCCCGCGCAAGCCCGGAGCTTAGCTTAGTGAGCCGTGCAAGGTTTGAGAAAGCCTGCGGCATCGAGCTCAGTCCGAAAGATCCCGAGTTTCGGCCCGGAAGATGGTACAGGAACTGTGTTGTCCGCGCAGGCACGGAGGCAGCCCAAAGTCGGACCTGCTCAAGATTCTTACCTTGCCGCGACACGGCTCTGCGAACCCCGTCCTTCGGTTTAGTGTGGAAGGACCAGGCCCGCAGTTGCCTCAGGTATCCCAGACCGACATCTCAGGAACAAACAAAGAAGAAGAAAAAGAAGAACCAAAGATGATAGACAAGTTGTTGTAGAAAGTAAGTCTTCATTAAAACAGGTACTCAGTACAAACTGGGAGCCCCGACAGGCCGGGACTCCCCAAAAAGAAGGACAAAGAAAGCAAAAGTACAAGGTGACGGTCACTGGAGCGCAGGATCGGCGCCGTCCGCCGGAGGTGCGGGCGCCACCTCTTCAACCTCCACGACAACCGGCTCCTGGGGCTGTGTCTGGGCCGCGGCGTCATCGGCCGGGGGTGCTGCAGGTGTCGCCTGAGATGCCGCCTGGGTCGTGCCGGAGACCCTGCCCTCGCTCCCCGGCTTCCTGCCGCCGACGACGACCCCACTCAGGTCCAGCTGGGGGAAGAAGGCCCCCACCTTTTCCCGGCACATCCGGAACCCCTTCAGGAAGGAGTCCACGGCGGCCTCCCGGACTTCCGACGTGAACTCGTCGGAGGCCCGGAACTTGGGGACGGCCTCCAGCGCTTCTCGCTTCGCCGCCTCCAGGAGCCCGTTGATGTAAGAGCTCCGGTCCTTCGCCACGGCCGCCTCTCGCCGGGCCTCGTCCAGCTGACGCTCCAAGAACAGAGAGTGGGCCTGCAGGCGGGCCTTCTCCGCCGCGTCCCCCTCAGTACGGCGCTGGTTGGAGGTCCGCTCCTCCGCCAAGGAGGCCTCCAGCTCTTTGTTCCGCTCCTCGGAACGCGCCAGGTCGGACTGAAGGGCCTGCTTCTCAGCTCGCAGCTCGGTCCCCTTGTCCATCAAGTCCTTCACGTCGGCCGCGAGCTTTCCAAGCTTCTGCTCCCGATCGGAGTCCCGCTTGGCGTTCCCTACGAGGTAGTTCCTCAGTAGGAGGACATCGTTCCCGATCTGCAAGGGCAAAAATAACACATGTCAGTACCGAGGCAGAAGGCCTCGGATTGGAAGAGAAAAGAAGAGTCAAAGTTCAGACTTACCGCGAAGAGTTGGGGCAGGATGCCGAGCAGCGCATCCGCATAATCTCGGCCGCCCCGAGCTCGGCGGTCCCGGGCGGTGGAAGCGTACTCCATCACCCTCTCCGCCAGTCCTCGGTCGAGGATGACCGAGTCCCAGTGCGAGATCACCGGCGCTGGGCCCTTCGGGCCGATCCCCATGACAGCTGCCCCCTCTGCTGGAGCTGCAGCCGACGGACCGGCGGTCGCCACTGGCGGTGCCGTTGGGCTGCTGACAGGAATGGGCCCGGCGGTGGGCAGAGCGGCGGGCGCCGGAGCTCTCTCGGCAACGCCGCCAGGCCGTGGGGCCGAGATGCCAGGGGCGCCGCCCTGAGGAGGTCTGGGCGGAGAAACAGCAGCAGCTAGGCCGGGCATGGTCGCCGCTGCGACCTCCTGGCTCATCTCTGTGCGAGCCCTCTTCGCCACGGGCTCGTCCACGTCGACGACCTCCCTCTGGGCCGCTCCCTCCAGAAGGTTCTCCAAGGAAAACTTCATCCCTGCAAAGTGAAGAAATCAAAAGGTTAGACGGTTCAATCTTAAAAAGAAAGGGGGGGGCAGAAGTTAATGCGGGGCCAAATCTCACCGGTCTCCCGGATGGGACTGATGCCGGCTTCAAAAAGATTCTGCTCAGAGAGCAGAACCTCGAGCGCCGGGACCATGTCACTCAGGAGCTGGGTGTAAGACTTCTGGTCCGCAGGCTCAACTCGGGAATTCCGGTTCGGCGACCGGTCCGGTTCGCTCCAGGCCCAGTCGACGTCGTCGACCGAGGCAAAGAAAAACCGGCTCTTCCATCCCTTGACCGAAGAAGGGAGGTCGAACCGGAGACACCTAGGCCGGGGCGAAATGTACCACCAGCCATCATCGGTGGAGCACTTCTTCAGGGTGAACAGGGCCCTGAAGAGAGAAAAACGGGCAACAAACCCGTGGAAATGGCAGAAGACGATGAAAGAGAAGATGACCCGGATGGCGTTAGGAGCCAGCTGGGCCGGGACGAGCCAAAAATGGCTGAGGAAGGAAAGGAAGAAAGGATGCAGAGGAAAACGAAGACCCCCGAGGAGGAAATCTTCGTAGAAGGCAATGCGGCCGGGGCCACTCATGGTGACACGCTCCCCAGACCGCGGAGCAAACAGACGAACAGATCCCGGGATGCCATAGGCATCCCGGAGCAGAGAAAGATCACCTTCGATCATGGTAGAGGCATGACCGGAGGGACCGGCGGGAGGAAGTGGCGGAGCCGGAAGAGAAGCCAAGGCGGGGAGTGAACGGAGGGGCACGGCAGGCGCAACCGGAGGGGACCGGACCCCCCTGGGGATGCCAATAGTGATACCCCCGGGTTGCAAGCGCCGGCGGACCTCCTCCAGAATTACCTCCTCATCCGAGGAGGAAGAAGATGGAGTCCTCGGCCGGGATGGACCGGCCTCGTCCGGGTTAGAAGAAACATGGCGACGGCGCGCCATGGAGAAGGAAAGGAGAAGGGGGCTGAATAAGAAACGAGAGAGAAGGAGAAGAAGACACTTACCCAAAAATGCACAGACGGGCGCGAGCAGCAGAAGTTGTTAGCCTGCAGCGAACCGCCCACGAAGCAACGGAAAAGGCCTCGTTCTGGAAAGTCCCCTCCCTTTCAAACTCAGCCGACAGCAGCCGTACCCATCTTTCCGCCTCAGGCCACTGGATGGTCGCCACGTGGGCACACGCCCGACACCGACGTCTCATTAGCAGAGTAACGGCCTCTGCCCCGAAGCGACGCATTGATTGCGGGCAAGTAGACGACGCGTGGCGACTCCCCATAGGTCTTCAGCCGCATCGAGCCACGACGAATGGAGATCGTGCCAATTATGATGCAAGATCTTCGCCTCTCCACGTCATGTCAGCAATTAATCCCGACGTTTCGTTCTACGATGCCCCGACGGAACGGCGGGCTGGGGGGCAACTGTTACAACCGTGACAGTGACGTGGCCCGGCTCAGGTATCGCCGAATGCGAGCGAGCCACGTGTGAGTTTTCCTGCCAGAATCAGCGCCACGTCCTCAAGGCTGGGGTCGGCAAGACCGCACCGCCCGATACTGTCTGGAGCAAACAGCTCCCGCCGAGGTCGAGTTCGGCGCGAAGTTCCCCCACCGACTCATCTGCGCCCGGGCTCAGAGGAGTCCGCCCCGGGTGAGGTCGGCCGAGGTCGGCTGACCCTCCGCCTTGCGCCAGGTGGCCACCCGGAGACGGGTCCACCTCGGCCGAAGCCAGGCGATCTTCTGCCACCTTGCCAGGTGTCCACCCAGGAGGGGTCCACCTAGGCCGAGGTCGGCTGACCCCCCGTCTTGCGCCAGGTGGCCACCCGGAGACGGGTCCACCTCGGCCGAAGCTAGGCGATCTTCTGCCACCTCGCCAGGTGTCCACCCAGGAGGGGTCCACCTAGGCCGAGGCCGGCTGACCCCCCGCCTTGCGCCAGGTGGCCACCCGGAGACGGGTCCACCTCGGCCGAAGCCAGGCGATCTTCTGCCACCTCGCCAAGTGTCCGCCCCGGAGGGGTCCACCTAAGCCGAGGTCGGCCGACCTCTCGCCTCTCGCCAGTCGGCCCCCGGAGACAGGTCCAACTCAGCTGAAGTCAGACCGCTCGTACAGAGAGGCCCCCGGGGAAAGCGATGGGTCCCGAGGCCATCCCTCGGGCCGTACCGACCCCAGACGGCATCCCGTACGGAGGGCGGCGGCACGCGGAACGTGACTTACACTGGCCCGACAGGTCCCGCAGTCGAGAGATCCGATCCTGACGGAACAGGCCCCGTAAACGGATGGCGCCCACGCACGGGGAAAAGAGCACTCTCACGAAGCCCGAGGCCTGACGACTGGCCGCTCTGCCAGCGCCGCCCTCCCTCCTTTTCTCTTCTGTCCTTGCCTTCTCCCTGCTGGGCCCGGCGGACGAGGTCGGAAAGCCGCCTGGCCTCCTTCACCAAAAAGAGAAAAGAAAGGAAGACAGGGGGGAGGAGTTTTCGAGGAGGAAAAGGACAGGCACACGACGGAGGAAAATAAAGAGGGAAGAATCCAGAGACTGCAAGGTAAGCCAACTAGCCTGGGGACAAGGAGGAAGCACCGGCACAAGGCCTCGCTCCGAGAAAGAAACCAGAGATCCCGAGAGGGGAATACTGGATGCGAGCTCGGCAGGCAGGCCCAGCCGAGATTCCGGTCCCCGGCGCTTTCCCTTCACTAGTTAACTCTCCAAATCTGGGACCCTTTAGAGGGCCTGGGAGGGAGAGTCTGTTCCTCCTCGTCGTCTACTGACTTGACCGTCGGAGCCCCCTCGCCGGAATCCCCGGCCAGGGTCCTCTAACCCTTTTGTTGCAGGTTTCTCGCAGGAAGGGGGGGGCTCCCTTGCCAGGCGGTCAGGGAGGATCGGCTGATCCTCGGCACGGGCGCGGCGACAAGGACGGCAACAGACAACATCATATTGTCAAATTTTATATGCCATTGCTTGGGTGCTTGTTTTAATCTATATAAGGATTTCACAAGTCTGCACACCTTCTTTTCTTTGCTTGGAACCACAAACCCTTCAGGTTGCTCCATATAAATTTCTTCCTCTAATTCATCATTAAGAAAAGTTATCTTTACATCCATTTGATGTATTTCAAGATTGTTAATGGTTGCTGATATGGCAAGACCGCTGACGTGGAAAAATCTGCGGGCGCCATGTGAAGAGGGACGCCCTGTCGACCCTCTAGCTCGGACCCCATTACCGAGATAAGCCGAACTACCCCATGGCAGTAGATGGAGCCCAGTCCTCCACCAGGTTGAGCTCATGAGCTCGGCGCCTAGACCGGAGCCGACATTTTCCCTCCAGAGGAGACCCTCGGAGGTTAGTGCCCCCCGGTCGAGGTCGAGCCAAGAGCTCACCCACCGAGGTCGAGCCTCTCCGAGTGCGTGCCCTATGGACCAGGTCCGCTGACATCCGCCCTCTGGAGGAGACCCTCGGAGGTTAGTGCCCCGCGGTCGAGATCTAGCCAAGAGCTCACCCACCGAGGTTGAGCCTCTCCGAGTGCACGCCTTCTGGACCGGGTCCGCCGACATCCGCCCTCCAGAGGAGACCCTCGGAGGTTAGTGCCCCGTGGTCGAGGTCGAGCCAAAAGCTCACCCACCGAGGTCGAGCCTCTCCGAGTGCGTGTCCTCTGGACCGGGCCCGTCGACATCCGCCCTCCAGAGGAGACCCTCGGAGGTTAGTGCCCCACGATCGAGGTTGAGCCAAGAGCTCACCCGCCGAGGTCGAGCCTCTCCAAGTGCGTGCCCTCTGGACCGGGCCCATACTTTGCCCTTCTCCACCTGGCCGTCCCCGCAAGCCCAGAGCACCTAGGATGGAGCGAGCCCTGCCGTCCCAGCTCGGCCCCAACCCGTAAGAAGTCCTTACCAGCTGAGGGCACCGGCAAGCCTTTCGAGGACCGTACCAGAATGCCTCTTAGGCCGTACTGACTACCTAACACCACCAGTTACACCAAAAGGACAAGCAACACGCCGATCGAGGTGCTACATTCCTCACCAACCACTCAGATCACCTAGAAAAGAAGACCATCCAGGAGATTCGAACCCCACGGGTGGTGGCTCGTCATTCGAGACATCCCCGATTTCTCGGAACAAGGCAATCATGAAGGAGTGTCGGAGCGCCTGACAGCACCTTATCATGAATTAGGAAAGGGCTTCCTGGGACACCGTCGCGCGCGTCTGACAGCCCGGCGGGAACCCCGAGACAAGCTCCCAATGACCAGTCTTCGACTACAAAGAACGATCGACACCCCCCAAGGGGGAGAGGTAATAATAAAAAATAAAATAAAATAGAACGACCACTCACCACCAAGACAGGGCAAGCTCAACCAAAAGAGCAAAAGGCCATCACCCCCATGAATGGAGGGAACCGAGGGGCTCAAGAAGAGGCGGAGGGACAGAGCATCCCTCTATCCCCGCTACCAATCTCCCCCTACGACGTTCACACCTCCACACACATCTTTCACTCCTCCTAGTGCGGAGTCCATCAAGAGGGGCCCAGCCAGGAGGATCTGTTCCCCTGGACTGTCACTAACTTGATCGTCGGAGTGCCCCCGCCGGAAATCCCGACCCGAGTCTCTAACCATTGTCTCGCATGCCCTGGAGCGGAGGACCATCGGACGGCGGGAGGCGGGGACCCGGGAACCGAGTGCGGCAGGCGGCGGGAGGAGCGCAATCCAACGCGGTAGCTACGGGCCACGACGATCTCAGCAACAACAGTTTGGCATGCCAGGAAGGGGGATAAGGATGGGTATGACTAATCCCTTCACCACCCCCCAGGGCTACACGCCCCAGAAGAGCGGTGACGACACAGGCTGGAAAGGCCGATAGACAGGTGACCTTTTCCAAGCCCCCTGCAGTATATCGCTTCCCTTGTCCCCTTTGACGGGGAAGCTGTTGACGAAACCACTAGGCACGTGGCGAAAGTATGCCTGAGGAAGCATGAGCACCAGCTGGTGGGGTTCTTCCCCCCCCCCCCCCCCCCCCGCTGGACCGTCAATGCACGGGGTCAGCTGTCGGGCCCTAGGGCTGCAGTGCCCACTGCCGGAGAAGCCCTTCACCGGCCATAGTGATATCACAAGGCATCGCAACGACGAACATGAGACCCATCTCTCAAGATTCATGGCAGGGGGCAGACTCCAGGCGGGGGCCCCGAACGCTTGCCAGTCCCCCATCGCCTCCGACTGCCAACGGCCGCACCACTGCGCAAGCGACGGACGTTATCACCCGGAGAATTGCACATGCACCCAAGGAGACTCAGGGGGTGAAAAGCCCTGGGGATAACCTCCTCGCCATGCGACAAGGAGAAAGTAAAAGAAGAAAGCTAAACCAGGAGGCTGCGGTCAACGACATGACGGTGGCGAACCACCATGCGAAGACCCCTACGAGATGGCCCAAGTCCCACCATGAGAAGTTTATCACCTCGAAGGACTTGGCGGCGTGAGGTTCCCCGAGAGTGGAGAGCCCACGGCCCACAGAGACACTCCCGATGAGGTAAGTCCCCTCACCAACAATTATGATGACGATTTTTCCCCTTGCATGGGTGTCTGCATGTTTTGCAGGAAAGGGTCAACAACGTCCCCGAGCCCAGCTCCAGGACGTCAAAGAAATCTCGAGCCACGTAGATCCCACTTCCCGGCACCCCCGACCCTAGCTCCAAAACTCCAGAGGGACTTTGAGCCACGTAGCTCTCCAACTCCAAGTATCCCTGAGCCCAGCTCCAGGACATCAAAAAAATCTCGAGCCACGTAGCTCCCACTTTCCGGCGCCCCCGAGCCTAGCTCTAGGATGCCAGAGGGACTTTGAGCAACATAGCTCTCCAACTCCAAGCATCCCTGAGCCCAGCTCCAGGACGTCAAAGAAATCTCGAGCCATGTAGCTCCCACTTCCCGGCGCTCCAGAGCCTAGCTCCAGGATGCTAGAGGGACTTTGAGCCACGTAGCTCTCCAACTCCATGCATCCCCGAGCCCAGCTCCAGGACGTCAAAGAAATCTCGAGCCACGTAGCTCCCACTTTCCTGCGCCCCCGAGCCTAGCTCTAGGATGCCAGAGGGACTTTGAGCCACGTAGCTCTCCAACTCCAAGCATCTCCGAGCCCAGCTCCAGGATGTCAAACAAATCTCGAGCCACGTAGCTCCCACTTCCTGGCACCCCCGAGCCTAGCTCTAGGACGCCAAAGGGACTTTGAGCCATGCAGCTCTCCAACTCCAAGCATCCCCGAGCCCAGCTCCAGGATGTCAAAGAAATCTCGAGCCACATAGCTCCCACTTCCCGGCGCCCTTGAGCCTAGCTCCAGGATGCCAGAGGGGCTTTGAGCCACGTAACTCTCTAACTCCAAGCATCCCCGAGCCCAGCTCCAGGACGACAAAGAAATCTCGAGCCATGTAGCTCCCACTTCCCGGCACCCCCGAGCCTACCTCCAGGATGCCAGAGGGACTTTGAGCCACGTAGCTCTCCAACTCTAAGCATCCTCGAGCCCATCTCCAGGATGTCAAAGAAATCTTGAACCACGTAGCTCCCACTTCCCGGCGCCCCCGAGCCTAGCTCCAAGATGCCAGAGGAACTTTGAGCCACATAGCTCTCCAACTCCAAGCATCCCCAAGCCCAGCTCCAGGACGTCAAAGAAATCTCGAGCCAAGCAGCTCTCCATCTCAAACGCCTCCAAGCCTAGCTCCGAGACACCAAGGGATCACGGGGCCACGTAGCTCCCGTCAACACCTCGAGCCTAGCTCCAAGGCGGCAAAGACCTGAGCCAAGATCTCAGGCAATCCCTGGGCCCAAGCCTAGCTCCACGTCCAGGAATGCCTCGAGCCTAGCTCCAAGGCAACCAAGATCGGTAACCCCCCTACCCTGATCTCCCCACTCGAAAAGAAAACAAGAAGGGAAGGAAAGAAAGGAAACAAAGGGAGGAAGCCCGGAAGCCCTCCTCTCTGATCTCCCTTCTCGAAAAGAAGGCGAGAGGGGAAGGAAAGAAAGAGAGCAAAAATGGGGGTCCAGCCAGCATTCTCTCTTCTGATCTCCCCGCTCTAAAAAAAAAAAGGAAGAAGAAAATGAAAATGAAAAGAAAGATGAATGAAAGAAGAGTGGGGAAGGAAAGAAAGAGGGGGTGAGAAGAAAATACAGCACCATCAAAACTACAGCTCTCAGCAATCTTCGTTCCCGAGCCCAACTCCAGGACATCTTCTCAAGATCGGAGCTCAGATCCCCAGCCAAAGGAACTTCAAGCCAAGCCGCTCTCAGCAACCTCCATCCCCGAGCCCAGTTCCAGGACATCTTCTCAAGACTGGAGCTCGGATCTCTGGCCAAGGGAACTTCGAGCCAAGCCGCTCTCAGCAACCTCCATCCCTGAGTCTAGCTCCAGGACATCTTCTCAAGACCGGAGCTCAGATCTCTGGCCAAGAAAACTTCGAGCCAAGCCACTCTCAGCAATCTCCGTCCCCGAGCCCAACTCCAGGACATCTTCTCAAGACCGGAGCTCAGATCTCCGGCCAAGGGAACTTCGAGCCAAGCCGCTCTCAGCAATCTCCGTCCCTGAGCCCAGCTCCAGGATATCTTCTCAAGACTGGAGCTCAGATCTCCGGCCAAGGAAACTTCAAGCCAAGCCGCTCTCAGCAACCTCCGTCCCCGAGCCCAGCTCCAGGATATCTTCTCAAGACCGGAGCTCAGATCTCTGGCCAAGGGAACTTCGAGCCGAGCCGCTCTTAGCAATCTCCATCCCCGAGCCCAGCTCCAGGACATCTTCTCATGACCGGAGCTCAGATCTCACGACCATCAGCCAATGACATCTTCGAGCCTAGTGGCCCGCGAGTGCCTCAACCTCAGATAAGGAGAAGCCCTTCTCTCTGAAGTCCCCGAGCAAAAAAAAAAAAAAGAGAGGGGAAGAGGGAAGGATAGAGAAAGAGTCTCTGACAAAGCAATCCAAGCTTTATTGATCAAATACAAATTACAAGTATTTTCTGGGCCCCGACATGCCGGAAGACCCTGAACAAGTACAAGAAACAAAGAAGTACAAACTAAAGCAAGGAAAAGAGAAGAAGTCGTTCCACGTCGGCTGACTTTTCTGCTGGGTCCAAAGGCTGGCTGCCCCTGCCCTCAGGGGCTTCTAGCTCAGTCACCCCGACCTCAGAAGAACCACCCTCGGCTGGTGTCGAAGGCTCTGACCCGATGACCTCCTCGTCGACCTCCTCCAAAGCCGAGGGGTATCTGAGGCAGTCGCGATTCTTGTCAGGGATAAATGACTCGACCCGGCCATGCAGGTACATGAACCCCTTGTAAAAGGAGTCTGATGCCATCTACTAGATGTCGGCGACGAACTCCTCCGAAGCCTTAAAGTTGGTGACGTCGCTTTTGGCATCCTTCTCAACCGCAGCAGCCACCTTCTCCAGCTCGACATCCCTCAACTTGACTGCCTCCGCCGAGCTGACCGCCCCCTTTACCACTTTCTCAGTAGCGGCAGGCTTCTCTCTCACGCCCGCCAGCTCCGCCTGGGCAGCCTGGGCGGTCTCCTTGTGCCTGTCGGCCTCGGCACTGTATCAGTTCAATTTCTTCTCGATGACAGAGAGGTCGTCGATTGCCTTCTTTGAACGGCTCTGCTCCAGATCGCAGGCCATCGAGAGCCCTTTCGCTTGCCCCTCAGCATCGACGAGCTCTTTTTCGAGGTCCTTGATCTTCAACTCAAGGGCCCTGCTGACGTCGGCCTTCTCCTTCAGGTCGGTCTTCAAAGATTCGATCTCGACGACTCGTTGTCGCTCGAGGCGATCCCAGCTTTGAAAGTGTTCCCTGAGGAAGAGGGCCTCAGCATTGATCTCCACAAAAAAAAAAAGAAGAAAATGAAAATGAAATGAAAAAAAAAATGAAAATGATGAATGAAAGTGACTAGAGGAAAATGAAGAGCAAGCAAAAGATGCGAAGGAACTCACCGAGTACAGCTGAGAAAAAAGGATCTTGAAGACATCGGCCACGTGCATTCCGACCATGTCTTGTCGGTCGCATGCCTGGATGGAGA
Source organism: Areca catechu (assembly GCA_021397845.1). Lineage (NCBI taxonomy): Eukaryota > Viridiplantae > Streptophyta > Magnoliopsida > Arecales > Arecaceae > Areca > Areca catechu. The sequence continues at coordinate 189,620,341 of CM038050.1, read as the reverse complement.
AGTCCATCAAGCGTTCGGTGAGCTCAGGGCTCTGAAGGATCGAGTTCCCTGGCCCCATTCGGAAGGGGAGGTAACGTCGTCCCTCCTCCCTCCAACTCTCTCTATGGCGGGGCGGCCATGCATCGCTGACCGAAGGCCCCTCGGGGGCAGGCTGGGAGACTGGGGCAGACGCAGGCGGCACAACTATCGCAGCCTCAGAAGCAGCCCGGGTCTCCCCACCCCTGGCGTCGGTAGTGGATGGACCCGGAGGGGGGCAAGGCGTAGCAGCATCGACAGCGGCTCTCGCACGGACCACTACCTCGGGCTCTGTAGCAGGGATCTGCTGGGATGGCCCCGGGGCTGTGGGAGCTGCCCTCTCCACCAGTGCAGGAGCGGCGCGGGTCACTCTGAGCACGAGCCGACAGTCGCGGTCGAGCTCAGCCCAACCACCACCACCAGGGCAGCTGCAAGTGTGCACTCACCTCGAGGCCGCCTGGAAGCGGGCTCCGCGGCTAATCCTGCCGGCCGCCTCTTCTTGGTAATGGCCAGGAGATCGCTCTCGGAGAATATCATACCTACACACATATACACAGTGGTCATAACCTGTGGAAAACTGCACAAAGATCATGCAAAGTAAAGAAAAGAGCAATGTTCAGGCCGGACTCACCCGACCCATTCGCTGGGTCGACCCCAGAGTCGACGAGGTTCTGCTCAAACAACAGGACCTCGAGAGAAGGAATCTGCACACTGCAAAGCTGCTCGTAGTCATCTCGGTCAGCCGCATCGATCGTAGAGTTTTGGTTGGGGGACCGGTCTGGATCACTCCAGACCCAGTCAACTCTCTCGATCTCTACAAAGAAGAACTTACTCTTCCATCCCTTGACGGAAGAGGGGAGCTCAAACTTAATGCCCCTTTGGTGGGAAGATAAAGATCACCAGTCATCTTCGGTTGGGTGACATTTCAGGGCGAAGAAGGCCCTGAACAAAGAAAATCAGGCCACGAACTCGTGAAGGTGACAGAGCACAATGAAGGAGAAGATAATCCTAATAGCGTTTGGTACCAGCTGCGCCGGGACCAAACGATAGTTGTCCAAGACTGACAAAAAGAAGGGATGGAAAGGAAAGCGGAGACATCCAGAGAAGGTCCCCTCATAGAAGGCAAGACAGCCCGGGCCACTCAAAGTAACCCGTTCCCCCGGACGAGGGATCATAAGCCGGACAGAATGAGGGATAACATAGACATTCCGGACAGTCCTGAGTTCTCCGGAGGTGATCGTGGAGGCGACCCCACCGGGACCTGCAGACTGAGCAGACTCAGGGACAGGAGCAGAAGAAGGAAGGGGAAAAGAGGAACCCGATCCCGGTTCCCTAATAAGAACCGGGCCGAGAGGACGCCTCCCACCGAGTTCGTAGCGAGCTACGCCTCCCTCCCCATCAGAAGAAAAGGAAGAAGACGTCGGCCTCCGTTCGGAAGGACCAGCCTCATCCTGATCAGTGGAGGGATGGAAGCCCGGACCAAAACGGGACATCCTCAAAAACAAGGAAGAAGAAGAAGAAAAAGGAAAACACAAGGTCGAAGACCGAAGAAGAAACCACAGACCCCAAGAGGAAACCCTACTCTATCGGGAGGAAGAAAGAGGAAGAAGCTAACATGTTGCCTTGAGAAGAAACTTGGGGCGATAGGGAAGAAGAAGTCTGGGCGCGGCAGCAGCAGACACGGAGAATTCAAAAAGAATAGATTGTTTGAGTAAGGCCCTCCTTTCACTCCGAAATGACCCAAGGGGTCTGTATCGCGTTAGCCGCTCACCAACATATCTACGCCACATGTCACCCATAGGAAAGAATGGCGTCCCGGCCGCTCTGAATTCTGCGCCAGCATTAATTGCTCCTCGGACGTGGCCAAGTGGCACCCCCGCATTGGCCTGCAAGAGCGGTCCCCGAAGCGCCTGCAGTCACGGCCATCATTGCAACCGATCTTTACCTTTCCATGTCAGCACTGCAATTACTCCCTTCGGCCTGAACACTGTGCACTAACGAGCCTCGGGAGTGGGGGGCAAATGATATGGCAAGACCGTTGACGTGGAGAAATCTGCGGGCACCATGTGGAGAGTGGCGCCACGTCGACCCTCTAGCTCGGACCCCATTACCGAGATGAGCCGAACTCCCCCATGGCAGTAGATGGAGTCCAATCCTCCGCTAGGTCGAGCTCATGAGCTCGGTGCCTAGGCCAAAGCTGACATCCGTCCTCCAGAGGAGACCCTCGGAGGTTAGTGCCCCCGGTTGAGGTCGAGCCAAGAGCTCACCCGTCGAGGTCGAGCCTCTCCGAGTGCGCCCCTCTGGATCGGGTCCGCCGACATCCGCCCTCCGGAGGAGACCCTCGGAGGTTAGTGCCCCGTGGTCGAGGTCGAGCCAAGAGCTCACCCGCCGAGGTTGAGCCTCTCCGAGTGCGCGCCCTCTGGACCGGGTCCGCCGACATCCGCCCTCCAGAGGAGACCCTCGAAGGTTAGTGCCCCGCGGTCAAGGTCAAGCCAAGAGCTCACTCGCCGAGGTCGAGCCTCTCCGAGTGCGCATCCTCTGGACAGGGCCCGCCGACATCCGCCCTCCAGAGGAGACCCTCGAAGGTTAGTGCCCCATGGTCGAGGTCGAGCCAAGAGCTCACCCGTCGAGGTCGAGCCTCTCCGAGTGCGCGCCCTCTGGACCGGGCCAGTACTTCACCCTTCTCCACCTGGCCATCCTCGCAAGTCCGGAGCACCTAGGATGGAGCGAGCCCTGCCGTCCTAGCTCGGCCACAACCCGGAAGAAGTCCTCACCAGTCGAGGGCACCGGCGAGCCTCCCGAGGACCGTACCATAATGCCTCAGGCCGTACTGACTACTTGACACCACCAGTTATACCAAAAAGGCAAGCTACGCGCCGATCGAGGTGCCACATTCCTCACCAACCACTCAGATCACCCAGGAAAGAAGACCATCCAGGAGATTCGAACCCCGCGGGCGGTGACCCACCATTGGAGACGTCCCTGATTTCCCGGAACAAGGCAATCATGAAGGAGTATCAGAGCGCCTTACAGCACCTTATCATGAATTAGGAAAGGGCTTCCTGGGACACCGCCGCGCGCGTCTGACAGCCCGACGAGAATCCCGAGACAAGCTCCCAACGGCCAGTCTTCGACTACAAAGAGCGATCGGCACCCCCCAAGGGGAGGAGGTAACAAAAAAAATAAATAAAATAGAACGACCACTCACCACCAAGACAGGGCAAGCTCAACCAAAAGAGCAAAAGGCTATCACCACCACGAATGGAGGGAACCGAGGGGCTCAAGGAGAGACGGAGGGACAGAGCATCCCTCTTTCCCCGCTACCAATCTCCCCCTGCGACGTTCACACCTCCACACACATCTTTCACTCCTCCTAGTGCAGAGTCCATTAAGAGGGGCCCGGCCAGGAGGATCTGTCCCCCTGGACCGTCATTGACTTGATCATCGGAGTGCCCCCACCAGAAACCCCAGCCTGGGTCTCTAACCATTGTCTCGCAGGCCCTGGAGCGGAGGACCACCAGACGGCGGGAGAAGGGGACCCGGGAGCCGAGTGCGACAGGCGATGGGAGGAGCGCAATCCGATGCGGCAGCTAGGGCCATGACGGTCTTGGCGGCAACAGTTGCAATAGCGATTAACATTCTTATGGATGTTATCCTTGTTACAGGTGAATAAGTATCAAAGAAGTTTAGACATTCTTTTTGTTTAAAGCCTTTAGCTACTAATCTGGCTTTATACTTATCAATTGATCCATCAGCCTTTAACTTCTTCTTGAAAATCCATTTACATCCCAAAGACTTAATACATAATGGTAAATCTATCAATTCCTAGATATGATTATGCATGATGGACTCAATTTCGCTATTAATAGCTTCTTTCCAAAAGGGTGCTTCTGGTATAGACATTACCTCTTTGAATATCTGAGGTATATTTTTTATTATGTACGTAATATAATCATGACCAAAAGATTTTATAACTTTAAGTCTCTTACTATGTCTAGGTTCATCTTCAGGATATTTTTCCTGATGACTACTACTTGCCATATTATCATAAGTTCTTTTATTTAAACTTGTGCCAGATATCCCTTTATAAAGGAATACCTCTTCAAAAAATGATGCATTTCTTGATTCTATAATTATATTTTTCTGTATATCAGATATATCTTATTTATATACAAGAATGCGATATGCACTACTATTTTGTGCATAACCAATAAAAATATAATTAATAGTTTTAGGTCATATTTTTACCTTTTTGGGATCTGGAATAGCTACTTTAGCTAGACATCCCCACACTCTTAGATAATTATAAGAAGGCCTTTTCTCTTTCCATAACTCATATGGAGTAATGTCCTTTCTTTTTCCAAAACTCATATGGAGTAATGTCCTTTCTTTTAAGAGGTATTTTGTTAAGAATATGATTAGCCAAGAGAATTGCTTCTCCCCATAAATTCTATGGTGTACCAGAATTTATCAACATGGCATTCATCATTTCTTTCAATGTTCGATTTTTGCGTTCAGCAATTTCATTAGATTGAGATAAATAAGGAGCTGTAGTTTGATGAATAATGCCATGTTCTTGACAAAAGTCATTAAACAATACATCGTATTCACCACCTCTATCACTCCTTATAGCTTGATCTTTTTACCAAGCTGATTTTCAACCTCATTCTTATAACATTTAAACATATCTAAAGCCTCATCTTTAGACTTTAGTAGATACACATGACAGTATTTAGTTAAATCATCAATAAATATTATAAAATACTTTTTACATCCTCTAGATTGTACTGATTTTAAGTTACATAGACCTCTATGGATCAAATCTAGAGGTTCAGTATTTCTTTCTACTGAATGGAATAGTGTTTTGGCTAGCTTAGCTTCAACACATATCTCATATTTATAATGCGGATCGATTTCATGATTAGGTAATAATTATAAATTCATTAATTTTCGTAATGAATTAAAATTTACATGACCTAATCTATCATGCCATAAATAAGAGGAGTCAACCATATAAACAGAAGAAGCATCTTTATTCTTTTCAAGATTGCGATGTACAGTCATTACATTCATCTTGAATAACTCATTATTCAAGTAACCTCTATCTAGAAAGATCCCTCCTTTAGTAAGTACAAATTTATCAGACTCAAACACCATCCTAAATCCATGTTTGCTTAGGAGGGAGCCTCATACCAAATTCTTATGGATGTCAGGAACATGCAATATATCATTCAGTAGAAGCTCTTTGCCAGATGTCATCTTTAGAATAATGCAGCCAATTCTTTCTATCTTCGATGTAGCGGAGTTATCCATTAGCAGATTTCTATCTCTGATAGGAGTATATGATGAGAACATACTCTTATCAGAGCAGACATGTCAAGTAGCTCCAGTGTCAACATACCACTCATTTGGTATATCAACCATATTTGCTTTGAACATAACTACTGACAACATCATCCCTGACACTTCATGGGATAGGGTATCTTTAGTAGTATTGACTTCCTTCTTTTCTTTTCCCTTGAAATGATAATCCTTGGATGTGTGGCCTATTTTACCACAAATGAAGCATTTGCCTTTGAACTTTTTAGGATTGTCCTTCTTCTATTTATAGCCTTCACCAGGAAACTTGCATTTCTTCTTGTTGACCTTTCCTTCCATGAGGTTGGCCTTAGGCTCAGCAAGATGTCTTCCTGTTTTCTTATCATGGCTCTTGTTATCTTCCTCGATCCTCAAGCGGACTATCAGATCTTCAAGTCCCATCTCCTTTCGCTTATGCTTCAGGTAGTTCTTGAAATCTTTCCATGATGAAGGTAGCTTCTCAATTATAGCGGCTACCTGGAATGACTCACTCAGAGACATCCTTTCTGCATGTATCTCATGTAGTACGATCTGTAGTTCTTGAACTTGCTCCATGACGATCTTGTAATCTACCATCTTGTAGTCAAAAAACCTGCCGACCATAAATTTCTTATAACCTGCATCTTCGATCTTGTACTTCTTATCCAAGGATGTCCATAGCTCTTTTGCTGTGCTTATACTACTGTATATATTGTACAGAGTATTCTCTAATCCATTTAGGATATAGTTCTTGTATAGGAAGTCTAGGTACTTCCACGCATCCATAGCTGCAATAATTTGCTTGTCGTTCTTTCCTTCCTTCAGGACTGGTGGATCTTCATTGAGAACTCTGACCAGATTCAGAGTCATCAGATATAACATCATCTTTTGTTGCCATCTCTTGAAATCAGTGCCGATAAACTTCTCCAGCTTCTCGGCTTGAACAAGCGCAGCCATTGTTGTCATCACTTGAGCAGCACTTTAGTACGAAAAAATTGTCTTAAGATTGTTGGTAGGTAATAATGTGTGGCTACCTAATTAGAAAAGATCGAGTCTAGAGTTACACTCTATGTCCTTAAGACAATTTCGTCCCGCAATGGTGCTTACTTTTTATGACGTTGTCTCCCAGGATACAACGGTCTTCTTTTGGTGAAAGCAGCACTACAATTCATCAGAAATTTAAACTATGAATGCTTTTCTCTCTTTGTATGTACTAAAGCTATACTCTGTTATTCAGAGTATGCAAATGCCTAAGAGAATGATTGATCGGATAAAATGAATGAGAAACATGACCTATTTATAGCTTTAAGATATCTCTTGGAAGCAACTCCTCAGATGTGATCGGAGGGAGTTACCGATGACTTTTCATAGTGAGATACGCCTTTTCTCAATCGCGATCTGAAGATTTCATGATCAATATGCTTTCTCAACCGCGATCAGATGCCATGATATGCTGATTCATATCATGATCTCTAGATCACGCAATCAGCATGCTTCTCAATGCATCGTTTCATGATCCGATGGCACCCGTGATCATAAGAGAAAACGTTGATCCATGAACGGATGCGTAATTGCGATATCAACACCTCTGAACGCGTGATCAGTTATTTCATGATTTTTGAAATTCCATCATCCGAGTCGACTCGAACCCTCGAGTCGGCTCCTTGCTGCAGAGAGCACCCTAGTCGAGTCGGCTCGAACCCCTTGAGTCGACTCGGTCGGACCGCATGTTACCATTTTATGGATCCTAGCAAGCTCGAACCACTCGAGTCAACTCAACCAGACCGCATGTTACCCATTCTGTGGATCCGAGCAGACTTCCAGTAAAATCGAGTCGACTCTCCTTCCTGTAATCCTGATATGATGCCAATCAATCTCGACCGTCTGATCCGTTTGATCAGAAAAGAATTTAAAGGCTCCTCAAGCTCCTCGCGATGATGCGAAGTGCAAAGTGCAAAGTGCAAAGTGCACCTACAAAGCACCAATTGCACCCTAGTCACCTGTCGCACACGCGCGCGCGTGATGCTATGCATCACCCTCAAGCTCTCCACCTATGGTGAGCCTAAATACAAAAGCATAGGAAAATATTTTCTTATAAAGAGCCTTAACTTTTTTCAATCTTTTCATATAGGACTAAAAGTTTTCATCATAAAGAGTAGTTTCCCATCCCAAAGGATAGTTTAGGAATAAAAAAAAATTTCTATTTACTTTTTCCAACAATAATCATTATATTAGTCACTGAAGCAGTCAATATATCAATTAGTAAAGCAGCCAATATGCCGGTTATTAAAGCACCCAATGTAGATGAAAAAATGATTGAAAAAGAGACCCAGAGCAAAGGAAAGAAATAAGTAGCCAGGACACATAGAACTAAGGCTTAAAGCAAAGGAAAGAAGAACATATTAGAAAGATCTAATATTAGATCTCAAAGTGAAGGAAAAAGAATTAGTCGAGAGATATAGGATTAAGTCTCAAAGTAATGAAAAGAAAAAAATAGAAAATATAGATGGGGCTCAAAGGGATAATGACTATAGCTCAGATGGTGACAATGATGAAATAGATAGTGAAAATAGCTATTTTACATATGTTGAACCACTAATTAATGATAAGGAGCTGAGAGATATAAGGAGGATAGTGAAGAAAGTAAGAAAAAAAATCAATAACATGGTTCATGATGTTCAAAGAGAATAGCCACTACTTGTGAGTATTATTATATAATTAAGGCAAGAAAGTTACTTTAGATGAAGTAGAAGAAGACACTACATACTTTAGTGAGTTCTTTGATTCTTTAGAGTTTGAGACTCATGTATCAAACTCTGAAAATGAGACTAGTGAGTTTAGAAGAAAGAAGAAATGGATGTATTTCATCCCTATAACTGACATGTAGGATGTAAAATTTTGTAAGGGAATGACTTTTAGTATAATTGAAGAGTTCAAAGATGCCGTGCTCAAATATAGTGTTGCTCAAAGACAAGATTTAAGGTTTAGCAAAAATAAGACTAATAAAAGTAAAGGTTAAATGCATATTTAGTGGTTGTCTATTTAGGCTATAGTGTTCATGTGAGAACACTATAGAAAAATTTCAAATTAAGACTTATATAGGAGAGCACAAATGTGTAAGGATCCATAAAAATAGGCAAATAACTGTTAGGTACATTGCAATGAGATTTTTAGAGAAGCTAAAGTTATGTCCCATATATAAGCTAAGTGACATAAACCATGATATCAATACAAAATATGAAGTTGATGTAACTGTCACCAAGTATTGATGGGCCAGGCAAATAGCATCAGAGAAAATTAGAGGATCCCATTACAAGCACTATACAAGGTTATATCACTATTGTGAGGAGCTTAGGAGCAACAAGGGTACCACAATGATTTTGAAGGCTAATAGGAAAAATGATGGTGTTCATTTTCAAAGATTATACATAAGGTTTGAAGGACTTTGAAGGAAATTTTTGATAGCTTGTAGGCCCATTTTTGGAATATTAGGATTTTTTTAAATTGGTTTTGTAAAGGTGAGTTGTTAGCTGCTATTGGTAGGGATGCTAACAACCAAATATTTCCAATTATCTAGGCTCTAGTTGAGATGGAATATGAGGACACTTGATCTTAGTTTATTCATCTTTTGGCTAAGGATTTAGGACTTGGATATAGGTTAGGTTAGATACTTATTAGTGACCAACAAAACGTAAAATGTTACATTGTTTTCAAACTTCTAAGTTTTATTACTTTTATACTTTAACTTTTATTACATGCTTCTATGTAGGGTATGGTTCAAGCAATTACTAATTTGTTGACACATGCCGAGCACAAATATTATGCAAGGTAGATTCATGAATTTAGGAGAAAAAAGCATAAGGGTGGAGTTCTAAAATCTACTTTCTTTAAGGAAACAAAGTGTACTATAGAAAGGGACTTCCTCGATGTTTTGGATGAGATGAAAGGGCTATCAGAGGAGGCATGGATAGGCTTCACATAAGGTAATCCAAGATACTTTGCGAAAGCCATTCTCGATCTCTTTCCATAATGTGATGTGGTTGATAACAATATGGTAGAGACATTCAATGTATACATATATTAAGTCAAGGGGAAGCCGATCATTAAAATGCTTGAAAACATACAAAGTAATAGTGAGGATGGCAAAAAAAATGGAGGAAATTAAGAAGTGGTAGGGAAGAATATACCCTCATATTTAAGAAAAAGTAGAGAGAAATAAAGTTGAAAATAGGGAATCGGGTTTTCATCTCTTGGGAACCCTCTCCTCTGCACCACTTCATAGTCAATTTTGATGGAAGTCTTCGTGATGATCAGGGGGGAGCAGCCTTTGTCATCTGTGGCTCTCGGCTAGGCTTTTTGATTGCTGAGGGTGTTCATCTCCATGATCCATCTATCCCGGGAGTAAAACTGTATGCTGCCTGGGCGGGAATCGCGTATGCCCGTCAGATCCTCCATTTGGGCCGTCATATCATCGAAGGTGACCTTGCGATGGTGGTTTCTTGGATTCGTCATATACTAAGATCTCCGTCGTCTCACCCTATTATCCGGGATATCAGCCTTCTTCTCCAGGGATGTGCCTCGATTACCGTTTGGCATATTTATCGGAAGGCCGACTCTGCTGCTGATTGGGTGGTATCCTATGTCACCAATCGCTCAGGGTCTATTTTGTGGTCCACTTGGCAAGTTGCCCCTATACAGTTATGCAATATTATCCTTTCTAACTTTTTGGGTTGTATTCATTCTCGATATATATAATTGAATACATTGTTTTATCAAAAAAAAAGTTGAAAATAGATGGTGTGATGCAATGTATAATGAAGATAGAAAATAAGAACATATAAGGGACAATCATATGAAGTTAGTTTGTTGGATCGGAGTTGTGCTTGCAATGCATGGAATTTGATAATTATATCATACACTTGTGATATTTCTTCAACAAAATATAAGAATGATGATGTTGAGGACTATGTTATAGAGTGTTATACCATAAATTCTTGGAGAAGGTGCTATAAAATTGTCCTTCAACCTATGAGTAGAGAGAAGCTATGATATAAGATTGGTGCAGAGGTAGTCATACCTCCACCTATGAGAATAATACCAAGTAGACCCAAAAAAAGTAGGAGAAAATATCCATATGAGGAGTCTAAGAAACCTCATAAGCTATCAAGAGCTAGAGACATATGACCTATCAAATTTGCTTTGAAAGGGATCATGACATGTAAGAATGCCCTAAGAGAAATGAGTATCATCGAGTATTCTAACTAATGAACTAGCAGCAAAGAGACCTAGAGACTAGCTAAGGAAAAACTATGTTGATCTAGTTTGACTTAGTGCTAGGTTTGAATTTGTTCTTCTTAATCAATAACAAGTTGTTCTTTTTTTACATTAGGTTACAATTATCACAAGAAGCTGAGCAAAACTGCCTATTAAAAGAAGAAGTATAGGTAATGAGCAATAACAGCATGAGCACAACTCTATGGATAGTAAAAAATGATCAAGACATAAAAGTTTACTAGAAAGTTTTGAGCTCTACGTGTCAACTATTACTGGAGAAAGATTTTATATGATAGATTCATATTTGTTTATTCTTCTGTATCACCTAAATGGACTAACTTGTGTGTAGGCTTGGAATTGGGTTCAAACTGACTAGAGGCCAGCCAAGTCAGGCCAACTTCAAGCTAGGCTTCATGCTAAGTTCGAGAGGTTTCGGGTTAGGTTTGAGCTAAAATTTAAAGCACATTTATTTTTTGCGTTAAGCTCAGGTATACCTTTAGCTCGACTCAAGCTTGGTCCAAGTCCAAGCCCATTCAAGGCCTGACATTAAATCTGATTAAAACCAAATGATTCCAAAATAATTTCAGCCAACAAGCCTCATGCTAGGCTTCATGCTAAATCTGAGAAGTTTCGGATCGGGGTTGGGCTAAGATTTAGATCCCATTAATTTTTGGGCCAAGTTTAGGCATACTTTTGGCTTGACCTAAGCCTAGCCTGAGTCCGAGCTCATTCAAGGGCCAACATTAAACCCGATTAAAACCAAATGATTCCTAAGTAATTTCGGTCATCTAATTGGATTTCAACATCAAATTCATGTTCTCTGGGTGTTGTTGACGATTGGACTATGGCCTTTGGGTGCGGGCCCGTCATGCCAAAAGACATTATCCATGGCTATTACTTAAATGGCACAATCCACTATTATTGTATGTGTGTGTATATATATATTCCATCATATAGAAATTAAGGATTTCTTTTTGGTGGGACGTGTGGTTTTTTTTGGTAGGAAAGAATGAAGAGTAAATATGGTGGTGGAGAGCAAGCGAGAAACTGGGAAAGGGACCAAGTAATTGCTCAATCTCTTATATTATTTTATTTTTACTTCACCACCACTTTCTCCATCCTTTCCCTTTGCCCCTTTTTATAAAATAAGATTTGCCTCCATGGAGGAGAGCCTTTTTTTTCCTTATTTCTAAGGGCAAAGAAGTATGGTGGTCTTAAAGGAGGTTTCGATTAGTTTCTTGAATATATATATATATTCTTTACTTGGACACCAATTTTTGATATTGTTTTATTTGCTTGAATCCCATCGATTTAATTTTTTCATGATCTTTTTGAACACAGAAGGTAGGGGATTCAACAGATGCAAGTTAGTGGCACAATAAAGTTATGGTAAAGGTGAGGAGCACTTGCAGCAGAGAAGAAGCTCCACTATAGGTAGAAAATTAGGAGAAGATCGTCCCCCTTTTTTGGGGGGTTGACCTCATATCTGGGCTTGGACTAGGTTTTTTCAAATAATTTTGGACTTAATCTCAACCCAAAGCCTGAAAACAAATTTCAGACTGGGCCCAGTTAAGGGTATGGCCCAGTCCAACCCAACCCATTTCTAGCCTTATGTGTATATTCTTTCAGGGCTTAAACATGATTAGGCATATTGATAGAGAAGATGGAAGCCATATCGCAAGGGGATTGCTAAAAATCCATTTAGATGCCAAGAGGAACATCATTATCAATGGATCTAGTCAGCCTACTTCTCAACCTGGTTAGTATCTTGAATGGTCAGTGTTTTGAATGGTCTTAGGGAAGGTTCAAATCAATGAATATGATATCGATGAACGGTATTTTGTGTTTGTTTCTTATGTCAGTCATTTTATCTAAGGATCAATTTCTTATGTAATATAATTTTGTTTATTTTGTAACATTTAAATATAATTGGATATGCCTTGTTTTACAAGTTGAATGAAAGCATGTTTTGAAAATCCATTTTGTGTTATGCAAGTATTTTTTAAGAATTTGAATGATTGATCAATGATTATAGTTGCATCCAATGAGATACAAGTGTTTTGAAACTAATAAGATATGGATAAATTATGAAAATAAGCTTGCTCTAAAAGTTTCAATTGAAACTATGCTACGATGCAAAGTTTCAGCTCAATGTTTCATTTTATAGAAACTAAGCTCAGTTTCAATGTTATAAGGCTCTAAAATTGATGCCAAGTTTAAGAGTTTTAGAACTCTAAAATCTAGCTTAATTTGAATGTTTCATAGTTGCAAGCTAAGCTAGGTATCACAGAGCTTCATTGCTCTAAAATTCTTTTTAGTCCATATATCACAATTTAGTTCCAATAATCTTAAATATGTCATAAGTTCAATTCTCTCCCTTCGATCCATTTATCATACTTAGTAATTAGCTATAACAGGATTACAAAGAGTCTAATAATGTTTTAAAAAGTATCAGTAAATTTCAGATCTTCCAACAAAATAGTCAAATACTCAAAATGTTTAGATTTTTCATCACTAGAAGTAAGCTCGATTTCAATGTTTCACTGCTCTAAAACTCAGCCTATGAGAGTTTAATTTAATAACTCTGGAACTCTCTTTAGTTTCAATGTTGTAGTTGATAATTTTAATGTTGTATTCTCAAATTTGTCATTCATATCATTCAAGAAGTGATACAAAGTCTTGGCCAAAGTCATGGCACAAAGTCTTGGTAAAATATAAATATTATAAAGATTTTTTCTTTAGTTTAAATGCTAAAGAGATTTCCATATATTTATTTTTTAGGTAAAATCAATATCTAAACATTGATCACACATGATGTAACTTTGTGTAAAAATATATCAAAATATTGCATTACATATAAAGTTAATTTCAAAACTGATTGGAAAGATGATAATATTGATTACAAAGCTTATTGCAAACTATTCATCACATAGATGACTTTTGCAAAATCATAATATAATTACATATCTATTTTTCACTTAAAACATAAGTATAATTGCTTCCATAGCTCATGAAATCATTATTGTAATCACATAAAATTTCTCCCTTATATCATACTTTGTAAGCTCATTTCTCAAGGTAACCATTTGGTCTTCACCATTTTGACTTCAATTTTGGTGGTACTAGCCTCTTGTTTTAAAATCCCTACCTCTTCTAACATATCGGTTATTTCTTCTTTCAATTTTGATACATATTCTTTCAATCTGGAACTTTCTCCTCTATACCTTTAAATAATCCTAAATAATAATCCCATCCTGGCTTTCAAATCCCTAAGTCTATCCCTCCTTCCAAGAAAAGTTGCTTTGGCTCGATCCTTTATTTTAGGATCTATCCATGTAAGAACCTACGGTACCAATCTTTCTGCAAAAACAACAAATAATAAAAATACCTAATCAAATAATTTATATTTTACTTATAAAGCCAATATCATACTTCTATGATAGTCTAGACAACCTCTAAACTTTTATCGTTTCATGAAGTTCATATTTTATGCACGGGACCATACTTGCAATGTCCTTGACCATCATAACTTTTTGTTGAGTCAAAACTATGGTATGAAAACTCTCATATTAACCTTCTAACTCTTTTACATTTTGTGTTTTTAAAATGGGCATTGATCCATAAACCCTGGTCACAAATGAAAAGAAAGGAAGAAAAGTTAAATCCTAATTGAAAATTTGATAAAATGGATAAAAATGATGGGATGTAAGCAACTTTCATGCCATACCAATCTATTGATGGGTCATACGACCATGCAATCATGAAGAAGTAAAATATATATATATAATTTATTTAAAAAATTAAGGAAGTTAATTGTAACGAATAGCAGTTAAAAATAAAAAAATAATAAAAAAAGTTTAGGTTTTTAAAATAATTAATACTTTAAAAAAATTTGATTTGTCTGGCTTCACGCAACCTGATCGAGCAACTCGACCTCATCTTCCGCAGCCGATTGCCCGCTTACTCTGCGAAAAGGGAGAGGGAGAGAGAGATGAACCCTTTGACGCCGGTGAAGCAGACGCAAAAGATAAATTCGACAAATTATATATATATATATATATTTAAAAAAATTAGGGAAGTTAATTGTAACGAATAGCAATTAAAAAAAAAAAAAAACTTTAGGTTTTTAAAATAATTAATTCTTTAAAAAAAAAATTGGTTTGTCTAGCTTCATGCAACCCTGATTAAGTAACTCGACCTCATCTTCCGCAGCCGGTTGCCCGCTCGCTCCGCGGAAAGGGAGAGGGAGATGAATCCTTTGACACCAGTGAAACGGATGCAGAAAATAAATTTGGCGGAAGCAGCATTAGGGATCTTGGAGGAGACATCGTGGCACACGAGGTACAAGAACTCTGCCTACATCTTCGTCAGCGGCATCCCCTACGACCTCACCGAAAGGGACCTCCTCACCATCTTCGCCCAGTGTGTCCTCTTCGTCCATTCACACATATTCTCTCTTCACTCTTTTTCAATAAGCCCTTCGCTTACCATCATGTAAAACCAAAACGACGAAGCATGATTCCCCGCCCTGGGTGTCTTATCTGCCGAGATTGAGGTTGGGACAGGAGCCCTTTGTATTCGGAATAAAAATATCATGATAGATGATGCATTCATTCATTAGTCAGCAACGATAAAATTTATTAAACTAGAAGAACAACATGGAAATTTTATTGGGACAAATGCTCTCCGATACCAACTATCAGAAAAATTCCTGTTGCCTTGCAAAATGCCCAGAGACGTGTTCAACCCTCTGCAGAATGTCCTGCGAAATCTGAGCACCTTGTATCGAATATATATTACCCGGCGAGGTAAAGGCATGCATGATAGCTATACCGAAATTTATCCCCTTATTTTTTATTTATCAAAATAATAATAATAATAATAATAATAATAATAATAATAATAATAATAATAAAAAGTTTAGGTTTTTAAAATAACTAATCCTTTAAAAAAAAACTCAGTTTGTCCGGCTTCACGCAACCCTAATCGGCTAATCGAGTAACTCAAACTCATCTTCCACAGCCGGTTGCCCGCTCGCTCCGCGGAAAAGGAGAGGGAGAGAGAGATGAATCTTTTGGTGCTGGTGAAGTGGACGCAGAAGATAAATTCGATGGAAGCGGCGTTAGGGATCTCGGAGGAGGCATCGTGGTACACGAGGTACAAGGACTCCGCCTACATCTTCGTCGGCGGCATCCCCTACGACCTCACCGAAGGTGACCTCTTCGCCGTCTTCGCCCAGTACGTCCTCTCCGCCCATTCACACATATTCTCTCTTCACTCTTCTTCAATATGCCATTTGCTTACCACCATGTAAAACCAAAACAACGAAGCACGATTTCCCGCCCTGGGTGTCTCATCTGCCGAGATTGAGGCTGGGACAGGAGCCCTTCTTCCATCTTCCTTCTTCTTAGTCATACGATCCTCGAGCATCTATGATATCATCATCCAACATTACAGCAAAGAAGAAAAGCTGCACCAAACATATAATTAACCAAGCAATATCTCATAAATAGTACAGTTACTTGCAAATCAATTCTAACAATTTTCATCTAATAATTTATACCTCAAAGACAAATGCAGTTCCTTTATAAAAGCTTTTCTTCTCTCCTTGTCTAGATGTTTTTTCTCGTATCTGACTAAGCTTTAGACAGCCGCTTCTTGCTTGCATGGGCTTAAATAACATAACCAATAAATGGTGGGTCTCTCTGCTCAGTAGCTGCAATTCTTTGTTTTGGACACCAACTCAGCAGGTTGATATATGGTTGGAATATTTCTTTTTTATGAAACTTTGATGAATATTTCACAGATCCATTAGGCCAGCACACGAAAGATGGGACAAGGACCCTTGCTGTAAACTACTGATTGTAGTCCTTTCTTGTTTCAGAAAATTTTGCGTATCTTGCATTCAAAGATGCATTATTTCACTAACTGATTAAAAGAACAGTATCAAAAAATGGAAAAGAATGAATTTACAAGGACTAATCTTTACTAGACTCCAATTCTTTAAAGAAAAACATCGACTTCTTCAAAGAAAAAAATGTTTATAAACTTGAAAAGGATCCATAATCGGACACACATGGGAACTGCCAAATGTGTCAAACATATATGGTCCATTCACTCTACATATCATTGAAAAGAAGATTTTATCTCTGTTGACCATTAGCTAACAGAGAACCCCACCCCACTTTTTTTTAAAAATGTTTAATGAACAATCTACTTACTTGATCAACCTGGATGGCTTGCATATTATCAGGTCCTGTTCCTTGAACTCGAAATAAAGCTGTCCTGTCTTTATCACATGTCTCATCAGTAAGTCCCGTTTGTGTTATGGACTTCTTATATGCTGTGCTCTTGCCGCCCTACATTGAAATGCCAAAAACAAATGGAAAGAGAAGCATATTGTATATCTTATTTTATTGCTCAGGTGTCAGATACACACAACCATCTGAAATAAATCAAATAAGCTCATCATAGATATGCTTATATGCACCTTGAAAATGATCAGTGACTTGAAAATTGCAAAAAATAGTACTGGCTCTTTACCTTCAAAAATCTGAGCCTGCATTAGAATGAGAGGAAAAACTATTTTCAGACAAGGGAGAATGTGCACCATTGGAAACTATTAGTTACTGGAGCAAATGCACAAGTGTAACACAAGAAACAATAGAAGAGATTATGAATGACAATCCAATTCTTGTTGAATGATTACAATTATGTGGCAGAAAAGAGTTGAATAAAAATGAAATGTATGATTCATTCTTGTTGAATCAAATGTTACAAGAGTCCAATAAAAATCAAGATTAAAATCATGTGGCGGAAAAGAGTTGCGACAACTGAACCGAAAGCACAAACCATGGCCGAACGGCCCTTTGCTGAATCAACCATGCTACTCACAAAAGATATTACATCAACTCTGTCTTCCTGCAGCCAAAGATATAGGGTAATAAAATGTATCGAAATATTTGCTTTGAATTTTTTAGCTCGTAATGCCAGCAGATATGCAAATGTATTAGGAGTTTTACTTTAATACACACTTCAACACATTTTTCTTTATCTAACTATTTTTTATGTTTAATCTGAACCCCTGAATATGATAGGAGTAAGATTGGCATATCACCTATCAACCAGGTAAATCAATCAAGGTCATCTTGCACATCAAACCCCCGTTTGCCGTGCACAAAAGTGAAAGAGAGTAGGTAGGGAGAGCCAATGGAGACCTTCCCATCCACACACCCTCCCCTCCCCTCCCCGCGCCCCTTCCATCCAACCCTGTCAAGTTCTCCTCAATCCAGGATGAGAGAGAGGGAGGGGGAGAGAGAGACCTCTCACAATTCGTGATGGAAGAGATATAGAGTGAAGTCCAGTCCAACCTCCCGCACTAAGAAAGAAAGAGAGGGGGGAGGGTAGAGCAAATAAAGTGTCCATAGGAGAAGAGGGAGAGCATGAGCAGCTATGGGTTCAATATAGACTAAGACCGATTTGTTACAAAAAGTCCTATATTTGGATAAATTTACGCATACTTTGTCATTCCTAATTGATAAATGGGTGCTAATATTATGTTACCAACAATCTAAAAATGAAATTTACACGGTTCATTTTGAAAATATGGATGGTTAAAAAAGAAGTACACAACCAAGACTCATATATTTGATAAAAACAATTCAGGTACGTTACCTATCAAACAAAAGACACGGATAAGGATATCTAAAAAAGAGATCTATACTGTTGATTTTGAAAATATGGACAGTTCAAAGAAAAAATGCACCGAAACAAAACTCATATATTATATAAAAACAATTCAGGTATATTATCGATTAAATATGGAATGTTAGATTATGGTCCAATGATCAGAATCCATCATGCTTTTACTATAAAACCTTCTTCCATTGGAGCCCTAACCCCTTTCTTCGGTTCTCCCTTTCACCAAATCCCCTCCATGCTCCACGGTCGACGGTCCGTTGGCCAACGCCTCCCTTTCTCAGCTCCGAGCCTCGTCGGTCGATGCCTCTCTTCCTCAGCTTCGTGGCCCCGCTGGCCGACGCCTTCCTCGACGGCCGACCCATCCGTCCGTGCCCTCCAAGATCCGATTATGCTACGCGATGGATCCAGTCGCTAAAACGATGCACGGTTTCACCGCACGTAGTGTTCGTCAGTGCGACGAGGCTGATGAAGGCCACCAAGATGGTAGTCATAGGCCAGCGCATCGGTGGTATCCGGCCTTATGTATGTGCATCCGCCTGGTCTTGTCGTGGGAGCGTTCTCGTCGATTGCATCACATGACAAGTCCAGCCGCCATTTTATCTATCGATGTGGTAAATGGGATGGTGCTGACTGCGTACAGTGACTTCGACCATGACGAATTCTGAAGACGGGTGCTGGTCAAGTAACAAAAAAAAAATTCTATCTTCTTCTAAAAAACTATGAAAAAAATATTAATAAAAATAAAAAATAAAATTGGTAGTGATCCAACTTTCAAGTAAAGAAAGCTGATTTATAGTGTTTATTTCATTTTAAATTTTTTATAAAGATTCTTTAAGTTATATTTAATATTCCCAAGTTTAGAAGGGCCAAAAATATATATATATATATATATATTTAAAAATTTACATAAAATCTTAATTTATAAAAAAATTTAAAAAAATAGGGGGGTCCGAGGGGCCTCCTTGCCCTCCCAGCTGTTTATCCTTGTATATATTTAAAAGTTTACAAAAAAAATTAACTTATAAAAAAAAACTTAAAAAAATTAGAAGGGGCCAAGGCCCCCCCTTGCCCCCCCGACGGTCCGCCACTGCCTTGATCAGATGGCCGACTTATATTGCGGTTTATACGCCCTCGTCGATACCATATCTGATATTTTGCTCCTAGGTCAATCCTATTGGGACCGGAATGCTGTGTTTTTCATTTTTGGTGACATCCTTGGATCTCGAGTTCTTTCCATCATCCTGCCTTTTCATCCTTCTCCGGATGCTAGGGTCTGGAGGCATTCCATCTCTGCTCGAGTTCCGATCTCTGATCTAACGATGTTTTTCAGTCTTAAGCCTCCCCAGCCTTGGAGATTAGGTTGGATTTGGTCTTTACCGGTTCACCCTAGGATTTCTCTTTTCATATGGAAACTCGCTTGGCATCGCCTCTCCACTCGCGAGTTCTTTGTTTCGAGAGGCCTCCATATTGATTTCGACTGCCCGCTCTGTGGGTTTGTCTGTGAGATGCAGGCTCATGCCATTTTTTTGTATGCTTGGGGTGCTTTGGTCTGGCGGATTATGAGGGTTCATGACCTTTTCACTCATGTTGACATTATTGAGGACTCCTTTTTCGCCTCTTTGAGGATGGGCACGTCCTTCCATGTCTTTTTCATTGCTTACCTGGCGTACCATATCTGGTTATCCAGGAATAATAGAGTTTTTTCTTCTACTACTTACTCCCCCAGGATGTTGGTGGAAAGAGTGAGGGCTTCCGTCATTGAGTACTGCAGTTCGATAGTGATGAACTCGAAGATCTGGGGTTCTCCTTCTGCTTCTTGAATGACCCGTCGGGTGGGTATTTCATGGGAACCCCCTCCTTGTTTTTTCACTGTCAGCTTTGACGGTAGTCTTCGTCATGGCAAGGGTGGCGCTGCTTTCATTATACGGGATTCTTGCCTAGGTTTCCTTGCTGCGGGGTCTTCTCTTTATTGGATCCTTCCGTCCCTGCGATAGAGTTGTATGTGGCCTAGGCAAGGATCAGATATGCTCGTCAAATTCTTCATCTTGACCAATTGATTATCGAGGGGGATTCAGCAACTGTGATATCTTGGATCGCTCAGACAGCTATAGCTCCTTCTGCTCATCCTATTATCCAAAATATTGGCTATCTGTTGCAAGACTATGTCTATACCTCGATTTGGCATATCTATAGGGAGGCTAACTCTGTTGCAGATTAGATTACCTCCTACGTCGCCAATCATTCGGGTTCTGTGTTATAGCCTGATTGGCTTTTTGTTCCTATACAGCTTAGGGACCTTGTTTTGGCTGACTTTCTTGGTTGTATTTACTTTTATTCTATAATTTGAATATACCATTTTATCAAAAAAAAAAAAAAGCAGCAGCCAATGCACGATAATAATGGGTCCTGCACTATACCAGAGGCATGAACACGATAAAATCCAATAATGTTGGCTCCACCCAGTGATTTTGATGAATAACAAAATATTGAGTGCATATTGTATACTAATGTGTATTTCAAGTTATGAGTTTTCAGGAAGAAAGCACCTTAAAATCTCAAAAACTTATGTATCATGGCACGCCATGGCACGGAGCATTTTTTGCAAATCTGGACATCCTCTTCATGAAAAAAGGGCATCTACATGTTTAATTATTATTTGTTTACGATCCATTTAAGTTTCAAAATTTATATTTATGTTTTTGGGCTAATTTGCATTTGAATCTGAGCTTTTCAGTCTCAAGTGTCGATACCTGGGAAGCCAAGTGTCGACACTTCAGCATTTGGCACAAAGAAAAATACTTGAAAGTCCAAGTGTCGACACCCAGAACTCAAGTGTCGACACCTAGTGTCGACACTTAGGTTTCCAAGTGTCGACTCAAGGCTTGAGATTTTTGAAAATATAGAACTTTGCCATTTGAGGATTTTTGTGTCAAGTGTCGACACCTGTGCATCAAGTGTCGACACTTGAAAGTTCAAGTGTCGACACCTAGAAATCAAGTGTCGATACCTGACAGCCAAGTATCAACACTTGAAGCCTGACAGCTCTAACGGATCTATTTTTCTGACTTGCAGAACTTGCTTTTCAAGCTCCAAACGGCTAGATCCGATGCTCCAACGGTCACAAACCATTTTTTGAAAGTTTCTTGGTGTATTTAACCTCCACCAACCTCATTCTAAAGGTATTGAAGTGTATTGAAGTCCATTCAAAGCCAAAAAGCCTATATTTTCTCAAGAACTCCACATCAAAAGCCTTTTATAGTTTGATTCCCTGAAAAAGCCTACAAGCTCATCCTTACATCATTCTAAAAGAGGCATTTTGAAGAATATTCCAAGGAGGAGTCAAGACAAAGCATCAACTTGAGCTTCAAAGATTTTATTTTACTCTTGAAGAGAGTTTGTCTTAGTTTTAAAGTTGTATATCTGTTTTTATCTTATGATTTGACCTTGCTTTCCAGGGTGTCTTGAAAGAAGGTTGTTATGGTTTGTTGGTGAGCCAAAGGGATAAAACCAACTAGGATTAACTTGTGAGCTCGAAGATAAAACAAGTGTTGAGGTTTGTTGGTGAGCCTAGGTGACAAAACCAACTTAGGTTTTGACTTGTGAGCCTTGTGAAAAACAAGTCAGCTGTAATCTTATTTGGATTATAGTGGAATTCCCAAGGATGACTTGGGGAGTGGATGTAGGTGCTAGGTTTGCACTGAACCATTATAAACCTTGTGTTTGTGTGTGATTGCCCTCTTTCTCTCTTGCTCTTTGGTTATTGCTATTCACTTACTGTTTTCCGCTGCATTCAGTCTTGTGCATTTAATTTATTACTCACAAACACCACTAGTCCTTCACATTATTGTTTTATTTTTTAAAAGATCCAATTCACCTTTCCTCTTGGGCTCCATTTCTGGACAACAAATAATATCTGCAAGAACTCGAACCTCATCCATGGATCACATCACAAGTAATTTCACATCCAAAGATTAAGCATACTATGAAAGGTTAAAATGCTGCACGTGGTTAGATCAAACCTTTGAGAGATTTGTCTGTCAATAATTTTCTTGTTAGGAATGCATATATAACCAGTATATATGATCTAAAATCCATGGCAAAGAAAGGTTACAGTCAAAATAAACAGGCATTTTACGTTTCATTTTCTTTTTTTTTTTTTGATAGAAGAAAGGGGTAGGAGGGGATAAATCCCGGTGTACACTACAAGAAAAACAAGTTTTAGCAACCGATTTTGCAACCAATATTTTTTTTGAATAATTTAGCAACCGATTTAAATCGGTTGCAAATTTAGTTACAAAAATTCCATTTTGCAACCGATTTTACAACTGAAACAGAAATTATTTTTAATTTTTTTTAAAATTATTATTTAAAAATTTAGCAACTTAAAAATTCGGTTGCAAATTTCAAAAATAAAAAAATTAAATTTAAATAAAATTTTGCAACCGATATTTCGGTTGCTAAATTTTTTTAAAAATAATTTTTATAATTTTTGAAATTTACAACCGAATTTTTCGGTTGCTATTTTTTTTAAAAAAAATAAATTTTATAATTTTTGTAATTTGCAACCAATTTTTTCCGTTTCTAATTTTTTTAAAAAAAAATTATAATTTTTGAAATTTGCAACCAAATTTTTCGGTTGCTAAATTTTTTTTAAAATATTTTTTATAATTTTTGAAATTTGCAACCGATTTTTTTACTTGCTAATTTTTTAAAAAATAAATTTTATAATTTTTATAATTTGCAACCGATTTTTTTGATTGCTAATTTTTTTAAAAAAAATTATAATTTTTGAAATTTGCAGTCGATTTTTTCGGTTGCTAATTTTTTAAAAAATAAATTTTATAATTTTTATAATTTGCAACTGATTTTTTCATTTGCTAATTTTTTTTTAAAAAAAATTATAATTTTTGAAATTTGCAACCGATTTTTTTGGTTGCTAATTTTTTTTTAAAAAAAATTATAATTTTTGAAATTTGCAACTGATTTTTTCGGTTGCTAATTTTTTTAAAAAAAAATTATAATTTTTGAAATTTGCAACCGATTTTTTCGATTGCTAATTTTTTTAAAAATAAATTTTATAATTTTTGTAATTTGCAACCGATTTTTTTGGTTGCTAATTTTTTTAAAAGAAATTATAATTTTTGAAATCTGCAACCGATTTTTTCGGTTGCTAATTTTTTAAAAAATAAATTTTATAATTTTTGTAATTTGCAAACGATTTTTTCGGTTGCTAATATTTTTTTAAAATTTTTTTTATAATTTTTGAAATTTGCAACCGATTTTTTCTGTTGCTAATTTTTTTAAAAATAAAATTTATAATTTTGTAATTTGCAATCGATTTTTTCAGTTGCTAATATTTTTTATTTTTTTAATTATTTTTTAGAAATTGAGGGTATTAAATAAAATCGATTAAATTTATATGATGCCCTAGCCGCCCCCATTTTTTTTTTCTCTCTCTCTCCCATAGCCGCCGCCTCCGGCTCTCCCTTCCTCGGGTTCGAGCCCCGCCAGCCGCCGCCTCCGGCTCTCCCTTCCTCGGGTCCGAGCCCCTTTGGCCGCCGCCTCCGGCTCTCCCTTCCTCGGGTCCGAGCCCCTTTGGCCGCCGCCTCCGGCTCTCTCTTCCTCCGCTCCGAGCCCCGCCGGCCGCCGCCTCCAACTCTCTTTTCCTCGGGTCCGAGCCCCTTTAGCCGCCACCTCCGGCTCTCCCTTCCTCCGCTCCGAGCCCCTTTGGCCGCCGCCTTCGGCTCTCCCTTCCTCAGGTCCGAGCCCCTTTGGCCGCCGCCTCCGGCTGTCCCTTCCTCCACTCCGAGCCCCTTTGGCCGCCACCTCTGGCTCTCCCTTCCTCGGGTCCGAACCCCGCCGGCTGCCGCCTCCGGCTCTCCCTTCCTCGAGTCCGAGCCCCTTTGGCCGTCGCCTCCGGCTCTCCCTTCCTCAGGTCCGAGCCCCGCCTGCCGCCGCCTCCGGCTCTCCCTTCCTCGGGTCCGAGCCCCTTTGGCCGCCACCTCCGGCTCTCCCTTCCTCAGGTCCGAGCCCCACCGGCCGTCGCCTCTGGTTCTCCCTTCCTCAGGTCTGAGCCCATTTGGCCGCTGCCTCTGGCTCTCCCTTCCTCCGCTCCGAGCCCCTTTGGCCGCTGCCTCCGGTTCTCCCTTCCTCGGGTCCGAGCCCCGCAGGCCGCCACCTCTGGCTCTCCCTTCCTCGGGTCCGAGCCCCTTTGGCCACCGCCTCCGGCTCTCCCTTCCTCAGGTCCAAGCCCCACCGGCCACCGCCTCCGGCTCTTCCTTCCTCATGTCCGAGCCCCTTTGGCCGCCGCCTCCGGCTCTCCCTTCCTCCGCTCCGAGCCCCTTTGGCTGCCACCTCCGGCTCTCCCTTCCTCAGCTCCGAGCCCCTTTGGCTGCCGCCTCCGGCTCTCCCTTCCTCAGCTCCGAGCCCCTTTGGCCACCGCCTCCGGCTCTCCCTTCCTCAGGTCCGAGCCCCGCCGGCCGCTGCCTCCGGCTCTCCCTTCCTCAGCTCCGAGCCCCGACGGATCTGGGTATCGCCGTCTTCCAATTTTTTTTTTAGAAAAAACATTTTCCTCATTTCAATGAATGCATGCTTTTTTTCAGTGTGTTGATTGCAATTATCATATGGCTGGCTAACTTATCAATGGCCCTTCTTTCTCTCATCATGCCACTATGTTGTATCTGCTTCCATATGTTATGGTCCATTTAGTGTTATCTTCTGTTCTTCCCCGGTGCTATCCTCTTCCCTTCCCTCTTAGCTGGGGTTTGATGTATATATTGACACCAACTTGGATGTCAATTATACAGGGTTTCTTTTTGGCACTAATTTTACATCTTTGAAGACTTTTGCTTATGTGACAAGGAACAACTTATTTTATCTTGCTTTAGTGCTACAGCCAGATAGCATTTGATGTCCCATGTTACAGTTTGGATCTTTACCTTCTTTCTCACTTGTTATATAGGTTACTCCTGCTTCTCTCTAAACAGATAACCAAACCAATTTCATAATTGTCAAAATTCTGGATCTTTGTGAGAAAATCTAGCGAATTGAGATTGACCATCACTTCTACCAAAAACTGTCTTTCTAATGTGTAATCTACAGTTGATACTGCATGCTTGAAGTACTCGGGGAGCATTTGGTTTATATGGTCTACCATGAGTTTAAAAGAGGGGGTTAGGAATGTTGGAAGTTTTAGTTGGAATGGTAACATTTCATAAATATATATCTATCCATGCTCATCGTGTATATTATTAGTAACTCTGGAATATGTATGAGTGTGTTTAATATAATGCAAATGTTATTTCAGCAGTACTGATCCTGGCAATGGATGATTATATTCATCACACTATATCATCTTAAATATAAATTTATTGCAAATCACTTTAAAGTTTGTAGAAGTCTTTAATTTGCAATAAAGATTTATAATCTTAAATATATGTTGAACTTTGAAACCATCATCATTTCTTAGTAAGTATTTGGGCCCAAAACTATTTTCCAAAACAAGGACTAAGCAAGTTATGTCTGTCGACCCTGTCAAGTGCTAGGAAAAAAATTATTTTCTCAGCTTAAATTTATAAATTTAGGAAAAAAAAATCATATTTCGTAATTTTTTTTAAAATTATTCAATTTTAGCAGCCGATTTAGCAATCAATTTTTTTTTTATTTTTTCTGGATTTTTTTTATTTTTTTTGGGTTTTTTTTTTATTTTTTCTGGATTTTTTTTTAGCAACCGATTTTTTTTTATTTTTTCTGGAATTTTTTTATAGCAACCGATTTAGCAACCAAATTTTTTTTTTCTATATTTTTTTTTAGCAACCGGTTTTTTTTTTCAGAATTTTTTTTATATTTCTTTGATTTTTTTTTCAAAAAAATTATGCCAAATTCGGTTGCTAAATCGGTTGCTAAATCGGTTGCTTAATTTTGTAACCGAAAAAAATCGGTCACAAATTTTAATAACCTTTACCTTTGCAACCGATTAATTTCGGTTGCAAAATCGGTTGCAAATTAATTTAGTAACCAATTTTTAATTATTAGCAACCGAAAAATCGATTGCTAAACCTGATTTTTCTTGTAATGTAGCTATCCCCATAGGTCCCTATCCTACTAGGTCATGTTCGATATATTTCTTTATTACAGTAGCAGGATCACCGAAAAAAACAATTTGTCTCTTGCCTACAATCATGACGACGTGAATTGGTTGATGTAATAATTTTTCAGAAAATAGCTTGCTGGGAGAGGTTGATGTGGTTCATAATCATAGACACTTTCAAATCTTCAAATTTTCAAATAAACTCGAGAAGATCATCAATAAAAATAGACATTTACAGTTCATATGGAGAAAAGTGAGTCATAAACAACTCGGATGGCTTCTCACATCAAACCTGTTGTTATATTTAATACACAATTATCCAATCATGGTCATAACAAGTCCAGTGAAATCCATAAACAATATGAGGAAATAAATAAAAATAGAATATCAAAGTTTTATATGTCTTTTTTTTTTAATGATAAGGGAGTTTTATATGTCAAAAAAGATCAAAATGCAAAAGAGAACAATTACTGGAAATCTTGATAAGCAGAACCTACATGAACTCCCAACAAACCATCCAAAGATGTTCTACCTAGGTGGATGAATTTCTGTCAGGCCACAGCCATCTGCCACTTCCTCGTATGGATCATCTTCTCGATTTGGTTTTAATTCGGACCTTTTGATGTGCTTCTCCCATCTTTGCATCTTCTGATTTTCTTGCATCCATCAGTCTCCCTCCAAATTTCTCACTTCCCCGTCTTTCCTGACTTTTCAGAGTCCAGTCACTTTGTTTTTGCCTGTCATAACTGTACTCTTCAACAGTATCTGATCTCGAAGGGTGGTGGCCATCTTTATCTATTGATTTAAACTTTGACTCGCCCTCTATTACTCTACCCCGCAGAGTCTGGTCTGG
Source organism: Areca catechu (assembly GCA_021397845.1). Taxonomy (NCBI): domain Eukaryota; kingdom Viridiplantae; phylum Streptophyta; class Magnoliopsida; order Arecales; family Arecaceae; genus Areca; species Areca catechu. The sequence goes on along the minus strand of CM038050.1, from coordinate 189,593,072 downwards.
GGAATCATGAAAGAAAGTTTTATGGTTCTTTGGATGATCCTCATACCTGTTGTGATCCCATCTTGAATTGCTCTCGTTGGGACCCCAAGCTGAGTCTGTGCATCTCTGAGATTTATAAGACAAACACATGTAAGCATCTCTGATGATCAAAAGATAAATCAACACAATCAGGCTGAAAAGAGAAAAGGAAAAAAACACCCATTGCAGTTCAATATATTTTGATAATCCAGTGCCAAATCCCCTTCAGGATTATGTAGTAACTAATGTCAAAAAAGCACAATCAAGAAGGAAACTAGTCACATTTTTTCAATAGTTATTGTTTGGCAGAAGACATTGGTAAGTGGCAAAGGTTTCTAAAGGCTGAGATTTTGACTCTCGGAATGGGACCAATAACAACGCAAACCAAGAACAGCTTATCTCAGCCATAATGATGCCTAGCAAGAATCCAAACTGCCAGAGATATCCTGAGATCTCAGTTTTCATATAATACTGACATACCAATAAAGCCACCAATATGAAACTGCCAAAGCTTATTACCATTATAAGTTTATCAAAGGATCTATTTACCTTGCATTAGCTTCCACTGATCATTAGCTTTCCGCCATATTCTTCCTTGCAAAGAAGATCTTCCACCACTTCCTCATATCCTTCTTTTCTCTTCCCCCTCTCTCTCCTATTTACCTTTCCCCTTTTCCTGTCAGGACTAATCCCAGAACCCTACTCCACCACCTAACATTGCACCAGCAACCACCATCCATGGCCCATCACCCCTCTCTTTTTTAAATGTTCCATATAATAAGCACTATATCACAGGTTAAGAAAATATTAAATGATATCATCCAATACATGAATCTCATATTGGCTGATATATTGGAATTATAGCCTTGTATCAGCCAAAATATAAGAAGAACTGATATTTCACTTATATCAGATCAGTTAGTGACAGATACCAATATAAACCAATATCTTCACCAAAATCTAGGCAAACAAAGAGTAGCCCTCCCCCAATACCCCTGAATCCCAAACCCCTGGTGAAGCCAAGATTTAAACACAGCATAAGTAGAAAAATCAATCCAGTTCATTGATATCCTCATTCAACCAGGTCTCCCAAAAGTTGAAACATGAACTAAGTAGAAACATGGTCTAATCATTTAAATGTAACCAATCCCTTAAAAATTTTGATTCCTAACCAGCAACTTAAATGCAATTAAGAAGGAAAAACAGAACTTGGGACACTTCGAAGATATATCTAAACAGTGAAGCACAAAATAATTACAAGAGAATGGTCCTAGCATCAAATAGTGCATTCCAAGTTTCACTCATATACAGGCTGCAGGCATCTTAAGAACAAGCAAGGCATAAAGATGCGAAGACTCATCCAGGAAAGAAATTCAACTTGCCTTGTATGTTTTAAACTAAATGCCACAAAATGTCTGTTTGGTGTCAAGCAACTTAGTGCCAGGCAAGTTGCTTGCAATCCTTTACGTCTAAGGCCAAGATGCACAAAATTATGCTATCAACTGTAAATTGTTTGCACATGCTTTACATTGCCCATCAGAAGCAAAACTTAAATACTTAGGCTGTTTCATAGAATCAGCCATTTTATATTAATAATCTCATACAGCTAACCAGAAACTTGTAAAGATCTTGCATGATCATATACTTTATACAAACACATACAGGACCATGCTATTATTCATTCAAGCTAGATAGTTTACCAATAGTAACATCATAGTGTCAGACATCTTATAATGCCCCAAAAAAGAAGAAAATCACTGAAATGCAAATTCATTTATATCAATGATATGGACATGCTAAAATTTAAACAAGTAATGACTATCTCATCAGACACCTGCTCATCATGAGAAAACTTGCAGGAAGCTCCTCGATTGCATTCACCTCTTTGGTAAGCACGACATAAACCCCGTGCCTCCCTCTTTTGCTGCTCTTTCTCCTCATTTTCTTCTTCCATTTTCTTGTAGTTACTGACATGATCAACCCTGACAATTCGACCAAGAAGCTTGGCCCCATTTAAGTTATCTGCAAAAGAAGATTGATGTGAGATTGCTTTTAACCAATTAAGCATGCAAGATATCAAACAAGAGAACATAACAATACGGGCAATAAATTCGGACAACTTACCTACAGCAAGAATTGTACTCCTTTGATCTTCATATGCTAAGAAGGCAAAACCTTTGGATTTCCCGGTACTCTTATCTCTAACAAGGTTAACATCAACAATCTCCCCATACCTGAAAGTTGCTCAAGAGCAAGCACATGAAGACCGCAAATTATAAAAGCACCAGCACAACATTGCATTGCATATTGGGAAAGCATTAAGAGAGTGCTAAGGCTTTTGACAAGATTGCGAGAAGGTAATCTAAAAATATCGCAAAAAGACCACGAATGAGGTGCAAAAGACCAGAATGAAACGAGCGGTGAAGACAATTTGAAAAGAGTTGAGCAAAAAGAGCTTCAATCACAGCGACAATAGACAAGCAACAAGAGGAATTCCTGGCAAACAGCAGCAGACAGGAGTTACGGACTGATAACAACGGCGGATGCTAATGAAGCATCATACTACGACAATAAGTGCAGCCTTGGAAATAAATAATATTTTAGTTTCACGTTTACATATTAGATGGGGCGAGCTAATCTCAGAACCTAGCAAATCATAGCTCATGGAGGATGGCGAGTCTTGGATCTCAAAAACCTACCCAAAAAACAAGATTTTTTATATTTTTTGGTGGGGAGAAATTCCCTTGTTGTTCTTCTGGTTCAATAAATTTTATCGTTGCTGACCAATGAATGAATGCATGATCTATCATGGTGTTTTTATTCCGAATACAAACCTTTACGTGATTTCTAGCTATCCACCAAATCCTTGGTCCGGGCAAAAGGAATCAAGGAAGTTAGGGTCGCCTCGAGGATCGTATGACTAAGAAGAAGGAAGATGGAAGAAGGGCTACTGTCCCAGCCTCAATCTCGGCAGATGAGACACCCAGGGCAGGGAATCGTGGTTCGTTGTTTTGGTTTTACACGGTGGTAAGCGAAGGGCTTATTGAAAAAGAGTGAAGTGAGGATATGTGTGAATGGGCGGAAAGGACGTACTGGGCAAAGACGGCGAGGAGGTCGCCTTCCGTGAGGTCATAGGGGATGCCACCGACGAAGATGTAGGCGGAGTCCTTGTACCTCGCATGCCACGATGCCTCCTCCGAGATCCCTAACGCTGCTTCCGTCGAATTTATCTTCTGCGTCCGCTTCACCAGCGTCAAAGGGTTCATCTCTCTCCCTCTCGCTTTCCACAGGGCAACCGGCTACGGAAGATGAGGTTGGGTTGCTCGATTATAGACCTGTCAACGGATCGGTTCGGATCGAAATCCAGACCCGAATCTGATTTTAATTACCGGATCCAAATTCGAATGCAAATACCTGATTAGTCTAATTTTAAAATATTAGATCCGGATCCGAATAGATTCTCGATATCCAGATCTGAATCCAAACCTGAATGAAAGTACCATCATGGCCTTGTAAGAATGCAGAATTATATTTTTTTCATTCTCTAACATCATGATAAAATTGAAATATAAATAAAATACAAGATTCATTATTTGTTTTGATCATAGCTATATGCTATTAATAAAAAATAACGACAAGATAACAACATCTAATCGAGCACTGTAACACTATGGCACTATAACAAGGGCTCGGATTCGAGAAAGATAACCCGGGATCCGACGAAGGCAGTGTTGCTGGAGCTGGAGGATGATGTCCAGGACGGTGGCCAGCTGGGCTCGGAGCCGAGGAAGGGAGAGCCAGAGGGGTAGGTGGTACCCGGCAACTGGCGGGGCTCGGAGCTAAGGAAGGGAGAGCCGGAGGGGCAGGCCGTACCCAGCGACTGGTGGGGCTCGGAGCTGAGGAAAGGAGGCGTCAGCCGTAGGAGCAGCGGGCGTGGAGGGGTCGGCCGTCAAGGGAGGCATCGACCGTGGAGCGTCGGCCGACGAGGCTCGGAGCTGAGCGAGGGAGGCGTTGGCCGGCAGGGCTCGGAGCTGAGGAATGCCTCAGGCTCCCACCAATACTACTGCACTCACATCCCATCATCTTTGGCACCGTTGCTCGATGGAAGTCACATCCCGTTGTACAGCGCCAACGGTACTCGACGTGATGCTGCCACTACAATGACCGGTGCGCGCACATCCTTTACGAGTCTGTTGCCCAGGTGGTTTCCTAAGAGGGGGGTGAATTGGGATTAAAGAATTTTCATAATTATGTGTGTTACAGTAATAACTAACCTATTCAGCCCTGGCACAACGATGGGACCACTTGAAGAAATTAGTCCCTGTGGAGGTCAGGTCGGCAGCTCGGTTAGCTCGCTTCAACCAGGCTGATGCGGCACGCATATGATTAATGTTTTGAATATGGGGTTTGTAGAGCAATGAAACCTAATTATACTTAGCATTGTACTCATCTTAATAAGATTTAAGGATTATATGAAAAGGGACTATTACATGATTAGACACAACTCTAAAACTAAGAAGGAAGAAGATCTAGACAATAGGGGCTAATGATTGAGGACTTACCTTGATGAGTTTTCCAACCTTCCTATGATTCAAAACTTGAAACTACTGATGCTCTGGACTGGAGAACTTGGATAACAGTGATCAGAACCCTGGACTTGGGCTTCAGCTTGTTGGTTCATTGTTAAGGGGAACCTTGTTCACAACTCAAGGACTTCGAAGGACCCTGCAATGAAGATCAAAGTTAAGGTTGAAGGATGCAAACATAAAGAAGGGATGGGAGAACTTGTGAACAAAGAAAAGATAGTTGAGATTGATTTTGGAAAATGAATGAAGTTTGAAGTGAAGTTGTCTTGAGTTTTATGTGTGAAATTTTTCCTATCTTCTTCTTCCATGCCCAAAGTTTGGCAGTTGTTGTTCAGGGCTATGGCCCATTATGTCTTCACCTGTGGGTGTTGATGTTGTCTTTGTCCTTCGAGACATCGTAGGGGCGTGATGCCCTAGTTATCCCCCCATCTTTGTTTTTCTCCACGTTCTTTGAAATCCCCCTCATGGCTCCAGGATTGACCTGGGTGGCAGGTGAAATACCCTGGGCTCCATATGTAGTGAGATGGGTGGTTGGTGAGATACCCTAGACTGCATATAGTGAGGTGGGTGGTAGGTATAATGCCCTAGAGGTGTGAAGTCTCTCTGTGAGAGTGGGTTTCAGCATTCGTGGTAGTCCATCCTCGTTATCCTCCATCCCTATTTTTTCCTTCGTCACCACCATAAAGAAATCAGAAAATAGAAAAAAAAATAGGATACCCTAATCTTCGGCGACTTCTTAGCTCGCCGACGATCCTATCCCTATCCCGTGCCCCATCAACTTGGTATCAGAGCCCTAAAAAAAAATTAGGATACCCCATATTCCCTTATATCCCGACAGTCCTCATCGTCCCTGTCCTCCATCTTCCACTCGGTCCAGCACCCCTTGGTCGCCTACCCATCTATCTCCATCGCTGTTTTCCTTCCCATCGATCGCCATTATTCCGTTGCTGTTTCGTCAGACCACGACCGGCCGCTGCAGTCATCATCTTCCTCAAACCCATGCCTGTCCGCTCGCATCCGCCATTGCCCAAGCCTCCCGTCGTCCGTAAGTTTCCTCCAGCCACCCTGTCATCCATAAGCCTCTTCCAATTTTATCCGTCCGCATCGCTCTTCCACAACCATCTCCGTCTTCCCCGAAGCACCATTCCACCCTTCGGTCCAGTCCACAACAAAGGAGCTCCCATCGTCAGACGACCTCGATCCGCCAAGACTTCCCTCCCATCTCCCATCGCCAGGTCATCCCCCCCCCCGCTTCTGTCACAAACCAGACCTCACTCCTCCATCTCCCAACGCTAGATCTACCCTCCTCCCTGCTTTCCCAGCAGGTCAGATCCAAGTCCCACTCCCAAACCTCCATCCTCCGGTTCTTCTCTATCGACCGGTCTCCCTCCTTCCGGCCCTCCATCGCCGGACTTCCCACCGCCAGTCCTTCCGTCATCCGGTCACCTCCCTGCTCCTCACGCCCGAATGTCCCTGAGCATTTAGTGACCTTTCCAGACGCCCGCTCGGCGTTCCTCCACCGGAGCCCGATTCCCCCCACCGGAAACAAGGCCCCGAGATTGCCCCAGTGACGTACTCTCCGAACCACCATCCCACGAAGCAGCCTCTCATCTCCCCTGTTCCACAAAGCTGCTGTTCTGCCCTCAAAGAAGACCACCCCAGGCTCGCCCTCCTCCGGTCTGCCCCTCATCAGACGCCCTCTTCCGGTCCTCCCATGCCGGATCTCCCTTCTCCGGTCTGCCTTGATGCCGGATCTCACTCCTCCCAGAGATCGCCACGATGCCAGCCCTTTGCGGATGTTGCACCCGAACCGAGCTCACCTCCCCTACTCCTCGGGCTCACGAACAACACTTCCGGACATCCCTGCCGCCAAGCCTCTTCTCTGGACCACCTCTCCTCGGAGATCTCATCCGAGCTCCTCCTTCCGGTGCAAAGCTCCTGTTCCGAAAAGCATGCAAGATGAATCGTGAAGTTGCTGTTGAAGAAGACCTGAATAGCTATTCTAGCTATTCTGGCTATTCCATATATATCCCGAATTTATTTCAGCTTGGAATAAATCCTGTTTACTTTAAATTGGGTCATGTGCATCTTAGAGCCAGCCTAACTAGATGGAGCCGAGTTTCCCCCACCTCAAGGGAATGATGGGGACATCGCTAGCACAGATCCCGGAGCAAGCACGAATCCTGAAGCTGCATGAATCTCGGAGCATATCCAGAATAAAGTAGTTTAGGATTTTATCTTTTGTTTGAAATTTAAATAAGGATTTGGTTGGTTAGGATTTAGATATGGATAGGCTTATCTTATCCTATCTTGTGTTTGAATTTGAATCATCGCTATCTTTTTATCCTTTATTTAAATTCAAATGAGGGTTGGACAGGTCTATAAATACCACCCTCAGTGCTTTGTAAAAGAAAAAGTTTTTGAAGTTTAGTCAAGTTTTGGGGATGAAAATGAGCTTTAGAAAAGCGTGTTTTTTTTATTTCACTCCGTGAGGAGATGGTGTGAGACCCAACCCAAGGACATGATGTGAGGTTATGCCCAGTTATCCTCCTTCCCATTCCAGCTTCTCTATCCCCTCGTAGCCTTTGAGATCCATCTTAGCGCCTCCAAGTATCGAGGAGGGTATAATGCCCTAGAGGTGAGAGGTCTCTTCGTTAGGGTGAGTCCCAAAGTCTATGAGATCCAGATCCCTATCCTACATCTCCACTATTCCTTCGCCACCCCTAGAAAAAAGAATACCAAAAAAATTAGTACCCTAATTTAGGTGACTTCTATGCTCGCCAACGATCCTGCCCCCCTCTGTCCCCCATCACAGGCTGGCACCTCGACCAGGTCGGTAGCTCGGCAGCCTTGCCTAGAGCCCTGCCAGGCATGAAGGGCAACCCATTTTGGCCCACAAAGCTCTCCAGACCAGTCCAGCTTTGCATCGCCCTCGGTCCGCGTGCAAGGGGGGCGTGAGCCCGTTCCAGCCCAGCTCTACACCGCCCTCGGTCCGCGTACAAGGGGGGCGTGAGTCCGCTCCAGCCCAGCTCTGCACCACCCTCGGTCCGTGCGTAAGGGATGTGCAACCGGCTCTGCACCGCCCCAAGCTCCGGATCCGGCCCTGCACCGCCTGAGCGCTGCCCGGCACCTCCGTGCCCGGCGTGGCGCGGTCCCCCAGGCGCCTCCGAGCCCGGCGCAGCACCCCGACGTCCCCGAGCTCAGCGCAGGTCCCCCCGGCGCCTCCGAGCCAGGCGGCGGCACGACCAGCACCTCCGAGCCCGGCGCAGCACCCCGGCATCCCCGAGCTCGGCGCAGGTCCCCCCTGGCGCCTCCATGTCCGGCATCTCCAGTGCAGCTCCCCGGCATCCCCGGACTCGGTGCAGGTCCCCGCAACGCAGTCACAGTGCCTCCGAGCTCGGCGCGGCACATGCCCGGCATCTCCGAGCCCGGCGCCTCTGAGTCTGGCTTCTCCAGCTCCGCATGACCCAGTCACCCGCGCCTCCCTCGACTCCGCCTGAGCTCTGGCATCTCCGAGCTCGGCACTACTGCACGAGCTCACAGCTCCGCATGCCCCCCCTCCGGCGCCCAGCCGACCTCGGTATGCCCAGGGCGGCGCGTCCCCGCACCCAGTTCTGACTCCCCGACCTCGCAAGTGCGGTATGAGTTCGCCCGCGTTTGATTTGGAGCCTTCGAACCCGTCACCGTGGCACGCCCAGGGCAGCACGCCACGGACCCCGACTTCCCCGGCTCGGCACCGCGGCACACCCGCCTGGTGCACCCACACTCCAGTCCGGTGGGACCCCGGCTCGGCGGCGTCGTGCCCATGACCGACTCCTCCGACTCCGGCCAGCACGCCTTGCTTCACCCGGCTTCGCCCACGTGGCACCCAGCTCGGCACGCCCGCGTGGCGCCCAGTTGCGTATGCACCTGCTCCGCGCCCCGGCATGCCTACGGTCCGGCTCTGCCCTCCCGCTGTCTGGTTTCAACCAGGGGCAACATGTGCGTCCGCAGCGTGTGGGTTCGCATCCACGCGCATAGGGCCTTGCACCTCGCCTCAATCAGCATGCATGGAGGCCCCAACGGGCCTTCCCTCAGTCCGCGTGCCTGCATGGCAGCCTGGAGCAGCATCCCAGTTGGCTCGGCACTTCGGCATCTCGGCCCAACTCGGTCGCTGGGTGCATCGTGTAGTTCGGTCTCATTCATGTGGGCCCGGCACGTTTCCCGAGGGGCCCATCCACATGGGCCCGACGCTCTTCCCAAGGATCCTCCTCCACGTGGATCTTATGGCACGCCACCTGACACGCCGTTTGCAAGAAAGGTTTGCATTTAAGTTTTCTAAGCTACTGTTTATGCTAACCAGTGAATGGTGCCATGCCCAAGGTACTGTACCCCTGCACCAACTTCCTGAACCATCCAGAAGAAGAAGGTTCACCAACCCATCATGGCCTCACAGGCTATCCCAGCATGACAAGTCTACATCAAGACCAGCACGCCTCCCCAGGAACCATTCGTCTACACAAAAACCGGCATAGGGGTAAGGGGAGGTAAGTAAAAAATAACACACTCTCTTCATTATCACCCTCTGGCCGCAGAGAGTCCCCCAAGCTCTCCGTCTCAGAGGTCTCTTATTTCTTTCGATCGTCCTACTGACTTGATTATCGGAGTGCCTCTGCCGGAATCCCCGGCGCAGGTCTTCCCTGTTTTGCAGGTCCGCCCGGTAGAGGGACGATACGGTGAAGATTTCCTCCACCAGAGAGACCCACAGGAAGACCATGACACAGTATCAAGCCCCTTCATCCCTACAACTACGAATATATTTCCCTTGATCGTCTCCGTCCGATGAGCCCGGTGATGCTGGCAGGGAGTCCACTCACCCGAGCCATGTAAGAGCTACAAGCTAGGCGATCTAGGCGGAAACAATGTGCACTTTGAAATTCTTTATGTGTTGTGGTGCAATATGCAAAGCGGAAGTAAATAGGTAAATGCAATAAGGCAAGATAAGCACAAACACAAATACAAAGAGATTTAGAATGGTTCGGAGCAACCGACTCCTACATCCACTACCCAAGCACCACTTGAGATTTTCACTATATCCCCCAACCGGAATACAGTCGGATTATTTTACCAGGTTCACAATCCAAACCTATACACTTTGGTTTTACCAGGACTACCAAAGAAACCCAAACTCCCTTTGATTTTGAACGGGATCACTAAAGAAACCCTAACACTTGGTTTTATACCGGGATCACCAAAGGATGTCGATCTATGAGTCAAGCGATAAATGACGGGTTGCCCTGCTGCCATCTCCGGACTGTAAGCACGGCGAAGAGTGCGGGCATGGTAGAGAGGCTCGGCTTGAGGATGCCAAACTATGAGTTAATCGATAAATGGCGGGTTTCACTACTGCCATCTCTGGACTGTGAGCACGGCAAAGAGTGTGGGCCTGCTGGAGGGGCTCAGCTTTGGATTGTGAGCACGGCGAAGAGTGCAGGCATGCTGGAGGGGCCCGACTTGAGGATGCCGAATTGTAAGTCAAGCGATAAATAGCAGGTTGCCCTGTCGCCACCTCCGGACTGTGAGCATAGCAAAGAGTGCGGGCTTGCTGGAGGGGTCCGGCATGAGAATGCTGAACTGTGAGTCGAGCGGTAGATGGCAGGTTGCCTTACCACCATCTTTGGACTGTGAGCATGGCGAAGAGTGCGGTTCTCCTGGAGGGGCCCAGCTTGAGGATGTCGAACTGTGAGTCAAGCGATAGATGACAGGTTACCCTGTCACCACCTCCAGACTGAGAGCACGACGAAGAGTATGGGCCTTTTGGAGGGGCCCGGCTTGAGGATACCAAACTGTGAGTTAAGCGATAGACGACGGGTTGCCCTGCGACCATCTCCGGATTATGAGCATGGTGAAGAGTGCAGGCCTGCTGGAGGGGTCCAACTTGAGGATGCCGAACTGTGAGTCAAGCAGTAAACGGTGGGTTGTCCTGTCACTGTCTCCGAACTGTGAGCACGTCATAGAGCACGGGCCTACTAGAGGGGCCCGGCTTGAGGATGTCAAACTGTGAGTCAAGCGATAGATGGCGGGTTTCCCTGCCACCATCTCCGGACTATGAGCACGGTGAAGATTGTGGGCCTACTAGAAGGGCCTGGCTTGAGGATGCCGAACTGTAAGTCAAGCGATAGATAATGGGTTGCCCTGCTACCATCTCCAGACTGTGAGCATGATGAAGAGTACGAGTCTACTGGAGGGGCCCGGCTTGATGATGCCGAACTGTGAGTCAAGTGGTAAATGATAGGTTTGCTACCATCTTCGGACTGTGAGCACGGCGAAGAGTGCAGGCCTGATGGAGGGGCCCAGCTTGAGGATACTGAACTGTGAGTCAAGCGATAGATGGCGGATTGCCCTGCCGCCATCTCCGAACTATGAGCATGGTGAAGAGTGCGGGCCTGCTAGAGGGGCCCACCTTGATCTGCCAGACTTGGAGTCGAACGAATACGTTCATGCATAGGTGAAAGACAAGGTTGCACCAAAAAGGAACTTTAATAATTGAGAAGAAATCTTACATTACTAGTAGTACTTTTTTAAATTGCTCATGTTCTAAGTTCGCATGCATCGGGTGCCATCGAGGCCGACGAGGTATTGGGCTCTGCCCGGTTAGGCCTCGACCACCTCGTCGAGGCCTTCCACGGGAGTTGCAGTAGCGCGCTACTCATTGCCAATAAGCTACCATCCGGGGTCGGGTCTCATCTCTTGTCTCATCTAGCCCTGTGCATATCCCTGGCAGGATGGCCTGGTTAGTCACCTCGACCTTCCCGTTGGTCCGAGGGTGGGCTATCGAAGCGAAACAATGATGGACGTCGAGATCGGCGCAGAAATCCTTGAAGGTCCTGCCGTTGAGTAGGTTGAGTCCGAGGCACCCCAAGGTTGCACTGTAAGGTGAGGACGGTAAATGTTGTCCCTACAGCACCTTTCTAAGGTGGGGCCCCAACTGTTATTAGGGGTGTAGTCTCTCCCTCTAGCCCTCTTCAGGGTTCTCCTTGCCCCTAAGGACATCATCCCTACTGGCTTCTCGATGGGCCAATTATCGATGGCAAGTGGATGGGGCTCTTCACCCCGGGTCGTTGGGGGTGCTGCTTCATCCACATATTTTTTGAGGTAGCCATGCTTGATCGGGTCTTCAATTTCTCTCTTCAGATAGTGGCATTCCTCCATATCGTGGGTGTAGTCCCGATAGAAGCGATAGTAGCAGGACTTATCCTATCTGGTGGATGGCCTTAGTGGGGCAAGTCGGTGCAACAGGCGCTCGCCCTCGATCTCCATCAGGATCTTCACTCTAGGAGCGAGGAGAGAAATAAACTTCTCTTCCTTGGTGAGGTCACTCTGTTGGGAATTGTGTTCCAAAACCAATCGTCTAGGCTATAGACGATTGTGCTATCTTTGTATTTTGTATATGAATTTCTTTTAATAAATAAAAGTTATTTTTGGCTGTTCATCATATTTACATTTTTCTGAAATGAACTCTTGTATGATGGAGTCCTTGGAACTACATTGTTTGATATAGAGAGGATATATCAAGTAGTTCTTAAACTGGTTCACAACCAAATGATATATTATTATAGGATGACGATGTATCAAGTGTAGGTTATTGTATATCACATTTGTTGGTTGTCCTCTTAACCAAGGAGCGTGGAGACACTGGTGTGACATGCAAGTAAAATGTGTGACATCTCACTGAATGTGACCATCTACGGAGCTCCCTTCTACCAAAGGGTTGCTCACGAAGGGATATGGGTATATATGTCCCTCAGACTTGAGGTCACCATGGCAGCTTGCAAGCAACTCACTGTACTTTGATACCGGACTACCTGGATTTCTAATCCAGTGACAGAAGGTTTCTGGGTATAGTCAAGTACTTGATGAGCGGTGATGGATCAAGATGGAATTGACATCTCCAAATAGTTTAGAGTGAATGACTCACTATGTCTCAATTCAGCAAAACCTTGGTCAGGGTAGTTCTTGTGAGGAGTCACAGAACTTGTGAGGTTGAGACATGATCTGGATTAACCAAATTAGGGTTGGTAGTCTAACCCTATGTCATCCTGAGCATTGTGAGGTCAAAGGGATGAATTATGTGGCAACCATATGCCAGAGGTTCTTGTCTGGTGCTCTGCATCTTCGATCTATCCGGATGTCGAGTATCATTACTAGATGAGGACTTTGATTGGTACTGAAAATATTCTAGTGCTACCGGCTTAGTGTTCGAACCATGGGGTCACACACCATAGAGGATTTCTATCTGATCTTGTGGCTAAATTGATGATTGGGAATCATTTGTCGTCACTCGAAGTCAATATGATTGACTTTGTTCCAAGTGTCGACACTTGAAATTTTGCAGGTGTCAACACTTGGTAAAGTGTCGACATTTGGCAATTTTCGGGTGTCGACACTTCCTGTGACGAGCAGAAATTCTGGGAGGATTTTGTGGAGAATGTTTAGGCAGGTTTTGACCTGGTTTGAATTTCGAATTCAAACCAGTTTTGGCTCCAAGGCTTTATGGTATGAAAGTCATACTTACCTTAATGGGTTGGACCCATTTGGAATGGCCTTGATCCTCTCCCCCATTCTCTCACCTCATCTCTCCTCCTTCCTTCTCCTTCTCATGGCTGCACCTATAAATGAGGGTCATTCTATAGGCTACAGAGGTTACAACAACAGCAAAAGGAAACTTGGAGAGAGATAGAGAAGGGTTGTGAGAGTTCTAGGGATTGGGTGTGAGCCACCTAGCACTCTAGCTAGGTCTTGGGAAGAAAGGTTTTGGAAAGAGGTTCCTGCTCTCCTCCTAATCTTCCTGGAAGAAGAAGATCGGCCAAGGATCCCGAAGAGCTAGCACTCGGAGGGAGTTGATCAGAGTCGAGTCTAGGTGTGGATTTCCTGTAGAGGCCAAATGCATGTGTGGCTCAAGCACCCTCTTCCTTCTCACAGCACTTTCACTGCTTCACTTAGAGGTATAAAGGTACGGTACTTTTATATGTATTCTCTTGCTTTTGATGTTATATGCATGCTAGATCTTTATGCTAGTTCCTGTTGCGGGTAGATCGATAGATCGTTTTGATCTATCTACCAAGCCTTCCACTGTGCATGCTTTAAAATTGTTTTAAAATGCATATCCTTATGCCCTCTTTTTTTGCATATTGTATGCTAGGTGTAGGTGTTTTTCACCTTCAGACTCTAGGTCTCAGCTCTGGCCACTAGGTCGGGGCCATCTTTTGAGCCGGTGGAGCGGATGTCTCCCTGATGGCCAACCTCTTCAAGGGCCTCCTATCCAACTCCCTTCTGGTGTGGTCGGTCTCCTCGGCGTTGATGTACTTGTGGGCCTGGAGGAAGAGCTCCAAGTAAGTCTTCGGAGGCTTCTTGTCGAGGGAGTAGGTAAAGCGGGAGGTCTGCAACCCCCTTTTCAAGGCCAGCATGGCGACCGATTCATCGAGGTAGTAGATCTTCAGGATGGCGATCTTGAATCGAGACACATAGTCCCGGAGAGATTCTCGGTCCTACTGATGGATCGAGAAGAGACTATCAGCTTCATGTGGCACCTTTTGGCATGCATCGAAGTACGTCATGAATCTTTTCTCTAACTAGGAGGAGTCTATACTCTCAGACTTAAGCCCGGAGAACCAAGCTCGAGCAGCCTTCTGTAAGGTGACCGGGAAGGCAATGCAGAGGAGGGTGTCAGTAGCCCCTTGGACCCTCATAAGGGCCTCGTAGTTTCTCAGGTAGTCCAGGGGGTCAATCGTCCTATCGTAGGGATCAACCTGTGGCATACAAAACCGACAGGGGATCGATTCCTCTTGGATCCCGAGGGATAAAGGGGGACGGGTGTCGTGACCTGCGAGCTCGCTGGGGGAGCCCTAAATCTCTGTAAACCAGCGAGATAGATCCGCTAGCTCGTGCTCTGCTCCTCGAGATGCCTTTCTGCTTGACAGTGGATCTCCTCGTTTATGGACCCCTTGGCAAAGACCGTGGGGGGAAGGAGGACCGGAGTGGTGGAACTCTTGCTTGAGTTCTTGGCCACGCCGGCATCGCTGATGTGAGCATGCACCGTGGTCCGAGATCGAGAAGCGGCTCTCCTAGCAGGTCGGGTCACGATGTGGCTTCTTTTCGACCATCTGATGGTCCCCCCGTGGGCAGGAAACCGCATGCAATGGCCCCTCCTGAAAGGACCATAGTCTGGCACGGGGAATAGCAGCCTTTGCCACCAACGTCCCTGGTTACTATTGAGTTTCCAAGGACTAGTGCCTCTGATGGAGCTGGCGCACCGCCGCACCCAAGGCCTGGACCTACTGGGCCAATGCGGTGATCTAAGGGTCCGTCGAAGGTGGCGATAGTGGAGCGGGGAGTTCCCTCTCTAGGCTATGGTCATCACGATGAGAGAGATCTCCCGCTCAGCTAGTGAAGGCTTCGCAGGCCCGCGTGGTCACCATTGGACCGTGGGCTTCCATGGATCTCTCCCTTGCAGTGGGGGACTTGGTATCAAACCAGCTTCTCCTCCCCCTTCCTGGCATGCCAATCTGTTGCCACCAAGATTGTCGTGGACTGTAGCTTTGACGTGTCGCGAATGTATCGGGTTCTCGTGGGGCACTCATCCCTCCCTTTCCTGGCTGGCTCCTTGGTTCGACCGTCCTACAAAAAAGAGGAGACCCGGGCCAGGGATTTCGGCGAGGACATTCCGACGATCAAGTCAGATGGGACGATCAAGGAGAACAGAACCTCTGTGGTGGAGAGCTTGGGGGCCTCTCCACATAGAGGGTGAAAGGTAGAATTGAGGTAGAAAGAGCAAGCGGAGATGGGAGCAGAGAGCTTGGAAGGGTTTACTAGGGGTCCCTTGCTTGCTCGCTCTCCATCTCTTTCTCGTCTGTTTGTTTCTTCTTACCCTTTGCTTTTCCTCTCTCTAACTTTATGTATGTTGGATGGCCCATAGCAGATCTAGAACTTTGTCCATGTGTCCCTTTCCATGTGCCCTCTTTGTGAGGGGCTTACCATTGCCTATGGCCTACCTCTTGTCGGGCCGGTCTTTAGGAGGAGGTCCTTCCATTGGGGGTGTACGTCGATGCAGTATAGATTCTGTCTCTATGATAGTGTAGTTCCCCATGGGAGGGGCAGGTGCCATGCCGCGGTGCCCCATGCCATGATGGGATATTTTCATTTTTGGAGGGACCGTTGGAGTATTGCAGAGCCCTAGGGCCTTAATGGAATACTCCTCTTAGGAGAGGTTCAAGCTTCGTGTCACGAGGGTTGAAGCTCCCGGTTGCACGGTTGTCAACGTGGCGGCGTGTAACAGGGTCTGAGACCTGATGGAGCATAGGCCATCCAAAGCATGCACGTGGCATGTTCCAGAGCTCGAGTTCATGGCTGAGCGTGCGCCACCCCTCAGAGGTTGCAAGCAATCAAAAACCTCCTTGTTGCGGTTTAAATTCCTGTCGATCCTTCTTGCCACTGGCGAGAACTTGACCCCGACAGGATAGGATGGAGCTCTACCTCAGGGAGCATGAGCACGACCTCGATCGGGAGCTGAACTCAGATGGAGGGCTCGCCTCATGAGCATGACCCTAGCTGGGAGCTAACCTTGGTAGGAGGGCTCGCCTTGGCAACATAAGCATGATCCTGGTCGGGAGCTGACCTTAGATGGAGGGCTCGCCCTATGAGCACAACCCCGGTTGGGAGCTGACTGCCAGCAGCATGAGCATGACCCCGACCGGGAGCTGACCTCAGTAAGAGGGCTCTCCTTGGCAGCATGAGCATGACCCCGACCGGGAGCTGACCTCGGCAGGAGGGCTCGCCTTGACTACATGAGCATGACCCCGATCGGGAGCTGACCTCATATGGAGGGTTTGTCCTATGAGTGCGACCCCAGCTGGGAGCTGACCTCGGCAGGATGGCTCATCTTGGCAGCATGAGCATGATCCCGAATGAGAGTTGACTTCGGATGGAGGGCTCACCCTATGAGCACAACCCCGGCTAGGAGCTGACCTCGGTAGGAGGGCTCGCCTTGGCAGCATGAGCATGACCCTGGTCGAAAGCTGACCTTAGATCGAGGGCTCGTCCTATGAGCACGATCCTAGCTGGGAGCAGATCTCAGTAGGAGGGCTCGCCTTGGTAACATGAGCACCACCCCAACCGGGAGCTGACCTTAGATGGAGGGCTCATCCTATGAGCACGACCCTGGCTGGGAGCTGACCTCAGCAGGAGGGCTCGTCTTGGCAGCATGAGCATAACCCTGACCAGGAGCTGATCTCAAATGGAGGGCTCGTCCTATGAGTGCGACCTTGGCTGGGAGTTGACCTCGGCAAGATGGCTCGCCTTGGCAGCATGAGCACGATCCCAACATGGGGCTGACCTCGGACAGAGGGCTCGCCCTACGAGCATGACCCTGGCTAGGAATTGACCTCGACCGGAGGGCTCACCTTGGCAGCATTAGCACGACCCCGACCGGGAGCTGACCTTAGATGGAGGGCTTGTCCTATGAGCATGACTCCACTGGGAGCTGATCTCGGCAGGAGGGCTCGCCTTGGCTCTTTGTTTGGCCACCGCACCCGGGTGACGGACTCTTTGCCAGCGGGACTACCAGCAGAGGCTCCACGTCAACGGATGTGCCACATCAAAATATAATAATGCAATGGATAAAGGATGAGAGGGCAACACTCATCCATAGAAAAAATAGCAATGCTAAAGAAGATGGATCAAAAAAGGCCACTGCATCAAACTATGCTGGAGAAAAGATGGATGGATAGGAAATGATTCTCATAAAAAAATCAATGATGGGAAAGAGGACGAGGAAGGATTCTTATAAGAGAATCGATAATGGAAAAGAGAGTGAAAAAAGATGAAAATTGAAGGTGGGGAAGAGCATTGTTGGGATATGCCGGTTCAAGCACCAACTAATTACCGGTCTAACAGCATGCCAAATCTTTTTCGAACCGCACATTTAAACCAAAACATCCAGAGAGAGAGCCACGAGAATGGATGAAGCGACAGCTCGGCCCCCATCACGTCGCAAGCCCAGTCTTCGGCTCTATCCGAGGATCGGTCCCCTGTGCACTATTGAAAGAGGCCGATCCAAAGAAGACCCGTTCGAAGGCGATGTCAACTCCATCCTACGATCCATACTGAAGGGAAAAGCTCCATGACGGACAATCGAAATACCTTCGAACTTCCCCAGCAAGGTAGCTCGAGGATAATTCGGCTGCGCGACAGTAGCCCCTCATAAAGAGGAGGCTAAGAAGCGGGTCTCCGATCGACTCCATAATGATAAAAGTGGATATAGCGATTATAATCGACTACCTGATCACCACCCCCGAATCATAACTACTTCGGAGTGGCCACGTGGCCATTAACTCCAACGCCTCCAGCCTGGCCAGTATCTGTTGGTAACCGCCTACAGTTACGGGTGGGATGAAATTGATTAGTCTCCTTCTTAATCATAGGACAGAAATACCGAATGACAGACTAGTCCAACCACTATAAATACTGGTAAGAGGGGAAATTATAGGTGAGGACTAAAATCCCGAAAAAATGAGAACAACTCTTTCTTCCCGAGCCTCCATTTTTTCTTCTTCATAACTGCTCTCCATTCTATTGCTAGAACCTACTCCTGACTTAGGCATCGGAGTGTCCCCCACCGGAGGAAATCTGATCAGGAACCTGTTTTGCAGGTGAATTGGGGAACGAACTAGCGATCCAGTGGCTCCACCCGGTCAAGGAAGGTTCTATGCCAACAGATTGGCGCACTAGGAAGAGGAGAGAATCTAGGCATATACTGCTAAGCCCCCCCCCAAAAAAAGAGTAAAAGGAGATCCCGATGGCAAAGGGAAGAGCTCAAAATGCTTCGACAAGTAGGGGTCGTCCTCCCTCTCACAGGAATAACCCACCGGTAGAAAATGATGTCCCCCGCCTCCCGCGCTCATCATGGGATAGCAGTAATTTGAGACCCTTCTGAACCAAGTCAATGCCCTTACGGCCATGGTTCTGAATTTCCAAGACAGAGCCCTCCAGGTAGGGCATCTGTCGGCCATATCCAGACATAGTCATCAATCCCGGAGGAGAGAAGATCATCGACCTGGGTCTATCCCTCTCTCCCTCCAAGACCACCCCTCTCTCGAGGGCCACAACTCTCGGAATCCGAATTCCACTGATCCCCTGCGGAGGGGAAAGAGATCTAGGTGATCTCCCTCTGTCTCCTCTGAAGATTCTACTCCAGGAAGAGATCTACCGAAGGAAGCCTAACCAGGCGACCTTATGATCAAAAGCACAAAGGTGGGTCTGATCCACTCACCTTATCGGTATGCCTGACGAGCGCAAAGGAAGCCTAGCCAGGTGACCTTATGATTAAAAGCATAAAGGTGGGTCTGATCTGCTCACCTTATCGGTATGCCCGACGAGTACAAAAGAAAGTCCAACTAGGCTACCTTATGATCAACCAAAGGTGCAGGGATGGTTTACAAAACCTACCCTACGGTGAATTCAAAGATGCACCGGGGTGGGCCTAATCAGCTTGCCTTAACTTCAAAAGAAGGCACGTGGATGATCTTAACATCCTACCCTACGAAAGAACCGAAAATGTGCCGAAGTGGATTCAAATTACTCGCTTTATCAATGATAGATGTCCCATGGAACAGCTTAACCAGCCTACCCTAGTGGCGAAATCTACACAATCCATGACATCTTGGGGTGAGCCTTTCATGGAAAAAGAAAAGTATTTTCATTCATCGAAAGAAAGAACTTTATAAAAGAGAGAGAGAGAGAAAAGAAAAGAAAAGGAAGAGCAAAAGCAGGTATTGGAAGGGATGGCTCAAAGATCAGTCGCCGGTCCCTTCCCATGGCGATCAACGGTACCAGGCCCTCGGGAGGCACTCGGGGAGGCTCCGGAATTTCCCTCCGCATCAGACTCTGACTCCTCTTCGAAGTTAGGGTCATCTTTATGTCCTGGGAAGGGGATGGAAGGCCTGATGTTCTCTAGGCCCCTCAAGTCGTAGTAGCGGAAGGCCTTGTCCCGGTGCTCCCGGAACCCTTGATGGTAGGAGTCCAGGACTGCCTCAGCGATCCCCTCTTTGATGGCCGACGATGCCAAGAATTTGGCGATGGCCTCTGCCACCTCCTTCTTGGCCTCCTCCACCTCCATGATGGCCTCCATGATCTGAGCCCTCGCCTCCTCCAGCTGGGCCTCCAGCACCAGTACCCTCCTCTCGAGGCGAATCAAGTCCCCGGACCAAAGGTCCTCGCTGTCATCGCCCTGATGAGCCTTCCCACCGGGCTTACCTTTTATTTTGGTGCTGGCGGCCCTCTTCCGGGCCATCTCTTGGAGTTTCGCCAGGCTGAACTTCATGATCGAAGAGTACTAAAAAGGAAGAAGAAAGCGACTTTTAGAGCAAGGATTTGCTTCTCTGCCATTCAAAAAGCAAGAAGATGGGTCCTATTTAATGGCACTTCATGCCCATTAACGCCCGTAGAGGGCATATCCCACTTCTCTTTCCAAGCCAACCGAAAGGCGCCACGTGTCGAGGCTACGCATTGAGACCTGGACGACCTTTCCAGAAGTAATATGCTCATTAATGACCACCCTCGAGAAAGGAGTCGATGATGCTTCGAATCTGGGGTGGCCCCTTTTCGTATGGATACAACATCAATGGCCACCTTCGGGAAAGGAGAGCTTTGTAACACCCGAAACACACGGGAATGCGCCCGCATAAATACCAGCACAATCGGCACTAGTTACGAAGAATATACTCGATGACTCCTAACCAACAGCCAACAACGGGAGGACATCTGTCCCTCTCGCATAGCCACTGATCTAGAGGGAATAATCATAATAAACGGTTGGCCCCAGTCCGACTGGGACTAATCCTAGCCTGAAAGGCTGCTCAAGTCCTTCTCGAACCAATCACCCACACCGAAGGAATCGGGAATGGTTCAACGGTGCTACAACCTCGCTTTGGAGTCAACCTTCAGCCAAGGCTGAAAACACAAACTTCGAACCCCCTCTTCTTAGTTGCCCACTGTCGGGCGTCGAATCAATCTTCTGCGTACCTACCGAAAGACAATCGACTAAAAAGAGACTAACTTAAAGAAAATCAGTCATTTATTTCAAAGAGGAGAGACCTCATTTCAAAAGGAGACATTACAACTAATTGGCAAAAAAGGAGAAAAAATAACAATTATATCATTTGTCAACCCCTTCAGCAGTTGAAGCAGAAGTCAAGACTTCGTCAATGGCCAACCCATCGCCCTTAGCAGGATCCACCGATGTCTCTTCAGCTGGGACCCCTGTTACCTTGGCTCTGTCCCCCGGAATGGTGGCCGAAGAGAAGTCCAGGTTGGGGTAAAGCTTCCTAACTTTGCCCAGACAGTCGGCATGGCCAAAGAGATAACTTTCCACCATGGCTTCATTCACCTCATCCTTAAAGGCCTGCGAGCCCCTGTAAACCTCAACGACCCGGGAAGACCTCTCCTCAGCCTGTGCCACCCTCAGATTGGCCGCTGAAAGATCCATCTCCATCTCACTAATCCTCCTTTCCAGTTCGGCTCGTTGAGTCTTCAATTCCTCGGCATCCCGAAGACATTCCCCCAATAATAACTCGAGGGAGACCACCTTCCTTCTCTTCTTCTTAAGATCGGCCACCATGTCGGTCACCTGGGCCTCAAGCATCCTCAGTGTCTTCTCAGGACATCGTTGGAGGCGACAACCTTACGCAACTCCTCTTCTATGACAATATGGAGTCCTTCGGCAACATCTTTCTCAACTATAGCAGAAGCCACCTGGCTTCGGAGATCTTCGCTGAAGCCAATAGACTCCCGAACACTTTTCTCTAGCAAGGAAAGGCCATAAGAAACCTCCTGAAGGGGAGCGTGTACGAGGTCAGTCTGATTGACACGCACAGACATACAACATACATACCAAAATCTACCTGTTGTATTCCGGGAAGGATGGCAGAGAAAGGGTCCTCAAACTCCTGCCTCTCGGCCCTAGTGGTAGGTGCATCACACCCCACGGGGCTCCTCCCCTCCATAGTCAGAATCACGGGCTTGACATCTTCGACACATGGAGGAATCCCACTAGCGTGTGGCGGGCTTGACCCCCCAAATGGCCCAGTTAGCACGGCTCTTCCAAGAGAGGCCCGTTCCTCCCCTGAGGAAGAACCTATCTCGACTAGGGTGCTACTCATTAGTTCATCCATGGATAAAGTGTTCAAATCTTTAGCTTCCTGGATGGCAGTAAATTTAGGATCTCATTTGTCAGGAAGTGATCTCAATATCTTCTATACTAGATCAGCATTTAAGTATACCCTGCTAAGACTTTTCAAATCATTAATAATATCTGTAAATCTAGTGTACATGGCAGAGATATTTTTATTAGGTTCCATTTTAAACAATTCATAATTGTGCACTAAAAGATTAATCTTCGAAGTTTTCACTTGAAAAGTTCCTTCATGGGTCACCTTCAGTTTATCACAAATTTTCTTTGTTGAAGAGCAAGTGGAAATTCGATTAAACTCACTTGAATCCAAAGCACAATAAAGCAAGTTCATTGCTTTGGCATTCAATTTTCCTAATTTCATGTCATGTTCATCCCATTCCTCTTCAGGCTTAGGAACATCCATACCATCAATTTTAATCATGGGAACATGTGGTCCTTTAAGAATGACATTCCCCAATTGAAAATCAACAGCTTGTATATAAATTTTCATTCTTGCTTTCCAATAAGAATAATTTGTGCTTGTAAAGAGTGGAGGTCTATTAGTCGACTGGCCTTCTACCAGGGATATACTCATGGGATGAGACATCAATCCTTACTCTAAAATAATCAGAGACACTTCTCTGATACCAGTTGTTGCCCAGGTGGCTACCCAAGAGGGGGGTGAATTGGAAATTTAAAAATTTAACACAGATAATGTGCAATTGAAATTCCTTTTCAAAGTGTTGTGTGTTATGATTAAAAATTAAATGCAAAAGCTAAAAGAAATCAAAGAATCACAATACAAACATACAAGGTTTATAGTGGTTCGGAGCAACCCAGCTCCTACGTCCACTATCCAAGATACTACTTGGGATTTCCACTATATTCACACCCGAATACAGTATGATTGTTTTACATGATCACAATCCAAAATCTCTACACTTTGGTTTTAACGGGATCACCAAAGAAAATCCAACACCTTTAGTTTTGAACGGGTGATAAGGACATAATTATACATTGTATTTCTCCTTATATTTAGTTTATTTGATATATTTATTTCCTCATGGTGATAATTAATGCATAATTTATGGTTGAGGATTAATTATTAGAATTGTTAAATTTCATCCCTCCTCGTAGATTTTTTGAAAATCATGGAGTCAGAATTTGAAGAAATAATCTTCAGTGAAGTTGTAGAGCATGATTTTTGGGATCCAACGGCATGAATGGTGTGCAATTTGGACTTCAATTGAGCTAGGAAATGATTTTTGAAAAAATTAAATAGATATGTGGACCATAGGCCAAACAAAGCCGTGTTCTTGCTGGGGAAGATGCCGGAGCTCCATCTCTCATCACCGGGACCCCTCTCGCAAGCCGGTCTTCTTTCTTTTGGATCGGTTTCTTCCTAGTTTGCTGTCCAAGTTTCCTTTGTTTGCCATAGCTGCTGCCCCTCTTCTCCTTGCTGCTGCCGCTTATCATCGTTCACCCCATCTTCCCGCAGTCGTGGCCATCTTCTTCCCTTCACCGAGTAAGCCCAGGAACATGGCCGGAAGAAGTCCCTGTTTAAGAGCCAAACCGTCCAAGCTCTTTGTTAGTCTTCTGTCCAAGCTCTTCATCAAAGTTCGGCCCTCTCCATGCCCGATCTTCTTCTCAACGGCCACTGCTTCTGAAGCCACCACAAGTCGTTGATCGCCTCCGTCCAAGACCGATCCCCATCCTCCATTCGCTGCAGCAGTTGTCCAAAGGAGCTTGGATGTCCTAAGGAGCAGGAAAATCGAGGGATAACACTACGAGAGCTTCGGGATAACATGAAAGAATCGATGGTTGAGTTGGTCACGGGAACGAAATGAAGAACCAAAGAAGACCAACAACCTTTACGTCGACGCATCTAATTCCGTTCTTATAAATAAAGACCTGTAGCCCAACATCGAGGAAAGCAGCAGGGAACAGAGAATAGAACAGAGCGATATATCTTTTTGCTGCAGCAGAGGGGAAGCAAAGAACAGAAGAGAGAAATATTTATTTTGTTGCTGCGGAGAGGGAGTTTGGTGCAGAACCCTGAGCAAGAGATTTTCTGCAGTATGGCAAGGGAAGGAAATCAAATCAATTTTATATTATTTCCCTTTTCCATGACTGAGTAATTTTTTTGTTTCGATTCAAGGGACAACTAGCTATGTTAGCATGATTGTGAGGTTATGATATTAATTTAATATTATTCTTTTGCTGGATATCTATGTTTCTTGATTTTTATTGTTAATTTATTGTGTAGTTTAATTGATTAAGAGGTCTATTAATTGATTATCTACATGATTGATTGCTAAACTAAGTTCGTAATCTGTAATTGTTTTGCAACTTGGTTAAAGTAGTACTTAGACAAAATGATTATGATCCTAGTTTCATCTTTGTCTAAAAAGGAAACATAGAATGAATTAAACAATTTATGCTTGTCTAATTGTTGTTCATCTTTAGCTTCATTGTTGCCCATAAATGGAGCCCAAGAGGGGGGTGAATTGGATCTTTTTGAAAATTTAAAACAATAATGAGAGGGACTAGTGGTGCTAGTGAAAAATGATAAATTCAATGCAAGAGATTTAAAGCAGTAGTAATAATCAAAGAGCAAGAGAGGAAGAGAGCAATCACACACAAATACAAGGTTTATAGTGGTTCGGTGCAAACCTAGCACCTACATCCACTCCCCAAGCCACCCTTGGAAATTTCACTATAATCCAAACAAGATTACAGCTGACTTGTTTTTCACAAGGTTCACAAGTCAAAACCTAAGTTGGTTTTGTCACCGAGGCTTACCAACAAACCTTAACACTTGTTTTGTCTTCGAGCTCACAAGTTAACCCTAGTTGGTTTTATCCCTTTGGCTCACCAACAAACCACAATAACCTTCTTTCAAGACACCCTTGAAAGCAAGGTCAAATCACAATGTAAAAACACATATACAATTTTAAAACTAAAACAAACTCTTTTCAAGAGTAGAATGGAATCTTTGAAGCTCAAGTTGATGCTTTGTCTTGACTCTTCCTTGGAATATCCTTTAAAGTGCCTCTTTTGAAATGATGTAGGGATGAGCTTGTAGGTTTTTCAAGGAATCAAACTATATAAGGCTTTTGATGTGAAGTATTTGAGAAAATATAGATTTTTTGGCTTTTGAATAGACTTGAATACACTTTAATGCACTTCTTTCTTTTTAGAATGAGGTTGGTGGAGGTTAAATATACCAAGAACCTTCCAAAAAATGGTTTGTGACCGTTGGAACCTCGGATATAGCTGTTTGGAGCTTGAAAAGCAAGTTCTGCAAGTCAGAAAAATAGATCCGTTAGAGCTGTCAGGCTGCAAGTGTCGATACTTGGCTATCAGGTGTCGACACTTGGCTGTCAGGTATTGACACTTGATCTCTAGGTGTCGATACTTGAACTTTCAAGTGTCGATACTTGATGCACAGGTATCGACACTTGACACAAAAATCCTCAAATGATAAAGTTCTGTATTTTCAAAATTCTCAGACCTTGAGTCGATACTTGGAAACCTAAGTGTCGACACTTGGTGTCGACACTGAGTTCTGGGTGTCGACACTTGGCATGCCAAGGATTTTTATTCGTGCCAAATGCTGAAGTATCGACACTGACTTTCCAGGTGTTGACACTTGAGACTGAAAAGCTCAGATTCAAGTATAAATAACCTCAAAAACATAAATATAAATCTTGAAACTTAAATGAATCATAAACATATAATATTTAAACATGTAGATGCCCTTTTTCAATGAAGAGGATGTCCAGATTTGTGAGAAATGCTCCGTGCCATGATGTGCCATGAAACATAAGTTTTTGAGATTTTGAGGTGCTTTCTTCCTGAAAACTCATAATTTAAAATACACATTAGTATACAATATGCGCTCAATATTTTGTTATTCATCAAAATCACTGGGTGGAGCCAACAATCTCCCCCTTTTTGATGATGACAAAACCTTGAGTAAAATAGCATTACATTTCAAACTTCAACTATTATAATTTATGAATATGAATTTAAGTCCATATGAGGCAAAAAACTTCATAGTTAGGAAGAATCAATCTTCCCCTTAATTAGATATTTCTATTTAAAATAAATTTCAAAGGTTCTCCCCCAATAATTTATGCATCTATACAATCAATACTATTTCTCCCCCTTTTTGTCAATCATTAGAAAGGGGAATAACCTCCCCCTCATAATGAGCATGGAGACAAAAAGATGGTAGATAATCAAATAAGATAGGTATCATAACCAAAAAGATCAAAGAGAATCAGAGCTGAAGAAGGTAAATTTAACTACTCAAACACAAATAATAAGCACTAAACTAAAATATATAATAGATAAGAGAAGTTTTCAGTACAAAAATTTGCTGAGTCATCAGCAAGAATTAAAACATCAGAGTCATACAAATATCAGAAACATACAACAAACATCTATGATACCAATAATCAGAAACCTACAAATATGAACTATAAAAGACATACAACAGACATCTGTGAGGCTAATCCTCATCAGATGGAATCTCAAGACTAAATGGGGCACTGATCCTAGATATAGTGGCTAAGGCCCTAGGAGGTACTAAAGCTCGACGACTCCTAGTGCGGCCAGAAGGACCAAAAGTGGGTACAACCCTAGATGATCTAGTGGAAGGGGGGAGAGAAGATCAGCTGGTGTAACAAAGTCCGGTGTGGAATCAACCAAGTCAGTAGGAGCAGCTGGGGTAGTGGGAGGATCGCGACTGACCACCTCAAAACCATCTGCACTGCCATCACTGTCACTACCACTGCCCACAATCTCTGTAGCTCTGTCCTCATCCATATTTGCCTGATCACCACCCTCAACTGTATCAGCATGGTCGCTCTGGTGATCATCACCATTATCATCATCATCATCGTCATCATCATCATCATCATCATCCATAGATACGACTGCAGGGGCTGCAGGAGGTATAAGGGATCTCAACAGATTCTCAATACGAGAGAATCCCTCCTCCATAGACCTACGGATCTCAGCATGCTCCGAGGTAGTATGTGCTCGAAGAATCTCAACCTCGCTGCATAGCTGAGTCAACTCACCCCTGATCTCAGTGAACTACTCTCTAGCGTGCTCCTCAAAGGATAGTCCAGTAGTAGGTGGCGGAGGAGCTGAAGTATCAGGAGTTGAATGCTCTGCCTGTGTCGATGGGATATCAACGGGAGGAAAAACTGCTGGCCCAGATGGTCCTGCCTCTACTTCTCGAAGCTCGTCCTCCTCATATGGCTCCTGGCCAGACTCTCTATGCACCCATCGACCTGCGACTAGTCTATATCCCATACGGTACAAAG
This sequence comes from Areca catechu, assembly GCA_021397845.1. Taxonomy (NCBI): domain Eukaryota; kingdom Viridiplantae; phylum Streptophyta; class Magnoliopsida; order Arecales; family Arecaceae; genus Areca; species Areca catechu. Next base: position 189,565,926 of record CM038050.1, on the reverse strand, counting down.
ACCTCTCATCATATACATCTGCATGTAGTATCTCCTTGGGGATCTCCCCCTCCAGTGATACTCCACATGCTCTAAATAACCTGGTCAGTGCCATGCCGTAGGGTAAACAGTAACGGCGCTGAGTCACGACATCATGCATCTGAACTAACATCAAAGAAGGAAGGTCGATCTACCTCCTCTCTATCAGACTCGTCATCACCATCAACTCTCTCTCAGTGATGAAGTCGAATCTCCCAGTCTTCGGCAGAAGTATACGTGCCGTGATGTGGTGCAATAGGCGCATCTCCAGAGATAACTGGTTCGCGGTAACTATGGATATACCACGAACATCCTCTCGCTCGAGGATACACCTAAAAGCATCCTCTCTGTCATCCACCATAGAAACACAGATTCCCCTATGGGGGATCTCCCATACTCTGCTCAGTAGCTCTACAGAGGGTGAAATATGAACACCTCTCACTGTCGTAGTCCAAAGAAGTCGTCGACAATCTAGCGCACCATAGAACTCCCTTACTAGTTGAGGATAGTACCTCTCCTACATAGTACAGAATGGTACTAAACCTGCATCAGTGAGCACCTATCGTAAGCTGAAATGGTGCCTATCAAAACACTCCAGGTCGACTCTCCTCCCAGAGGCTACTAACTTCCCTGCCATCCTCTCTGCAGGAGGGAACTCGGTGTGGCAGAACTACTAGCCTGTGTAGGGTCAAATCTGGCCTTCGATCTCCTCTCTACACCACGATTAGGTCTCTCCCTAACTGCAAGTCTCTTCATGGGACCCATTACAACAAGCTGAATAGGAAAGAAGGAAGATAGGTTCAATCAGATTTAGAACTATAGGACTGGCTACAGGCTGAGATAAGGAGAAGTTCATTTCTTAAGATGTGTTCAGACAGGTTTTGAAAACTAGGATTAAAACAATTTTGGGTTGTAAAAAAAAATTTAGGAAATCTATCAATCAGTTTGAAGGTGTAATTCTTACAACCTATACTTTGATTAAATGACATTACTCCGTACAAATAATTATAGAAAATATTTTTGGTTGTTAAAACATATTTGAACTTTTGTAATATACTTTTTGTAAGGCCAAAATATCAAAACACATGGAATTTTGGGTTTAAGTTAATTAGGGTTTTAGCAAGGTGGTGAAAATGTCGCAAAAACATCATGAATAACCTTTCCAAAATAATGATAAAACAATAAATGAATTTAGAACACTAGATTTTAAATGAAAACCCCAATTTTTCTGCCCAAAATCAATCAAACAATGTTTTTCTGAAAAACGGATGAGATAAGCGTGAAAACGGCCAAAAAACTATGGGAAATCCAAGAAAAATGCCATTAAACCGCTATTCCCTTAAATGGAGTTTTAGAAAACCATTAAAACTTATGAAAATCTGGTTAAAATCTTAAAAAAATAGCCAAAAAAGCCCTATTCAAGTTTACACGGTTCGACGGTAATAAAAGGAAAACAGAAATTCAAGAAATAAAATGGAAATAGGGTGAAATTAAAAGAGGGATTACCTGATTTGTGATGGGGTAAAAGGGAAATGGGAGGATTTTGATAGAGGGGGACCACTGTTGCGTGAAATCGACGGGTGGAAAATAAGGACAAAACCCTCGGTCGGTCCTTTAAAAAAATAGGTTTTATTTCGCAAGTGTCGACACTTAGTATTTTTTAAGTGTCGACACTTGGTCAGGTATCGACACTTGACAATATCCAAGTGTCGACACTTGGCCAAGAAAAATTTTAAGAAAATCCAAAAAAATTTAGAAAAATAGGAAACAATTTGATCAAATTTTGGGGCTTAAAGCAAGTGGTTTTGAGCGAAAAGATTTAGGTATAATTAAAACTATGAGAGTTCTAGGAGAATGGATCAATGACACCTAACTCTCTTCTAATCAGACAGAACCTTTCCTCACACAAAGGTTTGGTAAACACATTTGCTAATTGATCATTAGTACATACAAAATCAAGAATAACATTAGAGTTTTGTACATGATCTCTTATGAAATGATGTCTTATTTCAATGTGTTTACTTCTTGAATGTTGCACAGGATTTTTAAATAGATTGATTGCACTAGTATTGTCACATCTTATGGGTGTCTTAGTTAGTTTAATGCCAAAATCTTCGAATTATTGTTTGATCCAAAGGATTTGAGCACAACAGCTTCCAGCTGTTATATATTCGGCTTCCGCCGTTGATAAAGCAACTGAATTCTGTTTTTTGCTACTCCAAGAGATCAAATTTACTCCAATAAACTGATATGTTCCACTAGTACTTTTACGATCAAGTTTACACCCAGCAAAGTCAGCATCAGAATAAGCAATCAATTCAAATGAAGAATCTCTAGAGTACCATAAACCAATTTCAATTGAACCAGATAGATATCTAAGTATGCGTTTAACAGCCAAAAGATGAGACTCTTTAGGATTAGACTGATATCTAGCACACATACAGACGCTAAACATGATATCTGGCCTACTGGCTGTAAGATATAACAATGAACCAATCATGCCACGATATAATTTTTGGTCAATAGATTTACCTGATTCATCCTTGTCAAGTCTACAAGTAGAACTCATAGGGGTACCTAAAGGCTTAGTGTTCTCCATCCCAAACTTCTTGAATATTTCTTTTGTGTATTTTACTTGGTTGATGAAGATCCCCTCTTTAGTTTACTTTATTTGGAGTCCGAGGAAAAAATTTAGTTCTCCCATCATGCTCTTCTCGAACTCACCCTGCATTAACTTTGAAAAATCTTGACAAAGAGATTCATTAGTAGCACCAAATATTATATCATCTACATAGATTTGTACTACTAAGAGATCATCATTCTTTTTCTTTAAAAACAAAGTTTTTTCTACATTACCTCTAGTAAAATCATTTTTGAGCAAGAAAGAGCTTAAACGATCATACCAAGCTCTAGGAGCTTGTTTCAATCCATACAAAGCTTTATGAAGTTTGTAAACATGATTTGGAAATTCATAATTTTCAAAACCAGGGGGTTGCTCAACATAAACCTCCTCTTCAATTAGATCATTTAAAAAAGCACTTTTAACATTCATTTGATACAATTTAAAATTCATAAAGCAAGCAAAAGCCAACAATAGCCTAATTGCCTCAAGTCTAGCTACAGGAGCAAAGGTTTCATCAAAATCTATTCCTTCCTCCTGATTATATCCTTTGGTAACTAGTCTAGCCTTATTTCTAGTAACTACTCCATTTTCATCAAGTTTATTTCGAAAAACCCACTTTGTACCAATAATTGAAGTGTTTGAAGGCCTATCTACTAATGTCCAAACATTGTTCCTTTTGAATTGGTTAAGTTCATCTTGCATAGCATTTATCCAATTATTATCACATTCAGCTTCCTCAATAGTTTTAGGTTCAATTTGAGAAACAAAAGCTAAGTAATCACAGATATTTCTAAGGGATGATCGAGTACTTACACCTTTAGATAGATCACCGATAATTAGTTTTTTTGGGTGTCCATGAGCATACCTCCATTCTTTTGGTAATGGATCAACCGTTGATGTGTTTTCATCACCTTGTGCTTGATCTCCTTTAGTGTTTTGATCATCGTTCTGTTCCTTGGTAAGCCTTTCATTGTTATTTATTCCTTCAGTTTTCTTGCTACCTGTTTCATCAGAGAGTACATCTTCTTTTTTTAAAGATTTTTGGTTAGATTCATCAAATACCACATGTATGGATTCTTCAACAACAAGTGTTCTTCTGTTGAAGACCTTGTATGCCTTACTATATATGGAATAGCCTAGAAAGACTCCCTCATCTGATTTGGCATCAAATTTACTTAAATTATCCTTACCATTGTTTAAGATGAAACAACGGCATCCAAAAACATGAAAATAACGAATTGTGGGTTTTCTACCCTTCCAAAGCTCATAAGGTGTTTTTTTTAGAATCGATCGAATTAAAACTCGATTTAAAACATAGCATGCAGTATTTATGGCTTCCACCCAAAAATATCTAGGTAAGTCATTTTCACAAAGCATGGTGCGTGCCATTTCTTCAAGAGTTCTATTTTTTTTTTCTACTATCTCATTTTGTTGAAGTATCCTAGGTGTAGAAAAATTTTGATGAATGCCATTTTCAATACAAAATTTATCAAAATCAGTATTTTTAAATTCGGTTCCATGATCACTTCTCAAGGATACGACTGAAACACCTTTTTCATTCAAAACTCGTTTATGAAATCTAATGAATTCAGAAAAAGTTTCATCTTTATGTGCTAAAAACATGACCCATGTAAATCGTGAGAAATCATCTACAATTACTAGACCGTACTTCTTACCTCCCAAACTAGATGTTCTAGTTGGCCCAAAGAGGTCCATGTGAAGCAACTCCAAAGGTCGAGATGTAGAGATTACTCCTTTTGGTTTGAAAGAGGATTTGGTTTATTTTCCAAGTTGACATGCACTGCAGATCTTGTCTTTTTCAAAATTGAGTTTAGGCAAATCCTTTACCAAGTTCTTTTTGCTAAGTTTTGAAATTAAATGCATGCTTGCATGTCCAAGTCTGCGATGCCAAAGCCAACTAGTTTCATCGATCTTGGCTTCCATTGCCACTAGGCATTGACCATTTTGAATAGGGAGATCATCAAGATCAACCATATAAATATTGCCATGCCTATGACCAATGAACTTAATGCCATTGTCATCTAGACTAGAAACAATGCACAAAGAAGATTCAAAAATAACTTTAAAGTTCTTGTCGCAAAACTGGCTAATGCTAAGCAAGTTATGTTTCAAACCATCAACATATAAGACATTATCAATATAAGAAGAAGGGGTGATATGAACTTTACCAATACCGATAATTTTGCATTTTTCATTATCACCAAAAGTTACATTGCCACCATTTTGATATTCGAGCGATGAGAACTACTCCACATCTCCTGTCATATGCCTTGAGCAACCGCTATCAAGGTACCACATTCTTCTCTTATTGGTTGCAAGGCATACCTGCAATAAAGATCAAGTGGAGACTTTAGGTGCGCAAGCCATCTTGGGTCCTTTTTGGTTAGTGGCATTGGTTCCTTTCGGAACCCAAACTTTCTTAATGTTACTTAATCTTCTTTTGTTGCACATATAAGATTATGTCCTTTAGTACCACAAGTATAGCAAATAATGGATGAAGATGCAAGCACAAAGAAATTTTTAAAAAGTTTTTGTTTCTTATTAGTTCTGAATCCTAAACCTGCTTTATCAAATACTGCTCTTTGGTTATTCAAAAGCAAATTCAATTTTTCAGAACTATAAGTAAATCTTTCTATAAAAGGTTTTAATTTTTCAATTTTTTCTTTATATATTTGATTTCATTTAAAATTTCTTTGCTTTGTTTTAACAAATTTTCATTTGAAAGTGAAGAACTTTTCTTTTTCAAGACTTCTTTTTCTTTTTCAAGTGCTATAATCTTATCATTTAATTTTTTATTTTGAAGAAGAAGGCATTCATTTTTACTTGAAAGCTTGTCATTTGTTTTGGCTAAATCCAAATTTTGCTTCTTTAAATCTTTATATTTTGATTTTAGTTTTTGAAATTCTATGATTAATTCGCCAAAAACTTCATGAAGCTCATCAAAAGTAAATTCATTTTCTGTTTCGGAACATACCTCATCATGATCAGCCATTAGACAGAAGTTTGCCACCTCCTGCTATTCTTCCTTAGAACTGGAGTCCTCACTTTCACTCCAAGTTGCCATCATTGCTTTCTTTCTCAGCTTTCTTCTGCTTTTATTTAGCAAGGGGCGGTCTACCTTGAAATGGCCAGGTTTTTTGCATTCAAAACAAGTAGGCTGCTCCTCCTTTTTTTTATCCTTCTCTTTACTTGGCTCACCTTTCAGAGGTTTCTTTTTGAAGTTGAACATTTTCTTCCTCATGAACCTTCTGAATTTTCTCGCCAATAAAGCCATCTCATCTTCTTCATCATCTTCTTCAGAGTCTTCGCTTGATTCCTCTCTCACAGTGGATTTGAAAGCGATTACTTTCTTCTTTTTGTCGACCTCTACATTCTTTTGTTTGAGGGAGAGCTCATAGATCATTAGTAAACCTAACAGTTGTTCAAGTGGAAGAGTATTGACATCCTTGGCTTCTTCAATAGCTGTTACTTTTGCATCCCAAGAAGCTGGTAGAGACATGAGAAGTTTGTTCACAAGTTCACCGTTAGAAATAATTTTTTCTAGGCTTCTCATGCCATTCACAATATTTGTGAACCTAGTATACATCTCACTAATAGATTCAGTACGTTCCATTTTAAACATTTCATATGTATGAATAAGCATGTTAACCTTGGTAGTTTTCACTTGGTGTGTACCCTCATGGGTAACCTCAAGTGTATCCCAAATCTCCTTGGCGGAGAGACAATTAGATATTCTATTAAATTCACTTGGATCAAGAGAGCAAAATAATAGATTCATAGCCTTAGCATTAAGCTCGATTTGCTTAATGTCATTCTCTTCCCATACATCTTCCATCTTTGGAGTGAGAATGCCATTAATCAACATCGTAGGTTGACGAGGACCTTTTACAATTGTCCTCCACAAATTATAGTCAAGAGCTTGAATAAAAATGCGCATGCGTGTCTTCCAGTATGTGTAATTTGTGCCATTGAAAAATGGGGGACGATTTGAAGCTTGACCTTCAACTATATCCATTCCTATTGGGGCTGCCATGATCTTTTACTCAAGATCCTTGGACCTACAAGAGAGTACCGGAGCTCTGATACCACTTGTTGCCCAAAAATGGAGCCCAAGAGGGGGGATGAATTGGGTCTTTTTGAAAATTTAAAATAATAATGAGAGGGACTAGTGGTGCTAGTAAAAAATGATAAATTCAATGCAAGAGATTTAAAGCAGTAGTAATAATCAAAGAGCAAGAGAGCAAGAGAGCAATCACACACAAACACAAGGTTTATAGTGGTTCGGTGCAAACCTAGCACCTACATCCACTCCCCAAGCCTGGGAATTTCACTATAATCCAAACAAGATTACAGCTGACTTGTTTTTCACAAGGTTCACAAGTCAAAACCTAAGTTGGTTTTGTCACCTAGGCTTACCAACAAACCTTAACACTTGTTTTGTCTTCAGGCTCACAAGTTAACCCTAGTTGGTTTCATCCCTTTGGCTCACCAACAAACCACAACAACCTTCTTTCAAGACACCCTTGAAAGCAAGGTCAAATCACAATATAAAAATAGATATACAATTTTAAAACTAAAACAAACTCTCTTCAAGAGTATAATGGAATCTTTGAAGCTCAAGTTGATGCTTTGTCTTGACTCTTCCTTGGAATATCCTTCAAAGTGCCTCTTTTGGAATGATGTAGGGATGAGCTTGTAGGCTTTTCAAGGAATCAAACTATATAAGACTTTTGATGTGAAGTATTTAAGAGAATATAGGCTTTTTGGCTTTTGAATAGACTTGAATACATTTCAATGCACTTCTTTCTTTTTAGAATGAGGTTGGTGGAGGTTAAATACACCAAGAACCTTCCAAAAAATGGTTTGTGACCATTGGAACCTCGGATATAGCCGTTTGGAGCTTGAAAAGCAAGTTCTGCAAGTCAGAAAAATAGATCCGTTAGAGCTGTCAAGCTGTAAGTGTCGACACTTGGCTGTCAGGTATCGACACTTGGCTGTCAGGTGTCGATACTTGATCTCTAGGTGTCGACACCTGAACTTTCAAGCATCGACACTTAATGCACAGGTGTCGACACTTGACACAAAAATCCTCAAATGACAAAGTTCTGTATTTTCAAAATTCTCAAGCCTTGAGTCGACACTTGGAAACCTAAGTGTCGACACTTGGTGTCGACACTGAGTTCTGGGTGTCGACACTTGGCGCGCCAAGAATTTTTGTTCGTGCCAAATGCTGAAGTGTCGACACTTGACTTTCCAGGTGTCGACACTTGAGACTGAAAAGCTCAGATTCAAGTATAAATAACCTCAAAAACATAAATATAAATCTTGAAACTTAAATGAATCATAAACACATAATATTTAAACATGTAGATGTCCTTTTTCAATGAAGAGGATGTCCAGATTTGTGAGAAATGCTCCGTGCCATGACGTGCCATGAAATATTAGTTTTTGAGATTTTGAGGTGCTTTCTTCCTGAAAACTTATAACTTGAAATACACATTAGTATACAATATACGCTCAATGTTTTGTTATTCATCAAAATTACTGGGTGGAGCTAACATTCATCCTAGTATGTATTGCTATTAATGAATACATGAGGATTGCTTAATACCAATTGGTTCATTGGTAAGATTTTAATTTAGGCGCTTGACTTGAATTAATGAATGTAGGGATGATTAGATTTATCTAGCTCCTAGGTAAGTCATTGGCTAAGTATTCAGAAAGAATGATATATTTTTATACCAATGATCAATCTGCTAACTAGCGCAAAATCCCTTGAATTGAACTCAAATTGAATCTGAAACAAATCTAAATTTAATTAAAATTTTTCTTTATTTGCATAATTAGTTAGTTGATTTTATAATTATTCAAAACCCCCCGTTTAGTTACTTAATTTGATTATCATATTCAGTCTCTAGGGTTCGACTTGGACTCATTAATACTACAAGAAATATTATAAGAATTAGTGAAACAGTAATTAATTTTTGTGAATTTGACAAGCATCAACGGGCTCACCAAAGAAACCTAACTTGGTTTTACCAGGATCACCAAGAACCCAACTTGATTTTACCAGGATCACCAAGAACCCAACACTTGATTTTTATCAATGCTCATTAAGAACCTATTTGGTTTTTAAACCGGGCTCACCAATAACCCAACAACAATTCAGAAAAAGAATTGAAGTAAATGCAATAATAAATGACAAACTCAATTTATCGGATAGTTGCCGGTGCAGCTCGATAGAAGTCCACTTGACTTGCACTTGAATGAGCTTTAATTGCTTCAATGGCTTCTTCTAAAATTGCTTCAAGCTTCAGATCAAAGTTGGTGAAGACTTGAAGGCTTGCTTGAATGCTCTTGTGCTCTTTTTCTTTTTGGTAGGTGGGATATTCAATGTAGCTCTCAAAACTTGGAAGAACTTTCTTCTTATTGCTTCAAAGAAGTTCAAATCCTTCAAATATAAGGTCTTCCATCACTCCAAGGCAATTCTAGCTGCTGTAGACCGTTGGAAAGTGGTTTGTGACCGTTGGAGCACCTTTTGGCATTCAAAAATAAATTTCGAAACTAGCCGTTGGATACCTGAAGTCGATATTCGAGTCGGCTTGGATTCCTTCGAGTCGGCTCAGACCCTTCGAGTCGATAGATCGAGTCGCTAAATCTTTAGTGCAGTCGGCTCTTTGTCTCAGGGCACAAAATTTTACTCTGGACGAGTCGGCTCTTGATAGCTCGGGTCGGCTCGAACTTATATCTTTGAAAAACTTGAACTCGAGGAGTCGGCTCTTCTTCTCAGGTTCTGAAATCATCACTCTAGAAGAGTCGACTCATTGCAGTTTGGGCTGGCTCGCTTTCTCATGTCTTCAAAATTCGGTTTGGCAGAGTCGGATCTTTCTGGTTCGGATCGGCTCGCCTGGCTATTCTTAGAAATCTTCAAAAACTGGACTCTGGAGGAGTCTGCTCGGACATATTCTAATCGACTCGAATTCACTAGAGTCGGCTTGGTTACCTTCGAGTCGGCTCGGATTGCTACGTACCAGAATCCTTGCTGTGTGCCATGAAGTAGAGTCGGCTCTTCAACATGCTGGGTCGGTTCGAGTATCTTCTTTAGGATTTTTATAATTGAACCCAAAGAAAAACTCTTACTAACACTATTACAACTTTTCAATCATACCAACTCAAATTAATTCTAAGATGCACACACACAGAAGTAACCCTTTTTATATAATTTTTTCTTAGCTTTTTCATTGGGTTCTTCTTTACAAAAACAAATTACAACACAACTTAAACAAGAAACAAAGGTATAGGAGTTGAAGTTTGAACAATTAACTCATCCTACAAAAACTTGTAAAACACTTGAAGAGTTGTTAGAAATAAATGTACATGCTCCAATATTTGGTTATCATCAAAATCACTTATGGGGTCAACAATCTCTCCCTTTTTGATGAGGACGAAACACTGGGCATGAAAAATTCTTTATGCTTTACATGTATAAAAGTATTTGAAAGTTAAATATTCACATGTATCAGAGCTAATTAAGTTTGTAAATAAGTATCAGAGCTCAAAAGATGATATTATTGTATATCATCAAGGTATTAACTTTTCATGCTTCATAATACTATAATTTACACAAAACATGGAGTATCGGAGTTTTGAAAAAAAATTGACAGAATTAAGATCAATTTGTAGTGCAATAGCAATCAGAGCATTAAGATTAAGTAGCTATCAGAGCAAAACCATTCAAAAGAATTTCCCCCTTTTTCTAGGTTTTAAAGTAATTAAGCATTAGGTTCTTTTGAATACTATCACTTTTGTGCTCCCCCTTTTTCATTCTTTTTAAGTACTTTAAGAATAATTTGTAGAAAGCTCAACATACATAAGAGAATAATTTGTAGGAAGCTCAACATACATAAGAGAATAATTTGTAGGAAGCTCAACATACATAAGAGAATTTTCATGACAACACATTTCTCCAACACATTTCTCCCCCTTTTTGTTAATCAATCAAAAAGGTGATTTCAAATAAAGCTTAGATTTTGAAATAGATTGAGAAAGTCTTTGATATTTGTTGGAGATAATTTCACTTTCTCAAATTAGAAATTCTAATTAAAAATTTGTCACAGTTGTATCAAAGGATTGTATCAGATAGTATATGACAACAAAGAAAATTGCTAAAAGATCTTTCATTTCACTAAGAATATTGTGATACAAAGTGAGAAGGAAAGTACATTCATATTGTAAAAGATAAAAAGTAAAACATTAACAAGGTCAGAATTACAACCAAAAGACTAGCCAAATAACCTATTCTTCTTCTTCTTTACTAGAAGAAGAGGAGCCTACCTCTATAACCTTATAGAGATCTTAGTTTTCAGGGGTTTACACCTTAAATCCTTGAATCTAGTTCTAACAGGGACTCTAAAAGTCTTAGTCTTCTTAGTTTGGGTTTCTTCTTGGTCTCAACAGGTTTAGGTTTGATTGAGGGAAGATCAGATGAAACAATAGGAGCAGGAGTCTCAAGTGACTCCTTGAAGATCTGTACAGGAGTATCTTCAGCAACAACTGATTCTTTATGTGATAGCAGCAAGATACTTCTGATTTCTTCTTTGAAATTCTCCATTTCTTTTTCAATTTTCTCTTGGTGAAGCTTCTGTTCATATCTCATTTCCTGCAAGCTTGCATTAACTATACTTTTCATTTCATCAATTGCAGATTTCATGTGATCTGTCAATGAACTTGAAATTATTTTCATCTTCTGAAATATTAGATTCTTGAGGTCAGATGGAGTAATCATTGTACCTTCAGATCTTTCTTCAACAGCAGTAGCTTCATCATCTTCTAAAGAAGTAGCAGCAACCTGACTAGACACTTTTTTTATCCATATTCCTTCCTGTAGCTTGTAACCCATTTTTTTCAATGAATTGAAGGAGTAAGTATCAAAGTGATGTAGTGGCTTGCCTATCTTATTGGTTAAGTCAACTCCAGCTTCTTCAAATAGTAGAGTGAAGATCATACCATAGGATAGGCAAGCTTTGACTTTCCAGGCTGCTTCAGTCATTTGAATCATCATTATGTAGAGAAGATTGAGAGGCTTTTCTTCTATTAGATGTCCCATAAAGGTCATGTCTTTCTCGCTGACCCAATCAAAGTGACCGGTTCTTGGAAGAAATATTCTACTTACCATATTATGTAGAAGCCTTATTTCCTTCGACAGTAAGTTGACCTGAACATGCTGAACGGAGCTCACGTCTTCTTTCTCCAAAATGAGTTTTAATATGTGTTCTTTGTCCGGTAGAGTAAGCTCAGTGGCGCCGTCCGTTGGCATTTGTAGCAAGTTTTCCAACTTCTCTTCATCCATGATGATCTTGATTCCCTTAACAGTTGATTCCAAATAAAATTCTTAAAGAACAATATTTTCATAGAAGATCCGTACCAGTGAGGGGTAGGTTAAGATGTCCAAAGAACAGAAATGCTTCCAGCCTTGACTTTTTATCAATCTTTCGATCTTCATTTCTATCTCTTCTAGGAAGGAGAAATCTATTCTTCTTCTGCAAGTGACAGGCCGGTTGGCCATTGAGATAATCTGTGCAGTAGGAGTGGTAGTTTTTTCTTCTTATTGCTCAGGAGTAGACCTTTTCCTCTTCTCTTTTCCCTTCACTACGTGCGCTTGATTCACCAACTTGAAGAATCTTCCTTGCAGATCTTCGAGAAGCCATTGCAATGGAATTTAGAAAATTTAGGTTCTAAGGAATGAATTTGGGGAGTTTGGTAAAGTTTCTGAGAGAAGTAAAGTGTATTTGAAATAAAATGGAAGGAGTGAAGTACAAGAAAAGACAGCTCGGAACTACTTAAATAGCGATTTTTTGACTTTCGAGTTGGCTCGCCCAACCCTAGAAAAATTCAAGTCAGCTCAACCAGAGCGAACTCAGAAAAATCAGAACATCGAGTCGACTAGGCAAAGACTTAGTCGGATCGACCAGAGCAAGAGGTAGAAAATTCCGACATTCGAGCCAGCTCGACCAGAGCAAGATTGCTCGAGTCGACTCGAACTGAAACTTTCCACAGAAAATGAAATGATTCAGAAATTGAATTTGATAAAATGAAAGTCCAAGGAAAGTTGCTCAACAATCATGAATAAATGTAGGAGGTTTTCTTGATAATTCATCCTTGGTTTTAAAGGAAATCGTGTTATTTAAATCTAGAAAGGATCACAAAGCCCTAATTCTCCTTTAAGCAATTCAAATCTATCCTAGTTCAGTGGCTTAGTAAAAATGTTAGCTAATTATTTTTCAGTAAGGATAAATTCTAGTTCTATGTCACCATTCAAAACATGGTCTTTAATAAAATGGTGTCTAATATTTATGTGCTTAGTTCTAGAATGCTGAATAAGATTTTTGGTTAAATTTATAGCACTTATAATCACGCTTGATAGGAATTTTGTATTATGTAACACCAAAGTCTTATAGTTATTGTTTAATCAATATCACTTGTGCACAACAACTCCCTGCAGCAGCATACTCTGCCTCAGCAGTAGAAATTGCTACCGAGTTTTGTTTCTTGCAGTGCCATGAGATTAAATTCAACCCTAGAAATTGACATGTACTACTAGTGCTTTTTCTATCAACTTTACAACCAGCATAATTAGCATCAGAAAATCCAACTAAATTCAAAGATGATTCTTTTGAAAACCAAAGACCTAGATTACTTGTACCTTTCAAATATCTTAATATTCTTTTAACAGCAAGCATATGTGTTTCTTTAGGATTACATTGAAATCTAGTATATACATATACACTATACAAGATATCTGGTATACTTGTAGTTAAATAAAATAAGGATCCGATCATACCTTTATATAGCTTTTGGTTAACATTGGATCCGTTTTCATCTTTGTCCAATTTGCAAGATGGGCTCATGGGTGTGCTCATTTGTTTGCTCGTCTCCATACCAAACTTTTTAATTATTTCCTTGGTATATTTGGCTTGGTTGATGAAGATCCCTTCCTTTGTTTGCTTTGCTTGAAATCCGAGGAATAATTAAGTTCACCCATTAGTCTCATTTCAAATTCTCCCTGCATTAGCTTAGCAAATTTTTCACAAAAATTTTCATTAATTACACCAAATATAATATCATCCACATAAATTTGTATAACTAATATATCATTATTTTTCTTTTTAATAAAAAGAGTTTTATCAATATTTTTTCTTGAAAAATTATTTTCAATTAAAAAAGTGCTAAGTCTATCATACCAGGCTCTAGGGACTTGTTTCAAACCATATAAAGCTTTATTGAGTTTAAACACATGGTTTGGAAAAGCATGACTTTCAAAACCCAGTGGTTGTTCTACAAAAACTTGTTCGGAGATAAAATCATTTAAAAATATACTTTTTACATCCATTTGAAAAAGTTTAAGATTCATATTGCAAGCATATGCAAGAAGTAATCTAATGGCTTTTAGTCTTACTACGGGTGCATAGGTTTTATCAAAATCAATACCTTCTTCTTGACTATATCCTTTAGCCACTAATCTAGCTTTGTTTCTAATGACATTTCCTTGTTCATCTAATTTATTCCTATAGACTCACTTGGTTCCTATGATTGGGTGGTCTTTAGGTCTATCAAGTGTCCAAACCTTATTTCTTTCAAACTGATTCAATTCTTCATGCATAGCTAACATCCAGTTTGGGTCATTTCTGCTTCTTCTAAAGTGTGAGGCTCTATTTGTGATACAAAGGCTAGGTAGTCATGTGCAGTCCTATGTATAGACCTAGTCCTAATACCTTGAGAAGGATCACCAATAATTAATTCTTTAGAATGGGAAGTAGCGTACCTCCATTTAGTTGGCAGATCGGTATGATCCTTACCATTTTTTCTCCTTCTTCAATTGGTCTTTTTTGAATACTCATGTTTTCCATCTCTTTTTGAATAGTACCTGCATCATTGTCAATACACTCATCTTTTCTAAATGGTGAAGGGTTAGTTTCATCAAAGATAACATGCACTGACTCTTCAACAGTAAGAGTCCTTTTATTAAATATCCTATATGCTTTGCTATATAGTGAATAACCAAGAAAAATTACTTCATCAGATTTAGCATCAAGTTTTCCTAGATTATCCTTATCATTGTTAAGTACAAAGCATTTGCATCCAAACACATGAAAATAATTTATGTTGGGTTTCTTTTCCTTCCAAAGCTCATAGGAGGTTTTCTTCAAAATAGGACGGATCAAAATACGATTTAAAATATAACAACCAGTGTTCACCGCTTCTGCCTAAAAGTACCTTGAAAGATTACCTTCACATAACATTGTTCAGGCAATTTCTTTCAAAGTCCTATTTTTCCTCTCTACAATACCATTTTGTTGTGGTGTTCTAGGAGTGGAGAAGTTATGATCAATACCATTTTCAGTACAATAATCATCGAAAAATTGATTTTCAAATTCAGTGTCGTGATCACTCCTAATTGAAATTATTGAAAGATTTTTCTGATTTGAAATATTTTTGTGAAATTTTCTAAACATTTTGAAAGTTTCATCTTTGTAAACAATAAACAAAATCCATGTAAATCTAAAAAAATCATCTACAATCACAAGGGCATATTTCATACCTCCTATGCTTGTGGTCCTAGTTGGTCCAAATAAGTCTATGTGAAGTAGTTCTAGAGGTCTAGAAGTTGAAATCATATTTTTGAATTTAAATCTTCCCCTACTTTGTTTACCCATTTGGCATGCATCACAAACATGATCAAAATCAACTTTAAACTTAGGCATGCCTTTAACAAGATTTTTGGAAATCAATTTGGCAATAGTATGCATGCTAGCATGACCTAATCTTTTATGCCATAATAAACAAGACTCCTTGGTCTTATCATTCATTACAACTAAACTGGAACTACTAGTCATGGCTAAATCATTTAGATCTAACACATAGATATTTCCAAGTCTATGTCCAATGAATTTACTACTAGAATCAAGAGAGTTTGTTACTATACACAGATAATTCGAAGATAACTTTAAAGCCTTTATCACATAATTGACTTATACTTAATAAATTATGCTTCAACTTATCTACTAGCAATACATTTTCAATGAAAGTACAGGGGGTTATTTTGATCTTACCAATTCCGATTATTTTTTTTTTGCTATTGTCTCCAAAAGTAACCATACCTCCTTCTTTCATTTCCAGGATGATGAACTGATCATTGTCACCCGTCATATGTCTTGAACAGTCACTATCGAGATACCATCTTTTCTTCAATTTCTGGGCTGCAAGATATTCCTGCAAGAAAATCAAGGAGTTCTTTTAGGTACCCAATCTAACTTGGATCCTTACAGGTTAGCTGAGGTGGTTCCTTTGGGAACCCAAATTATTCTTGATCTATTATGGACATTTCTAATAGTATTGCAGTTGAAAGCTTTATGTCCTATTTCTTTGCAAGCAAAACATCTGACTCTATAATTCTGAAAGGATTTATACTTTGAGATTTTAGATGTATAAAGTGCAGAAATAACAGGTTTTGTAATTGAGTTTTTTGGAACATACAAAGTGGTTTTTGAAATGGAAGTAGATACTTTTGTTACAAAAGCTTTATGAGAAGTAAACTTGGGAACAAAATCTTTTTGTTTCACAAATGTAGTTGCTGAAACATAATTTGAATTTGAAGCATTAAAATCTATTCCAACTTTATTACCAAAAATTCTTTGATCTTTAAGAATCAACTCAAGCTTGTTAGAAGATAAAGTTAGTTTTTCAATGAGTGGCTTGAGTTTTTCAACCTCCTTTTTCATCTCATTATTTTCTTTCAACAAAATATTATTTTTATCATGAAACTCACTATTTTCAGTTTTCAACACATTACATTTTTCAAAAAAGATATGAAATTCTTTTTACAATAAAACATTCTTTTCTGAAATCTTCTCTTTTTCTTTGAGTAAAGAATCATTGATATGCTTTAATGATCTAATCTTTACTCCTGCCTTTTTAAATTCAAGTAAAAGATCATGAAATACAGAATTTAACTCATCAAATGTAAATTTAATTTGAGTGTCGGGGGAAGTTACCTCATCCTCGAGATCCATTAGACATAAGTTAGCTATTTTCGTAGTCTCTTCTTCTTCAGTTGAAGTGGAGTCTTCACTGTCGCTCCACGTAGCAATCATCGCTTTCTTTTTCTTTTTTTTGAAAAATTTTTTTAGTGGTGGACAGTCCGGACGAATGTGTTCCGATTTCTTACATTCATAGCAGGTGGGGACTTGTTCCTTATCTTTATCTTTGTCCTTGTCCTTGTCCTTTTCTTTTGAATGTTCTCCTAGTTTATGAAATTTTCTATTGTATTTTTTTTTCTTTCCCATAAATTTTTTGAAGCTCCTCACGACCATTGTAATGTCTTCATCTTCAAGATCATCTTCGAAGGAGGTAGAGTCATCTTCCATCTCTTCATCATCCTTTGATTCTAATGCAGCCTTGAATGCAATTGTTTTCTTCTTTTTCTAATCATCATCTGTTCTATGCTGCATGGCTAGTTCATTTGTGATGAGAGAACCCATTAGTTTATCCATGGATAAAGTGTTCAAATCTTTAGCTTCCTGGATGGCAGTAACTTTAGGATCCTATTTATCAGAAAATGATCTCAATATCTTCTGTACTAGATCAACATTTGAGTATACCCTGCCAAGACTTTTTAAACCATTAATAATATTTATAAATCTAGTATACATGGTATAGATATTTTCATTAGGTTCCATTTTAAACAATTCATAATTATGCACTAAAAGATTAATCTTTAAAGTTTTCACTTGAAAAGTTCCTTCATGGGTCACCTCTAGTTTATCCCAAATTTTCTTTGTTGAAGAGCAAGTAAAAATTCGATTAAACTCACTTGAATCCAAAACATAGTAAAGCAAGTTCATTGCTTTGGCATTTAATTCTCCTAATTTCATGTCGTGTTCATCCCATTCCTTTTCAGGCTTAGGGACATCCATGCCATCAATTTTAATCATGGAAACATGTGGCCCTTTAAGAATGACCTTCTATAATTAAAAATCAATAGCTTGTATATAAATTTTCATTCTTACTTTCCAATAAGAATAATTTGTGCCTATGAAGAGTGGAGGTCTATTAGTTGACTGGCCTTCCACCAGGGATGTACTCATGGGATGAGCCATCAATCTTTACTCTAAGGTATCAGAGACACTGCTCTGATACCAGTTGTTGCCCAGGTGGCTATCCAAGAGGGGGTGAATTGGAAATTTAAAAATTTAATGCAGATAATGTGCAATTAAAATTTTTTTTCAAAGTGTTATGTGTTGTGATTAAAAATTAAATGCAGAAGCTAAAAGAAATCAGAAAATCATAATACAAACACACAAGGTTTATAGTGGTTCGCAGCAACCCAGCTCTTACATCAACTATCCAAGATATCACTTGAAATTTCCACTATATTCACACCCGAATACAGTAGGATTGTTTTACAGGATCACAATCCAAAACCTCTACACTTTGATTTTAACAGGATCACTAAAGAAAATCCAACACCCTTTGGTTTTGAACAGTCTCACCAAAGAAACCTAACTTGGTTTTACTAGGATCACCAAGAACCCAACTTGGTTTTACCAGGATCACCAAGAACCCAATACTTGGTTTTTATCAAGGCTCACCAAGAACCTATTTGGTTTTTTAACCGGGCTCACCAATAACCTAACAACAATTCAGAAAAAGAATTGAAATAAATGCAATAATAAATGACAAACTCAATTTTTTGGATAGTTGCCGGTGCAGCTTGATAGAAGTCCACTTGACTTATACTTGAATGAGCTTTAATTGCTTCGGTGGCTTCTTCTAAAATTGTTTCAAGCTTCATATCAGAGTTGGTGAAGACTTGAAGGCGTGCTTGAATGCTCTTATGCTCTTTTTCTTTTTGGTAGGTGGGATATTCAATGTAGCTCTCAAAACTTTGAAGAACTTTCTTCTAATTGCTTCAAAGAAGTTCAAATCCTTCAAATATAAGATCTTCCATCACTCCAAGGCAATTCTAGCCATTGTAGACCGTTGGAAAGTGGTTTGTAACCGTTAGAGCACCTTTTGGCATTCAAGAATAAATTATGGAACTAGCCATAGGATACCTAAAGGCGATGTTCGAGTCGGCTCGGATTCCTTCAAGTCGGCTCGGACCCTTCGAGTCGATTGGTCGAGTCACTAAATCTTTAGTGCAGTCGACTCTTTATCTCAGGGTGCAAAACTTTACTCTGGACGAGTCGGTTCTTGATAGCTCGAGTTGGCTCGAACTTATATCTTTGAAAAACTTGAACTCGAGGAGTCAGCTCTTTTGATCTTTGGTTGGCTCTTCTTCTCAGGTTCTGAAATCATCACTCTGGAAGAGTCAGCTCGTTGCAGTTCGGATCGGCTCGCTTTCTCAGGTCTTCAAAATTCGGTTTGGCAGAGTCGCTCTTTCTGGTTCAGGTCGGCTCGCCTGGCTGTTCTCAGAAATCTTCAAAACTAGACTCTGGAGGAGTCGGCTCAAACATATTCCAGTCGACTCGGATTCACTAGAGTTGGCTCGGTTACCTTCGAGTCGGCTCGGATTGCTGCATACCAGAATCCTTGCTGCGTGCCATGAAGTAGAGTCGGCTCTTCAACATGCTGGGTCGACTTGAGTATCTTCTTCAGGATTTTTACAATTGAACTCAAAGAAAAACTCTTACCAATACTCGTACAACTTTTCAATCATACCAACTCAAATTAATTCTAAGGCGCACACACACAGAAGTAACCCTTTTTACATATTTTTTTCTTAGCTTTTTCATTGGGTTCTTCTTTACAAAAACAAATTATAACACAACTCAAACAAGAAACAAAGGTGTAGGAGTTGAAGTTTGAATAATTAACTCATCCTACAAAAACTTGTAAAATACTTGAAGAGTTATTAGAAATAAATGTACATGCTCCAATATTTGATTATCATCAAAATCACTTATGGGATCAACACGGCTCAAATGGATTTGAGTCAGCTCAGATGACGGGTGAACTATTTTTGAACGGTACCAGCTGGGAGAGTTTTTGGAATCTCGGGCATGTGTGACCGAGGTATATATATATTATATTCTCGTAAGAGGATGTGAGTGGTGTAACGAACTTCTTGGAAGTGGAAATCTCTTTCTTCCATGAAAATTTTTCTATTTTCTTCCTCCTTTTCTCTTCTCCCGTTCTTAGTATTCTTGATCTTCATAGACCTGAATCCTACCATAATCTTCAATGGAGATTGCTGGCAGATGGTCATCCACAACCTGGTGATACGCTTCCATGATTGCTTTGTTGATCAAGATATTCGTTCTTGATCAGGAACAAGGTTGTTCTTGAGGATTTTGGTTCGTGAAATTTGATTGGATTTAGAATCGAATTCTCAACATTATTTTTAACATTTGGTATCAGAGCAAGGTTTGTGGAAGGAAGATCTCAAGATCAGAGGGTTGGAAGTAAGGCTTCTTGTAGGTACAGTTTTTAGATCTCTTAAATTCTTGATTGTGATTATGGCATCAAGTGGGCTCAGAGTAGATTTTGAGAAGTACGATGGTAAGGAAAACTTCACCCGGTGGCAGCAAAGGGTTAAAGATTTGCTGGTTCAACAGAGAATCTACAAGGTCATGGTTAAAGAAAGACCGGAAAAGATTAGTGTTGAAGAATGGGAAGAGTTAGAAGAGATTGCTTTCAACACCATAAGGATGTGTTTAGCTGATCAGGTTTTACCTGAGGTGTATTCAGAGACTACTGCAAAAAGTCTTTGGAGAAGACTGGAGAACACATACATGGGAAACAACATGATGAACAAGCTATGGCTAAAGAAGCAACTGTATAGCTTGAGAATGCCTGAAGGAGGAGACCTTGTTGCGCACATTCAGAGGTTCAATCAGGTTTGTTCTGAGGTGATGAGTCTGGATGTGAAGATAAACGAGGAAGATCGGGCATTATTGCTACTGTATTTACTCCCTGGCTTGTATGATGGTCTCATAACAACCTTGGTTTACGGAAAGCAAACCCTAAACTATGAAGAGGTTGTTGGTGTGCTCAGATCCAATGAGCAAAGGGAAAAGATCTGCAAAGATAATCCTAACTCAGAGGTTCTTGCTGTAAATGAGAGGCAAGGAAGATCTAAGAAAAGAGCTAGGGGAAAGTCCAAGGACAGATCTCAGTCTCGGAACCACAAGAATTTGAAATGTTACAAGTATCGTCAGCTTGGGCATATCAGGAATAGTTGTCCTCTTTGGAAGACAGAAAAGGGGAGAGCCAATACTAGTGGTGCTAATCTTTGGAAAGCAATGGAGGAGAAGTACTGGTTGTATCAGATGGATCAGTGGATTGGGAGAATACCTGGATTTTGGATTCTGCATGCTCATACCACTATACCTCACATCGGGATTGGTTTTACACCTATGACAGGTCGGATGGAGGTAGTGTAAGCCTTGGTGATGATCACCCTAGTATGGTAGCTGGAGTAGGCACTATTAGGGTGAGGATGTATGATGGAGTGATAAGGACTCTATCAAATGTCAAACATGTACCAGAATTGAAAAAGAATTTGATTTTTTTGAGCTACTTGGAAGAGCAGGGATATTCTTTTAGTTGCCAATCTGGTAGTGGATGTTTGAGAATTACCAAGGAAGCTTTGGTGGTAATGAGAGAAAAAAGACTAAGCAACAATCTATACAGGATGGAAGGCTCAGTGATAAGTGATAGTGCTGAAGTGCTTGCAGTGGCATAGGAGGAACAGTGAAAATATAAACTGTGGCACTATCGAATGGGTTATATGAGTGACCGAGGGCTTACGGAGTTAAGCAAAAGAGGAAACATCCCAGCTTTGAAAAAGGATGAAATGACCTATGTGAGCCGTGTATCTTTGGTAAACAATATATAGTGAAATTTATTGTTTATAACAAGCCAAGTGAAGGAGTGCTGGATTTGGTGTACTTGGATGTATGGGGATCAACACCTATTTTATCCAGAGGTGGAGCAAGGTATTTTGTTACCTTTATTGATGATTTCTCTAAGAAACTATGGGTATATCTGATGAAAGAAAAATCAGATATATTTGCCCGGTTTAAAGCTTGGAGAGCTGAAGTAGAGAAGGAGACAGGAAGACATGTAAAGTGCCTTCGGACTGATAATGGTGGGGAGTACTCTAATACAGAGTTTAGGAGTTACTGTGAGAAAAATGGTATCAAACGCCATTACACAGTAAGGATGACCCCATAACAGAATGGTATCGCGGAAAGGATGAACCGGACACTATTGGAGAGGGCAAGGAGTATGAGGCTGCAATCATCACTGCCAAAAATTTTTTGGGGTGATGCTATTACTCAGGCATGTATACTTATAAACAGGTCCCCTCACTTCAAGTTGGATGGTGGACTTCCAGAAGAAGCTTGGAGTGGGAAGAAGGTGGAGCTTGGCCACCTGAAAGTTTTTGGTTGCCCGGCTTATGTTCATGTGGAGGCAACTGAAAGAAGCAAGATGGATCCTAAGTCAAAGAAAATGGTCTTTATATGGCATCCACAAGGAGTCAAAGGTTACCTACTGTGGGATCCATAGTCTCAAAAGGCAGTATTCAGTAGGGATGTTATTTTTGATAAGAGGAGCATCTTGGTGAAATTGGGGATTGCAACAGGAAATGCAGTCAATAAGATGAACAGCAGTGAGAGCCCATCATAGGTGGAGGATAAGTCTTCAACATCAGCAGGAAATGGAGTTTCTGTTGAGGTGGAGTTAGACAAGAAAGATTCTCCAGGAATGAAGGAGAGGCAAGAAGAATCAGCTGTTCAAAGGAAAGTGTAGGAGGAGCTACAAGCAGTAGACTTGCAGGACAGTACAAGGGGAGTGGCATTGCATAAGCCTCAATACACAATCCGGAAGTCGATTAGATATGGCATTGATGAAGCAATTTCATATGCTCTAATATCTGTGAATGAAGATCCAGAAAGTTTTGTAGAAGCCATGGAAAGTCCTGATAAAGAGTCATGGATGCAAGGCATGATGGAAGAGATGGAATCTCTCAGGAGGAATCAGACATGGCAGCTGGTAGATCTACCTAGAGATGCTCATGCTATTGGCTCCAAATGGGTGGTTACTAAGAAATCATTATCTTCGGAGCAAGGTGAAGTGAGATACAAGGCAAGCAAGGTGAAGTGAGATACAAGGCAAGATTGGTAGCAAAGGGATACTCACAGAGGTAAGGAGTTGACTATACAGAAGTATTTTCTCCTGTGGCATGCCATACTTCAATTCAGGTATTGTTGTCTTTGGTGGCAAAACATAATTTGGAATTGAAGTAGATGGATGTGAAGACAGCCTTTCTACATGAAAGATTGGAAGAGAAAATATATATGAAGCAACCTGATGACTTCATTGAGATTGGACAGGAGGACAAGGTATGTCTACTTCAGAGGTCATTGTATGGATTGAAACAATCACCTCGTCAGTGGTATCATAGATTTGATACATTTATCTTGAGCCTTGGATTTTTTAAATGTGAACATGATCATTGTATTTATGTGAAAGATGTGGATACTATGGATGCTCTGTATTTACTTCTGTATGTGGATGATATGTTGATAGCCAGTAGAAGTATGACAGCTGTGAAAGGACTGAAGAGAGCATTATCTTAGGAATTTGAGATGAAAGACCTGGGATCAGCTCAAAAAATCCTTGGAATGGAGATTTGCAGGGATAGATGCAAAGGAATACTCCATTTGTTACAAGGTGGGTGCATTAAAAGGATACTCGAGAGGTTTGGGATGGATAAGGCCAAACCTGTGGAAACACCATTACCAGGGCATATTTCTTTCTCGAAAAAATAGTGCCCCCAGTTAGAGGAGGAGAAAGAGTACTTGCAAAGAGTTCCGTATGCCAATGCAATGGGCAGTTTGATGTATGCTATGGTTTGTTGCAGGCTGGACATAATATATGTGTTGCCGATCTTGCCACCGCGCTTGTGGCTTCGAAGCCGCCGATCCGACCAAACCGTCTCGCCCCTGGGGTCTCCCGATTCTTCGAACCTGCAAGGCGAGGTCAGAAACCCTAGCCGGGGATCCCGGCGAGGGAGCTCCGACGGTCAAATTAGTAAACGGCGAGAAGGAACAGAATCTCCGAGACGGGCCCCCGAAGGAGTCCCAGACTTAGAGATTGTGCTAGCAAGAAAGGTCTCAGGAAGAATAGAAATCCGGCCGGGTTCCTCCATCGAGCTCACGCCAAAGGTCCCCTCTCGGGAGCTTGGATCCTGTTCTTGGCGCTCTTTTTGTTCCCAGCCTTTGTTTCTTGCTTACCTTTTCGTCTACTCTCCCCTTCCTTTTAACTCCTCATGTTGCCTTTTCGTTTGCCGCCCTTGGGAGGCTCCTTCGTCGCTTTCAACTCCTTCCCTCCATCTCTTTCCCCTTTCCCCTTCTGGATTAAAGAATCAGGCGGCTTCCCTGCCTTGCTTGCCGAGCCTAGCAAGGAAAGAGTAAAGGGAGGGCGCCAGTCAGACCGCCGACCAGACCTTGGGCCAAGCGCGAGCGCTCTTCTTCCCAGGCACCGACGATGCCCGTTATTGGGTTCTGTTTTGTCAGGACTTCGCCTCTCGACTGCGGGACCTGTCGGGCTGATGTAAGTGATGTTTCGCGTGTCACTGCCGACCGTACGGGCGTTACTCTCGGGGTGCGGCACACACGGCTCGAGGGGCAATCTTGGAGCTCGTGCTCCTGCTCCTCGGAAGCTTCTTCGCCTGCCTCGGACGAGGTGGGACCATCCCAGGGTGCCACCTGGCGAGGGAGCAGGGGGCCGCCGGCTTCGGCCGGGGTGGACCCCTCCTGGGTGGACACCTGGCGGAGCGACAGAGAGGCGCTCGACTTCGGTCGAGGTGGTCCCGTCTCCGGGTGCCACCTGGCGAAGGAGCGAATGGGCCCGACTCGACCTCGGCCGAGGTGGGACCGTCTCAGGGCGCCACCTGGCGAGGGAGCAGGGGGGCCGCCGGCTTCGGCCGAGGTGGACCCCCCTAGGTGGACACCTGGCGAAGCGGTAGAGGGGCTCTCGACTTCGACCGAGGTGGTCCCGTCTCCGGGCGCCACCTGGCGAAGGAGCGAAGGGGCCCAGCTCGACCTCGGCCGAGGTGGGACCGTCTCAGGGCGCCACCTAGTGAGGGGGCAGGGGGGCTGCCGGCTTCGGCCGAGGTGGACCCCTCCTGGGTGGACACCTGGCGGAGCGGCAGAGGGGTGCTCAACTTCGACCGAGGTGGTCCCATCTCCGGGCGCCACCTGGTGAAGGAGCGAAGGGGCCCGGCTCGACCTCGGCCGAGGTGGGACCGTCTCAGGGCGCCACCTGGCGAGGGAGCACGGGGGCCACCCGCTTCGGCCGAGGTGGACCCCCCTGGGTGGACACCTGGCGGAGCGGTAGAGGGGCGCTCGACTTCGACCGAGGTGGTCCCGTCTCCGGGCGCCACCTGGCGAAGGAGCGAAGGGGCCCAGCTCGACCTCGGCCGAGGTGGGACCTTCTCAGGGCGCCACCTGGCAAGGGGGCAGGGGGGCCGCCGGCTTCGGCCGAGGTGGACCCCTCCTGGGTGGACACCTGGCGGAGCGGCAGAGGGGCGCTCGACTTCGACCGAGGTGGTCCTGTCTCCGGGCGCCACCTAGAGAAGGAGCGAAGGGGCCCGGCTCGACCTCGACCGAGGTGGGACCGTCTCAGGGTGCCACCTGGCGAGGGAGCAGGGGGGCCGCCGGCTTCGACCGAGGTGGACCCCTCCTGGGTGGACACCTGGCGGAGCGGCAGAGGGGCGCTCGACTTCGGCCGAGGTGGTCCGATCTCCGGGCGCCAGCTGGAGAAGGAGCGAAGGGGCCCGGCTCGACCTAGGCCGAGGTGGGACTGTCTCAGGGCGCCACCTGGCGAGGGAGCAGGGGGCCGCCGGCTTCGGCCGAGGTGGACCCCTCCTCGGTGGATACCTGGCGGAGCGGCAGAGGGGCGCTCGACTTCGGCCAAGGTGGTCCCGTCTCCGGGCGCCACCTAGCGAAGGAGCGAAGGGGCCCGGCTCGACCTCGGCCGAGGTGGGACCGTCTTAGGGCGCCACCTGGCGAGGGAGCAGGGGGGCCGCCGGCTTCGGCCGAGGTGGATCCCTCCTGGGTGGACACCTGGCGGAGCGGCAGGAAGGCCTGGACCGACCTCGACTTCGACCGAGACGGAGCCACATCTGACTTTGCCGAGAAAACTCCACGTGGCTCGAATCACGCCCAGCGAAATCTGAGACATGCCACGTCATCGTAACAGCCGTAACAGTTGCCCCCCATCCCCCTGTTCCGTTGAGGCGTCATGGCTCGGAACGTGGGGATTTAAATGCGGAGATGATGTGGGGAAGGCGAAGATCTCGCGCCATGATTGCCATGATCCTCGTCGCCGTTCCTTGTTGTGCCCGAAGCCCTATAAGAGGTCACCACGTGTCGCCTTCCCGGTCGTAATTAATGCGTCGCTTCGAAACAGAGGCCGTTTCCCTGCAACCAAAGCATCGGTGTCGGGCGTGCATCCATGCGGCATCCATCCGATGGTCCAGAACGGAATGACGGGTACGGCTGCTGTCGATCAAATTTGAAAAGGAGGGGACTTTCCGGAACGAGGCCCTTTCCCTTTCTCACGCTCCGTCGGCGATTTGCAGCAGGCTATCTCCCACTCCCCCGAGTTGCCGCCTCTTTTGCACAGCGCATTTCGGTGAGTGCTTCCGTTTTCTTCCTCGCTCCGTCCCTTTCCTTTAGTGTCTTCTCCTCATCACCTTCTTCTCCATGGCGTGCCGCCGCCATGCTTCGTCTAACCCGGACGAGGCCGGTCCGTCCCGGTCGAGGACTCCATCGTCTTCCTCCTCGGAAGTGAAGATGATCCCGGAGGAGACCCGCAGGCGACTCCAGCCTGGGGGTATCACCATAGGCATCCCTAGGGGTCTTAGGTCTCCCCCCATCTTGTCTGCCCGTCCTATCTCTTCTCTTCCTCCTCCGACCCTTCCTTCTGTCGGTCCCTCCGGTCACGTTTCAATGATGACCGAAGGTGACCTTTCCTTGCTCCGGGAAGTCTACGGCATCCCGGGGTCGATCCATCTTTCTCTCCCGTGGCCCGGGGATCATGTCACCCTGAGTGGCCCCGACCGCATAGCCTTCTACGAGGACTTCCTCCTTGGGGGTCTTCGGTTTCCTCTGCACCCCTTTTTCCTTTCTTTCCTTAGTCATTTCTGCCTGGTTCCGGCCCAGTTGGCTCCCAACGCCATCCGGGTCATCTTCTCCTTCATCGTTTTCTGCCACTTCCACAGGTTCGTTGCCCGTTTCTCTCTCTTCAGGGCTCTTTTTACCCTGAAGTAGTACTCCACCGATGATGGCTGGTGGTACATCTCGCCCCGGCCTAGGTGTCTTCGGTTTGACCTCCCTTCCTCCATCAAGGGTTGGAAGAATCGATTCTTTTTCGCCTCGGTCGAGGATGTCGACTGGGCCTGGAGCGAGCCGGATCGGTCCCCGAATCGGAACTCCCGGGTCGAGCCGGCTGACCAAGAGGCTTACTCCCTGCTACTGAGTGATGTGGTCCCTTCGATCGAGGTTCTGCTCTCAGAGCAGAACTTATTCGAGACGGGGATTAGTTCCATCCGGGAGCCGGGTGAGGCTCAGCTTTTTCTCTTACTCTGCACTTCCTCCTTTTCTCCCCTTCTTTCTTTAACTGGGCTGACCGATCTCCTTTCCTTTGCAGGTATGAAGTTCTCGGTGGAAAATCTCCTGGAGGGCACGGCTCAGAGGGACACCGCCGAGAGAGATGAGCCCGCGGTGAAAAGGGCTCACACCGAGGCAAGCCAGGAGGCTGTGCCGATGCCCGCCCCCGGTCCAGCAGTTGCGGCTCCCGTGCCCAGGCCACCTCGAGCCCGAGCCGCCGACGCCCCCGTCATCTGTCTTGACGGGGCCGCAGAAGAGGGAGGCCCATCAACGGCGGTTCCCTCCCGGGCAGGGCCCGTCACCTCTGTAGCTCCGACGGCGCTGCCTGTGACTCCAGCCGCCCCGCCGGTAGCAGTCCCACCCGGGGGGGCGGTCGCTCCTGCCGCCGACCTGTCCGCTCCGCCACCAACGATCACCAGCTGGTGTTCTGTGATCCGCGACCAGGGGCTCGCAGAGTGGGTGATGGAATTCGCCTGCACTTCCCGGGACCGCCAACTTCGGGGCGGCCGGGACTACGCCGATGCTCTGCTCGGGATCCTCTCGCAGCTCTTCACGGTAAGTCCGAGCCCGGACCCTTCTCCTTTACAATTCCAGCTGACTCCTAACTGACCAATCTATCTCTTCGTGCAGATCGGGACCGACGTGCTCCTGTTGAGGAACTTCCTCGCAGGGTACACCAAGAAAGATGCCGAGAAGGAGGAGAAGCTCGGCAAGCTCACGGCTGACGTGAAGGACCTCATGGAGAACGGGGTCGAGCTGCGGGGGAGTAACCAGGCCCTGCAATCGGACCTGGCGCGCACCGAGGGGCGCGTCAAGGAGCTAGAGTCCTCTCTATCCGAGGAGAGGATCTCCAACCAGCGGCGCATGGAGGAGGACGCGGCGGAGAGGGCTCGTCTCCGAGCTCAGTCCCAGTCTTAGTATTCTTGATCTTTGTAGACCTGAATCCTACCGTAATCTTCAATGGAGATTGCTGGCAGATGGTCATCCACAACCTGGCGATACACTTCCGCGATTGCTTTGTTGATCAGGGCATTCGTTCTTGATCGGGAACAAGGTTGTTCTTGAGAATTTTGGTTCGTGAAATCTGACTGGATTTAGAATCGAATTCTCAACATTATTTTCAACAAAATGCTCTTATTTCCAATAAACCTCTGAGCATGCCATGCATGCTTGCCCTAATTAACAAGGGCCCCTGATCTACGTGCTGGGGGGGGGCACTGGAAGATAAAAGGATGCATCCATTATGGTTCTTTACAGGCACAGCTTTTATGATTCTAGTCGTATTGGTTCCACGGCCTACACGACGATTCCCTCTCCGGTAACAGCATGACAACTGGCAAACTCCAGTGAATCAAGAGTCGCCCCTGGAAATGAAATTTCCTGGCTATGAATCCTGAAAACTAAGGAATAAAATATGTGTCTGGGAAGAATCGACTTGGAAAAGAATCATATGGCCTGACTCAACAGCCTAGTCAAAACCAAGTTCGAGGACTCTACACTTTGAGAAAATTTTTAATATTCTAGTTTAGATATTATCATCCTCTAAAGAAAAAGGGAGCCTTTCATTCATCCAAGGAAAGCTGCCAATTATATGTCAACAAAAAGGAAAGCAAGAAATACAAGACTTGAAGCCTATCAGACCCTAAGAACTAGCTGAAGAAACCCCGGGTCAACGGAATGGAGGATCTCTTCAATTTGAGTTGGAAGGACCTCCTCGACCCGGGCCAAGGCCAAAGCCTCTTCAACCTGAGCCTCTTCATCTTGGATCGATCTTGCTGGACCATCCATCATCGACTCTTCGACCACAATCGGGACTTCTTCAATTTGGTCTGGTGCCTTTTCAGACTCGACGGGGACCGCGATCTCTTCCTCCTCGTCTTCCTCAATCTTGAATGCTGGGATGCTAGAAAGGTTAAGATCAGGAAAGACTTCGCTGACCCTACTAAGTCCGTCATTGAAGCCGTATTGGTAGCTGAATAGGCTGGCTTAGGTTACTTCCTTCTAGAATTGTGGAGACTTTTTAAAGTCTTCGACTACCTTGGCTGCCTGCACTCGCAAGGCTTCAGATTCCTTCACAGCCGCATCGGCCTTTAGAGTCACCTCATCGGCCCTCTTAATCGCCTCCTCGGTCATCTTAGCCAAGTCTTCGGCCCTCTCCTGGTTTTCTTTAACAGAATACTCCAAGAAATGGACTTGCTTCTTCCTCTTCCTCAACTTCGCCTCCTGCTCAGAGATCCTCAGTTAAGCCTTCTTTAGCTCACCCTTCATATCCTGAACTTCGGTATCCCTACGGGTGAGCTGCTCTTCCATAGACAGCTTCAATTCTTCGGCCACCTCCCTTTATGCCTTGATCACCTGAAGCTCCTCCTTCAAACCATGGAGGAAGCTATCGACATTCCCCAACCCTTCTTCCAAGAAGGTGACATCGTAGAGCAGCTGCACCAATAGAATGAAGCATAGGGAAACTCAAGATCGGTCATAGCCTGAATGGCCTGTTAAGTATAAAAGAAACGACGACCGCTCTACCTGCAGAAAAGAAGAAAAGACAGAATTGAACACCTTGGCAAGGCTCTGGCCCCAGATAATAGCCAAATCATGAGGCTGCAAGACCCCCTTCAGCACCCGCCTGGCCACGGCGAGAACGGCGAGACCCCCCGCATCAGAGAACTGTGAGGGGTCCATGGGGCAATCCTTGCCTGAAGGAGTCTAACCCAGAGGAGTCCGCCTCACGAGCTCCTCCTCAACTTGTGGTACCTTCCCCCTGTCCATAATAGGGGGCAAAGTAGTGGTATGTCGACTATTAGAGACAGGCTCTCCCTGATCTGGATTGAGGAGTTAACCCTCGGCAAGGGTTCAGTCGATGGAAGCTCTACTGAGAACTCACCGCCCGCACTTCACCCCCTCCAAGCATCCCCCTGGAGGATGAAGCACTTCTACTGAGGCTTTCTCCTTGAGCCTTCTTTCAGACCTCTGTTCTCGAAGAGGATGCCTGAGCCACCTTTTTCTTGGTGGATTCACGAAGCAAGCCCAAATCGGGCCTCATCCTGCCACCTACAGATAAGAGCAATTATCGGGATTAGCTGGGCGATAAAACCACAAAAAAGGGAAAAAGACGAAGTCTTCTACCGCTTATACCTAACGCAGGGAACTAGCTGATCCTAGCAAGGTGAAAATTCCTCTCCTCTAACAGCTCTCAGTGGAAATGGCCTCCGAACCAGACAACAAGGTATAGTCGAGTTGGTCGGCCGCCATAACCTTCTTACCGGTATTAGCATCCAAACAAGGCTCTCCCCACTCACTATTAAAGCCCCATGGTTAAGTGGAGGAAACAAAAACAAAATTGGGCTTCCACCCATGGATGTCAGTGGGCATGTCTTTCATTATTTTATGGCCAGGACGAGGACCAATAACCCACCATCCATGGCCATGAAAATTCCTTTTCAAAACAAAGAGGGAAGTAAACAGATTGATCACAGGCCTCACATTAGCTATGTGACACCGAACCAAGAACCCATAGATGTTCCGAATACTATTCGGAGTCAACTGTGCGGGCACGATCTGGTATATGTGGAAAATCTTGACAAAGAAGAGATGCAACAGGAAACAAAGACCAGCCTTCAGGTGATCTTCATATACGGCAACGTATCCGACGGGAGGCCTATTCACCCATTCTTCGGGTTTCGAAAGTGTCAGAAGGAACCCTTCGAGTAGGCGATAATGCTTCCGAAGGTGGGCTATCTTTCTAAGTGAGACGGAACTAGGGACCAACTCCGGTCTGACTTCATCGCCAGCACTAGAAGACCTGACCTCCCTCCCACTAATGGCATGGGCTCCTACAGACTCGGCCATGATAGGGAAGAAATACAAAGGAAAAATGAAAGAGCCCTACCTACGGGAGGAGACTGGAGACCAAAAGCGAGAAAGGCCGAGCAAAAGGCAAAAGACAAATAAAGACAGAGAAGCTTCCTCAACCAGTCCTTCCTTCCCCTTAAAAAAGGATAAGGAGCGTCCTAGGACACCACCCTCGAAGGAAGAGACCCCCTCTCTGGGTCCGCCACATGCACAGAACGCTGGGAACGGACACAGAGTTCCTAACGATGCCAAGATGATTCGACACATGAGTAACCAAAAGTCATGATCAGCATGACCTCACCCGACGGCATAGATGAAACCTTCACCTTCTCTAAGGGACGAGAGGGGGCCAAGTCCTCCTCCCAAATTCCAATGAAAAGATCGGTCGAACCGTCGCAGCAGAAGAAAAGGAAAACGACCCGTCGAATGATCCTTTCCTTTCATACACTCCAGTAAGGAAGCGACAGCTGTCCTCAGTTTGATCTCTGGATCGGATAGCAGTTATGGCTGGCGACCGAACAGGAGGTCTCTCCATCATTGGCTACACTTTTCTCGGAAGGAAATGACAACCCAGCAGTACTCTCACTCTTCGAGGCAAATCTTTGCTTCGAAAACTGAGAGTGGGGGGCAACTGTTGGCATATGCCGGTTCAAGCACCAACTAATTACCAGTCCAACCGTGCGCCAAATCTTTTTTGAACCGCACATTTAAACCAAAGCATCCAGAGAGAGAAAGCCACGAGAACGGATGAAGCGACAGCTCGGCCCCCATCACATCGCAGGCCCAGTCTTTAGCTCTGTCCGAGGACCGGTCCCCTGTGCTCTATTGAAAGAGGCCAACCCAAAGAAGACCGACCCAAAGAAGACCAATCCAAAAGCGACGACAGCTCCGTCTTACGATCCATACTAAAGGGAAAAGCTGCATGACGGATGGCCGAAATACTTTTGAACTTTCCCAGCGAGGCAGCTCGAGGACATTTCGGCCGCGCGACAGTAGCCTCTCATAAAGAGGAGGCTAAGAAGCGGATCTTCGATCGACTCCATAATGACGAAAACGGATATAGTGGTTACAGTCGACCGCCTGATCACCACCCCCGAATTGTAACTACTTCGGAATGGCCACGTGGCCATTAACTCCAACGCCTCCAGCCTAACCAGTATCTTTTGGTAATCGCCTACGGTTACGAGCAGGACAAAATTGATTAGTTTTCATCTTAATCATAGGATAGAAATACTAATGATAAACTGGAACAACCTCTATAATACTGGTAAGAGGAGACACTCGAGGTGAGGACTGAAATCCTGGAAAAATGAGAACAACTCTTTTTTCTCGAGTCTCCATTTTTTTTTCTTCGGAACTATTTTCCGTTCTATTGCTGGAACCTGCTCCTGACTTAAGATTGGAGTGTTTTCGTCAAAAAAAAATTTAGAAAACTTATTTTACAGGTGAACGGGAGAACGAACAGATAATCCAATGGCTTCACTCTATCAAGGAAGGTTCTACGCCAATAAGCATGACGGGATAAAATTTTACTGATAGTTCTTGCGATGGAAATAGAGATTACGGTGGAGTAATGGAGATTTAATCCCAGGAACCGAGATCCTTTGATAAGAAAGGAAGAGTCAGGAATCGTGATAATATTAATTATTTATGGAATTTTAGAAGGATAGAGCTGTCAAATATATGGATCAAAAATTAATTTTTGGATGCTGTGGACCGGATGTTGGGATAAAAATCAATATGGTCTAAAAGATTAACCAATGGTCAATAACCAGACTGCTATTTATTTATTTAGTTATTTATTATTATTTTAAAGTTCAAGTCGCTTTACGTCGCCTTCCCGGACGTGGGGGGAGGGTGATGCGCCGGTCTAAACGGGAAATCGGGGCAGTAGAGAGGAGAAGAGAGAGGCAGGCGGGGACGAGCCCCACAGTCGTAGCGTATCTCTTGGATAGCCGGAGTGCCGAGTGTTTGATCGCCTGTCCTATCTGCATCTTGCGGGAGCCATTTTCTTTGTCAAAAAAATAAAAATTTCTTGTGGGAGTCCCGCACCACCCAACTCAACCGAGAGTCTTCGTCTCGCCCCACCCACCCTCTCTCTCTCTTTCTCCCTCCCTGCATCCCGCGCCCTCTCGGGTTTTGGGTGTAATTGAGCAGAAGAAGAGAGTCGAAAGGAAGAAAGATCGCGGATTAATTAAATTAAATTAAGAGGGGAACTTGCCACCCACCATCCGCAGGTCCAACAGCACCCAGAATACAGCGAATCATCATCATCATCATCATCAGAAGAAGTTCTTCTTTTCCCGTCAGAATCGATCAGGTCATGCGCTACAGCGGGAGCTTCCCTATTTTCGCATAGCTCTTGCAGCCTCTCCAAATTAGAGGTTTGGCTTCCTTCCTTGCAATTCTTTCTTCTTCTTCTTCTTCTTCTTTTTTTTGTTGGTTGGTTTCATGTGACTCGTCATCATCGTCATCATCATCATTCGAAGAAGACTTGCTGATAAACTTGAACCAAAAATTATAAAAATTCGTCGATCGAGAAAGGAAAGAAAAAAAAAAACTCATAAGACACAGAGCTCGGCTTCTTTCTTGTCAACATCTATGTTCTACGTATGTCCGTTCCCGGTTCATCTAATGCCTTTTCTGTGTAAATTCTTTTTAACGATTCTTGATTTGTCTGATTTCCCATGACATAGTGTTCGGTGGTTCCTTGCAAGTGAATGGAATTGTATAGAAATACCTGGCGACAAAGATGCTTCAGCTAAAGAGAATACGCTTTTTTTGTCTTTCAACGGCCTAGCAGTTCATGATCGAAAGCAAGTATCAAAGTTCGGCTTGATCTGATGGGAAGAAGGTTCTGCTGCTTTGGTAATCCACAAATAAGGGAAAAGAAGAATGGTTATCGCACAAAATCAGATTCAGGTACGATTCCAGATCATCCACTACCCTCCATGTTGGTTGGCTGATAGCTCGCCATCTTTGCTATGGTACACTGGTACAGGGTATCGGATTCTTTCAAGTCTAGGACTCTGACAGGCTGTCTCGGATAGGATATGTTCACGTATTTTCATTTTTTTCCTTTTTTTTGGGTTTAGATTAACCATTGTAAGCTACCTATCTTATCTTCGGTTGTTTCTTGCAGATTAATGGTAATCAAGAGGCATATAACACAAAAACAAATGAAACATCTGTTACCATGCACACCAAAAAAATGAAATTGTCAACCCACATAAGAAGAATTTATTATAGAGCAACTTATCTGTCATTAACATAAATATATATAAGTCATAAGCCGATACCCCGTGACTGTCACAGTAATTTCCCAGAGTTTCTTTGTTTCATTTTATGCTTCTCAATTTGTTGAGTGTAGGGTTAATCATGGCTAAAGAATAAAAGAAGGTACCTGGTTCATTCAGATTTGGGTTGCAGGATTTTAATTTCTTTCTTATAAATTTAAGATTTTTTTTGTTCGAAATACTTCAGAAGAATCCTACAAGTTGCAGTGAGATGTTGACATATCGAGATATCATAGATCAACGTTATATGAGCTCATGCATGATGCATGTTGCTACTCTTATATTTGAGGGAGGAAAGCGTTGTATTATTACAAGAGAGATTATTGGTAAAATAGAGAGGAATCATGCATGATGTCATAAAGCTTTTAAAATCCAAGTATCATATAGGTGTTATGCATGCCATTTGCTTACATTTGAATGTTAGGTGCTATCCAGGCCTTTCTTTGATTTTTTTCCTTTTTAGCTTCTTTAATTAGACCTGGAGTATCCTCCTCGGAATAGTTGCT
Source organism: Areca catechu (assembly GCA_021397845.1). Classification (NCBI taxonomy): domain Eukaryota; kingdom Viridiplantae; phylum Streptophyta; class Magnoliopsida; order Arecales; family Arecaceae; genus Areca; species Areca catechu. The sequence goes on along the minus strand of CM038050.1, from coordinate 189,530,927 downwards.
TGAAGGATTGGGAAAAATAAAATTAGGTCTTTCTGAGTACTGAATTCTTCTAGGGAAAAAATATTTGAAAGCATCAAAAAAGGTGATCTTTTGGGCGTTTCTCTGGCCAACAATGCCAAACTTATAAACTTAAGTTAGGGTCTTATAATCTTAGCTTCTAGAGGGTAATGCTCAATCTGAGCTATTGAATCATGTTAACTTGGGGGCATCCTGCTTTGCAGGATGATGAGGAACACAACCAGCACAATTTTTCTTGTGTACTTTAGTCCTCTTCGTAGAATCCCTCAAGTTATGTACAATAGAATAGTTATATGACTGGTTTGTTGCATGCTAAAGATTTGCAAGAGATGGCATTCACCATTCTAAAATTGGATTCTGGAATTATTCCTTGTATTTCTATTTTCATCCCCATATAATTTGAAACATCATGGTTGGGGATGGGTCTCCTTGGAGTAAGGAGTGGGAGGGCCATGAGTTCATGAGGGAGTGAAGGGAAGCGGAAAGCAGGACAGCAGACTAAATATTCCAGAAAACAGTCCTTTAACACCGTAAGCCCCTTTAGTTTTGGGGTATTCTGCTATTATATAGTATTTTGTTCTTTGTTAAGTTTGTATCTTGGAAATATTCTGTGTTCTCATATTATGCTTCTTCTTTTTTTTTATTCTTATACTTTCTTTATTCTAGATCCTCCTTTATATTTCAGAAAAAACCAGATATTCTTGACATGAAAGAATGTGCAGGTGTTGGGGCAGGTGTTGGTTTAGCACAGGCACCAAAAAATGTGCGGCTTTTTTCTTATAATGAGTTGAAGTCAGCAACACGGAATTTTCATTCAACAAACAAAATAGGTCGTGGAGGGTTTGGAGTTGTATATAAAGTGAGACTTTGGAGTTCTGTTGTAGTAGATTACTTTATCATTTTATTCATTATTTTATTGCTAGTTTGGGTTGTCAAACAACCTTTTCATTCTTTTGCTATGATGGTTTGTTTTATACTCAACAAACTGATTTCAGTTTAATGGTTCTTTGCCATATGCCAAGCCATTGTTGTTATTTTTATACTCAGGGAACATTGAGGGATGAAACACAGGTTGCAATAAAGTCACTGTCTGCTGAATCAAAGCAAGGAACGAATGAGTTTTTGACTGAGATTGATATGGTATCAAATATTAGGCATCCTAATCTTGTTCAACTGATGGGGTGCTGTGTTGAAGGCAGTAACAGGATTTTGGTTTATGAGTATCTGGAGAACAATAGTCTAGCAAATGCTCTACTTGGTAATTAAACAGTGAAATCATCATTTAGAACTGTTCGATTCATAATCTTCATGAACATGTGACTCAGTCTCATATAAACCATCTGGAATGTCAGGTCCAAAGAATAAGCGGATTGCTTTGGATTGGCCCAAAAGAGCTGCTATTTGTGTGGGTACAGCTCATGGTCTTGCATTTCTCCATGAGGAAGCCGAGCCGCATATTGTCCATCGAGATATCAAGGCTAGTAATGTTTTACTAGACAGAGACCTAGCCCCAAAAATTGGAGACTTTGGTCTAGCTAAGCTTTTTCCTGACAATGTCACTCACATTAGCACACGTGTTGCCGGAACTATGTAAGTGTTATCTTACCCTTTTTGTTTTAATTTTGGGGATAGATACTTAGTAGTTTATTTTGTAGATTTTGGTTGTGATTTAGGTGTGTTGATTCCTTTCAGTGAAATAGTTAGCATTACCTGTATCTTGATATGCATCTTGCAAGTTGTCTGTACATTCAAGATCTGTTTCTCCAATCATACTGGCTTCATTTGAAGAGCTTATAGATTTCAAACTTAAACTATGAACCCAAGGTGTAGCATAATTCATCTTCATGAAATTGTTTGATAGGTATTACATGAATCTTCGTGCTCATCTTGCAAGTTGTTTGTGCATTTAGGATCTGTTTGTCTGGTCATGCTGGTTTCATTCGATGAGCTTATAGATTTGAACTTAAACTTTGTGAACCCATGGTGTAACATATGGAATGAGGTCTTGAAATCTTCTGCAGATGTAAACATTCCAAGGATTCTATCTGATCATGCCTCTAAATGAATCTACAGGGGTTACCTGGCACCAGAATATGCCTTACTAGGGCAATTAACCAAGAAAGCAGACATCTACAGTTTTGGAGTGCTTGTACTTGAGATAATCAGTGGTAGGAGTGGCAGCAAGTCAATATGGGAACTTGATATGCATACTCTTCTGGAGTGGGTAATCCTCTAACTCATTCCACATGGTTCCATTAAAGCTGGTTTGGTTTTCAATAAGCGAAAACTCATTCCTTTTTTGAAATTTAGACGATTATCTTCATTTTGTTTAGTATATTAGAGCATATGAGTTAACAACAATTTAGGCTAAATTGGTTGAACACAAAGAAAAGGGCATCAGCTTGTGCAGTAGAGATCTTTGGAGGCCTTTGAATGAAGATTTGCTAAGTATCAGGAGGGCAGGTGAGAGAGGGAGGACCTAATTACATATGAATGGGAGTTGTCAGAAGGACGTGAAAAGGCTGGCACTTAACAGTAGACATGAGCTTCCATGGGAGAATCAGTGGTGAAGTATTCACTTAACTGTAGAAAAATTTGCTCTGGTATTTAGCAGGTGTTCATCTAAGTGATTCTTTCTATGCATTGTTTTCACTGGCCGCGGATGGTTCATCACTCCAATGCATGTGGAATGTATTGATCGTGTTTGCACTTTGCAGACATGGAAGCTGCGAGATGAAGATAGGCTGTTCGATTTAGTGGATCCGGAACTGGTGGGGTATCCAGAGGAGGAAGTCTTGCGCTTCATCAAGGTAGCATTGTTTTGCACCCAAGGTACGTCAAACCAGAGGCCCTCCATGAAACAGGTCGTAGAAATGCTGTCAGATGAGATCAGTCTTGATGTTGGAAGCCTAATTCAACCAGGCGTGGTTAAAGACAGAGTTCGGACTCCTGGAGATCCTAGTGCAAGTTCAGGGGGGAGTTCCAGGCAAAAAAGTGACCAGTTGGCCAAGGCATCTTCAACAATCACTTGCACAAGAAATATGAACAGCTCTGCCATAAGCATGATTGAGGTGCAGCCTAGATGAGAGATCTGCAATGGATAGAATCAGATACTTCCCAGCTTACCCTAGTTCAATTTGCGTCTAGTTCCATTTGATATCTGTAGCTAACGTTGCATTGCAGAGCACTTGCTAATAATGGATTCTGTGCCATCTCTCTGGGCAGGACCCGTGCATATTCAGCGACAATGTCCAAATTTCTTTTCATATTACAACATGTTTAAAGAATTCCCCTGATTCTTTCGCACAATAAAAACAAAGTGTTGTTAACAAGGGTCCAGTCCACTTTTCTCTTGCTAGTGTATATTCGACAAGGGAAATTCCACGTTGTGTTAAGCATGGCAGTCTTGAGCATATATCGTGTGCTATGGCTAGTCTGCATGTTGTACCTCTGATGGCTATGTTGACCGCACGTAATTTCAAACATAACTGCTGAAACAGAGGTCAGCATTTGCATGTTTCCAGAAGCTGGTGGGTTGGGAAGGATGTTAGCATCACGGCCATTCCTGAAGGCTGTGCTCCGACCGTAGTCATCGGTAAATGTGAGAGGTTGGCAGATTTGACCTGTAGACCGCTAGTCTAAACTGACCTGCTAGCATTTCTCCGGCTGCATGGTACGTGGAGATGATCCGACGCAAAGCCATCCCGACTCTTGTGGCGCGTAAACATTTCCACCACCCCGGATGCAGAGAAAAGGAACAGCCCCTTGCTACCCTTCACCGGGTGCCTTACCCCAGCTCGCCCCCACTAATTCAGAAATCAATTTGGTTACGACACCAAATCACCGGATGATTTCAATTTGGTGTTGTAATCTTTCAACTGGTTTGCTAACTGTCAACGGTTTGGTTGATGCTCATGCGAGCATACTTTAGGATTCCATAACGCCTACAACTAACAGCTGGCTTTATTTGGATTGAAAGACTAAGTGAATCAGAATCCGTGGAAATTAGGGAGCCAGATTTGGTTACATCAGGCTGCAACAAAAGCTACTAAAATTATTAATGTATTAAAAAAAAAAAGATATAGATTAAAAATCGATAAGGGATTCAGGATTGCTGAATCCACTTGCAGAGCAAATTTATTCACCAATTCCGAGAGCATCCAAGGAAATTCTCCAACACAAGAGCCGAAAAATTTGTCTAAAAGCATCAAGTTGTAATCTCTGTTTCTTGCACTGCATGGCAATTGATCGTATCAAAAACCAGACCAGAATAAGCTTTATCTAGATATTAAAATAGCAAACTGCAATAGAGTGATGAGAAGCAATCCTTTTCCACATAAAGGCTACTTGACGAATTATGGCACGAAACAGCATTACCCAGGATGGTCAAAGGATCAATAAGCATGGCTGCAATTTAGATGGTTTTCTACAAATTACACCAAGCCATAATACCAAGCAACCATAAGCAGAGACTCAAGCAACAGCTACAACCTCACCAAGACCAGCAACAGCAGCAGCCTTGGGAGTGGCTGAAGGGGCCACGGCAGCTTTAGCATCATTAGAAGGCATGGTACGAGCAGCTGCAGGGACAGATTTCATGTGTGGAGGTGGGGAGTGCTTAAGCTTCAGCAGTATCTGACGCATTCTTGAAAGATCAGCAGGCTTCCCAGGTTTTTGGCCCTGGATTATAAGACCTGATGGTTTCTTCTCCTCTTTCTTTCCTTTTTTCTTATCTAGTGCTGGCACCTCACGAGGGACAAGCTCTGCAATTGCCTTCCAGTAATTCTTGTCCGCCTCATCATGAAATTTTGCTTGATTGGCCAGAAAAAGCTAACATCCAAGGATATTCAACAAATGTATCAGAAGACAATCAAAACAACAGGCAGCATGTTCCAGTTTACGGTGTCAAAATTCTGAAACAGGACTGGTCAGGAATAACATATGAACATGGTGTTAAATTTACATGGACCATAAGTATCGTACCATAGAAATTTACTAGCTTTGCCAGCTTATGGACATAGTTTTGCCCTGTCTTTGGAAAACCAACTCAAATTGCAAGCCACTTCCTCTATCTAACCATTACCACCAAAACGGCCTCAAAATTAATTTAATAAAATGTCCCAGTTCTAACCGAGAGTCATGTAACTTGGAGCAAAATTGAACAACATTTACCCTGAGCTATTCCAATTGGAGACATTCTTTGCATGTTGATCCATGCCAGCAAAATTAAATATTTCAAATTGTTTTGTCTAGAACCCTAGCTACATCTTTGACCCTTCCCATAACCCCACTAAAGTTGAATACATTTCTTTATCTTGGGTTAGCCATTTTTGCTCTTCCTTTAGTCTCATGAATTCCAAAAATTTCCTGGTCACATATTTCCCTAATGTCATAAGCAACACCAACATGAATCCGAGAGCATCTACACCTACATTAGTATCCATACTGCATCTAAAACATGTAGAATTTATCTTGAATTGTATATAGAAGATCAGAAGATAAAATAATAAATAAAATAAAATATTAGATCATGCATACTTGATTTCTTGGAAGATCCATGATTCTTGTTGCAACGAACTGTGAAAAGAACAAGAACTAAAGGTATAAATCTTCCTCTCGATCTCTTCATTATGCCTGCTTTCTTAAAGGATAGGTGCTCTTTTAGGAACATAAAGAAAAACTTATATCCTAGGATTTCTATAGACAAATACATATATAGAAGTGGATCGGGGACCTAACCTAGTTAGCAATGTCAATGGGTCAACCCATTACAGAATCCATTAACCAAATTAGACCTACACCAATATCTGTTACATCACATAATTAAAATAATTAGATCCAAATAATAATATGATTATACAAAAATTATGAACTCCATAACCATTTATTCAGACATCAACTCAGTCCATATTTCGAAATAAAATCAAAATCAATCCATAACCAATGAAAGCCCACCTTACAAAAATTTTCAACATTCTCCCACTTGGACAATATTGATTATTTTTTATTTATTTATGAAAATATATTTAATATATATATATATATTTAAAAATAATTTTCAGGCTAAGCGCATCTCATATGGCCACATATGCAAATGTCCTGAATGAACAATGTCTTTAATATAAATCCGGTCCGCTAAAACTACTAATATTGAATCATAGCTATCTTCGTACCATTTATCGATATAAAATCCCCCTATAGTTACACATGTTAGTAAATTTACCGACTTGGACTCTAGTGATGTAGTGCATGCAGTGTGAACTTTATACCCTTGCGATCAAACATACGAAATTCATCATCAATCTACTTTATATTACAATTCTATTATATATCTCAAGACGAGTCCTTTATATCTTCAAGACGAATCATGATATCAACCATATTAATTATAACGCTAACAATACAGTTATGCTTAAGTAAAACTTTATGCTTAAGACTTATTTAAAATATCTTTATGCTTAAGCTACACCTTTAAACAACATTTACAAACAACCATATATGCACAAATATAGTATCGTATTTCACTATGAAATAGTAAAGAAAATATCATAAAACAATGCTTTCACTAACCAAATCTATCAAATAGATCATATCTAATAATTTGATAAATGGATCTGTTAACATTGTATAGGTCTTTATATGCTCAATTATAATATCTTCATTTTAACCTGAATCTCTGATTGACATATATTTTAATCTTTATATGAGTGGAAGCATTGAAAACTTTTATTATTCCTTAAAAAGAACATAGCTGCACTATTAATATAATAAATCTTAAATAATTTTGAGATGGAAACAACAATCATAAATTCCAAAATAGAGTTCCTTAACTAAATATCATGAATTGTGGCTCCTCAACTAAATATCATGAATTGTGGCTCCTCAACTAAATATCATAAGTTGTAGCTTTGTAACATGCCACACACTCTGCCTATATAGCTAATAATGCCACAAGAGTATGCTTTATACTTTTTTTAGAAAATAGCCCCTCCAGTCATCTAAAAATATATTTTATATCATCCATGTAACTAGCAAAATCAGAATCACAATATTTAGTTGCCTCAAGAAAATTAGACTTTCTCATAACCTTTCAAGCTATGTTCCAAATGCTTTATGTCCGGATTTGACATATAATTACCAAGACACTAATAGCACACGCTATATCCAAATTGATGCAAACTTGTTGCATACGTTAAACTATACATAGTAGTAAAATAAGACATTTTCATGGATTCTCTTTTTATATCATTCTTAGGACATTGAATTTTGCCAAATTTATCTTTCTTAACCATATGTATCTCCCAATTTGCAATTATGCATACTAAATTTACTTAGAACTATTATATATAAAATATGAAAAATAAATTCACTCCCACTAATCTTAATATATATGTATGTATCCACTTTATTCTTTACAAATTTAAAAAAACTCAACATCATTAGATTTAAGATATTATTACCTTAATGCCTATTTAAAACAACTATTTAACATCCATCTAATAAAATTCTAGATCAAAATGAGCTATCAATGTCATAATTATTCTGAAAAAACCCTTATAAGAGATTGAAGAATAATCTCATTACTATTTGTGCCTCTTTCCTGTATGATCTTTATATAACCAATCTGACAATTAGAGTCTTTCTTGATTTTAAATGCCCATGTGCACCTTATAGGTCTATACTCTTTAAATAATTTTACCAGATCTTATACTTTATTTTTAACCATAGACTGTACTGCATCACATATGGTTTCAAGCTATTTAACTTATATGAAACATGCAATAATCTGATCAAATAATATTAAAATAACCATATAGCCAATTTATAAATATTCTCATATAAATAAACCAAATAGTCATTAAGAATGACAGGTTTTCATTTTCTTTAATATAATTTCTTTACTAGTATTTCATTAATCAGCTATGAAGGTGCTATAATCATTTCACATATTTAATATTTCTCTCTCACTATTCTTTCATCATGATGAAATATAAGATTTTCTTGAATAAAAGAAATAAGCACGATGACTTATATTTCTTCTAATATCATATTTTCAGTATAAGAACATCTACAATGATCCATATCAGACTTTATAAATCTTGCATGATTAGATTTAATAACCTTTGTATCTCTGTCAGGGTAATAGAATATGCATCCTTTTGATATTATTTGGATAGCCAATTAAATGATCACAAATAATTTTAGATCTAACTTTATTCATCAATAAATTATAAATCTTAATCATTGTAGGGTAGTCCTAGATATGAAAGTAATTAATATTGAACTTTTCTACTAGTCCATAAATTAAAAGGTATCTTGAAAATCGCCTTACTAAGTATTTTATTCAAAATATAGATGGCAATCTTTAGGACCTCATCCTAAAGATATCCTGATAAATTGCATCCACTCATCATATTTCTAATAAGTTCCTTAGAAGTGTGATTATCTCTCAGCTACATCATTTTGCTCAGGAGTTCTATTTACCTTTTTGTGTATTACATATAACTTTGAATTAACTAAATTGCATAGAAAGAAAATTAAAAGCTTGATGAATCAAAAAATTATTAAAAATAAAGATCTCAAACTACTAAGCTTAGATACAATATTCTCTAGTTCCATAACCTAAGCACTAATACCATCATACCATCATTGCTCATATTAATTAATTTATCCATTAGCTATCCAGCCTCTATCTTACCAGATTCTATATACCCCTTAATAATGAATTTAAAAAATTACTTAACATTACCATTCTCAAGTATAGCATATAGAATGGAATCAAAAAAAAATATTTTTCAAGATCTCTAGATTAAGATCTAAAGCATTCTTACTAGTAACCCAAGATGGACGATCATTATGTAATGTAATATCTAAATTCCATCAAATTCCAGTGCTAGCTCTATTTCACATTTACATATTTTATAGCTTATTACAATCAAAGTCTCAATAGGAGCTATAACATTACTTAGTTCAAAAATATTTGCTACTAAACAATATTTATACAGTTAAGAAATAAAAAATATAATCAATAAATATGCTTGAGCATATTTATCAGCATTATTACTATAAGAGCCCTTGGTGCAATACCACAAACTTTTCTTAGAAAGAAAGTGACTCGCATAAAGTACCATCTATAATATATAACATCAATCAATGCAACGGTGCTAGCTACTAAGCAACCTCATGCAGATAATTAATAAACAAATATAAACAATATGCTTTAAAATATTTATAAGCAATATTTTTATGAGAGCCCTTGGTACAATACTATTATTTTTTTTTGAAAAAATATGGCCCACATAAAGTATCTCTCCAGTATTTAATAGAATCAAATAGTAACATACTATTAAATTTCGAAAATCCACCTATTTTGATAGAACAAATTATTAGACAATATACATTCACTAATCACACAATATTCCACTTCAAAATTATAATACAATAAAATCACTTTGGAAAGATAATTGTATGCTATAATTTCATGACGCATCTCAATTCCTTCAAAATATCATATTGAAAAATCTTGCAAATCTCAACAAATGGATCACTTTGGTAGTCACTATTCATTAAAATCCACAAATCATCAAATGAGGAATCAATCAGTCATGAAGGGGATGGGCTCTTAATTAAGGCCACAATGCCGACCATCCTTTAACTCTTTCCATGGGCAAATGTGCAGTTCCAATTGCCATGGGCCTGCAACATGCATGTATCAGACATTTTGTCGTGGAAAGTGAATAATAATAAAATCAATCTAACTAGGCTCGGACAACTAACTTGCTAACCTGGACTTGTAATTTCAAAGGGAGATCAATGATAGAGAGAGGGATATGTTGGTAATAATCTTAACATGTATTAGCCATAGAAAAATAAAGCAGGAAGGAGATATACAAAAATAGCTGCCAGAAAGGATAATAACCAACAAACAGGTCAAGTAGATGATATGCCTCAATAGCAATGTCCCAACTTATGGTCAAATTCTACATGCATGATTGTTGAATAACCATTGTTTGAAAATACTCTACAAACATCAAGAGATGCAAGAACTGATGGATTTTACAAGAACAAATTTCTCAGGCAATATCAGAAAACTTCAGCAAAGGATACTTAAAAGAGTGCCCTAGGAGTCATGAATTTGTTCATTCAGATTTCTGATTCCAGCATTTTGTGGAAATAGTATTTTTAACAACATTCAGTCCACTCACCTTCTCCTTCTCTCTGTTATTGGCTTTATTAGTTTCACAGTTAATTTCGCTCCTCCTTAGGAAATCAATTTTGTAATCTTCTGCTTCCTCCCTGATCTGATTGACCAACTCTTTCTCCCTCCTTTCCTTTTCTTGAAGCTGTAAATCATTTTGCCTGCCAGTCAACAAATGAGATAAGGAGGTTATAAGTTCCTGCACCATGGCTACCATCCAAACTCATTTTGCCTGCCAGTCAACAAACGAGATAAGGATGTTATAAGTTTATGCATCATGGCCACGATACAAACTTTCTCCCGCTGACAATGGGGAACTAGATTTCCAACACAAAAGATAAAGCACATAGCTACAAATACATAACAAACAGAATTCCTGTCCCAAATGGAGGGGAAAAAATCAAATAGCACTTGACAGGGGAGAAAATAGTATACACCATCTTTGCCAGCATCCATATATATCTCAAGAAGACGCAAATACCGTATAACATCTCACAAGTCACAAACCGTCAACGAGGCAAACTAGTGATGATGCTTTTGACAGAAGTAAGATCGTGGAGTTGAGAGAAAAACTTTTAGTCGTTGGTTTCCACTTCGATCGTTATTCAAGTTGTTCTTTTTCTTCCCCTTTTTTAACAATCGCATTCAGATCTCACATAACACGGTCCTGGATCGATAGAGCTATGATAATTAAACATCTGCGGCGATTACTTGTGGCCAGTGCAAGGAGGCCCGGTCCGCTGGCCAGGTAATAGTAATCAAATAGATCGATGTTAACGAGAAGACAAAGGAAACAGAAGAAAGAAATTGGGGATGGATCAGATCACACGGAACGGAAATCAGGTCGACAGAATCGAACGACAAAACAGATGAGAATAGAGAGGGAGAGCTGGGAGATATTCTCACCGTCTCCATTCTCGGAGTACAAAGCCCTCTTCGGGTCCCATCTCCGCCGGCGGAGGCAGGATCGGCCCATCGGAGACGGCGAAGGCCCCACCGAAAGCCCTTCCGTAAAGTTCCGGCGAGAGGGGGGATAGTCCCCGAGGATCGGCGGCGGCGTAGATCAGCGGCGCGGACGGGGTCCCCGGGATGGTGGTAGGGGGCGGGAAGGATCCGTCGTCAGCGTAGGGGGATGGGGGAGCGAAGATCGGAGGGACGGGGTTGTCCTTGAGGAGGGAGTCTTCGGCGTCGTCGTCGGGGGAGAAGGTGTCGAAGCGCTGGGAGGGGAGGCGAGGGTCGTAGCCCATATAGCTGACGTCGTCGTCCTCAAAGGGGCGAGTCGTGGAGGCAGGGAGGCGGGTGGGCGAGTCCACGCCCGTCCCGAACGAATCGGCGAATGCGCCGGACATCGTGCTCCCTCTCTCTTTACTTCTCAGCTGGAATTGGGCTCCTCCGGTCTCTCCCCTTCGCGCAGGAGCGGGCGCTTGCTCCTATGCGCTTCGCCCATTCTTTTGCCGGAATTTTTTTTTAAAATAATATTATTTTAATAAAAAATTATCGATATAGATGATTCAGAATATATTTATTAAAATAGATGATTCCTATCATCATGGCAATTACGTATACCTGAAATTTTTTTTTTTTTTTTTTGAAAAAAGAATCTAATTTTATCTTTTGAAAAAATGATTTTTTGTAATCATCATTTTTTTTTTAAATTTAATTTTGAAATTGATATGATATGAATTAAATTGATATGACTTTCAAAAATAATTTTTTTTATATAATTTTATAAATATTATTATTTCTTTTATATAAAATTAATAATTTTTAATTTATTAATAAATTAAAAAAATTAGTATTAATTAAAATTTTATATATTATTTTTTTGATAATATTAATTATTATATTATTTTAAAATAACATTAATTAAAAATAATATTAATTAACTATATAAAAATAATATTAATTTAAAATTAATGATAAATTAACTAAAAAATAATATTAATTAAAAATAACATTAATTAAAAGATATTATAATAATATATTATAATATATATTATATTGTAATAATTATTTTATATTCTAAAATATAATAAATATATTATAATTTATTATATTATATATTACAATTTTTATAATATAGTATAAAAAAATTTTGAAAAAAATAAAAAAATAAAAAATAATCATCATGTTGATACTATTCGGTCGCTAGTCCGGTACCAGTTCGATCGACAGCCCGGTATCAATCCGATCCCTTGCTCAGGAGCGGTGGCAGGACCCCGACGACCGGACCGGCGATCGGATCTGTGGCATGACTGGGGCTAAACCGGTGACAGAATCTTGGCGATCGAACAGGTAGTCGGACCCCGGTGGCCGAACCGACACCCGGACCGGCGGCCAAACCGGGGGCCACACCGGAGGCCGGACCGTGGGCCGCACCGGGAGACGGACCGGCGGCCGGACAGGGGGCCGGATAGGGGGCCGGACCGGAGGACGGACCGGCAGGTAGTCGGACCAAGGTGGCCGAACCGACACCTGGACCGGCGGCCGGACCGGGGGCCGCACTAGGGACCGGACCAGCGACCGGACGGCCTCCGGTGCGGTCGCCGATCCGGCCCCCGATCCGACCACCCGGTGCAGCCCCCGGCCCGGCAACCGGTCCGGCCCCCAGTCCGGCCTCCGATGTGGACCCCGGTCCGACCCCCTGTCCGGCCGCCAATCCGGCCCACGGTCCGGCCTATGGTGCGAGCCCCGGTCCGACCGCTGGTCTGGGTGTCGGTTCGGCCACCCGAGTCCGACTACCTGCCCGATCGCCAAGATCCTGTCACCGGTCTAGCCTCAGTCATGCCACAGATGACAGATCCGATCACCGGTCCAGTCGTCGTGGTCCTGCCACCGCTCCTGAGCAGGGGATCGGACAAACACCGGGTTGTCGACCGAACTGGTACCGGACTAGCGACCAAATAATATCAACATAATGATTATTTTTTATTTTTTTTATTTTTTAAAAAAAATTATACTATATTATAAAAATTATAATATATAATATAATAAATTATAATATATTTATTATATTTTAGAATATAAAATAATTATTACAATATAATATATATTATAATATATTACTATAATATCTTTTAATTAATGTTATTTTCAATTAATATTATTTTTTTAGTTAATTTATTATTAATTTTAAATTAATATTATTTTTATATAGTTAATTAATATTATTTTTAATTAATGTTATTTTAAAATAATATAATAATTAATATTATCAAAAATTAATATATAAAATTTGAATTAATACTATTTTTTTATTTATTATTTATATATTTAAAATTAAAATTTATTAATTTTATAAATAATAATAATAATATTTATAAAATTATAAGAAAGAAATTATTTTTGAATTCATCTTTTTTGGAAAGACGAATTCAAAATTAAATTTGTTCTACCAAAAAATAATTCAACATCACATCAATTTAATTCATATCACATCAATTTTAAAATTAAATTTTAAAAAAAATAATAATAAAATTGAATTCGCCTGAATTTAAACCACGTCCGAAATCACCTAGATAAATTTATCCCGAACAATAATTTTTTATTAAAAAAATATTATTTTAAAAAAAATTCCTCGCTTACGGGCTGTGTGCCTAAAATTCAAGTCGTCAGGCGTCCTGCTGGCCGGCAAAAGAGGTTTTTCTTTTAAAATAATATTTTTAATATTTTATTTTTTAAATTAATGTCATCCCGATTATATTTATCGATATAGGTCTACGGATCAAAAAAAAAAATGAAATTATAGACAGGACCCGTGATTTCAAAAAAAAAATAATAATAATATTTTATTTATCAATTTAGATGTACGACCAAAAAAGAATGCGATTTCAAAAAAATATATATTTATTATGGCAGAAATTTTTTTAATTATCTAAATATTTTTTAAAAAATAAGTTACTAAAAATATTTTCATAACTAAATCAAAATTTAACAACAACAGTTTCATAATTAAATCAAATATTATGAAAGAAATTTTAAGAATTAAATCAAAATATCCTCCATAAAATTTGATAATTCATGATTTTGATTTAATTTATAAAATACCCTTCATAATGTTTGATTTAATTACGAAATTACCATTCGTAAATTTTGATTTAATTATGAAAATGTTATTGGTAGCTTATTTTCAAAAGGGTATTTAGATAATTAAAAAAAATTCCACCACAATAAATGCCGCTTAAATATTCTTTTTTAATTAAATTTTAATTTAATAAAATTTTAAAAAATAAATAATAAAATTTAAAATAATATAATAAAATATTTAAAATAATAAAATAAAATTTAAAATATTTAAGATAACATAATAAATTTATAATGTTTAAAATTTTAAAAAGAAGGAGTTTGAAATCGCTGGTCCGCCTTGACCCTGGTGGTCGGACTGGTGGCCAGACCGGTGGTCGGACCGGTGGTCGGATCCTGGCGACCGGATCGACCGTCGGATCGGTGACCGACTATCAGACCAGTGACCAGACTGGCAGCTAAATCGGCGATCGGACTGGCACCGATCTAGCACTCGAACTAGCTGTCGGATCGATGATCGGAGCCGGACTGACTATCAAACCGGAGGCCGGATCGACGACCGTGCTGTAAAATCGCAGATTATAATAATTTAAAAAATTATTATAGTATCATATTATTATTATTTTATTTTTAAAACTTTTTTCTAGTTTTTTATTAAATTTTTTATTTGGTCGGACCGGTGGCCAGATCCTAGCGACCGGATCGACCGTCGAACTGGTGATCGATTGTCAGACTAGTGGCCGGACTGGCAGCTAGACCGACGATCGGACTGGCACCGACCTAGCAGCGAATGGCTGTCGGATCAATGGCCGGAGTCAGACTGGCTATCAGATTGGTAGCCGAATCGACGACCGGATTACGAAATCGCAGGTTATAATAATTTAAAAAAATTATTATAGTATCATATTTTATTTTTTATTTTTAATTTTTTTTAAAATTTTTTTTAGATTTTTTTGTTTTTTATTTTTATTAAAATTTAAAATAAAAATAAATGGAGGAGAAATCACGGGTTGGATCCATGATTTCAAACAAGTTTTTATTTTTTTATTTTTATTTTTTTGTGAAATCGCAAGTTCAACATGCGATTTTATCTTTTTCATTTTTTTTTTATTGATACTGTACACCTGAATGGGTAAGTATGTATGGGTTGGCATTAATTACGGAAAATAAAATTTTAAAAAATATTATTTTAAAAGAAAAACCTGCTGAAACAGCTCTCTTTTTTTTGATAAATAGCTCTCTTTACGAGATTCCCTCGCGCCACCATTCCGTCGAGTGATCAAGGTGCATGACAGGGATAAGTGACGCACGAAAGATTATGCCCTAATGCTGCATTTGATGCATATAATATATATATATATATATAATTTTAGATTTTTTGAAGTACGTGACTGGAAGCTATTAATCTGACATCGTGGTGATATTAGGCGATATACTCATCGGTTGGTAGGAAGGATATGCATAAACCTTACGACCCGAATCGATCAATCCCTTGGTGAGGTAGGGCTCATGGGAAAGCTACGCTGGAAATTTATCCCGTCCTTTTTGTTTCATCAAAAAAAAATATAGATGGCCAATAATAATAATATAGATTATTAATATTATAAATTATAGATAATATAAATTATTATATTTGATATATGCAAGTAATATTATATGATGGTGATGAAATTTGCTCGATCATCAAAATGAGTTTGAGAAAAGACGAAAGCGATTGTATCTATAAAGAAAGTTATGATCGAAGGAGTTTTCGATAAAGATATTCCGACAATCAAGTCAATATTGCAGACTAATTAGAAAGGATAAGTGCAAGTGCATGAGGATATATAAGGAGCATAAGCAGAGGTGTGCATATATCTCTGGGGTTCGTTTAAAATCCCTTTTATATCTGATCCCAAGGATAGTTTGAAGATAATCCAGCACAGCAATCAGCAAATAGGAAATGATGGATTTTTGGAGCTGATATCTAAATTTCTCGATGAAGATCATCATTTTCTGGTTAGAATATCCTTCCATTAATGAGAAGTTTTATTTATGTGCCTGGCTTCGAAAAATATGGCTTATAGAAAGGCCATGCTTCTTTGATGATTGAGATGTATTCCAGATATTACAACTTGACAGTTTATCTATTACAAAGAGTCCTTCAGAATGAGTATTGGTAGATTCCTATTTCGATCCTTTAATGGATGCTCTTATAAGAGTGGCTAACCAAATCAAAACTTTGCACTAGAGTTCGGTAGGCTAAAGGACCTTTTGCGGCTGGGGTTCTATGGAACTCGAGTTCATGAAAGCCTGGTCCCCAATATACCGAAGTAGATAGGGGCATGTATCTTAATCGGGCGTCAATTAGACAGTAACTCGGTTGACCGATGTTACAGTAGTAACCAACCCGTTCAGCCCTGGTGCAACGGTGGGTCCACTTGAAGAAATAAGTCCCCGTGGAGGCCAGGTCGACAGCTCGGCCAGCCTACTCTAACCAGGTCAGGTCGGCACCTCAGTCAACCCAGCCCGACCGTGCCTGGAGCCCAGTTCGGTCGGGCTGGCACCTCGGCCCAGGTCGGCAGCTTGGCCAGCCCACTTCGATCAGACCCAGGTCGGCTCCAGTCACCCCAGCTCGGCACCATCTCTGTGCCTCGGTCCGCGAGCATCGGAGGTATGCTCATCCAGGTCTCTTCGCCAGTCACGCCCATGCACGTCCGTGCCAGGGGAAACCGTCGCCTGGCTTTGCACCGCCCAAGCCTGTGCCAGCCCAGCTCTGCGCCTCTCCTCGGTCCGCGTGCAAGGGAGGCGTGACCTTGATCGAGTCCGGCTCTGCACCGCCCAAGTTCCAGCTTCGCACGATCCAACCCGGATCCCTTGCAACGGGCACACGCGACACCGCCCTCTCCAGCGCCCGGCGTCCACCCGCAGGAGGCCATCGCCCGGACCAGCATCCGGCCAGCCTCGGCTTCGCCCGACCTCGCCCGCATGACACGCCCTCATGGCAGATCGGCGATCCCGTGCCTGGTCCGGCTCCTCCCAGCGGGACTCCGGCGAACAAACCCCGTCTCCGGTCCAGTCCGGCGCCCGGCTCACCCACGAGAGAGCTCCGCCTCGCCTCGGTCCGGCTTCGTCTGGTGTGGGGAGCAGTCCGGCACGCCTGTAGTCAAGGCAGCCCTCCATGCGGCTCCGGCTCGGCCCGACCTTGCCAGTGCGCCCCAGATCCGACCCGCGTCCAGCTCCGGTCGACCGCGGCATGCCCGAGCTTGGCCACGCTTCATCCCAGGTCGGCTCCGCCTACAGGGGAGTAGGCCGGCTCCTCCGGCTCCGCACGATCCATCTCAGCTGCCCAGCCCGGCACGGATGTGCCCAGTTCAGCCGTGCCAGCTCAGTTGCCCGCGCCTAGCCTGGCACGGACATGCCCAAGTCAACCCGTGCCAGAGTCGCGTTGGCGGCACGAACCCGCTGGTTCGGTCCCACGGCTCAGCGGTGTGCCCAGCTTCGACCGCCCGCCGGGTCGTCCGCAGCGGGCTCGGCCCCGTCCGCCCATGGCGTAACCCCGCAGCATGCCTCCACCCCCTCTGGCTTAGCCTGGCACAGATGACAGATTCGATCGCCGGTACAGTCGTCGTGGTCCTGCCACCGCTCCTGAGCAGGGGATCGGACTGACACCAGGCTGTCGACCGAACTGGTACCGGACTAGCGACCAAATAATATCAACATAATGATTATTTTTTATTTTTTTATTTTTTTAAAATTTTTTTATACTATATTATAAAAATTATAATATATAATATAATAAATTATAATATATTTATTATATTTTAGAATATAAAATAATTATTACAATATAATATATATTATAATATATTATTATAATATCTTTCAATTAATGTTATTTTTTTAGTTAATTTATTATTAATTTTAAATTAATATTATTTTTATATAGTTAATTAATATTATTTTTAATTAATGTTATTTTAAAATAATATAATAATTAATATTATCAAAAATTAATATATAAAAATTTAATTAATACTATTTTTTATTTATTATTTATTTATTTAAAATTAAAATTTATTAATTTTATATAAAATAATAATAATATTTATAAAATTATAAGAAAGAAATTATTTTTGAATTCATCTTTTGGAAAGACGAATTCAAAATTAAATTTGTTCTACCAAAAAATGAATTCTACATCACATCAATTTTAAAATTAAATTTTAAAAAAAAATAATAAAATTGAATTCGTCTTTCGAAAAGATGAATTCAAGCCACATCCGAAATCACCTAGATAAATTTATCCCGAACAATAATTTTTTATTAAAAAAATATTATTTTAAAAAAAAATTCCTCGCTTACAGGCTGTGTGCCTAAAATTCAAGTCGTCAAGCATCCTGCTGGCCGGCAAAAGAGGTTTTTTTTTAAATAATATTTTTTAATATTTTATTTTTTAAATTAATATCATCCCGATTATATTTATCGATATAGGTCTACGGATCAAAAAAAAAATGAAAATATAGATAGGACCCGTGATTTCAAAAAAAAATTAAAAAAATTAATTTTATTTATCAATTTAGATGTACGACCAAAAAAAGAATGCAATTTCAAAAAAGTATATATTTATTGTGGCAGAATTTTTTTTAATTACCTAAATATTCTTTTGAAAATAAGTTACTAAAAACGTTTTCATAACTAAATCAAAATTTATAAACAACAGTTTCATAATTAAATCAAATATTATGAAAGTAATTTTAAGAATTAAATCAAAATCATAAATTCGTGATTTTGATTTAATTCTCAAAATATCCTCCATAATATTTGATAATTCATGATTTTGATTTAATTTATAAAATACCCTTCATAATATTTGATTTAATTACAAAATTGTCATTCGTAAATTTTGATTTAATTATGAAAATGTTATTAGTAGCTTATTTTCAAAAGGGTATTTAGATAATTAAAAAAAATTCCACCACAATAAATGCCGCTTAAATATTCTTTTTTAATTAAATTTTAATTTAATAAAATTTTAAAAAATAAATAATAAAATTTAAAATAATATAATAAAATATTTAAAATAATAAAATAAAATTTAAAATATTTAAAATAACATAATAAATTTATAATATTTAAAATTTTAAAAAGAAAGAGTTTGAAATCGCTGGTCCGCCTTGACCCTGGTGGTCGGACCGGTGGCCAGACCGGCGGTCAGACCGGTGGTCGGATCCTGGCGACCGGATCGACCGTCGGATCGGTGACCGACTATCAGACCAGTGACCAGACTGGCAGCTAAACCGGCGATCGGACTGGCACCGATCTAGCACTCGAACTGGCTGTCGGATCGATGACCGGAGCCGGATTGACTATCAAACCGGAGGCCGGATTGGCGACCGTGCTGTAAAATCGTAGATTATAATAATTTAAAAAATTATTATAGTATCATATTATTATTATTTTATTTTTAAAACTTTTTTCTAGTTTTTTATTAAATTTTTTATTTGGTCGGACCGGTGGCCAGATCCTAGCGACCGGATCGACCGTCGAACTGGTGATCGATTGTCAGACTAGTGGCCGGACTGGCAGCTAGACCGATGATCGGACTGGCACCGACCTAGCAGCGGAATGGCTGTCGGATCAATGGCCGGAGTCAGACTGGCTATCAGATTGGTAGCCGAATCGACGACCGGATTGCGAAATCACAGGTTATAATAATTTTAAAAAATTATTATAGTATCATATTTTATTTTTTATTTTTAAATTTTTTTTAAATTTTTTTTAGATTTTTTTGTTTTTTATTTTTATTAAAATTTAAAATAAAAATAAATGGAGGAGAAATCGCGGGTTGGATCCGCGATTTCAAGCAAGTTTTTATTTTTTTATTTTTATTTTTTTATGAAATCGCAAGTTCAACCTGCGATTTTATCTTTCTTATTTTTATTTTTTTTATTGATACTGTACACCTAAATGGGTAAGTATGTATGGGTTGGCATTAATTACGGAAATAAAATTTTAAAAAATATTATTTTAAAAGAAAAACCTGCTGAAACAGCTCTCTTTTTTTTTTTTTTGATAAATAGCTCTCTTTACGAGATTCCCGCGCGCCACCATTCCGTCGAGTGATCAAGGTGCCTGACAGGGATAAGTGACGCACGAAAGATTATGCCCTAATGTTGCATTTGATGCATATAATATATATATATATATTTTATATTTTTTGAAGTACGTGACTGGAAGCTGAATGGCTATTAATCTGACATCGTGGTGATATTAGGCGATATACTCACCGGTTGATAGGAAGGATATGCATAAAATTTACAATCCGAATCAAACAATCGCCTGGTGAGGTAGGGCCCATGGGAAAGCTACGCTGGGAATTTATCCCGTCCTTTTTATTTCATCAAAAAAAAATATAGATGGCCAATAATAATAATATAGATTATTAATATTATAAATTATAGATAATATAAATTATTATATTTGATATATGAAAGTAATATTATATGATGGTGATGAAATTTGCTCGATCATCAAAATGAGTTTGAGAAAAGACGAAAGCGATTGTATCTATAAAGAAAGTCATGATCGAAGGAGTTTTCGATAAAGATATTCCGACAATCAAGTCAATATTGCAGACTAATTAGAAAGAATAAGTGCAAGTGCATGATGATATATAAGGAGCATAAGCAAAGGTGTGCATATATCTCTGGGGTTCGTTTAAAATCCCTTTTATATCTGATCCCAAGGATAGTTTGAAGATAATCCAGCACAGCAATCAGCAAATAGGAAATGATGGATTTTTGGAGCTGATATCTAAATTTCTCGATGAAGATCATCATTTTCTGGTTAGAATATCCTTCCATTAATGAGAAGTTTTATTTATGTGCCTGGCTTCGGAAAATATGGCTTATAGAAAGGCCATGCTTCTTTGATGATTGAGATGTATTCCAGATATTACAACTTGACAGTTTATCTATTACGAAGAGTCCTTCGGAATGAGTATTGGTAGATTCCTATTTCGACCTTTTAATGGATGCTCTTATAAGAGTGGCTAACCAAATCAAAACTTTGCACTAGAGTTCGGTAGGCTAAAGGACCTTTTGCGGCTGGGGTTCTATGGAACTCGAGTTCATGAAAGCCTAGTCCCCAATATACCGAAGTAGATAGGGGCATGTATCTTAATCGGGTGTCAATTAGACAGTAACTCGGTTGACCGATGTTACAGTAGTAACCAACTCGTTCAGCCCTGGTGCAACGGTGGGTCCACTTGAAGAAATAAGTCCCCGTGGAGGCCAGGTCGACAGCTCGGCCAGCCTACTCTAACCAGGTCAGGTCGGCACCTCAGTCAACCCAGCCCGACCGTGCCTGGAGCCCAGTTCGGCCGGGCTGGCACCTCGGCCCAGGTCGGCAGCTTGGCCAGCCCACTTCGATCAGACCCAGGTCGGCTCCAGTCACCCCAGCTCGGCACCATCTCTGTGCCTCGATCCGCGAGCATCGGAGGTATGCTCATCCAGGTCTCTTCGCCAGTCACGCCCATGCACGTCCGTGCCAGGGGAAACCGTCGCCTGGCTTTGCACCGCCCAAGCCTGTGCCAGTCCAGCTCTGCGCCTCTCCTCGGTCCACGTGCAAGGGAGGCGTGACCTTGATCGAGTCCGGCTCTGCACCGCCCAAGTTCCAGCTTCGCACGATCCAACCCGGATCCCTTGCAACGGGCACGCGCGACACCGCCCTCTCCAGTGCCCGGCGTCCACCCGCAAGATGCCATCGCCCGGACCAGCATCCGGCCAGCCTCGGCTTCGCCCGACCTCGCCCGCATGACACGCCCTCATGGCAGATCGGCGATCCCGTGCCTGGTCCGGCTCCTCCCAGCGGGACTCCGACGAACAAACCCCGTCTCCGGTCCCGTCCGGCGCCCGGCTCACCCACGAGAGAGCTCCGCCTCGCCTCGGTCTGGCTTCGCCTGGTGTGGGGAGCAGTCCGGCACGCCTGTAATCAAGGCATCCCTCCATGCGGCTCCGGCTCGGCCCGACCTTGCCAGTGCGCCCCAGATCCGACCCGCGTCCAGCTCCGGTCGACCGCGGCATGCCCGAGCCTGGCCACGCTTCATCCCAGGTCGGCTCCGCCTACAAGGGAGTAGGCCGGCTCCTTCGGCTCCGCACGATCCATCTCAGCTGCCCAGCCCGGCACGGATGTGCCCAGTTCAGCCGTGCCAGCTCAGTTGCCCGTGCCTAGCCTGGCACGGACATGCCCAGGTCGGCCCGTGCCAGAGTCGCGCCGGCGGCACGAACCCGCTGGTTCGGTCCCACGGCTCAGCGGCACGCCCAGCTTCGACCGCCCGCCGGGTCGTCCGCAGCGGGCTCGGCCCCGTCCGCCCATGGCGTAACCCCGCAGCATGCCTCCACCCCCTCCGGCTTAGCCTGGCAGGACCCCGGCTCGACGATGTTGCGCCCCGGGACTGTCTCCTCCGACTTCGGCCCGCATGGCTCCGGTTCCATGTCTGCCACCGGCGCCCAGTTCAGCCACTGTACACTCATCCACGCATGAGTTCGTGCATGGAGCCCCTACACCAGGCATACGACGGTCCACGTGCATGGGAAGGTTCTGCGAGCCTTCTCCCGGTCCGCATGACCGCATGGAGCTTGAAGCGGCGTTCGGCTAGTTCAGCACTTTGGCGCCAAGCCCGGCTCGGTCATCGGGTACACCGCGCAATTTGGTCTCATTCATGTGGGCCCGGTGCATTTCCCGAGGTGGCCCATCCACATGGGCCCGGCGCTCTTCCCAAGGATCCCCCTCCACGTGGGTCCTATGGCACGCCATCTGTAGGGAAGGTTTGCATTTAAGTTTCCTAAGCTACTGTTTATGCTAACTAGTGAATAGTGCTATGCCCAAGGTACTGTACCCCTACACCAACTTCCTGAACCACCTAGAAGAAGAAGGTCCACCAACCTATCATGGCCTCACAGGCTATCATAGCGTGACAAGTCTATATCAAGACCAGCACGCCTCCCCAGGAGCCATCCGTCTACACAAAAATCGGCGTAGAGGTAAGGGGAGGTAAGAAAGAAACAACACACTCTTTTCATTATCACCCTCTGGTAGTATAGAGTCTCCTAAGCTCTCCGCCTCAGAGGTCTTTTATTTTCCTTCGATCGTCCCACTGACTTGATCGTCAGAGTGCCTCTGCCGGAATTCCCAGTGCAGGTCTTTCCTGTTTTGCAGGTCCGCCCGACAGAGGGACGATACGGTGAAGATTTCTTCCACCGGAGAGGCCCACAGGAAGACCACGACACAGTATCAAGCCCCTTCATCCCTACAACTACGAATATGTTTCCCTTGATCGTCTCCATCCGACGAGCCCGATGATGCTGGCAGAGAGTCCACTCACCCGGGCCACGTAAGAAGCTACAGGCCAGGCGATCTAGGCGGCAACAACCGGCAGTTCATTTAGGACCATTCAGCTAAGCATGTTAAAGACTAGGAGGGTCAGAGATAGGTACCGAAGCAAAGTCAAAATTTTTTATCCAAGAGGGAACCAAGATCTCATAAATCGAATGTGCTGTATGCCAAGGTTACTACCAGTAAGATCAAAGGGATCAAATGCCTTTCCCGGTTCTTTTCTCCCAAGAGAGTGGCAGGGTTTTCCCCTCCAACGCATTCAGTTTACCCGAACATTCTATTCATTTTATCCATGCTTAAAATATCATGGATCCAAGAACCGAGATCCAAAATAGCTGAATGTAGCTCCTTGTCCATCCCGGACCAGGTCCGGTCAGATCATTGTTGGTCCTATCATCTTCAAGATCCTAGGCATGGGATTTTCTCCATATCAATAACCCCCCATTCCTTAGTCTAAATTTAAGTATTCGATCTGAAGAGTAGTTCTAGCACCGCGCCTTAAGAATCTTGGTAGCTTCATTGATTTTTGAGTTCTAGAAAGGCAAGCTAATCAAAAAGCTTTTGTATCATAATTATGGTATCTCTCAAGAGAGACGTGAGGAGCAATCACAGCCAGTCCCTTTATAAAGGAGTCTTGGAGGTGGCTTGCAACCGAAGACACTTAAGCCAGCACTTGAGCTAGGGCTATCTTACATTCACTGCATAGTGATTTTCGGTGTAAGAAGGTAATTTCCAATGACTTTTTCTAGTGATCTCGAAGATCTCATGGATTAGTGTGACATTCGGGACCTATGAAGAGCTATTTTGAAGTGCCACAGGAATGATGCTTTGGATAGCAGGGGTTTGGGCATCCCTTCTAGTGTTCCCGGGGTTAGAACCTCGAGAAGTAATTTCGGTGCCTTCGATGCCCCTGAGGGCCCGTTGTTTGCTGAAGAACGAGTCCGGTCTTTTCTTCATGCCTCAGGCGACTATCGGGTTTGCAAGAACAAGTTCGAAGAGCATGGGCATGCAGCCTTTGAGGCTATTGTTCAGGTAAATAGAAAGTTTATTACCCAAGCTGCTGTTTAATTTTTTTGTATCATCCTTTTTAATAACATGGTGCTGTTCAATTTTAATGCAGCTATCTCATCGCTTGTACACTTTCATGATATCGGCCAAAATTACCGAAGCGAAGGCTGTCACAATAGAAGAGAAGCTATGGATATTGAGCAAGAGCTTAGCGAAGCCAAGACTCGTACCACCAAAACAAAGAAAGAATTTGGAGAATAAAAGAAATGCATGGATGGTCTTTTGAAAAATATTGTTCATTCAGTAGAGAAGTTGAGAGAAGTAGGTAGCCATCTTGTCTCGATGCATCGAAAGTTAGAGGTCGCATACACGGGTGAGGCCCGGGTGATCGCAAACACCTAAGCAAAGATCGCTGAATTGGAAAAGTGTCATGAAGCGGTAATTAAAGATTTAAAATCCTAAGCAAATTGCCTAAGTCAATGGTTCCGAGAGGAGCTAAATTTGGCTCGAAGTCAAAATGAATGGTTGTGGAAGGAACTCCACCTCGCCGAGGGTTAGGTGCAAGGTAGCTGCTCTTCAGGGCTAGACGATGAGATTCGTCAAGCTGAACGAGCAAGGGATGAAGCTGTAGCTAAGGTCCAACTCCTTTGATAGGAGTTGGAAGAGGAGAAGAATAGGCATGCTATTGCCTTCCAATAGATTCAAAACTGCCAAACCGCAGACATGGAAGAGAACCTGTTCCTACAGAACTGGTAAAAGGTGGCCAAAGCTACTATTCAGAGTTTGAAGGATAGGATAGTTGATTACAGCAATGAAATTCTAAGACTAAAGGTTAGAGCAACTTTAGCTGAGGTGCAAGTGGGGGCTACGGAGATTCGGCTTTGGCATGCCAAAAGTAAATCATACGAAGCTGGCTTCGAGGATTGCATGATCCTGGCAATCCAGATTCTTTCCGAAGTTGGGGCATGCCTACTTCAGATTCCCATCACAGTGCAGGCCATTCAATCCCATCGGGGTGACATGGTCAACAAAGAATAAAAGAAGGGAACTGATATTATAATTTTTGCATTTTTATTTTTTATTTGTAAGATACTTCTAAAATGAATAAAATGTAATTTTTTTAAAGTATCAGGTTCGGTATTTTTTGAGAATATCTCTTCTATCATTGAGTATTTTTGGTCCTAGTAGTCTTCATTCAGCGATTTCTGATCGAGTCAATCTTTCGAGGTAGGTAGGAGTGAACGAAGTTCATTCTTGATCGAATAGTGCTCCAAATCTTTTTTAATATGTGATGGTGTTTAAGAAGACATTTCATCACAGGTTGCTCAAAAGGGGACAATGATAAATCTATATCCTAATTTAAGTAATAAAATAAATATTAATTAATCTATTTTTTAGAAATTAATATTTTTATTAGTGTTTTGCAGAAAAGAAGTTTATAGATAGAAAGAGCTCAATTTTTGGAATCTAATAGCTCAAACGATATTTAAATCGAAGTTCAAACGGGTCTAGAATCAAGAAAAGAAACCAAAATAATTAAGTCTAGCACAAATTTTAAAGTAGCCTGGTTCATGGTGGACCGGTCACTCGGTTTACAAAAAGGGAGAGCGGTCCTTGGTAGCCATGGTCTTTGATCTACACTCCTACTCCGTGGACCATCATCCTTCTCGAGCCCTATTATTCCTCCCTCTCATCGCTGTTGCCGTGGAGAGATTGTCGTTGACTAGAGAAGCCACCGGAGAGCTCGTTACCATCCATCACTTCCTTCTGAGACCCCCTTGCCAGCTCAAGATGACCGTCAGAGATGCCGTCGCTGCTCCTCTTAGTTTCTCCACTGCTTGTGTCACTGCTAGCCAATGCCGCAAGTGTTGATCCCTGGAATGATTTTGATGATAACGAAACATTGGAGCATGTATTTGATACTAATGATCTTTAAGGTTTGAAAAGTTTTTGTAGGATGTCTCAAATGGACAATTATTTACCCTACAATTATGAGATCATTGTAGTGTATCAATGTACTCATAAGAAAAGTTTCATATATTGAAGAGCCCAAAGAAAATTTGTTCGTATATTCATGTAAAAGGGCCAATTTAATGTAATTGTAAAGTTTAAATATCTTATATTAGGTTTAGAAGAAGTTAGAAGTTGTTTGGAAGATGTTGGAAGAAGTTTGGAGAAGTTTGAAAGCTTTTGGACAAGTTTTACTCGAGTCGACTCGACAATTAGAGTTGATACATTGTTTTGGCACGGCACAAAGATTTCTGATACACAGTCAACCAAGCCGACTCATTGAAGATCCGAGCCGACTCTTCCAAAGTGACAAATTCAATTATGAGAAAACCAGTCAACCGAGCCGACTCAATTGAAGTGAGCCGACTCTTCCAGAGTTCAGTTTTTATCTGTATAAGCATCCGAGCCGACTCGACCCATCCAAGTCGACTCAAATCCCAGAATTTGAACAGTAATGTCTAGTTCCAGAAATTGAATTTCTTGATTTCTAAGCCCTCCAACAGCTAGTTCTCGACTTCTAAGACACTCCAACAGTCATATTTACCTAGGAATACTTCAAGAGGATATAAATAAAGGATTTAAGTCAAGGAAAAGAAATTTTTTGAAGAAGAGATAAGAGCATTGAATATCCTAAGTGCTTTGAAATGAAAAGAACTCAAGTTCTCCAACAACTCCCAACCAATTTCTTGAGACAATCATTGAAGGATTGTGAAAGCCTTGAAGAGCATTGAAGAAGCATTGAAGAAGGCTTCATTTAGAGCTTTAATTGCAACCATTCAAATATTTGGGTTTGTTTTAAGTGTTGCTTCCTTTTATACTCTATTGTTGAGTTGTTCCAGGTA
This sequence comes from Areca catechu, assembly GCA_021397845.1. Classification (NCBI taxonomy): domain Eukaryota; kingdom Viridiplantae; phylum Streptophyta; class Magnoliopsida; order Arecales; family Arecaceae; genus Areca; species Areca catechu. The sequence continues at coordinate 189,503,450 of CM038050.1, read as the reverse complement.
CAGCAGAGGCTGTAACTTATAAGTTGTTTTAGGTTATTGGTGAGCTTTGAAAATTATGTTTGGGTTATTAGTGAACCCGGGAAAACTAACATTGTATTGGATTTTGGATTATGAGCTCGTTATAAAATAATCCGGCTATATTCGGGAAGAATATAGTGGAAATCTCAAGTTTGCACCTTGGATAGTGAATGTAGGAGCTGGGTTGCTCCGAACCACTCTAAAATTATGGTATTTGTGATTATTCTTGTCTTTACTTTTTCATTTGCTTCCATACACAATATTGTACACTTCACTCACCATAGAAAGATTTAAAATGGTACATACTTGTGAAAATGTTTTCAAACCCAATTCATCCCCCTCTTGGGTTGGCCATCTGGGCAACAGCAAGTCACTGATCATCTTTCATCTTCACCAACTCGCCATCCAGATCCACCACCCATGCCATGCACTACTGAGCTGCCGCCTATCATGCCACCGTCTGCTCTCTACCTTCACATAGATCCACCACGTGGCACCTCCACACCACCGTCACCCCCTCATCATCGTAGTCCATCGCTGACCAGGATTGATTGATTGAGACCAGTCAAAGGGAGTATTTGACTAGGAGGACGAGATCTCATGCAAGGAATTTGTTCGAACGGGAGAAGGAAGGGGATCAATGATCAACGACCAGCATCCCATCAAGTAACAGATTGGATGGTTGAGAATGTTTGTTATGATATATGGTTGATTCTGACTTACATTGATTCCAAATTTGACTTAAAGAAAGCTCTTGACGAGCTCTATAAAAGGTTCCTAGGCAATAGTCCAAGCATTAGTTTCATAGCAAAATTTTTTTTAATTTATTTTCTTGTTCTCTTGTTTAGATCTTGTATTAGGCTTTGGAAAGAAGGAAAATTATGGAAGAGATGCTCATAATAGCGGTGCATGGCTAAGCTCTTTCGACCTGGGATGAAGATGAAGCTTGTATTTGGGTTTAGTGTTCATATCTTTTTAGTTATTTTGCTGATTGAGATTTTGATCTAACACATACAACCTATATCCTTTATCGATGTATCGTGATATCTAGATACGGTACGTGCCTAACAGAGGTAGCTCGTGGTGTGGTGGATTAGACTCCTAATCTTATAATTAAAATTAGGTAGTTTATACTCTACATAGATGTGCCGTGTTCCTGTATACGGTCCATACCTAACAAGAGATAAATTATACTAATATTTAATTTGTAAGTATTATTGATATTATAATATAAATAAAATAAAATAAAATCTGTTTGCATGATAGATTCGAATTCTTGAGTTACTTCTCTTGTTTTCTTTAATTAATCAATTTAAAATCACTTTCTTTTAGAAACCACTATTTTAATTTTATTCTAATCTTTCTACAATCCATTTTTTTACCTTTTTTGAGAAATAATTATTCTTGATCCCGAAGGATATAATCTCTATTCACCCTAACTATAGTAGTGAGTTAGGTTTATTTTTGACTATCCGATGATAAGCAATCAAATTTTGGCACCGTTGCTAGGATCCGGGTACAATTATTTTGCAAAAAAAGTTTAAAAATATAATATATTTCTTTTTATTCCAGCTATTGCTCTTTTTAATTTTATTGCATTCTTTGTTTTAGTTACCTTATTTTTTTATTTCCTTCTATTTTTGTTAGCATATCAAAAAATTTTACTTTCCTTCTTTTCATAAGTTAATTCCTGATATAATTAATCTTCTCTTTTAATTAAACTACCTTAAATAATCCAAAAGAAAAAAATATATCTTTTCATAACACTTAATTAATTTAAGAAAATAAATAACAAACTTTAAAAAAATTTTAACTTTTTTGGATACTTTGTTTTATCTGCATTGCATACTCATAAAATACCTTAAGGGCATTGATGTGGCAAGACCGCTGACGTGGGGTACATCTTAGATTCAGTCGGCAGCCAGGCGGGTAGATAGCACCGTGTCAGGTTTCTTTTCGAGCTCCTCCTCCAGGTAGCCCCATCGATGGTCGTGCCCACCTCAGCCATACTCGAACTCGACACATCCGCTCCTTCGCCAGGTGGCTTCCTAATGGTCGAGCCCACCTCGATCGGAGTCGAGCCCTCCTCTGCTCCTTCGCCAGGTGGCTCCTCAAGGGTCGAGCCCATCTCTGCCGGAGTCGAGCCCTCCTCCGTTCCTTCGCCAGGTGGCTCCCCAAGGGTCGAGCCCACCTTGGCCGGAGTCGAGCCCTCCTCTGCTCCTTCGCCAGGTGGCTCCCCGAGGGTCGAGCCAACCTTGGCTGGAGTCGAGCCCTCCTCCGCTCTTTCGCCAGATGGCTCCCCGAGGGTCGAGCCCACCTCGGTCGGAGTCGAGCCCTCCTCCGCTCCTTTGCCAGATGGCTCCCCGAGGGTCGAGCCCACCTCGATCGGAGTCGAGCCCTCCTTTGCTCCTTCGCTAGGTGGCTCTCCAAGGGTCGAGCCCACCTCGGTTGAAGTGGAGCCCTCTCCTTGGAAGCATGAGGAAGAATGAAGGCGCCATCCTTAAGACCGCCGTCGAAGCAGGCGCGCACAGTGTGGCGCGCCCAGTACGGCACCCCAAATCTGCTACGGTGTGCGTAACCTCGTTTACACCAATTAGGGAGAGGTGCCCCAATCGAGATGTCAGATCCTGCGACTGACCACCTGAAACTCCTCGAAGGAGAAGGCCGCATTTGGGGTCTCAGACTGGAGGGCGGCTGCACCCAGATCGAGGTTTCACCTAATTTCTCCCTCCATGATAACATGCCGGGAAAGACATGTTCATGACTTAACTCCCTACTATAAGAGAAAATGATCTCGGGAGAGCGGCCAACGGACACCGTTGACCCCTAAGCCTCCCCCCCCCCCCACGAGGGGGAAAATTGAGGCACCGGAGCGATCGACGATCTAAAGAGGCACCAACGGGCAAGAAAGAAGGTAAGCAACCGAAAGAGGGCAAACACATAAAAGAGCAAGACAAGTGATCACTTGAAGATGGGAGGCTCCCTAAGGATTCCTGGAGCGAATCCCGCGAGCACGGTCGCCGCAACTCAAGCACCGCTCCTCTCTCATCTTCTCATACTCAATTATTTATTAAAAACTCCTCTAACCATGGTAACCGAAGTGAGATCCACCTTAGGAAATCTATTACACTTTGCCATCCGCTGACTTGATCATCGGAGTGCCCTCGCCGGGACCCCCGGCCCGGGTCTCTAACATTATTTTGCAGATCCAGGAACACCAGGATTCTGGAGTAAAGGGACAGACATCCGGCGCCACTCCATAGCTACAGGTCATGACGTTAAGGTCGGCAACAGATTGGCGCACAAGGAAGGGGGGAAAGGCCCCTGTACAAGCAATCTCCCCACGAGCTTGAAAACAGCTCCACTCAAAACATGGTGGTGACTCGTGGACAAGAAGCTTCCACCAATCGAGCGGGAGACCCCCCTCTCACCCGGGCCCACATAGCTCGGAGAGGGAGCTTCTCACTCCTCAACTGTCCTTGGTAGATAGCCAGTACGCTACACTTATCCAACAGATACAGGTACTGACCGCGGCCATGAGGCAGTTGCAGCACCAACAGCGCTCCCTAGTCACTCAACCCTAGCTAGGGACCCCTGCGGTCCAAGCCGCGAGCTCCCGTGGAAGCCTGCGCTCCATCCAAGGTAGGCCGTCCAATCCGCAGGCCATAACCAATCCCCGCGGGAGTCACCAGACCCCTACAAAGAGGAATCATTCCGGGTTGATAAACTGAGAGAGCCGATCCCCGATGGATGATAATGCCATCGTCAGGCACGGCAAGCACCACCGAGGCAAGGCCCCCCGTCACGACCATCCCCAGCTTTCAACTCCTTCTCTAGCGGCCTCAGTGGAAGGCTCCACTGATGAGGCCATCAGGCACCTGGCTGAGAGACGCCTAGAAGAGCAAGAGCGCAAGCTAGCGGAGCTCTCCTACCAGTTCGCCAACATACAGGGTTCCTTCAAGGAGCTAGTGGGCTATGATGCCCGACCTCCCTTCTCCCGGGAAATCCAAGAGGAACCGATTCCAAGTCGATTCCACATGCCTCGGGTTAGGGATGGCAATGGGCCGGGTTCGGGTCGGGTGCATAACTACCTAAACCCAAATCCAAATATTCAATACACTATCCAAACCCGACCCGAACACTATCGGGACTGGATTTTTTTTATCCAAACCCATCTCAATTGGGTATCGGGTAATCGAATTTACCCGACCCAAACCCAACTGAGTCATATTAAATATTTTTTCATTTTTATCAACTTTAAAATCATCTACAATTTTATAAATTATACATACACTAAATAAATAAAATTTAACTATATTTTTAGTTCAACAGTATTTAATTTCATATTCAATCAAAATTTATATTATGAAGTTGGTAAATTATTAATTATGATATTGTTTTGAATTCACCCGAAATAGAATATGATGCAAAAAAATTTTCAATATATATATAATGATTAGGGCATGGGATTCAAGTATTTTAAAATTTAATAACTAATAATTATAATTAATAAAATATATATTTATTACATATATATATTTAAATATTAAAATAATTCAGGTCGGGTTCGGGTCGGGTGTATATCTATCCAGTCCCGGCCCAAATCCAAATTTAAGCATTCGGGTTTTACCCAAATCCAGTCCAAACCCAGTCAAAGCGTTGACTACCGGTCCAATCAGATCGGGTCGAATCAGGTCGGGTACCCATGGATTTGGATTTTATTGCCATCCCTATCTCAGGTGGATCCCTACGATGGGACCACCGACCCCCTGGACCACCTGAAAAGTTATAAGACTCTCATGAGAGTCCAGGGGATGATGGACGCCCTCCTTTTCGACCACCCTCTGGAAGGCTGCTCGAGTCTGGTTCACTCGCCTCGAGCCCAAAAACATCGACTCCTTCTAATAGCTGGAGAGGAGGTTCATGGCCCACTTCGATGCTTGTCGAAAGGTGTCGCGAGAGGTAAATAGCCTCTTCTCTATCCGGCAGCAAGATCACGAGCTCCTACGAGACTATGTAACCCGCTTTAAAGCTGCCGCCGTGGAGATCTACAGTTTGAACGAGCCCGTCGCCATGCTGGCGTTGAAGCGAGGGCTCAAGACCTCCCGCCTGACTTATTCTTTGGACAAGAAGCTGCCGAAGACATACTCTGAACTCCTCCTCCATGTCCACAAGTACATCCACACCTAGGAGACCGACCGTACCAGGAGAGAACTGGATGGAAAGCCCCCGAAAAAGCCGGTCCCAAGAGACGCGCCTGGAACGTGGAGACCTGGGCTGCCTACGAACTTCTGAACGGGATCGAAGCCTAAAGATGGTCCCGTCCCCGAGAAAACTTTCACTCCCCTCCTAGCTCTGAGGTTAAAGATTCTTATGGAGATCGAGGTGAGCGCTACTTGCACCGACCTCCCCCACTAAGGCCATCAAGCGATCGCGACAAGATAAAGTACTGTCAGTTCCACCACGACCACAGCCACGACATTGAGGACTATCGCAACCTGAGAAGGGAGATCGAAGACCTGATCAAGAGAGGCTACCTCAGGAAGTTCATGAGGAGCGAGGTGCTGGCGAAGGATCAACCAATTGCAGCTCTCTTCCTAGTTCTTGCAGTTGACAATCGGCCCACTGAGAAACCCATGGGCATGATTTCTTAGGGAATAGAGCACGCATCGAAGAGAGCCCGGGAGGGAGGAGATCTGGAAAATGTACTCCCCTTTGTAAAGGAGAAAGGAGGTGGGGAAGAAAATGTAAACGATGATGCTGTCGTGGTCGAGATGACAATTGCCAAGCATCCTGTAAGATGCATCATGGTTGATAGTGGGAGCTCCATGGATGTACTTTTTAATGATGCTTTCTCTCAGATGAACTTGTCCCCCAATCGACTGAGGCCAGTGCACACCCCTCTCATGAGTTTCACCGGAGATTCTATAGGAGTCGACGGAGAAATTACCCTCCCTATCACCATCGAGTCACCACCCCGGCAGTGCACAATCATGATGACCTTTATCGTCGTCAGACTCTCGTCGCCACACAATGCTATCCTTGGCCGCCCCGGGCTCAACATACTAGATGCGGTCATATCTACTAAGAGATTGTTGGTGCAATTCCAGACCCCTCACGGTGTAGGAGAGATGATGGGGGCACCTCAACCTGTCCCGCATTGCTTGCAGGCTGTCCCAGGGGCCCGAAGTGTTGAGCTCGACTATGACATCGACAACCTCGACCAAAGGTTATAGGACCCTAGGGGTGGCCCCGTCGAGCATCTCCTGGCATATCCTCTTGGCTCGGACCCACTGAAGATGGTGCAAGTAGGAGCCCAACTACCAGAAGATGAACAGGCTCGCTTGCTGAGTTTCCTTTGGATGAATGCGGATGTGTTCACCTAGACTGCAGTAGATATGCTAGGGATTTCCCCAGATGTCATCACTCACCAGTTGAAGATCGATCCGAAGTGCCGCCCAGTTTGGTAGAAGAAAATGAACTTTGCCTCGAAAAGGTAGAAGGCTATCAACGATGAAATGGAGAAGCTCCTCACTACCGGCTTCGTTCGCGAAGTGCAGTACCCCAGTTGGTTGGCGAATGTAGTCATGGTCAAGAAGAATAATGGAAAGTGGAGGATCTGTGTAGACTACACCGATCTCAATCGTGCCTGCCCAAAAGATAGCTTCCCCCTTTCGAAGATCGACCATCTCATGGATGCCACCTCGGGGCACCACCTCCTCTCCTTTATGGATGCATTCTTTGGGTACAACCAAATCTGGATGCATCCGGAGGACGAGGAGCACACTGCCTTCATCACAGACTGCGGGACATACTGTTACAGAATGATGCCCTTCGGCCTGAAGAATGCTGGCGTCACGTACCAGCGACTGGTCAACAAGGTTTTTAAAGACCAAATTATCCACAACATGCAGGTGTACGTGGATGACATGCTCGTCATGAACAGGCTGATCTCGGACCATGTGACGACCTGGCAGAGACCTTCCGCAACCTTTGCCTTCACCAAATGAAGTTAAACCCGACGAAGTGTGTCTTCGGCGTGGCAGCAGGAAAATTTCTTGGCTTCATAGTCACCCAGAGGGGGATCGAAGCCAACCCAGAAAAGGTCTGGGCGATTCTTGACATGGAGCAGCCCACCTCCAAGAAACAAGTTCAGCGAGTCACCAGCCGGATAGCAGCCCTGAGCTGATTCATCTCACGATCCGCCGATCATTACCAACCCTTCTTCAAGGCACTACGGAAGATGCATGACTTTGCTTTGATGAAGAAGTGCCAGGAGGCGTTTGAAGAGCTGAAGAAGATCCTGGCATCACCACCATTGCTCTCCCGACCAGAAGAGGGAAAAGAGCTCCTCCTGTATATGGCGATCACTCTGGAGGTCGTCAGCTCGATCTTGGTCCGTACAGATGAAGGAGGGATCCAGAGGCCCGTGTACTATACAAGCAAGCTTCTCTGCAATGCCGAGATCATGTACTCTTGATCTGAGAAGTTAATTTTTGTACTCATTGTGTCTGCCCAGTGTCTCAGGCCTTACTTCCAAACACACCCGATCGTGGTTCTGACGGATCAACCGCTAAAAGCCGTACTAAGCAGCCCCGACACATTCGGATGCCGGCGAAGTGGGGGCTGAAGCTTAGCGAGTTTGACATCACCTACCACCCGAGGTCATCCATGAAGGCGCAGATACTGGTTGACTTCTTGGTTGAGTGGCAAGCCTGGGCGAGGGGCCAGAAGAGAACCCCCAGAATCAATAGCCGGGACCTGAATTGGAGGGGGACATCTGGGTCTTATATATGGACGGAGCATCCAACTTCGGTGGAAGTGGAGCTGGACTCATCCTCACAAATAGCAAAGGAGTTATCACCAAATGCTCGCTCCGCTTCCAGTTTGCAACCACCAATAATCAGGCAAAATATGAAGTGCTCCTCACGGGATTGAGAGTCTCTTGCGAACTGGGCGTACCCAGTTTGAAAGTCTTCACTGACTCACAATTGGAGGCCGGGCGGTCTCAGGCAAATTTGAGGCCCGGGACCCTCAAATGTCAAAGTACCTGGAGTTGGTACGTGCAAGTGTGGCATGTTTCAAACGCTTCAGCATCTCCCACATTTCACGTGGAGAGAACGCTCGCGCTGAAGCCTTCTCATGGCCGGCAACCTTGCCGAACTCGTCCCTGGGTCATGCCTATATCGAGCATCTTTAGACCCTAAGCTATGAAGTGCCCAGAGAGGTCCAGCAAGTTACCCCAGAGTCCAGTTGGATGGACAAATATGTCAAGTACATCATCGACGGTACCTTACCCGAGGATCGAATAGAGGCTGGCCTCATCAAAAGGAAGGTCGTGCACTTTGTGCTGATGGACAGACAACTCTATCGAAGGTCCTACTCCTACCCACTCCTCAAATATTTGAGACCCACAGAGGCAGCAGTCATGTTCCAGGAGATACACGAAGGTCTCTGTGGAAATCATGTGAGGGGCAGAACTTTGGCATACAAGGCCCTCCGCCAGGGATACTACTAGAAAACAATGAGGGAGGACACAGCCGACTTTGCCAAGAGGTGCGACTGCTGCCAACGTCACGCTATCGTGCAATGCCAGCCGGCTGTACCGCTTTCCTAGCTCTCTGGACCCTTGCCATTCACCCAATAGGGCATGGATATCCTTGGTCCTTTTCCTCCTGCCCTCGGGTAGCGTAAGTTCCTGATAGTTGCTATCGACTACTTCACGAAGTGGGTCGAGGCTGAACTATTAGCCCGGATCACGGAGGCGAACGTCAGCAAGTTCGTCTGGAAATCAATCATATACCACTTCGGCCTCTCCCATACAATCATCATTGACAACGGACGACAGTTCGACAATCGGGAGTTCGAGAAGTTTTGCAACGACCTTGGCATCTGCCATCGCTTCACCACGGTTGCATACCCTCAGACCAACGGAGAGGCCGAGGTGACTAACCGGACTATCCTTCAAGGACTCCGAACAAGACTGGACCAAGCCAAGGGTAGGTGGGCCGAAGAACTCCCTAGTGTTCTATGGGCATACCACACAATGCTGAGGACAGCCACAGATGAAACTCCATTCAACATCGTCTTCGACGCAGAAGCAGTGATTCCGGTGGAACTCAGTATGCCAACACTGCAAGTGGAGCAGTACGACAACGTCGAGAACCCGGCGAGACTCCTGCTTAATCTAGACCTATTTGAAGAGACAAGGAACAAGGCTTAAGTTCGAATGGCAGCTTACTAGCAATGGGTGGCCATATATTATAACCCCAGGGTGATGCCGAAGTCCTTTCACCCGGGAGATCTGGTGCTACAATGGGCAGAAGCCTCCCAACCTCGAGAGTGCGACAAGCTCTCTCCGAACTGGGAAGGCCCTTACAGGGTGGTCGAATCCCTCCCTCACGGGGCCTACTACCTCGCCGAGCTCGATGGGGCATGATTTCCACAAACTTGGAACACCGCCAACTTAAGGATGTATTACCAATGATGTAAGACCTCCTAATACTAATAATGAAATTCTCTTTAATACAATGCTTGTCTCTGTCTCGTAGGACTATCATCGCCTGATCCTGGGTCTAGTGACCGAAGACGGGGTGCCAGGAGTCCCGCAAGCAATCCGCTGGAAGCTCCAGGAGTCTGACGATTAAAGCCCGGAACCCAGTCCGGCAACCAAAGCCCGAAATCCAGTCCGACAACTAAAGACCGGAAGCTCCAGAAGCACGACACCTAAAGATCAAAAATTATAGAAGCCTGGCACCTAAAGATCGGAAACTCCAGAAGCCCGGCACCTAAAGACTGGAAACTCTTTAAGCCCGGCACCGAAAACTCCTGAAGCCTAGGAACCAAAGATCGGAAACTCTTTAAGCCCGGCACTGAAAACTCTTGAAGCCTGGGAACCAAAGACCGGAAACTCTTTAAGCCCGACATCTAAAGACCGAAAACCCCGGCACCGGAAACTCATGAAGCCCGGGAACTTAAGGCCGGAAGCCCCGGTAACAGAAGCTCCAGGAGTCCCGCACGAAGCCTGGAAGCCTCCAGAAACCTGCACTCCGATCGAGAGTCGAAGTTGAACTTCTAACCAAAGTTACAAACTTGCTCTGGCAGAGGCAAAGGAATCCCAGATCCGCCATCGATCTCAGGTGAGTCCTTGGACTCTCTCAGAGATTACCTCAATCCGGCATAGGCAACCGGGTTGAAAGCCCCTGGATTATCCTAAGTCATCATGGTGGCTATGGTGTTCCGGGGAGGATCGAAGCTTGAAGTCTGACAATATCAGAGCAAATGAAATTATGAGAGTCATGACAAGACAAAACAGAAAACGAAAATTTCAAAGATATGAAGGAAGAAGAGAACTTCATTTCTCATGTCATGTTTTTTACAAGTGAAGAGGACCCCGACAGGCCGGGCGACCCCAAAAAGATAAAATAAAAAACCCTACACTATATACATAATACAAAATGAAGAAGGACCTAGGGTCACTGGGTCGCCGGCTCCCTCCCAGGTCGGCAAGTTCTGCATCATCTATTACCTGGGACCATATCGGCACAGTCGCCTGCTCAGCCGGCTGTTGGGAAATGTGTCCCAAAGCCAATTTCTACTGTAGACAGTTATACATTTGATGTAATTGTATATGAATTATATTATTGAATAAAATGTTTATTCTGGCAGTTCATCACTATTTCATCTTTTTGTAATGAGTTCTTGAGTGATGAAGTCCTTAGGACTATTTGTATGTGATATAGAGAGGATATATTATATAGTCCTAAAATTGTTCACGACCAAATGATACACTTTTTTTTGGATGATAGTATATCAAGTATAGGTCATTGTATGCCATAATCGTTGGTTGTCCTCTTAACCAAGGAGTGTGGAGACACTGGTATGGTATGCAGATGTTGTGTTTGACATTTTATTGAACGTGACCCGTCTGTACTTTTTTTGCCTAGAGTTTTGATATGGATGTAGTTATCGCTTCGATATGAGATCGTCATGGTAGCTTGCGAGCGATTCACTATACTTTGGTGCTGGACTATCGGGATTTCTAATCCAGGAACGAAAGGTTTCTAGGTACAGTTAAGTACTCGTGTAGCAGTGATCGGATCAAGATGGGATTGACCCCTCCAAAGTATTTGGAGCAGATATCTTACTGTATTTTTAATTTAGCAAAATCTTGGCCAGGGTAGTCTCTGTAAAGTGTTACAGGACTTGTGAGGTTGAGACACATTGTTGATGAACTTTATGGGTTGGGCAGTTTAACCCTAAGCCTTCCTGAGCATTGAGGTCAAATGGACTAATTACAGGGTTTTCGTATCTCCTGGTTCTTGATTGTTGCTCTGCAACTTCGATCTATCCGGACGTCGGGTGTCATTGCTAGATGGCGACTTTGACTGGTATTGGAAATGTTCCAGTGCTACCGGCTTAGTGTTCGAACCTATGGGGTCACACACCATAGGGGTTTCTACTTGATCTAGTGATCGGAGAACGATTGGGAATCGTTCATGGACTCACAAAGGAAAAGTATTTTTCTTTACCCTAGTGTCGACACTTGATATTCTTGAAAGTGTCGACACTTGTATAGGTGTCGACACTTATTGATTTCGCAAGTGTAGACACTTGATGTCACAAAAGTTGTGACATAAAATTTTTTCACTAATAGTTGGTGATGCATGGAGGTGGATTAAGTAATGTGATTACTTGATAGCCCAATTTGATTGAGCTATAAAAATCTGGAACGAATTAAATGGGATTTGGTTCAAAATAGGTTTGGGTCCAATTGGGTTGAACCCAATATATGCATACTTGACCCAATTGATTTCAGTTATGAACTGAAATTAATTGAGACATTAATCTGAATTTAAATAAGTTTAAATTCAGTTTTGAGGAGTTATGTAACTTCCCATGACCATAACTTCCCATAACCACCCATAACCCCTCCATAATCACCCATAACTCCCCACTCTCCCTCTCCACCTACATAATGGGCTGAAATGGGAGGACGAAAATAAGAAATAATTCAGCAAAGAAATACTGAAAAAATAAAAAGGGAAGAAAGGGAAGAAACAAAGAAAGGTTCTAGGTTTTGTATGGGTGTGAAAACTTTGGAAAAGAGTGTGCATATTTGTACCTAGTGATCTAGGTCTAGGGATTGAGTATTTAGGAAGGGTTTCAACAACTCATTCTCCACCTCTTGAGTTTCTTCATTCATTCGGAGAGTCCGGCATCGAAAGAAAAAAATGAGTCACGATCAAGTCGTTCCACAACAAGCTAGCACTTGGAGTGGAAGTAGATTTTGAAAGAGCCCCGATGTGAACCACCTGTAGAGGCCGGACACGTGTGCGGCTCAGTAGAGTTCTTCTACCTCTTCCTAGATCTTCCGCAGTGGAGAGCATCTCCACTTCATACGAGGTATGATTTTATATATAGAGATATGTTGCTTTGAAATGTTCATAGCATGAGTTCATGATTTCATAGTTTATATTAATCATTCATGCAAGATCTTGGGCTAAGTAGCATAGAAAAATTCTAAAAGCATGCTTAGATTAAATGTTAACCTTCTTTATCATGCTTCCGCTGCATGTTATTTTGAAAAAGTTTTAAAATAGAAAGCATGCTCGCTACAGTTTTCCTTTCACCGGCTGCCCGGTGACCACCTCCTCAGTCGCCCCCGAGGATGCCCTCGGCTCCTCGGGCTGCTCCTCGGCGCCGCCAATGACAACGCCTCCCAGCTCGAGCTTCGGGAAGAGTGAGGCCACCTTCTTCCGGCAGGCCTCGAACCCCTTCAAGAATGAGTCCATGGCTGTCTCGTGGACCTCATCCTTGAACTCTTGTGATGCCCGGAACTTTGGCATGGCTTTGAGGGCTTCCCTCCTTGCAACTTCCATCAGCCCTGTGACGTACGTTGTCTTTTCATTGGCCGCTGCCAGCTCTGCCAAGACCTCCTTGACCGAGGTCTCGAGGGCCCGGTATCACCCCTCCAGGTGACTGATCTTCACCACGATCTCCTCAGTGCAGCGTTGAGTCAATATCCTCTCCTCGGATAAGGACGTCTAGAGATCCTTGGTGCGCCCCTCAGCACAAGCCAGATCTCCTCGAAGGACTCTGTTGCTCTCCTTCAGCTCCTGGCCCCTCTCCATCAGCTCCTTCACATCAGCCCTAAGGTTGACCAGCCTTTTCTCCTTGTCGGCCTCCCTCTTCTCCACGCTGGTGAGAAAGTCCTGGAGCTGAAGCACATCGATCCCGATCTGCATCAAAGAAGAGGCCAAATTTTCTGAAATCCAACTGGAACATTAAAAGAATGCTAGATACTCACTAAGAAGAGCTGTGGGAGGATCCCAAGCAAGGCCGCCGAGTAGTCCTTGCCTCCCTTTAAGCGGCGATCCCGAGGTTGGACCGCGTACTCCATCATCCTCTCTGCCAGGCCCAGATCCCGGATGACAGAAGAATTTATCAGAATCCTCATCGATGCATGACAGGGCTTGGAAGATGGCTGCGTAGGAGCGTCTTCAGCATGCGAAGACGTGGGCCGTGGGGCCACCGCAGCCGCCGATGGAATGCTAGCCACTATAACTATCGGTGAAGGCAGGCGCGCCGGTCGCTCCTCTTCCCTTCCCCCGTCGACGTCGACGATCTCTGGGGATGGAATTTGTTGCCAAGGTGGTCAGGGAGCCAGTTCCACCACCCTCTGCTCCGAGGTTAAAGTGGGCCTGGGCCCTCGGTCTTTTTCCACCCAGGCCCTCTTCGGCATGGTGTCTCGGGCCCCAACCGAAGTGCTTCGCTTGCGAGCCGACTCCGTCAGATTCTCCATCGAGTACTTCATCCCTGGGGAAGAAAAAAAAGGTCAAAGGAAGATTAGCACAAAAAAAAGAAGAGAAAAAGAAGAAGAGAGAGATGTGGATCCTCACCAATCTCTCGGATCGGGCTAACCCCGGCCTCAAACAAGTTCTGCTCTGACAGCTGAACCTCAAGGGAGGGGAGCTCATCACTAAGTAGTTGGGAGAAGACCTCCCGGTCAGCTGGCACTATTTGGGCATTTCGGTTCAGGGATCGGTCTGGCTCACTCCAGACCCAGTCGATGTCCTCGATCGAGGCAAAGAAATACCGGTTCTTCCATCCCTTGATGGATGTGGGGAGGTCGAACCAGAGGCACTTGGGCCGAGGAGAAAGATACCACCACCCATTATCGGTCGAGTGGCGCTTCAGGGTGAACAAGGCCCTGAATAAAGAAAAACGGGCAACAACCCGTAGAAATGGCAGAATACAATGAAGCCAAAAATAACCCTAATGGCATTAGGGGCCAACTGGGCCGTGACGAGACGAAAGTGGTTGAGAAAGGAAAGAAAAAATGGATGAAGAGAAAAATGAAGACCACTGACGAGGAAGTCTTCGTAGAAAGTAACCCGGCCAGGGCCACTCGAAGTAACCCATTCCCCCGATCTCGGGAGTAAGAGCCGAATGAAATCCGGGACCCCAAACGACTCCCAGATCAAGGAAAGTTCTTCTTCGGTCATCGTCGAGACGAAGCCAGAGGGACCAGAGGAAGCCTCTGCCACTGGAGGGATAATGGTAGAGGCAGGAGGGGGGACAGGAGTAGGAGAAGGAACCCTAGGGGCCCTAGGGCTTCCAATGACTATCCCGTCAGGATGCGGGTGCCTTCGAACTTCGAGAAGAATTTCATCCTCCTTATTGAAAGAAGACGGAGTCCTCGACCGGGAGGGGCCTGCCTCATTCGGGTTACTAGAGAAATGAGGGTGTCGCCCCAAAGGAGCCATTTGAATAAGAAAGGTTCAAGAAGAAGAAGGGGACGAAAAATCTAAGGATTTAGTTCACCTAAGACAGAGGGAAGAACTGAAGACCAGGAAGAAGCAGAAGAGGAGAAAAGATCACAGGGTACTCATCTACTTATTTTGGTTAAGAAAGATAACCCAGGAGAAGAAGAAGGATCACTGGAACCACCGGCGAGGTGCGAGAAAATCAAAATACCTAGTTTTCGGAAAGTCCCCCTCTTTTCAAAGCCAGTCGACAACGGCTGTACAAATCTTTTTCGCCACCACCATCGGATGAGCGCCACGTGTGAAGTCGCCTTACGACGATGCTTCGATTTGCTAAAAACTGCCTCGAGTCTGGCATAACGCAATTATGATCCATCGAAATCATGGACGTGGCGCCTGCACATTGGGCCTCGGGCACGACGTGCAGAGCGGCGGCGATCGTGGCGATAATTAAATCGAATTTTTATCGTACCACATCAGCTTTGCATTAACATTTCTCATCCCAACCACGATGCTTCGATGGGACTTGGGAGTGGGGGGCAAATGATGTGGCAAGATCACTAACATTGGGTACACCTCGGATCCAGTCTGTTGCCCAGGTGGCTTAGTCCCAATAGGGGGGTGAATTGAAAATTATAAAATTTTTGCAAGTATGTGCACAATTAATTCCAATTAGTGATTAGGTGCTGTGTTAATCAGAGAAAGAAAGCATAAGCTAAAAGATAAAGCAAACACAACATAAACAAAGCAGATTTATAGTGGTTCGGAGCAACCCAGCTTCTACCCAAGTTCACCACTCAGGATTTTCACTATATCCCCCGAACTGGAATACAGTCGGATTGTTTTGCAGGTTCACAATCCAAACCTCTACACTTTGGTTTTTGAAACTGGGCTCATTAAAGAAACCTAAGTTAGGTTTTTACAGGTTCACCTAAAACCTCTACACTTTGGTTTTTAGCTAGGCTCACCAAAGAAACCTCTATACTCTGGTTTTAAAGGCTCACCAAAGTAACATATTTGGTTTTTACAACAGGGCTCACCAATAACCTAGATATTCTAAAAGATAGAATAAGAAAAGCAACAATAAAGATAAACTCTGTTGTCTGGGTGGTTGCCAATGCAGCTCGAGTGAAGATCCATTGAATGCTCTTCAATGCACTTTAATGGCTTCCTTGCTTTCCTCAAAAGGTGCTTCAAGCTTCTGGTAAGAGTTGTTGTAGGCTTGAAGGTAATCTTTAAAGCTCTAGTGCTCTCTTACTTCACTTCAATAAGTGTTCAATAAATGCTCAATAAATCATTAGCCTCTTCATGGATGTTCTCATACCTTTTTTATAGAGACTTCAACTGCCTTCCCATGATTTTGAACGTTATAGACTGTTGGGAGGTGACAGGTTACCGTTGGAGCACTTTTGGAATTCAAAAACTGAGAACTGGAACTAGCCGTTGGAGGTGACCCCGTCATTCCAGTCGGCTCGGACAAACTTCGAGTAGGCTCGGATGAAGTTCAGGTCGATTGGGTTCAGTGCCAGTCAGCTAGCTTCCACAGTTAAAAAAATACCTCACTCTGGACGAGTTGGCTGGGCTGAATTCCAGTCGACTGGAATCTCAGAGGCTTCTCAGACCATTTTCAACTGAGTTCTGGATGAGTCGACTGGATCTAAATCCGGTCGGCTGGATTCCTGAGAATCTTATAACGTTCTCAACCTTGTTCTGAACGAGTCGGTTGGATCTTGGTGCCAGTCGGCTGGATCTGCGTGCCAGAGAACTTGTCTTCAGTGCTAGTACTAGAGTTGGCTGGGTTGTTCATCCAGTCGGCTCGAAGGTGATTATTCAGTCATATCAGCTTCAAACTTCCAGAACACTTGTCCCAAGCTTTAACAATCTTCTTCAAGCACTACTTACAATAAATTCAAGAAAACTTGAGCAAGAAGGACTAGTAGAAGTAACCCTTTAATTGATTTTAACAGGAAACTTTTTGTAGGGTTCTTCTTTACAAGAATCTAAGTATTTTACAACTCAACACAAAATATTAAAGATTGTAGGAAAAAAAATATGTCAATGTAGCTGTCCTATAAAAACTTGTCAATCACTTGAAGAGTTGTTAGATAATTAAATGATGCTCCAATATTTTGTTATCATCAAAATCACTTTAGGGGTCAACAATCTCCCCCTTTTTGATGATGACAAAACACTGGGCATGAAAAGAATTTAATCTATTCACAAGTATGTAAGCATTTAAGTTTAAAAATCAACTGTAATCTCAGATGTATATCAGTATGTGCTATACAGTTTTGCACAAAATCAAATTCATGAACTGTGAGTATCAGATATTGATTGCTTGTATGTATCAGGCAACATTAAGTATCAACTGATAGAAATGATAAGTTGAGAGCATCATAATAATCATTGAAGCATGTAAACTAAGCATGTATATCTCCCCCTGTTTATAAGATTTCTAGACAATATAGATTTTCTCTAAGTTTCTTCCCCTTTAACATTTATTTGAACAATTTATCAGAATGATATGCAAGAGATCATTCAGAGATGCCTTAAAAAACTCCCCCTATTTACTTTACTTTAGTATTATTATTGCAATTCATGTATTCTTTCATGCACACTATTATTCTCCCCCTTTTTGTCAACAATTCAAAAAGGTTAAACAGGTAAGTTCAGAATTTTAAATAGATTGAGAAAATTTCAATATTTGTTTGAGATAATTTCACTTTCTCAACTTTGAGAGAGAATTCTATTTAAACAAATAGAGATGTAATCAAGATAATACAAGTATACACACATTACACAGTAACCAAAAAAAAAGATTCATTTCATTTCTGTCAAAAAGTGTTCAGTACATCATTACAAAAGTTCCAAAAAGGCATCCAAAAAAGTACTGAAACTACAAGATGTATAATCAGAATCATCACTAGGAACATTGACACCTTGCTAAGAAGTGGGTCTAGGTGCTCGACTAGATGAAGCATGTGGAGGAGGAGCCCTAGGGTGAACAGAGGTACTAGGTGCCCTAGTGGAAATGGGTGGTGGATCATATAGTGGTATTGTCCTAGCTGTGATTTCCAATGATCTGACAGTGCTATTGAGGGATACCATTTCCACCCACATTGCTCCCATCCACTAATCCAGGTCCTTGAGGCTAACAAGTACTTTATTTATTGCCTCTTTCATTTCTCCTATCTCTTTCTGCATAGTCACAAGTTCAGCTGCTTGGACATTGGCGAAGGCTTCTGCTGATCCTCGAAGTCTGCCAAACTCCGATCTTAAGATACCAATGCCTCTAGTATAATCTTCTGCCATGCTTCTTGTATCAACAATGGTTCCAACTCTGCCTCTAAGCTCTTTTAATTCAGTCTGATATTCATTTAAAGTGGCATCCACAGACTTCAAAACAGTTTCAGAATTTGAAGAGATGCAATTCAGAATAGGCTGAAGGTCTTTCTGAGGTGCAGTCCTTGAAGCTTCAATAGCTTCAACCTTTTCTTTTAGATTTGATATATTATCTTCTAATTTGTCCAACTTGTTGTCCACTGATTGTTTCAAATCACTAAATAGGGAAGTCATAGTACTAGTCAGTGAATCTATCAAGTTTTTCAATTGCTCTTCAATCTGGACTTGGACAATTTGAGGCTGTGTAGCTGCAGTAGGATAGTCATGCAAAGGAACATCAGTAGAAGGCAGGTCAAACTCCGGTGCTGGCAAGTCAAATTCTGCTGCAAGCATGTTAAACATAGGTGATGGTGCTCTAGTCTCCTCAGTGACAGCAGCATGCTCAGGTACAAATGGTTCAGGTTCCGGTACAGATGTAGAAGTTCCAGCTCCTTCTACATGTTCTTCCTCTTCCTCTTCTTCACTATTAATACTACTGGAGCTGCCAATGGCTCTTACATTTGTTCCCTTCTTTCTCCAGACTCCTACTTGAAAATATCACATTCTCTCAAGTGTTTTAGATGTGTAGATATCAGTGTGATGTAATTCCAATCCATCTTCACCATCTAAACTGACTCTATGGGATTTAAACAACACTATAAGCATCATACCATATGGCAAACAGGATTTGGCTTTCCTTACAGTTTCTTTTATCTGTATGATTATAATATAAGACAAATTGACAGGGGTTCTTTCAAGAATGTGCTCCATGAGACATAGATCCTTTTCGCTCACCCAATTGAACCTACCAGTTCTTTGTAGGAAAATTCAACAAATGAAGTTGTGAAGTAGTCTCATTTCCAATGAAAGGGTGTTAGCTAAAACAGTGCCAATGCCTCTACATCCTCTTTGTTCAAAATTGTTTTCAATGTCTTCTCTCTGTTTTCAATCACTAAAAATCTCAGTCCCTTAGAAGGAATATCCAGTAATTCATGCAAGGACTCTTCATTAACAATAACCCTTTTCCCTTTGACAGTGGATTCCACATGGTTAGTTCCCAACCTTAGGTTTTCATAAAAACTTCTAACCAAAGTGGGATAGGTTTTCTCATTCAATGAACAAAATTTCCTCCACCCTTGGTCTTCTATTAAGTCTCCTATCTTTAATCCAATGCCCTTAATAAACTCAAAATTAATATGTCACCCAGAGGTTACCGGACGAGTAGACATTGAGGGCACATGGCTGGGAGCTGATGGAGCTTCTCTAGTGGCTTCCTCTGCCATTTCTTCAGTGCTTGGCTCTTCTTGTCTTCTTTTGGATCTTCTTTCTCTTTCAGCCGAAGGAGCAACCCTAGCAGATCGTTTTCCTGTCGCACGTTTGGGTACCATAGCTAGGGAAGATCGAAGAACAAGAAAATGGAATGCTTGGAAGGGAGAAGGAAGACTTTGGAGAGGGTTTAGGAGATGAGTGAACCGTTAGAAGAAACAATATAGAAGCTAAACAGTTCGGAGAACAGTTTATATCCCTAAGAAAAAAAGCCTCGGCGTGAAAATCCAGTCGACTCGAGTAGCCCTAAAAAGGCTCAAGTTGGCTTGGCCAGAGCAATCATAAAACTATCAGAGAGTCTAGTCGACTCGAAACTGTTCAAGTCGGCTAGGCCATAACAAGTTCAAAACTCACAGAAAAATCCAGTCGACTCGGATTAGGATCCAGTCAACTCGAACAAGAAGAGTAGAGTTTTGAAAAATTTGAACAAAATTCAGAAGGATTTCTAATAAAATTTGATGGAGATTAGAGCTCCATAAAATAGAATATATAAAGGAGGTTTTCTAGATGAAATTTCCTTAGAATTGAAGGAATTAGGTTAAAGAATTTAGAATGGATCACAAAGTCCTAATTCACTTCTAATTAGCTCAAATCTATCTTGGTTGAGTGGCTTGGTGAAAATTTTAGCTAATTGATCTTCAGTTGGCACAAAGTCAAGCACAATATTACCATTAGAAACATGATTCCTAATAAAATGATGTATAATTTCAATGTGCTTGGTTCTAGAGTGTTGAATTAGATTCTTTGTTAAATTGATAGCACTTGTGTTATCACATTTAATTGGAATTTTAGATTGTGATACACCAAAATCTTCTAGTTGTTGTTTAATCCATAACACTTGAGTACAATAACTACCGACAGCCATGTACTCAGCCTCAGCTATAGACAAGGCTACGGAGTTTTGCTTCTTACAGTGCCATGAAATTAAATTCAACCCTAGAAACTGACATGTACCACTAGTGATTTTTCTATCTATCTTACAACCAGCATAATCAGCATAAGAGAATCCAATCAAATTCAAAATAGAATGTTTAGAATACCAAATTCTTAAATTACTTATTCCTTTCAAATATTTAATTATTCTTTTTATAGCAAGCATATGTATTTCTTTTGGTGATGACTGAAATCTAGCACATACACATATACTGTATAATATATCAGGTCTACTTGCAGTCAAATATAATAAGGATCCGATCATACCTCTATATAGCTTTTGGTCAACATTGGATCCATTCTCATCTTTGTCCAGTCTACAAGCTGGGCTCATGGGTGTGCTCATTGTTTTGCTACTCTCCATACCAAACTTTTCGATGATTTCCTTGATGTATTTGGCTTGGTTGATGAAGATGCCTTCCTTAGTTTGTTTTACTTGAAGTCCAAGGAAGTAGTTCAGCTCGTCTATTAAGCTCATTTCAAATTCTCTCTGCATAAGCTTAGCAAATTCTTTACATAGAGATTCGTTAGTTGTACTAAAAATGATATCATCTACATATATTTGTACAACTAAGATGTCATTATTTTTCTTTTTGATAAACAAAATTTTATCTACATTTTCTCTTGAAAAATCATTTTCAATTAAGAAAGTGCTAAGTCTATCATACCAGGCTCTAGGTGCTTGTTTTAAACCATACAATGCTTTATTTAATTTGAATACATGATTTGGAAAAGCATGATTTTCAAAACCTGGTGGTTGTTCCACAAAAACTTGTTCAGAGATAAAATCATTAAGAAATGCACTTTTTACATCCATTTGAAAGAGTTTAAAGTTCATGTAGCAAGCAAATGCAAGTAATAATCTAATAGCTTCTAGTCTTGCTACGGGTGCATAAGTTTCATCAAAATCAATACCTTCTTCTTGGTTATATCCCTTAGCCACTAATCTAGCTTTGTTTCTTAAGATATTTTCTTGTTCATCTAATTTATTCTTATAGACCCATTTAGTTCCTATAATTGGGTGGTCTGTAGGTCTATCTACAAGTGTCCATATCTTATTTCTTTCAAACTGGTTTAGTTATTTATGCATTGCCATCATCCAGTTTGGGTCAGTCTCAGCCTCTTCTAAGCTATGTGGTTTTATTTATGATACAAAGGCTAGGTAATCATGTGCCTCCTTATGTACAGCCCTAGTCCTAACACCATGTGAAAGATCTTCTATTATTAATTCTTTAGGATGAGATGTAATATACCTCCAGTCCCTCGGTAGATCAGTGTGATCCTTACTTATTGTTTCTTCTCCACCTTGAGTGTCTTTGTCCTGAATGCTCAAGTCATCCATTCCTTTTTGCAATGTACCTGCATCATTATCTATGCACTCTTCTTGTCTAGAAAGTGTAGGGTTAGTTTCAATAAAAATAACATGAATTGACTCTTCAACAGTAAAAGTCATTTTATTAAAAACCCTATATACTTTGCTATGTAATGAATAACCTAGGAAAATTGCATCATCAGCTTTAGAATCAAATTTTCCTAAATTATATTTTCCATTGTTATGCACAAAGCATTTACAACCAAATACATAAAAATAACTAATATTGGGTTTTTTGTCATTCCAAAGCTCATAGGGGGTTTTCTTTAAAATAGGATGGATTAAAACGCGGTTTAAAATATAACATGCAGTGTTCACCGCTTCTGCCAAAAAGTACTTTGGAAGATTGCCTTCACACAACATTGTGTGAGCCATTTCTTCCAACATCCTGTTTTTCCTCTCTACAACACCATTTTGTTGAGGTGTTCTAGGAGCGGAGAAGTTGTGATCAATGCCAAATTCAGTATAATAATCTTCAAAAAATTGATTTTCAAACTCATTTCCATGATCACTTCTAATTAAAATCAAAGATAAGTTCTTTTGGTTTGAAACCTTTTTATGAAATTTTCTAAAAATATGAAAAGTTTCATCTTTCGATGCGATAAACAAAATCCATGTAAATCTCGAAAAATCGTCTACTATCACAAGAACATATTTCATCCCTCCTAGGATTGTAGTCCTAGTAGGTCCGAAAAGATCTATATGAAGTAGTTCAAAAGGTCTTGTTGTAGAAACTACATTCTTTGATTTAAAACTCTTCCTAGTTTGTTTATTCATTTGGCATGCATCATAAACATTATTCAAATCAATTTTAAACTTAGGCATGCCTCTAACAAGATCTTTAGAAATTAATTTGGCAATTGTATGTATGCTAGCATGACCTAATCATCTATGCCATAGTAAGCCCGACTCTTTGATTTTAGCATTCATTGCAACTAGACTAGGGCTACTAGACATGGCAAGATCATCAAGATCTACCACATAAATATTCCCAAGTCTATGTCCAATAAATTTATTACTAGAATCTAAAGAGTTAGTTACTATACACATAAAGGACTCAAAGACAACCTTGAAGCCTTTATTACACAATTGACTTATACTTAATAGATTATGCTTCAATTTGTTTACTAGCAAAACATTTTTAATAAAAGTGAAGGGAGTTATTTTGATCTTACCGATACCGATTATTCTCCCTTTGCCATTATCTCCAAAGGTGACCATACCTCCTTCTTTCATTTCAAGGGTGATGAATTGGTTATTGTCACCCGTCATATGTCTTGAGCAGCCACTGTCCAAGTACCACATTTTCTTCAATTTTTGGGCTGCAAGACATTCCTGCAAAACAATCAATGAATTCTTTTAGGTACCCAAGCTACCTTTGGTCCTTGCAGGTCAGCAGAGGTGGTTCCTTTGGAAATCCAAATCTTTTTTTATCTTTTTATGGACATTTCTAAGATTATTGCATTGAAAAGATTTATGTTCAATTCTTTTACAAGCATAGCAAACAACTTTAGAATTTTTGTTAGAAACAGAATTTGAAGTTCTAGAAGTTGATGCACTTGATATAGATTTCAAACCTTTTGGAAAGTATGCATTTTTGATCAAATTCTTAGGAGCATATGATAAAGATTTTGAAGTAGATATAGCTTTTGATGTGGCTGAAACTTTTTGAGATAAAATGTTTTGAGTTGGTGTTTTGGATTTCACAAAAGTTGTTGCTGAAATTCCATTTACAAAAGAAGTGTTGAAACCAATTTCAGCTTTATTTCCAGAAATTCGTTGTTCTTTTAAAATTAGCTCAAGCTTATTTGAAAATAAAGTGAGTTTTTCAACCAAAGGCTTAAGTTTTGTAACCTCCTTTTTTAATTCATTGTTTTCAGCAAGTAAATCAGTATTTTTCTTCTCATATGATAAATTCTCATTTTTCAGTTTTTTAAATTTTTTAAAAAAGATATGCAATTCCTTTTGTAATAAAGTATTCTTTTCTGAAATCTCATCCTTTTGTTTAAGTATCATTCATATTTTTCAATGATTTTATCTTTACTCCAGCTTTCTTAAATTCAGAGAGTAAATCATGAAAAACAGAATTTAATTCTTCAAAAGTAAATTCAGTGCAGTTGTTAGGGGATGTTACCTCATCTTCGAGACCCATTAAGCAAAGATTGGCAGTCTTTGTGGTCTCTTCTTCTTCCAATGAAGTTGAGTCTTCATTATCGGACCATGTGGCAACCATGGCTTTCTTCTTCTTCTTTTGTCTGAAGGATTTTTTTAACATTGGACAGTCCAGACGTATGTGCCCCGGCTTCTTACATTCGTAGCATGTGGGGACTACCTCTTTGTCTTTCTCTCTGTCATTTTTCTTTTCCTTTCCATAATCCTTCATGTGAAATTTTCGGTTGTACCTTCCTTTCTTTCTTCCCATAAATTTTTTAAATCTCCTCACAACCATAGCGATGTCTTCATCTTCTAGGTCGTCATTGGAGGAGGTGCTTTCTTCTTCAGATACTTCATCATCCCTTTTTGAATTGGAAGTAGCCTTGAAGGCTATTGTCTTCTTTTTCTTCTGCTCATCTTTCGTTCTATGTTGCATTGTTAGCTCATGGGTGATGAGTGATCCCAGCAATTCATCCAGCATCAAAATGTTGAGATCTTTGGCTTCCTGGATCGCAGTTACCTTGGAATCCCATTTGTCTGGCAAAGAACGAAGGATCTTCTGAACTAGATATGCATTCGAGTATACTCTGCCAAGACTCTTTAAACCGTTAATAATATCTGTAAATCTAGAGAACATGACATATATTGTTTCAGAAGGTTCCATTTTAAATAATTCATAATTATGAACTAAAAGATTTATCTTGGAGGTTTTCACTTGGGAAGTTCCCTCATGGGTCACTTCGAGTTTATCCCAGATTTCCTTTGCTGATGAACAAGTGAAATTTCGGTTGAACTCGTTAGCATCTAAAGCACAATATAATAAGTTCATTGCTTTGGCGTTCAATTCCTCCATTTTCATGTCATGATCATCCTAGTCCTCTTCAGGCTTATGGATGTCCACGCCATCAACTTTAATTGTGGAAATATGTGGCCCTTTCAAGATGACCTTCCATAATTGAAAATCTACAGCTTATATGTAAATTTTCATTCGTGCCTTTCAATATGAATAATTAGTGTCTGTGAATAGTGGAGGTCTATTTGTTGATTGGCCGAGCTCGGCCAAGGATGTACTCATGGGATGAGTCATTGATCTTAACCCAAGTAATCAGAGACACTGCTCTGATACCAGCTGTTGCCCAGGTGGCTTAGTCCCAAGAGGGGGGTGAATTGGGAATTATAAATTTTTTGCAAGTATGTGCACAATTAATTCCAATTAGTGATTAGGTGCTGTGTTAATCATAGAAAGAAAGCAGAAGCTAAAAGATAAAGTAAACACAACATAAACAAAGCAAATTTATAGTGATTTGGAGCAACCTAGCTCCTACGTCCACTACCCAAGTTCACCACTCGGGATTTCCACTATATCCCCCAAACCGGAATACAGTCGGATTGTTTTGCAGGCTCACAATCCAAACCTCTATACTTTGATTTTTGAAATCGGGCTCACCAAAGAAACCCAAGTTAGGTTTTTACAGGTTCACCTAAAACCTCTACACTTTGGTTTTTAGCTAGGCTCACCAAAGAAACCTCTACACTCTAGTTTTAAAGGCTCACTAAAGTAACTTATTTGGTTTTTACAACATGGCTCACCAATAACCCAGATTTTCTAAAAGATAGAATAAGAAAAGCAACAATAAAGACAAACTCTGTTGTCTGGGTGGTTGCCAATGCAGCTCGAGTGAAGATCCACTGAATGCTCTTCAATGCACTTCAATGGTTTCCTTGCTTTTCTCAAAAGGTGCTTCAAGCTTCTGGTAAGAGTTGTTGCAGGCTTGAAGGTAATTTTTAAAGCTCTAGTGCTCTCTCACTTCACTTCAATAAGTGTTCAATAAATGCTCAATAAATCATTAGCCTCTTCAAGGATGTTCTCATACATTATTTATAGAGACTTCAACTGTCTTCCCATGATTTTGAATGTTGTAGACCGTTGGAAGGTGACAGGTTACCGTTGGAGCACTTTTGGAATTCAAAAACTGAGAACTGGAACTAGCCGTTGGAGGTGACCCCGTCATTCCAGTCGGCTCGGATGAAGTTCGGGTCGATTGAGTTGAGTGCCGGTCAGCTAGCTTCCACAGTTGAAAAAATATCTCACTCTAGACGAGTCGGCTGGGCTGAATTCCAGTCGACTGGAATCTCAGAGGCTTCTCAGACCATTTTCAACCGAGTTCTGGATGAGTCGGCTGGATCTAAATTCGGTCGGCTAGATTCCTGAGAATCTCAGAATGTTCTCAACCTTGTTCTGGACGAGTCGGCTGAACCTTGGTGCCAGTCGGCTGGATCTGCATGCCAGAGAACTTGTCTTCAGTGCTAGTGCCAGAGTCGGCTGGGTTGTTCATCCAGTCGGCTCGAAGGTGGTTCTTCAGCCAGATCAGCTTCAAACTTCCAGAACACTTGTCTCAAGCTTTAACAATCTTCTTCAAGCACTACTTACAATAAATTCAAGAAAACTTAAAGCAAGAATGTCTAGTAGAAGTAACCCTTTAATTGATTTTAACAGGAAACTTTTTGTAGGGTTCTTCTTTACAAGAATCTAAGTATTTTACAACTCAACACAAAACATTAAAGATTATAGGAAAAAAATGTGTCAATGTAGCTGTCCTATAAAAACTTGTCAATCACTTGAAGAGTTGTTAGATAATTAAATGTATGCTCCAATGTTTTGTTATCATCAAAATCACTTTAGGGGTCAACATAGTCGGCAGCCAGGTAGGCAGAGCACCGCATCAAGTTTCTTTTCGAGATCCTCTGCTAGGTGGCCCCATCGATGGTGTGCCCACCTCGACCGGACTCGAGCTCGGCACCTCTGCACCTTCACCAGGTGGCTCCCCAAGGGTCGAGCCCACCTCGACCGGAGTCGATCCCTCCTCCGCTCCTTCGCTAGGTGGCTCCCTGAGGGTCGAGCCCACCTTGACCGGAGTTGAGCCCTCCTCCGCTCCTTTTCCAGGTGGCTCTCCAAGGATCGAGCCCACCTCGGTCGAAGTGGAGCCCTCTCCTTGGAAGCATCGGGAAGAATGAAGGCGCCAGCCCCAAGATCGTCGTCGAAGCAGGCGTGCACAATGCAATGCGTCCAATACGGCGCCCCAAATCTATGATGGTGCGCGTAACATTTTTTGCACCAGTTGGGAAGGGGCACCCCAATCGAGATATCAGATTCTGCAGCCGACCACCTGAAACTCCCCGAAGGAGAAGGCCGCATTTGGGGTCTTGGACTTGAGGATAGCTGCACCCAAATTGAGGTTCCGCCTAATTTTTCCCTCTGTGACAACATGTCGGGAAAGACATGTTCACGACTTAACTCCCTACTATAAGAGGAAATGACCTCAGGAGAGCGGCCAACGGACACCGTTGATTCCTAAGCCCCCCTGAGGGAAAAAATCGAGGCACCGGAGCGATCGACGATCTAAAGAGGCACCAACAGGCAAGAAAGAAGGTAAGCAGCTGAAAGAGAGCAAATACACGAAAGAGCGAGACAAGTGACTTGAAGGCGGAAGGCTCCCTGAGGATTCCCGGAGCGAATCCCGTGAGCACGGTCGCCGCAACTCAAGCACCCCTCCTCTCTCATCTTCTCCTACTCAATTCTTTATTAAAAACTCCTCTAAGCACGGTGACTGAAGTAGGATCCGCCTTAGGAGATCTGTTCTGCTTTTCCATTCGCTGACTTGATTGTCGGAGTGCCCTCGCCGGGATCCCCGTCCCGGGTCTCTAACATTATTTTGCAGGTCCGGGAATACCAGGATTCCGGAGTAAAGGGACAGACGTTCGGCGCCACTCTGCAACTACAGGCCATGATGGTAAGGTCGGCAACAGGCATAAACCCCTAAATAATATAAGGTAGGGATTTCATCACCCATCCTTGGTCCACAAACCACCACCCTTCATATTGCATAACCTAGATCTTTAATTTAAAATCAATTAAACGTTGGCCTTAGGATATTCGAGTTCACTGGGACAAGGCTTCCAGAAGAATTAGATCAGGTCAAGATTAGCTGGCCAGCTGGTATCTAGGAAAGGGGTTCAAGGATGATGCAGCCTTGAAGGAAGGTGATTTTTAATTGGTTCTGTTGATTAACCTGGCTAATTTATTTGATGTCTAAGGAAATTAACAGGAGGACCCTCACCGACCTTATCCTTACTTGGCTAGTCGGTTAGTTAGTCTTTGACTCAAAGGGTTCCAAAGCAGCCTTGGCAGTTAGGAGTTATCTAGATATAGGATAATCCTAGGTATCTAGGAAAGGGGTTCAAGGATGATGCAGTCTTGAAAGAAGGTGATTTTTAATTGGTTATGTTGATTAACCTGGCTAATTTATTTGATGTCTAAGGAAATTAACAGGAGGACCCTCACCGACCTTATCCTTACTTGGCTAGTCGGTTATTTAGTCTTTGACTCAAAGGGTTCCAAAGCAGCCTTGGCAGTTAGGAGTTATCTAGATATAGGATAATCCTAGGATAGAGAGTATTATTTGATAACTTGTTTACCAGTAAAACTTTAATCTAATTAAAACACTCTTCTCTATCGTCTCCATATTTAGAACTCCTTAGACTTTCACCTTTAGAATTCTTCTCTATCTTTCTTCCTTCCTCTTCTCCCCTCATCGTTTAAAAAAAATAAAAAAAAATTAAAATTGCAACTTGGAAAAGGAAGTCTAGTTGACTAGTGAGAATAGATCTAAATCCTATCCTTAACCAAGAAAATTTAAAGTTAACCAATAAAGAATTAGGACATCCCCTAAGCTTGAGACACTACTGCTACCCGATTGGATATGCCCAATCATTTTGCATTCGACTATCTAAAACTAAAATTCTAAGACTCAAATCGATTTGAAATAGTCAGCCTAATCTAAAACAGACTCCAAACTAATCCAGTTTTATGCCTAAGATCTATACATGAGCTGGATACACAAATAATAAAAATAAAAATAATATGTCCAATCTCCATACACTCAGATAAAATAAAAAAATACATATGTCTATTCAAAGATGTGTATCAGAATCTATGCTGGACGATGTCCTTACCATTCTAAGAGAATTTTATGACATCCTGGTATCCAAATATATTCCAAGATCAAGTATGGAATAGTTTTATGGCATTCTAAGGAGATTCTATGGCATCCTAAGGGGATTCCATGATATTCTGATATTCAAATAGGTCTCAAAATCAGGTTTGATACCGTTTTATGACATCCTAAGGGAATTCTATAATATTCTGGTATCTAAATGGATTCTAAAATCAAGTTTGATACAATTTTATGACATCTCAATGGGATTCCATGACATTCTAAGAGAATTCTATGATATTTCGGTATCTAAATAGGTCCCAAAATCAAGTTTAACACTATTCTATGACATCCCAAGAAGATTCTAGACATCCTAAGGGGATTTTATGATAGTTCGATATCAAAATAGGTCCTAAAATTAGGTTTGGCTTTGTTCTAAATATCCAAAGAAGATTTTATGACATTCCAAGGGGATTATATGATATCCCGGTATCTAAATATGTCTTAAAATCAGGTTTGATACCATTTTATGATATTCCAAGAGAATTCTATAATATTCGAAGGGGATTCTATGATAACTTGGTATCTAAATAGGTCCAAAATCAGGTTAAATATTGTTATATGACATTCTTAGAAGATTCTATGACATCATAAAGGAATTCTATGATATCTCGTTATCTAAATAGGTCCCAAAATCAGGTTTGATACCATTCTATAATATCTCAAAGGAATTCTATGACATCCCATAAGGATTCTATGATACCTCGACATCTAAATAAATCCCGGAATCAGGTTTTGACACACTTCTATGACATTTTCGAGAGGATTGTATGACATCCTTAGGAGATTCTATGATATCCTAGGAGGGTTCTATGACACCTCACCCATCCTAACTTTGCCACTCTCGTCGCTGCCTTGCCTCCCCTCCATCGACGGCACCACCAGTCTGACAGGCATCGCAACTTGTAGAACTGTGCACTACCGTCCCAATCGCTCTTGACATCGCTGTACTCTCCGTAGCTCCGAACCCGTGTGCAAGCTGTGACCTGCATAGTAGCGCTCGAGTGGACGATTCTATTGCCACTGCATAAGAACATGGTTGTTCTAATCACTGCCATCATGGCGGCTTGAATGGATGCTTGAATGGCATGGTACCGCATGCCTGCCAAACTCGACGGCGGTATACATGAGTGGGCTGGTCGATCCGGAAAACGTGTCCATAATCTGCCATAGCTGAAATCATCGAGTGCGGTCTTTGCCATCCTATTTAGATAGAGAAGGAATGGAGGAGGAAGAAGAGAAAACATGAATTTATCTAATTTTTTAGTACTAGCAAAAAAATGGAAAAAGAATTCAATCCATAGCGGAAGAACATTTTCGTTCTATAGTTTTTTGAAATTTTAGAAGGCGCATGTGGATAGAAATCTCATCGCACAATGAGTGCAACGCGGCCCAGTTGAGAGGTAAGGTGTGCATCACGTTGGATTTTTTACACCGGGGGTGGTGCACAGGGATTTTCGAGTCGAGGCGGGGTTTAGCGGTCCGGTTTTGGTCCAAGGTGTAGTTTCGTTAAGGCCGAGGCGTAATTGTCAAGCACCGTCTTTATTTTCTTTTCTTTTTCTTTTTTATTTTTTTTATTTGTTGTTTTTTATTTTCGCGATGAATGTCAAGGCTCGAGCATCCTCTTCTCTTCCGTCTATACAAGGCACCCGATTGCCCGATTTGAACCGCCTGAAGCCCTTGGAGGGTGGGGGGGGCGTCTCCTGTATTACTGAGCCGCCTAGTACACGGGGCGAGAGAGAGGGAGGGGGAAGTGCGGGGTGGGATAGAACCGCAACGGCATTCTTGGTACCTTTCCCTAACTCATCCGCAGGCGTGGCGATTTCTCAACGGCATTCTTGCGAGTTGCGCCCCCCAGTAATCCGGACGCCCTAATTTCTAGTCGTGAAGCCTCGACCTTCCTCTTCTTGTCCTTGTATGTATACCATACTGCTAAATTTACCCAATCTTTTCCCCTCTGGATCGAATCTTGAATCCCTACCGATGAGTCGGTCGGGGATCAACTCCACGGTCTACCATGGAGAAGTGTGCCTCGGAGAAGCTGAGGTATTCCCCACCAACAACCACGCCTTCCCCTTCCCCAGCAACGAGATACGCATCAGCCACCTCTCTCCTCCCAGCGAGAGGTGCCCTCCCCTCTCCATCCTGCAGACCATCTCCCCTTTCTCCGTCCGCTGCAAGCTCCAGGCCAAGTCCGCAACCGAACAATCCCTCCTTCAGCGGCTCTATCTCACCTGTTTCCGAGAATATAAGGTCCTCCTTCCTCTGCTCCCGGTGCCCTGTTTCCTGTCACCCTATCTTCCTTCCCTCCTGCTTTGCTCTCAATGCTTTGCTTTACTTCCTGCAGAGTGCCGTGGTGGTCGTCGGGAAGGAAGAATTGCATCTCGTGGCCATGCCGAGCAAGGTGGAAAAGGTCCCTTGCTTCTGGTGCTGCGCTGTGCAGGCTGGTCTGTACGCATCGTGCCTGGGTATGCTGAATCTGCGGTGCCTTTCGATCGTTTTCGATCTTGATGAGACGCTCATTGTTGCCAACACGATGAAGTCATTTGAGGACAGGATCGAGGCCTTGTCCCGCAGGATCGATGTCGAGGATGATCCTGTTAGGGTTTCGGGAATGTCCGCAGAACTCAAGCGGTACATCGAGGATAAGGATCTGTTGAAGCAGTACATAGAGAATGATGCTGTTTCCGACAACGGGAAGCTGGTCGGCGTTCAGAATGAGGAGGTTCCTGGACTACTAGGGAGCCAGGAGCGTATCGTTCGGCCTGTCATTAGGTTGCAAGAAAAGAACATTGTTTTGACACGGATCAATCCAGAGGTTGTTTTCAAACTACTGATGCTTTTTGTTATTTATTTCTTTATTTATTTTTTTACACGTATATATGAAGTTTATGCTTTATTCAGTCACAGTGATTCTGCCCTTGCTGATCACAATAAAGTTCACTAGTTCTGTTAATATGCATATTTTCTTGTCCAAATCCCTCAGAGATGGAAAAAAGAAGCCATGCCAGGAATATATGTTCTGCAGGCAATTACTAAGAATCGTGATAAACTAAAGTTGGAAATATTTGTTGCTTATTGGCCCTCATCAAGAATTTGGTGGTGCTTTTCAACCGAAGCTTTTTCCAGCCAATATGCAACTTCTTAGATTTGTTAAAGACAGATGCTCTCACCGTTTTTTGAGGGATAGTATATGTTTTGCTGTCATTCAGTGATAACATCATTTTTTTCCTCAGATCCGTGATACTAGCGTGTTTGTGAGGCTACGACCTGCTTGGGAAGATTTGAGGAGCTATTTAAATGCTAAAGGGCGCAAACGATTTGAGGTTTATGTGTGTACAATGGCTGAAAGAGACTATGCTCTGGAGATGTGGAGGCTTCTTGACCTAGAAGCTCATCTAATCAGCTCGAGACAACTTCTTGATCGTGTAGTATGTGTAAAGTCAGGCAAGAATTTTTAGCTTTATGAAGAAGGTTTGATTTGAATGATGGCAGATTTTTACTTCTTAAGTTGAACTATTAACTAGAAATTGTCTGAGTTATACTAGCACCTATAATATATGCTCTTGTTTTGTTACTTGTGTTTTGCTGTTTATGTTGTATTTGTGGCATCATGGTAGTCATTTTCTCATAAGCATGCCTTATACAATGGCTGAAAGAGACTATGATCTGAATATGATTGTATTTTGATTAGAAAGTTTTAGACCATCTAATTTCAACATTTGTTTTATACACTAAGCCATTGTTTGGCATCGCTTTCATCTTTTCTATTCTCAAAAATGAAAAAAAAATAAAAATTTATGTTAATTTTCTAAATTTGTAAAAATATAAACATGTTTGGTATAATCAATTATTTTTTATAAAAAATATAAACATAGCGATGGTGGCAGAGTAATGATAGTAGTGGAGGCATTGGAGCATTAGTGTTGTTGGTGGTAGGGGTAACGGTGGCATGGTGGAGGTGGTGGTGGGGAGCATAGGCAATGTGGTGGAGGTAACATTGATGGCGGTAGTGAGGTGCTAATAATATGATGAAGGTGGTGATGATGGCAGTGGTAGTGCAACAGTAGCAATAATGGTGGTGGCGAGGGTGTTGGCGATATGGCAAAGGTGGTAATGGTGACAACAGTGGTGTAGCGAAGGCTGCAACAATGATGGGGATGGTGTTGGCGACGGTGGCTAAGGTGACAATTGTCATGGCAATGGAGGCAACAATGGTGGTGGTGGTGGTGGCGGAGGTGATATTGATGGTGGTGGCAAAAAAACATGACTTTCTTGTTTTTGAAAATATTTAAATTAAATATTTCTCAGTTTTATTTTTTAGAAATAATGAAACTAAATTTTGAAAATAGAAAATAAAAATAGTAGCACCAAACATGTTTTTTTGTCTTGATTTGTATTATTTTAAATAGTAAACAAGAAATAAAAGGGATGCCAAACAGGTCCTAAGTTACCTTCTTATATTTGCTCAGGTACCAGTGCTTGATATGTATGGCCACTTTCAGGGCCTTACAGTATGATTCTTGTCTGATATGCATGTATGAAAATTTTTAAAAATTATCACTTTCAAAAAATTATCAGTTGTGGGACTTTGATGTTATGACTATAAAAATTATCACTTTCAAAAAAAAAAAAGACTATAAAAATTATATTGTCGTGTGTCAAGTTTGCTTATTAGACATGCTTCTTCTATGGTTTAACAATGTCCCTTTTTTTTATGTAATTACTGATGGATGTTTTATAGATTTGATAGGACACATTATTTGTCTCCAGGTCATAATGTTTTATAAAAAGGGATTATAATCACTTCACTTTGATATTATTATTAGCTTACAT
The DNA here is from genome assembly GCA_021397845.1 of Areca catechu. Lineage (NCBI taxonomy): Eukaryota > Viridiplantae > Streptophyta > Magnoliopsida > Arecales > Arecaceae > Areca > Areca catechu. Next base: position 189,469,608 of record CM038050.1, on the reverse strand, counting down.
TATGCATGAACATGCCCACTTTATTCAAGTATTTATAAATTGTTGTCAAGTCACGTTCCTTCTTTGTGAATACCTTCTTCCATTCCTTACATTTGTTAGGTTCAAGGAAGTCATTGCAACATGTTTTTCAAGATGCGGTTTGCCATCCAAAAATGGCTATGGTGATTGATGACCGGCTGCAGGTTTGGGATGATAAGGATCAGCCTCGAGTTCATGTTGTTCCTGCATTTACTCCATACTATGCCCCTCAAGCAGAGGTATTCACAAATTGACCTTGTTTATATTTTGGTCATTGGTAAAATGTCCATCATAACTCCAACCCGTATTTTGTTCTAAAATTTACTCTGCAGATGGCCAATACAGTTCCTGTTTTGTGTGTTGCAAGAAATGTTGCATGCAATGTCCGAGGTGGTTTTTTCAAGTATGTAAATAGATATGGAAGCCATAATTCTTCATTGGATTACTAATATACACTGTTTATAGTGACACACACACACATTCACATACTCATATATGATATTGATTGGCAGAGAATTTGATGAGAGCCTGTTGCGGAAGATATTTGAATTGTGTTATGAAAATGATATACAGGATTTACCTTATGCTCCAGATGTGAGTGACTACTTGATGTCAGAGGTATATTTCTTCTATTAATTTGCAGTCTTTTAGGGAGATATCTGTTTGTTTGGAAGTTATTCTGAGTTTTGATGGTTTGTCAGGACACTAATGTTGTACCAAACAGCAACAGAGATGTTCCCATATCAGAGGTTATGAATGGTTCCGAAGCTGAAAGAAGATTAAGTCCACCGGTAGGTTCTTTTTTTTCTTTTCTTTTTTTTTTTTTCAAATTTCTGGTTGCAAAGTTGTTCTTGAATTTCATGCTTTCATGGGAAACATTGAAAAATAAGATGAAGGCAAAATCTGATGATAACATCAATAATTGATGACTGTTTTCCATTTTTAGGAATTTCCTGGTTTCCGTCATATGTTCCTTTTTCTCAGATGTTTTCAGGAATGCTGAATTTCTCAGTTTTTTGGAGTCATGCTGATGTTTGTGTCAAGCCAGTCCATTATACTTATGCAGAATCATTGTTCTTATTAGTATCTAGACACTTGTCTGTTCTTATATGTTTTTTTTCTCGGATGTCTGTATGCCAACATGTTATCATCATGCAAAATCATTATTCTTATGAGTGTTTATATGCTCATCTTCTGAAAATGGTCAGTGCGAAATCTTTCTCTCTCCCTCTCTCTCTCCCCCCCTCCCGCTCCTCCCTGCTTTCAATACATGTATGTTGCAATCTAGTCAGGATAACTAGAAGTAAATGTTGCAAGCCAGTTATATGGTCTGCATAATTTCTCAAGATGCTTCTTCAAAATCATTATGCCTGTGCTTACATCATTGCCATCTTTTTAAACAAATTGTGTTTGGTTGTCATAAAATGGCTAAACACTCAAAGCTTAAGGCCAGAAACTCTTTTATTAGTATACCTGGCAAGTATGAAGCTTAATGTAATTTATAAATTTAGAATACTAGAAGTTCAAAATTTGCTCAACAACAACATTTCGCAAGTTGAAATTCGAAAGGCTCATGCTGCAATAGGTGATTTGAAATGCCCATAATGGTTTTATTTGTTAATTTGAGATTTTATACAAACCAGCTCATTCAAATGTTGCTATCTCAGGTACACCTTGGCGATGAGCAACAAATGCAACATCAAGAACACACATCTCTTTCCTCCTTAGGTATCATTATCTTGATCTATACAGATTCTTAATTTTATTGCCTCATCACTTCTTTGTTTTTGGTTATGTATGTTAGCACCTTCTCAATCGGCTTCTCCATATGAACCTTGTTATAACGGTATAAGGTCAAATAAACCTCCTATAAGTGAAATCTGGAAGTTATACAAGGACACAACTTACATACATGTTACAAAGTTCTACATGTACACCTAAAGTTTTTGGACTTACTTTGTGAAAGCATAGAAAATGTCATGCCATTTCAACCTTCATATATCATTTATTAAATAATTGTTAACAAGAATACTTTAGCATTTTAATTTTAAATATCTTAACATGCATCAAATAAGTTAGTATATTTTAACCATATAATAGGATCAACTATTGTTGTAGCCAAATCCCTGATCATGTTCTTGGGCGGCGGTTGGTGATCCCTGCAAGAATTACCAGCGAGGCGCGGTCCTACTCCGGGGCAGCGTTTGGCACTTCCTACAAGAAAAGTTTTACTTGACTAGTGGTTTTCTGGCTAGAGATTCTTTGATGCTCAAGTTAGTTAGGATTTGGATAACAGTGTGTTGCCGATCTCACCGCCGCGGCCTGTAGCTTTAAAGCTGGTACTGGTCTCAGACCGTCTCACCTCGAGATCTCCAAGCTTCCGGTCCTGCAAAACAAGGTCAGAAATCCTGGTCGGGGGTCCCGGCGAGGGAGCTCCGACGGTCAAGTTAGAGAACGGCGAGATGGAACAGAATCCCTAAGGTGGGTCCCTGAAGGAGCCCCAGACTTGAGAAGATCTTAACAAAAGAGGTCTTAGGAAGAGTGGAAATTGGGCCCAGCTCCTTCATCGAGCTCACGTCGAAGGACTCCTCTCGGGTCCCTGGATCCTTCTCTCGATGCCTTCTTTTTCCCTGCCCTTTTTCCACTTACCTGGCTATCCGCTCTTCCCATCCTTTTATCCCATCACATTGCCTCCGGCTCCCCCCTCCGGAGGCTCCCTCTCAGCCTTTACTTTTTCCTCTCTCACTCTCTCCTCCTTCCTTTCCCCTTCGGGTCCGGGAACCCGGTGACCTCCTTGTCTTGCTTGCCGAGCCCAGCGAGAAAAAGGGGAGAGGGAAGATACTGGCGAGGCCTTGGGTCGAGCGCAGGTGCTCTCCTTCCCAGGCATTAACGATGTCCGTCGCTGGCTCCTGCCTGCCAGGACCCCGCTTCTCGGTTGCGGAACCCGTCGGGCCGATGTAAACGAGGTTCCGCGCGTCACTGCGGACCGTATCGTTGCTCCTCGCGAGGCACGATGCGCGCTACCCGAGTGGCGATTTTGAAACTCGCGCCCCCACTTGTCGGAGGCCTCACTACGTAGGGCCAGCTTCGGCCAAGGTGGACCCCTCTTGTGCGGACCCCCGGCGGAGCGACAGAGAAATGCTCAACTTCAGCCGAGGTGGACCCGTAGCTGGGCGCCATCTGGCGGAGGAACAGGAGGGCCCGGCTTGACCTTGGCCGAGGTGGACCCGTCTCCGGGTGCCACCCGGCGAGGGAGCGAGGGGTCGCCAGCTTCGATCGAGGTGGGCTCCTCCTGGGCGGACACCTGGCGGAGCGGCAGAGGAGTGCTCGACTTCGGCCGAGGTGGACCCGTATCTGGGCGCCATCTGGCGAAAGAGCAGGAGGGCCCGGCTCGACTTCGGCCGAGGTGGAACCGTCTCCGGGCGCCACCCGACGAGGGAGCCAAGGGGCTGTCAGCTTCGGCCGAGGTGGACCCCTCCTGGGCGGACACCTGGCGGAGCGGCAGAGGAGTGCTCGACTTCGGCCAAGATGGACCCGTATCCGGGCGCCATCTGGCGAAGGAGCAGGAGGGCCCGGCTCGACCTCGACCGAGGTGGAACCGTCTCCGGGCGCCACCCGACGAGGGAGCAAGGGGCCGCCAGCTTCGGCTGAGGTGGACCCCTCCTGGGCGGACACCTGGCGGAGCGGCAGAGGAGTGCTCGACTTTGGCCGAGGTGGACCCGTATCCGGGCGTCATCTGGCGAAGGAGCAGGAGGGCCCGGCTCGACCTCGGCCGAGGTGGAACCATCTCCGGGCGCCACCTGGCGAGGGAGCAAGGGGCCGCCAGCTTCGGCCTAGGTGGACCCCTCCTGGGCGGACACCTGGCGGAGCGGCAGAGGAGTGCTCGACTTCGGCCGAGGTGGACCCGTATCCGGGCGCCATCTGGCGAAGGAGCAGGAGGGCCCGGCTCGACCTCGGCCAAGGTGGAACCGTCTCCGGGCGCCACCCGGCGAGGGAGCAAGGGGCCGCCAGCTTCGGCCGAGGTGGACCCCTCCTGGGCGGACACCTGGCGGAGCGGCAGAGGAGTGCTCGACTTCGGCCGAGGTGGACCTATATCCGGGCGCCATCTGGCGAAGGAACAGAAGGGCCCGGCTCGACCACGGCCGAGGTGGAACTGTCTCCGGGTGCCATCCGGCGAGGGAGCAAGGGCCCGCCAGCTTCGGTCGAGGTGGACCCCTCCTGGGCGGACACCTGGTGGAGCGGCAGAGGAGTGCTCAACTTCGGCCGAGGTGGACCCGTCTCCGGGCGCAATCTGGCGAAGGAGCAGGAGGGCCCGGCTCAACCTCGGCCGAGGTGGAACCATCTCCGGGTGCCACCCGGCGAGGGAGCAAGGGGCCACCAGCTTCGGCCGAGGTGGACCCCTCCTGGGCGGACACCTGGCAGAGCGGCAGAGGAGTGCTCGACTTCGGCCGAGGTGGACCCGTATCCGGGCGCCATCTGGCGAAGGAGCAGGAGTGCCCGGCTCGACCTCGGCTGAGTGGAACCGTCTCCGGGCGCCACTCGGCGAGGGAGCAGGGGTCCGCCAGCTTCGGTCGAGGTGGACCCCTCCTGGGCGGACACCTGGCGGAGCGGCAGAGGAGTGCTCGACTTCAGCCGAGGTGGACCCGTCTCCGGGTGCCAACTGGCGAAGGAGCAGGAAGGCCCGGCTCGACCTCGGCCGAGGTGGACCCGTCTCCGATCTCGCTCGTCGAAAAAATCCACGTGGTTCGGACCATGTCCGGCAGAACCTGAGACACGCCACGTCAGCGTAACGGCCATATCAGTTGCCCCCCATCCCCTCGTTCCGCTAAGGCGTCGTGGCTTGGAACGTGGGGATTTAATGCGGAGATGACGTGGGGAAGGCGAAAATCTCGCGCCATAATTACCACGATCCTCGTCGTCGTTCCTTGTCACGCCTGTGGTCCTATGAGAGGTTGCCATGCGTCGCGCTTCCGGCGGCCATTAATGCGCCGTTTCGAAAAGGAGGTCATTTTCATCGAACGAAGCGTCGATGTCGGGCGTGCGTCCACGCGGCATCCATCAGGTGGTTCGGAACAGAATGAGGGGTACGGCCGCTGTCGATCAAATTTGAAAAGGAGGGGGACTTTCCGGAAACGAAGTCCCTCCACTTTCTCGCGCTCCGTCGGCGGCTGCAGTGGGCTTTCCTTCACCTTCCGGGGTTGCCACTCCTTTTACACAGAGTATTTGGGTGAGTGCCTGCGTCTTCTTCCCCTTTCCGTCCCTCGGCCTTAGCAACTTTCCTGCACCCTTTCTTCCCCCATGACGTGTCGTCGTCATGTCTCTTCCAATCTGGACGAGGCCGGTCCATCCCAACCGAGGACTCCATCGCCTTCTTCCTCGGAAGGAGAGGTGATCCCGGACGAGATCTGCAGGCGGCTCCAACCCGGAGGTGTAACCATAGGCATCCCTAGGGGTCCTAGGTCTCCTCCTGTAGTTTCCGCCCGTCCGATTTCTTCTCTTCCTCCTCCGGCCATCTCTCCCACTGGTCCTTTCGGTCACGTCTCAATGATGACCAAAGATGACCTTTCTTTGCTCCGGGAGGTCTACGGTATTCCGGAGTCGATCCATCTTTCTCTCCTGCGGCCCGGAGATCGGGTGACCTTAAGCGGCCCCGGGCGAATAGCTTTCTACGAGGGCTTCCTTCTTGGGGGTCTTCGGTTCCTCCTTCACCCTTTCTTCCTTTCCTTTCTCAGCCACTACCGCTTGGTCCCGGCCCAGTTGGCTCCAAACGCCATCCGGGTCATTTTTGCCTTTATAGTTTTTTGTCACTTTCATGGGTTTGTTACCCGTTTTTCCCTCTTCAGGGCTCTTTTCACCCTGAAGCGCTATTCCACCGATGATGGCTGGTGGTACATCTCATCTCGGCCTAGGTGCCTCAGGTTCGACCTTCCTTCTTCTATCAAGGGTTGGAAGAACCGGTTCTTTTTTGCCTCGGTCGAGGACGTCGATTGGGCCTGGAGCGAGCCGGATTGGTCTCCGAACCGGAACTCCCAAGTCGACCCGGCGGACCAAGAGGTCTTCTCTCAGCTGCTGAGTGATGCGGTCCCAACGCTCGATGTCCTGCTCTCGGAGCAGAACTTGTTCGAGGCGGGAATCAGTCCCATCCGGGAGCTGGGTGAGGCTCAGGCTTCCCCTTTACCTTGCACTCCCCTCTTCTCCCTCTTCTTTTCTTATTGACTGGTCCGACTGATCTCTACTTCCTTTCAGGTATGAAGTTTTCCTTGGAGAACCTGCTGGAGGGCGCTGCACAGAGGGACGTCGCCAAGGGAACCGAGCCCGCGGCGAAGAGGGCTCGTACCGAGGCGAGCCGGGAAGCTGTGCCGATCCCCACCTCCGGTCCCGTGACGGCGGCTCCCGCATCCAGGCCGCCTCAAACCTGGGTGCCTGACGTCCCTGTCGTCGACCTTGACAGGGTCGTGGAAGAGGGGGGGCCAGTCCCTTCCCGGGCAATGTCTACTTCAGCCGCCGCCCCCACTGCACCCACGGTGGTCACTAGCACGGCGACGGCTCCATCGACAGCTGCTCTGCCCGGCGAGGGGACGACCGCCTCTGCTGCTGCCGACTCGTCTGCCCTGCCACCGAACCTCACCAATCGGTGCTCCATGATCCGCGATCAGGGCCTCGCGGAGAAGGTCATGGAGTTTGCCTGCACCTCCCGGGACCGCCGACCAAGGGGCGGCCGGGACTATAGCGACGCCCTGCCCGGAATCCTTCCGCAGCTCTTCACGGTAAGTCCCGAGCTCGGAGCCCTTCCTTTTAAAGTTCCAGTTGGGTTCCGCCTAACCTTTCTTCTTCTGGCGCAGATCGGGACCGACGTGCTGCTGCTGAGGAACTTCCTCGCCGGGTACGCCAAGAAGGACGTCGAGAAGGAGGAGAAGCTCGGCAAGCTCGCAGCCGATGTCAAAGACCTCATGGAGAAAGGGGTTGAGCTGTGAAGGAACAACCAGGCCCTCCGAACTGACCTGGCCCGCGCCGAGGGGTGCATTAAGGAGCTTGAGACCTCCCTGTCCGAGGAGAGGATCTCGAGCCAGCGCCGCACAGAGGAGGACGCGGCGGAGAAGACCCGCCTCAGGCCCGGTCCCGGTCGCTGGAGCGCCGGGTGGAGGAGGTCCGGAGGGAGCTGAACGCGGCCAAGGAGAAGAGCTCCTACGTCAACGGGCTGCTGGAGGCGTCGAAGCGGGAGGCGCAGGAGGCCGTCCCGAAATTCCGGGCCTCAGAGGAATACATTGCGGAGGTTCGGGAGGCTGCCGTGGTCTCCTTTTTGAAGGGGTTCTAGGTATGCCGGGAGAAGGTGAGCTCCTTCTACCCTGAGCTCGACCTCAGCGGGGTAGTCCTTGGGGGCAGGAGGCAGGAGCCCAGCGGAGGGGCTTCAACGACAGCTTGTGATGAGGCTGCTACTCCGGAGCAGCCCCCCGAGCAGCCACCCGTCGACAGCGCAGGCGGAGAAGGCGCACCTCAGCCCGAGGAGGATGCCACCGCGCCGAAGTAGCCTCCGCGGCTCCGCCGACCTCTTCTTTTGTTTTTCCTTTTTTGTACCTTCTTCCTTTTTTCCGAGGACTCCTGTCCTGTCGGGACTCCTCCAGTGTATTTAAATTTCGAAATCAATGAAATTTCAGTTTAGCAGATCGTTGCTTCGTTCTTTTTTCTCCTCTTTTTTTTTTTTTTTTTTTTTTTAACTGAATGTTGGTTTGGGGCACCGGGACTAAGTCCTGTAGTGCGTTCCGAGCCGAGCTTGCGGGCAGACTGAGTCCTGCCCCCCCTTCAGACTGAAGTTCGGGACTTCTGGACCGAACACCGGTGGAGCAGGCTTTGTGCGAGCCCTGCGAGGCTTGCCGGTTCGTCCTCTGGGACTACGTGGGCGAGCTTGGTTCTACCTCGCCTTCCAGACCGAAGTCCGGGACCTCCGGACTGAACCCCAGGGCCGCAGGCTTTATCCGAGCCCTACGCGGCTTGCCGGGCTGTTCTCCGGGACTGCGTGGGCGAGCTTGGCTCTGCCCCGCCTTCCAGACCGAAGTCCGCGACCTCCGGACTGAACCCCGGGGCCGCAGGCTTTATCCGAGCCCTGCGCGGCTTGCCGGGTTCTCCGGGACTGCGTGGGCGAGCTTGGTTCTGCCCCGCCTTCTAGATCGAAGTCCGGGTCCTCCAGACTGAACCCCGGGGCCGCAGGCTTTATTCGAGCCCTGCGCGGCTTGCTGGGCTGTTCTCCGGGACGGCGTGGGCAAGTTTGGTTCTGTCCCGCCTTCTAGACCGAAGTCCGGGACCTCCGGACTGAACCCTGGGGCCGCAGGCTTTATCCGAGCCCTGCGCGGCTTGCCGGGCTGTTCTCTGGGACGGCGTGGGCAAGCTTGGTTTTGCCCCGCCTTCCAGACCGAAGTCCGGGACCTGTCGCCTTCCCGGGTCTTCGGCCATACCCGTGTTCGTCGAACCCAAAGCTAAGTGGCTCTCTCCCTACGAGGTGAGAAGAAGCATTTGAAGAAAAATGATTTCATTGTAGGAGTTCAAGGAATTTTACACTATTGGTAATACATCCTCAAGTTTGAGGCATTCCAGGTCCGAGGGAATCGGGACCCTCCTAGCTCCTCCAGGTAGTAGGCCCCGTGAGGGAGAACTTCCGCCACCCTATAAGGGCCTTTCCAGTTCGGGGAGAGCTTCCCGCACTCCCGTGGCTGGGAAGCTTCAGCCCGCCGGAGCACCAGATCTTTTGGGCGGAAGGACTTCGGTCGCACCCTGGAGTTGTAGTACCTGGCCACTCGCTGCCTGTATGCTGCCATTCGGACTCGAGCCTTGTCCCTCGTCTCCTCAAGGAGGTCCAGGTTCAGCAGCATCTTGGCTGGATTCTCCACTTCATCATACTGCTCCACGCGCAAGGTGGGTAGGCTAAGCTCTATCGGGATAACCGCTTCGGCTCCGAAGACAAGGTTGAACGGGGTCTCATCGGTGGCTGTCCTCGGGGTGGTGTGGTACGCCCACAGGACGCTTGAGAGCTCTTCCGCCCACCTGCCCTTGGCCTGGTCAAGCCTTGTCCGGAGGCCCTGCAAGATAGTCCTATTCGTTACCTCGGCTTTTCCGTTTGTCTGTGGATGCGCCATCGAGGTGAAGCGATGGTGGATGCCGAGGTCGCTGCAGAATTCTTCAAACTCCCGGTAGTCGAATTGACGTCCGTTATCGGTGATAATGGTGTGCGGTAGGCCAAAACGGCAGATGACTGACTTCCAAAGGAACTTGGCGACGTTTGCCTCCGTGATTCGGGCTAGGGGTTCAGTCTCGATCCACTTCGTGAAGTAGTCGATGGCCACGATCAAAAATTTCCGCTGCCCGGATGCCGGGGGAAAAGGTCCTAAGAGATCCATTTCCCATTGAGAGAACGGCCACGGAGCGGAGAGCTGGGAGAACGGAGTGGAGGGTTGATGCTGCACCATGGCGTGCCGCTGGCATCGGTCACACCTCTTCACGAAGTCGGCCACATCCTCCTTTATTGTCTCCCAGAAATAACCTTGGCGGAGGGCCTTGTACGCCAGCGTTTTGCCCCCCACGTGGTTCCCATAGAGGCCCTCGTGGATTTCTTGGAGTACGAGGACGGCCTCTACGGGTCTCAGGCACTTGAGGAGGGGGTAGGAATAGGACCTCCGATACAGTTGTCCATCCATTAAGACGAACCGCGCGGCTTTTCTCTTGATAAGGCGAGCGGCTATGCGGTCTTCCGGCAAGATGCCGCTGGTAATGTACTCGACGTACTTGTCCATCTAGCTAGGCTCTTGGCTGACTTGTTGGACCTCCACAGGCGTCTCGTAGCTCGGGGTCTTGAGATGCTCAACATAAGCGCGGCCCAACAGCGAGTCCGACAGGGTTGCCAGTCGGGAGAGCGCGTCCGCGCGAGCATTTTCCCCGCGGGGTATATGGGAGATGCTGAAGCGCCGAAATCCAGCCGCGCTCGTTCTCACGAGCTCCAGGTATTTCGCCATTTGAGGGTCCCGCGCGCCGTACTCTCCAGAGATCTGTCCGGCCACTAGCTGCGAATCAGTGAAGGCCTTGAGGTTGGCCACGCCCAACTCGCGGGACACTCTCAGCCCCGCGAGGAGCGCCTCGTACTCTGCCTGATTATTAGTTGCGGCGAACTGGAAACGGAGTGCACATTCGGCGACGATCCCCTCGCCGTTGGTGAGGATGAGACCGGCTCCGCTCCCGCTGGAGTTCGAGACCCCGTCCACATGAAGGATCCACACGTCCTCCTCGGGTCCCGGTTCCGGCTGCCGGTCCAGAGGGCCTTCCTCCACCCCCTTGTCCAAGCCTGTGCACTCGACCCAAAAGTCAGCGAGCACTTGCGCCTTCATGGCTGACCTTGGTCGATAAGTGATATCAAACTCGCCGAGCTTGAGTGCCCACTTCGCCAATCGCCCGAATGTGTCAGGTCGGCTGAGTATCGCTTTCAGCGGCTGATCCGTCAGGACGGCAATGGGGTGTGCTTGGAAATAGGGCCTGAGACGCTGGGCGGACACTATTAGTGCAAAAATGAGTTTTTCAGACCTGGAATACATGAGCTCCGCATCGCGGAGGAGCTTGCTCGTGTAGTACACCGGTCTCTGAACTCCCTTGTCGTCGGCCCGAACTAGGACCGAGCTGACAGCCTCCGGGGTGACCGCTAGGTACAGGATGAGCTCCTCTCCTTCTTCAGGCCTGGAGAGCAGTGGCGGTGATGCAAGCGTCCTCTTCAGATCGTCAAACGCCTCCTGGCACTCCTCGGTCCAGGTGAAGTTGTTAATTTTCCTCAGCACTTTGAAGAAGGGCCGGCAGCGGTCCGCAGACCTCGAGATAAACCGACTCAGGGCGGCTATCCGGCCGGTGAGTCGCTGCACTTGTTTCTTGGAGGTGGGCTGCTCCATGTCCAAAATGGCCTGGACCTTTTCCGGGTTGGCTTCTATCCCTCTTTGGGTCACCATGAACTCCAGGAACTTTCCGGCGGACACGCCGAAGGCACACTTCGCCGGGTTCAGTTTCATCTGGTGAAGTCGGAGGTTGCCAAAGGTCTCCGCCAGGTCGCCGACATGGTCGGAAAGAGGCTTGCTCATTACCAGCATGTCATCCACGTACACCTACATGTTGCGACCGATCTGATCCTTGAAGACTTTGTTGACCAGCCGCTGGTACGTGGCCCCGGCGTTCTTGAGGTCGAATGGCATCATCTTGTAACAGTAAGTTCCGTGGTCGGTGACGAAAGCGGTGTGCTCCTCGTCTTCCGGGTGCATTCGAATCTAGAGTTACCCGGAGAAGGCATCCATGAAAGAGAGGAGGCGATGCCCCGCAGTGGTGTCCACCAACTGGTCAATCTTCGAAAGAGGGAAACTGTCCTTCGGGCGAGCTCGGTTGAGGTCGGTGTAGTCCACGCAGATCCTCCACTTGCCATTACTCTTCTTCACCATGACCACATTCGCCAGCCAACTGGGATATTGTACTTCCCGCACAAAGCCGGCGGTGAGGAGCTTCTCTACTTCTTCGTTGATTGCCTTCTGCCTTTCTGCAGCAAAACTCCTCTTCTTCTGGCGGACCGGGCGACACCTCGGGTCAACATTTAGCCTGTGGGTGATGACTTCCGAGGGGATGCCCGGCATGTCGGCTACGGACCAGGCGAACACATCCGCGTTCGCGCGGAGAAAATCCAGTAGGCGGATATGTTCTTCCTCCGGGAGCTGGGTCCCCACATGCACAGTCTTCTGAGGGTCCGAACCGAGGGGATATGTCAGCAGGTGTTCTACGGGTCCTTCCTTGGGTTCCTTCTCCCTGAAGTCAAGGTCGTCGACGTCGGGGCCGAGCTCAGCGCCTCGGGCACCCGGGACCGTATGAAGGCAATGCTGGACGGGCTGGGTCGTCCCCTTCATCACCCCAGTCCTAGAGGCTGTGGGGAACTGTACTAGTAACCGTTTGGTAGAAATCACGGCGTCCAGCTGGTTGAGCCCCGGACGACCAAGGATTGCTGCATTATAAGGCGAGGGGAGCTTGACAACAGTAAACGTCATCATGACGGTTGTCTGCCGAGGTGGGGATCCGACGGTGACAGGGAGAGTGATCTCCCCTTCGACCCCCACCGAGTCCCCGGTAAAGCCCACAAGAGGGGTGTGCACCGGCCTTAACTGATCATGAGACAGGTTCATTTGGAAGAAAGCATCATAAAAAAGCACGTCAGTGGAGCTCCCACTATCTACCATAATGCGATGTACAGGATGCTTTGCGATGGTCATCTCGACCACCACTGCATCATTGTTTACATTCTTGTTTTCATTCTCCTTTTCAAAGGGGGGTACATCCTCCGGGTCACCCACCTCCCGGGTTCTCTTCGCCGCATGCCTGATCCCCCAAGAGATCATGCCCACCGGTTTCTCCGTTGGGCTGTTGTCAATCGCAGGGACCGGGGGAAGGGTTGCGAGCGGCTGTCCCTCTGCCGGGGCTTTGTTCCTCACGAACTTCCTGAGGTAGCCTCTTTTAATCAGCTCTTCGATTTCTCGCTTCAGATTGCGGCACTCCGTGTCGTGGCCGTGCTCGCGGTGGAACTGGCAGTATTGTCTTGTCGCGGATGTTCCTTGGGTTTCGAGGAGGAGGTCGGCGAAGGTAGTGCTCACCCTCAATCTCCATGAGGATCTTCGTTCTGGGAGCAAGGAGAGGGATGAAACTTTGCTCCGGGGGAGCGCCGCTCTTTGGCTTCGGGCCTGGACGGGGGTCAGTAGGCGGTCCGGGCCTCCGGGTCTCGGGGACATCCCTCGGGGCTGGCTTCTTCGAGGACCTCCCGTCCAGCTCTCGCATGGTGCGATCGACCTCCTCTGCTCGGATGTACTTGTGGACATGGAGGAGGAGCTCGGAGTACCCCCTGGGGGGTTTCTTATCTAGGGAATAGGTCAAGCGGGATGTCCTGAGTTCGTGCTTCAATGCCAGCATGGCAACGGGCTCGTCCAGACTGTAGATTTCCAGGACAGCGGTCTTGAAGCGGGTAATGTAGTCCCGAAGTAGCTCCTGGTCCTGCTGGCGGATGGAGAAGAGGCTATTCACCTCTCTTGGCACCTTCCGGCAAGCGTCGAAGTGTGCCACGAACTTTCCTTCCAGTTGATGGAAGGAGCAAATAGATTCGGGCTCGAGGCGGGTGAACCAGACTTGATCAGCCTTTCGGAGGGTAGCGGGGAAGGCGACGCATAAAAGAGCGTCCGTGGCCCCCTGGACCCTCATGAGAGTCTTGTAGCTCTCCAGATGGTCCAAGGGGTCGGTGGTCCCATCGTAGGGATCCACTTGTGGCATGCGAAATCGACTCGGAATCGGCTCCTCTTGGATTTCCCGGGAGAAGGGTGGCCGGGCGTCATAGCCCGCCGGATCCGCCGAGGAGTTCTGCAGGTCGGCAAATCGGCGGCGAACTCCGCCAGCTTGCGCTCGTGCTCCTCTAGGCGCCTCTCGGCCTGGCGCCTGATGGCCTCGTCAGTGGAATCTTCCACCGAGGCTGCTGGCAAAGGGAGCGCCGATCGGTCTCGGCGGGGGGCCTTGCCCCGACGTCGCCTGCTGCGGCATGCCGTATCGGCATCATTGGCCGGGGATCGACTCTCGTGATCCGTCGAACCGGAATAATTCCTCTTTGCGGGGGTTTGGTGGCTCCCGCGAGGGTTGGAGACTGCCCGCGGTTGAGAGGGCCTGTATTGGATGGAGCGCAGGCTTTCGCGAGGCCTTGCGGCTTGAGCCGCGGGGGTCCCTGGCTGGGGCTGAGTGGCCAGGGACCACTGCCGGTGTTGTAGCTGCTGGACTGCTGTGGTCAGGGTTTGCAGCTGTTGGATGACAACTGCGAAAGGTCCGTCCACCGGGGACGGCTGCGGAGGAAGAGGAGGTGGAGCAGGAAGCTCCCTCTCCGGGCTACGCGGTCCTTGAGGGGAAGGGGCTTCCCCTACTCGGCTGGTGGACGCTTCGCGCCCGCGCGTCACCACCATGGTCGGAGCGTGCTTTGTCTCGCGGAGAGCTAGCTCGCACTGGGGTTGCTGTCCTGCCCCCCTACCTGGTGTGCCAATCTGTTGCCGATCTCACCGCCGCGGCCTGTAGCTTCAAAGCTGGTACCGGTCTCAGACTGTCTCACCTCAAGGTCTCCGAGCTTCCGGTCCTGCAAAACAAGGTCAGAAACCCTGTCCGGGAGTCCCGGCGAGGAAGCTCCGACGGTCAAGTTAGAGAACGGCGAAATGGAACAGAATCCCTAAGGTGGGTCCCCGAAGGAGCCCCAGACTTCAAGAAGATCTTAACAAAAGAGGTCTTAGGAAGAGTGGAAATTGGGCCCAGCTTCTTCACCGAGCTCACGCCGAAGGACTCCTCTCGGGTCCCTGGATCCTTCTCTCGATGCCTTCTTTTTCCCTACCCTTTTTCCACTTACCTGGCTATCCGCTCTTCCCATCCTTTTATCCCATCACATTGCCTCCGGCTCCTCCCCTCGGGAGGCTCCCTCTCAGCCTTTACTTTTTCCTCTCTCACTCTCTCCTCCTTCCTTTCCCCTTCGGGTCTGGGAACCCGGTGACCTCTTTGTCTTGCTTGCCGAGCCCAGCGAGAAAAAGGGGAGAGGGAAGATACTGGCGAGGCTTTGGGCCGAGCGCGGGTGCTCTCCTTCCCAGGAATTGACGATGTCCGTCGCTGGCTCCTGCCTGCCAGGACCCCGCTTCACGGTTGCGGAACCCGTCGGGCCGATGTAAACGAGGTTCCGCGCGTCATTGCGGACCGTACTGGTGCTCCTCGCGAGGCACGGCGCGCGCTACCCGAGTGGCGATTTTGAAACTCGCGCCCCCACTTCTCGGAGGCCTCACTATGCAGGGCCAGCTTCGGCCAAGGTGGACCCCTCCTGGACGGACCCCCGGCTGAGCGACAGAGAAATGCTCGACTTCGGCCGAGGTGGACCCGTAGCCGGGCGCCATCTGGCGGAGGAGCAGGATGGCCCGGCTCGACCTCGGCCGAGGTGGACCCGTCTCCGGGCGCCACCCGGCGAGGGAGCAAGGGGTCGCCAGCTTCGACCGAGGTGGACCCCTCCTGGGCGGACACCTGGCGGAGCGGCAGAGGAGTGCTCGACTTCGACCGAGGTGGACCCGTATCCGGGCGCCATCTGGCGAAGGAGCAGGAGGGCCCGGCTCGACTTCGGTCGAGGTGGAACCGTCTCCGAGCACCACCCGGCGAGGGAGCAAGGGGCTGCCAGCTTCGGCCGAGGTGGACCCCTCCTGGGCGGACACCTGGCGGAGCGGCAGAGGAGTGCTCGACTTCGGCCGAGGTGGACCCGTATCCGGGCGCCATCTGGCGAAGGTGCAGGAGGGCCCGGCTCGACCTTGGCCGAGGTGGAACCGTCTCCGGGCGCCACCCGGCGAGGGAGCAAGGGGTCGCCAGCTTCGGCCGAGGTGGACCCCTCCTGGGCGGACACCTGGCGTAGCGGCAGAGGAATGCTCGACTTCGGTCGAGGTGGACTCGTATCCGGGCGCCATCTGGCGAAGGAGCAGGAGGGTCCGGCTCGACCTCGGTCGAGGTGGAATCGTCTCTGGGCGCCACCCGGCGAGGGAGCAAGGGGCTGCCTGCTTCGGCCGAGATGGACCCCTCCTGGGCGGACACTTGGCGCAGCGGCAGAGGAGTGCTCGACTTCGGCCGAGGTGGACCCGTATCCGGGCGCCATCCGGCGAAGGAGCATGTGGGCCCGGCTCGACTTCGGCCGAGGTGGAACCGTTTCCGGGTGCCACCCGGCGAGGGAGCAAGGGGCCGCCAGCTTCGACCGAGGTGGACTCCTTTTGGGCGGACACTTGGCGGAGCGGCAGAGGAGTGCTCGACTTCGGCTGAGGTGGACCCGTATCCGGGCGCCATCTGGCGAAGGAGCAGGAGGGCCCGGCTCGACCTCGGCCGAGGTGGAACCGTCTCCGGGCGCCACCCGGCGAGGGAGCAAGGGGCCGCCATCTTCGGCCGAGGTGGACCCCTCCTGGGCGGACACCTGGCGGAGCGGCAAATGAGTGCTCGACTTCGGCCGAGGTGGACCCGTATCCTGGCGCCATCTGGCGAAGGAGCAGGAGGGCCCGGCTCGACCTCGGCCGAGGTGGAACCGTCTTCGGGCGCCACCCGGCGAGGGAGCAAGGGGCCGCCAGCTTCGGCCGAGGTGGACCCCTCCTGGGCGGACACCTGGCGGAGCGGCAGAGGAGTGCTTGACTTCGGCCGAGGTGGACCCGTATCCGGGCGCCATCTGGCGAAGGAGCAGGAGGGCCCGGCTCGACCTTGGCCGAGGTGGAACCGTCTCCGGGCGCCACCCGGTGAGGGAGTAGGGGGCCGCCAGTTTCGGCCGTAGTCGACCCCTCCTGGGCGGACACCTGGCGGAGCGGCAGAGGAGTGCTCGACTTCGGCCGAGGTGGACCCGTCTCTGGGTGCCAACTGGCGAAGTAGCAGGAAGGCCTGGCTCGACCTCGGCCGAGGTGGACCCGTCTCCGATCTCGCTCGCCGAAAAAATCCACGTGGTTCGGACCACGTCCGGCGGAACCTGAGACACGCCACGTCAGCCTAACGGCCATATCACAGTGAAATTGAGAAGAGAGCTTGTGGTGAGTGTGAGCTTGAGCGTGAGCGAGCGTGGTCATAAGCATTAGCATAAGCATACCTTTAGAAGGCCCCCTCTTACCTATTTATAGTATTCGGAGATAATTGCCTTCGGTTTAGAAATAATCTCTTTTGGTTAAGATAACCACTTTCGGTTGAAATCACTTGTTATGATAGTTGTTTTTCATTTGTTCGTTTCTTTTGCTTGGACGTCTCAGATTATAGCATCAGTGGATGGTTTAAGATCCTTGTTCATGCCTCGTTCGTCGTCGATAATAGTAGTCTTGATACTTGGAATTTCATTGTTTAAGGCCGTTTGCTATGTTCTGCCTTGACAGTTAGTCGGGTCCGACTTATTATTCGGCCTTTATGTGTCAAGGGATGTCGTGTTGATTTGGCTTATAGTTACTCGGTCCCAAGCATTATAGTTGCTTGGTTTTGCCAATAATTTGTAGTCTTCAACTTAATCGTAGATCTGGATATTCCTTGAGACCGAGTATCAGAGTAATTGTCATAAACTCACAATAGTTATCCCCTACTCTCGAGCCTAAGACATCGCGATTAACTATTTCAGCCTTTGTCACTTTGGAAATTGTCGTCGGTCATTTTGTTGCCTCGATCATGGCAAAAAGGAGAATCATTGGCATCGTGCTTAAAAAAACTGTCCATTAATTACTTAAACAGCTGGTGATTCGATTGATCGTCCTCAGCTAGTTGGGCCTGGCCACGTGGTTTGATAGCCGCGGCATATTAATATTTGCATGCATTCCGGCGATATGAGTTAATCGACTTGTTAGAATTTTGTAGCGGTATAGTGTTGCCCGGCACATATTAAGGCACGTGCCGAGACCTGGTAGCTTTGGCATGATTAAGCCTTTGATCTTAGCTATCCAAGTGGGGTATATATAGACCTTCCCTTCCATTGTTGTAGGAATTTTGGTTTTTGCCGAGCAGAGAGAGCCTTCTTTCTTAGGCTTTAGGCGCTTTGCTCCTCAAGATCTCCAGTGCCCCAAGTTGGTGGTCTACCTTCTCTATCTTCTTTGCTTGCATTTCCATCATAAATTTCTTCCCTCTAGTTTCTCATAGTTTCCTCCTTTTTGGTAGTTCTTTTTTTCGAAGCTTTCTTTAGCTTCATTTCAGTCCCTTGAGTGAAAATTTTTTTACCCGCTTTTCTTCTATTTTCTTTATTATCCTTGGATCTTTTTTTCAATCTTTTTTTCCGTTTTTTGAGTCAGTTCGAGAGATATCATTTGAGAGCGAAAGCCACTCGATGAGCAGTCTCTTGCTCCAAGGCTCTCGGGAACCCTCTCTAGATGAGGTGGGTTCTTAGAACCCGAAGGAGGTTGAAGTCTCCTCCCTTCGGGAATCTCTCTGGGCTTGTTGGTTTGGCAACTCGGGCACTGTCCATTGGGTTTGGCAAGCAAGTCCTTGCTAATGACCAAGTCTGAAGTCCTGCGATTTCGAGAATAGTATGGTTTCTGAGTCACTTCGAGGTACATATTCCTGGACCAGATGCTCAGGGGACATCTAGTCTAGTTGGCCATATTGCTTTGTATGAGAAATTTTGTCGTAGCCTTTGCCTTCCTTTCCACCTTTTCATTCTGAACGTACTCGACTTGTTCCACGTCGTTCCAGCTCTGTTGGCCCTAAACTCTTTTTGTCTCCTTTGTTATTTCATTGTCCTCTATGACATGCTCGAAATTCGAGTAAGGATATCATTATTCTGAGCTCGTTTCATTCTTCGGAAACACTCGATAGCTAAGAGCTGGTGGTACATCGGGCCTCGTAATGGTCACATCTTTATCATTGGCCTTCCATCCACGGATGGAAGAACATGTTCTTCGTCTCTTCTGATCACCCTTGGGGGATCAATTGGGTCGGGGGGGCGGGGGGGGGGGGAGCTCGATCAATCACCAAATTGAAATGATGAGATCCTTGCCATCGATGTGGACGATTTTCAAAAATCGAGCAGCACCAAAGTCCCATCCTAGCGAGTTCTGTTGTAGGAATAGAACTTGGTCCGGTGTCCTCCCTTGGTAACTCTTCGAACACCATCTTTATATTTATGAATCTTTGATTTATTCCCAAGTCACCTTTCCAGTTTTTGCAAGTATGGGGCCCTTGGTCAAGTATATTTGGAATGCTGTTTGAAAGAGGGCCTCGGCCTAGGCGGGGTCTTTGAAGAAGCCCACCTCAAAGAAACACAGGGCTACATCTTCTGCCGGCGGTCCCTTGGAGCCGGCAAATACTTAAGTATCACAATTGGGGGGGGTTCCACAACTCCCCGCGGAAGCTGATGATGAGGTGGTGGTCATCTTAGCCCCCTCAGTCTTCTCGTGCATCTGCCCCAAGGTGCCCAACCTCTTCTTCGGCCCAGGCAGTGGCCGGTCCATCCTGAGGGAAGGCTTTGCAAAATCCGTTGGATCCTGAAGCTACACCTTCCCATGAAGAAGGGGAGAACATCGTTGTATCGGAGGCTCAGATCAGGCCTCATGATTTAGCCTTGCACGATTCCTCTCTCATGTTTCGTGGAATAATTCTCCATTCATTCGGAAAA
The DNA here is from genome assembly GCA_021397845.1 of Areca catechu. Taxonomy (NCBI): domain Eukaryota; kingdom Viridiplantae; phylum Streptophyta; class Magnoliopsida; order Arecales; family Arecaceae; genus Areca; species Areca catechu. Next base: position 189,450,437 of record CM038050.1, on the reverse strand, counting down.
AAATAGTAATGATTTTTTTAATTTGATTAGTTTTTTAATTAAAAAATATTTCTTGAAATTTTTTTTCTGAAGTTGGTCCTAGGTTGAAATGGTCACCGAGTCTAGAGAATTTAGCCAATATTTGGCCTTATCTTTAAGCGAGAAGGAAAATAATTTCAACTTAAGGGCATTATTGAAGAAATTTTGAATTCTAACGGTGGAGTAAATCTCAAAAAACTTATCTAGATATTTGTTTGGGTCCTCGTTACTAAGTCGATAAAAAATGGTAATATTTGGATAACACTAAATCTCATTTTGGGAAGCCTTCATAGGAGGCACCTGGATACATTGAAAATACATATATGAGGACGGGGTATAGTATTACTCAATTGGCGAGGGGGGTTGGCTTCACCATGAGCCATATTCCTAGCATGGATGGTTTTGATTGTTTTTTCCATTTCCTTGTCTATTGGTTGCAATTTAGATTGTAAAGATCTTCGACCAAGCATGCAACCACGAGTTTTAAATCAAAGCTATTCTATTTGGGCATGTAGTTTTTTTTATTTAAATTGCAAACAAGTTGCACAATAGAAAAATTCTAACCTATGGTTAATCTAAATAAATCTAGGCAGCTCCTAATTATTCCAAGTACACCATTAAGCCCTTTAAGTTTAAAACTGACTAACTAAATTGGTCAGGTAAGTATAAGATTGGTAAGAAGCTCCCCGTGCTTTTGCAATGGTCCTAATTAAATAACCACCATTCTTTGGGATTGTATATTTTTGAACTATTTTTCTTGGATACCAATTGATCAATCCATTCAAACCTGGTTCAACTTTCAGGTTTCCTTATCCTATCGAGCTCGAGTTCTTTAGGGGTTAACGTTTAATTGATTTTAATTAGGGTTAGGGTTAATGCATTATGAAAGAAACTTGTTTGTGGGCTATGGAAGAGTGATGAAATTTCCATCTTATCTTGTTTTAGGGTTTATGTCCTTAAAATTATTTTATGAAATGATATGCAACAACAAGATGTCCAATCAAGTAAGTTCTCTTTTTGTCTCTAATGTTACCTTACATTATGAAATTTTTTGTTGTTTTGTTATGTTGAAACAACGGTGTCAATGATCCTTGGCAACGGTGCCAAAGTTTGGTGTTGTTGCAAGCACCAAAGATAATATTAACTTTGACTTAACTATATAGAATAGGATGAGATCAGGTGTCGAATTCTTAGGGACCAAAGGGTTGAGTTGTGTTCAACTTAGAAAAACAATAATTATAGTGACAAATTTTAGGGTTTTAAAAGAAACAAAAGAAATAAGTTGATAGAGATGAGTATAAGGAAATCAGATAGAAGAGGATTCCTTGGTGTTTTAAATCCATCTTTTAGCATAGATTTGTATTAGTACAATTGAAATATTAACAACTACAAGTATTAGTGGTAATAAAAAGTTGAATCTATAATCTTGTTCCCAATATAGCTTATCTTGTTGAGTACGAATTGTATCCTTGGATCACAACTTGTCTCTATGTAGTTATAAGCTTTTCGAGATGAAGCATCATCCAACATTTAAATCTGTGATTTTGTTCTAATATAGCTTATCTTGCTAAGCACGAATCGTATCTTTAGATCACGATTTGTCTCTATGTTGTCATAAGCTATTTGAGATTAAGCATTATAGAACAATAAATATTACTTAAATGCATGAATAAGAATCATAGAAATTACTCATGCTTTGCAAAATATTCAATAATATTTATAAAGAAAGATGGCTTACAATGTTAAACAATTGATTGTATAAAAGAAATACACAATGAAACTCATAAAATAAAATACAAATATGATTGAAAGGATTTTATATACTCCTCCGAAGACGAGGAGTTTAGCTGCTTATAGTTTGGATTTTGCTCATTGCCAAAAATGCCATTTTCTTTGAAGGTTGATGAAGAAGCTTGGGGAAGACATAAATGCAGCAGAGTCTTCTTATGTCACCTCAAAGAACTCCCCCACACCTTCAAAGCTTCATAGCCTTTCTCTATTCTCTACTCTACTGTCTCTCTGTGACTCTCTATGACTCCCAAAGATCCCTTTTTATAGACTCTCAGGACTCTCGAAAACCCTAGGTGCCCATATTCTCTCTTATTTTTTTTTCTTTTGCTTTGGCGCCTCCCTTCTTTTCTATTTTGCATTTCATGCCTACTCTCCTTTTGGATTTGGCGCCTCCCTCTCTCTCTCCAAGGACCTAGTTGCCAAAGACCCTAAGATCTCCAAGTATCCCCACTCAGGACTCCTCTTAGCCGACCCTTCTCAAATCCCATGCCAAAAAAAATCTCACACCTCACTTCCTTTGATTTTCAATTAGCGCCTCAACTCTTTCTCATTTGGCCACCCCCTTTCTAAAAAAAACCTAGGGTGCCCCAAGGGATGAGGACTCTAGACTCTTCATGCCTTTTCCCTCTTTGTTTGGCACCTAACTCTTCCTAATTTGGTTGGGCGCCCAAAATCCTATGAGTCCAACTTAGAAGGACTCCTTTCCTTATTTGAATTGGCACCCCCCTCTCTTCTCGTTTTGGTTTCATGCCAACTCTTCGTTTGCTCCAATCCTCATGCCCCCTCTTGTTTCCTTCTGAGGATTAGTGCCCCCTAGGAGTCCTAAGAGTTTAGGACTTTAGGGAAATTAGTGCCTCCTCTTTTTTTCTTTCTTAATTTGGTCTTTAAAAATTCAGCCGTCCTACTTTCTTATTTTGGCTCTTCCTCTTTTAGATGGCTCCTTTATGTTTCTTTGGCTATTTTTTCTTTAGGCAACATTTCTTGATGAACGGTAGAGATTTAGGATCCTTGCTTGCTTATGGATGCTCGTGGTTGGCTTGTGATTGCTTGTGGTTTCCATACACCTCCTCCATATTTGCTCTGCATCCAATTTTGCTATGAAATCTCCACCGTTCATCATGCATTGTGATCTTAGGATTTGGATGTGCATGTGGTAGGCTTGGGCTTGGACTTGGGTTTGCAAATGTTGGGGATTAAGTCTTTATAAGTGCAATACCTAAAAAATTATATAAGAAGTATCAAATTTTAAATAATAGAGATTAAATACTAACGATTTTAATACTTTTTATGTCATATTCATACATTGATCACTTGCATTCATCTAGGCGGTCGGAAGCGCTTTGGAGCGGTCGACTCTTGCCCCCTGAGACACAAGGGGACCTTCATAGCCTTAGCTCCCAGTTAAGATGTTGGACTTGGAGTGTGGAGCAGGCACGGGAGTGTGGGGACTAGACATGGCCTCGATGTCTGCTATGAGCATGTGAAAGATTGCTCAAGACATGTTCGACAGGTTTTTACTTCCAGTCGACACTGAGATCCTAGAGTTTGCTAAGTCATTCTGATTTCGTCTTATCGGAGTCGAGACATAGTATACTCCTTTACTTAAGTGAGCATCCACGTTCCTTCATCCTCTTCTTTTTAGTTTGATTCTAACTCTTGTTTTCTTTTGAGATTGGCCACTTTCTACACGGTTTCCTCACTTATACGAAAGGGGCGAGGTCCAACCTTGCCAAGATGGCCACCTGAGCTGTGGTTGTTGAGAGGAGGGCCTCGGCTATCGAGGAAAAAGCCTTGGAGGCTGAGAGGAGGGCTTCCGAGGTTGAGAAGGGGCTTCGGACGTTGAGAAGGCTTGAGCAGAGGTGCAAAAGAAGAGGCAAAAGGCCGAGGCAGAGAAGGTCGAGGAAGCTGCCATTTAGATGATTGAGGCATTCAAGACCTCTGAGGCCTTTTCAGTTGCCAAGGAGCATTTGCCACTTTGTCTTATGTCGAGGGTATGAAGTGGTGCTACGAAGGGTTTTTGCCTACTTTCCGGAATTGGCCTGTCCTTGATGAAGATTCAGAACTTGAGGAAGTGCTTCCACTAATGGGATCCGGGACCAACATTGGGGCGACTGGGGATGTTCTTTAGGTTGAAGTTGTTGCGACCGAGGCTACTAAAGTTGCCACGGTTTGTGGAGCCTAACCTGCTTTTTCGTCTTTTTGTAATGCGCTCGGGCCAATTTTTGTAATCGGCTCAATCAGCCACCCCCCTTCTTTTGAATAAATTATATTCTTTTTTTTTGCTTGCATTTGTGTTAATACAATAGCCCACCTTGGGCTTGTGGGCCCCACCTCTACTTAGCATCTTCATAGACAATTCCTTCATAATCGGCCCTCACAATTTCTCCAATGCCTCTGCATAACTTGATCCATCTACACCTAAAGGGACCATTTAATTCTTGCATGTGTGCTTTCACCGGTCTCTTATGAGGTGATCTAGATGTGGCTATCCTAGATGAACTTGCCATTTTCTTCTCCATAAGCATGTTTTTTATTTCAAATTGTTCACTAAAAGTGCTCAATGTTAACTAGAGCCAAAGAAAAGTTAGCCCTTTTTCCTCACCGTGACCCTGATGGGATGCTAGAATATCTTTGGTGATGTGTAATTGGAGTACCTTCACCATCATCTTGATCATCTAAATTGTCCTTCTCTACATCCTCATTGTCAGTATTTGAGAGACTATTAGTTAAAGGATGCAGCAAGTTAGCCCTCGATCTCCGCACTCTGGTGGCAAGGAGGGGATCGGCAGGGAGCTGGTTCAGCTAAGCGGGAGCGTTGTCAGCCCCACTCGGGGTCTCCTCGATGGGATCGGCGGCTATACTTACTGTCGAGGGCACTTCCTATCTTTTCATGGTTTGTTGTTGTTGCACGGCGGTGGTCAGCACCTGGACATGTTGGACCAGGATATCGAACCTTTAGGGGTCTATTGCTAGAGGTAGTTGGGAGGGCTACGTCCTAGCTGGTCGTGCATTTGGCAACCTATGGAGGGAGGAGGACATGATGCAGTGGAATGGTTCTACAATCTGGTTCTCACCATCTTTTGTTCCAAATTAGGGCAAGGGCCCTTCCTCTAGAGCTAATTTATTGCTGCAAGCTTCAAATCAGGGTGATGGTGGTGGCTGTCTTGCTAGAGATCGGATCAAGGTTGATGTGGCCTTGAAGCTGCCATAATTTATTGCTGCAAGCTTCAAATCAGGGTGATGGTGGTGGCTGTCTTGCTAGAGATCGGATCAAGGTTGATGTGGCCTTGAAGCTGCCAAAGGACCTACAGGGAAAGTCCACATGCACTGAGAGGGGGGTTCTCTGATGGGGGACCCTTTGATGATTAAGTTAGCTAGGGACTCGAGAATAGTAGGAAGGAAAGAGTTTAGATGAGAGTTGGAAATGTAGAACGTGAACCTTTTTTTTGGATCTCCCTTTCCCTCTCTTTATAGAGAGGGTTATTTGTTAGATAATTTAATAACTACTTGATTTGTTTTGATTCGGAAAATTGGGCTATCAGCAATTAGCTATATGGGATCTTGGTTGTTGGAGTGGAGAATCCCCAATTTGTTAAGACAGAATCGCTAGCCTGTAAAAGGTAGTGGAGAATCACGTTCTATTATAACAGAACTGGCCAGTCGTGGGAGCTGTTGTGGTGGAGTAGGAGTGCTCAAAGTATAGCCTGGAAAATAGCTGATGTCGTAGGCCAATTATAGGAGTTTCCTCATGGAGGTTTTGGTATTTCGCCCGAGGTCAGCTGGGTAACAATCTTTTGCTTAGATGTAGACCAATCTCCAGGCCAGCTGTAAGTTTAGAGGATGGTCCTAGCTTGTGCTCCCAGCCACATCGGATTTCTTCTAACACGTTCCTGCCATATCATCCGAGGTTGGCCAAGTCATGCTTGTTCATAGTAGGTTCTTGCCAATGCTTGTCTTCCAATCTAGGATTTTTTTTCATATTGCAGATTCATGTATATGATGCCTCACTTATCCGAAGCAAGTCTTCACTTTTTAACTTTTGAAATCAGGGACCTATCATGAAACATGCTTGTTAGAAATTATAATTCTATGGATTAGATTTCTTGTCCATTTGAATTAGGCAGCCATAGGAAGCAATTGATACCCATATGAGCCCATTTACATGCATAACGTGGGTTCTGTGTTGACTCTTTCCTAAGTATATCTGTATGTGCAGGCATGGGCATGCTCATGCATCTTTATAGTGATAGTCATCACAGAGATTATTGTAAACCAGGGAAAAAGAGAAGAAATGTAGTAAATATGCAAAGGACCTGCATAAGCATTTGTTCATCTAAAAAAGTTTGTTCTGCTTTGAGTAGCCTTCTGTAGAAGCATATGGGGAGTAGTTTTTAGAAATTTTGATACATGCAAAGGACTTGCATAAGCAATATGTTCATCTAAAAAAGTTTGTCATGCTTCGTCTAGCCTTTTGTAGAGGCATATGGTGTATAATTTTTAAAAATTTCAATGCTGAACTGACCTATTTTTGGGTGAAGATGATGAGCTATCTGTAAATCGAGCAACTGCCAACAACAGAAGTCGTCTTGATGGTGAAACAGGACAAATGACTCTACTGCCATCCTCCTTATTTATTGGAGTGTTGCAAGAAATTGGCCGGAGGTGTGACTGTAAGGTACTTTGAGTGGTATTTGTTTGCAAGGGTTCTTACTTGGTTGAATCTCTGACTTGTCGCACTTCTTTCATTTCTTTGTAGGTTGAATTCAGGTCCGTCATAGGCAGCAGCAAGGACCTGCATTTTTCTGTTGAGGTCTGTTATTACCTGTCTATTTTTATGAACATGCATTACCATTTCCAAGCTGTATCTTTGTTTAACCATTCTTTCTTCTCTGTTCTGGAGATTAGCATATGATATTATTTAGCAGCTAGGACCTAAGATTTCTTTATTTGCCTCTATTCCTTCATTTTCGCCTTGTACCGATGGTAATGCCATCAATTTGATTTTTAGAAAACCAAATTTGAATCTACTTTTGAAGGTTTGAAACTGATGTACTGATCATGTATTGTTTGGTACATGTTGCTGTCTGCCCCTGTATCTACTCCTCATTTGTTGATGAGGTATTTTGCATGGTATGTCCTGTGGTGCATATATAGATACTGCATTATGGTGAATTTTAAAGCCTAGCTTTGGATAAGGTAGGTAGTAATTGGAACTTGAATTATGATAGACGTCATTATTTTTTTGTTAGACAGCTGGCTTGAAATGATAGCAAATGCAGAGACATTTCTCTCTTGCCTTTTTTTTAGCTAGGAGCTTATGAAATAATTTGGTTCTTTTGTTTTCTCTTTAATCTGGCTTGTTCAATTTCTAATTTGTTCATCAAGGAGAAAACAGTCTTTTACTATGTTACTGCAAATGTTTTAAGTTTGCTCTGGTGGTTTATTGGTTCAGGTTTTATTTAGTACTGAAAAGATCGGAATTGGGATGGGAAGGACAAGGAAGGAAGCTCAGTTACAAGCTGCTGAGAATGCTCTCCGCAATTTGGCTAGTAAGAACCAGTTGATATATTCCTGAAGTTTGATAATTGCGTGCAATTTGTTGATGAATTGTCACATTGTAGATTTTGTTGTTTGTTTTGCTCATGGACACTTTCTTGCTAATCACTTAAAAAGAAAAAAATGAAAGAACTTGAAGATGCCACTGGGCTCTCCACTTGGGAGATGTGTACTCCATAACATACCCAAAAGGGACCCAATGGGATTTTGATGAACTGCTGAGGACAAATTAGGCATCTAGCCTTAACAAAATAAAAATTCCCATACACCAGCAATTGTAGAAAAGATCTGATTTGCTCCCATTCTGGGTATATTTTTCGGGAACGTTTATGAATGATCTTCTTCGGCTGGTTTTTAATTTGCATGGCTATGTTTGTTCATGTCTAGTAGACCTTCAGTATAAAAACTGGTTTGCTCAGTCTCATTGTTACTAGACAATGTGTTTGGCTTTTTAATCTTTTTATGCCATAAGAAAGAACAGATGGAGGCCAGGGATTTGAAACAAAATGGAGGGGATATCAGATGCATCGAGTGTTGTGCATGTAATGCTGTTGTGAGGACCTCTTCTGAAGTTCATCCAACTTGTCCAGAAATAGCTCTCAATAAGTCTTTTCCATGGCAAGTGGTGAGAATGCATTGGTGGTGGGAACAGAAGTATTTATCGTGATCAAGAAACATGAAATATACAATATTAAGAAAACTGGAATATTGGAAATCACCTTAGAGAAGGAATGCAGCATCCCTGATAATTGGGATCTTGCAATCCTGGAGTTCCCCCGATTGCAGAAATTTCCTCTCTTCAATCACTAATTGTCACCTCATCTTCTTCTTGTGCAGGATTTTTTGAGGTACTATGGTAATTTATTCTATGAGAAAGTTTTAGCTTGATCAGCATATATTCCATTAGAGGTCTTGTTTAGTTTTATGAGTATGAGAAGAGTTTAAAGTTTAGCAATGTAAGTTCTCTCAATTAATGCTTTTCTATTTCTTTATTTAAAGTTATCTCAAAATCTTACAAGCAGTGGGAGGTAAATGTGCTATACTTTGGACTTATAATTGTGCTTAAAGATGGATGTAGTTTACCATGTCCTATCTTATCTTCTTTCATCTACATCTGGACTTCGAAAGCCTCAAGGAATGTTTACAGATCATGCCTTGGTTTCATGAACTTAACTGTCTAAGCTATAAGGTAGGTCTGCACCTGCTGGTTAGACATGTTGGTTTATAGTGATACCCCCTCTTGCCCAAAGTTGACTTGGCCATGAATTTGTAACCTGCTTTCAATACCACAAAGCATGCCTTATCTTTAAGCTGATCCTGTATAGATGAGGTAAAGCTTGTGGATTGAGTACATATTAATGGCTATTATGAAACCACTTACCGGAGCTGACTTTTGGGTCCATTTGACCTACATAGACCTTTAGTCGAGGCTGAAATTGATGGACCAAAGTTTAAAACTTGGTTTTGGTTTTGGATTCAGTCCTCCTAAATAGAGTGTTAGTTTTGACAATTTCAGTGATTCAGCACTTTCAGCTCAAGTTTCAGTTTTTGAACCACAAAAGGAAAGTTTATTGAAAAAAATTAGGAGAAATAAGAGAAAAATGTCATGGCAACATGTTTTACATAGTGTTGATGCATGCTGTATAATTTGTTATCACCAGTTTCATGGTTTCTGTGTTTTTAGGCTGAAAGCTTGAAAGTACAAAGAACTATAAATTATTTGAAACCAATAAGATGCTAAAGAGCTACTGTTTGATAATTTCTTGTTCTCTAAACACATAATAATGTAAATATCGATAATAGTGAAATATGCTTATGTAAAGATACATATGAATATAATTTGATATAATTATCACCATCATATGCCAGGCGAAAGGCAACATGTCTGGTGATACCATATCTTGAATAAGGCTAATGACCGAACTATTAGATCATTGCCATAATATTTGATTACTAGCCTGCTTTATGAGAGCTCTGCTTTTGGCATGTGGAAACACATATAATGACATATATTTCTATTTATAATAGCACTGGGCTGGTGCTGTTCACGTGAGTGAAACATCTTGGATGGGTGGCTGCCATTCCTGATTCATCTTTTTCCAAAAAAAGTTATTTAATTTTGTAAATATGCTTCTACTTTTGGTTGATGCAAGAGAGTATTAAATCAAGATTGATGTGTCTCTTTATCTCTTTGATGAAATATTGATAAATGTAGCAGTTGGATGAATGTTGAATCACCATCATGAATTTGTATTCCTTGAGAGATTTGTCAAAGACTTTTTTTTCCAGTTCAATATAGGTGATTATATGCTTAAGTCGTGCTTTATTTCCATTTCTTTTGGTAATGCAGGCAACTATGTATCATTTATTGCACCAAATTCTGGAAGTACTAATAGAGAATCAGATAATGCTTCACTTGGAACTGAAAATGGCTTTCTACGGGATATTATCAATCCTGTTCTGGACGAGCCATCTAAGAAAGATGATGTTGTAGGTGCAAGTACATCAGAACAGATGGCTCAGTCTAATGACTCAGGAAGATTGTCCTCTGTCCTATCCAGTATCAGAGAACTTGTAAGAGATGAAAATTGTGCTGTACTATAATTTTGTGTCACATTTGGCAGTCATCTTATTCTCATTGTGCTGACCAAATATGATGGCTGTGTCTAGTGTTTGGAGGGTCAAAATATAGTCTTCCGAGATCAAGCCCCAGCTTCTGTGACATTAAATATAGGAGAGCACTATTTTCAGGTAAATCAATCAAGGCAACTGGATTTTAGTTGTTATATACAACTGTCTTAAGGTTAATGGTTGTAGTTGTTTTATACTGCTAATTTTCCTTGTTCAGCTATTCATAACATCCCTTTTTTTTCTCATGCATATTATACTTATATACTAATTATGATGCACCTAATATCAGATGTGGATTCTTGTAATCTATTCTGTAGGTTGAATTAGCAGGACAAATTTTAGGAAAGGGAGTTGGTTTGAGTAGAGAGGAGGCGAAGCTTCAGGTTGTATTATCGTCTTTTGTGTCGCCTGTTTTCTCATTGCTCAATCCATGTCTAGCATGTTTCAGCTGTGTGTTTTTTAGTCACTTTAATACTATCATCTTCAGTTGTTATATACAGCTGTGTAGTGTTGGGAGCCTCATGCACTCAGATGCCCTTTTTTATTATAACTACCAGCTTCAACAAATATTTCGTTATTAGTTTTTTTTACAAAAATATATTACATTCTTTTAATATAGTAGTTCATCTTAGAATTGTTCATCATACGCGCATGCTAATGTTTAGCTTTCATCCTATTGTACTAAAAAATTTTTCAAGCAAATGCATAAATATAGGCCTGTGCTAATATGTTAGTTTGCATGATTAGAAGATTAGTGATTAGGAGTGTCTCCATAGATCTAATCCATCTGGGTCTGGCCAAGTTGCAAGTCAATTCTAGTTACATCAATAAGCACATACATTCACTATGAGGTGTTTCAATCATGAGTAGTTTGGTCAAATGCTAGACAACATTTCATCATCTTTTTTAAAGAGTACATTATTAATTCTCTCCTGAAATATCAGCTGTTAAGTCTTCAATAAGACTGCAAAGAGAAAATACTTAAAAATTCTCAACTTCAAGTTTGGAGTACTGAGCTCTATCATGCTAGAATTTTAGGGCCATTATTAAAATTGGCCTGAATCAACCATTTTCATCATTCATTCTCATCTTTCAGGAGTAATTTCTTGCAATACTCTACCTGATATATTATTTTGATTTATGCAAAGATTGAGCTTATATTGACATCCCATTGAAAGGTCATGTATTTTGCTACTCATCGAACCTTTGTGCATATTTGTTTTGTCACAAGTCTAGCTCTCAAAATGCGTTACCTCTTACGTCCAAGTTTATGCTTAACCTCTTGTCAATTGTTTACACTTTACAGGCTGCTGAAGAGGCACTCAGGTCTCTGAAAGCAACACACAGTTCACAAAGGCAAAGTTCAAATTCATCAAGGTAATATTCTCATCATTGTTCTTCAGCTCTGTACAGATTTGGACATGTTAGGTCTCCCAAATAACATCAATTGATGGAAGGCAAGTTAAGCATTTTGAAAGTTAATTATCAATATCCGGTGATAGTTCTTTACCTTCTTTAAGTGTACAGGCTTTCCTTTAATACCTTCATTGGGTGAAAACAAGTGCAAGATACAAGAGTTGTCATCATGTTTTGATGTTTAAAGGTATAATTGATCTTCTGATTAAGCTTGGTTGGGGGGGGGCTAATATTCATATGACTTAGATATAAGCACATAGGTTTGACAAATTGGACTTTGTGATTTTTTCAAGCACCGCTTGTTATGCATGTCTCCCATGGACTGGTTAGTTTACAGATATAATACAACAAAACAATTAACGAAGTGGTGACTCTCAAACTGAAAGAGATGTCAATGAAATTGCTTTACAAGAGAAGCCAATCCAGTTTATTCAAAGTAATTATTCATGCTTACCTAATAATCTTACCTGTAATCAACTTTACTCATGTGCAAGCAAACCTCATGTGTTCTGATGTTACATGTATCTCATCGAGAATATTATACTTTGAGCTACTAGCAAGTATAGCTATTACCAAGATGAAATTAGAAGTTGATATGTGTTCCAGAGTGAAGCTCATTGATAATTCAGATTGCAGAATACTGTTACAATAAAATGAGAGACTTTAGTTCCATGGGTTGAATTCAATCTCTATTTTGTGTTAATTCCTTTTCTGTGGGTAAAGTTTTTTCCCCCAAAAAAGATGTTTTGGTAAGTGGTAAATGCCAGGAATTTGTGTTGGATTGACAGCCCAGGTGAGAGAATTTTGTAGATCAGTGAAGCATAGACTTGTATTTGATACAATGAGATACCATGGATATGCCAATACAACATATCTTGAAAAAGCTGGATGCAATATGGCCATGATACAACAATGATAAAATATCTTTTTAACATATATATATGTAAAAAAGCATCCAAAAGCATAGTAGGCTATCAAAATAACATACTCCATACTTTTACGTACCAGTTTTGACATGCATACCGTTACGCAATCGATATACCCTGTCCCAATTTTTGGTAAGGTACATTTCTTGGTACTAACAGTCAGTGTGGGGTGTGTATTGAGTACTTATTCCCTGCATTTACTATAAGGTATTCCCTGTATTGATTGGTATTGTTTGGTACATAAATTCTTGCTTTGTGCAATAGAATTAACTTGATATCTTCATCATTCAGTTATCATTCAAACCCATAGATCCCAATCCATGCTCCATATTTTGATATCAATATCACAGCTCAAACTATAGCATTATCATCAAAAGGATCACATTCACAAAAAAAAGAGAGGAAAGAGCCCTATCTAGGAAGTACAGGGGTGCTTTTTTAATTTTGAACTATAAGATACTTAACTGCTTCCAAAAAAGAAATACAAGATACTTAACATAAGTATTAAAAACATATCCTGGTAGAATTTAATTTATACCACTATCCATATGTATTAGATATGGGCATGACATGTGATTTGAAGTGTCCATGCTTTCTAGTTGTTTGTAGGCATATTATAGGGGAGCTCAACTTCTGCTACTTCTAGATACAAATGTTGAAGTTCTTAAAATTTCATGATACATCTATCTGATCACCATGGTTCATGAGAAAATTATCCTACTTAATTTGCTAAAATAAGCAAACAGCATGTGATACAAGTAGCATCCTTTCCATTTCATAAAAAAATGAAAGTTTTTCACATGGTAGAGAGCTTTTATCCTTGGCCTCAAGAATTTGAAGCATTTTTTGTTGATTGCTTTGCTGCACTTCACAGAAAGGATATGGTTCTTGAATTTGTTCTTGGTGACCAAAATTCCTTTTTGTATAGTTTGACATGCGGTAGAAAAGGATAGGAAATTGCAGCCCAGGTTGTTATGAATCCATTTGAAAATTCATAGAAATAATTGTTTCCTCTTTCATATAAGGTGACAAGGATTAGGCGGAGAATGGAGACTTCACCTAACCACATTTTTTTTTAACAATTGTTTTAGCATTTTCCTGTTTAGTGCATACAGCTACTAATATGCAATGGCAAAGTCTTTGAGGCTGGCTTCATCTGGCTGGTGCCAGAACCTGAAGCTAGGCCCCACCTCAATTAAAAAACAAATCAAAAGCCTCTTTGTGGTTCCACCGCATTAAATTTTCCAGGCCTCACCAAGTAATATAGACAAGGAAAAGGCAAAAGGGGAACGGCTTGCACCTTCCTCTCCTTGCCTGGGCCACACAGGTTGGAACGTGCAAGACTCTTGTAGTTTACAAATAATTTTCAAGCTTTCCATGAAAAGAAAGAAGTCAAGCCAACAGACCTGAGCAAAAATGGTCTAAAGGGCAAAACATGTTATTATTGATGAGGGTGATAAGCTCTTTGGCAGGTGAGGCATCAACTTTTATTATATATTGTTAGAATGTTTTGCACGATGCATCACATGCAATAAACACCAATTTAGCCAAACCTTTGCAAGATTTCTCTAAGGTTGCTAGAAAATGTAGAAACTTATATTTGCAACTTTGCATGCAAATTTTTTGTTTATATTGTCCATAGCTAGTTATTGAATTGATTTCAGTTTAACAGGGAAAAGAACTACCATTTGAGTAGGGATTTGAGTTGTGAATTGTTCTAGTTGAAGTCCAAAGTCTAGTCAGGGGGTGGGAAAGAACTTAGTTGTTTTATCATTACTTGTTCCAGATATTTATGCTTTTTGAAACCTTTTCTTTTCTTTTTTGTTGAATTTTTAAAATTTATACTTCTTTGGTGAAGCAGGTTTAGTGAAAGAGGCAATCTTGTTTTCTGACATGTCCACCATGTCATTAGGTTCAACTAGTGAGGTTAAGCAAGAAGAATTTTTTCCTCATCTACTTCAATTTGATGCTAAGCAACCTTCTCCGCATTGCTTCTGGAAATCTTCCATCTTTAGATGTCTTAAATTGGTTTCCGCTATTTAATATTCAAAAAATGTTGAATACTATGCATTTATTTCATGCCCTCGCCCCCCCCTCCTCCAAAACATTTAAAAAGTGATACATTTTGGTGAAGATGTTTTATGGAATTGTCTGATAATGAGTGACTTTGTGATGAGCACTTTAAAGCTCTAGTTGCTCGTATAGGGTATGTTGGAAGAGCATGTTATGGTTAGGTTTTTGAGAAAGGTTATTGAATCTCCATGATTATGAGTAGAATGGTGTAGAAGAAAAGGCCTTTTAGATGATAGGAAGTAGACATAAATATAATTAAAAGAAACCTTGTGGAATAAAGTGGTCAGGGTAGAATGGAAGAGCAATCCTTCGTGGCTTGTTGGAAAAATATGGGGAAGGAATGTTATGTGGAAGATTACAAAGTCTGTATGTGTACAAGCAAAGCAAAATGGAGATCTGTCGGATTTAAAAAGAGATCACACAAGGGGCAACATAGTGTCCGTAGGAACTTGCTAGTCTCGACACATCTCTTGAAGAGGGTAGGTAAGACATAGGCAATTGAGGTATTATATGCTCAACAAAATTTTGGGATGCCTGAGGGATGCGATTGGAGCTAGTCTCGATGCCATGGCATTAGTGTCTCCATCCAAGCCATATATGAACCTGTCTATTTTTGAACTTCACTGTTTGTGTCATAAATCATTTTCACTTTCATGTTATCAGCTACTCTTAGATGGTAAAAGGATTGTTATCTATTTTATAAGGAGATTGTTTTGAATATCCTTTATGTCAATTTTCGTTCCCACAGTGCCTCTTTTCACTTCGGGCTTCTTCTTTCTTTTAATCCATGCAGCTGCATTTTTTTGTTCTTATCTGATTAGTCCTCTATCATGAAAGAGAGAAAACATCCACCAATGATGGAAATATAATGTAATTTTGTGATTATCTTTATTTTGATAAATAATTTCATGATTATCTTTGCCAGTCTTTTTCTAAGGCTGGTAATCTTCCTTCTCTTTTTGGGACTCGAGAGGAAAACACTCCTCTCTCCAGGGGAGCAAAATCCATCTCTCTCTATGTGGAATGGATTATGCTCCTCTCGAGAGTGGACGGTATCTTTTCCTCCCCAATTCAAAATAAAAATTTGAATGTCCAAATTAAAATCCACACTGTTGATTGTGATATATAACCTTGACAATTCCTAGAAACCAAAAATCACATATGTAACGGATGCTAACCTATGTATCTTTCAGACACAAAGATGGACAGTTTCCATTTTACTGCAAGCTAAAATGCATGATAAAGTATTTTATGATCTACATTCTACATATGTTAAAATGTACATAGATTGAAAATCAACAGATATGGATGCTTAGATCATAGTAAAACATGGTCTCACATCTTTTTAATAGTTCATTTTACACCAACCTGATGCACAAATTAGAGACGACCAAACCATGTGATGTTTGGTTTTTAAGCATATTAATGATATAGATCATGACTGATAATGTGGATCTTTAATTGGGATGTAACATAATGATGTTGCACTACTGATACGTGCATTACCGATATCTTAAATATTCACCATCCATGCACTATTGATACATGCATTTGATGTAACATGCATTGCATGTATCGGTATTCTAGTTTGTAGGTTTCGGAGTATTGGGGGTTAAGTTATAAGTGTCATGGAGAGACTTTGAGCTTGTTGAATATTATCCAAAATCTTAGAACAGTTAGCATTTTTCCTTTTATATTGTTTTGGTGAGTATTTGTCTAGTGAAGTGTGGATTTGTTGCATATTCTGTTCTGGGTTTTACCGAAATGCTTCACGTAGTTAAGCATGATTTATATTTTGAGCTAACCCACCTTGGAAATGCCTTTCTTGCCCAACCATCTTTTTTTCTGCACATATGAAGAACCAAAAATGATGCTTGTGGTAGTAACTATTATGTATCAATTACCCAAGGTTGTCAAAAGCAAAAAGTTGATAGGTCCCCTAATATCACCTAGGATGCTAGGCAAGGATTGCTGAATCGGTACCAAGACCCGTACCGGTCAGCGACTTGACCGGTACAGTACTGTACCAGACTATACCATACTAGTATGGATACCGGTCATGGTAAATTGAGAAAAAATTATCTTCTTCCTCCTTCTCAACTAACAACCAAAAAAATAAAAATCGGTCCGAACCGGCCGAACCGATCGGTTCATTGCGGTTCAGGCCGGCTTGAGATCGGTTCGAACCAATTTCTATTTTTTTAAAAAATATTTTTAAAGAGGGAAACTGATTTTTATAGCCGAACCGTGCCAGTTTGGTGCCGGTCCGGTTTGGTACGGGCCGAATTGGCCGGTTCGGTGATCCTTGGTGCTAGGTGCCCAAAAGGTGCTTGCTTGAAAAAAAGTAAGACACTCATTGCAAAAAAGTTCAGTAAATGTGTTAGAAATAAATATTATATGGATCTGAAAACAATAGATGCATTAAAAGCTTGGTTATTCAAGTTTCAACATAAAAAATCATAGTTGTTTTGTACACCAGATATTGTGCTACTCATTTTTCAAAATATCAAACCAGAATACCACTTGTCATGTTTTAAGCAAATAAGCAAAAATAAACCACCAAACACCCTTTAGTAGCTTTACAATTTAAAAATGATGGCAAAGCACGACTTTCCAAAACATGTTTAATGTTTCTAAATAAAATATTGCAGAAAAAGGTTAATTATTGAACATCTTAGAGTAGGCTTTTATTTATAAGGACCTAGTAGACCCAAAATAACCATCGAAGTAAAACTAATTAGGCTCCAGAAGAATGGGCAAAAAAGGGGCAGGAAGATACTGTTGGACATTAGGGAAAATTTCTCTTTTGCCCGAATGTTTTGCTGTCCCAAGCACTCACCTCCGTCAACTCTCCTTGCTTGGGGACTGTCGAGGAAATTAGGAGCTTCCTCATCTCACCTGAGCCCTTACTTGAGCATCTGAAGCGCCTTTGACAATGCTACAATTACTAATAACTAAAAATTGATCAAATCCTTAATAAGATGCCCATTCTAAGTCTTTTTGAGCCTGCACTGGGTTTTATACACTTTTTTTATTGCATTTGTTATCTTGTTCTTTGAGCCACATGATAATTGTCAAGTTGCCGATGACGTTTTCATTGACTGTTTTTTCACCACTCTTAGATCTTTTAGTCTGGTTGTTGCAAACCTGAACTATATCTTGTAAGAGACATGTTTTGCTTGTTTTAGTTTGCTAATGATAACTATTTAATTGTATCCATTCTTCTTTCAGGTGCAACGGTTGATCTCCTTTGCTCAGGTTGCCATCAGCTCCTCCCAATGATTCTCCAAGGAAGAAATAATGCAGGGGTGACAGAACCTACCATATTCTAAATATGATAAATATGGAAATCTAATCTTCTAACTAGAAGACTAGACTACAACTTTTGAGTGGTTTGAAGGCCCACGGTCTATTTAGGTTTGTCCACCTATCATAGCTCGAGCATCTTGCCTTCCGATCAAATCATTCTAAATTCAACAGGAAACTCTTCCTTGGGAGTTTAATTTTCAAAGTTTGTTTTCTTGAGTGGCCAAACAATCTGCAGCACGGTTTTTCTGGAAGCATTCTCGACTGTTAGGGATGCACATATCAATGTATGGAAATTCCTGCACAGATTAACCATGAGAGAGCTAACCCAATTTCTAATTCTCAAATAGAGATTAAACAACTATATTGTGTAAAGCTCTTTACGAGTTGATGTTGAGCCTGAAAATGACTTATGTAATGTAGAGATGTTATTAGTCAATGAGTTTTTTTTTTCTTTTGTTTTTTTTTTTTCACTAGATGTTTGTTCGGTTATTTGTGTGCTGGGAATTGCCGCAAAGTGTAGTACAAAGTGTGGTATCTTCGGTTTGCACCGATAGAATAACTAGCTGAATAATTATGCCGTGTACCTTGGACGGCTTAAGTTACTGCTTATAAACAAGTCTGATGTGTTTTTCTCCGGTCAAATTTTCCAAAAACAACAGCTACATGATTCCCATTGGATAACAGATAATTCATTCCAAAAGCAGGCTATCATGAACACAAATTTAACCAAGTTAAGGATACTTCATGGCCAAGTCCAACTGGCTACACAAAATGGCACCATCATGTATTAGGTTTAGGTTTGAAATTGGATTGGATAAAGATCTGATATTAGTATATATCCATATTTATATTTGTTTTGTTCGGGTAAATATAAATATGGATGTTGATTGGAGATAAAAATGCATCTGTATTTGTTTTAAATAGGTAGCGATATAAATCAGGTATTAAAAGTATATATATAAATTTAGATATAAATTGATAATTAAATGCTATTTCAGTTGGTGCGAATACCCAGTTTTGTGGAGGTGTTCTTGAATTACGACTGCCTGAATGCCAATGTTTAGAATTCTAAGATAAAGACAAGCAACCAGGTAGCCGGAATTATAATCCAGGTTGTTCGTGGATCGATAGCTTTAGCTTTGCTAACTTGCCTCCGTTTTACATTTTATTTTTTGAGAAGGTTCAGAAAGACTACCCCAATCATCCCTTCTTTTTCGGGAGGAACCCAACATGAAGATCTCTTGCAAAGATCCGCACAACGCCAGTGATGAATTTTCCTGAAAAAAATTGATGGGTGAAGGTTGCTTCGATCTTATCTACAGAGGAACTTTGGACGGCAATGGATCCTTGGACGCTGTAAAGGTCCTCAACTTTCAAAACCATGGAGCTTCCAATACCATTCTGGCTCCGTGTGAGGCCCCAAGTCGTATCAGGCATCACAACTTTGTCAAGATAATTTTACTTCCAAGAAAATAAAAAGAAGGAAAGAAAGAAATCAAGATCGACTTCTTGTTCAAGCGTCGATTCCGTTGGGAATGACATTTAAGTTCATGCCTAACGGGAGTCTAGAGGAGTGGTTACATCCAGATCCAGGAGAGCAGCATCTTGCCAACGTTCTCAACATTTTTCAAGGGTTGGACAAAAGCATCGACATGGCTTCCTTACAATAGACTGTCTCAATTATGAGTACCAGGCTCCGATGGCTCACCGTGATGTTAAAGCCAAGCAACGTTCTGGATGACGGCTCCCCTTGCGGGTGATTACGGTCTGGCCGAGAAATCTCAAGGTCGAGAAGTCTCAAATTTAAACTATTGGGATCGAAGGGTCTTCCAAGTAACGGTGTTTCTTTCTATATCCACTTTCATTTCATTATATATTCAGCAATTAACTTATAATTGTGATTATCGGTGTCAACTTAGAATTATGACTATCATCAAATGATTCAACGAGTAACCCATGTAAAATTGATATCGAATCCACCACTACTTGGAACATAACAAGCAAACAAAGTCCTTTTATCAATAAATGATTTTCTTCCACGACTAGTTTAGATAGTGTTACACCCGATTGGCTTACTACCAAACCGGACCGGCCTTCTATTGTGGTCTGGCCCACTGGTCTTCATTGGAAGTCCGACCCACTGAAGCAGAGGTCCGAATGGCCCATTTTCGCCGAGGTCCGGCCTGCCTGCTGAAGCTTCAACGAGCGCTTTCCTTCGGAAGTCCGACTAGCCCTCCCAGTCGATGTCCGACCAATTCACTTTGAAAATCCAGGAGACTCCAGAAGCCTCTTCCAGCTGGTACCAGAATTCTATTATCATTCGGAGGTCCGACTAGCCCTCCCTAGTCGATGTCCGACCAATTCACTTTGAAAATCCAGGAGACTCCAGAAGTCTCTTACAGCTGGTACCAGAATTCTGCCACATCAGCACCACTACTCTACCATTCCCACGATGCTGCCCTATCTCGGTGCCACGTGGCCACTCTCCAGAGATTCTCCTAGGGGCAGATCGATCTTTCTTGGCCTCTTCCCTAACAAATTTTGGACTGTTCCGCGCATATAAAAGGAAACCAGGGGACCCCATTTTGAGCTAAGGATACTCTTTCTTCTCCATATGCTATCTCTCTGATTCCTCCATTCTGTTGCCCTCAAGCTCCTGCCAACTTAAGCATAGGAGTGTCCCCCGCCGGAACACCTCCGACCCTTGAGGATTTTCTTGCAGATCGACCGGAAGAAGAGCGCTCCAGCCTAGCCGTTCGACCCCGGTTCAGGAGAAGTTGCAGCAACATATTGGCACTAGAGGAAGGGGCCCTTCTCTAAAATGAGGAATCCATCCACTAACTCACGCCATGGCTAAGGGAAGAGCCCAGAACACCTCTACTATAGGAGGTCACTCCCTGTCCAGGTCCGAAGGACCTCCCAGGGAGAATGACGCCACCACCACCGCCATCGCCGAACCCACTGTCACTCTGAGACTGCAGCAATTCCAGACGCTCCTGAACCGCATTGATACGCTCCTACTGCAGTTCAGCACCTCCACCCACCATCAACCTGCTGCTGAGGGAAGCCGACGGCAAGAAGTCCCTCAGCCTTTCTCTCACGTTGCTCCGAAGCCACGAAGGTCCTTGGAGGCTCGTGCCGATGGCAAGAGGGCGAGGTCCACCTCACCATCCTTTGCCGACTCTGTCCCTGCTAGTGCTCGACTCCCTGCTAAACTTCTGAGAGACTACACCAGCAAGATATTACGCATGGAGGAGTGCATTGCCAAAATCGTTAATCGGCAGAAAGCCGAAGGAAGGCAGGTGTACGATTCCCGCCCGCCTTTCTTCGACGAGATCATGGGGGAGACGATCCCCCGTCACTTTAAAATCCTCCAAGTGGACCCCTACGATGGTACCACCGACCCGCTGGACCATCTGGGCACCTACAAGGCCCACATGATGGTACAGGGCACCTCCGATGCCCTCCACTGCATCGCCTTCCCTGCCACCTGCAAGAAGGCTGCTCGGATGTGGTTTGGCACCTACAAGGCCCACATGATGGTACAGGGCACCTCCGATGCCCTCCATTGCATCGCCTTCCCTGCCACCCGCAAAAAGGCTGCTCGGATGTGGTTTTCCGCCATCCGGCCAGGTACGATTCACTCTTTCCCTCAACTTGAAAACCTTTTTCTCTTCCATTTCAGGACCTGTAGTCAGACTCTGAGGAACACCGACTGCCTCTTCCTCGTGCTGCAAAAGGAGGGAGAGACCATCCGGGACTACATGGCCCATCTCAATTCAACGGCCATGGAGATCCCGGACCTAAATGAAGACGTGGCTATGTCGGCCTTCAAAAGAGGTCTCCGCTCATCCAGGCTCACATTCTCCCTGGACAAGAAATTTTCGACAAGCTACCCCGAGCTGCTGGCCAGGGCGCAGAAGTATATCCTGGCAGAAGAACAAGCGGCGAGCCGATGCTAGGCTGAAGGAAGGTCGGCTCCCAAGAAGCAAAGCGACAAGGCTCCCGAATTCCGACCTTCCAGCGATGGCAACCGGTCGGCCCAACATCAAAGTCCGAAGCCGAAGGACTTTCCTGGGAGGTTTGAGACCTATGCGCCCCTCTCCCTTCCGAGGGAGAAAATCCTCCTGGAGATTGAGAACGAGACCTTCCTGCAAAGGCCTCATCTGATGAGGGGCCCCTCCGCATCCAGAAACAGAGATAAATACTGCCGGTTCTATCGGGACCACGGGCACAATACCGAAGAGTGCCTCCAATTGAAGGATGCTATTGAAGACCTCATCAAGAGGGGATATCTACACAAATATGTCCTGCCCTGCAAGGATCGGGCCGAAACCTCCACTGCCAGAGACCCTTCGGAAGAGATAGAGCTTCCTAATCAGTGTCCAACTGATGGGATTGTCGGTATGCTACATCGACGGTCCGACTGGAGATGTGAGGAGGACCCGGACATTGTCAAGAGGTAAAAGAGCTCCAACGCAATCAGCTTCTCCGATGAAGACCCCATGTTTATGGAAATGATCCTGTAGTCGTGTCGGTAGTGATTGCCAACTACGATGTAGAAAGGATTCTTATAGATAATGGAAGCTCCACAAAGGTATTCTTATATGATGCTTTTATAAGAATGAATCTGTCCAGGTCAAGACTGCAAGAATTTCCCATTTCGCTGATAGGCTTCGGGGAAAACTCCGTCGGAGTTGAAGGGGAAATAACCCTACATGTGACGATCGGGACGGAGCCCTTTCAGAAAAACCTTTTCATCAACTTTGTGGTTATCCATACGACCTCGGTATATAATGCCATTTTGGGCCGACTGGCCCTCAACAAGTTTCGGGCTATTGTATCCACTTACCATTTATTGGCGAAGTTTTCGACTAGGAGCGGGATCGGAGTTATGTGAGATCGCTGGATGGCTAGGCAGTGCCTAACTATTCAAGACTGACAGTCGGATGACCATCCTACTCTAGAGCAGCTTAATCCAAGGGCTGAAGTCGACGATCGTGGCCAGCCAATTGAGAAAATTCTGTTTGTCCCTCTTCGGGAGGACAACCCCACCAAAGTCCTCCAAATTGGAAGCACCCTCAGCGAAGACGTTAAGTTGGCGCTGATCGACTTCTTGAGGAATAATGCTGACGTCTTTGCTTGGTCGACGTCGAACATGCCAAGTATTTCGTCGGAGGTCATCACTCACCAGCTTAAGGTGGTTCTGACTTATAAGCCTGTCCGACAGAAAAAGAGGAGTTTCACTGCCGAAAGGCAGAGAGCTATTGATGAAGAAGTAAAGAAGCTTTCTGATGTTGGGTTTATTAGGGAAGCCCACTATCCTGAATGGCTAGCAAATGTTATCATGGTGAAAAAGGCTAATGGGAAGTGGAGGATCTGTGTGGACTATACCGACCTCAACAAGGCATGTCCGAAGGACAGTTTTTCCCTGCCAAAGATTGATCAGCTGGTGGATGCCATGGCCGGCCATCAGCTTCTCAGTTTTATGGATGCCTTCTCTGGTTACAACCAAATCAGGATGCACCTGGAGGATGAGGAGAAGACCGCCTTTGTCACCGACAAAGATTTGTACTGTTACAGGATGATGCCCTTCGGCCTGAAGAACGTCGGTGCCACTTTCCAAAGATTGATCAACTGGGTCTTCGAAGGGCAGCTCGGGAGGAACATGAAGACGTATGTGGATGATATGATAGTCAAAAGCCTCAACATAGTCGATCACATCAAAGACTTGCAGGAATCCTTTGACGCACTGAGACGCCATCGGATGAAGCTGAATCAAGTGTACCTTCGGGGTGACTTCCAAGAAGTTCCTCGGCTTCTTGGTCACACAAAGAGGAATTGAAGTCACCCTGACAAGATCAGAGCTATCATTGAGATGGAACATCTGACCAATAAGAAGCAAGTGCAGGAGCTTACGGGTCGAATAGCTTCTCTCAACCGCTTTGTCTCCTAGTCGGCCGAGAAGTCCTTACCATTTTTCAAGACGTTGTGCCGGTCAGACTGCTTCCACTAGACCGACAAGTGTCGGTCGACTTTCGAAGCTTTGAAAGATTATTTGAAGAACCCTCCGTTGCTGGCCAAGCTGACGGAGGGGGAGCCTTTGTATCTCTGTACCTGTTGGCATCAGATGAAGTGGTCCGCTCCATCCTCGTGCGAGTGGAAAAAGATGGTCAGCAGAAACCTATCTATTACATTAGTAAAGTCCTCCATAACACCGAGACAAGGTACCCTAAAATGCAGAAGCTAGTATATTCTTTGGTCATAGCAGCCAAACGATTCCGGCCATACTTCCAGGCGCATTCGATCATCGTGCTGACTGATCAACCCCTCAAGGCCATCCTTCGGAGTCCAGACACCTCTCAAACAGTCGAAGCACCTGAAGTCGATGCAAGTGACGAAGCTGAGCCCGCTTGGACCCTTCATGTGGACGGAGCGTCCACCCTTACTGGCTATGGGACCGGTCTGATCCTAGCCGACCTCGATGGAGAAAGCTTAGAATATGCTCTGCACTTTTCATTTCAGGTGTCAAACAATCAAACAGAGTATGAAGCCCTTGTTGCAGGACCGAGAATCGCCAATGAACTGGGCATCGACCGAATCAGGGCCTTCTCAATTCTCAGCTGGTGGTAAATCAAGTGAAGGGCGAATTCGAAGCAAGAGATCCGACCCTGGCTAAGTACTTGAACAAGGTACAAAGCCTCATATCTCGATTTAAATTCTTCGAAATTCTCTATATACCTCAATTACAAAACTCCCGAGCAGACACTTTATCATGATTGGCTATGGCCGTCACCAATACCTCCAACCGAACTTTCGTAGAGTATCTGTAGTGCCCAAGTATTGCT
Source organism: Areca catechu (assembly GCA_021397845.1). Lineage (NCBI taxonomy): Eukaryota > Viridiplantae > Streptophyta > Magnoliopsida > Arecales > Arecaceae > Areca > Areca catechu. The sequence continues at coordinate 189,425,869 of CM038050.1, read as the reverse complement.
GAAGAGCTGACTGAGGTCCACCAAGTTGAACAGGAAGCTTCTTGGATGGATCCAATTCTTACATTCCTTGTCAAAGGGACTCTTCCTGAAGATCCGACCGAAGCCAAGTGTATACACTGGATGGCTTCAAAGTACGTCATCCTTGATGGCGTCCTTTATAAGCGATCATTCTCGCAGTCGCTGCTGAAGTGCTTGGGGTCGAATGATACAGACTATGCACTCAAAGAAGTACATGAAGGTATCTGCGGCGATCATCTTGGCGGAAAATCTCTGGCTTACAAAATTATCTGACAGGGATACTATTGGCCTACAATTTAGAAGGACGCATCGGACTTCGTCCAAAGGTGCGACATGTGTCAAAGGTACTCTAATATTCAAAGAAGGCCAGCCAGCAAGCTGACTTCGCTCACTGTGCCTTGACCATTTGCACAGTGAGAGATGGACATCCTGGGACCCTTCCCTTTGGCATCCGGCCAGTGAAAATTCCTTATTATGGCCATTTATTACTTCACCAAGTGGGTGGAGGCCGAACCACTAGCACAGATTACAGAAGCCAAGGCAGAAAACTTTATCCGGAACTGCATTATCTTCTGATTTGGCATTCCACAGTCAATCATCACCGACAATGGAAGGCAGTTCACAATCCCAAATTTTGGGACTTTTACCAGCAATATCACATCTCTCATCGGCTAACGTCAGTCGGCCATCCCCAGTCTAATGGAGAAGTCGAAGTCACCAATTGGACAATCCTACATGGATTGAAGACCTGGCTGAATGATGCTAAAGGTCTTTGGGCAGAAGAACTCTACTCAGTACTCTGGGCCTATCTGACGACCGTCCGAGCGGCGACCGGGGAGACTCCATTCAACCTGACCTACGAAAGTGAAGCAGTCATCCCCGTCGAAGTCTCCTTGCAATCCCTACAGATCGATCACTTCGCCGAGCCAACCAACTCAGAGCAACGGAGGGCTGATCTAGATTTACTTGAAGAAACCAGGCTTTGGACAAGCTTGAAGATGGCGACCTACCGTCAGAAGATGGCCAAATATTACAATTCATGGGTAAGGCACGAACTTTCCGGGTTGGAGATTTAGTCTTGCAGAGGATGGAAATTTCAAGACCGACTGTGCAAGGAAAATGTTTCCCAAATTAGGAAGGCCCTTATTGAGTCATTGAGGTGATTCGAGCCGGAACCTACCGACTCGAACACTTAAATGGACGGCAGGTGGTGCGTCCGTGGAATGTAGACAACCTCCGCAAGTATTATCAATAAAAGCCATAACTTCTTCCATGAGGTGCTTCCGAAAGTCTGACTCTGGTCGGTAAAGGCTCTAGGGCAACCCACTTTCCGAAAGTCCGACTCCGGTCGGCAAAGGCTCCAGGGCAGCCCACTTCTGAAAGTCCGACTACGGTCGGCAAAGGCTCTAGGGTAGCCCACTTTCGAAAGTCCGACTCCGATCGGCAAAGGCTCTAGGGCAGCCCACTTCCGAAAGTCCGACTCCGATCGGCAAAGGCTCTAGGGCAGCCCACTTCCGAAAGTCCGACTTCGGTCGGCAAAGGCTCTAGGGCAGCCTACCTCAACTATCTTCGGGTTCGGATGAGCCGACGAACCAGCACTTCGGAAGAAACTCCCGAGTATCTTGGCTCACCCCGAGCTACTGTCCGATGCCCACCTCAGCTATCTTCGGGTTCGGACGAGCCGACAAACCAACACTGAAAAAAATTCCTATGTATCTTGGTTCGGTTTGAGCTACTGTCCGGCATTTTTTTTTTCGGATGGTCTGACCACACATACAGTTAGGCCGACGGACCCATACTTAGAAAAATTTCTAAGCTGTTGGTCTTGGATTAGGCTACTATTCAACAACTACTTGCGGTCCTACCTAGCCGACCGATAATACTTAGAAATATTTTCAAAGACAATAGCTTCGGCCAATCCGACTGACCACATGCATACAGATAAACACACATGGATATACAACAAAAGGTTCTATTGTATTATAAAGATAGTTCTTTTACAAAGGGAAGGTCAGACCTTTACAAACTACATAGGTCTGACCTGCGGAATGTACATCGGTGACTCCGGCTTCGTCTCCATCCAGCGTAATCGGAGCTTCGACTTCGGCTTCAGCCCCTTCTGGCACGACCGAAGCACCTATGGGTTCATCCGCCGCCTCCACGTCGGCTTCGATCTGAGCATCCGATCCGGCCTCCTCTGTGTCGGCTCTAGTGAGGGGTTCAACCCCTCCGCCAGATGGATCCACCTCTCCTTCGGTACCTTCCTCTTCTACCTGCTTCGGTAGCTGTAGAGAGGAAAGGTCGAGTTCCGGGAAGGCGGCACCGACCTTCTCTAGGTAGTCTTCATACCCGAAGTCGAAGCTGTATGAGCTGGCCTCATTCATTTCTGCTTTGAATTCTTCTGAGGCCTTGTATTTCATTACGGCCACTGCAGCCGCCGACTTCATCAACTCCTGGGTTGTCTTCAGCAACCCCTTGTACCTTTCGTCTTCCGCCTGATGGCCCCTTGAGCACCTCTCGGATTCAAACAGGCGGGCCCTCTCTTCAGCTGCCTGGACTTCACCCTCCGCCTCTTGTTCTTCAGCTTGGCACTCAGGTCATCCCACTGAGCCAGCAAGTCTGCAATATGATCTTTCTGAGCCTTTGCCTTGGCTTGTAGGGCAGAGTGCTCTTCTTCTGCTGCCCGTAGGACGGGCAGCTCCGACCTGGCAGCCGTCAGCGCTACTTCTGCGGTGTCCCTCGTCGCCTCAGCTGCCTCGGCTCTCTGGGTCGAGTGCTCCTTCAGATCTAGTAGCTCGCCCATGCCATCATCCATTAGCAAAATATCTTGAAGAAGCTGCAAATGATAAGACGAAGTTAGTATTTCATAGACCCAGGCGAAGAGATCGGATACGGATGACTTACCCCCATCATATGGTGAAAGGAACTCCTTGCCGTCTCATTTACTATCCGCCGACCCGACCTGTTCCAGTCGGTGCCCTCGATGGCCCTTCTGAGCAGACTCCTGACCTGCTCAGCATCGTCTATGGCGTGTTGCGTCCGACGCGCCTCATCACTGACGTCGACGACCTCCCTCTTGTTAGCCATCTTCCCTTCGGGTCCTATATCCCCTTCGGCCGTCGAGGGAGACTCCTCTATCAGCTCGACGAGCGAAGAAATTGGGGCCGTCTCCTCGTAAGACGGCAGTAGTTGGTCCCCTCCTGCCCGGGCAGCCGACTGCCCGACTGACGATGATCACTTCGCTGTCTTCGCCGCTAGGCGATCCGACAGTGGCACATCGTCATCCTCGAATTCGATGGAAACTATGGCATCGATTTGCTCCTTCGTCCGCTGCTTTGTCGGCCTTCCGGACTTCAGCTCCTCCGTTCGTGGCCTCTTCGATTTCTGGGTCTCCGGCTCGGTATTCCGGATGCCCCTCCTCTGGGCCGCCAATGCCGAAACAAGAGTTCGGTCCGGCTTCATTTTGCCGCCTGCCAAAGAGCAAAAGCAAAGTCAACAATAATGATAAAGCCGACAGAAGAAGGTAAACAATGTGCATACTTGTCCTACCCAGGTATTGATGTCGGCCGATCCCAGCTCGGTGCAGACTCTTCTCGTGGAGCAAGGGGCGCACAAACACCGGGTCGTCATCACTCAATTTATGGAAGTTGACCTCATCGGCCCTCAATATCCTCCTCCCGTTGACGGCCTTCGGCCTTGGTTCCCTCCATGCGGGCTCAAACCCCCGAGGCTCTAAGCTATCTACGAAGAAGTACCGGGACTTCCATTCATGGATGGCCGACGGGAGACCCCTAGTATCTTCTGACCAGGATGGGGACTAAACATCCACCACTCCTGGCTTCGAAAGTCTTGCTTTAAAAGGAAAAAGTTGGAAAATAAGGATAGCCTCGGCTCGATTTTGGCTTCCCGATAGAGGACCACGAAGCCACAGATAACCCGAATACTGTTCGGGGTCAACTGTGAGGGAGTTATCCTACAGGAGTTGAAGATTTTGATGAAAAAATCGTGTAGCGGGAACCGAAGGCCGGCCTTGAGATGGTCTTCATATACGACAAGGGCCCCTAAACTCAACGGGCCGTTCACCTTTCCCTCCTTACTGGGGACGGTCGGTGCAACGTGGACGGTATGCCATAAATGGCCCTAAGACTCTCTACCCTATCTCGGGTCATGGTCGTAGGGATGTCGTAGGGACCTGGTTCCCTATTCCCGCGGGCCAAGCTCCTACTACCGGAGGCTATTGTAAGGAGAGAAAGAGGACGGTTGCGGGACTAACCTGGTGACTGATTTCCTAATGGAGCAGGAGCAGCGAGAGGGAGAGATTCTTTCTCCTCGAGCGCAAAGGCAGTAGAAGATTTCCTTCATGCCTCCTCCCCCTCCTTTTATAGGCACTGATGGGTTGCTTCCCCACGCCCCTCGAGCGCCGCGATCCAATGATAGATAACGCGTCTTCCCGATTCGACGGGGAAGCCGAGGGGATGTGCCAGATCATATCAAATCATGATCCGCGTAACCGTCCAATCAACGACAGAGGGTTACTCCGGACGTTGCGCCTACTACCTGGATCTTGCCACGTCGACCATGTCGCATCAGGGACTCGATTGGCGAGGGTTCCGGGCTAGCAGCCCTTCATTGCACCGTACCAGCATTAACTGCTTCTCCTGCCGCTGCCAATGCGGCACTAACACCAATCCAGGGGCGAAAATTCGAAGCAGAAGATGGCCGGTCGTGGCACGCCGGATCGGATTCGCAATCATATCGAGGACTGGCGCATTAATTGCCAAGTAATGCTCTCATCCTTCAAAACTGCTTGAAGGCCAAGAGCAAGGGGGGCAACTATTACACCCAACCGGCTTACCACCAAACAGGATCGACCTTTTGCTGTGATCCGACCGGACCGCCCCTCTGAAGCACCGATGGACGATCTCCTTCGGAAGTCCGACCTATATGAAGTAGAGGTCCGATGACCCACTTCTACTGAGGTTCGGCCCACTGGTCTCCATCAAAAGTCTGACCCACTGAAGCAGAGGTCCGAATGACCCACTTCTGCTGAGGTCCGGCCCGCCTGCTCTTGTTGAAGCTCCGACGAGCGCTCTCCTTCGGAGGTCCGACTGGCCCTTCCCAGTCTATGTCCGACCAATTCACTTTGAAGATCCAGGAGACTCCAGAAGCCTCTTCCAGCTGGTACCAGAATTCTGTTATAACAGAATTCTGTCACATTAACACCACTACTCCATCATTCTTACGATGCTGCCCTATCTCCACGCCACATGACCACTCTCCAGATTCTCCTAAGGACAGATCGGTCTTTCTCGGCCTCTCTCCTAACGAATTTTGGACTGTTCCGCGCCTATCAAAGATAACCAGGGGATCCCGTTTTAAGCTAAGGATACTCTTCATTCTCCATATGCTATCTCTCTGATTTCTTCATTCTGTTGCCCTTAAGCTCCTGCTAACTTAAGCATCGGAGTGTTCCCATCGGAATACCACCGGCCCTTGGAAACTTTATTGCAGGTCGACCGGGAAAAGCGCTTCAATCTAGCCATCCGACCCCAGTTCAGGAGAAGTTGTAGCAATAGATCATACCTTTGTATTTCTAATGATATTCTCCGTATCACAGGTAGATGAGATACCTACTTGATGGACCAGCAAAGTTTCCTTGTCTTTACTATTTGAGAATGACTTGCATGAACGGCAGAGATCTAAGTGGGCCGTGAGGCTTCCCTGAAAGGTGATACTTCTGCGAGAATGGTGTTCTGGGAAGACACAAACCGATGAAGCATTCATGACGGATCTTGCAAGGACCCGAATACTCATAGGAAACAAACAAATGAGTCTGGCGGAAAGCAGCAGAGCATCATGAGCAGGAGAATGGAAGAATGCTTGGATTCGGCATAATTGCTATCGGTCCATCCTGCAGTTTACAATTATGACATATGGTACAAGATGTTGGCAACCTAATCTCTGGAACTAGGCCCAAAAAATAAAGGAAAATAAAAATTGTAACCTTATCCAAAAAACCCTCGTCTTTACAAATTTCTTTTTTTTTTTTTTTTTTGATAAGGCACAAATTTCTCTCTTCCATACATTGTTTCCCATACCACATTATTATAGTTTGATCATTTTGAAATTATGTGAACTGTAGAAGAATCTTTCACCAATTCCTGTAATCGACACCTTACGTAAGTATGGGTAATTCAACGTATGGATAGCAAAGGTCGCCTTATTACTTCTTCAAGGTGAATGAGAGGGTGGAGTTATAATTAACGTGACATGCCAAACCAAGTAATGTCTATGAATCCGCGGCAGTGTCAGTTGTCGGAAATGGCAAGCTCCGTGGGGTATTCACGAATTTAGTGATGATCAAGCAGTTTATTGGATATGTTGCTAGTACAATATCCAGAACTTTGTCTTCCTTTAGTTTTGGGAATTTCTCCAAAAGGCGGACAAACTTTAAATTGACCTGGTAGCCTAATAAATCATATAATAAGATCTCAAAAAAAAAAAAAAGTTTTACCAAAATGTCTCAGCATATGATAATTAAGAAAAAAATTCAGTAACTTTTTTTTTTTTGATAAAAAAAAGGGGAAAGAAGTTAGACCCCAGACGTGGCCACCCTCAGACGGTCCTCCAACCCCAGCCAGAAAATGTTCGATACATGGTGCATATTAATTTTTCCATAACCGTTCCCTACTTGAAGGTGAGTACGTCAACCTGACTACCACTGGTGCCAGCTGAATGAACGAGATTTATTATATATATTCCTAACTTTTTCACTACCACCAGCCAGCCAACAGAGACTCCAAGATTATTTTATTAATTTTTTTCTTTTTTTGATTTTACTCCCGGACTATTTTTTTATTATTTTACCCCCATACTTACTATTTTATTTTATTCCTAAACTCTAAATCCTAAATTCCTGCCAGTTGGTTGTGAGATAAGTCTCACAACCAACTGTGCCACACGCTGGTGGCAAAAAATTCAGTAACTTTACTGATAAGTTTTGCAACTGATTTGATATATACCCCAAATTGGCTACAGATCTTTAGTTGAATTGCTAATCAACCAAGTAGTTGCTTAACATTGAAATCAAACCAAGTAAAACAGCCAAACGCATATTTGGATGGGCTATAAACAAAGTAATAATCAAGCTAAACAAATATAAAATCCATAACTCTGATGGAATCAACCATATAAACAACAACCATAACAAGTTACCAACATATTTCACTGACCTCACAGAACACGTAAGCGTTTGGCATTCACGAAGTCTCTGTACAGAAATCAGAATTCTTATGAAATCAACCATTGAAACACCAATGATAACAACTTCCAAAAAACTTCAATTATCTCACAGAATAGATATGAACATTCTATATTCTGATCCAAGTCGCCTAGCTCTGGAGGCAATTTTTGTCCTCTAGAAATCTGCTTGATGCTTTATGAATTAAGGATTAGCAACCATTCCTTTTGCACTGAATGTTCCTTCTTCTTTTCTTTAGAAGACATTTTTTGAAGTTTTGACAAGTGGTGATTTGTGTGCAGAGTATAGAACAGGGGCCATTATGTAAATACAAGCAGATGTTAATAGCTATGAAATCTTCTTGCTGGAAATGTAACTAGGCAAAAGACCAACTAATGAAGAATTGAAGGATTGTTTAGATCGATATTCATCTGCTAAAAAAGCTTTGCCTGAAAAATAACATTGATTTTAGAATCCATATCAATTGAGCATGATTATCATTACGATAATCAAATACAAGGATAACAACCTTGCAAGAAGCAGGGTGCCTCACTAAATTTGCTAAATTATGAAAGACATGCAACAAGGGATGTGCATATCAGCGTTGAAGACTTGAAGTAAGCTACCAATGCATTTCCCTTGGCTCTTTGAAACGTAAACGTGTGATATTGAACACAACTTACAGCAAGACAGAATGCTACATGTTCCAATTTATTTTTACTGTGGCTGAGCTCTACATCAGCAGTCAGTTTTGAAGAAGCACTCTAATTTTGGAAATTGGCTGTCTGATGTACAAAAGTCTGTTTTCTGCTCACTTGGAAATCTACCATGGGCATAGAAAGGAGGAGATTGTTCTCATACATTATTTACGATAAAATAGGAATAAAGAATTAAACAGGCTTACTAAAAATATTGCATAAAGCTCCCCTGATCGTTGTTGAAGCACCATGAAACTTCCACTTCATTGGTTGCCAGTTTTCTAGCATACCATTATCAAGAAGAATGAAATGATATAAGAAGACACCAAAAGTTGAAACAGGGGAGACAAAAGACTATTGCCTACCGACAACTCTGGTTTTCCAACATGCAACTCTAGCAACAGAACCATCTCTCAGAAAGGTGCATGAACCAGTTTTCAATCCACTGGGCTTAAGTTCTAGCAGATATGCCTTCACCTATTTTTTTCATTCATGTATTCATGCAAAATTAGGAATATGATCTCGCTGCAATAACCCTTGGTCATCAATGTTGATTGTCTCATTTTATCAATTTTCATTTCCATTAATATCGCATCATCCTCCAAGGTTCTCGATACTGGTACCAAGACCCATATCGATATTAGACCAGTATAGTACGGTAATGTACCCATTTTTTTTTGTTAATGAATTTTAGAATTTTTTCATTTTTTTAGGATTTAGAGCATTAGAATTTAGTGTTTAAGCCTTTAAAATTTAGGATTCAAGATTTAGGATTTAAAATCTTAAAAATGCTAATACATTAATTCTGATTAAAATAAGATATAAAATGATAATTAAAATAAGATTATCAGCAATTAATGAAAGTGAAAGGTAAAATATAAATATAATTGCATATTGATATCTAGAATTGGATAGAATGTTGATGTTCATAAATATAGGGATTATTTATATACTGTGTAGGAAGATCAATAAATTCCTCTAGCCAGGCAGCATGATATTCCTGTAAGGTCATCTTAGGATATGTGTAATGGATCATAACTCATCATAGATATCTCATTTAGATCCCAACTCTGAGAGGTATCCAGAGACTGATGATATGGATGTTAGGAACCCATCCAAATATACAAACAGCAAAATCAGATCCATAACATACTCCGGACTGCATAAAATAATAACCACTGAAAGATAATGACTAAGATGCACCATATAGACTATATGGATCACAAGCTGCCGGTAGTTGTGAATAAGAGAATCCTGAATATAAGGATGACCCTGATATATCCACAGATCATACTCCATATGCAAAAACTATAGCTGTATCGTGTCCCAAATGACCTCATGAAGCCCTTCGCCTGTATGGAACCGTATCACCATGGGATTTACTAGCTAATGCTTCATGATCTGTATCCTGTGTCGCATGAATAAACTGCGACTCCTCAGTGAATCGAATATGAATATATGGCTATGATTCCTGTCCTTGATCCCTTCCTAATCATTATATTCTCTACTATTTGAAGAAGCACTAGCATTATTCTCTCCGTTATCTGAATTTGAATGAACTGAGTACTTCGATGGATGTGTAACTGCCTTTCCTTTTCCTCTATCTCCGGGTAAAATAGATGACAGGGAGGGATGATGTGCTGTATATACTGGAACCTTGTGAAGAATATTGCTTGTTGCCCATTGTACAGTATCCATCCCAGCCTCGCTAGCTACAAAATTAGATGATCGAGGAGGCGATCCTGGCTCATCAAGCTCTAGCTCCTATTGCTCAATCAAGACATATCCAATCATTAGATCTTCATCCTCATTAATATATGTACTTATAGTGGGATCGGAGTATTTCAATTCAATTTCTTCCTGAATGCACTTTAGTCTCAACCTTAAATTATAGTGTACATAAACAAGATCGTTGAGACATTTCTGTTTCAGACGGTTTCTCTGTTTGGATTGAATAAGGCCAAATATAGACCAATTGCGCTCACATCCACTAGATGACACCATCTGGGAGAAGATCTTGACTGTAAGAACTTTCTGAATTTTTACAAATCCACCAAAATGCACCCACCATTTAGCTGCAAAATATATTAAATCATTTAAAATTTTAGATTCAGCAAAATAAAAAAAATCAATATAAATTTATTATTAGACATAGTGCTTAGTAGTACCTACCAGGATTCATCTTTCATTTACTTCTGATTGCTACAGTGGATCCAAAAGAATCTGTGCTCTTCCTAAAAAATTTCGTCTGCAAAAAAATAGTTTTGTTACATATGCTACTTGTTGAAATTAGTGCTGATAACAATTACTCAACAATTTCAACATAACTTACTTATTCTAGGTACATAGCAGCGACATCTGGATCGGGCTCCATCTTGTAGATAATATTGCATAGGGCAGATATAAGCTCTTCATCCATGGCAATGTCCGGTTTGGAGTATTAGAATCTCGGTTTCAGATAGTAAGCTATACATATATTTTAAGAATTAGTTAAACATTTTTGTACAAATCTAATTTAATTTAAATTTTTAGAAATCTCATAAATTACTGCGTACCTGCTAGATGCAAATCCAAACTCATTTGATAACTCCACCATCTATTAATGATCCGAATATACTTAGTAACATGTGATGAATCTGCCTCTTGGATATTTTCTTTTGCCCTTTGTATCATGTAAAATACAGAAGCCCATCTGAGCATACCTGATGGGGGCATCGATCTGCATGAATCCCGTAGTAGCACGAATTTTGGAGCAGCATGAATCATGATGCAGTATGAATTTCGATGCAAATAAATTTAAATTTGAAGATCATTTCATCCTCCACATAAGGTCCCCACATGGAGACACTTGGCAACCACATGGAGGTACTTGGCATCCCATTTTAAAATCCCATGCAGATTTTCAGTTTTGGAAACACTTGACAATCACATGGAGACACTTGGCACCCCATTTTGAAACCCCACGTAGATTTTCAGATTTGGTGCCCCCTTTTCATGAAATTTGAAATTCAAATTTGTAACTACATTTCTCCCTCTTTTCATGTAAAATTTGAATTTCAAATAAAACTTAGAAGGTTATAAATAGGCCCTTAATCTCTTGTAAAGAGGATGCTATTGATGAATGAAAGTTTTTTTTAGAGAAGAGTGACTCTTCTTTTGCTCCGTGAGGAGAGGGTGTGAGGCCCAACCCCAGGACATGATGTGAGGTCATGTCTAGTTATCCCCTTCCTTGATTCCATCTTCCTTACCACCCTTATGTCCTTTGAGATTCACCCTAGCGGCTCCATTAGTGAGGCGGGTGAGATGCCCTAGAGATGAGAGATCTCTCCGTGAGTATGAGTCCCAAAATCCATGAGTCCAAATTTTTACCTTCCATCTCCATTATTCCTTCACCACCTTCTACAAAAAAAAAATATATAGTACCCTAATCTCGGTGACTTCTCAGCTCGCCGACAATCCTACCCCTGATTCTGTCCCCCATCAATTTGGTATCAGAGCCCAAAGGTTTAGGATATTTTTTTCCTTTTTTGTCCCGTCTTATTCCCGCTATTCCCTGCTTATCCATGATTTATCCTCAAGTTATTCTCATCATCTCCTTGATCCAAGCCCTCCCATCTCCGCTCGCACTGCCGCTTCAAGACCGACGACCAGGAATCCATCGATCGCACCCTTCCATGGCTGCACCAACCCCATCGTTTGACCAATCGAGCGCGGCATCCGGAACCCTTTGCTGCCGTGAACACCCGATCATCCCGAGCGGAACCATCGCCGCCCTCCACTCCTCAGATCGGCGCCTCCAAAGCCACCGACCACGGTCGACACTTCCGCTCGCAGCCCCTTCCTCCGCCGTCCGGTCGCCGATCCCACAGCTGCCAAACCTTCCTCTGCTGCCTCCCCAAGCCGGGGTCCCTCGAGTCGTCCGAACCATCCATCCAACCCCATCGGCTGTGACGCCCAGTCCCACTTGACGCCCCACCAGATCCCTTCATCCCGTCCGTGCCACCGCCTTCGCCCCGGTGTCATCGCCGGCGAAGCCCGCATGGAGTTTTTCTTGCCCTCTGTTCCGCCCGGCCTCTTCTCATCGGTCCGACACAGCCCAGATCTGCCCTGTCCCACCAGATCAGCCCATATCAGCCCCGCCGAATCTCCTCCCTGCTTCCCGTCGGCTACCCGTGCCCTCCACCGGTCGTGACGACCTCCGTGCCAGCGTCCGTTTCCCTTCATTGGTCTGTGAAGAGGAAGGGGAGGGATTGCACGAACGTGAAAGCAAATCCCCCCTCTTGCCGACTTCAACTCCGCACTCATTTCAAAGTTGCACAGATTCCAAAGCTGCACAGTTTTTGGAGCCGAACTAATCTCAAAGTTGTGCGGATCTCATAGCAGGGTTGATGAAAAAAAAATCTAGATTTGTTTGAAAAAGATAAAAAAATTATCTGAAGGTTATCTCAATCTGCAGTTTGGAGTCCAGAGGAAATAATATCAAGCTGAAGACGGGAGACTTGAAGCCAAACTCGACGGAGTCGAGTTCTCCCCATCTCAGGAAAATGATGGGAACATCGATTTGCATGAATCCCGTAGTAGCACGAATTTTGGAGCTGCATGAATCACGATGCAGTATGAATTTCGATGCAAATAAATTTAAATTTGAAGATCATTTTATCCTCCACATAAGGTCCCCACATGGAGACACTTGGCGCCCATGCATGCAGATTTTCAGATTTGGAGACACTTGGCAACGACATGGAACACTTGGCACCTCATTTTGAAACCCCACGCAGATTTTCAGATTTGGTGCTCCCTTTTCATGAAATTTGAAATTCAAAATTGTAACTACATTTCTCCTTTTCATGTAAAATTTGAATTTCAAATGGAACTTAGAAGGTTATAAATAGGCCCCTAATCTCTTTGTAAAGAGGATGCTATTGATGAATGAAAGTTTTTTTTAGAGAAGAGTGACTATTCTTTCGCTCTGTGAGGAGAGGGTGTGAGGCCCAATCTCAGGACATGATGTGAGGTCATGTCTAGTTATCCCCTTCCTTGATTCCATTTTTGATGTGGAATAAAGCTCTGGTACCACTAATAATGCAGGGGAGAGTAGAGTAGGGCTAGAGATGCTAGTATGGATGCTTATGATGCAAAGGAATTTTTTATAGTTGATGAGTTTCAAATGTTTTTTTAGATTTTTGATTCCCGATCACAAACAAAGACTAGAAATAGGAGAAGCTGAATAATATAAGCCGACACTAGCAATTCAAGTCCCTAAATAGTGAAAACGAGAACAGGATCCCTGGATTAAGAAATCCCGGTATAACTAAGCTCGATACACAATACCTACTTAGGAGATAGGGGCAAACCTCACACGTCTGAAGTGCCCGGTGCAGAGATCGCTCAACTCGGCGGATGCGGCCTGGGTGCCCGAGCAGTCGAACCCGCGGATGCGCCGGCTTTCGGTCGGGTGGTCGCGATGGCAAAGCAGATTGTCTCCGGTGCCCGAGATACCAAGGAGGACCTGTAGGCAAGCAAAGTTGGGATTAGCGAAGTGGAGAGACGTATTGAAATGGAACTAAGGTAGGGTTGAGAAGGGGCTTCTAGCCCGGTGTCCGGTTGGATTCCGAAGTCGAAGAAGGAGATAACTTGGGGCCTCGCACCCCGCGACGTCCCGGAGGACGAAGGATTGTGGCCTCACACCACTCGACGTCCAGGAGGATGAAGGACTTGCGACGCCTTGGGGCGACGAAAAGGTGGCCTCACACCACTCGACGTCCCTAGGGACGAAGGAAGCTTCACTCAAACCTAGTCTAAAAGACAATGGTTAGAGGGGAAACAAGACTCAAGCTTTTTTTTTTTCATTCAATCATTCAATTCTCTTACAATGGAGGGGGTTGGGTCCTTTAAATAGGCACCCAAGGCCTATTTGAATTCAAAACATTTCAAACCAAATTACAACCTAAAAGATGGCGCCCACATGGATGGGGAGAGCTCTTCATGGCCGACCAAAGGGAGGAGGGGATTGGCGTGGCATATGGGCGGGCTTGGAGAGGGGGATTGGCCTTTTGACTTCCTTCTTTGCATGCTTACTTTGGGAAGAAAACAAGGAGCAAGGCTTGCTTGAAGGGACGTGTCTCCTTTGGGTTTCTTCCACACCTAGTTGGAGTGAATCATGGACGACCAAGGAGGGAGCTTTGGGCGTTGCAAATTTGAGGGCTTGGAATGGGAAATGTGCTCCTTGACTTTCCTCTCTTGTGTGACTACTTTGGGAAGAAGACTTGGGAGATGGCTTGCTTTGTGGCTTGGTCTCTTCAAGAATCTTCAACGCCCCATTTATTGATGGATCATGGCATGATGTGGGGGAGGGAAGAGGGGGATGATGTCTCCTCCTTCCAAGGTCATCCAAGAGAAAATGGTATGGAGAGGGCGTGTGGAATGCATGAGGGCGCCTCCTTGCTTCCTTCCTTGGATGCCCAAGTGGCAACTGATGTGGCGCCACATAGGTGGCTGAGGTGGCGCCTATGTTGGCATCTTTCCAAGTGTAAGAGGTGGGTTGGCCCACAAGGAACTTGACTTGGTCTAGAAAGCCAGGTTGACTTTAATTGGGCTTGGACCCAATCCAAACTCAGACTTGAACCAAAAATAAATACAGGACCCATGACCTAAACTTGACCCAAATTGGTCAAGGTACAAGACTAAAACAAACTTAGACTAGGTACATGACTAAAAAATATAAAATTACTTTGACTTATAGCCTTATTACAAGACTCACAGAAGTGGAACCCTAATCTGAGATCCACAGTGGGTTGAGGAGCCTTTGCCGGATCCTGGTGCACACACCAGTTCTCCCGGGGTGGGAGGAACTCGACCCTGTCGAGTAAGGGTTAGTCTGGCTTTGGTATCTCTCCAGGATATCGGGGTCGATGCGCTGCAAGTCCTCCCGGGTGATCCATGAGTCATCGGATTCGGGTCGACCTTGCCATTGGACCAAGTAACGTTGATAGCCTTTGCCCCGGGTAGTGATAGCTTGGTCATCCAGGACACGCTCGATCCGCTCTCCTCGCTCAGGTATATTTGGAGGTGGACACTCAGGTTCAGGTTCACTCTCAAAAAAAAGGTAGGCCCAAATGGCTCGCTGGGTATGTTTGCAGGTTCCCTATACTCGACTAAGTCAGAGATATTGAATGTCGAGCTAATTCCATAATCCAGAGGTAATTCTAGCACATAGGCATTAGGGCCCATTCTCCTAATCACTTTAAAGGGACCAGCCCCACGAGCATGAAGCTTCTTAACGGTTCCCGGTGGAAACCATTCAGGCCTGAGCCTAATCATTACAAAATCCCTTAGATCAAACTCTTGGCTCGTTTCCGGGAATCAACTAAAATTTTTTTTTATTTAATGCATAATCCTAACATGATGCAAAATGCAGACTCAACTATGCATTCCTATTGAGAAAAGTTTTATTGGACTCTCTAGGGCATTCCTATTGAGAAAAGTTTTATTGGACTCTCTAGGGCCTAAACCTAACAGATTATGGACTCTCTGGGTTTGACCCTGGTCTGGTATGTACAAAAAAAATTATCAAGGATCCCTAACAAATGCCATAAAGTGTACCAAAAGTAAATGGCAAAAGGGATGGGTTCTAATGAGTCATGCAGCCTGGTGATTTCAACAAAATGCAACCCCATGGCTCTAAAAATGTGAGACGGCTCTAGGAAGAGGAGAAAATAGGAGTCGAAGTCTTGGGATAATCTCTGGGCGTCGTGAAATAGACCTTCGTTATTCAGGATAATCTTAAGATTTGGACATTGTTCTATAGGTGCAAGTTCCAAGGTCAGATGGGTGTTCCTAGATGGTGGAAGGTCATTAGGAAGGTCTTTGGGAATGCTATCTTGAAAGTCCTCAAAACTGATGTCTACCTCCTGGGGTGGTTCTATAGGGACTTGTTCCTGGACCTCCTCTAAGGGCAATACTTGTGAACCCTCACCATCCTCTACAATGTTAGATCCTGGCTCAATTACTCCTTCACAGTCTCTAATGGGTTCAGGATCTTTTTCTTTTGGTTCCTCGATAAATTCTACCTGGGGCCCATCTTCACCATATTTCTCTACTAAACTTGATTCACAGATGTCTTCTTTCAATTCTTTAATGGGCTCAGGAGTTTCTTTCCCTAGATTTTCAATGGGTTCAACCTTCAAGTCTTCCTCAGGTTCAACAATGGGTTCGGGTTCAGTTTCAGTCGGTTCATCCATAAGTAGGGCAGGGGCAGTGCACTGACTAGCAAAATGCTCAGGTTTATGACACCTGTAGCTGTTACCCTGGGGATCGGGTCTCCTCTGGACTTCAATAGCCTTACCCTTGTCCTCTCTACTGTATTGGGGTCGATTCAGACTGGGACGACTAGGACTGGGTCGGGCTAGGCTTGGTCGACTAGGGTCAGATCGGTTCGGGCTTGGTCGACTTGGGTAAGCCTGGCTATAACCTTGAGTGGATCCTGGGATACGGCTCTGATTCCTAAAGGGCTCAGGGTTTCTATAGGCGGGAGCTCTCTAGAAATGCTCATGGAGCCTAGCAACTTCTTCTAGGGGTTCTAGTCTGGCATCTATTTGATCAACTCTATTAGTCAACGGGTTGCTTAATTGATTCATGGATTGAGTTAGGGCTCCAATGTCAGCTCGAAGTTGGTCCATGGCTTCGGTAGGGGGTGGAGAAGGTGGGTGAAAAGAGGTTCCTGATCTAGTGCACATGTAACACACAGAACGGTGCTACGGTTTGCTAGACCTAGGAGATCTCACAAAATGTAAAGTCAAGAAGATGAACCTGGAAGTAGTAACTTGGCACCTGGCCAGGTAAGTGTAAGGTTAGTGGAGGTTCCTCTTTGCTTGCCTTAGACACCAATTTTGAAATTGGCCAGGTAAGCGAACCAACCCACTTCCCTTCGGGATCTAGTCCCTGAACCACTTTCCTAGACACCAGCTACTCAAGCACACACCAACAAGTGATCTAGCTTGGCTCGGCACTTGAATCGACCCGACTTCGTGGGTGTCCTTAGCTCACTAGAGCAGATTAAACGTTTAATCAATTTTAGTTAACGGCTAGGGTTCGATATGTCGGGTGGTGGTTTTTGGGCCAGGGACAGGTAATGAAATCCTGACCCTATGTTAATTTTACGCCCTTAGGATGAGTTATGCAAAATGATGCACACAAATGATTAATGAAATGACTTAAAATTTTCTTGTTTTTTGTCTTTCAGATGTGTGAATGCTAAACAAAATGCAGGAATTGAAATATGCCCCTAAATGCAAGAAATAAGCTAGATGGATGATTGAAGCAAGAAATGAGATGCTTGCAGGAATTTCAGACGTGAGATTTTCTTAGGTAGTATTTCGGCTTGTAAAAATTATACAAACTGAATTAAAATCTGATAAAATAGCCAAAAATACTCTGAATTAAATGTGATCTAACAAAACAGAAATCACGAAATTTGAAGGTCCCTACAGAGAAAAAAAATCAATGTTCAGACCATATACAGGCTGAACAGAATGCAGAAAATGAAAGGAAAAGATGCACTAGTCCTAGCCGTGCTCTGATACCAAAAATGATGTGGAATAAAGCTCTGGTACCACTAATGATGCAAGGGAGAGTAGAGTAGGGCCAGAGATGCTAGTATGGATGCTTATGATGCAAAGGAATTTTTTATAGTTGATGAGTTTTAGATGTTTTTTTAGGTTTTTGATTCCCGATCACAAACAAAGACTAGAAATAGGAGAAGCTGAATAATAAAAGCCTATACTAGCAATTCAAGTCCCTAAATAGTGAAAACGAGAACAGGATCCCGGGATTAAAAAACCTCGATAGGACTAAGCTCGATACACAATACCTACTTAGGAGATGGGCAAACCTCACACATCTGAAGCACCCGGTGCAGCGATCGCTCAACTCGGCGGATGCGGCCTGGGTGCCCGAGCAGTCGAACCCGCGAATGCGCCGGTTTTCGGTCGGGTGGTCGCGATGGCAAAGCAGACTATCTCCGGTGCCCGAGATACCAAGGAGGACCTGTAGGCAAGCAAAGTAGGGATTAGCGAAGTGGAGAGACGTATTGAAATGGAACTAAGGTAGGGTTGAGAAGGGACTTCGAGCCCGGTGTCCGGCTGGATTCCGAAGTCGAAGAAGAAGATAACTTGGGGCCTCGCACCCCGCGACGTCCCGGAGGACAAAGGATTGCGGCCTCACACCACTCGATGTCTTGGAGGACGAAGGACTTGCGACGCCCTGGGGCGACGGAAAGGTGGCCTCACACCACTTGACGTCCCTGGGGACGAAGGAAGCTTCACTTAAACCTAGTCTAGAAGACAATGGTTGGAGGGGAAACAAGACTCAAGCTTTTTTTTTTTCATTCAATCATTCAATTCCCTTGCAATGGAGGGGGTTGGATCCTTTAAATAGGCACCCAAGGCCTATTTGAATTCAAAACATTTCAAACCAAATAACAACCTAAAAGATGGCGCCCACATGGATGGGGAGAGCTCTTCATGGCCGACCAAAGGGAGGAGGGGATTGGCGTGGCATATGGGCGGGCTTGGAGAGGGGGATTGGCCTTTTGACTTCCTTCTTTGTATGCTTACTTTGGGAAGAAAACAAGGAGCAAGACTTGCTTGAAGGGATGTCTCCTTTGGGTTTCTTCCACGCCTAGTTGGAGTGAATCATGGCCGACCAAGGAGGGAGCTTTGGGCATTGCAAATTTGAGGGCTTGGAATGGGAAATGTGCTCCTTGACTTTCCTCTCTTGTGTGACTACTTTGGGAAGAAGACTTGGGAGATGGCTTGTTTTGTGGCTTGGTCTCTTCAAGAATCTTCAATGCCCCATTTATTGATGGATCATGACATGATGTGGGGGAGGGAAGAGGGGGATGATGTCTCCTCCTTCCAAGGTCGCCCAAGAGAAAATGGTATGGAGAGGGCATGTGGAATGCATGAGGGCGCCTCCTTGCTTCCTTCCTTGGATGCCCAAGTGGCAACTGATGTGGCGCCACATAGGTGGCTGAGGTGGCGCCTATGTTGGCATCTTTTCAAGTGTAAGAGGTGGGTTGGCCCACAAGGAACTTGACTTGGTCTTGAAAGCCAGGTTGACTTCAATTGGGCTTGGACCCAATCCAAACTCAGACTTGAACCAAAAATAAATACAGGACCCATGACCTAAACTTGACCCAAATTGGTCAAGGTACAAGACTAAAACAAACTTAGACTAGGTACATGACTAAAAATTATAAAATTACTTTGGCTTATAGCCTTATTACAAGACTCACAGAAGTGAAACCCTAATCTGAGATCCACAGTGGGTTGAGGAGCCTTTGCCGGATCCTGGTGCACACACCAATTTTCCTTACCACCCTCATGTCCTTTGAGATTCATCCTAGCGGCTCCATTAGTGAGGCGGGTGAGATGCCCTAGAGGTGAGAGATCTCTTCGTGAGTATGAGTCCCAAAATCCATGAGTCCAAATTTCTATCGTCTATCTCCATTGTTCCTTCACCACCTTCTACAAAAAAAAAAATATAGTAGTACCCTAATCTCGGTGACTTCTCAGCTCGCCGACAATCCTACCCCTGATTCCGTCCCCATCAATCTCTTAGAGTCCACAACCTGAAATACCTCATATAAAGGCTTGATAGCCTCCACTATTCTCTCAGCCCGCAGTCAGAATGTTTGTCTCGTCACTAAATTCTTGACATTGCTACCTTTAATATTTATCCTGGCATATCTGCTCTGCTGCTACTTCTGATTGACAAACATTCGACACAGCTCTACTTTCTTGCCAAGAAGACTATCAAGTGCTATATAATTAATAGCAAACTGTATGACCCCTGGTCTCAATATTTCGTTCCCTGTAAAGCTCCTCATCAATGATTAGACTCATGTATAGTTATATATGAATCTGATGATCATCTATGCTAGCTTAACTATCTTTTGCACTCTATAAATTTTTTCAATATCCATCAATATGAAGTCTATACAATGTGTAGTACAAGGAATCCAGAAAATATGCGATTGCCGCTACATCAAGATCTGCCCTGCGGCCCTATACTGTGATCTATTATCTGTGATGACCTGCATGATATTATGTTCTCCCCCCTAATCAATCATCTCCTCTATCATCTGAGAATATAACTGCTGTTGTGTATCTAATTTGAAGCATCAATAGACTTTTGAAAAAAAAAAATTCATCACAATAAGTCAAGAAGTTGATGCTCTATCTATAAAACCAATCCAACCATCACACATCACTGTCAACCCAAACACGGGCCACTTACTCTGATAGGAGGCAATTCAATTTTCTAGCTCCTCATTACAGTTCAGAAGCTGACCATAAATATTCCTCGATCTTGGAGGATTTACATCTATACCAGCAGCCTGTATAGATGAAATAACAGAGCAATAATATGGATTGTCCGTTGTGTGCGCTAGGATATGATTGAAATGAAACAAGAATCCGATGGCCCACCACATATCCCTCCTTTCATCTTTTTTCAGCATGATGTCAATCTTCTGTTGTTTGGAATCTTTGCTAGGAAGGGCATGTTGATCGATATTATGGATAGTGACTTATGCTGGAATATCCTTGAAGGACTTCCTTCTACTGCCAAATACTTCCAACATAGATGCAATACGGCTCGTGTCTCTCCTGATGGACTCTCTAACTGATGAGATCCTTCTAAACTTCTTAGACTCTCCTGCAACACTAGCAAAGCCGGATTCTGATCCCGACTCAAAAGCTAATGGTCCAAATCGCTGACCATGCTTGGCTGTCTCCTCAACCTGCCTCCGCTGATACAAGCTCGCTTGAATGGTAACCTCCATTTATGCCTCCTCGTAAGAAGGAATAAATGCTCCCTCTGACATCATAGAATAATAAAAAGATGATTCTGCGACTCTACGATCCATCTCCACATTCTTCTTTGATATTTTTTTTAGTTTTGAAATCAGCAAAATACTTTTTCATCAACTAACGAACCTCTTGTAGACACCGTTGGCATGCATATACATCAGAATAGCCGCCAGCCAAGTATTGCTTCAACTTTGTTTCCTCATCTTTGAATTCTACATTACACCATTTACATCTCCAGACCATTTACATCTCCAGTGATGCCAACCCGAAAGTATTTTTTCATGCAACCAACCAATATCATGCTCCAAATCCTTCTTTCCTTGATGGATCCATACCTGAATATTTAAATTATATATAAGATCAATAATTACATATATTAACTAATACTTAGTTAACCTAATTTTTTTAAATTTTTTAATTTAATTAAATATTTTTTAAATTTTTTTTGAATTTAAAATATATGAAAAATAAAAATATTATAAAAAAACTGATCTTAGATTCATGTAGGATCCGATCATAGATGCTACATATATTTTTTTAAGATCCTTAAAATGTATTAAAGGATACTTTTTCTTCAATTTAAGACCAAAATCACTATTCATAAGGCGCATCAAAACTTGGATAAATTGACACGAAATTTATAATAAAAATAGCTTACGAGCCTCATAATAATAATATATAATAATTTTTTATTAATTATTTTTATTAAATTTTTTAATCTAAAATTAATTTTTAATTTTAAAAAATTATATACTTAAAAAAACAAGATCTTAGTATCATTGTGTAGATATATCATATATCTAACACATACTCTAAAATCATCCCCAACAAAAAAAATTGATAGCATTTTTTCTTAATTTTCTAATTTTCACGAATTTCAACAAAAAAAGAGGAAAGAGGGAAAGAGAAAAAAAGAATCTCTCATACCTTGAATCTACCTTCCTCTCCAATTTCTCGATGTCTGATTGCCTTGAAATGGAAACAAAATTAATTTTCTCCTTCGTTAAAGCTAATTGCAAAAGAGACAGAGCTCAGTCTCTCTTTCCTTATTAAAATAACCCCCACATGGCATGTACAATGCCAAACAGGAAAAGCAAAAAAAACCTGGTTCGAACCGGATCGAACTGGCCGAACCGACTGGTTCGTCGTGGTTCTGGCCGGTTCAGGACCACTTCGGACCGGTTCAAGACTGGTTCGGGCCGATTCTTTATTTTTTTTAATTTGGTAAATGCCGGGACTCATTTTATATGGCCGAACTATGCCAGTCGACCACCGATCCGGTTCGGTACACTCCGAACTGGTGGGTACGGCACGGTTCAGCGATCCTTGACATCCCCTTACTCTGTTTCAACTTTTTTCAAGATCCAATTCTACAAAGCGTTCTTCCGGAATTCTAGCTACATCTAACCTAGACTTCATATCAACAATAAATACCAACATGATTGGTATCTTTGCTTGTATGCATATCGATAGCAAGTTCATCACATCTAACATATTGGACCAATGCAATTTTAAAGCAGTATAAGCTTAGTGACCAGTGCCCTTACAGTACAAGCCATCATGTCTAGGAATTCACCTGTCACACCATGCCTACCTCTAAAGTTTTCTCCTTGGACCTTCAACTGATGTTAACATAGATGAGCAGAGTTACAAGCTGCTGATTGATTATGTAGTATCAAAAGAAAAATAACATGATCACATGGCTATATTGTAGGACAGTGGTTGAAATCTTAAGTGTGTGTGGTGATTTGTGCTATGCCATGCTAGCAATGACAGATCTTGAAAGAGCATGGTCTTCTCCTTAATATACCTACAATCAGTCCTCTGATCTTTCATATGTATTGGACGTTCATGTGTAGTATTGTTCTGAAACACATAGTTTCAGAAGAGCTTTGATGTGCCATTGTAGCAAAAAATCCAGCAGGATCATTGGACTATCCCCTCAAAGGAGGAAGAGGAAGACCTTTTTTTATGTGTATAAATAACTTTGGAATAAGGTGATATGAAGATGATAAGGTTCTTGCATTGGAAAAGAATCAGGCAATGTGGATAGGGAGGAATTAAATATTGGTGAAAGTTGCTGGTATCATATATGCGTTATTATTTATTATCGTCTAGTAAACAGATGTCTTCTAGGAATAATGTTTACCTAAAAAAATAGATGATAATATCATATAAAGAAATCCAACTACTTGAAAATTCGAGTAATTCACATTCCGCAAGAAGTGCACTGTGGAACCAAGAAATCCATAATTACAGGACATAGAAGCCACAAATACACATTCCCAGCCAATCATAAGCATGATACATTAAATAATAAACAAGTTCTGCATAGCATTTTTGGAAACAAAATCACCAGATGAATGGTTCTTGGTATATAAGCTTAATAAATACAAAAGCATACCATGCAAGGTTTGCCATATTGGGCAGTACCAGTACATATCAACTATTGTATACCATACCAGTACTGAACTAGTACATGATATAGGGGGGATGTACCAACATTTGGTATGCCAAACCAATTCTCGTATCGACATATCAACATTGTAATAGAATGGGTCTAATACCGAGATAGCGAACCTTAATGCCATGTCTTTTATGCAGTAAAATGGACATTGAAGATGAGAGGAAAGTTTTGCCCAAAAAGATAGCCATAATCTAATGATATAAAGACAAGTAAAATAGGACTCTATAAACTGGTAAAAAGCGGGCGATCCCAATTAGTTTGGGGTTAAGGCTTAGTTGAGTTGTAAACTGGTAAAAAAAGTATGTTCAACATGCATCCTTTGAATTTGATCAGAATATCGCAACTGCGATAACAAATTCAGTTGCCAAGAGCTCTCTGACCGATCAAATTATAAACTGCAAAACGAACGGACCTGGAAACCAACAAATAACATCCATAGATAGGAAAACTAGAATTATTTATATCAAAAAAAAAAGCACAGAAGTTCAATGAAAGAGTAAGACGTGTTTGCACATCTCATCGACGATCTTGCAACATAAATAATTGCTGATAATAACAAGAAAATCAGAAGAATTCAACATAGTATAACAAAGGAACAGATATCTTACACATGAATCGTAGGAATACAAAACAAGAAGAAGGCAAAGTAGGGAGATTAAGCATGTGATAATTTATAAGGATCGAGACCCAAGCAACAAGAACAGATCCTATACATCGATTCCCGGCACTGCCAAATTACGACAGCAGTTAGAGATGTACAGATACACAGCGCAATCATAACAGCCAATAGTCCCTACAACACGATCAAGAAAAGCACACCCAAGAAAGAAAGAGAGAAAGAGAAACCCTAGATCGCGTAATAGCCGTGCGAGGACGCATACGAGGGACCAGAGAGAGAGAGAGAGACGCACACCGCATCTAATTCATGAGGAGGAGAATCCATCCATCTAGCGCTGATCGACGGATGCGTGGTGGCGGGTGCTGTCGTAGTCGACGACCTCGGAGTCGGTGACGGAGCGGGAGTGCTGGACGATGGACCGGCCGATGGAGTTGATCCACTCCTCCTTCTCCTTCTCGGAGTCGGCGATGAAGTACATGGTCTCGCGGCTGGTCGACAGCTCGAAGGCGAACTGCCGGTTGAGCACGTCCTCGGCGCCCTTCGCTGTAAGGCAGGAAGCCACGGGGATGACCCCCCGCGGGACGGACGCCCGGGTCACCGCCGGTTCCTTGAACCAGAACAGCTTCCCTTGCTTCAGCACGAACCACCGGCGCCGCCATGTCTTGATGTACTCCCCTTGCTTCGTCAGCCACCCTGCCCGCTCTGGGTTCGACCAGAACTCCACGCCGCCGCCCAGGTCCTCCGTCCCACGCGATCCCCCCAACGCTGCCCTCCACAGGCTCGCCATCTCTCGCGCGCGCGCCCCCCGATTATTCCCTCTTCCTTCCGCTCGCTCGGAGGTTGGAGAACAGACGTCTCTACGGAACGGAGAGGGCGAGAAACGGCCCCCATTTATATATAGAACTTTTATAGACTAAACTCGGCAAAAATATTGCCGGCTTCTGCTTTTATTAGCGCAGCGGGTGGTGAAGACGGTGACTTTATTCATATTTCGGAAATATCGGGGCAGCGAAAGAAAAACAGGGTGCGTGGGGACCGACTGGCAATGAGCATGGGACGCCGATTCCGAGCGAAAACAAACGGCTGCCGAGGTTTCCCGCACGAGGGAGGAAGCTTCACAATGAAGCAAAACACCTGCTCATACGCTATCACGGTTCTAACAGATTTAAGTGAAAAACTCTAGAAATTGTTCCCTAAAAGTGGTAATAGAACAGTTTGCAGCAGATTATAATCTTCAAGCGTGTTCACTTTTGGCAGCGATCGAAACCCATGGTAACTCCACTCGGTAAAGCTCCTAATTGCTAATTGATATTTTTCAGCCTCAGGCTGTTTCCTAATTGAATCCAACCAGCCCATGGTGAAGCCGCGCTCCAATATAAATGATAAATCCGTCGGTGCTGTTAAAGAATTTACATGGAATTCATAAACAGCATCATTTCCCAAGAAGAATATGGGTTCGGTAGATGGATGCTAGGAGTCGTATGCTACATGTCAAATGATCTACGAAAGAGACGTTCCATCTGTTTTTTATCAAGTTTAGCAGGCTACTGCGGCTATTATAACTAAATGAAGCAAACATGTGACTTCAGGCTACTTCAGGCTGGAGAAGAAATAGATGACAACGATCCTATTTTTCTGGGCTTCAAATAGGTATATCATCGTTTTCTTCCTTCGTAATCTCTACCAGTCCAAGAGAACTGCTTTCTTCATGCTCGAAAAACTCACAAAAAGTTCTTTATAAAGAGTTTAAGAAGCAGAATTTAGGGGCCAAGAAAAATAGATGGTCGAGAGAGAGGTGGATGAGGCCCATGAGTTCCAACTCATTACTAGGTGTTGACGCTAAATTCTCATCGACCGGCTGGAGTGGCCTGTTCCACTATTAGCAAGGGTTCATCGAGAGGTGAACCCACTAGAAATAGAGGTTCAGGTAGAAAGAGGAGTCCCGAGAAATCCCCTTAAGCCATTGCTGGTTCTCTATCATATGGTAGGTTAGAGAGCCTTCGACACCATTTCTACATTCCGCGAACCTTTAAATTATTCCTTCCTAATCCCGAGAAAAGGATAATTTGTCCTCCTTCTGGGTCAATCGCCATATATGAAGATCAACTCAAGGCTGGTCTTCGGTTTCTACTCCACCCCTTCTTTACAAAAGTTTTTAACCTTTATCAGGTAGTTCCAGCCTAATTAACTCCAAATAGCTTCAGGAATATCTATTGCCCAGGTGGCTTCCCAAGAAAGGGATGAATTTGGATTATAAAAATTTTAGCAAGTATGTGCAATTTAAAATCCTTTTAGTGTTGTGGTGAACAATGCAATGCAGAAGCAAGTAAATAAATGTAATGAAGTTAAACAAGCACAATCACAAACACACAGAATTTAGAGTGGTTCGTAGCAACCTACTCCTACGTTCACTATCCAAGCACCACTTAGGATTTTCACTATATCCCCCATCGGAATACAATCGGATTGTTTTAACAGGCTCACAATCCAAACCTCTATACTTTAGTTTTACCAGGATTACCAAAGAAAACCCGTACTTGGTTTTAACACAGGCTAACCAAGAACCTAAATCCCTTTGATTTTTAGAACCGGGCTCATCAAAGAAAATCCACACTTGGTTTTATACCGGGATCACCAAGAAACCTAAACACACTCTCAAGACGCAGCCCCTTGCTGTTCTTAGAGAGAAAACAAGATAAATCAAATGTATAAAGCAACTTTACAACAAAACAAACTTGTTTGAGTATTGCCGATGAAGATCAAATTGAAGCCTAGCTTTAAATGCTCTTGAATGCTTTTCAAGTGGCTTCTTTACTTCTTCAAAAGGTTGGATTCAAGAATGAAAATCAGTTGGTAAAGCTTTGAATCCTTTCTTGAATACTCTTGAAGTGGGTTGGTGAAAGACTTGAAAACTCCTTAACTTCCAAAGAATAATTAATGAATAATCTATCAAAAATTATTTAAACCATCATAAATACTTTCTTTTATAGTCTTCAATCAAAACTAGCTGTTGTAGGGCCTAGGAAACTGAAATAGAACCGTTGGAGGGCTTTTGGAGTTCAAAAATGAGATTCTGTAACTAGCCGTTAGACTGCAAAAACCCGTCACTCTAGTCGGCTCGAGAAGCATGAGTCGGCTCGAAGTCTCAGACAACCCAAATAAAAGTTTTGGATGAGTCAACTCTTCTGGGTTGAGTCGGCTTGAACTCTTAGTCAATGAAAAAATAAATTCTGCAGGAGTCGGCTCTTCAAGGCTGAGTCAGCTCAAAGTCACAGTCACCAATAACATAAACTCTGGATGAGTCGGTTCAAGGTCTCAGACACCAAAAACATAAGTTCTTCATCGAGTCGGCTCTTAAGGCTTGAGTCGGCTCGAACTTCTGAAACTCTGAAATTTTTGTGCCGTGCCAGAATAGGAGTCGGCTCTTGGTCCATGAGTCGGCTCTGGCAAATTTTTTTTTTTATGCTTCAAACTTCTCCAAACTTCTTCAATTCAAGATTCCAACAAGAGCAAGTCTTCCAAAAGCTTCAAAGAGCTTACCAAACATGTCTAACTTACTTACTCTCATTTATATTAATTTAAAGCCCTTTTACAAGATTACATAGATAAAAGATTAGGACTTTATAACTTGAAGTATACATGAGTTCATACAATGTTGGAATACTTTTCAACTAGTTAGAAAACCAACTAAACTAAAGATACATACTTTCCTGCAAAACTTCTTAAGTGATTGAAAGAATTAGTAATGCATACATGCTCCAATATTTTATAATCATCAAAATCATTCCAGGGGTCAACAATCTCTCCCTTTTTGATGATAACAAAATACCGGGCATGAAAAGATTTAAAACACTTTACAATTACCTGTAATGATATACTATGTACCATATTCACATGTATTAAGGTGTATTCAAAGTAGTGTATATCAAAGCACATAAAATATCAAGTTGTTGAAGTGAAGTAGTATCAAAACAATGTATCATTACTATATTGTGCATGCACTAAGTATCAAATCATCACAGTACTAATTTCCAGCTTCAATTAGAAGATTTTTCTCATTGCATTTGAAAGATATTTTAGTAAATGCTCAATAAAAGCTCCCCCTTTCTCATATTTTTCATGCTCTTTTCATTTTTCATTGCTCATTTTTAGCTCATTTCCATTTTCATGCATGCTCTTCTTCCCCTTTTTGTCATCAACACAAAAGTATATAATTTAGGGAGAACATTCATTTAAACTCAATCATTCATAATCATTTAAACATGTATCAAGTGAAACATAAGACTTTCAAAGGATATATAGTTATATATGAAGAGTCAGTACAAAAGTGATACATTACAAAAATACTAAAGCACACCAAAAAATAGTATCACAAGCAACAGGAAATGCTAAAAAGTAAATCCTAAAGGTCAGAAGGAAGGACTAGGTTCATCATCACTAGGTTCATCTTCACTAGAAGAAGAACCAACCTCTAAAATACCAGGAGAATGTTTAAATTTAAGGAACCTAGGTCTAAGGTCCTTAAGTCTAAGTCCTAATAGGAGTTGAAGACTTAGAAGTTCGAGGTCTAGATTTGGTTGGAGGCTCTGAAGAAATCAAGATAGGTGTAGGCCATCCAGAAGGAGGATCATCAGACAATGCAAGGGTGCTGGTAGTCGATAGAATCTACGTTGCCGGAGTGTCTGCCACGCCAGTGCTCTGACCCTGAGTACCAGTACCAAGCCCAACAGGAGGAGTAGCTGCAGTATGAATGTTAGTAGTATGCTCTGCCTCTCCCTGTGCACAGTCAGCATCATGAATATCTGGTCCATGTGAAGATGGAGAAGGTACTGAATGACTGGCTATCCTGATTTGCTGAAGAATCGATAATATATGCTAGAAGCCTCACGCATCTCAGTCTGAAGTGCCACTATCCTGGCATCTGTCTCCTCCCTGCCTCTTTGCAAAGTAGAAATCTCATCCAGAATAAGCTGCAATCTGCGATCATCACCTAAACCATCAGTAGTAGATCCTCTCACAGGTGAATGAGGTGTAGAAGGTGCTGGCTCAGAAGGTCCAGCCTCATCAATTTGTAGCTTAGCCTCAATACCCTGTGCTTGACCGTCTGGTCATCCTCATCTGACTCCCCATCAGAATGTGTCACTGGTAGTCCATAAGTCTTCCCGATCCAGTGCCCATCAACCTTCAAAAATCCCATCCTGCTCAATGACTTTACATTATATCTGTCTGTATGAAGTAGAGACCTGCTGTCCTCACCAGATAAATCCACTTCGGCATCCTGGAAAAGTAGTGTAAAAACCATGCCATAAGGAAGACAAGCTTGTGCCCTACGAGCTGCTTCCCATATCTGGGATATCATGATATAAGGTAAGTTGAGGGTCTCCCCCTCAATCAAACATCTCATAAATACAAGATCCCTCTCACTCACCCAGTCAAACCTTCCAGTTATGGGTAGTAAAACACGGCTAATAATATTATGATCAATCTCATCTCCAAAGAGAGTTGGTTTGCCCTGACATGCACAACTCCAGAAACATCATTCCTTTCTAGGATAATTCTAAAATTTTATGTTTCTCTTTTAACACTAAAAAGCTCTCCCCTTCCTTAGGGATCTGAAGAATATCACTTAACTTCTGCTCATTTATCTCAATGTGCTTCCCTTTAACAGTCGATTCCACATGAAATGTGCCAAGGGACATATTTTCAAAAAATTGTTTTACTAAGTTTGGAAATGTAGGTAAATTCATCATACAAAAAGATTTCCACCCTTGTACAATGAGCCAATCCTTTACTCTTAGATTTTCTTGTTCAAGAAAAGTAAAATCAACACATCGTCCGGAAGTAACTTGCTTGTTTCCCATAAGAACAACTTGTCTTGGAGCTTTCGGAGCCTCTTGCTGTTCTTCTTGTGGCTTTTCAATGGGATTTGAAGTGTCCAATCTCCTTTTTATTTTCCTTTCTTCTACTACAATCCGCACAACCCTTTTTGCTTTCTTCCCTACGACTTTTCTAGGACCCATTTTGGTTGGATTAGGGTTTAGGAGAGGTTTGGTGGAGTTCTAAGGTTTTTCCTAGGTTTGGAATAGGGAACGGTTCGAGTAGAATAGGAAAGGCGGAAGGAAAATGAATTTGAAACCTAACGATGCCCTATTTAAAAAGGATTGGCAAGGGTTGGCCCGACTCTCGAGTCGGTTCGACATAACAACAGGGTGCTCGAGTCAGCTTGAGCAAAAATCAAGGTTAAGGCTCAAAAATCTAAAAAATAAAAATCTATAGGTTACTTAGTATTAGAGCTCTAAAGTGAATTTTGAAACATCTAGACAATTTTTCCTTACTTTTGAAAAAAGTTAGATCAAAAACTCTTAATATGGGTCACATAGGCCTAACTTACCTCTAATCTTTTCGAATCTATCTTGGCTAAGAGGTTTGGTAAAAATATCAGCAAGTTGATCTTCTGTAAGCACAAATTCTAATTCTACAACATTATTTAAAATATGGTCTCTAATGAAATGATGTCTAATTTCTATATGCTTTGTTCAAGAATGCTAAATTAGAATTCTAGATAAATTAATAGCACTCGTGTTATCACATTTAATAGAAATTTTAGACTGGATAACACCATAATCTTCTAGCTATTGCTTGATCCATAATATTTGTGCACAACAGCTCCCTGTAGTCATATATTATGCCTCAGTAGTAGACAGTGTTACAGAGTTATGTTTATGACAGTGCCATGAAATCAAGTTGACACCTATAAATTGATAAGTGCCACTTGTACTCTTTCTATCAATCTTACAGCTATCATAATCAGCATCAGAATAACTAATTAACTTTAAAGATGAATGCTTAGAATACCATAATCCTATATTACATGTGCCTTTGAGATGCTTAATGATTTTTTAATAGCAATAATATGAGACTCTTTTGGATTTGATTGAAAACGTGCACACATACAAATACTAAAAAGAATATTTGGTCTACTCGCAGTTAAATAAAGTAGAGATCTAATCATACCTCTATATAATTTTTGATCAACACTTGTACCATTTTCATCTTTATTAAGTCTGCATGCAGGATTCATGGGTGTTCCAACTTCTTTGCTTGATTCTATGCCAAACGTTTTGATAATCTTTTTAATATATTTGGCCTGGTTGATCAGAATTCCTTTCTTTGATTGTTTGATTTGAAGCCCGAGGAAGTAGCTTAGCTCATCCATTAAACTCATTTCGAATTCACCATGCATTAACTTAGTAAAATCTTGGCACAAGGATTCATCAGTAGATCCAAATATTATATCATCAACATAAATTTGAACAACCAAAATATCATTATTTTTCTTTTGAATGAACAAGGTAGTATCAACACTGCCTCTTATAAAATCGTTTCCGATTAAAAACTTACCTAATCTGTCATACCAGGCTCTAGGTACATGTTTAAGATCATATAAAGCTTTATTCAACTTGAAAACATGATTTGGAAAAGTATGATCAATAAAACCAGGTGGTTGTTCAATAAAAACTTTTTCAGATAGAAAACCATATAAAAAAGCATTCTTTACATACATTTAAAATAATTTAAAGTTCATAAAACATGTATATGCCAAGAGTAATCTAATAGTCTCTAGCCTAGCTACTGGTACATATGTCTCATCAAAATCTATTCATTCTTCTTGATTATAATCTTGAGCTACCAGTCTAGCCTTATTCCTAATTATATTATCTTGCTCATTTAGCTTGTTTCTATAAACCCATTAAGTGCATATAACAGGATAGTCATTTGGTCTTTCTACAAGTGTCCAAACATTAATTCTCGTAAATTGGTTTAACTCATCATGCATAACTAACATCCAATTTGGGTCGGTTCAGCTTCTTCTATAGTATGCGGTTCTACATGAGATACAAAAGTGATCAAATCATGTGCATTCTTATGTAAAGCTTTAGTTCTAACACCTTGAGATGGATCTCCTATAATAAGTTCTTTAGGATGTGAGTGTACATACCTCCATTCTTTAGGTATATCTTCATGCTCTTTGTTTATCACTTCATGTTGTTCACTTGTTTGCTTATCTTTGATAGTCATATCATTTAGTCCATATTCAAGTGTACCTGCATCATCATTAGCATAATCTTCTTTTCTAGAAGATGTCATGTCAGTTTCATTGAAAACAACATAGATTGATTCTTCCACAATTAAAGTTCTTTTAGTAAAAACTCGATAGGCTTTGCTATTTGTAAAATAACCAAGAAATATAGACTCATCGGATTTTGCATCAAACTTACGAAGATTATCTTTACCATTATTAAGAATAAAATATTTACAACCAAAAACATGAAAGTAATTAATATTAGACTTTCTATTGTTCCACAGTTCATAGGATTTTTTTTTTATAATAGGTCTAATCAAAACTCTGTTTAAGATATAGCAAGCAGTATTCACAGCTTTTGTCCAAAAATATTTTGGAACATTTTCTTCACAAAGCATTGTTCTGGACATTTCTTCCAAAGTTCTATTCTTTCTCTCTACAACACCATTTTGCTGTGGTGTTCTAGGAGCGGAGAAGTTGTGATCAATACCGTGCTTTGTGCAAAAGTAATCAAAATATTGATTTTCAAATTATGTACCATGATCACTACGAATATAAATAATAGAAAGATTTTTCAAGTTGGAAACTCTTTTGTAAAACTTTTTAAATGCTTTAAAAGTTTCATCTTTATATGCAATGAACAAAATCCAAGTGTATCTTGAAAAATCATCTACAATCACAAGACATAATTCATACCATATAGGCTTGTTGTCCTAGTAGGTCCGAAGAGATTCATGTGAAGTAGCTTTAAGGGTCTAGTTGTAGAAACAATATTTTTGGATTTAAAATTTCCTCTCACTTGCTTTCCTAATTGACATTCATCACAGACATAATCAAAATTTATTTTAAACTTTGGTAAGCCTTTAACCAAATCTTTTGAAATAAGTTTTACAATAGTATCCATACTAGCATGTCCAAGTCGTCTATGTCATAGTAAACTTGATTCTTTGCTCTTATCATTCACTGCCACAAAACTTATATTGCTCAACATAACTAGATCATTAAGATCTACTACATAAATATTACCAAGTCTATGTCCAATGAACTTTATACTAGAGTCAAGAGGATCAATTACATACACATTGAAGACTTGAAGAAAACATTAAAACCGATATCATAAAGTTGACTGATGCTTAAAAGTTTATGCTTTAATTTTTCTACAAGTAGTGCATTCTCAATGAAAGTAGAAGTAATTTTGATTTTACCAATACCAATTATCTTTCCTTTGCGATTATCACCAAAGGTTACCATGCTACCATCTTTTTGTTCTAGCATGACGAATTGATCAATATCACCCGTCATGTATCTTGAGCAGTCACTATCAAGGTACCATCTTTTCTTTGCATTCATGGCTGCAAGACATCCCTGCAAAACAATCAAGTAATGGATTTAGGTACCCAAGCTTTCTTGGATCCTTGCAAGTTAGTAGGATTGGCTCCTTTTGGAACCCAAATTTTTTAAATTTTCTTATCGCCATTATATTTCAAATGACATTCAAATGCTTCGTGACCAATATTATTACAAGCATAGCAGATAATTTTTGGCTTTGAATAAGAAGTGTGTGATGATGCAAACTTAGATCTATATTGCTTTGATGTAATGAACTTAGGAGCATAAGATGTGGATGCATAAAACTTATTTGAATTTGAACTTTTATAACCGATTCCAAACTTGCTATTTTAATCTCTTTGATCTTTCAAAATTAGTTCAAGTTTGTTAGAGCTTAAAGTTAATTTTTCAACTAATGATTTAAGCTTTTGAACTTCCTTTTGCAAGTCAGTATTTTCATTTTACAAAATTTTATTCTTTTCAAGAAGTTCTTCCTTTTCAAATTGAATAGTTTTAAGTCTTTCACAAATCAAACTTATATCTCTTTGTAAAATCTTGTTCCTTTCATAAATTTTATTTTTATCTTTTTCAACCGTATCATAATTATTTTTCAAATTCTTCATTTTCAAACCAGCTTTTTTGTACTCTATCATAGTTCACAAAAATCATTATAAAGGTCATCATAAGTAAATTCTATATTATGTTCAGAAGTTGTTACCTTATCCTCCAAACCCATAAGGCAGATTTAAGCAGTCTTTGTTGTATCTTCATCTTCTTCGATTGATGTAGATTCATCACTATCACTCCATGCCGCAAGCATTGCCTTCTTTTTCTTTCTCTTAACCATCTTTTTCTTGATCTCTGGACAATCAGGACGTATGTGTCCTAGTTTCTTACATTCATAACAAATAGGAGTTTGATCTTTGTCCTTATCCTTTTCTTTGTCTTTTTTTTTCTTTTCCAAATTCTCCTCTTTTGAATTGCTTTCTCCATCTGTTAGTCCTTCTTTTACCCATAAATCTCTTAAATTTTCTCATAACTATGGTGAATTCGTCATCTTCCATATCATCATTATCAGATATATCTGAATCTTCATCTTTATCCTCTTCCGTTGCTTTAAATGCAATAGCATTTTTTCTTTTTGAATCTTCTTCTGTTCTTTGCTGCATAGCTAGCTCATGAGTGATCAATGTGTTGAGTCTCATGTAGTGTATCCAAGGCATCTGGAGTCAAGTTTTGGATCTTTGTCATGTTGGTCATGATGTAACTAGGGTTAGGAGTGAGTCCAGTAAGAGTCCTAGGTGATAGACTGTGTTACAATGTTTATTATTCAGTCTATCTGTTCGAGTCGACTCGGTTTTCAGGAGTTGACTCTAGTTCTCAGGGTAGGTATGAAGACACTCTGATCGAGTCGGCTCGGATGCACAGTCAGGAAACCTGTTGTCTGGGCGAGTCAGCTCAAATGAATTAGAGTCGGCTCGGATGACGGGTTCGCTGTTTTGATAATGTGCCGGTTGGGAGTTGGTTCAAGGGGCTAGGTTTGGTTTAACCTAGGTATATATTGTACAGCCTTGAGAGAGGAGAGGTTCGAGTCTTTCAAGAGATCCTGTAAGCTATTCACACAGGAGATAATATAAACCTTTGTTTTCTCCCTAAATTTCTTCTTAATCTTGATATATTCTTTGGTTGATCTTCTTTACCCCGATCTCGTAAGATTTGTGGTATAGTGTTCACGTCAGGCTTGTTGCTTCTGCTATGGTTTCTTCATGGTGCTTCGTGCTTGAGACGGTGCAAGTGGTCCGGACGGGATGATCTCATCCGGTGTGTCACAACAGTTTGGTATTAGAGCCTGGGTTATGCGAAGGAAAGAAGATCATTGCTGGTATCAGGTGCAAAATAGTTTTTTGATCAAAATATCAAGGTGAGTAGTTGGTGTTGTTGATTTGATAAAATCTGTTGATATGGCATCTAGTAGTATCAAGGGAGACTTTGAAAAATTTGATGGCAAGGAAAACTTCACCCTTTGGCAACAAAGGATGAAGAATTTACTCGTATAGAACTGTATCTGTAAGGTGTTGGTACGAGAGAAGCCAGAGAAGGTTAGTCTGGAAGAATATGAGGAATTAGAAGAGATAGCTTTTAGCATAATCAGGATGTGCTTGGCTGATCAGGTTCTACCTGAGATCAGTGGAGAAACCACGATGAAGGGTCTTTTGAGGAAGTTGGAGAACACATACTTGGGCAGGAATATGATGAACAAGTTATGGTTAAAAAAATAGTTGTACAGCTTGCGGATGCCTAAGGGATGAGATCTTATTGCTCATATCCAGAAATTTAATCAAGTGTGCTTGGATGTTATGAGTCTTGATGTGAAGCTAGATAGATGAGGAGGATAGAGCTCTCCTGTTACTGTGTTCACTTCCAGTATCATATGACGGTCTCATTACAACTTTGGTGTATGGAAAGGAGATATTAAACTTCGAAGAGGTGGTTGGAGTTCTCAGGTCTAATGAACAGCAAGAAAAGCTATGTAAAGGGAGTTCAAGTTCAGAGGTTCTTGTCATGAATGAAAGACAAGGAAGGCCAAGGGATAGGACTCAAGGAAAATCAAAAGGTAGGTCCAAATCTCAAGGTAGTCAGTAGGGCTGGAGGTGTTTTAAATGTCATCAGCCTGGTCATCTGAAGATGACTGTCCACTTTTGAAGAATGAGAAGGGGAAGGGTTTTTTCAAAGGAGATTCGACTAGTGGGAGTGGTGCACATTCATCTGAGGACAGTGACGACGATTTACTGGTTGTATCAGATGGAGCCATGGAGTATGACAGTGAATGGACATTGGATTCAGCCTGCTTTTCTTATTACACTTCACACAGGAATTGGTTTGCTTCTTATGCCAAAGCAAATGGTAGAAGTGTGAGTCTCGAGGATGATCACCCATGTAAGGTTGCTGGTATTGGTACAATCAGGGTAAGAATGTATGATGGAGTCATACGGATGCTTACCAATATCAAGCATGTGCCAGAGCTGAAGAAGAACCTGATTTCTCTAGGTTATTTGGAGAAGCAGGGGTATGCCTTTAGCTATTCACCGGGTAGTGGATGCTTAAAGATAACCAAGGGCGCCTTGGTGGTGATGAGAGGAAGAAGACTGAGCAACAACCTTTATAGGATGGAAGGCTCAGTTGTGACAGATAGTGCAAAAATCCTTACTGCAGCACAGGAGGAGCAGCTTACCTACCAGCTATGGCATTATCGGATGGGTCACATGAGTGACCGAGGACTCATGGAACTCTCCAAGAAGGGTCTAATTCCAGCACTTAGGAAAGAGGGAGATGATCTATGTGAGCCTTGTATTTATGGCAAACAACACAGAGTAACATTTGCTAAGAGTACCAAGCTGAGTGAAGGAGTTTTGGAGTTAGTTCACTCGGATGTTTGGGGGCCGGTACCCGTATCAGCTAGCGGTGGAGCAAAATAATTTGTTACCTTCATCGATGACTTCTCTAGGAAGGTGTGGGTATATCTGATCAGGGAAAAATCAGAGGTATTTGCCCGATTCAAGGCCTGGAGAGCTAAAGTGAAAAAGGAAACAGGAAAATCAATCAAGTGCCTACGATCTGATAATGGGGGAGAGTATACTAGCTTTGATTTTAGAAGTTACTATGAGGAGAATGGCATCAAACACCAATTCACAGTAAAGATGACTCCCCAACAAAATGGTGTAGCTGAAAGAATGAACCGGACATTGACAGAAAATGCCATGAGCTTGAGGCTACAAGCATCACTACCCAAGGTTTTTTGGGGTGATGCTATAACCTTTTTTTGTTTTCTTATAAACAGGTCCCCAAATAGAAGAATCGATGGAGGCATCCCAGAGGAGGTCTGGAGTGGGAAGAAGGTGGAGCTTGGTCACCTAAAAGTTTTCGGTAGTCTAGTATATGCACTGGTGGAAGGAGCCGAAAGGAATAAATTGGACCCAAAGTCATGCAAACTGGTATTCATTGGATATCCAAGGGGCGTGAAAGGATACCTACTGGTGGATCCTCACTCTCAGTGGTCGATAATCAGTTGGAATGTTATCTTCGATGAGAGGAGCCTTCTAAGGAAGCCCGGTATTGCAACTGGAGTTGATAGGTCTATGGAGGATAACAGATCTTGATTTCTGCAGTCAGGAGATGAGCCATCAGTTTCAGCCTCAAAATAGGTTCACTTTGAGGTGGTGAGTCGCAGTTACATTCCCACACATGTGAAGGAATAGCGAGGGGGGACTTCTGACCAGGAGGATGTGCAGGAGGAGCCAGAAAATATAAATTTGCAAGATAATCTAAGAGGTGTAGCACTGCACAAGTCTAAGAGGAACATCCAGAAATCGGTGCGTTACGGCATAGATGAGACCATCTCATATGCTCTCATCTCTGCCAATGGAGATCCAGAGACATTTGAGGAGGCCATGGTAGTTCATATGCGAGATCATGGATGCAAGCCATGATGGAGGAGATGGACTCTCTTCGGAAGAACAAGACATGGCAGCTTGTGGATCTACCAAGAGGGAGTCGACCCATTGGCTCCAAATGGGTCTTTACAAAGGAGGGAAATTCAGAGCAAGGTGGAGTGAGGTACAAGGATATGTTGGTAGCCAAGGGATACTCACAGAAAGAAGGCATTAACTACTCTAAGATCTTCTCTCCTATTGTCAGGCATATGTCTATCAGGATGCTGTTAAGCATTGAGCAGCTCAGGATTTGGAGCTGGAGCAGATGGATGTGAAGACAGCATTTCTCCATGGACATCTTGAGGAGAGTATCTACATGGAGTAGCCACAGGGGTTCAGGGAACCTGGATCAAAGGAGAAGGTATGCTTGTTGAAGAAATCATTATATGGGTTGAAGCAGTCACCAAGACAATGGTACAAGCGGTTTGAAACTTTCATGAGAAGCATTGGACTTTCTAGGTACAATTTTGACCCATGTGTGTATATAAAATCTCTGGAGGATGGTTCCAAGATATATCTACTCTTGTATGTAGATGACATGTTGATAGCATGCAAGAGTAAGAGGACAGTGCAGGATTTGAAGGCAAGCCTATCTCGGGAGTTTGAGATGAAGGACTTGGGGGCTGCACGGAAGATTTTGGGCATGGAGATTTTTAAAGATCGAGCCAAGAAGTTTTTGCATTTATCTCAGGGAGGATACATTCGAAAGGTGCTAGAGAGGTTTGGAATGAAAGAGGCCAAACCAGCAGCGCTGCCACTTGCAGGACATTTTAGACTTTCGAAGAGTATGTCACCATAGACTAAGGTGGAAGCTCAGGAAATGGAGAGGGTGCCTTATGCATCTGGCGTGGAAAGTTTAATGTACGCTATGGTTTGTTGTAGGCCGGATCTTGTCCATGCAGTGAGTCAGGTGAGCAGATTCATGGCGCAGCCTGGCAAGGAACATTGACAAGCACTGAAGGGGATCTTTAGATACTTGGTGGGATCAATTGGAGTGAGCATCTGCTACGGACAGCGTGGAGGTGCTGTGGAACACTCTAACATGTCAAGGTTGCCAAGGGGCAGATGGAAGGCTTTGTGGATGCAGACTTTGGTGGAGATGTGGATACCCATCATTCCACAACAGGTTTCATATTCAGCATGAATGGGGGACCTGTGTCTAGGAGATCTTGTTTGCAGCCTATAACTGCATTATCCATCACTGAAGCAGAGTATATTGGCATCACGGAGGCAGCAAAGGAGGCTCTATGGTTGAAGGGATTGGCTATGGAGATGGGCTGCAAACAGGAGGCTATCAAGGTGTACTGTGATAGCCAGAGTGCATTGTTACTTGCACAGAATTCAGTGTATCATGCCAGGATGAAGCACATCGACATCAGATACCATCAGATTAGAGAGTTGGTGGAGGAAGGCAGGTGGAGCTGGAAAAGGTTTATACCAAGGAGAATCCAGCTGATGTACTGGCGAAGGTTCTTCCAAGGGACAGCTTTCACAAGTGTATGGGACTGATGTGGTTGATAGACAAAATAGAGTTGATCGAAGTCTTGAAACACCAAGGTGGAGATTGTTGAGTCTCGTGTGGTGTATCCAAGGCATCTGGAGTCAAGTTTTGGGTTTTTGTCATGTTGGTTGTGATGTAACTAGGGCTAGGAGTGAGTCCGGTAAGAGTCCTAGGTGATAGACTGTGTTACAATGTTTATTGTTCAGTCTGTCTGTTCGAGTTGACTCAGTTTCCAGGAGTCGACTCTAGTTCTCAGGGTAGGTATGAAGACACTCTGGCTGAGTCGGCTCGGATGGATTAGAGTCGGCTCGGATGCACAATCAAGAAACCTGTTGTCTGGACGAGTCGGCTCGGATGGATTAGAGTCAGCTCGGATGCACAGTCAGGAAACCTATTGTCTGGACTAGTCGACTCGGATGACGGGTTCGCTGTTTTGATGATGTGCCGGTTGGGAGTTGGTTCAAGGGACTATGCTTGGTTTAACCTAGGTATATATATATTGTACAACCTTGAGAGAGGAGAGGTTCGAGTCTTTCAAGAGGTCCTGTAAGCTATTCACACAGGAGATAATATAAACCCTTGTTTTCTCCCTAAACTTCTTCTTAATCTTGATATATTCTTTGGTTGATCTTCTTTACCCCGATCTCCTAAGATTCGTGGTATAGTGTTCACGTCATGCTTGTTGCTTCTGCTATGGTTTCTTCACGGTGC
The DNA here is from genome assembly GCA_021397845.1 of Areca catechu. Classification (NCBI taxonomy): domain Eukaryota; kingdom Viridiplantae; phylum Streptophyta; class Magnoliopsida; order Arecales; family Arecaceae; genus Areca; species Areca catechu. Next base: position 189,385,841 of record CM038050.1, on the reverse strand, counting down.
TTCATGCTTGAGACGGTGCAAGTGGTCCGGACGGGGTGATTTCATCCGGTGTGTCACAACATAATGATCCCAGCAACTCATCCAATGGTAAGGTGTTTAAGTCCTTTGCCTCTTGAATAGCTGTAACTTTTGCTTCCCATTTATCTGGCAAAGATCTCAAAACCTTTTGGACTAAATCAGCATTAGTATAAGTCCTACCAAGACTTTTAAGACCATTTCTGATATCAGTAAAACGTGTATACATAGCATATATAGTTTCACTTGGATCCATTTTGAACAATTCATAATTGTGCACACGAAGATTGATTTTTGAAGTCTTGACTTGTGATGTGCCATCGTGTGTGATCTCAAGCTTATCCCAAATTTTTTTAGTAGAATTGCAAGTGAAAATTCTGTTAAACTCATTTGGGTCCAAAGCGCAATAAAGTAAATTCATAGCTTTGGCATTTAGCTCGGCCAATTTCATATCATTCTCATCCCATTCCTTTTCTGATTTGGGAACCTCAATGTCATTAATTTTAATAGTGGGTGTGTAAGATCCTTTTAGAATTATTTTCTATTAATGAAATCTACGGCTTGAATGTATATTTCCATCCTAGCCTTCCAATATATGTAATTAATTCCAGTGAAAAGTGAAGGTCGATTTGTGGATTGGCCTTTGGCCAAGGAGGTACTCAAGGGATTTGCCATCAATCTTTATTCTAACGAATTTTCAGAGACTGCTCTGATATCACTTGTTGCCTAGGTGGCTTCCCAAGAGGGAGGTGAATTAGGATTATAAAAATTTTAACAAGTATGTACAATTTAAAATCCTTTTAGTGTTGTGGTGAATAATGCAATGCGGAAGCAAGTAAATAAATGCAATAAAGTTAGCCAAGCACAATCACAAACACAAGGAATTTAGAGTGATTTGGAGCAACCTGCTCCTACATCCACTACCCAAGCACCACTTGGGATTTCCACTATATCCCCCATCAGAATACAGTCAGATTATTTTAACAGGCTTACAATCCAAACCTCTATACTTTGATTTTACCGGGATCACCAAAGAAAACCGGCACTTGGTTTTAACACAGGCTAACCAAGAATCTAAATCCCTTTGATTTTTAGAACCGGGCTCACCAAAGAAAACCCACATTTGGTTTTATACCAGGATCACCAAGAAACCCAAACACACTCTCAAGACACAACCCCTTGCTATTCTTAGAGAGAAAACAAGATAAATCAAATGTATAAAGCAACTTTACAACAAACCAAACTTGTTTGAGTGTTGCTGATGAAGATCAAATTGAAGCCTAGCTTTAAATGCTCTTGAATGCTCTTCAAGTGGCTTCTTTACTTTTTCAAAAGGTTGGATTCAATAATGAAAATCATTTGGTGAAGCTTTGAATCCTTTCTTGAATGCTCTTGAAGTGGGTTGGTAAAAGACTTGAAAACTCCTTAACTTCCAAAGAATAATCAATGAATAATCTATCAAAAATTGTTTAAACCATCATAAATACTCCCTTTTATAGTCTTCAATCAAAACTAGCCATTGTAGGGCCTAGGGAACTGAAATAGAGCTATTGGAGGGCTTTTGGAGTTCAAAAATGAGATTCTGCAACTAGCCGTTAGACTGCAAAAACCTGTCACTCAAGGCGGCTCGAGAAGCATGAGTTGGCTCGAAGTCTCAGACAATCCAAATAAAAGTTCTGTGTGAGTCAGCTCTTCTGGGTTGAGTCGGCTAGAACTCTTAGTCAATGAAAAAACAAATTCTGCAGGAGTCGGCTCTTCAAGGCTAAGTCAGCTCGAAGTCACAGTCACCAATAATATAAACTCTGGACCAGTCGGCTCTTCTGATCTTGAGTCGGCTCGAGGTCTCAGACACCAAAAACATAAGTTTTTCATCGAGTCGGCTCGAGGTCTCAGACACCAAAAACATAAGTTTTTCATCGAGTCGGCTCGAACTTCTGAAACTCTGAAATTTTTGTGCCGTGCCAGAATAGGAGTCGGCTCTTGTAAAAAATTCTTTTTGTGCTTCAAACTTTTCCAAACTTCTTCAATTCAAGATTCCAACAAGAGCATGTCTTTTAAAAAGCTTCAAAAAGCTTACCAAATATATCTAACTTACTCTCATTTATATTAATTTAGAGCCCTTTTACAAGATTACATAGATGAAAGATTAGGGCTTTACAACTTGAAATATACATGAGTTCATACAATGTTGGAATACTTTTCAACTAGTTAGAAAACCAACTGAACTAAAGATACATACTTTCATGCAAAACTTCTTAAGTGATTGAAAGAATTAGTAATGCATACATGCTCCAATGTTTTGTAATCATCAAAATCATTCCAGGGGTCAACAATATCTATGGATTTTTAGTCCTCTGCAAACTCCAAAATGTAGAACCAAGGACTTCTTTGTTCACCTCCCTATTCGTATTGAAAAGGGATTTTCATGATGAAGGGTGGTGGGTTATTGACCCTCGGCCTGGACGAAGACTGATCAAAGAAACTCCTAGTGCCATACATGGGTAGAAACCCTGTTTTTTCTTCATATATTACCTACACTAGGGATTCAATATTGAATGGAGGGCTTCATGTTTGACTGCAAATGCTGGGAAGAGAATTTTGAAGGCCGATCAAAAGGATTTTGAGATTTTATCAGAACCAGAGATCCTTTTGGCCAAGGAGCTGTTAAGGGAAGATAACATTCATCGCACCCACATCAGTGAAGTTCCTTCATTAGGTATAGAAATAGTTGGCTTCGGATTTCTTCCCTTTTCTTCCCTTTTTTTTTATTGGCTAATTTGGGAATTTTTTCCTTTTAATTACAGGTGAGCCGATGAATCCAAAGCTCGATAAACTTCAACAGGCCTCAAGGAAGAGGCCAGTATCAGTTTCGAAAGAATTTGAAGTCCGAAAGAAGGCGAGAGCCGAAGGGACTTCGAATGTGTCTCACAAGATGGTTGCATCCGATGAAGCTGATGCGCCCTCAACGGCACCTCCACCAAGAAGTCCGCCAAGACCTTTAAGGAGTCCATCCCCAAGAGGATCTCCAAGGAGCCCACCTCCTATGCCTTCTTCGGATTAATCTGATCCAACGCCAACCATTGGTGAACTGCTTCTCGCCTCTCCAAAAGGTCCAAGAAAAGGAAAAGCTCCCCTCCCAAAAGAGGGTTCCGAGCGAAATGCCCCAACGAATCAGGAATGTCATGTAGACTTTACTACTTTCAGTGAAGCTAAGGGTTTGGAGAACCCTAAATTGGCTAGGGAGCTGCTGAAGCGTACCTTAGTACCTCAAGATTAGGAAACGACCAAATACCAATGTATCGAGGATATCTCTGATTCAGCATTCTCCTCTATGCTGAAGGTAAGTACCATTTCTCTCCTTCCTTTTGATACATGATTTTCAATTTTGCTAACTTCGTATATCATGTGGTCAATGCAGCTGGTTCATGATATTACCATAATGGAAGAGAGCATCATTGACTTTCGGGACTACCGAAAGAAGATGAAAGAAAAACTCCAAGAGGTCAAGTCTAAAAAGGCGATAGCCAAAGAGCAGAAGCAAACTACGAAAGAGAAGCTTGATAAAAGTGATGCTGCGGTTCAAAGTTTGAAAGCCGAGCTAGAAAAAGCTCAATCAAAAAACTCTGAACAAGACGCAAAGTAAAGAAGAAAAAAAAGATTCGTTCTTTAGAATCTTCAGTCAAAGAAGCCCAGCAAAAGACTGAAGAAGCCGCGAAGAAGGCCAAAGAGGCAATTGAGAAAGCTAATACATCAGTCGAAGAAATAAGGTCTTTGAAAGACCAATTAAATAGAGCGGTTGAAGACTACAAGAGTCTTTAGCTTTTGATGATGAATTGACTAAAGTTGGAACTTTCAGTTATCGAGCAGGCTTCAATGATGGGGTGAAGGAAGTACAAAACTTCCACCCAATTCTAGATATTTTGAAGGTTTCATTATTTGACCTCAAAGAAACGGAGGAGCCCGAATCACCAAAAGATCCCCCCGAAGCACCTACTACAACCGAAGAAGCGACCGATCTGATCGACCTTTCCTAGACTGAAGACACTCTAGTCGAAGGCAATATATAATTTTCCTTTATTTTTTTTCAAAGAATGTACATACTACTTTTCATGAATGAAGATTTTTTCAATTTTAGAATGATGATTCATCCAAGTCTTTGAACTTGAAATAACAATTTTTTGAGACTTAAAGGAATCCCGAGATCTTTAATCCACAATAACACCAAATCTTCGGATTTAAAATAATACTAAGTCTTCGAACTTAGGATAATTGAGAATAATTCTGAAATCTCAAAAAGAAAATGCCAAATCTTTAGATTTAAGATAATACCAAGCCTTCGGACTTGAAATAATATTAAGTCTTCGGACTTAGGATAATTGAGAATAATTATAAGATCTTAAAAAGAAGATGCCAACTCTTTAAATTTAAGATAATACCAAGTTTTCGGACTTGAAATAATACTAAGTCTTCGGACTTCGGATAATTGAGAATAATCCTGAGATCTTGAAAAGAAGATACCAAGTCTTCAGATGATAATACCAAGTCTTCGAACTTGAAATAATACTAAGTCTTCGAACTTAGGATAATTGAGAATAATTCTGAGATCTCAAAAAGAAGATGCCAAATCTTTAGATTTAAGATAATACCAAGTCTTCGAACTTTAAATAATACTAAGTCTTCGGACTTAGGATAATTGAGAATAATCCTGAGATCTTGAAAAGAAGATACCAAGTCTTCAGATGATAATACCAAGTCTTCGGACTTGAAATAACACTAAGTCTTCGGACTTAGGATAATTTTATAAATAAATCTGAGATCTTGAAAAAATGATGCCAAGTCTTCAGATGATAATACCAAGTCTTCAGACTTGAAAATATACTAAATCTTTGGACTTAGGATAATTGAAAATAATCTCGAGATCTCGAAAAGAAGATGCCAAGTCTTCGGATTTAAGATAATACCAAGTCTCCGAACTTGAAAATACACTAAGTTTTTGGACTTAGGATAATTGAGAATAATCCTGAGATCTCGAAAAGAAGATACCAAGTCTTCAAATTTAAGATAATACCAAGTCTTCATACTTGAAAATATACTAAGTCTTTGAACTTATGATAAGATAGACCATGTGAATCATCCATGTTTTTATAAGAAATGAAGTAGACTGATTAAGCCTTGGCACTTCACAGGGTAGATTGTGTGGATCATCCTTATGCCCTTAGATAAAGATTAAGACCGGCTGATCAAACCCATCTCGGCACTTCGTAGGGTGGATTATGTAGATCATCCTTATGCATTTTTAGAAAAAAGATTAAGACAGGCTGATCAAGCCCACCTCGGTACTTCATAGGATAAATCGCGTAGATCATCCTTATACCTTTTTAGAAAAAAGATTAAGACAGGCTGATCAAGCCCACCTCGGTACTTCGTATGATAGATCATGTAGATCATCTTTATGCCTTTTTAGAAAAAAGATTAAGACAGATTGATCAAGCCCATCTCAGTACTTCATAGGATAGATCGCGTAGATCATCCTTATACCTTTTTAGAAAAAAAGATTAAGATAGAATAGTTAAATCCATCTTGATAACCTTGAATAAAAATCTTTATTGATAATATTTGCGAAGATCTGTATATTCGAAGGTCGAGGTAATCGCGTAGATCATCCTTATACCTTTTTAGAAAAAAGATTAAGACAGGTTGATCAAGCCCACCTCGGTACTTCATATGATAGATCACGTAGATCATCTTTATGCCATTTTAGAAAAAAGATTAAGATAGATTGATCAAGCCTATCTCAGTACTTCATAGGATAGATTGCGTAGATCATCCTTATACCTTTTTAGAAAAAAAGATTAAGATAGAATAGTTAAATCCATCTTGATAACCTTGAATAAAAATCTTTATTGATAATATTTGCGAAGATTCTGTATACTCGAAGGTCGAGGTAATAGAGCACCTTCCAAAGTTTCCAACCGATAAGTTTCGGGACAAATGACTTCTTTGATGATATGGACCTTCCCAAGTAGGAGAAAGCTTGCCCTGTTCGGCTGGCTTGGATACTTCAGACCTTCGCAAAACCAAATCCTCATGACGGAAGGTCCATTCCTTCATACGGGAGTTATAATATTTTGCAATCTTTTGATGATATGTAGCTATTCTTAGTTGTGCCTGAAGCCGTGTACCTTGTAATAAATCTAGGTCAACTCTTCGACGTTCTGAGTTCTTAGGTTCTTTATACTGATCAATTCGTAAGGATTGTAAAGAAACTTCTACATGAAGGACTGCTTCAGTTCCAAAAGCTAAGTGAAATGGAGATTCTCTAGTGGCCATTCTGGGAGTAGTTCGGTATGTCCAAAGAACTGAATTCAACTCATCAGACCATAGTCCCTTAGCCTCATTCAATCTAGTTTTGAGACTATGAAGAATGGTTCTATTAATCACTTCAGCTTCTCCATTAGACCGAGGATGTCCCACGAAAGTCAGTTGGTGGAGTATATAATATTGGGTACAGAAGTTTTTGAACTTTGGATTGTCAAATTGTCTTCTATTATCGGTAATTATAGCATAAGGAATTCCAAAACGGAAGATGACAAAGTTCTTCACAAAGTTTTCAACCTTTGTTTCGGTAATTTGTGCAAGTGGTTCGGCTTCGACCAATTTTGTGAAATAATCAATGGCCACTATAAGAAATTTTTGCTATTCGGAAGTTGGAGGAAATGGTCCAAGTATGTCCATTTCCATTGAGCGAAAGGCCAAGGAGCTGTTAAGGGGGTCAATTGACATGCAGGCTATCTTTGTATATTAAAGTACCTCTGGCACTGATCACAATTCCTGACAAATTTCATAGAATCCTTTTGAATGGTCGGCCAGTAATAACCTTGACGGATTATCAAAGATCTACTCTCCAAGTGATCTCGATATATACCTTCTGCACTTCCCTGAGCGCATAATCAGCATCCAAAAGTCCCAAGCATTTTAACAAAGGTTGTGAAAAGGATCTTTTGTATAAGGTCCCATTCAAGATTATATATTGAGAAGCCATCCATCAAAGCTGTTTAGCATCTAGCTTGTCTTTGGGCAAAGTGCCTTCATTTAAAAAATTTAAGGATAGGATCCATCCATGAGAGTTCATGCTCAATCGAACAAACTTCTACTATGGATTCTGATATGCTGTGATCTTTAGGATACTCCACATATGTCTTCCAAAGAGAGTCTGGAGTAGTGGTTGCAAGGCACGAAAGAGCATCGGCCCAAGAATTTTTCATTCTGGGTACATGAACAATCTTAAAATGCTCCAGCTGTGATATTAAGCTTGTGCCTTTTTCAAATACTAAATCATGATGGGATTCCGAGCTTCAAACTCACCTTTTACCTGATTTACCACCAACTGTGAATCCGAAAAGACTTTAATCTTCTTAATTTCTAACTTTTGGGAGATTCTGAGTCCAGCAATGAGTGCTTCATATTCTGCTTGACTGTTCGAAGCTTGGAAAGAAAAACGGAGAGCATATTCTATGACTTGACCATTTGGATTAGCCAGAATGAGACCAGCTCCACAGCTGTTGGAGTTAAAAGCACCATCCACATGAAGCATCCATATGAATTCTAGATCCTTTCTGCAGTCCTCTCTTCTTCGGCCCTCAGTTGGTTCTCCTCTGATCCCCAAGTATATTCGGCTATAAAATCAGCCAATACTTGTGCTTGCATTGCTGATCTATGCTGGTAGTCAATGTTAAATTCTTCCAATTTAACTACCCATTTAGCTATCCTTTCTAAGGTATCGGGACAACAAAGAATGGCCTTTAGGGACTGATCTGTCAGAACCACAATAGAGTGAGCTTGGAAATAGGGTCGCAAACGCTTTGCCACGACCACCAAGGAGAAAATTATCTTTTGCACTTTGAGGTATCATACTTCTGCCTCATGCAATACTTTACTAGTATAGTAGATCGACTTTTGCAAATGATCGGCATCTCTTCGGACCAGCACCAAACTAATCGCTTCGTCTGAGACAGATAGATATAAATAAAAAGTCTCTTATTCACAGGGCTTGGAAAGTAAAGGAGGATTTTCCAAATATTCTTTCAATTTATCAAAAGCAATCCTGCAATCTTCGTCCATTCAAAATTTTGAGTTTGACGAAGAACTCTGAAGAAAGGCAGACATCTTTCCACCGACTGGAAAATAAATCGATTTAGAGAAGCGATTCTTTCTGTTAACCTTTGTACTTTTTTTTGTAAGAGGGATGCCTTATTGTCCGAATTGCTTGAATCTTTTCTGGTTAACTTCGATCCCCACTTAGTGACCAAAAATTCCAAAAACTTTCCTGAGGTTACACCAAAAATACACTTGGTCAGATTCAACCTCATCTGATGACGTCTAAGAGTTACAAAAGATTCTTTCAGATCTTCAATGTGATCAGACTTATAAAGACTTTTTACAATCAGATCATCAATATATGCTTCCATATTTCTTCATATCTGATTCTTGAAGACTTTATTGATCAGCCTTTATAAAGTTGCCCCAGTATTTTTTAATCCAAATGGCATCACCTTGTAGCAGTAAAGCCCTTTTTCTGTAATGAAAGTAATTTTTTCTTCATTTTCAGGATTCATTTGGATCTGGTTATATCCTAAAAAGGAATCCATAAAACTTAGCAACTGATGACCAGCGATGGCGTCAACTAGCTGATCTATCTTCGACAAGGAAAGCTGTCTTTTGTGCAGGCTTTATTGAGATCTGTATAATCAATGCATATCCTCCACTTGTCATTAGATTTTCTCACCATCACAATAATGGCCAGCCAATTCGGATACTGTACTTCCCTTATAAATTTGACTTCAAGTAGTTTGTTGATTTCTTCATCAATAACTCTACCTTTCTGGAGCAAAATTTCTCTTCTTCTGGCGAACTGGTTTATAGCTTGGAGACACCTCCAAGCGATGTGTAATCACTTCAGATGGAATTCCGGGCATGTCTAAAGCTATCCAAGCAAAAATTCAGCATTATTTTGGAAGAATGTAATCAATCTTGCTTTTGATTCTTCATCTAACAAGCTGCCAATTTGTACAAGTTTCATTGAATCGTCTTCGGACAAAGATACAAAAAGAGTTTTCTCTACTGGTTCTCCACAGTCTTCGGCTTCGTCCCTCGAATCTAATTGATCAAGTGTTAAGGGATTAGCTGATTGTTTATCTTGGATCATTAGGCATTGACGAGCAATCCTTTGATCCCCCCTCACCTCCCCGATACCAAGTCTGGTGAGAAAGCGCACCAAAAGGTGATAGGTTGATACTATGGCTTGGAATTTATTCAGAATTGGACGTCCCAGAATTGCATTGTAGGCTGAAGACGTTCGTACCACTATGAAGTTGATGGGAAGGGTTCTTTAATATGGTTCAGTGCCAAAAGTTATGGGCAAGACCGTTTCTCCTTCAACTCCAACCTGATTTCCTCCGAAACCAGTCAACGGAATGGAAGACTTTTGCAGTTCATGTCCAAACAACCCCATTCTAAGAAAAGCATCATACAGCAAAACATCTGCAGAATTTCTATTATCTATCGAAATTCTTTTTACATCATATTTCGTAATTACAGCAGAGACCACAACGGGGTTATCATGTAAAAGTTGAACTCCCTGGAGATCCTCATCTGAAAAACTAATGGAGTTTTTTTCTTTAAACCTCTAGGGGTAATTTTCTTGAACTTCATTGTTCCAACCAATTGACCGATGAAGCATGCCAACATTTCCATCGACCAGCCTTTGGTGAGGTAAATCAGCTTCATCGGCAACTCTCTGAAGAGCTGTTGCTTCGTCTTGAGGCTCTGAGCAGTTGATGTATTTTTTCAGGTATCTTCTTTTTATCAAATCCTCGATAGCATTCCGAAGTTGAAAACACTCTTCGGTGTTATGGCCATGGTCTCGGTGGAATCGACAATATTTGCTCTTATCCCTTACTTTTGCAGAGGTCTTCAGAGAACGTGGCCTTTGCAAGTAATTTTCTTTTTCAATTTCTAATAGAATTTTCTCCCACGGCAGGTTGAAGGGTATGTAAGAATTTAAATCGATTAAATTGCTGCTTGGACTTGGGACTGCGTCTAGAAACCAAAGAATTATTAGAAGATGTGGACACGTTCGGTCCCTTGATATTCTTCTTCTTGGAAGGGTGTCTCCCTTCAACAAGTCTACAACTCGCGGCCTGCTCTTCAGCAGCAGCATATTTCTGAGCCCTTGCCAGTAGTTCGGCATAGCTAGTAGGAAATCTTTTGTCCAGAAAAAAAGTGAATCTGGATGATCTGAGGTCCTTCTTTAATGCTGACATGGCCACATATTCATTGAGATTTGGAATCTCCAGAGTGGCCGAATTGAACCGGATCACAAACTCTTTAAGGTTTTCTCCTTCGTTCTGTTGAAGGAGGAACAGGCTGTCAGTGTTGCGCAGCATCCTTTGGTATATTCTAAAATGTGAAACAAATTGCCATTCCAGTTCAGCAAAGGAATGGATGGTTTTTGGCAGTAAGCTAGAATACCATATTCAAGCATATCTCCTTAAGGTGACAGGAAAAGCAAGGCAATGCAATGCATCAGATGCCCTTTGTACCATCATATGAGCCTTGTAACTTTCTAAATGATCAAGAGGGTCCAAAGTTCCATCATAAGCCTCCAGTTGTAGAATTTTAAAATGCCGAAGAATGACTCTAGCCATGATCCGATTGGAGAAAAAAGGTTGGGAGTTGAAAGCCACAACTTCATCACTTCTTCTTTGATCTGTAAGTTTGGCTATATGCGATTGCAGAAATTTGAACTTCTCTTCGAACTCGAAGTTCATTTCTCTCTGCCTAACTCCTCCAGGTGTAGAATCTTCGGAAAAAATAGAGAGAGAATGCCTGGTTCTCTTCTTTCCATTGTGATCTTTCAAACATCAATCAGGCAGAGAAGCACAATGATCACGAGATGACTGGATTCGTGAAGAACTTGGAGTGAGTTCTTAACGTTGATCTTCCCTTATTTCAGTTTGATGGTTGGGTTGAGAGGTGGGTGAAGGACATTACTTTTGAACAGCAGTTTCTTACAGAGTTTGAACTAGAGCTGTCAAAGCATTCACTCTGTTCAAGAGGGCTTCAAACTGTTGCTGCCCTACCATCACCATAGGAGGTGGCATATCATTGTCCCCCGGTGGGTTGTTTGCTTGAGAAGCAGGTTGCTCCCTACTTATAGAGGTATTTTGGATATTCCCTTTTACCATTTTTACTTGGTCGAAGTTCTCCTTTAACCAGAGAAATTAGATCTTCCCCTACCTGGTGCGCCAATCTGTTGACGCTAAATCCTCGTCGACCAAATGGAGTGGCCTGCTCACCGGTTCGCCGTCGATGGGAGCCTGCAAAACAAATCCCTAATCGGAATTTCTCAGATAGGGGATACTCCGATGCCCAAGTTAGCAAGGATTTAGACATCAGAATGGGAAACTTGAGAGCAAAGGGAGATGGAAAGGAAGAAAGTGAATTTCTCAGCCTACCTCGAGTGTCCCCTCTTACCAGTATTTATAGGCCTGAGTGTAACTACTTATGGTTATGAGTGTTGGCTGATGAAACTTCCTCATAACAGTAAGTAGTGGCGATCAAAAAATTAGTTATTCCATGGTTATCCAAATCAGAATTATTGACCACGTGTGTGGTTATAACAACCAGAACACCTTTAATTATTTTGGGTTGAAGGATTATTCTGGTGCTACTGATGCACTCTCTTAAAGGAGAATTCAAAGTGAGCCTAACTATCTATTCGGATTGCATTTCTTAGAACGATCCGAAGGGACGTTGGTCATATGCTTCAGGTTTATCCTTTAGGAGTGAACTGAAAAATAAATAACTACTTATTGTAACATGAAGCCGAAGAAAATAGAATAACTATTCCAGAGGCATACTCTTCGGACCATGCTGAAGACATGAAGCCAAAGGAAACATAATCCAGAGGCATCCTCTTCGGACCATGCTGAAGACATGAAGTCGAAGGAAACATAATCCAGAGGTATACTCTTCGGACCAGGCTGAAGACATGAAACCGAGGAAAATATAATCCAGAGACATACCCTTCGGACCAGGCTGAAGACATGAAATCGAAGGAAATATAATCTAGAGGCATACTCTTCGGACCAGGATGAAGACATGAAGCCGAGGAAAATATAATCTAGAGGCATACTCTTCGGATCAGACTGAAGACATGAAACTGAGAGAATATAATCTAATCCAGAGGCATAGACCAGGTTGAAGACATGACTCCGAAGAAAAAAATAATAATAGTGTATTCTTTTTGGGAACCTCAACCTTCATTAAACTAAGGAGATATTTTCTTTAGTATGTCGATTTTGCTGGTAAATTAGAAATCAAAATTGGTTCGACAAATGGTCCAGTAATTATTTAAATTGGACCAGATTATCATAATACTACGAAAGGCGGCAAAGAGGAAATCATGCTCCCACGATCCAACTTCATATTTTTCAAAAAAATCCAGTCCCACTTTTCTTATTCCATCGGTGATCAATAAAAAGCAAATAATCATACGAAGGTTTTATCAGGTAATATGATGATTTATCCCTAGTTGCCTCGGGCCAGACGCTCAAAATGCGAAGACAACCTCTCAAAATACTAAAGACATCCGCTACATGTCTGTCATTCCAAAGAAACACTGTCATGCACCGAAACTCTGCCATGTACTCTTTTAACAGCTTGACCAATAATCAGTAGTTTGAAAGAAGAAGAGGGGCATACTGTACAAACAGTCCAAGAAGAAGTTAACCAATAATCAGTGATTTGAAAGGAGCAGAAGAAGAATAGTTAATTTACAGATTCTATTTTTGAAACTTCTTCGCAGTTTCCAAACACACATTCACCCATCACCCAAGTCCCCTTTTAATTGGTACATAATATGCATACCGTACAAACAAAGTACAAGAAAAAGAAGAATATGTTTTGTTTAAATCCTCGGCAAAATCACCCTCGAAGAGTGGTTTACGGATTCTATTCAGCAAGGATGATGCATGGATCCGCTTGAAAAGCCAGGCAAAAGTTAGCACCTTGCTGGTTGAGAATAATGCATAAAAATTTTTCATACTCAGCAATTTTTCAATAGGACTTGAACTTCGTTTTCTTGATGGTTGACGCATCTAGTGCCAAAGAAAGAAATTTCACACCATATAATCTACCTGGACTTTACTTGTAACCCCCATAATTTTTTTTTAAAAAAAAGAGAGACCACTTTTAGTCAGATTTGTTAATGCATAATCTAAAAGGTTTGTAACTAAAATAGTATATTTTTTATAAAAATAGCTACTTCAGAACAAATCAATTCAATATTTTGATATCAAGGTTTCTCTGCAAATTAGTACCCCTACTGCTATCCCAGTTGAGTGTCCCGGAAGAAACCATCATTGCATCTCTCCTCCCTTTCTTCTTTCATTCTTTCTTCCTCTACCCTTTATGTTCTTCCTTTCTTTTTTCTTTTTTTTCTTTTTCTTTCTCCCTTTCTATCTTTTTTTCAACTTTTTTTTTTTCTTTTATTTCTTCGCCCTTCTTTCGTTGCTTTATTTCCCTCCATCCTTTTTTTTTTTCTTTTTTCCTTATTTTATTCCTTTCTTTCTTTTCTCCTCCTCCACCTGCATTGATGGTTTTCTTATTTTGATCCACTTTTTCTTCGTTCCGTATTGTACCTGCTGAACCATCTCCTTCCTACAAGAAAATGGGATTTAAAATGTTGTTTACATACAATAAGGATGACATCTGTTAAACATATTTTGCCAGAAAAATAAGATAAAAAGTGGATCTTGGAATGGAGAAAAGAAACAAAGAAAGGAAAATGGGATACAAAAAGAAAGAGAGGAAAACGAATCAATCAGCACGGTTGATAAAGGTACAGTCCATGAGTTTGAAGCATGAGTCCGTAAATGACTCGATTAAATTCCAATTCAATCACATGACTAGAAAACGAGACGGCTACTACTCCAGCACCATAGTAGAGTCAACATGACGTACTCACCGATCGATAGAAACGGCACGCGAAACAAATATGATCTGTATCAAACAATCGTCTGGCAGAATGGAGCCCAATCATCTGGCAAAATGGAGCCCGAACAAGATGCTACACCAGAAATTTATTCCTCCAACCCTTTTTTTTTTATATATATATATAAAAAAAAAAAAAAAAAAAAAAACGTACACCGTCATTAACGACTTGCCTCAATAACGATAGATGCAATATAAATTTGAAAAACAGACAAAAATGAACCCATGAAAATGACATATCAGAAATTGCCCACCTACATGGTATGATCAGCTTTGCTGAATGATATATTGAAAGTTAGAAAATAGATGATTTAACAACTATATACAGCATGGCTGCACACTCTGGAGGAAAGGTGCTGGATCTCCACTATCTCCTTTCTGCTTTCTCCCTACGAAGGGTGAGCAGAGAACCAATATCAGCACCCGCCGTGAAAGCTGAAGGACCATATATTGATGATAGCACGTTAGCACACAAATGATAACCAGCCAGAGCACTTCTCCTCCACCATTACTCCCCTCTAACTGATACTTACGAAGCTTACGCTTATTTATCAATCTTGCAGCGAACTCCCGGGAAATTTGGAGCTTTCTGCTTTCCGCAGCCTATGGTAAAGTATCTCTTAGAGGAACATGCACGGTGTTGCGTTCGCTTAACTATTTGCTAGCATAATTTACGGAGGCATTTCTCTTGGCTTTGTCATCCCATTTGACTTCCGTCTCCCTAAGCTTAAAATTAACAGAAGAAGACTAGCCAAAAATGGTAGAAAAGGGAAAAAGGCATCAAGCCATGGGTAGCTAGCTAGAATAGTCACAGCAGCAGCAGCAGCAGCAGTAGCTGTTCATTGGGAATTATAATTATGAAAAGAAGGGAAAAAAAAAAGATGATATTTTATCACATCCCATATATTGAATAAAAAGAGACAATTGGAAGAGTAAAAATGCCCACTTGGTTCTGAAATTGTTAGAAAGCAAGCATAATATCAAAGTTCCAGAAAGGATTACATTTCCTAAATAGAAAGATAGGAACGGGGAACATGCTCATACATCGCATCCACAAAGCTAGGAGAAGAGGGACTCATCAATTTCGATCTTGACGACCTCTCCATCATCAAAACGGTCTTTCTTGGGAGGTGAAGGCGGCGCTGGAACCCGCGGAGGGCCTCTTCCTTTCTTCTTGTTGCGAGGCCGTGCCTGATGGATATTTGTTTTCCCATGGCCAAAAGTAAGACGCGAGAAATCACAAACGGTGAAAAAGATAAAGAGTCGATTACCCCCAAAAAAGAAATCACAAACGGTGAAAAAGATAAAGAGTCGATTACCCCACAAAATATATATATATATATATATATATATAACCGTCAGAAGGGAGCATCTAGGGATGCACTTACGTTTCCAAAGGAATGGTTGAACCGCTTTCCTTTGGCGGTCTTCTTATCCCCTCTGCCGCAGTATACTGACACCAGAACAAGAAAGAAACAGGGGGTTTAGCTAAGGCACAAATCCGAAACATGAAATTTTCCAGCCAATAGAAAGGCAAAAAAGAAAGGAGAAGAAGAAAAAGATTGTGTTACTTCAGTTAACCTAATGAAGGAACCGCCCGAGGAGCTGTGACGCGCGCGGAAACCGAGAAAGGATTCGTCGCGGAGAGGGATACCGTTTCGGCGAGAGAGGAGCAGAGGTGGTGGAAGGAGTGCGGGTCACGAGAGGAGGAGGAAGCTACGGGAAGAGCCCCCACCAATCCTAGAGCGAGCAGCGCCATTGAATTGGGCGGTCGATGAAGAGATAAACAGGAAGGATAAGACTTACGAGAGCGCAGGCGGGTAGGGCTACACCTGCACCGCGTCCTTAATATGGGAAGCGGAGAGAGGGCCTTACGGGTTCATCTTATTGGGCCGCCGGCCCCCTAGCCCAATGTACATACCTCACCCCTGAGCGAACCCGCGTTCTGTCCCGGTTTAATTGCTAGCCCAATATACGCGCCTTACACTATCGACGTCGTTTTTCTTGAATGATAGAGGATAAGATTTTGTTTCTCCTTCTATCCGTTCCCTTCCCTCCACAACTTTCAGTTTTGTCACTCCACAAACCCTCCTCCTCCTTCTCTGCGGCCTGCCTACCTCGTGGGGCTGTCCATATAGAGATGATAAGATGAGATGGTCGAAGCGCTGAGCTCTGCATTCACCTCACCACGAGATATGATCGTCCCGGCGGCTTTCCTCGGGGATCTCTCCTCCCCTGTAATCGCGCAATGCCTTCCCTATAATCACAAACCCCGTCCCAGTCCTCACCTCCCCCCAGCCGCCACCACCTCTTCTTTCGCTTCTGCTTCGAGAAGTAGCAGTAGATGCTTTTTGAAGACCTTCCCCTGCTTGCAAAATTATCGATTCAGGTCTCTTTTTCGTCTCTTCTCAAATCTTCTCTGATTTATCCCACGCTGAAGTGATTCTTTGCCACTTTCCCTTTTTTTGTTCCCCCACAAATTAAGGTCAACCAGGCGAGGGATTCGCTTCCAAGCGATGACGGAAACAGAACCGGAGGGTAATGACGAAACGGTATCCTCTTTATGCTCCGTTCCTTGTTTCAAAATATTTGCTTTTTTTTTTTTTTTTTTTTTTGGGTAAAACAAAATATTTGCTTCTTCAATAATTGCCGGTGTTCCCTTCTTTGGTTGCTGGATACCCAGTTATAATGTCCAAAGATTTATCATGCATTTTTAGGGATGGCAATGGGCGCCAATGGCCCGGTTTCGAGCCAGGTTTTTAACTATCCAAATCCAAACCCGAATACTCAATAAACTACCACACCCCAAATACTAGATTTTTTTATCCAAACCCATCTCAATCGGGTATCGGATAATTTGGATTTACCTGACTCAACTTCAATTGAATTATATTAAATATTTATTTTTATCAACTTTAAAATTATTTACTATTCTATAAATCATACATACATTAAATAAATAAAATTCAACTATATTTTTAGTTCAACAATACTTAATTTCATATTCAATCAAAATAAAATATATTTAATATAATATAAATTAATTATATATATTAAATATTAAAATAATTTAGGCCGGGTTCGAATCGAGTGCATATCTATCCAGTCTCGGCTCAAATCCAAAGTTAAGCATTCGGATTTTATCTAAACCCGGTCCAAACCCAGTCAAAACGTTGACTACCTGGTCCAATCAAGTCGGGATGGATCGGGTATCCATGAATTTAGGTTTTGTTGCCATCCCTATACGTTTCTTGCCAAAATGCAAGGTGCATAATATTTTTTGAATTATATCACCAAAAAACTTGAAAGCATAAATCCTTCTTTTCACACACACTCTCTCCTTATCATAAGGCCTTTTTAAAGAGTTTTAATGTATTTTTCAATGGAATTACATATTTGCCCTTTTATTTTTTCAAAACTCAAAGGACTTGTTTGGTTCGTTTGAAGAACTTTTAAGTAACTTCCTTTCTAGAAGATAATTTTTTTGTATGTTTAGTTAATCATGGAAAAGTGGCTTATTTCAAAATAACTGATATTTGATTAAGCATCCACTTAGATAGGAAAACTATATAAAATACTTATTATATTCTTAATAGATATAAAACCAACTCTAAAATTTTATATAAATAAAAATAGTAAAATATATTAATATAAATATATGATATTATATTATATCATAATAATTTATTATATTAATATAATACTAATATATATTGATATTATATTTGTTGCCATCAGATTGTTCTCCGATGAATTAGTCTTGCTTCCGGTCACTCCTCTCGGATGGAAACTTGCAAAAAGTTCACGAAAAAGATTGAGCACTCGTAGGAATGGCATACCAGAAAGCCATTTAGGGTAAAATAACTGAACACCGTTAGGAATAACTGTATACCGTTAGGTTGTAAGGATGTTAGAATAACTGTTTTCCATTGAGGAGTGATAACTGAATACTGTTTGTTCATTATGGATTCCAATTAAAACAATTAGAAATCGTTGATCTTTGTTGGCTACTCGGATGTTATTGACTTCGAGTAGATGAGATAACACATCACTAGTCCAAGTAGATGGACTACTTTAAATTGATGGAGCCTGATGTTGCATATGAGCAAGTCCAGCTGGATTTACCTGAGTAGATAGTCATAGATACTTGATGTACAAAGGTACTCAGTATTTAATGGGTAATCGGTCTGATTAATAGTTCCATTCTATGTAGAGAAGTAGTCGGTATTGACTAAGTATTTAGTACTGAATAAGTATATGACTGTTGGTAGTGCCATCTGGTGAAAGTAAGTAATCGGCGTTGAATAGATAGGTAGTCAGCTATATAGTTTTTAGAGTGATCTCCGGTTGATGAAGTAGTTAGCATCTTGGTGACTAGTCAAGCGCCCGATTAGTTCTCGGAATCGAGTAGATAAAACACTCATAACAATATTAATATAATATTAATATTTTAATTTAATAAATTTATTTATATATTAATATAATATTATATTAGTATATATTAATATAATAATATATATACTATATTAATATTAAATAAAAATATTTATCACTATTCATTATTAATAGTGATTAATATTTTGAAAAATATTAAAATGGTATATGTTGCCATCAAGACCGTTGTGGTCCGTAGCTCCCACCGGCACCAGAGTGCGCTCCCCCCTGCCGCCCGCCGTTCTTCGGCTCCCGGATCTCCGCGCTAGGTGCGGCCATCTCGCTGCCCAGCGATCTTCCTCTCCTGGACCTGCGAGACAACGGTTAGAGACCCGAGCCGGGGTCTCCGGCGGGGGTACTCCGACGATCAAGTCAGTGACGATCTAGGAGAACAGATCCTCCTGGTCGGGCCCCTCTTGATGGACTCCGTACTAGGAGTAAAAGATGTGCGTGGAGGTGTGAACGTCGCAGGGGAAGAATGATGGCCGGGACAGAGGGATGCTCTGTCCCTCCGCCTCTCTTTGTACCCCTCGATTCCCTCCATTGGTGGTGGTTGCAGCACTTCGCCCTCTTGGATGGACTCGCGCTTGGGTTGGTAGTGGTGATGGCGGTCATGGTGGTGCCATGCCCCCCTCTCTTCTTTTTTTTTTCTCTCTGGCTTCCCCCTCTTTGCCTGTGTTCGAGTTGTTGTTTTACCTTCAGGTTCATGGCGAACTTGGTTACCGTTTGGTGCTTGTCTCGGGATTCCCGCTGGGCTGTCAGACGACGCGACGGTGTCCCAGGGAGCCTTTCCTGATTCATGATAAGGTGCGTTGTCAGGCGCTCCGACACTCTTCTTGGTTGCCTCGTTCCGGGAAATTTGGGGGTGCATCGAATGGCGGGCCGACGCCCGCAGGATTCGGATCTCCCGGTTGGCCTTCTTTTCTAGGTAATCTGAGTGGTTGGTGAGGAATGTAGCGTCTCGATCGACGCGCTGCCTGCCTTTTTGGTGTAACTGGCGATTTCAGGTGGTCAGTACGGTCTGGGAGGCGCTCCGGTACGGTCCTCGGGCGGCTCGCCGGTGTCCTTGGTTGGTGAGGATCTCGTCCGGGCTGAGGCCGAGCTGGGACGGCAAGGTTCGCTCTATTCTAGGCACTCCGAGCTTGCGGGGATGCTTGGGCAGAGAGGGGCGGAAGGCGGACCCGGTCCAGAGGGCGTGCCTCGGAGAGGCTCCAAATCGGCGGGTGAGCTCTTGGCTCGACCTCGACCGTAGGGCACTAGTCTCCGAGGGTCTCGCTCTGGAGGGCGGAAGGCGGACCCGATCCAGAGGGCGCGCGCTCGGAGAGGCTCCACATCGGCGGGTGAGCTCTTGGCTCGACCTCGACCGCAGGGCACTAGCCTCCGAGGGTCTCGCTCTAGAGGGCGGAAGGCGGACCCGATCCAGAGAGCGCGCGCTCGGAGAGGCTCCACATCGGCGGGTGAGCTCTTGGCTCGACCTCGACCGCAGGGCACTAGCCTCCGAGGGTCTCGCTCTGGAGGGTGGAAGGCGGACCCGGTCCAGAGGGCGCGTGCTCGGAGAGGCTCCACATCGGCGGGTGAGCTCTTGGCTCGACCTCGACCGCAGGGCACTAGCCTCCGAGGGTCTCGCTTTGGAGGGCGGGAGGCAGACCCGGTCTAGAGGGCGCGCGCTCGGAGAGGCTCCACATCGGCGGGTGAGCTCTTGGCTCGACCTCGACCGCAGGGTACTAGCCTCCGAGGGTCTCACTCTGGAGGGCGGAAGGCGGACCCGGTCTAGAGGGCGCGCGCTCGGAGAGGCTCCACATCGGCAGGTGAGCTCTTGACTCGACCTCGACCGCAGGGCACTAGCCTCCAAGGGTCTCGCTCAGGAGGGTGGGAGGCGGACCCGGTCCAGAGGGCGCACGCTCGAAGAGGCTCCATATTGGCGGGTGAGCTCTTGGCTCGACCTCGACCGCAGGGCACTAGCCTCCGAGGGTCTCGCTCTGGAGGGCGGAAGGCGGCTTCGACCTAGACGTCGAGCTCATGAGCCCGACCTGGCGAAGGACTGAACTCGACTTGCTGCCCTTGGGGAGCTCAGCTCAGCCCAGCTCGGTAGTGGGATCCGAGCTGGAGGGTCGACGTGGCGTCTTCTCTTGACATGGCACTTGCAGGTTTCTCCACGTCAGCGGTCCTGTCACATCATTTGCCTCCCACTCCCGAGGCTCGTTAGTGCGCGGCGCTCGGGTCGAAGGGAGTAATTGCAGTGCTGACGTGGAAAGGCAAAAATCTGGCACGATGATGGCCATGATTGCTGGCGCTTCGGGGACCGCCCCTGCGGGCCAATGCGGGGATGCCACGTGGCCACGTCCGAGGAGCATTTAATGCTGGCGCAGAATGCAGAGCGGTCAGGACGCCATTCTCACCGATAGGAGGCACGTGGCACAGATCCGTTGGTGGAGCGGTTGAATCGGTACGAATCCCATGGGTCATTTCGAAATGAAAGGAAGGCCTTACTCGAACCATCTATTCTTTTTGAATTTTCCGTGCCTGCTGCTGCCGCGCCCAAGTTTCTTCTTTTTTCCAGTCGCCTCGGATTTTTCTAAGGCAATAGGTTAGCTTCTTCTTCTTCCTTCCCCCACTAAAATAGGGTTCCTTCCCGGGGTCTACTGTCTCCTCTTCGGTCTTTAGCTTTGAGGATGTCCCGTTTTGGTCCAGGCTTCCGTCCCTCCACTGATCAGGGCGAGGCCGGTCCCTCCGAATGGAGGCCGGCATCTTCTTCCTCTTCTTCTGACGGGGAGGGAGATGTGGCTCGCTTTGAGCTCAGTAGGAGACGCCCTCTTGGTCCAGTTCTCATTAGGGAACCGGGATCTAGTCCTTCTCTTCCTTCTTCTTCTGCTCCTGTCCCCGAGTTTGTCCGGCCTGCAGGTCCTGGTGGGGTCGCCTCCATGATCACCGCCGGGGAACTCAGGACTGTCCGGGATGCCTATGGCATCCCACCTTCTGTCCGGCTCATGATCCCTCGTCCGGGGGAACGGGTCACTTCGAGTGGCCCAGGCCATCTTGCCTTCTATGAGGGGACCTTCTCTGGAGGTCTCCGCTTTCCCTTCCACCCTTTCTTCCTGTCAGTCTTAGACAATTATCGTTTGGTCCCGACACAGCTGGTGCCAAACGCTATTAGGGTTATTTTCTTCTTTATTGTGCTTTGTCATCTTCACGGGTTCGTGGCCCGATTCTCTTTGTTCAGGACTTTCTTTGCCCTGAAGCGCCACCCAACCGAGGATGGTTGGTGGTCTTTATCGTCCCGCCCGAAGGGCATTAAGTTTGAGCTCCCCTCTTCCGTCAAGGGATGGAAGAGTAAGTTCTTCTTTGTCGAGGTTGAGGGGGTTGACTGGATCTGGAGTGATCCGGACAAGTCCCCCAACTGAAACTCTGCGGTCGATGCGGCTGACCGAGATGATTACGAGCAGCTCTGCAGCACGCAAATTCCTCCTCTCGAGGTCCTGTTGTCTGAGCAGAACCTCGCCAACTCCGGGGCCGATCCAGTGAATGGGTCGGGTGAGTTCGACCTGAACTCTTCTTTTCCTTCCTTTATGCACTCCTTGTGTAGTTTCCCACAGGTTCTGACCGCTGTGCGATTTGCATGCAGGCATGATCTTCTCCGAGAGTGACCTTTTGGCCATTACCAAGAAGAGGCGGCCGACCGGACTGGCCGGGGAGCCTGCTTCCAGGCGGGCGCGGGGTGAGAGCGTTTCTGCAGCCGCCCAAACGGTAGTGATTGGTTTGGGCGTGACTGCGGCTGTTGGCTCGAGCTCAGAGGAGCCCCACGCTACTCCCACGCCGGTGGAGAGGGCAGCTCTCGCGGCTCCGAGGTCCACTCAGCAGGCTCCCGTCGCAGAGCCCGAGGTGGTAGTCCGGGCGAGGGCTGCCGCCGCTGCTGCTTCACCCTACCCTCCTCTGGGTCCGCCCGTCGCCGATGCCAGGGGTGAGGAGACCCGGGCCACTCCCAGGGCCACGACAGAAGTGCCGCCTGCACCGGCACCGGCCTCCCAGCCTGCCCCCCGGGGTCCTTCAGCCAGCGGTGCACGGTCGCCCGCTCATGGAGAGAGTCAGAGGGAGGAGGGGCGACGCTACCTCCCCTTCGGGATGGGGCCGGAGAACTCAGTCCTCCGGAGCCTCGAGCTTGCCGAACGCTTGATGGACTTCTCCATCCAAGCGTGCGACCGGCAAGAGATGGCCGGGATGCACGTGGCCGACGCCTTCAAAATTTTCTTCTCTCAGCTGTATTCGGTGAGTCCCTTCATCTCTTTCATTTGTTCTTCACTTCATTTTCATTCATTCATTTCATCATTTTTTTTTTTTTTTTGATCTCTCTTTTTTCCTGCTGTGCAGATTGGTGCTGAGGCCCTTTACATCAAGGGCCATTTCCAGAGCGGAGAGCGTCTCGAGCGGCAACAAGCCGCCGAGATCGAATCTTTGAAGGCCGACCTGAAAGAGAAGGTCGGGGCAAGTGGGGCCCTTGAGTCGAAGATCAAGGACCTCGAAAAAGAGCTCGCCAATGCTAAGGGTCGAACGAAAGGGCTCCTGGCGGCTCGCGATCTGGAACGGAGCCATTCGAAGAAGGCAATCGACGACCTCTCCGTCGTCGAAAAGAAACTAAATTGGTACAGTGCCGAGGCCTACCGGCACAAGGAGATCGCCCGAGCCGCCTAGGCGGAACTGGCAGCCATGAAGGAGAAGCTTGCCGCTGCTGAGAAAGCAGCAGAGACGGCGACCAACTCGACGGAGGCAGCCAGGCTGAGGGCTGCCAAGTTGGAGAGGGTGGCCGCCGTGGCCATGAAGAACGCCGAGAACGCCGTCACCAACTTCAGGGCTTCGGAGGAGTTCGTCGCCGATATCCAACAGATGGCGTCGGACTCTTTTTACAAGGGTTTCATGTACCTGCACAGCCGGGTCGAGACGCTTGTCCCTGATAAGGACCGTGGCTGCCTCGAGTACCCTTCGGCCATGGAGGAGGAAGCGGATGAAGAGGTCGTTGCGGGAGGCGCGGGCTTAGAGCCTCAGGCACCGGCTGAGGGTGGCTCTTCCGCGGCTAGCGCGGCTCAGCCGAAGTCCCCTGAGGGCGGGAGCTCTCGGCCTCAGGACCCGGCAGCGAAGCCGGCCGGTGCAAAGTGACTCTTTTCTTCCTTGCTTTGCTTCGCACTTTTTATTTCTTGTACTTGTTCGAGGTCTCCCGGCATGTCGGGGGCCCAAAAGACACTTGTAGTTTGTGTTTAATCAATAAAGCTTGGATTGCTTTGTCAGATGCTCTCTTCCCTTCTCCCTCTCTCTTTTTTTTTTTTTTTTTTTGCTTTACTGTTTTTGTTTGAGGACATCAGAGAGAAGGGCTTCACCTTGCTTGAGGTTGAGTCACAACACTTGAGGGCCGCTAAGCCCAAAGGTATCATTGGATGAGGGCCGTGCGGCTCAAGGCTCTCTTGGCCGGAGATCTGAGCTCCGATCTTGAGAAGGCATCCTGGAGCTGGGCTCGGGGACGAAGATTGCTGAGAGCTGCTTGGCTCGAAGTTCTCCTGGCCGGAGATCTGAGCTCCGGTCTTGAGAAGGTGTCCTGGAGCTGGGCTCGGGGACGAAGATTGCTGAGAGCTGCTTGGCTCGAAGTTCTCCTGGCTGGAGATCTGAGCTCCGGTCTTGGGAAGGTGTCCTGGAGCTGGGCTCGGAGACGAAGATTGCTGAGAGCTGCTTGGCTCGAAGTTCTCCTGGCCGGAGATCTGAGCTCCGGTCTTGAGAAGGTGTCCTGGAGCTGGGCTCGGGGACGAAGATTGCTGAGAGCTGCTTGGCTCGAAGTTCTCTTGGCCGGAGATCTGAGCTCCGGTCTTGAGAAGGCGTCCTGGAGCTGGGCTCGGGGACGAAGATTGTTGAGAGCTGCTTGGCTCGAAGTTCTCTTGGCCGGAGATCTGAGCTCCGATCTTGAGAAGGCGTCCTGGAGCTGGGCTCGGGGACGAAGATTGCTGAGAGCTGCTGAAAGTGGTGGCTTCGTCGATGCTGTATTTTCTTCTTGTTCACACTTTCTTTCCTTCCCCACTCTTTTTCTTTCTCTTTTTCCTTTTACCTTTCACTTTTCTCTTCATTCATTTCATCATTTTTCATCATTTTTTTTTTTTAGAGTAGGGAGATCAGAGGAGAGGATGCTGGCTGGACCCCCGTTTTGTTCTCTTTCTTTCCTTCCCCCCTCGTCTTATTTTCGAATGGGGAGATCAGAGAAGGGGGCTGCCGGGCTTCCCCCTTTTGTTCCCTTTCTTTCCTTCCCCTCTCATCTTCTTTTCGAGTGGGGAGATCAGGGAAAGGGGGGTTACCGGTCTTGATTGCCTTGAAGCTAAGCTCGAGGCCTTCCTGGACGTGGAGCTAGGCTCGGGCCCAGGGGGTTGCCTGAGATCTTGGCTCAGGTCTTTGGCACCTTGAAGCTAGGCTCGAGGCATTGACGGGAGCTGCGTGGCCCCGTGATCCCTTGGCGTCTCGGAGCTAGGCTCAGAGACGTTTGAGATAGAGAGCTGCTTGGCTCGAAGTTCCTTCGACGTCCTGGAGCTGGGCTCGGGGACGTTTGGAGTTGGAGAGCTACGTGGCTCGAGGTTCCTCTGGCCCCCTGGAGCTGGGCTCGGGAGCGCTGGGAAGTGGGAGCTACGTGGCTCGGAGATTCTTCGACGTCCTGGAGCTGGGCTCGGGGATGTTTGGAGTTGGAGACTACGTGGCTCGAAGTTCCTCTGGCGCCCTGGAGCTGTGCTCGGGAGCGCTGGGAAGTGGGAGCTACGTGACTCGGAGACTCTTCGACGTCCTGGAACTGGGCTCGGGGATGCTTGGAATTAGGGAGCTACGTGGCTCGAAGTTCCTCTGGCGCCCTGGAGCTGGGCTCGGGAGTGCTAGGGAAGTGGGAGCTACGTGGTTCGGAGATTTTTCGACGTCCTTGAGCTGGGCTCGGGGACGCTTGGAATTGGGGAGCTACGTAGCTTGAAGTTCTTCTGGCGCCCTGGAGCTGGGCTCGGGAGCGCTGGGAAGTGGGAGCTACGTGGCTCGGAGATTCTTTGACGTTCTGAAGCTGGGCTCGGGGATGTTGTTGACCATTTCCTGCAAAACATGCGGGCACCCATGCGAGGGGAAAAATCGTTACCATAATTGCTGGTGAGGGGACTTACCTCATCGGGGGCGTCTTCGTGGGCTGTAGGCCCTCCTCCCTCGGGGGGCCTGACGTCGTCGAGTTCTTCGAGATAATGGACCTCTCGTGATGGAACTAGGCCGCCTCGTGGGGGCCTTCCCATGGTGGTTCGCCATCGTCGTGCTGACGACCGTGACATCTTTATTTAGCTTTCTTCTTGCCGTATGGTGGGAAGATTGCCCTCGGGGCTCCGTGCTCCCCAAGTCTTTTTGAGTGCATGCGCGATTCTCCAGGCGATCACACCCACCGCCTTCGCGGTGGTGCAGCTGTCGGTGGTTGAAGCCGACAGGGGACTGGCGAGCGCTTGGGGGCCTCGCTTGGAGTCTGCCCCCCACAAATCTCGGGAGGTGGGTCTCCTTGTTGAGCTTCTCGATCTCCTGCTCACGGTCGCGACGCCTTTTGATATCGCGGCCGTGACCGCGGTGGAGGCAATGGCACTCCGCCGCACTATGGCCGGTGAAGGACTCCACTGGTGGACGTTGCAGTCCGGAGGCTTAACAGCTAAGTCTCGCGTACTGATGGACCAGTGGGGGAGTCCCACCGGCTGGTACTCATGCTTCTCTAGGCGCGCTTTCGCTGTGTGCCTGATGTTCTCGTTAGCAGATTCCCCGCCGAAGGGGACGGGGGAAGTGATGTACTGGAGAGGCCTGGAAAAGGTTGCCTGGCTGTTGACCTTTCCAACTTATGTCGTCACCGTTCTTCTGCGGTGTGTTGACCTGGGGAGTGGTGAATGACTTAGTCATGGCCGTCTCCCCCTTCCTGGCGCGCCAATCTGTTGCCGCCAAGATCGTCGTAGCCTGTAGCTCCCACCGGCGCTGGAGTGCGCTCCCCCCTGCCGCCCGTCGTTCTTCGGCTCCCGGATCTCCGCGCTAGGTGCGGCTGCCTCGCTGCCCGGCGATCTTCCTCTCCTGGACCTGCGAGACAACGATTAGAGACCCGGGCCGGGGTTTCCGGCGGGGGCACTCCGACGATCAAGTCAGTGACGATTCAAGAGAACAGATCCTCCTGGTCTGGCCCCTCTTGATGGACTCCGTACTAGGAGGAGTAAAAGATGTGCGTGGAGGTGTGAACGTCGCAGGGGGAGAATGATGGCCGGGACAGAGGGATGCTCTGTCCCTCCGCCTCTCCTTGTACCCCTCGATTCCCTCCATTGGTGGTGGTTGCAGCACTTCGCCCTCTTGGATGGGCTCGTGCTTGGGTTGGTAGTGATGATGGCGGTTATGGTGGTGCCATGCCCCCCTCTCTTCTTTTTTTTTCTCTCTGGCTTCCCCCTCTTTGACTGTGTTCGAGTTATTGTTTTACCTTCAGGTTCATGGCGAACTTGGTTACCGTTTGTTGCTTATCTAGGGATTCCCGCCGGGCTGTCAGACGCACGCGGCGGTGTCCTAGGGAGCCTTTCCTGATTCATGATAAGGTGCGTTGTCAGGCGTTCCGACACTCTTCTTGGTTGCCTCGTTCCGGAAAATTTGGGGGTGCCTCGAATGGCGGGCCACCACCCGCGGGATTCGAATCTCCCGGTTGGCCTTCTTTTCTGGATAATCCGAGTGGTTAGTGAGGAATGTAGCGTCTCGATCGACGTGTTGCCTGCCTTTCTGGTGTAACTGGCGGTTTCAGACGGTCAGTACGGTCTGGGGGGCGCTCCGATACGGTCCTCGGGCGGCTCGCCGGTGTCCTCGGCTGGCTCGCCGGTGTCCTCGGCTGGTGAGGACCTCGTCCGGGCTGAGGCCGAGCTGGGACGGCAAAGTTCGCTCTATCCTAGGTGCTCTGAGCTTACGGGGACGCCTGGGCAGAGAGGGGCGAAAGGCGGACCCGGTCTAGAGGGCGCGCGCTCGGAGAGGCTCCACATCGGCGGGTGAGCTCTTGGCTCGACCTCGATCGCAGGGCACTAGCCTCCGAGGGTCTCGCTCTGGAGGGCGGAAGGCGGACCCGGTCCAGAGGGCGCGCTCTCGGAGAGGCTCCACATCGGCGGGTGAGTTCTTGGCTCGACCTCGACCGCAGGGCACTAGCCTCCAAGGGTCTCACTCTGGAGGGCGGAAGGCGGACCCGATCCAGAAGGCACGCGCTCAGAGAGGCTTTATATTGGCGGGTGAGCTCTTGGCTCGACCTCGATCGTAAGGCACTAGCCTCCGAGGGTCTCGCTCTGGAGGGCGGAAGGCGGACCTGGTCCAGAGGGCGCGCACTCGAAGAGGCTCCACATCGGCGGGTGAGCTCTTGGCTCGACCTCGACCGCAGGGCACTAGCCTCCGAGGGTCTCGTTCTGAAGGGCGGAAGGCGGACTCGGTCCAGAGGGCGCGCGCTTGGAGAGGCTCCACATC
The DNA here is from genome assembly GCA_021397845.1 of Areca catechu. Taxonomy (NCBI): domain Eukaryota; kingdom Viridiplantae; phylum Streptophyta; class Magnoliopsida; order Arecales; family Arecaceae; genus Areca; species Areca catechu. The sequence continues at coordinate 189,357,842 of CM038050.1, read as the reverse complement.
GGCTGGTGAGCTCTCGGCTCGACCTCGACTGCAGGGCACTAGCCTCCGAGGGTCTCGCTCTAGAGGGCGGGAGGCGGACCCGGTCCAGAGGGCGCGCTCTCGGAGAGGCTCCATATCGGCGGGTGAGCTCTTGGCTCGACCTCGACCGCAGGGCACTAGCCTCCGAGGGTCTCGCTCAGGAGGGTGGGAGGCGGACCCGGTCCAGAGGGCGCGCGCTCGGAGAGGCTCCACATCGGCGGGTGAGCTCTTGGCTCGACCTCGATCGCAGGGCACTAGCCTCCGAGGGTCTCGCTCTGGAGGGGGGAAGGCGGCTTCGACCTAGACGTCGAGCTCATGAGCCCGACCTGGCGGACGACTGAACTTGACTTGCTGCCCTGGGAGAGCTCAGCCCAGCTCGGTAATGGGATCCGAGCTGGAGGGTCAACGTGGTGTCTTCTCTTGACATGGCGCCTGCAGGTTTCTCCATGTCAGCGGTCCTGCCACATCAGTATATATTACTATTCAATATTTCATCCTAACCATCCAATGATATTTTGCAAAATTTCAATCATGGATCTTAAAAGAATATTTTTGGAAAGAAAGAGGGTCATCACTTTCCATTCCATGGGAAATCTCAAAATCTATTTTCTTATGAATTTTTACTTCCCATGAAATGTAAAAAGTATCTTCTAATGAAACGAGATTTTTCCATTCTCTCTCCTCTTGAAACTCTAACCAAACAAGAAGACTCCTCTCTACTTTCTAAGAATTGCCTCATCCTCACTTCACTTCCTGCGAACCAAACGAGTTCTTAGTGATAGGGTATCGTCATTCCATTTGGAAAGGCAATAATTTTTGGGAATTGTACACCTTTATATAATTTCTTTCTCGAAGTATCCTATAACCTTATGACCAAATAAGTGAAAAAAAGAAAGTTTTCTATAACCTCTCCATCTCAGTTACTAGTCTTGCAATCATTCTGCTGTTGTCACTGTCAGATTGGTTGAAACCTATTTCACAGTTGATTGAAATAGTTAATATGAGGAGATGTAGGATGCGGCATGCAAGTACCTCATATTAGGAAACATAGGGTGTTGCAGATTACTCGGGATGTCTAATCCCTTAATAACACTTTGAACCTCCAATTAGTTTTGACATATTGTGTAAGGTAACAAAAGCATTCATGGAGTCTAATCCCTTTAGTGACACTTTGAGTTTTCAACCAGATTTTGACACATCATTTTCAGATATTGTGAGCACTCTTCTTAATGAATTCCCTGGGGAATCTATTAGTGGGAAACATTTTTGTAATTAAACATGTTTGTGCGGTATAGTGCTATGTGTTAGGTCATGTTTTCTACTTACAGATTCATTTGCATTGAATTGAATTAAGGAAAAAGAATCTGGTACTTTTAAGTCAATAATTGCATCTCATGCTATTTGCAGCACTCTTCTTTTATGTCAGATGGAGTTGTATCTTGTAATATACATGGATTCACTGTTGGCAAAGCTATTCAAATAAAGACTTGATCTGGCTATCTTGTATATGAATGCATCATCAAAGTACATGTGGCACTTATTGCAGTTGTTTATGCTGAGTTTGCTCTTTATCACTATATCACAATGGTAGATTTCTCTTGTGCTTTTTATTGTTATCAGTCAGAATATGCTTAGCCATCTAAAAATTTCTGAAGGATTTATCTTTCCAATATATTTGATTAGCTCAATTTGTGTGCTATTATATGGCTTGTCTGTTATTATGCTTTGACATTCTGGTGACGTACGTTACATGAAATGCATGGTTTTGTCATGTTTGGTGCCTATCTATTTTTTGTAGGAAAATGATGTGTATGGAGAAGGGACATCCCCTCCTCCAGATGATGGCCTAGTGCAAAATAATGGACATCTCAAAGATGAATTCAACATTGATCAGGTAAATTTGAAGCATCTTCATTTTATCTTTAGTAGCACTAGCGCATTAATAATCATTTTAATGGATAGTTCAGATGAAGTCGAATAAATTTATTGTTCTTCATACATTCTCTTCTTGCTAATGCCATCTTCTGCTTGCTTTTCTGAAAAAGAAAAATGAGCTAACACTTATGTGAAATGGTCAGATATTAACAAACAAATGATAATTATATGGAAAAGCAATAATATGGCAGCTTTTACTATGTTTCACCAGAACAAGGACGACATTGGTGGCAAAGGATATCTAGATCTTGGTGGCACACTTGAGAAAAGTGAGGGGGATCTTGTAACTCAAAATGGCAAGCAGGTGTTTGCATAGTTGAGTTAATGAACTGGTTTTGTTTGTTGCAACTGATATTTTTTCTAACTTGTTAGATAATAGATATATATGTTTCCATCTTAAAGCTTTTCTAAAATAAACCTGTCATAGGAGAAGAATGATGACTCAGAGGTTGCGAGTGGATCACCTTTGCCTGGAATGAAGGTGAAAATTTTCATGGCACCCATTCTGTTTTGGTGAAAACTTTAAGAAAATGTCAAGTTTATTTCATTTATTTTGCTCCTGTATAATTTACACAACTTCATCTAATATATGTCTTGCTCTTTAAATGCCATAAAACTACAGCAACAACTAGGTGAACCAATCAGGATTCCAAAGGCCACAATAGACATTCTAAAGGACCAAGTTTTTGGTTTTGACACATTCTTCGTGACAAGCCAGGAGCCTTATGAGGTTACTTATTATTCTTTTTTCCCCTTCTTATTTTGGAACACTTTGTTTTATTCATAGATAGCAGATTGTAACTACCCCCTCTCTTTCTTGTAGTTTTTTAAAATTTTAATTGTCATTTTCATGCTGAACTATTTTTTGCCTTTTCCAGTTTAGCATGAGAAAGTGTTCAATATTTTTTAGGCTTATTTCACAAAAAGTGTTAATGTGAAATAGATGGTTCATGGTTCCAATATGTTTTGGCCCTGTGTACATGGATGGAAAATCACTACATTCTGTTTCACGGTACACTATTAGAGATCAAGTGTTAAACCTTGATTTATTCTATTAATATTTATGGTAATTTACTTGCTTGTGCAGATAGCCTTGCTTTCTTATTTTGATTCCTTTTTTTCCAAAAAAAAAAAAGTTTAACTTCTTTCAGCCCCTACGAGCACAAAGAATTAACTTGATAGGACAAAAAAATTGTGTTCTTCAAACACCATCATCCAGTTGTCTTTATGACAGGGTGGAGTATTATTCAAGGGAAATCTTCGAGGGAAGGCAGCAAAAAGTTATGAGAAAATAACGAAGAGGATGCAGGTGATTCAAACTCCTTTTCCATGGCTAGCTTAGAAGTCGGACAATTTAGCATGGTTCTGCATAATATTTCTGTATTTAACTCACAGGATAGATTTGGGGACGAATATAAGCTTTTTCTTCTCATCAATCCCGAGGATGATAAGCCGGTGGCAGTAGTGGTTCCTGGGCGGACATTACAGCCAGAATCTACTGGTAAGACCTCCCGCTTTTATTTTGGCCATGTTTTAAAGTTCAAAAGATCACCTTGTGTCAAATATGCTGTCTCTGAATTGTAAGTGACTTCACAATATTCATAGAAGTTGGTCTAACGTTTCATTCCTTTTGTTGGTATGTTTGTAATAATATTTAGAAAGACAGTCATGTATCTGAAATTGTTAAATGATTTTTTTCCCCCTTTTTTCTTGACTTGTTTTGACATGCCTGGGATGTGAAATGTGCAGCAATCCCAGAATGGTTCACTGCTGGAGCATTTGGATTGGTTACAATTTTCACACTACTTCTCCGGAATGTACCAGCTCTGCAAACCAACTTGCTGTATGAGGTTTCTTTCATGTTTGCCTTATATATTGATTGATTATTTTAACTATTCCCTCAATATTTCTTTCCTTCTGTTTTGAAAACTTCTTTGCTTTTGCTGTTGCTTTCACCACCATGTTTTAGTTTAAGGAAAAAGTTGGAAATAGGAGGATGAACTGAACTTATATTGGATGACTAAATAGAGGCTTCTTTGCCCATCCTATTTTTGTAGTCTACTATTTAACATATATCATTTAATGGATGAAAAAAAAAAAAACATCAATCAAATTTTTGGCAATCTGCATCATTTTTCGTAAGATATAGTTACTAATGCTTAGCTATGTTGTTTTTTCAGATCGACATTTGACAATCTTGGATTATTGAGAGATGGCCTTCCTGGAGCCCTTTTAACTGCACTAGTTCTAGGGTTCCATGAAATTGGTCATATTTTGGTTGCTAGAGATACTGGTATCAAGCTTGGAGTACCATATTTTGTTCCTAGTTGGCAGGTGAGATATTGTCATTTTTGCCCCAGTCTTTCAGTGATAGGATGCATGAAATGGCTGCATTATCTAAGTGATATGGCTTTACACCATGTCCTAGAAGTCTTATTTTAGAAGTTCTGAATGCACCCTTTTAATATTGAATTTGGTTATGCTTGATAGTTATTTATTTGATCTTTATTATATACCATGCTTTCTTCTCAAAGAGCTTATGTCATTTCAAGAAAGCCATAGACAAGAGCATAATTTATTTTTTGCACTTAATTGGACATAGACACATAGTATTAATATGGTGCAGATATTTGATTGGTGATGGTTTATGACTTTCATGAACAAGCATGTGTGAAATGCCTTTGCTGCTCTAAGTAATTTGACTTTCAATCAAACAAGTCATGGGTAAGCTTCTGGAATTGAAAGTTCAAAGCAATCTGTAAAAGTCTCTGGCATCTTTTTGTGTGTCAACAAGTCACTTTTGCTAGGTTATTACCATTGATACTGGTCATAATGTAGTAATTTTGCCTATCTTTCATCAGAAAAATTCCTTCTTGACCTCAATACTACAATTCTTGCCCTTCAAATTCTAGCTTGCTAAATTCAAGTTTGAATTTAAAGCATTGATCTTCTAATATCATGAATCTCAAATATCCTCTTATATAAAAGTTTATGCATCAGTTGATTGGTTGCAGACAGGATCTTTTGGTGCAATCACAAGGATTCTCAGTATTGTAGCCAACCGTGAGGACCTTATCAAGCTGGCAGCTGCTGGACCTTTGGCTGGGTTCTCTGTGGGATTTATTCTTCTGCTGCTAGGGCTCATCCTACCTCCTGCTGATGGCATTGGTATTGTGGTCGACCCAGCTGTCTTTCATGAATCATTCCTTGCTGGAGGTATTGGTAAGTACTTTCTCATATTTCAGCAATTCAAATCACTCCCTCTATCATCTCCATCTGCATACCATACCACCTGTACGACTGCCTAATCTTCGCATGGACTTTCAGAGACCAGCAATGGAGCTTCAGCAACTGATATGGACTCTAATAGGGACAGCAAACATCAAGGAAAAACATGACACACAATAGGCTGCTGAAAAATTCTGTATGCACACTTCCTGATATTCACGTGCTTTATCTCCTATTTTCTAGGACCTGGTGCGCGAGGATACCAGATGGAATGCACCTCCTTGTGAAGACCTTCACATGGATCAGCCTGGAATCAGCAAGATATGCCACCAATTCCTTTTGAGGTGCTAAACTCTCTAGCATCAAAAAAACCTGCCACGCCAAATCTGATTCCTGCTAGGAGTACGAGTCGTACTCTTTGTGAATCACTTAGGTGCCTCCTTGCTGGCTTTGACCATGTGAAGCCTTCAGATGGAGCACTCCTCCTCATCAAATCAGTGCACAAAATTTGGAGAACAAGACTCATAGGCATGGAAGAAATCCTAGTTGGACAAGGATGTGTTGGCGGCCGCAATTCCTAGTGCTAAAACTCCTTGGATTTTCTTTCTCCACATGAAGCCTAGACTCCTCTTTGTGGTCTCTTGGAGGCACCCTGTCGCTGGAGACTCGTGTGCCCAAACAACAAACCAAGGTGGCATGAAAGGGAGAGAAACCTCGGAGAGAAGAACTCCTAGCGCTAACCACTTCTTAGCACTTCTCTTGTGTGCTCTTCCCTTTGGTGTTGATTCCTTTTAGGTGTGAGGCCCTCTTGGGCGGCATGAGGAGAGAGGGAGAGAGGGGAGAGAGAAGAGTTTAGGGAGAGAAAGAGTCTACATTGATTTCTTTTAACTTTAGGTTTACATAAAGTGCCCTTTTATAGATCAAAGGCTCTCCTAATTCAAATAGGAATAGGAACATAAATCTAAATCCTAACTCAAACTTCTCATAAGGCAAATCCAATGCGATTGCACTCAATCCAAGCCTATATATACCCATGACCTGATGTGTTCTCATCTCCATGAACCCAAACCCAACCCAAATATAAGTTAGCCCCCTCAAGATCCAAAATCCTGGATCTCGAGTCCGTGGAGGGCCGAACCTCCATCTTAGGACCAAACCAGTTCTAGCCTTAAGATCCAAGCTAGTCCTAGAATCCTGAAATCATCGCCATGACTCCTCTCCTGGCCTTCCAAGACTTGGGAGCACCATATCTGTGCCAACAACCTCCACCTCGGTGCCCCCAAGTTTTGGCAAAGCTTGCACGATCTGTCTGCATAATATCGCTATCGTTGCGCACAAGAATCGCTGAACCGGTACCGGGGGCTGTACCGATCAGCCAACGGTACTATATGGTACGGTCCGTACCGTACCGTACCGGTACAATACCGGTAATAAAAAATGAGCTGAAAAAAAATCTCTCCCCTCTTTCAAGTAAAAATCGCTGAATTAAAATTGAACCAGACCCGAACCGAGCCAAACGAGCCCGAACCGGAGTGTATCGGATGGTACGGTACCGTACTATACCGTACCATACTGTACGGAAAAAAATAATTTTATTTTATTTTTTTAACTGTCCGGCTCCCCGAATCGTTTTATATAGCTGAACCGTACCGACTCTTGGCCGGTACGGTACGGAACGCCCCGTACCGGGCGGTACGGAACGGTTCCGGGTTCCATGGTTGCGCATCTTGATGGCTCCCTATGCAAACCCTATCACTGATGCCAAATCCTTCAGCCCTGAAGCTTTTCTAGAGACATCTGAGATGACCATATCCACCTGGACTAAAGATCCTTGCTTATATCCAAGTACCCTCCTGTGTCATGTTTGCATCTTCCTTTTCTGCACCTACACCAAATGTCGCTTTAGCTTCTCTCGGAGGGTTTGCAGCTTACTTATTCTAGCTCGGACCCACCTATCCCTCCCGAGACTCGTCTCAGCCTCCATATAGGTATTTGGATCCTCTCACTACAAACAAACTATCTGACATGGTCTTCCCAAAGCCATGCCTCTCTAGTACCCATACATCCTGTATAGATCCATGCAATGCATCACCGCTACTAGTGTTGGAATCTGGTACCTATCCCTGCATCCCTTGGTTCTAAATCTGTGCCAAACCATCCTTCACTTATGAAAGCACCTCTGGCCAGTGTTCCATCTAAATGAAGACTCTTCTTGGTGCTCTTATAGAAGATAAACTCTGAACCGAGGTCAGCTACCCAATACAAACCTGTTGAACCTCTACCATCATTGCTGCCATTTCGGACCCTCCACACTTCGTGAATCCCTCCAAAACTTCCAAGAGGAACTCTCCATCCTCTTAACTAACCGCGACACTCTTGGAATCAGACCCTTTGCTTTCTCTATTCACTCCAAGGCTCTCGACCGATTGAACTGCTAAATGTATCCCTACTAATTCCCTGCCTTCCAGCATCCAAAGGCTGTATGGTTGCTTCTTCAACTCCACCTCGAACGATCTCTTGGGTGACCTCTTCTCCAGCATGCTAAACATGCCAAACACTCCTCATCCACCAAACAGCTCCTAAGACATGAGCATGCCCTCCTAACCAGTGAACTCCGTTGCCTATTGTCCTATCCTCCGGCCTTTCCTCCAAGACTGGATCCAACCAAAGTTGGGCCACCGAATCATGCACCCATACCATACAATATGAGAAGCTCCCCTTCTTGTTACACCTCTCCACCTCCACCTTCAGCACGCTGCTCATGGTTGGCCAGACCACAATCACAACAAGAAGATAGATTCGAGAGTACCTTGGACTAGGGTTGTGCTAATTCTTTCTGTTTTGGTCAGTCTTTTTTCTTTCTCTTCTCCACAAACTCAGGTGACTCCTCTTTCTTTTCCATGCAAACTAGGGCTTCCTAACTTGTGTTAGGAGTCTCCTATTTAGACGTGGCCTCATGGAAATCACCATAACAAAGGAGGGAGACCTAAAAAAATTCTGAACATGCACTGAAAAAATCTGGCAAGTTTCTATATGGACTTTCTTCTTTCTCTTCCTCTTCCCCACACGAATCAAGAATTTCTAACTCATGTTGGAAGTCTCCTATCTTGGTTTGGCCTCCTCGAAATCACTACAATACAGGGAAGAGACCTGAAAAATTTCTGGACATGCACAGAAAAATCTAAGGACAGGTTTTCTTTAAAAGGCTTCTTCCTCTTTCCTTTCCATGCTTCACCAGTGATACCAATTGCATGACTGCCTAATCTTAGCATGGGCCTTCGGAGACCAGTAATGGAGCTTTAGCAAGAGTCCCTTCTAATTTGGACTCTAATAGGGGCAGCAAACACTAAGGAAAAATGAGACACACAACAGGCTGCTAAAAAAATTTGTACCCACATCTCCTGCTGTTCACGCGCTCTCCTATTTTCTAGGGCCTGGTACATGAGGACACTAGATGGGACGCACCTCCTCGTGAGGACCTTCATGTGGATCAGCCTAGAACCAGCAAGATATGCCACCAATTCCCCTTGAGGCGCTAAACTCCCTGGCACCAAAAAAAGCTACTGTGCCAAATCTAATTCTTGCTAGGAGTAGGAGTCCTAATCCTTGTGAATCACACCTCTTCTTGGCTTTGACCACATGAAACCTTCATATGGAGCTTTCCTCTTCATCAAATCAGTGCACAAAATCTGGAGAACAAGACTCCTAGGCATGGAAGAAATCCTAGTTGGACTAGGATGTGTTGGCGGCAGCAGTTCCTCCAAGCACTGGCAATTCCTGGTGTTAAAACACCTTGGATTTTCTTTCTCCATGTGAAGCCTAGACTTCTCTTTGGGGTCTCTTGGAGGTGCCCTCTTGCCAGAGACTTGGGTGCCCAAACAGCAAGCCAAGGTGGTATGAAAAGGAGAGAAGCCGTGGAGAGAAGAACTCCTAGCACTAACCACTTCTTAGCGCTTCTCTTGTGCGCTATTCCCTTTGGCGTTGATTCCTTTGGGGCATGAGGCCCTCTTGCGTGGCGTGAGGAGAGGGAGAGAGGGGAGAGAGAAGAGTTTAGGGAGAGAAAGAGTCTACATTGATTTTTTTTAACTTTAGGTTTATATAAGGTGCCATTTTATAGGTCAAAGGCTCTCCTAATCTAAATAGGAATAGGAATATAAACCTAAACCCTAACTTAAACTTCTTCCAAGACAAATCCAATGTGATTGCACTCAATTCAAGCCCATGTACACCCATGACCTGACGTGCTCTCATCTCCATGAATCCAAACCCGGTCCAAATATGAATTGGCCCCCTCAAGATCCAAAATCCTGGACCTTGAGCCCGTAGAGGGCCGAACCAACACCCTAGGACCAAACCGGTCTTAGAATCTTAGAGTCATCGCCTCCCAAGGCTTGGGAGCACTACATCTGCACTAACACCATCCCCACCCCCAACACCCTTATTTCCCTTTCTTCCCTGTCTGTGTTCATGTCTGTGTATGAGTTCATTCATGTTCCATGCATGGGTTAGCTGCAACAAGCTATATTGCTATAATATGCCCTTTAACCATCATGTCATCCAGCTCTAATTCCTTCCTTTTCACTAGAGGGCTGATTTTTTTTCCTGTGTCAGCATATTTTTCCATGATAATAGTGGGGGGAAATAGAATAGTATTTTGCATATATTATGTATCACATACAAGTACCATTGTTTTATGCTCCTGTTGATTGTTTTTAGGAATTACAAGGTCAAATATATATATATATATATATATCATAATCTGTTTCCTATCTGACTGGAGCTTGGAATCCAAGTAAAATAAAGAATTATTCTCTGTTTTTTTTTTTTTTTTGGCTCTAGTATTAATTATTCAAGCACTAACCTTCTAAATAAATAACAATGTCTTCCATAAATGTAGAGCTTTTCTAGTGAAAATGAACATTAGATGTCCTTTCCCTCATGTTTGGATAACTGGTCAAAACTGAAACTTTTAATAAATTGCAGTACTTATGTTAACTGTTGAAATATATTGAAAGTATGGCAACCTTTTGGTGAGAGCTAACACCTTTTCTTTCATGTATGGTTGTGCAGCTAAGCTTCTTCTTGGAGAGGCTCTGAAAGAAGGATCTCCATTATCTATCAACCCGCTTGTTCTTTGGGCTTGGGCTGGCCTTCTTATCAATGCTATCAACAGCATTCCTGCAGGAGAACTTGATGGTGGCCGGATTTCATTTGCAATATGGGGAAGAAAGGTATACTCTTTAAGATTTGAGGGCATGGCATGCTTGTTGGCCTTCTGTATTCGGATATTCTTATGTGCGAGCTTACATCTTGAAACTTATGCTTATGGTCCAAAAACTATAGCAGGGAGAAGTTCTGGACTGCTGCAGTGGTTTGTTTGCATAATGGCCTTATGAATTCTATATTATTTTGTGCTGGATATAGATTTTAGTTTATGATAAGTTCCTAGAATTATAACCAGCTAGCCTTATCTTCTCTTTGTGGGATTTACACATTCCTCTTCAACATTCAATCCTTTTAAGAACTACATCTTTACTGATAACTTTTGCATATCTTTTCTTGCAACTTCCACCGAGATTGCATTAAGTTTCCCTATTCCCACTTTCAAACATTTGCTAATCTGGGCTACTTTCCTTGTTAATACCACAGTTTATTGTTTGGCATGCCCACACTAGTTTAGTCAATCCATAACCTCCTTATTGGCACATCTCTACTATTGTTTAATTTACTCTTTATACTCCTATTATTGTTATTTAACATAAGATCCCCTCACAAGTATTTAGATCTTTTTAACAGCATCTAATGTTCTGGGACTATCATATGTTTCCATATCCTTGAATGAATGCATGAGAAATGATAAAGTTGATCTGGAGAGGATGGTAGCTGTAAGTTAAGCTCTCACTCTGAAATCAAGGAATCAAGTAGTTACAAGTAAGGTGCAAAACTTGAGCTCACCTGTAATTGCCTGGCTTAATTTTGTCCAAGCACATGGTTAACCTCGAAGGCCTTCTTGAGTGCCTCTATCATCCCTTCTATGGATATATCTTCTGCATTTGTGAGAATTACGAAGTAGTGGAAATGATGAGAGAAAATGGGAGGAATTAGTGGAGGTTATTCTTGAGTTTCTGGAAATACCGGGATCATTTAAAGGTGGTTTCAACTTTCATGTTTCCTGAAAATCTTAAGACATCAGGATCTATGGTTTCCTATTACCTCTCCACTCTCGTCATCTTCCCTCCTTGCCTCTCGCACCCACTTATGTGGGAGACATCGCATGAATATGCTGCTTCCAAACAGGCCACATTATATTTGATCATATGTATTAGAGCAAGGGCATGCATGAAGGAAGCTATTTAATTGATCCACTCCATTCTTTCTTGTTGTCTGTTAAATTTGCACTTATACTTTCTTTTTGCTTTGTTCCCATCCTTGATTTGCTGGAGCTTGTTTCCAATGTCTTGGCTATAGGTGCAAGTCAGATCTGTTGATAATTTGAGATTGCATGCTTTTTTTCCTTATTCTACCTTGCTTACTAATGATAACTTTCCTGGCTTGTATGACAGGCATCTGCTCGCTTGACTAGTGTCTCCCTCGCCCTACTCGGGATATCATCACTTTTCAATGATGTAGCATTCTATTGGGTGGTTTTAATATTTTTCTTACAGAGGGGACCTATTGCTCCTCTCTCTGAGGAGATCACTGAACCTGAAAATAAATATGCCATCCTTGGTGTTGCAGTTTTGTTGTTTGGACTGCTTGTGTGTCTACCTTACCCCTTTCCTTTCACCAATGAAGGAATGAATTTTGGTTTTTGAGTGCCATTTATCATCTGTGGCTCTTCCATTTAAAGAGTTTTGCATATTTTTGGCTAAGATGTTATAAGTGCTGATACATACTGAAAAAATAAAAGTTATGTGACAAAGTTGATTGTAGGACTCTCTTCCTTGATTGATGAATTTTTTATTTTATAAAGTAAAATTTGCAGAGCCATATTATATTATTAATTAATTGTACTTTCTGGTAAGGTGATTGGATAGAAATTGTCATTTGTGTTATATGTGCAATGCGTGAAACAGTGACGGTGCAGGGCCCTTCTAAGGATACTGAAATGAAGACTCGATGTCTCATTTGAAATGTAGTAGTTTACGAACTCTCGATTCTCCCAGCACGAGGATGTAGAGCATGATACTTGACATGTGCTTTGGAAATATATCAAAAAACCTACAAAACTTCTAAATTAACTTGTCTCACCCATATGACGACTCTTAACAAGTATTTTGGCATCCTCTCAAACTCATCAGGTAGGGCTGAAAATGAATGTGTTTGGTTGGGATATCATCACATCCATATCTATATTCAAAAATACATGAATAGGTACAAAAATTAAATAGATATTGAAATTTCATCTTTCTTTTTTTTCTCTTCTTTTTGCTTATAAAACAGATCATTCAAACATATCTTGGAACAGTGTACGAGGGCTCACTAAGCTAACTAACATCGTGCGCTTCGACGGTCGTGCGAGGGTTGTGACTTGAAGTTTGTGCCAATACCTAGATTTCTCTGAGTTCTTTTGTCGAATGGGCGAAGTGTGTGGCTGGGATCTCATCGGCGTTCTCTTGGCTACGGTGTTGCTGTCTCATCTTCGGCATTCTCTGGGTGTGTCGTTGCCGTCTGGCGGGCGTAGCTCCCCATGCTGGTTTGATGATGGGCGAAGCTCCTCTTGGTGACGGTGTCGAGATGGGGGACCCAAGCAAGAATCATGGCCAGGGATCCTCTGACACTAGTGATGATGATGGTGGCCGTACCTGGGCTTGGGTTGCTTAAAGAACTCCTTGCGGCCTCTCTTGGACTTCCCACAAAATTATGGAATAAGAGGTTGAGAAGCTACAAGGTTTCTTTACAAAGGTTCTCAAGTTCTTTACTTCGATGATGGACGAAGCTCGGAGCTAGTGGGAAAACTGAGCCGTCTTCGTCAAGAGCTTGGGCCGGAGAGTTCCGGCGGACTGGGTTGCGTGTGAGGTCAAGATGAAGCTGAGCTTGCTAGAGGAGCCGGAAGTCTTCCCAATTACAGAGGACCACCTAATACTCCAGTTCAAGATAGAGAATGACTATGGATTGGCGAGAAGAGGGGGTCCATGGTTCGTTGCCGGTCAGCTCTTGGCAATGGAACCATGAGAACCTGATTGTGTTCCTAGTCGTCGACCCATTCAAAAAGCAATCAATGGATGAGGATGCCTAGTCTTCCAATGGAGTTCTGGGGACAGCCAACTATTTTGGCAATCGCGGCGGAGGCGAGGAAGCCCTTAGATATCGACGTTTTCACCGACCATCTCCGGAAGATAGGGTATGCCTGGGTTAGGGTTGAAATCGATAATGCAAATCCCCTAGCCCCTGGAGTTCTGATAGAAGGTAAGAAGAAGAATTTTTGGCAACCGTTTGTTTATGAAAACTTGCCGCCAGTATGCCACTATTGTGGTAGGATTGGCCATGTCGATGAAGGGTGTCAGTTCTCTGGAAAAGACCCCTCTTCTGAGCATTCTCTTGGTTACTTCTCCTCTGATAACATCCTTGCCGTGGGTGGTGAGATGCAACCGGAGGGTCCTGTTCCTTTGGTGGAGGATGGGAAGAGCCCGGATCCTACTGAATGACCGAGACTCGGCCCGTGGCTCCTTATCTCATGCATCAGGTAGCCTCGCATTTCCAAAGCCCCATCTAAAGTAAGGAGAGATTTGGAGAAAGATAAGAAGCCCTGTCCGGATTCCTCGGACCCTTATTCTTCCTCCCCTGCTGTTAGCTCTCCCCCTAACTCTCCGCCGTATTCCGACGGCTGGCAGAAGCCCACCAAGGTGGCTCACCATCGATCACCTGATTCCATCTTCAGGTATGGTGCGAGAGATGCGGCTGCGATGGGAGCTCAATTTTCTACCCTTGGCTAACTCAACGATGCCATGGAGCTGGGGCTAGACGATGATCAAGGCCTAAGGGAAGTATTAATGGCTGATCCTTCGGCGATGTCCCTAAAGCGAGCTCGAAGTCCCCTCAAGCTGGTGCCGGTTGCTTCATCGACTCTTCCAAAACCCAAGGTCTCGTTGTCCTCTGTTGACTCTGCCATCATCCAGGTTAGTGTTTCTAAACCTTGTATGGAAGGGGGTGATAAGGGTTATGCTGCTCCTGTTGCTCCTTCTTTGAAGTCTGGACCTCCTGTATCTGGAATGGGCTCGGCAGTGGAGAAGGGAGGTTCTCCTCTTGTGTTGGTAGGGGTCAAACCGAGCAAGGATTCAGCTGTTGGAGATGTGGAGGTTTCGGGTTTGCTGGAGCGGGGTGGGAACTCACCCAATGTTAAAGTGGTGGGCCAAAGGTTACCATCATCCTTTTAAGCCCATGTTCCATTGGTGGATGGGGAATTGCAGAATGTCACTACCATGGGGGATGGAGAAAGTTTGGCTGATGCTGTGACTGTAGGAGAGTGGGTGTCACAACTCTCCTCCAGTTCATCTCAGATGGGATCTAGGGGGAGGACTTCAGAGCTATCTACGGTCAGTCAGAATCCTGATATAGGGCATGAGAAGGCTACCAATCAGTTGAAGAAAGCTTTGTTCTCAGTGGTTTCAGGGGTCTCTAATCCTTTAGAGGTGGATACTCCTATTGAGACCAGTGAGAATTAAGGGAGACTACTGTCTCTTCTATGGAAGGAAGCTTGGTATTAGTTGGAGAGCAAGAAGGTACTACTTGTACTTTGTTTTGTTAATGTGAAGATTGTTGTTTGGAATGTTCGGGGACCGGCAAGCCCTCCTTTCCTAATTTTCAAAGGTTGGGATATCTGCACCATCTTTCCTTGTGTGTCTTTCTTGAAACAAGGCTTGTTGGCACATCCTCCAATCGGGTCCACCGACGCTTTCCTCCCAATTGGGGATTTTATGCTATTGAATCATAGGGCTTGTCTGGCGGAATTATTGTGGTTTGGGATTTAAGGGCTGTCATAGTTGATATCTTTCATAGGTCTTCGTAGCATGTCCCTATCATAGTGACTGAAACCATTGGCCAAACCTGGCTCCTGTTTGGGGTATATGCCAGCACTAACTATAAGGAGAGGAGGTTTTAGGAGGAAATCATTGCTTTGGTTGACCAAGAAATTCCTATTGTAGTTGTTGGGGACTTCAATTATGTTGCTCATCCTGAAGACAAGAGAGGTGGAAGGACCTTTGTGGAGGACACTAGTTCTAGAGAGTGTGAAGAGTTCTTGCATCGCAATGGTTTGCTGGATCTGGGCTTTGTTGGCCCTCTCTTCACCTGGTGCAACAATTGCTCAAGGAAGGCGAGTGATGCGGGACAAGAAGAGATCATGCATTTATAATGGATGGAGGTTTAAGCAAGATGATTAATAAGCTAAATTGAGCAATAATTCTATACACAAACGAACTAAATTAATTCAAGAAAAGAATTTTCATGAAAAAGACTAGTTGATCTAAATTACAACACCCGCAATGTAGATCTAATTCAAACCAAGAATATGATCTTCATGGCAAGGAAACCATCATTACTAGGACAAGTTAACCTTCAAATGATCAGATCCAAAGAGCTTAGAAATCGTTCTCTTACCAATAATGATGGCTAAAATTATTTGGTAGAAGGGTTTACTCAACACTTTAGGAAAGAGGCTTGGATCATAAGATCTACACTCCCTAACCTTGTGGACTCACCTTGTAGATGGTTCATGGCTTGGAAACCTTCATCTTTAACCTGAGATCCCTGAGAGAACCTGCAAAGAACCCATCATGAGGCCTGGAAATAAAATCAAAAGGAGGAAATGAAGAAGGGAAAGAAAGGAAAGGAAAAGAAAGCTTAGCATGGAGCTTGAGCTTATAAACGGATCAAGGGCATCCTATCCTCTTCAAAATGAAATCAAGGGCATCCCACCCTCTTCTCACACAAGGGCATTCCATCCTTCTCAAAATGAGGCTTCACACCTCAAGCAAAGAAGGCATCTCACCCTCTCCACACAAGAGAACTCAAGAGAACTTTTAGCAAGAAGAAAATTCTTTCATTACTCAACATAAGATGCTTTACAAGAGGGACTTTGATGCGGGACTAATATGCATGCAATTCTGTTTGTATGTTTTATATGTGGGGTTAGGTGATTAATTCCCGAATTTCAGATCAAAATTAGTTGTAGAGAATTTTGTATGAATTTTTTGAAGTCAAGCATGTAGATTAGAACCTAGAAAAGTACTAAAGAAGGATTGCCAGGGCTGAGGAGCCTCGGTTAGGGCAAGTTCTCCTACAATATAATTACTGGATGTAGAGGGGGTGTACCTGACAACGTCTGAAGTGCCTGGTGAAGATCGCAGCGAAGGGATCTCTCATTCCTCGATGGATGCGGCCTGGAAAACTGAGCTAAAGACCCGTGGATACCCGGCTTTATGCTCGGTGGTCCGATTGAGGCTTGGCTGGAGTCGTTGGATTCGTAGGAACTCGGGGACCTGTAAACGACCTGTCAGAGATTAGAAAACTCAGAGAAAATCAAGAAAACAAAGAAAAATAGCAAAGGAAAGAAAGTTTTGGAGGGAGCTAGAAGGATGGTTGGCGGCAAGAAGATGGTAGCAAACACCGGGAAGAAGAACTCTCAAACCCCTTTATGCACATAGCAGGATAATCACACAAAGCAATATAAGAACTCAAGGTTTATTTTATATCAAAAATCAAGTTTCATACAAGGGTCCCTTAAATAGACCCTTAACCTTGGGCCCTAAGTAAGGGTACAATTGACATTACATAAGAATCCTTTTCCCTCTCAAACCCTAGCTAGAAAATAAGGAAACATTGGGTAGAAAAAATTCCTAAAATTCTCTTGACTTGGTCAACACTCCAAGGATGCCTAAGGGGGCGTGTTGGGCTTCTAAGAGCAGCAAGGGGCCGGCCCAAAGGGGCTCGGGTGCATGGGTTTGGGCCTCTGGAAGCTGGGATGGCCTGGTAGCCAGGTAGCAGGAATATTCCCTGGTATCTTGCTTCTTAGGGGCTTGGGCTTGGCGCCTGGGCTTGATTTCTTTGGGCTAGGATGTAGATGGACCTCTAAAATCATGGATGCCTTGGTCTATGAATATACTTTGGCATCTGGAAGGGAATGTGGGCATCTGGAGGGCATCTGCGAGGAATCAGGGTTTCTGATTTTCCTCCTGGGATCTTCAAATCTTCAAGCTGGATTGGACTTGGGCTAAACTTCCATGTCTTCAATCTAGTTGGACTTGGTCTTCACTTGTATGATGTGGTCTTGAGTCTTCAGTATGCTTGGACAGGACTCAAAAAAATAAAATTAGCTCAACATGAGCTGACTAGCATTGGACCAAACTAGCTCAACATGAGCTGACTAGTACAGAACTGAAATAACAATTCAAAAGACTAAAATAACAACTAAAATGGACTCAGATGGGCTAAGACCTTATTACAGATGGACTCATAAATTATTGATCAATCCACAGAGGGTTGAAAAGCCTCTGTCTTATTCTGGTGCCTCTGGTGTCCGCACCAATTCTCTCGGGGTGGGAGGAACTCGACCCTGTCGAGTGAAGATCAGACTGGCTCACATATCTCTCGAGAAGGTCTGGGTTGAGGCATTGCAAGTCCTCTCGAGAAATTCATGAATCGTCCGACTCTGGTCGGCCTTACCATCGGACCAGGAAGCGTTGATAGCCATGGCCCTAGGTCGTGATGGCTTGATCGTCCAGGATACGCTCGATCCGCTCTCCTCTCTCAGGCCAAATTTGTTAGTGGACACTCTAGGTTAGGGTCACTCACAACAGGAGGGGATAGGTCCAAAAGCCTCACTAGGTATCGCTACCGGTTCCCTGTACTCAACCAGGTCTATAATATTGAAGGTAGAACTAATGCCCAAATCCAAAGGCAAGTCTAACACCTAGGCAATTGATCCAACCTTCTCTATCACTTTAAAAGGTTCGGCTTTACGAGCATGAAGCTTCTTTTAGGCCTAAGCCTAACCAAGATAGAATCCACTACATCAAATTCTTTGGTCCATCTTCGAGAATTAGCCAGTTGTTTTAAGATTAGTGCAAGTGGTGAACATGCTAGGCACATGTAGACTCCTAACAAGATGATGCAAAGGACTCAAACTAACACCTAATAGACTCGACTTTGCATTCCTATCGAAGAAAATTTATTAGACTTTTATGGGCCTAAACCTAAGAGACTATAAACTTTCTAGGTTTGACCCTAGTGTGGTGTGCGCAAGAGTATTTACAATGGACTCCAAGCAAATGCCAAAGGGTATGCCAGAAGTATAATGCAAACCTAATATGCGTAATGAATGCATGCAGTACGCTAATCTTAACTAAATACAATCTAATGATCCTAGAAATGCTGGAGATGTCTGGAAAGGGCAGAAAATATGAAGTGGGTTCAGAATTAGTTTGGTAGGGTAGAGAAAAAGGTTCCGGGTTAATTAGATACAGTAGGATAAAAGAAGGCATGTCAGGGACTAATCCTAGACTAATGAGGCTAACCTTACGGGGTTGCGATATATCTATGGACAAAAAAAGGTCCATGCTATGGAAGGATGGGTCAACAATTTCTGGGAAAAGATCTTCAATAGGAATGGTAGGAAGGGATTCATCCTAAGGGCAATGGGTTAAGTAAGCCAAATCCTCAATAAAGTCTTCTTGTTCATAGAATTTAGGAATATGCTCTACAATTAGATCCTTTTCTAGTGTTTCCTCAGGTAAAATCCTAGTATCAGAGTTCTCTTCCTCTAATTGTTCTTCCACTATAGCTTTAGGTTGGATGTGGTCAAGGTCAACTAGCTCTGGGTTGGTTTCTACTTGGATATCTACCGGGGCAGCTAATTCTAGGTCTACTAAAGGTGTCTCCTCTTCTCCTTCATACTCATCCACTAGGCTCGCATCAGCTTCATACACTTCCGCATTAATGTAAGCCTTGTCAATCTCAGGAATGGTTGGAGAAGGTCGGCTAGAAAAAAATTGGCTAGGTCCTAGTTTCTGATTATGGACACTGATCCTAGTAGGTTCAGGTTGCCTAAGGGGTAGTGGCTCACTACTGGGCTCATATTTAGGGGTACTAATCCTATGGGGTTCAAGTTGACTAAGGGAAACCTGACTAGTACTAGATTGATACTTAGGGGTTATGGGTTCTCTGGGCTCATAGGACAAGGGTGCCGATCTATGGGTCATGGGATTATAGGATCTGGGGTCATAGGATTTTGGGTCAGCTCTATGGTCAGGTTCTAAGGATGGATCATGGTATGGGGTCCTCTTAAGGTTGGGCTCCTTATATGGGTCAGGATATTGGGTTCTCCTAGAGTTGGACTCCCTATATGGGTCAGAATATTGGATGTTGGGTCTACTAGGCTCATGGGATATGGGCTCATAGGTTCTAGAGTCATAGGATTTGGAGTCATAAGATCTATAGGCTGTGGGTAAACTAGGTTTATAGGGAGTGGATGGATAGGATCTATGTTCATAGGTTTTGGGTACATAGGGTAAAGGTGGCTCAGGTTTGGATCTAGTCTGGGTCCTACGGGTTTTCTCTAGGATTTCTAGTCGGTTGTCTAGAAGATCAAACCTATGGTTCATTTGGACCATGGATTGGGCTAGCTGCTCAGTAAAGGCTTTAATTTGGGCCTGAACCCCAGACTCCATGACTAGACTAGGCTGGATATGAACTAACGGGCTCCTAATCTAGATTGGACATGGGCTGATGGCCTAATAGGCTCCTAATCTAGTGCTCATGCAAGCTTGATCAAACCGACTACAACTGACTAGACCTAGAGTCCAAAACTAAGGGCTCAATTAGAGTAGCAAGCTAGCCTATAGTAACCCTGTACTCAGGCAGGCAGGTGTAAGGGGAGTGTTAGGTCCTTGATTGCCAATCCTAGACACCAATCAGAGATTGGCCAGGTAGGCGGACCAGTACACAAGCCCTTCGGGATTGAATCCCTAAACCATCATTCTAGACACTGAGCATAAGGCACACACAGGTTAACTTGACATAGTGATCTAATACTAGCCCAGACCCGACCAGTTGGTGTCTCTAGCCCACTAGGGCAAATTAAGTCTAGTTAATTTTAGGTTAAGGCTTGGGACTGAATGCAAGGGATGTGGTTTTGGGCTAAGGAGAGGTGATCAACTCCTCCCCTTATCTGATAAAGCAAGAGTGCCCTTAAAGGTAGATTATGCAATGATGGCAGGCAGATGAGGATGCAAATTAGGGTTTAGATATTTTTTTGGTATTTTTGGATAATATGTAATTTTTTTTGTTTTATATTTTGGTATTTTCTTCAATAAAAGAAAACTTAAAAATTATGGCCTAATATGCAGGAAATATGCTAAAATTAAAAGATATGCAAAAGATGCTAAACAAAACCCTAAAACTTCCAAACTTGTCTTGCTGAAAAAAATAGAGCCAAAAATTTATAGGCTGTATTTCGGCTTGCAGAAAGTTCACAGACCGAAATAAAATCTGCAAAAATTCTGAAAAATACTTTGAATTATGATGAATTCAGAAAAATAAATTTTATAATTTTTGAATTTCAGAACAGGAAGAAATAGATAAATTAACAGAGCATATACGGACTGAAAAATTGTAAAAAACAAGCCCTAATCTAAGCTCTGATACCAGATGATGTGGGACTAATATGCATGCAATTCTTTTTGTATGTTTTATATATGAGGTTAGGTGATTAATTCCTGGATTTCAGATCAAAATTAGTTGTATGGAATTTTGTATGAATTTTTTGAAGTCAAGCATGCAGATTAGAACCTAGAAAAGTACTAAAGAATGATCGCCGGGATTGAGGAGCCTCGGTTAGGGCAAGTTCTCCTACAATATAATTACTGGAGGTAGATGGGGTGTACCTGACAACATCTGAAGTGCCTACTGGAGGTAGAGGGGGTGTGCCTACAATATAATTATGGCCTGGTAGCTAGGTAGCAGGAATATTCCATAGTATCTTCTTCTTAGGGGCTTGGGCTTGGCGCCTGGGCTTGATTTCTTTGGGATAGGATGTAGATGGACCTCTAAAATCATGGATTCCTTGGTCTATGAATATACTTTGGCATCTGGAAGGGAATGTGGGCATCTGGAGGGCATCTGCAAGGAATCAGGGTTTCTGATTTTCCTCCTGGGGTCTTCAAATCTTCAAGCTGGGTTGGACTTGGGCTAAACTTCCATGTCTTCAATCTAGTTGGACTTGGTCTTCACTTGTATGATGTGGTCTTGAGTCTTCAGTATGCTTGGACAGGACTCAAAAAAATAAAATTAGCTCAACATGAGCTGACTAGCATTGGACCGAACTAGCTCAACATGAGCTGACTAGTACAGAACTGAAATAACAACTCAAAAGACTAAAATAACAACTAAAATGGACTCAAATGGGATAAGACCTTATTATAGATGGACTTATAAATTATTGGTCAATCCACAGAGGGTTGAAAAGCCTCTGTCTTATTCTGGTGCCTCTGGTGTCCGCACCAGACTTGGGGCCCTATTTATAAGCCAAGCAAACCATAATTTTGGTCCAACTAATCCCCAACTAATCTCTTAATTAGTTCTACTAATTGATAGAGTAGGTAGATCCAACTAAAAGTGGTTCCAACAACATTTTCTTCTGGAATTTGTTACAACTAATCTCATGTGGTGCCTAAGTATCATCCATGTGGCTTTCTTGCTGATGTGGTGGTCTTGGTGGCTAATGAAGTGGAGGACCAAGTGGCATCCCACATGTCAAGTTAGTTGGAGATTTGTTCGAAAAAAGTTATAGATAGTTTATTCCTTCCATATGACCCCCAAAATAGTCTTGATGAAGTGGCCTCCATGTGGCGCCCAAGGACGGGTTGTGTTGGCTTCATAAAGGCTTTCAAATGGCTTTCAAAGAGTACTTCCAAGTACCTTTAGAGGGCTTACAAGTGGCATAAGAAAAGATTTTGTTTGACCAGTGGGTCGGCTCAAAAACAGGTTGAGCCGACTCAAAGAGCTTGAGTCAACTCATGAGATTGATGACTTTTCTTCTTGAGTCGACTCATGAAAAAATAGGCTTCTTTCATTGACATATTGGGCTTAATCCCTTTAGATGTCCTCCTTGATTAATCCTTCTGGGCTTCAATGTTGAGTCAACTCCCATCCAAATGGCCCTTGTCCTCTTGGCTTGTTCCATTAGGAACTTGGTTGAAGCTTGAATTCTCTTTCCAATGCTGATGTCCCCATCATTGAGGGTGCGAGAGAGAATTGACAAAATCATGGCGACTTCTAGTTGGATTCACTGGCATCCTACTCATGTGGTGGGCATTTGTCTAGGATTGGATCGGATCATTGTCCGGTGATTCTCTCAACTGAATCGTTGGTCTCCTGTCATTTCCCGTTTAGGTTTGAGAAGTTCTGGTTGGCCTACCCTCAATTTTGGGAGATTGTGAGGGAGGTGTGGAGGATGCCTGTGCAGGGTGATGCTAGATATCGGATTACCCATAGACTAGAGCTTCTGAAAAGGTGGCTTAGGTGCTGGAATAAGGAGGAGGTGGGAGATATTTTCTTCAGGCTAGCAACTGTTGAGAAGACTATTCTTGATCTTCAAGAATGGAAGGTCTGGGAGAGGGGGCTTCATGACCATGATGTGGCCACTTTGAGGAGTCATTTGTTTGTTCATCAGTCCCTACTCCTCTAGCAGGAGACTTTTTGGAAGTAAAAATCTAGAGCCCAGTGGATCAAGGAAGGTGACAGGAATATTAAATTCTTCCACCAAGCTACTGTTGTCAGGAGGCATATGAACCGCATCAGGGCCTTACGGATTGCTAACGGATCTTGGGTGGAGGATGATGAGGACATCGAACGGGAGCTTGTCATTTCCTCAGGTCCAAATAGACGGCTCATTCGGGAGAGCTTCCCACTTTTTGCTCTCCTCCTTTGGTTAGGGTGTCAGATCGAGAGAGTTTTGGTCCGATCAGTTATGTCTCCGAGGATGAGGTGCATGAGGTCTTAGGTTCTATGGCTGAAGACAAAGCCCCTAGCCTGGACAGTTTTCCCCCCTTTTCTTCAAGAGGTTTTGGAGTGTTGTTCGGGCAGAGATAGTTGCTGTTGTCTAGGAGTTCTCTCATGGTAGGATGCTAGACTCTTGGAAGGATACTTTTATTACTCTTATCCCTAAGCATCGGGATGCTTTGGAGCCTAACCATTTTTGGCCCATCAGTCTGTGTAATACCATGTACAATTTTTGTGCTAAAATCATGTTAATAAGATGAAGCCAATCCTTTCCACCCTGATCAGCCCAGAGCAAGGTGCTTTCGTGGAGGGTAGATCTATCTTTGATAATCTTCTTATTGTATAAGAATTTATGTATGATCTCCACAGGGCATCCACCTGTTGTAGCCTGATGGCCATTAAGGTGGATATGGAGCGGGCTTATGACCGCATGCACTGGTCCTTTCTTGAGATGGCTCTAGTTGACTTTGGCTTTCACTTTTGCTGGATTTCTTGGATTCTTGCATGTATTCTCAATCCATCTTTTGCGATCCTCATCAACGGATCTCCTTCAGAATTCTTTGTTTCTAACGTCGGCTTCCATCAAGGTTATCATCTATCTCCGTACCTGTTCATTCTTTGTTTTGATACTCTTTCACGAGCTTTGTGGGTCGCGCCCCAGGGATTGGGTCTTTAGCCTTATATCCTTGCCCCTAAGGCCAACCCCATCTCACATCTTCTCTTTACAGATGTCTGTCTACTCCTGGGTCGTGCCACAGTCCAGTGTGATAGGGTTCAGGTCTATTCTAGAGGACTACTGTCTAGCATCTGCACAGAGAGTTAATTATCAAAAATCCGAGGTCCACTTCAGCCTGAAGACCTCGACCCTCTTGAGGCATTTTATCTGGGAGATCCTCGGGATTGATGAGCATTGTGGTGCGTTGTATTACCTGGGAGTTTCCTGTTACAGGGGGCAAACTGACTAAGGCCGATTGTTACCATCTGATTAAGAAGGTCCATGATAGGGTGCAGGGATGGCAGGGCAGAACTCTTTCTCTTATGGGGCAGATTATTCTGATCAGGTCAATGCTTACATCTTTACCAGTTTATCTGCTCTCTCATGTTGTCCTCCTGAAATCTATGGTTCTCAAACTGGACCAAATCATCCAGTCTTTTCTTTGGGGTTCGGCTTCTACTCGAAGATCCATCCACCTTATCAACTTGCACATGGTTTGCCAGTCCCATAGAGATGGAGGCCTGGGTATCCACTCCCTCATCTCAATGCGGGAAGCCATGTACGCCAGACATGTGACGAGATTCCTCCTTTGTCCAGACAGCTTATGGACGGGGATGATGAGACAGGGATATGGCCCTCTGTGCCCTGATGAGCTCCATCGACCTCGCAAGAGATGTTTAGCCATTTGGAGAGCCATGATGACCACTGCTCATGTTGTCCTCCCCTACACCATATGGGTTTTGGAGAATGAAACATATATTAGTTTCATGGATGACCCTTGGATAGTGGATGTACCACTATCTCGCTAGCCGACTTTCATTGCCATAGACATCGATGACTCTACTTCCATTTCGGAGATGTTGCTTAAGGATGCCTTGCAGTAGAATCCTGTTCTGGTTATTCATGTTTTTGGCCATATTATGGATGCCTGGATTTTATCTATCCCACTGCCTATTCATGCTTGTACTGACATTAGGGTGTAGAGGACCTCGGCTATTCCTAGAGCTGCCATGTCTGATCTGTTAGAGGTTTGGAGGGAAAACCCAAAATTCCCTCCAAGCCATTCCTTTAGTCCCACATGGGAAAAGGAGAACATCCCAAAGACATTTATATATGATCCCTCTTCCGTTTGGCCTTGTACTGTCTTGGGCCACTCACACGCGCGCACGCGGTCCGGTTCGCACGCGCGGCGTGGTGTGTTATTTTTGCCCATTTTTCTTTTATTTTTTTCCGTTTTCCATACCGGATTACATCACGTCTTCTCCGAACGTCGCGACTTCTGAACAGCGGTCTTCTCCGAGCGTCGCGTCCTCCACTGTACCGCATCGCGTCTTCACCGAGCGGTGTCTCTTCTTCACGGCATTTCTCCATCTATAAAAGGATGGAGTCAGATCACAGATGAGTATATCTACGGACTTTTCTCTTCCTATATCTCTCTCAATCTGCTCTTTTCTCGATCTAGAACTCTCTTGCATTCTAGGTTATCTTTTCCAATTTTTAATCTTGTTTCACTGCTGGGCGAAGCCGTTGTCAGTCCCTTCACAGTCGTGCCTGCAGGAGGGATACCTAGTTGTATCTTGGGGCAGAGTTCTCAAATTGAATCCTGCACGAGGGCCAAGAATCGCCTTAGGACAGTGCCTCTGCACGTCTCCGGTCAGAATTCCTAAAATGCTATTTTATGATTCACTGTATTTTACTGTTCTACATATCACCGTTTAGTGCTTTAGGATAATACAGATACTTCATTTTCATTATTTCTAGGTTTTATTTCACAACGTTACTTTCCAACAATCTAAGAACAGAGCATATAATTTATATTTACTGTTTCTAGTTTTATTTCACAACGTTTATTTCTAACAATCTAAGGCAATTCTAGATGAAATAAAATAGAAACAAAAATTGTTTAATTAAATACATATGTTCTGATATTGGTAATTAAAATTTTAAAATGAATTTTTTTTTTTATCATTCTGCAGCTCTAGTTCTTAAATTACCTTGGTATGGGTTCTGTGGATTCTTCTAGCCTTAAACCTGATAGATTTGATGGGAAGGATTTTCTTAGATGGAAAGAACAAATGGAGGCTTGGTTAATTTCATTAAGTCTAATTTCTGCCCTAGATAAAATTCTTCCATTTGAAACCAATTTCCAAGGTTCTGATGCAACTTCTAAGTCTCCTGAAGAAGTAGATTATCACTGTAGGTTTAGAATATTGAGTTGTCTTTCAGACAACCTGTATGCAACCTATAGGAAATATCAAACTTCTAAAGAACTCTGGTGTGCTCTAGAAGATACCTATATCAGAGATCATGAGAGGGCTATGAGATTTACCGTTTCTGACTTTCATAACTTTAGAATGGTAGATAACCAACCAATCAATGACCAGATCCATCATTTCCAAAATCTTGTTCAAGAAATTCTTAAAGGAGGGTCTATCCTTGATGAAACTTATCAAGTTTCAAGTTTAATAGATAAACTTCCTCCATCGTGGACTCAATTTGCCAAAAATCTTAAAAGGACTCAGACCTCCCTGACCTTTAGGTCTCTTCTTCAATCCATCAGGATCGAAGATCAATATAGACTTAGAGAGATTCAAGAAAATCAACTCAAGGCCAAAGTCAATCTTACCGAAGGTCAAAATCAAAATACTAAATGTCAGAACTCTAGAGATTACAATCCTAATTATAAACCTAAGGGAAAAAATTTTAAAGGAAAAGGAAAACATTTCCATCAAAACAATATCCATAAGTAGAATAACATAAAATCTAAGGATCAAGGTGATGGAAGATTCTGCTTTGTCTGTGGAAGGGACAATCATATTGCTCCTCAATGTTTCTACCGGAAGAAGCAAAAGGTTGTCCATAAGAAGAAGAATGATACTAAGAACCAGAATCAATTCAAATCTCAGGTCAATATGATTGAAGGAGAATCATCTTCTTTTAGGTCAGTCTCCTTCACCCCTTCAATAAATCTAACCTATTTTGATTACGAATGGTGGTTAGATACTGGTGCTAACATCCATGTTTGCACTGATAAAATTTGGTTTTCATCCTATCAGGGATCAAGTGAAAGAAGTGTAACAATGGATGATGGAACAGCTGTTCAAGTACTAGGATCAGGTCACATCAATCTAAAATTTACCTCAGGAAAATCTTTGATTCTTCGTGATGTACAGCATGTTCCAGCAATTAGAAGAAATCTAATTAGTGGTTCTTTGCTTGTCCAGACAGGACTTAAAGTAGTATTAGAATCAAATAAAGTTGTAATCTCCAGAGAAGATATGTTTATTGGCAAGGGCTTTGTATCTGAAGGATTATTCAAATTAAGTGTAATAGCACCTGTTAATATCAATAAAATCTCTGGTTATTCTTCTAAATCTACTGTGTTAAACTTTGAGGCTTGTGAAATTTGGCATGGTAGATTGGGTCATGTCAATCATCGATCAATCAAGAAAATGTCTGATCTTCTATTAATTCTTAAATTAAATATAGATCATAAATCTAAATGTAAAATCTGTGTACAATCAAAACAACCTAGAAAACCATTCAAGCCTATAGAATTTAGATATTCCCAAATCTTAGAACTAATACATAGTGATGTTTGTGATTCTAATAGAACTCTAACACATGGAGGTAGTCGTTATTTTATCACTTTCATAGATGACTTTTCTAAGTATCGTTACACTTATCTTCTAAAAACTAAGGATGAAGTTTTTAATAAATTTAAAATTTATAAAGTAGAAGCTGAGAATCAGTTAGAAAAAAAGATTAAAATCCTTAGATCAGATCGAGGAGGCGAGTACACTTCAAATGAAATAAACCTTTTCTGTGAAGAAAATGGAATAATTCATGAAGTCACTGCTCCCTATTCACCTCAATCTAATGGTGTAGCAGAAAGAAAGAACTGAACATTACTAGATATGATAAATGCAATGATCATTAGTTCAGGTGTTCCAGAAAATTTATGGGGAGAAGCTCTTCTTTCTGCTAATTACGTCCTCAATAGAATACCTGCAAAAGATAAAGATAAAATCCCTTATGAAATTTGGAAGGGTCACAAACCTAGACTTAGTTACTTTAGAGTTTGGGGTTGCTTAGCTAAAGTTAGTATTCCTAAATCCAAAAGATTAAAAATAGGTCCTAAGACCGTAGATGCCATATTTATTGGTTATTCGTTGGATAGTAATACCTATAGATTCCTTGTTATTAACTTGGAAATATCATCAATATCAAATAATATAATAATTGAATCGAGAGATGCAACTTTTTTTGAAAATATTTTTTCTATGAAAAATAGAGTGTCTAATCCAATGAATAATATTCCATCTTCTGCATCCTCAGTTGCAGATTTAACACATGAACCCGAATCTGAACCTGAACCTAGACGGAGTAAAAGAATTAGAACAGAAAAGAATTTTGGTGAAGGTTTTTTCACATATTTAATTGAAGATACTCCTACTTATTTATAAGCTTTGTCTTCTCCTGATGCACCTTTTTGGAAAGAGGCAATCAATAGTGAATTTGAATCTATTATCGAAAATAATATGTGGATTCTTACTAATCTACCTCCTGGAAACAAACCTTTAGGATGCAAATGGATTTTCAAGAAGAAAATGAGAATTGATGGAACAATAGAAAAATATAAAGCTAGACTTGTTGTTCAGGGATTTGGTCAAAAGGGTGGTATAGATTTCTTTGACACATATTCTCCTGTTGCTCATATCTCCACTATTAGAGTCATTCTAGCATTAGCTTCCATCTATAAACTTTATGTTCATCAAATGGATGTTAAGACTGCATTTTTGCATGGTGATCTAGATGAAGAGATCTACATGCATCAACCTGAAGGATTTTCTGTGCAAGGACAAGAAAATAAAGTCTGCAGGCTTGTAAAATCTCTTTATGGATTGAAGCAAGCACCTAAGCAATGGCATGAAAAATTTGACCAAGTGATCTTATCCTACGGATTTCATATTAATGAATCCGATAATTGTCTTTATCAAAAACAAGTTAATGATCAATTCATCTTTCTATGTCTCTATGTTGATGACATTTTAATTTTTGCACCAGATTTGAATCTGGTTAATGATATCAAGAAGTTTTTGTCTCATCATTTCAATATGAAAGATTTAGGTAATGCTGACTTAATCCTTGGAATGAAAATCATTCGAACTGTCGAATCGATCAGTTTATCTCAATCTCATTATACTAACAAACTTATAGACAAATTTGGATATTCTAATTATTCAACTGTTTCTACACCTTTTGATCCATCTACTCATCTTACAAAGAATACTGGAATACCTATAAATCAAGAAAAATATGCATAAATTATTGGATCTCTAATGTATTTATCCAACCGGACTAGGCCTGATATTGCTTTCACTATTTCTAGACTTAGTAGATATACATCTAACCCTAGTTCAATTCATTGGAATGCATTAGAAAGAGTGTTCAGATACATTAAAAGTACTACTGAGTTTTCTCTATGCTTTACAGGTTATCCAAATGTTCTTGAAGGTTATTGTGATGCAAATTGGATTTCTGACACCTTAGATGTCAAATCTACATCTGGTTATGTTTTTCTGTTAGGAGGTAGTGCCATATCGTGACAATCAACTAAACAAACAATTTTAGCTAGGAGCACCATGGAAGCCGAGCTTATTGCTCTTGACTCTGCCTGTACTGAAGCAGAATGGTTAAAAGAGCTTCTTACTGAGATTTCTATATCTTCTCCTATACCTCCAATTTCAATACATTGTGACTCTAGAGCTGCTATAGAATATTGCAAAAAGAAGTTAATAAATACTAAAGTAAGCAGACACATCAAATTAAGACAAAAATCTGTTAAAAGGAAAGAAAAACTTCAAATTGTTTCCATAAGTCATGTAGCTACAGATAATAATCTTGCTGACTGTCTTACAAAAGGCTTAAACAGGACTAAGGTCCTGATGTCATCGAGGGGGATGGGGCTTAGCCAATAAAGGATCTTCCAGCAGCGGGAACCCAACCTCTGTGATAGGAGATCCCTTGAAGGAGGTTCAATGTGGTAAAAACAAACTGATTGGTTGATCAGGAGCACATGTAGTTTATTTAGCAGGAGTCTCTGACTCTAGCCCATCCCTATGATGATTAGTGCTCCTATGTAGTGTTTAGGAAGAGTTATCTCTGAATAAGTCCCGAGAGGTATTCCTCGAGATGTGATACTACACACATCCTGGAGGGACTCACCTATATGAGAATATCCGTATACGGCCGCGGCTAGAGACATAGGCAATCTCTAGAAATTCTCATGAAACAAATCAAGATGCTTGCACACGGCCATTAATGTGCAAACCCGCGACATGAGCTTCTATACTGTGAGTATTATAGTAGAAATTTGATCTAACGGAACATAGTTCAAGACCTGGTTCACTCCGTTCCCTTCAAATCAATACTATCAATGCTAAGTGAAGTGAACTTTAAAGGCACTTCATCAATTACACAGTATATGTACCCAGCAGTAAATATTTTTCTATTATGTTCTACTTGATTATTTATAATAAGTGAATTTTGAGTTTTGAGGGGGATTGTTAGAGGTTTGGAGGGAAAACCCAAAATTCCCTCCAAGCCATTCCTTTAGTCCCACATGGAAAAATGAGAACATCCCAAAGATATTTATATATGATCCCTCTTCCGTTTGGCCTTGTACCATCTTGGGCCACTCACACGCGCGCGCACGGCCCGGCCCGGTTCGGTTCGCGCGCGGCCCGGTTCGGTTCGCACGCGGTCCGGTCCGCACGCGCGGCGTGGTGTGTTATTTTTGCCCGTTTTTCTTTTATTTTTTTCCGTTTTCCATACCAGATTACATCGCGTCTTCTTTGAACGTCGCGACTTCTGAACAGCGGTCTTCTCCGAGCGTCGCGTCTTCACCGAGTGGTGTCTCTTCTTCACGGCGTTTCTCCATCTATAAAAGGATGGAGTCAGATCACAGATGAGTATATCTACGGACTTTTCTCTTCCTATATCTCTCTCAATCTGCTCTTTTCCCGATCTAGAACTCTCTTGCGTTCTAGGTTTTCTTTTCCAATTTTTAATCTTGTTTCACTGCTGGGCGAAGCCGTTGTCAGTCCCTTCACAGTCGTGCCTGCAGGAGGGATACCTAGTTGTATCTTGGGGCAGAGTTCTCGGATTGAATCATGCACGAGGGCCGAGAATCGCCTTAGGACAGTGCCTCTGCACACCTCCGGTCAGAATTCCTAAAATGCTATTTTATGATTCACTGTATTTTACTGTTCTACATATCACCGTTTAGTGCTTTAGGATAATACAGATACTTCATTTTCATTGTTTCTAGGTTTTATTTCACAACGTTACTTTCCAACAATCTAAGAACAGAGCATATAATTTATATTTACTGTTTCTAGTTTTATTTCACAACGTTTATTTCTAACATGATCTACTCCCCCTGTTCAGCCAGGTACCTTAGCGGACTCTTAATCTTGCCTAGATCTGGAGAGTTCGGGTCCAACCTAGAGTGAGCCTCTTCTTATGGAAAGTGGCCTGGAAATATCTTCCTACTAGAGCCTTCCTTAGCTCTAGATGGATGCACGTCCCTTCCTACTGTCCAGTATGCAGGTTGGAGGATGAGACATTGGCCCATGTTCTTTTCTTTTATCAGCGAGCAGCCCATATTTGGAGGATGGCTGGTCTCCAACCATTATTCATGCAGGTTGCGGATTATGTTGATTACTTTTTAGGGTTACTCTGCCCGGCCATGGGCCATTCTGCTGCCACTTTCATTGCTTATATTGCGTATCACATCTGGCTCACCAGGAATGATATAGTCTTCAACTCCGCTACTCCTTTAGCCAAATTTGTTGTGGAGAAAGCTCGAAGTCATGCTGATGAATTTCTGATGTCGATCGTGGCATCTTCAGAGACCTGGGGCTTCCGCGTTGCTCCTCGAGTGCCCTGTGGGGTTTTCGTCTCTTGGGAGCCCCCGCCTCCGAACTACGTCATGGTCAACTTCGATGGGAGTATTTTGGCCACTCATGAGGGAGTCAGCTTTGTCATCCGCGGCCCGAGTCTCGATGTCACGCGGTGGGGGGCCATCATCTCACTGAGTCAACTTCCTATCCATTGAGCTCCAGGGTGCTTGGGCTGGTATTATCTATGCTCATATGATTCTGCAGGCTGACCATCTCATTGTGGAGGGTGACTCTGCTATTGTCATTGCTTGGATTCAAGAGACTAGAAGGTCCAGGCCGAGGCACCCTCTCCTTCATGATATTGAACTTCTCCTTCAGGGTTGCTTGTCTTCTATTATTAGACATGTGTATCGAGAGGCTAACTCAGCTGCTGATTGGATTACTTCCTATGTCTCTCATCACTCGGGTTCAATCTTGTGGACCGACCTTGGGCATACCCCAAGGTTCTTTGGTGATATTATTCTTTCTGACTTTCTTGGTTGTATTCATGTTAGACTCCTAATCTGAATGCAATGGTTTACCAAAAAAATATATATCTTGGATGAATGATGCGGCACAATGATGAGAATGCAATCTAAATGATGAATTGAGAAATGAGAGCAATGAAGCCTATTAACAGGTACTAAATTTCAGATCAAAAGTATTAAGGTAAAGCTATGGAAGGAGCACGGAAATTTGGAACTTACGTCGCGATGTAGTTATTTAAATCCTAGAGAAGATTAGGGCTAATGATTATGGAATCTAAACCTAGGAAAATTGTCTTCAATAACCCAGACTCAAGAATATTAGAAGGAAATTGTTACCATGATGAGCACTCCTTGTTGGTGTAGATTCGTTGAAGCAATCAAATAAACAAGCCCTGGATGAAAAGATGACTCTTCCATCGAAACAAGTTCTCACCATACTTGATCTGATGGCAATGACCCCCTTCTTGAACTCCGGATCGTAGAAGGAACCCTGCGTAATGAAGGAATTAGGACTAGGCTGATTTGAAGGAATACCAAATCAAAGTAGGAGGAAGGAATTAAGAAAACAAGTGGTCGTTGAGGGAAGATGGGATCCTTGGAGAAGTCGTTGGCTTGGGAGGTAGAAGATCACACGCCAAGATTGAAACACAACCACACTACAAAACACTTGCTTCATAGAAAAACTACTCCTTCTTGTTTCATCATCCAAAAGCTCCATTTACCATGGGCGTACAAGAGGCTTTTATTGGCCTTTCAATCAATTTGAAATTCTCCATATCATGGAGAAATATTAGGGGGGTTACATGAAATGTGGAGGATTTGGTGGAGGGTTACATAGAATGTGGAGGATTTGGTGGAGGGTTACATGGAATGTGGAGGATTTGAATCCTTGGTCCCCACTTGAAGTTGGCGCCTCTTGGTGATTACTTGGCAAGGTGAGTTGGCATGGTGAGGTCCCCACTTTGAAGTTGTTTTGATGTGGCACCACTTGGTGATGACTTGGCAAAGTGAGTTGGCATGGCGAGGTGGTTTCCAAATCCAATGATGTGGCAAGGTGAAATGGCATGGTGACATGGCGCATCCTTCTCCATGGCACCCCTTGGAGATGACTTGACAAGAAGGTGATGTGGCATTCTTTGGTGATGAGTTGGCATAGATGGTCCATGATGATGTGGTGCTCCAAGTAAAGCTGGTCTGGCCCAATTTCAAGTAGCTCTTGAACTTGACTCAGTATAAAGCCTAAATGACTCTAATTGAACTTTAAAACCTCAAAAGAAAATAAAACAGGACTCAATAAACATACAGGACTCATACGAGACTTGAGTTCCTAGTCTCAATCCATAAAGAACTTGGTATTAGTTGAAGCTTCTTTCTGAACCTGGTGCCCCCACCAATTCTCCCCGGGTGGGAGGAACTCGACCCTGTCAAGTATGGTCCAGCCTGGCTTTGATATTGTTCAAATAAGTTCGGGTCCAGTCGTTGCAGGTCCTCTCTAGCGATTCAGGAGTCGTCAGATTTTGTTCTCCCTTGCCAACGGACCAAATATCGATAGTAATCCTTATTTTTGGTAGTGACAATCTTATTATCCAGGATTTGTTCAGTTTTCTCTCATTTTTGAGGAATGGTTGTTTGTGGATACTCGGGTAATGGTTCACTCTCAAAAATATGGTCAGGCTCAAAAGGCTCACTAGGTATCATCATGGGTTCCTTATATTCTATCAAGTCTGAGACATTGAAGGTCGGGTTGATACCTAGGTCTGAAGGTAATTCCAATATGTAAGCATTAGATCTAATCTTCTTTAGGACTTTAAAGGGGCCTGCACCACGGGTATGTAGTTTCTTGAAAGTCCCGGATGGGAACATGATCTCTCTCATAGAATTTCTTGACTTTCTTTCTTGAATTAGTCCTATTTTTATAGGATTCATTGCTCAAATTTATTTCATGATGCAAATCCTCAACATGCTATGCATAGGACTCAGCAGACTCAGAAACTTACACAAGCACTTACGAAATGCAGACTGAACTATGCATCCTTATTGAGAGGAATTTTATTGGACTCTCTAGGGCCTATACCTAACAGATTAATGACTCTCTAGGTTTGACCCTGGTCTGGCATGCACATGAGAATTTACCATGGGTTCCTAGCAAATGCCATAAGGTTTTCCAAAAGTATGTAGCAAAAGGAATAGGCTTTAAAAGCTCATGCATCCTAGTAATCTCATCAAAATGAAACTTAATGGCTCTAAAATTATGATAAGACTTAGGAAAAGGCAGGAAATAGGAATCCGAGACTTGGGGTAATTTAGGAGAATCTTGAAACAGACCTTGGTTACTCATGATGACCTTAAGATTAGAATTTTGATCTACAGGCGAGATGCTTCTAGGTAGTTGAAGGTCATCAGGAAAGTCTTCTAAAATAATGATTGGGTTCTTCTCAGGTACCTGAAGGAGTTCTTGTGTCGAAGCTAAAGTATTGGGTTCTTCCTGAGGGCATTGTCTTACGGGAACCAAGTCCTCACTAAATTTTGGTTGTTCTGATGTTTCAGGACTAGGCTCAATAATCTTTTCTTTACCAAAGGTTTCCTCATGTAAGGTACTAAAGTTGTTCTCTTCACAGTCTTCCCCTTCATATTCATCTATTAAACTTATGTTAGTCTCATACACATATTTACTAGGTTCAGATTTGCCTTCTTCCTTCCCTAGCCCTTCAGTTTGAGGATACCCTAAGTCTTGGGTATTAATGAACTCAACTTGTACTTCAGGGTTCTTACTCCTATCATTCATATGAGCTAATGGGATAGTAGGAGTTGGTTGGTCTAAGAAAAATTGTTTAGCTAGAATTTGGTTCAATTGGGCCATTAGATCATTTAGGCCTTTCAGCATGGTTTCAAGATTCGGGTCCATGGCTACACTGGACTGAGCTTGGATTGGTGAATATGGTGTCCCTGCTCTAGTTGTCATGCATGCAAATGGACTCAAGTTCGAGCTAAGGTTTCCTAGACCTAGAGCACAAATTAGAAGTCTAATTAAGTGAACCAACTAGCTAGTAGTACTTATGGGACTTAGCCAGGTAGGTGGAAGGGAGTGAAGGTCCCTGATTGCCAACCTTAGACACCAATCTGAGATTGGCCAGGTAGGCGGACCAAATCACAAGCCCTGATGTACCAATCCTAGACACCAAGCCAGTAAGCACACACCAATTAGCTGACACAATTAACTTGACCCTAACCTGAACCCAACTTGTTGGTGTCCCTAACCCACTAGGGCAATTAAGGTTCTAATCGATTTTAATTAGGGGTTAGGTTCGATGCACAATGTGGGCAGTTGTTCTTGGGCTAAGGACAGGTGATCAATCCTGCCCCCATGTCATATTGGTGCCCTTAATTGGATTAAAATGGATGCACACAATCATGCTGAAATTTATCCTACTGAAATTTAAAGCAGAACAGTACAAGAATTACAGTCCAAAAATTCTATGATTAAATAAAAATTCTGGAAAAATTATGAAAAATTCTATCAATTATAATGGATCTAACAAAATAAGAATCACTAAATTTGGATTTATGTGCTGAGAGAAATGAGTTAATGTTCAGACCATATTTGCAGAACTATTTACAATAGAACATGGAAATGATGCGGGAATTTTTATTTTTTTTGTGGTTTTTTTATAATGATGAAATTTAATACGGTGATAAATGACTTAAAATGGGACATGAAAAAAATTATTTCAATGCAAAATATGTAACTTGCCTTTGGAGCTGCAGACGGATTACAATCAGCCTACATAGAAAAAAAAAAACAGCAAGCAGACCCTAATACAGAAAATAGAAATTAACCCTAACCTAATGCAACCATGCTCTGATACCAATTTGATGCGGCACAATGATGAGAATGCAATCTAAATTATGAATTGAGAAATGAGAGCAATGAAGCCCATTAACAGGTACTAAATTTCAGATCAAAAGTATTAAGGTAAAGCTATGGAAGGAGCACGGAAATTTGGAACTTACGCCACGATGTAGTTATTTAAATCCTAGAGAAGATTAGGGCTAATGATTATGGAATCTAAACCTAGGAAAACTGTCTTCAATAACCCAGACTCAAGAATATTAGAAGGAAATTGTTATCATGATGAGCACTCCTTGTTGGTGTAGATTCGTTGAAGCAATCAAATAAACAAGCCCTGGATGAAAAGATGACTCTTCCATCGAAACAAGTTCTCACCATACTTGATCTGATGGCAATGACCCCCTTCTTGAACTCTGGATCGTAGTAGGAACCCTGCGCAATGAAGGAATTAAGACTAGGCTGATTTGAAGGAATACCAAATCAAAGTAGGAGGAAGGAATTAAGAAAACAAGTGGTCGTTGAGGGAAGATGGGATCCTTGGAGAAGTCGTTGGCTTGGGAGGTAGAAGATCACACGCCAAGATTGAAACACAACCACACTACAAAACACTTGCTTCATAGAAAAACTACTCCTTCTTGTTTCATCATCCAAAAGCTCCATTTACCATGGGCATACAAGAGGCTTTTATTGGCCTTTCAATCAATTTGAAATTCCCCATATCATGGAGAAATATTAGGGGGGTTACATGAAATGTGGAGGATTTGGTGGAGAGTTACATAGAATGTGGAGGATTTGGTGGAGGGTTACATGGAATGTGGAGGATTTGAATCCTTGGTCCCCACTTGAAGTTGGCGCCTCTTGGTGATTACTTGGCAAGGTGAGTTGGCATGGTGAGGTCCCCACTTTGTAGTTGTTTTGATGTGGCACCACTTGGTGATGACTTGGCAAAGTGAGTTGGCATGGCGAGGTGGTTTCCAAATCCAATGATGTGGCAAGGTGAAATGGCATGGTGACATGGCGCATCCTTCTCCATGGCACCCCTTGGAGATGACTTGGCAAAAAGGTGATGTGGCATTCTTTGGTGATGAGTTGGCATAGGTGGTCCATGATGATGTGGCGCTCCAAGTAAAGCTGGTCTGGCCCAATTTCAAGTAGCTCTTGAACTTGACTCAGTATAAAGCCTAAATGACTCTAATTAAACTTTAAAATCCCAAAAGAAAATAAAATAGGACTCAATAAACATACAGGACTCATACGAGACTTGAGTTCCTAGTCTCAATCTATAAAGAACTTGGTATTAGTTGAAGCTTCTTTCTGAACCTGGTGCCCCCACCAATGAATACATTCAAAGAAGCCAAAATAAAATGTTCCTAAGTATCTTTGGGACCATGCTCTCATTCATTTACAAGACATCTCTTGAATGGTCTACAATAAAGATAGCCATCCAGTTAGCTACAGTATTTATCTCCTGGAAGACATGCCTATAGTGAAAAGTGCACACCTTAACAACAAAATTACGATGTCTCATAAGAGAGGATGAATCATTTCTCCTTGCAAACAAACATGTATCCAGGTCATTATCGTAACAAAATTTCTCTCGATGATGAGGTAATCGATCATAAGATCTTCTAAGCATAGATGATCCTTATCCAGGCGATGCAAAGCTTCGCTACAGGAACTATTGGCACAATTCTATATGTCTCTAACACTATTATTAAAATTATCTTTAAGGTACATTAAAAATGGAACTCTCAAGAGATAAACACTCAACAAGTCGATACATGAGCAGGATAAAAGTCTTATGTCTTCATAATCCTAGAGATCATATCAATTAGCTCTATCACAAGAGTGAAGACACTTTTCTAAATAAATCTCACCGAGTGCCTCCTGGATTTAAATACTAAACTGTTCCTAGATAGCCATATTTTATCATATTTATTTTTAATGATGAAAATATAAATAAAACACCGTTGGTTTGGATATAAATTAAATGATTAAATTTTATGAACCACATAATCAAAGGTTTTGCTATATATAACATACTTTAAATTAGAGCTACACTAACATTCATACTTTTTTGAAAGAAAATTATGAAAGTTACATGAGATTAAACAAGACTGTAAAAGGAAGCAGATATTCGGATATGTTTTGAATATTTATTTATTTATATTTTTTTATTGATATGGATATGAATATTAGTTTGTGGCTGAATTTTGTATCTATGTTTAGATAACTTCATGTATGAAAACGGATCCTAATAGGTATTGTCCTATCCATTTAAACCCTTTTGGATACTACTTTTAAAAAATTATGCTAAAAACAGCAGTAGTGGAGGCAATCGGGGTCAATTGAATCAAATATGAATTAAGTTAGATATAAGATATATCAAAAATTTGTTAATCTGAGTTTAATATATTAATTAAATGGGTCAAAAATCCACACCCGAACTTGATCATTTTATTAAATGGATAATTTGATCTGATCTATAAAATGTTGGACTAAGTTAAACGGCTTAAGGTGTTAAGGGTTGCCATCCTTAATTGCTAATAATTGTATATAAAAAATTTAGAGCATGTCAATAATTGCAGAATTGATATAAGAAATTCAAGATTGGTTTGCAGAGGAGTGCCTGGAACGAGGTGTGCGGAAACACTATTCTGAGAATGAATTTCGCCTTGTCACGAAGGTATACAATGTAATAATCCCCAGGGCATGATAAATCCAACTCATTCCGGAGCCTCCTATCATGAGCATGAGTGCGTGGAGGTTTAACCCAGAGAACGCCTTCGGTTGC
Source organism: Areca catechu (assembly GCA_021397845.1). NCBI lineage: Eukaryota > Viridiplantae > Streptophyta > Magnoliopsida > Arecales > Arecaceae > Areca > Areca catechu. Next base: position 189,318,871 of record CM038050.1, on the reverse strand, counting down.
CGAAGAGAACACACACACACAAAAAAAAAAAAAAAAAAAAAAAAAAAAAAAGGGAAAAATGGGGATAAAATTTGGACAAGCAAAAAGGTTAGCATGACAATGAGGTTGTATTTAGCAACAGATAATCTATTCATATTACCAATAATTTAATGGAGCCTATCATATTACTGTATTTGATCTATTTTTTTGATAATAATTTATCGTATCGGATAATTTAAATTATCTTCCGAGATAATTTAAATTATCTCTAAAAGGAATGATAATCCAGGTTATCACCTTCTAAAGATTATCAAATTACATTTCCCTTCTTCCTTCATCCTCCCTTCCATATAATATAATATAATATTAATATATTATATTATATATTATAATATAATATAATATTTTATTTTATTTTATTTTAATATAATAAAATATATTATAGTAATATAATATAATATATAAATTAAATATATAGATTTAATATATTTAAGTAATATATTAAATATATAGATTTAATATATTTAAGTAATATATTAAATATATCATCTATTTAATATAAAAGTTTTTTATGTTAAATTTATTTAATACAACAATAATTTTTTTATTTTTATATAAAAATATAAAATATAAAAAATATTTTTTATAAATGAATAAAATATAAATTTGATTTAAAAATATTTTAAAATTTTAATTTTATATTATATAATATTGCTTGGATGTATTATATATAATAATCTATATTATGTATCAAATACAATAAACTATGTTTGTGCCACGCTGCACGTGCGAGGCATGATTACCGAGCTAAGAAGCCAGCCAAGCGCGTGCATGTGGTTTTTAAGCCAACACCCAGAAAGCCCATTTAGCTGTAAAACTAGTTATTTCGGAGCTTATCTGATCTGAAGATTTTGATCATGTGGATGATTGTAATAACTAGAGCAGGGTTGGCTGTTCTGATATTGAAAAAACTCACATACTTAAAAAAGCTCCTCTCACTTTTTTAGAGTAGATCCGAAGTGAGCTCAGCATTCCCTTTAGTAGCGCTCCTAAAGGAAATGTTAGCTACATACTTCAAAAAAGTCTTTTTGGAAATAGCGAAAGTAAACACTTACAATCAAGAAAGTGAGATAATATGCTCTTCGGCCTATATTAAAGGAAAGCCGAAGATATTCTCTTGAAAGGTTAAGTCTTCAGACCAAGACGACAACCCGAAGTCGAAGACATAAGGTTGATAAACTTAGCTTGAAACCATAGATGTAAAGACATGAGGCAGGGTCTTCGGACTAAGATAAAGATACGAAACCCAAGACAGGCTAATAAAACTTATCTCCTGGGCGAAGATAAGGATACGAAACTGAAGACATAGAGTCAATAACTTAGCTTCCGAACCAAGATAAAGATACGAAGCCATGAATATCAGGCAAGATCTTCGGACCAAGGCAAATATACGAAGCCGAAGACAGAATATCCTTTTACAAATCAAAATCTTCATTGAGCCCAATAATTAATTGAAATAAAACCGGGATATCATAACAACTGCCCCCCACTTCTAAGTTCGAAATAATTTTATTTCGAAAAATGGAAGTATTTAAAATTTGTCGTTTACTTGAAACTGTCATATTACGATGGCATTATACCTTGGCACGTCTTCTCATAATAACTGCTTGGCGGCATGTGGGATGTGGAGAAGACACATGTCATCGCCTCATTCGTCATTTCAAAAGAGACGTTTCAAATCTAGAAATTCTGAAAAACCTTTTTAGAAAAGAGTTTCTATTTTATCAAGGTAAAACACCTGGCAATTATCCGGAGATTGTTCACGGTTGAGAAGCCATCATAGCTATCCACGTCATTTCACAAGGATCACGGTTATCGCTTTATTAATGAGAAAATCGTACCCACGATCAAGGCCATTGATACGACGCATGATCGAGGAGATTTCCGAAACGTCTCGAAATCCTGCATTCTCAATTATAAAAGGAAAAAAGGTTTTAGAAGAAGAACTTTCCTTGCGTTTGCGCTCTAGAATCCGCCATTTTCCTTCGCAGTCTGCAACTTTCCTCCGCAGTCCACCATTTTTTATTTCCCGAAGGTTAGAGGTCTTTTCCTCCTTTTCTCCTTTCTTCTTTACAATGTCAAAATCCACTAGGCACCCTTCTTCTAGTTCTAGCAGAGGTTCATCGGGGGGTGAGATTGTTAGGGAACCACCGGAAAGGGAATCCGGTAGAAGTTCACCGGGAGGTGGGATCGGTAGGGGTTCACCTGAAGACGAAATCAATAGGGAGAAGAGTTCCAGTAGGAAGAGGAGCCCGGAAAGATCTCCGGATTTCGTCGCCAGTTCTTTTTCGCTTGCTAAAATAAAAGAGGTTAAGCAACGCTTTCATATCCCTCGAACCTTCAAACTTATCCTTCCAAAATCCAAAGAGAGAGTAGATAAACCTCCAATGCAATCCATTGCCATATACGAAGACCACCTCAAGGCTGGGCTTCGGCTTCCTCTCCACCCTTTCTTTACAAAAATCTTTAATCTTTATCAAATAGTTCTAGCTCAGCTAACCCCCAACAGTTTTAGGAACATCTATGGATTCCTAGTCCTTTGCAAACTTAGGAATATAGAGCCAAAGACATCCTTATTCACCTCTTTGTTTATGTTGAAAAGAGATTTTCATGGCAAAGGGTGGTGGGTTATAGGTCCTCGGCCAGGCCGAAGACTAATAAAAGGGACCACCAGTGCAATACATGGGTGGAAACCTTGTTTCTTTTTTATGTACTACACCCATTGGGGATTCAACACCGACTGGAGAGCTCCGCGTTTGGATACAAATGCCGAACAAAGGGTTCTGAAGGCCGATCTCAAAGACTTCGAAACTTTGTCAGAACCGGAAATTCCTTCATTCAAAGAATTGCTGAAGGAAGAAAATCTTCATCGAACTCATATCAGTGAAGTCCCAGTATTAGGTATAGAGATAGTGGTCTTCAGATTTTCATTCCCTCCGACTCCCTTCAACCTCACCTTTGGAATAGAGACAGTCATTCCACTTGAAATCAGTGTTCCTTCACTATACATGGAGAACTTTACTAAACGAGACAATCAAAAGTTGCTTTGATCAAACTTGGATCTACTAAAGAAAACCCAAGAATGAGCCAGGATAAGGGTGGCAGCTTTCAGCACAAGGTCATGTAGTATTACAACTCCTATGTCAAAGAAAAGTTGTTCAGGACTGGTGACCTGATGCTACACCGAGTTAAAGTATCCCAACCAGATAAGCAAGAAAAGCTATCCCTTAATTGGGAGGACCCCTATCAAGTGGATGGAGTTGTCAAACCTGGAACCTACCTATTGAAACAACTCGATAGAACTCTGTTATCTCGGCCATGAAATTTGGAAAATCTATGTATTTACTATCAATAATATAATGGCCGATTCTTTAATGAAAAGTTAATTTTCTTTCAGCTAACAAGCTTTGCAGAGAAAAAGGTGCTGTAATTTCCCAAGAATCATTTTGGCAAAAGACCTTGATAACCAGAAAGTAAGGGCTAACCCCTTAAAAGGATCCTCGAAGGCCTTTTATCCGAAAGACAAACTGAGCCAACTTAAATCTTGGTTGATTGAGAAGTGAGAGATAACCCTAGATGACCCTCAGAAGGCTAATCTCTTAATAGGACTCTCATAACTTTCAAGAATTATTTTGGTCAAATATCTCGACAACTAGGAAGCAAGGGCTAACCCCCTAAGAGGACCCTTAAAGACCCTTCATCCAAAAGATGATGAGTCGACCAAAATCTTGGTTGACCGAAAAGCTAGGGCAAACCACTTAAGATGACTCTCATAACCTCCAAGAGTCATTTTAGTCGAAGACCTTGGCAACCAAGAAGTGAGGGCTAATAACTTAAGAGGATCCTTAAAGGCCCTTTATCCAAAAGCGAACTGAGCCAACTAAAACCTTAGTTGATTTAGAAGCGAGGAATAACCCTATATGACCATCAGAGGGTTAACCCCTTAAGAGGACCCTCATAACCTCCGAGAGTCATTTTAGTCAAGGATCTTGGCAACTAGGAAGAAGGGTTAACCCTCTAAGAGGACCTTCGAAGATTCTTCATCCAAAGGTCGAACTGAGTTGATAAAAACCTTGATTAACTGGGAAGCGAGGGATAATCTTAAATGACCCTCAGAGGACTAATTTGTTAAGAGGTCCCTTGGAGCCCAACAAACATCATTATGATTGACATAATTTCAAGGAATGTCTGATGCACTAATCCTACAGATTGGGAAAATTTGGTCTCCAACATCAGAGAAGCTGACCTAGGTCTCTATCCTTTTGGCCTAAGTCAGGAATTAGGATCAGAACTGCATTACTATAGGTTTGGAGCTTAAATTAAAGCCAAAGGACACACCACTTGATCTTTTATGTTGACTAAATAGGGGCATCAAATTTAATCTAATGGATGCTTTCATTGGTGTAATATCTCGAAGCTATCAAGCAAATCAATTTTCCTAAAGAACAAATTGTAGAAGTCAGCTATTAAAAGTTTAGCTGAAATTGTCAAGTTTTATAATTCATCTCAAAAGCTAAGATTAGAATCTTTAAAGAAAAGTATTTCATTGGTAATAAAAAGTTATCTAGCTTGGTTATAGAACCAGGTTCACTAGTTAGATGAACCAATGTTTATAAAAAAGAATAAAAGCAATAAGGTAGAAGAGGCAATCTAAGCTTAGAGCTGGAGAAGCTTCGACTTGGGAGGAATCCTCAGTAGGCAAGGCAGGGGTGAAACTAGGGGCAACACCATCAAGACCCACTTTGGGTCTGTCCTTGTCGGAATTGGAGTTGTCCTCATCCAAGAAGCATAGGTCCAACTCAAGAAAGTGTCTGCGATCCTTTTGTGACACTCGATTTGTTCGATAATGAAAGTTTGGTGGTGTACTAGACTTTCAAGTCAGTAAATTCCTCGAAAGCTTTGAATGCTTCCACTGCCACGTGAGCTACCTCAATGACTTGGCCCTTAGCTTTCTTTTTTATCTTGGCTAGCTTATTCTCATCTTCTCTTCTTCCTTCAGGAGATTCTTATTTCATTCCCATCCAATGCCATCCATAAGCACTCTATTTCAGTGGCTATCTTAGCTGGAGCCTTTTTTTTCTCTAAAGCTTCAAAAGCCAACTCTATGGCCTTTTTCTCCACCTCATGGCCCTCTTAACGGCTTTCAAAGCATTCTTCTATGCTACTTCTCCTCACTGAGTCATCTCGGCAAGTTTGGATTTTGCCTCCTTCACAAAATCAAGCAGTGCTTAGGTAATGGTGGATTTGCATAGAAATTAATTGTTGATGCTGTGACATTACAAAACACACAAAAAAAAATACTCTCCCCCCTCCCCTACATGCAACATGTGCAATCTACACGCACGCCGCATGCAGGTCCATGTGTTTCCATGCATTTTCAATTTTTTATCATTTTATGTATTTATTTATTAACCATTTTCTCTTTTAATTATTTAATTAATTTTGTAACTCCCATAATGACTAGTTGAGGGTCTTTTGGGATTTTTCTTTGGAATTTTGAGCCTATAAATAGGCCTCTACCCCAGTCTTATAAGGCATCCAAAAAATTCTAAGCTATCCCTCTCTTCTATTCTTTTATTCTAAAAATTTCTAAAATTTCTTTTTCTCCTATCCTTTTTTGGTTTGAGATATTTGGATTGAAGATGAGGTAATTGACGTCCGTTTGAGAGCATGCCATCAACGAGTATTGTAGTTTTGGCTTCCGGGTTATATCTTGGAGGAGAGCACGTGGCCCAACTATTCTTCACATGAGAAGGCCAAATTTTTTTTAGGACAGTGATTTTATTCACCTTCCAGACCAGACTTCCTAACTTTATTCTACTATATTTGAATTTATTTTATTACACCAAATTTGTTCTGCCACACACACTACAAAAAAATATTTTTTAAATATTACAAAATTATATATAAAAATTTATATATATATATATATATATATATATATATATTTATCTATCACAACTAATAGTCTAAAGAAGATTTTGTATAGTTTGTAGTGTAAATATATAAATATAATTATTGATACTTAATTATAATTTACTTACCTTGCATATTTTATTTTAAAAAAAATTATATTTTTTGGTTATTTATAGCATAATATCTATTTATTTTGTATTATGCAAAATTAATTGAAGATCTCTACTGAACCTATATTGCAGCATCAAATTAATTTTTAAAAGGCTATGCAAACAAATTAATCAAAGTCTTTAGGATTTAGAGATAAATAACTTAATTAAAAATCTTAACAAACCATAGGTCCGATCACATTGATGATCATTTAAATAAAATTTTAGTTTTTAAAATATATATATATAAATATTTAAATTATTTAAATAAATTCTTAATAAAATTATTTTTGTTCTCCAGATCTTTTTCTCTAAACCTGACTTAGATCGATAGCAACCCTTAGGGATGATATCATTAGCCTTAAATCCAAAAAATTTGATGGATCCCATTTTAGGAGGTAGCAAAGCAAAATGAAGTTTTGGTTAACTACCTTAGAACTTTGGTTAGTGATTGACCAATCCACCTATTCCTCTAGTTCAACCATACCAACTACCCCAGAAGAGGATTACCTATGTAAAGGTAGAATCCTTAGTACTCTATCCAACTCACTCTATGATATTTTTCTGTTAGTTAAGAGTATGAAGGAATTATAGGATATCCTACAATCTGAATATAGCCTTATTGTTGTTCGGCTTGAACGATTCAATACTGCATCATTCCTTAGATTTAATATGGCAAAAGATAAACCCATCAATGACCAGCTTTATCAATTCCAAGAGTATCTTATAAAACTTCAAGCCAATAGAGATAATTTTTTTTGAAGGATTTAAGGTCTCTAGTCTTCTAGATAAAATACCTCCTTCTTGGAATGGCTTTGTAAAAAGTCAGCTCCAAAAGCAAAGAAAGCTTACCCTAGTCCAACTTCTAAACTCAATCAGGATAGAAGATCAACATAGGTCAAAAACCCAACAAACTAGAATTCTAAGTATCCAAGATTACATAATCCAATAATACCAAACCAACAACAATACTAAACAAAAATCAAAATCTAGATTTCAACCAAATCACTAATACCAGTCAAACCAACCTAACCGACCTAATCCAAACAAGTTCAAATCCAAAGGTAAAACCTTTAAAACCAATAATAATAGATCCAACAAACCTGCTCAAGGTCCAAGCAAAAGATTCTATTTTATATATGGGAGGACAAATCCTTTTGCAAGAGATTGCTTTCATCGAAAGAATGAGCCTTTTTATAAACCTTCTACTTCTTCCGAATCCCAAGCTCATGTAGTTGAAGGTCTAGAAGACTCCTTATAAATTTTGGAAGAGAGGATTCCTAATGTAGAATTTCTCAAAGTGTGGGGTGCCTAGCTAAGGTTAATATTTCTGAACCTAAAAAGAGAAAACCAGGACCTAAGATCATAGATATTGTATTTATAGGCTATATCCAAAATAGCAATGCCTATATATTCTTAATAAGAAAATTAGAGTTTAGTGATATAGTTGACAACTCAATCTTAGAAGCTAGAGATGCCTCTTTCTTCAAGGATATATTTTCTTTTAAGATTAGAATTTCTAGATCCCTAGAATGTGAACCATCTTCCTCTAAAGTCATAGAACCAGAACTAGAAATTGAACCTGAATTAAGAAATAAAAGAAAAAGAGTTAAAAATTTTTTTGGAGAAGACTTCTTTACATTCTTAGCAAAGGATAAACCTTCTACGTATGATGAGATGATGTCATCATCAAAATCATCATATTGGAAGAAAGTCATAGATAATGAAATTCAATCAATTCTAGAAAATAAAATTTGGATTTTAATTGATTTACCTTTATGAAACAAGTCTATAGGAATAAAATAGATTTTTTAAAAAAAATTAAGGGCAAATAGAATAATAGAAAGATATAAAATTAGGTTAATAGTAAAAGGGTTTACCCAAAATAAAGACATAGATTACTTTGACACATATACTCCTGTAGCGAGAATAACTATCTTAAGAACTTTAATAGTGTTGTGCCCATTCGGCTAGTCCCGGGTCGGGCCGACCCCAGGCGTCCGGTCGGCTGACCCTCGCGAGGGTCTGACTCCCCGGTTCTTGGAGAGAACCCCACGGCCCCTTTCCCGAAGGGCTGACCTGGGGAGCTTCCAGGGTCCACGGGCGCCTCCCCGTGCACGCGTCGGCTTCTTTGAGGCCTCGACGGGCGCCACGGTCGACCGGGCGACTCCCCTCAGCCGAGGCCGATCTGCTGTTAAAGGGGGGCCGCCCGAAGGTTCCAGGAGCCTTTCCCCCTGACAAGTTCTGAGATTTAGTTGTAACAGACTCCATTGCATAACCACGACTCCTGCTGCCAGGCCATCACCCTGACACTCCTGCCACGCCGCCAACCCACGATCTCGCCACCATGCCGATTCTCCTGGGGGCAAATCTGAGTTTTCCTAACTTGTTCCCCAACTGAATTTGGCGACACTCCATGCCTATAAAAGGCACCCGGGGGATCTCTACGAGGGAGGTAACTCTTTTCTTCCCCACCATGAACTCCTTTTCCTGAGTTCTTTCCATTCTGTTGCTCTGTTTCCTTCCCTAACTTAAGCATCGGAGTGTCCCCCGCCGGAGCCCCTCCGGCACCTAGGGACTTTTTGCAGGTCGATCTGTCGAGGAGCTCTCCGACGTACCCACCGAGCCCGGTCTCGAAGGAAGAGCGGCAATAGATTGGCACTAGAAGGAGGGCGCTTGAACCTTCGTTGCACTCCTTGTTCTAAAAGGAAAGATTGACAGGAAAGTTCCAGCCATGGTAAGAGGGAGAACCCGGAGTATTTCCACGAGGGGAGGGCGTTCTCATCTTGGGCCTGACACACCCCGCACGTAAAGCAATGTCGCTGCCACCCTGAGCCCACTATCACCCTAGGGTTGCAGCAATTCCAGATGCTGGTAAATCGCATTGAGATGCTTACCTCAGTGGTCCAGCGCTTCCAGGAAATGGTGGATCATTAACAGCAACCGCCGGCGGCTTCCTGTGTCAACAATCAGCCCGTCGCCGACGTCAGCTAGCGACCGGAGGTGCCCCCAACCCCGTCCCTTGCTGCTCCGAAACCTCAGAGGTCCTTAAGGGCCCGTGCTGAAGGAAAGAGGGCGAGGTCAGCTTCCCCCTCTTTCACCGACTCCGCTCCTCTTGACGTCTGGCGCCCTGCTGCAGACCCGCACGACTACGGCAGCAAAATCATGCGCATGGAGGAGCGCATCGCCGAGATCGTTGAGCGGTAGAATGCTGAGGGAGGACAAGCGCGCGACACTCGCCTGCCTTTCTCCATCGAGATCTAGGGAAGTCTATCCCCCGACATTTCAAGATCCCACAGGTGGACCCCTACGACGGTACCACCGATCCATTGGACCACCTGGGCACCTATAAGGCCCATGTGATGATGCAGGGCGCGTCCAACACCCTCCACTGCATCGCCTTCCCAGCGACTCTGAAGAAGGCCGCGCGGATGTTGTTCTCCGCCATCCACCCAGGTACGATCTGTTCCTTTTCTCAGCTCGAGACCCTTTTTCTTTCTCATTTCAAGACTTGCAGTCGGACTCCGAAGAACACCGACTGTCTCTTCCTCATCCAACAAGCGGAGGGAGAGATCCTTTAGGACTACATGGCCCGCTTCAACTCGACCGCTATGGAGGTCCCCGACTTGAATGAAGCGGTGGCCATGTCAGCCTTCAAGAGGGGACTCTGCTCGTCCAGGCTCACATTCTCCCTGGACAAAAAGCTTCCGTCAAGCTACACCGACCTGCTAGCCAAGGCACACAAATATGCCCTGGCAGAAGAACAATTGACGAACTGATGCCAGGCTGAGGGGAGGTCAGCCCCAAAGAAGCGTGGTGACAAGGTCCCTACAGTCCGACCTCCCGACGACGATAGCCGATCCACCCGGTGCCAGAGCCCCAAGCAGAGGGACTACCTCAAGCAGTTCAACAACTATGCACCCCTCTCCCTGCCGCGGGAGAAAATCCTGATGGAGATCGAGAACGAGGCCTTCTTCCAAAGGCCTTGACCGATGAGAGGTCCCCCTGCCTCCAGGAATAAAAACAAATACTGCCGGTTCCACAGGAACCACGGGCACGACACGGAAGAGTGCCTCCAGCTGAAGGACGCCATCGAGGACATCATCAGGAGAGGATATCTGAACAAGTACGTCCGACCCCGCCGGGATCGAGTCGGGACTTCAATTGTCAGAGATCCCCTGAAGGAGGCTGAGCTCCCTAATCAGCATCCCACAGATGGAGGCGTTGGCATGCTGCATCGACGATCTGATTGGGGGCGGAAGGAGGGCCAGGACATTGTAAAAAGGCCCAAGGGATCCAATATAATCAGTTTCTCTGATGAGGACCTCTCGGAGCCTCCTCTCCCGGGCGATGATCCTATGGTTGTATCGGCTATCATCGCCAACTATGATGTAAAACGCATCCTTATTTATAATGAAAGTTGCGCGAAGGTTTTACTGTATGACGCTTTCGTCCGGATGAACTTGTCCAGGTCTAAACTGCGGGAGTCCATGGCGCCGCTCACTGGCTTCGAAGGAAACTCCGTCGGGATTGAGGGGGAGATTGCCTTACCCGTGACCCTTGGGATGGAACCTTACCAGCGAACCTTCTCCGTCAACTTTATGGTCATCCGTACGACCTCAGCGTACAACGCAATTTTGGGTCGGCCAGCCCTTAACAAGTTTCGGATCATTGTATCTACTTACCATCTACTGGCCAAGTTTTCGACCCGTGATGGAGTTGGGGAGCTGAGGGGAGACCGTAGAGTAGCCAGGCAGTGCCTAGCTATTCACGACCAGCAGTTGGACGGGCACCCAACACTTGAGCAGCTTGATCCCAGAGACGAAACCGACAACCACGAACAGCCCATCAAGAAGATTGTATTTGTGCCCCTTAAAGAGGATGATCCCACGAGAGTCCTCCAAATAGGAAGCGCTCTGGAAGAGGGGGCTAGGCAGGAGCTGGTCGGCTTCTTAAGGAGCAATGCAGATATCTTTGCCTGGTCAGCATCGGACATGCCAGGCATTCCGATAGATATTATCACCCATCAGCTCAGGGTGGATCCTACCTATAGGCCCGTCCGGGAAAAGAAGAGGAGCTTCGCCCCCGAAAGGCAAAAGGCCATTGAAGAGGAAGTGAAGAAGCTCTTCGATGCTGGCTTCATCAGGGGTCTCATTACCCAGAGTGGCTGGCCAATGTCGTCATGGTGAAGAAGGCTAGTGGGAAGTGGAGGATCTGTGTGGATTACACATACCTCAACAAGGCGTATCCCAAGGATAGTTTTTTCTTGCCGAAAATTGATCAACTGGTAGATGCGATAGCTGGCCACCAACTCTTGAGTTTCATGGACGCTTTCTCCAGGTATAACCAGATCAGGATGCATCCTAAAGATGAGGAGAAGACGACCTTTGTCATGGACAGGGGCCTGTATTGCTATAAGATGATGCATTTTGGCCTAAAGAATGCGGGCGCCACCTTCCAAAGGCTGATCAACCGAGTCTTTGAAGCTTAGCATGGAAGAAACATGGAGGCGTACGTCGATGATATGATTGTCAAAAGCCTCCATAAGACCGACCACATCAGGGACCTGCAAGAGTCCTTCGATGCGCTGAGGCGCCACAGGATGAAGCTAAACCCTGCCAAGTGTATCTTCGGGGTGACCTTCGGGAAATTTCTCGGCTTCCTGGTTACTCAAAGAGGTATTGAGGTCAACCCTGAAAAAATCAAGGACATCATCGACATGACTCATCCGACTACTAAAAAGCAGGTGCAAGAGCTTACAGGTCATATTGCTTCTCTCAGCCGCTTCATCTCTCGGTCGGCCGAGAGATCCCTCCCATTCTTCAAGACCTTGTACCGGTCAGACCGCTTCCAATGGACTGATGAATGCCGGTCAGCCTTTGAAGCTTTGAAGGACTACTTGAGGAATCCTCCGCTCTTGGCCAAACCAACGGAGGGGGAAGTGCTATATTTGTACCTGTCAGCATCTAGCAAGGCCGTTAGCGCTGTCCTCGTGCGGGTGGGGGAAGGCGACCATCAGAAACCTGTCTACTACATTAGCAAGGTCCTCCACGATGCTGAGGTCAGGTATCCTAAAGTGCAAAAGCTGGTTTACTCACTGGTTATAGCGGCAAAGCGCCTCCAGCCCTACTTCCAGGCATATCCGATCGTCGTGTTGACGGACCAACCTCTCAAGGCGATCCTCCGAAGCCCTGACACCTCTGGACGGCTCGTCAAATGGGCCATCAGGCTGGGCGAGTTTGACATCTCCTTCCAGCCATGGTCATCCTTAAAAGCCCAAGTGATAGCTGATTTCATTGCGGAGTGTACTTGGGGGACGGAGACGACCTCGACAACAGCCAAGATGCCTGTGGCTGACCCTGTGAGAGAAGCCAAGCCTGTTTGGACCTTGCATGTAGATGGAGCTTCCAATCTCTCGGGGTGCGGTGCAGGCTTGATCCTGGCTGACCCTGACGGGCAATGTTTGGAGTATGCCCTGCATTTTGCGTTCCAGGTGTCGAACAACCAGGCAGAGTATGAAGCTCTGCTGGCAAGGTTGAAGATAGCAAATGAATTGGGCATTGGTAGGGTCCGTGCCTTCTCCGACTCCAAACTGGTAGTCAACCAGGTGAAGGGCGAATTCGAAGCGAGGGATCCTTCCTTGGTCAAGTACTTGGACAAGGTACGGGACCTAGTGTCACAACTTAAATTTTTTGAGATCCTTTATATACCCCGGCAACAGAACTCCCGGGTGGATGCCTTGTCGCGGCTGGCCACCGCCGCGGTTAGTATCTCCGTCGGACCTTCGTGGGACATCTGCAGCACCCGAGCATTGCTGAAGAGCCGACGGAGATCCACCAGGTTGAGCAAGAAGCCTCGTGGATGGACTCGATCCGTGCATTCCTAATGCAAGGGACCCTTTCGGATGACCCGGCGGAAGCCAGGCATGTCCGCTTAACGGCCTCTAAATACATCATTCTTGATGGGGCCCTTTACAAGCGTTCATTCTCACAACCATTGTTGAAATGCTTGGGACCGGTCGATGCGGACTACGCGCTCCGGGAGGTGCACGAGGGCATCTATAGCGATCATCTCGGAGGGAGATCCCTAGCTTACAAAATCATCCAGCAGGGGTACTATTGGCCTACAATCCAGAAGGATGCCTTGGACTTCGTATGAAGGTGCGATACGTACCAGAGGTACTCCGACGTCCAAAGAAGGCCCGCCAGACAGCTGGTCGCACTCACGGCGCCTTGGCCATTTGCATAGTGGGGCATGGACATCCTAGGACCTTTCCCCCCAGCCTCCGGTCAGTGAAAGTTCCTCCTCGTAGCCATTGATTACTTCACTAAGTGGGTAGAGGCAGAAGCATTGGCACAGATAACGGAGGCCAAAGTGGAGAACTTCGTCCGGAACTGTATTATCTTCCAGTTTGGCATCCCGAGGATGATAATCATCGATAATGGAAGACAGTTTGACAACTCTCAATTCTGGGGTTTCTGTCAACAATACCATATCGCCCATCGGCTTACTTCGATCGCCCATCCTCAGTCCAATGGAGAGGCTGAGGTTACTAATAGGACTATCCTGCATGGGTTAAAGACCCGGCTGAATGAAGCCAAGGGGCTCTGGGCGGAAGAACTTCATTCAGTGCTTTGGACGTATCGGACAACTGCCCGGACGGCAACGAGGGAAACCCCGTTCAACCTAACCTTTGGGAGTGAGGCTGTCATCCCTGTGAAAGTCTCTCTATAGTCCCTGCGGATTGACCGGTTCGTCGAGCCGGCCAACTCGGAGTAACGGAGGGCTGACCTGGATCTGCTGGACGAGACCCGACTCCGAGCAAGTATGATGATGGCGACCCACCATCAAAAGATGGTTAGATATTACAATTCGCGGGTTAAGACGCGGACTTTCCAAGTTAGAGATCTGGTCCTACAAAAGGCGGAGGTTTCAAGGCCAACCGAACATGGAAAGCTTTCTCCCAATTGGAAAGGCCCCTGTCGAGTTACTGAAGTAATTCGAGCTGGAATCTACCGACTCGCACACTTGGACAGGCGACAGATAACACGCCCATGGAATGTAGACAACCTTCGCAAGTACTATCAATAAAGTCTATAACTTCTCCAACTTCTTCCAACCCACTCCGAAAGTCTGACCCTGGTCGGCAGCGGCTCTAGGGCAGCCCACTCCGAAAGTCCGACTCCAGTCGGTAGAGGCTCTAGGGCAGCCCACTTCGAAAGTCCGACTCCGGTCGGCAAAGGCTCTAGGGTAGCCCACTCTGAAAGCCCGACTCCGGTCGGCAAAGGCTCTAGGGTAGCCCACTCCGAAAGTTCGACTCCAATCGGTAGAGGCTCTAGGATAGCCCACTCCGAAAGCCTGACTCCGGTCGGCAGAGGCTTTAGGGCAGCCCACTTCGAAAGTTTGACTCCGGTCGGTAGAGGCTCTAGGGCAGCCTACTCCGGAAGTCCGACTCCGGCCGGCAGAGGCTCTAAGGTAGCCCACTCCGAAAGTTCGACTCCGATCGGTAGAGGCTCTAAGGCAGCCCACTCCGAAAGCCCGACTCCGATCGGTAAAGGCTCTAGGGTAGCCCACTTTGAAAGCCCAACTCCGGTCGGCAGAGGCTCTAGGGCAGCCCACTCCGAAAGTCCAACGCTGCCCAGCGGTCATCCCAAAACAACCCCCGTGGGATCGCGGGGAAGACAGGCCACAACATGGGCTGACTCGTGGATGGGGATCGGAAGCAGGCATTCAAACGCCTGACTCGAATTAAACTATCATTCTCAACTACCCTACCGGCTTCTGGCCCGGGTGGGCCGACCGGGAGTACTTAGGAAAATTTCAGAAGAAAAAATATTTGTTTCATGCCCGTCGGCCGTTTCGAAGGAGCTCGTGACCCTGCGATACCGTGGAGCCGACCGGAGGTACTTAGAAGAATCTCAGAAAAAAGATATTTGTTTTACGCCCACGTACACTGGAAATGGCCAAAAAGTCTTCTCATTCATTTCAAAAGGAGGTATTTACAAAAGAGGGTGGGTCGGACCTTTACAAACTCCTTAGGTCCGACCCACGAGAGATGCGTCGGGGGCCACAACCCCGGTCCCATCGGCTATAACTGGGGGATCTGCCAGGACGCAGCAGCTAGGGATTCCACTGGGGAGGCCACCACTTCCATGTCGGCTGGCGTTGGGGTTTCGGCCCTAGACTCTCTAGCCTCGCCTTCCGCTAGAGCCTCTGCCTGGGGTTCCTCTCCCTCGGTCGGGTCCTGCAACTCGGCGCCCGACAAGTCCAGCCCCTGGAAGAGTGTGACCACCTTCTTTAGGAATTCGTCGTAGCCTTCCTTGTAGAAGTCCGACATCGCCTCCTCCACGTCCTTAGTGAAGCCGTCGGAGGCTTTGTATGCCGCCACAGCTCCCTGAACCTGCCTCGTGGCCAGTTCTTTGGACTCCTCGAGCTGGGTCGCCAACCGTGCCACCGCTGCCTGTTCGGCCTAGGCCCTTCAGTCGACCTCCGCAGACCGCTTCTCTTCCTCTCCTAGCCGGCGGGCGAGTGAGTCCACCTTCACCTTCCTCTTCTTCAACCGGGCCTCGCAGTCGGCCAGCCGACTCTCGGCCTCTCTCAGAGCCGCTTTTGCCGACTCCGTCTCCACTTGGGCTACCGCCAAGCTTTCCTCAGAAGATTTCATAGATGCCGTTGCGGCCTCCTGGGTCGCCTCCAGCTCCTGGACCCTCTTTGTGGAAGTCTTGGCAACATGCACCACTCGGCAGATGCCATCATCCATCAGGGAGATGCCGTGGAGGAGCTGCAAACGTACGACCGGGTTAGTGCTATGCCTGAAGAAAGAAAGATAAAGGAGTAAAGAGACGAGTTAAAGTCCTTACCCTCATGAAGTCGCGGTAATACTCCACGGTTACATCGATCAGATTTCTCTGGATCGACACCTCCCAGTCGGCATCTGTCATGGCCCCCCTCAGTAGGCTCCGTGCCCTCCTAGGGTGGTCAAGTGTGCCCCGGTGCTGGAACTCTTCCTAGCGGATTTCTTCGTCCGACTGCTCGGCTTCCCTGTCGGCTGCCCCCTCCACGGCCAGCCTCTTGCCCTTGTCAGTCGAGGGGACTACCTCCTCTGGACCGACAGGCATAGGGGTTGGCGCTGCGGCTGTGCCGGATGCCCCCGGTTGCTCCTGCTCCGGTTGGATACTGGCCCTCTCGGTGGAGCCGGTGCCCCCGCCGCCTTCCTTGCCATGCACTCGATGAGGGGGATGCCATCTTCGTCCGACTCCACCTCGACGACATGGACGGGTTGCTCCTCCTCCCACCTCTTCTTTTGTCGTTCTGCGACCGGCACGGAGGCCGATTCCAGGATGGCCCGCTTCCGCACCGCCCTTCGGATGACTTTGGATTTGTCGATCCTCTGCATCCTTCCTCCTGTCGCAGGAAATTCAGAGTTAGCAAAAGAGAAGGGAAAAGAGCTAAGAATCTATAAGAGAGGAGGTCGATCCTTGCCTAGGACTCCTTGGGGGCTGATCCCCGCCTGGTGAAGGGTTCCCTCCCCCAGCAGCTCGAATGCCGCTGTTGGGCCGGCTCTACTGATCTCATTGAATGTGCCCTGGTCGGCCGTCGAAACCAACCTCCCCTCGTGGACCCTCGGCCACGGTTCTCTCCACAACAGCTCAAACCCCCAGGGCTCGAGACTGCTGACAAAGAAGAACCGAGTCTTCCACTCGTGGACGGTCGACGGGAGACACTTTAGAATTTTTCGGCCTTGGCGGGGAATGAACAAAATCCATTCCCGACTCCTAAAGTCCCTCTTCAGGTAGAAGAAGTTACTGAAGAGGGACAGACTGGGTTCGGACCTAGCCTTGCGGCACAATACTATGAAGCAGCATATTACCCGAATGTTGTTCGGGGTCAGCTGCACCGGGGTTACCCTGTAAAAGTTGAAAATTTCTACGAACAGAGGGTGCAGAGGAAATCTCATCCCGACCTTAAGGTGGGACTCATACATGGGAAGGGTCCCTGGTCCTAAGGAGTTATTCGCTCTCCCCTCTCGGCTCGGGAGCTTAAGATGCAGGGTGGAAGGGAATGTCGTACACTGCCCTAAGTTTCTCGACCCGTTCCCGGGTCATGGTCGAAGGTATCTCACTCAGCCCTGGGTCCCTAGGCCTATGGGTCGGACCCGGGTCCCTAGGCCTATGGGTCGGACCCCTACTACCATACGCCATTGGGGCTAAGAAAGGAAGAAGGAAGGTCGGGACTAACCTGGGACTGGACTCCTAGAAGCCGGGTTTCGCGGAAGAAGGAGAGGACTCTATCTTGCAGAGCGCGGGCGCAGCAGGAAAAACCCTCCCGTCTTGCTTCCCCCTCCTTTTATGGGCCTCCAAGGGAAGGGGGAGAAGGAAGGGGGGCGGCAGCTGCCCGTCCCGTGCGCACCCTAGCTGTCCCATCGGGAGCCGCAGTCGCCCGAGTTTCAGAGTTCGAAGCGCCCGGGGCATCCCGTCGTGCGGATAGCGATTCGTGTGAACATCGGATCAGCGGTGCGGGACCAACCTGGGGGGCAACGCTGACCGCCCAGATGCCACCATGTGGCACGATGCTCTGCTCCACCCCAGATCAATGCAGGACAGCCTGGCCTTCATTATGGCGCCTGACCCGCATTAACTGCCCCGCCTGTGCTCCAACGAGTGGCTGACAGCTATCCAAGGAGCCGTTCGAGGGGGATTCGAAGCGACCCGATGCCTCGACCCGGAATCCGTCGCAGGTGCACATAATCATGCTCCTGCTCTTTGAAGCCACGTGACCCCACAAGGCCCAAGAGCAGAGGGACAACTGTTGTGCCCATTCGGCTAGTCCCGGGTCGGGCCAACCCCAGGCATCCGGTCGGCTGACCCTAGCAAGGGTCTGACTCCCAGGTTCTTGGAGAGGACCCCACGGCCCCTTTCCCGAAGGGCTGACATGGGGAGCTTCCAGGGTCCACGGGCGCCTCCCCGCGCGCGCGTCGGCTTTTTTGAGGCCTCGACGAGCGCCACGGTCGGCAGGGCGACTCCCCTCAGCCGAGGCCGATCTGCTGTTAAAGGGGGGCCACCCGAAGGTTCCAGGAGCCTTTCCCCCTGACAAGTTCTGACATTCAGTTGTAACAGACTCCATTACATAACCACGACTCCTGCTGCCAGGCCATCACCCTGACACTCCTGCCATGCCGCCAACCCACGATCTGGCCACCACGCCGATTCTCCTAGGAGCAAATCCGAGTTTTCTTAACTTGTTCCCCAACAGAATTTGGCGGCACTCCATGACTATAAAAGGCACCCGGGGGATCTCTGCGAGGGAGGTAACTCTTTTCTTTCCCACCATGAACTCCTTTCCCTGAGTTCTTTCCATTCTGTTGCTCTGTTTCCTTTCCTAACTTAAGCATCGGAGTGTCCCCCGT
Organism: Areca catechu; assembly: GCA_021397845.1. Classification (NCBI taxonomy): domain Eukaryota; kingdom Viridiplantae; phylum Streptophyta; class Magnoliopsida; order Arecales; family Arecaceae; genus Areca; species Areca catechu. The sequence continues at coordinate 189,300,361 of CM038050.1, read as the reverse complement.
CGGAGCCCCTCCGGCGCCTAGGGACTTTTTGCAGGTCGACCGGTCGAGGAGCTCTCCGGCGTACCCACCGAGCCCGGTCCTGGAGGAAGAGCGGCAACAAATAGCTTTAGCCTTAATTTATAAATTAATAATCTATCAAATGAATGTAAAAACTGTATTCTTAAATGAAGAATTAGAAGAAGAAATCTACATAAACCAACATCAAGAATTTGAAGTAAAAGGACAAGAACATAAAATATGCAAACTAATCAAATCACTTTATGATTTAAAATAAGCTCCTAGATAATAGCATATTAAGTTTGATAAAACCATCTTAAAAAATAGCTTTAAAATAAATGAATATGATAAATATATATATTATAAAGATAGGATACTGATTTTATAATATTATGCTTTTATGTAGATGATATACTATTATTTGGAATATCAATAAAAATAATTCAACAAACTAAAGGCTATTTATCAAATAATTTTGATATGAAAGACTTAGGACAAACTGATATAATCTTATAAATAAAACTTAAAAGAGTAGATAGTGGAATAGCAATATGCCTAGCACACTTAGTAGAGAAAATGCTTTAAAAATTTGAATACTTTGATTTAAATCCTATCTTTATCCCTTATAATCATAGCTCTCACTCAATTAAAAATTTAAAAAAACCTGTTAATCAATTAGGATACTCTCAAAGGATAAGATCTCTATTATATATTTCAAATAGAACTCATCTAGATATAGCTTATAAAGTAGGTAAACTAAGTAGGTATACTAGTAATCCTGGTAAAGAATATTAGAAAGCTCTAAAAAAAATCTTTAGATATCTTAAAAAATCTTAGATTACTCTCTAGTATATTCTGGTTATCTAGAAGTACTTGAGGATAAGTGAAGCCAATTAGATAACATATAACTTAGATGTTAAGTCCACCATTGGATATCTCTTCTTGTTAGGAAGAGCTATAGTATCTTGGAGCTCTTGTAAATAAACAAGAATTACTAGAAGCATATTAGAATCTGAATTAATAGCTCTTAACACTACATGTACTGAAGCACAATGGCTAAAAGATTTGATAAATGATATAGAAACTCTTTCATCAAAAATCTCAAAATTTCTTTAAATTATGATTGTAGAGCTCTAATTAATCTGTTAAATCAATAGATAATTAATAAAAAGATGATCAATCATATCTTGATCAGATACAAAACTGTAAGAAATAAAATAAAAGAAGTGATATCACTGTTGTTAGGATATGTCGATTCAAGCATGAATCAGTCGCCGGTTTGACCGCTCAAGTAATCCCTCCCGAACTAGACACTTTGAACCGGAGCACCCAGAGGAAGCTGAGTGAATGGGCAAAGCGACGACATGGTCTTCGACCTTAGCCGAAGACACCGGCCCAAAGGAGAATAGTTCGAAGATGACGCCGACTTCACCCTACAATTCATCCTGAAAAGAACAGTTCCGCCACGAACAACAGATGTGTCTTCGGACTATACAGGAAAAATAGGACGAAGACACTTCTCCAGTCCGGTAATGGCCCCTCCTAAAGAAGAGGCCCGAAGGCAAATCTCCGACCAACCTCAAACCCACTGGAATGTGGGCGTGATAGTTATGATCAATTGCCTGGCTATCACCTCCAAATCATAACTACATCGAAGTAGCCACGTGGCCATTAAATCTGACCGTAACGCCTCTAACCTGGCCGGTACCTCTCGACAACCATCCACGGTTATGGGCGAAGGAAAGTCGATTAGCCCCTGTCTCAACCGTAGGATGGGAGACAACCGCGCGTTAGACCAGCCATTATAAATACTGGTAAGAGGGGACACTCAAGGTAAGCATAACAAGATCCTAGAAAAATAAGAGTTCCTTTCATCGCCATCTCCCTCCTCTTCAAAATACTCCCCATTTTGTTGCTGGAACCCATCTCTAACTTAGGCATCGGAGTGTCCCCCGCCGGAGAACATCCGGCTAGGGACCTGTTTTGCAGGTGAACAAGGGGAGTGAACCTGTGATCCAGCAGCTCCGCCCGGTTAAAGGGGATTCTACACCAATAAATTGGCGCGCCAGGAAGGGGACATGACCTAAGCATCTACTGCTAGCTCCCCTCCTTAGAAAAAGGGGAGTGCAAGAAGGTTCTAATGGCGAAGGAAAAATCTCAGAATCCCTCAACAAGCAGAGGTCGCACTCCCTCTCAGAGGGGCGACCCCTCGGCAGGGAACGACATTCCGCCTCCCATGCTCATCGTGGGATAACAATAATTCAAGGCTCTTCTGAACCAAGTCGATGCTCTCACGACTATGGTTCAAAATTTCCAAGACAGGGCCCTTCAAGTGTGGCATCCGCCAGCCACCTCCAGACATAGCCATTAATCCAAGAGGAAAGTAGACCATCAACACGAGTCCACCCATCTTTCCCTCCATGATCGACCCTCTTCCGAGGGCTGAAGCTCTCGAAACCCAAAGCCAACCAATTCACTGTGGAGAGGAAAGAGACCCAGACGGTCTCTTTGCTTCCTCCGAGGACTCCACTCCTGAAAGGGACCTGCCGAGGAAAGCCTGCCCCGATTACGAGGGAAAGCTTAAGGCCCTTGAATCGGAGGTCACAAAGCTTCAGGACCAAAGGAACCACGGAGACCTCATGGCTTACAAGTTGTGCCCTCCATTCACCTCTCGCATCATGGCCGAAATCGTTCCTCGACACTTCAGGGTTTCTCAGATGGAGCCCTACGATGGCACCACTAACCCGCTTGATCATCTGGGCAGTTTCAAAGCCCATATGATGATTCAAGGGGCCTTAGACGCACTATACTGCCTTGCCTTCCCGGCTACTTTGAAGAAAGCATCTCGGATATGGTACTCGAGCATATGTCCAAGTATCATTAATTCTTTCTCCGAACTAGAAAAATTGTTTGTCTTGCATTTCATGACCTGCCGCAAGATGCCCCGAAACACGGACACACTGCTCCTCCTTCATCAGAATGAGAGGGAAGGCCTGTGAGACTATATCTCCAGGTTCAACTCGGCTACGCTCGAGATCCCTGATCTCAACGAGCATGTGGCCATGTCCGTGCTAAAAAAGGGGCTCCGATCTCTAGGCTTACTTTTTTCTTGGATAAGAAGTTTTCCATAAGCTATACTGAGCTCCTATCTAGGGCTCATAAATATACCGATGCCGAAGAACAAGCGGCGAATTGATGGCTAGCTGAAGAGAAACTCCTCCCAAAAAATAAGAACAACAGGGAGCTAGGCCCCCCTGCACCCCCCAACAACAACAACAATAATTCTAATCGGTGATGAAGTTCCAAGACCAGAGCATCAGGCGAGAGATTCGACTCCTATACCCCCCTTAATCTTCTCAGAGAAAAGATCCTGATGGAGATAGAAAAAGAAAGCTATCTTTAACGATCGCATCCCATGAAGGCATCCTCTTCTGTGAGGAACGGGAATAAATATTATCGATTCCATCAGGACCATGGCCATGACACTGAAGAGTGCATCCAACTCAGGGATGCCATTGAAAATCTTATTAAGAGGGGTTACTTGGGGTGGTACATCGGTTGCCAGAACCTTCTTCCCAGCATTGGCTTTCAAACGAGGTTCCTTCCACTCACTATTGAAACCCCATGGTTAAGTGGAGGAGACAAAAACAAAATTGGGTTTTCACCCATGGATAGCACTAGGCATGTCCTTCATTATTTTGTGGCCAAGAGAGGACCAATAACCCATCATCCGTGACTGTGAAAATCCCTCTTCAAAACAAAGAGATAAGTGAATAAATTGATCCCAGGCCTCACGTTAGCCATGTGACACCGGACCAAGAATCCATAGATATTCCGAATACTATTCTGAGTCAACTGTGCGGATACAATCTGATACATATGAAAGACCTTGACGAAGAAAGGGTGCATCGGGAAGCAAAGACCAGCCTTTAAATGATCTTCATACACAGTGATGCACCCAGCGGGAGACCTATTCACCTGCTCTTCAGGCTTCGAGAGTATCAGAAGGAATCCTTTGGGAACATGGTAATGCTTCCGAAGGTGGGCTATCTTCCTGAGCAAAATAAAACTAGGGACCAGTTCCGATCTAACCACATCACCGGCACCGGAAGGCCCAACCTCCCCCCACTAGCAACACGAACTCCTACGGACTTGACCATGGTGGGAAAAAGAAACTGGGAAGGAACAAAAGAATCCTACCTGCGGAAGAGACTGAGGGCTGGAAGCGAGAAAAGCTGAATAAAAGGTAAAGTAAACAAAGGTAGAGAAGCTTCCTCAACCAGTCCTCCCTTTTCCCTCATAAAGGGACAAGAAGTATCTAGGACACCTCCTCGAAAGGAGAGATCATCTCTCTTTGACTCCACCATGTACATGGACACCGAAAATGGATACAAAACTCCAAACAGCCCCAAGCTGATTTGACACGGGAAGAACTGAAAGTCATAATCCACGTGACCCCAATCAACGGTAGAGATGAAGCCCACATCTTTTCCAAGGGACAAGAAGAGGCCACACCCTCCACCCAAATCCCAATGAAAAGATCAACTCAACCATTATAATGGAGAAAAAGGGAAGCGACCTCTCGATTGACCCTTTCCTTTTTCACACTCCAATTAGGGAACGACAGTTGTCCTCAACTTGATCTTCGAATCAACTGGTAGTTATGGCAAGCAGCCAAACCAGAGATTTTATCATCATTGGCCACACCTCCCTCCAGAAGAAAATGATAATTCGGCGATACTCTCACTCTTCGAGGTAAATCACTGCTTCGAAAACTGAGAGTGGGGGGCAATTGTTAGGATATGTCAATTTAAGTATGAATCAGCTGCTGGTTCGATCGCTCACGCAATCCCTCTCGAACCAGACACTTCGAACCGGAGTGCCCAGAGGAAGCTGAGTGAATGGGCAAAGCAACGACATGGTCTTTGGCCTTAGCCGAAGACACTGGCCCGAAGGAGAACGGTCCAAAGACAACGCCGACTCCACCCTGTGATTCATCCTGAAAAGAACAACTCTGCCATGAATAGCAGAGGTGTCTTCGGACTATTCCAAGAAAAACAGGACGAAGACACCTCTCTAGTCCAGCAACAGCCCCTCCTGAAGAAGAGGCCTGAAGGCAAATCTCCGACCAACCTCAAACCCACGCGAACATGGGCATGACGGTTACAATCAACTGCCTGGCTATCACCTCCAAATCATAAATACATCGAAGTGGCCACGTGGCCATTAACTCTAACCACAACACCTCTAGCCTGACCGGTATCTCTCGACAACCGTCCACGGTTACGGACGGAGGGGAGTCAATTAGCCCCCTGTTTCAACCATAGGATGGAAGACAAAACCACGTGCTGGACTAGCTATTATAAATACTAGTAAGAGGGGACACTCAAGGTAAGCATAGCGAGACCCTAGAAAAATAAGAGTTCCTTTCCTCGCCATCTCCCTTCTCTTCAGAATACTCCCCATTCTGTTGCTGGAACCCGTCTCTGACTTAGGCATCGAAGTGTTCCCGTCGGAGAACATCCAGCTAAGGATCTATTTTGCAGGTGAACCAGGGGAGCGAACCTGTGATCCAGCAACTCCGCTCGGTCAAAGGGAATTCTATGCCAACAACTATAATTTATAAGATCAAGAAATAATCTGGTAGATATTTTAATCAAAGGCCTTCCAAAGGCTGCGGTATCTGAGACATTGAGGGGATGGGGATTAAGCTCATATATTGATTACCAAAGTGGACCCCTACTGCATGGCAACCTCATAGTTAAGGTTTAAAGGGAAACGACCTTTGAGATAACATTTGGGAGCACCTTTTGGAGTCTGTCTCTACCCCATCTCTATGGTATGGTACTCTATTATGACGGTTAGGTTGAACATAGCTCTTAATAGATCCAAGACTGTGAGTTCAGCGAGGTACGATTCTATTGCACATACCCTTGGAGGATCTATCTTAGTAAGAGTAGTTGTGAGTTCGTGATTATGGGATCAGGACGAATTCCTAGTAACTCATAAAAATCAAGGCAAGCGCATAGCTTAGATAGTGCTATCTCGCAATATGATCAACTTATCTTCATACTGTGTATATTTTATACTAAATACAAGTTCAAACCTAAAAGGTATTTGTATTAAGCACAGTAAAAGTTTAAAAAATTTAAATTACTTACTGAGTTTAATAGTATTAAACTTTTATTTTATTTTTTTATATTTTTATGGGGGATTGTTGACATTATAACATTACAAAACACAAAAAAACCACTCTCCCCCTCTCCCGCATGCAACGCGCGCGATTCGTGCACGACACGCGCGGGTCCATGCATTTCTATTCATTTTTAATTTTTTTTATCATTTTATTTATTTATTTATTAACTATTTTTTAATTATTTAATTAATTTTGTAACTCCCATAATGGCTAGTTAAGGGCCTTTTAGAAATTTTCTTTAGGATTTTTAATCTATAAATAGGCATCTACCCCAACCCTACAAGATATCCAAAAAAATTCAAGCTCTCCCACTCCTCTATTCTTCTATTCTAAAAATTTTTAGAATTTTTTCCCCTATATTTTCTTATTTTAAAATTTTTTGGCTGAAGATGAGTTGATCAGCATCCGTTCAAGATCGTGCCACCAACGGGCATTAAATTTTTGCTTCCGGGTTGTACCTTAGGTGTGGTCCAACTGTTCTTCGCACAAGGAGACTAAATCTTCTTTAGGACATGGTTCTATCTGCCTTCCAGGCCAGACTTCCTAATTTTATTCTATTATATTTTAAATTATTTTATTATACCAAATTTGTTCTACCACACAGACCACAAAAAAATTATTTTTCAAATATTATAAAATTATATATATAAATATATATATATATATATTCATACATCACAACTAATATCAATAAGTCTAACAAAAGTATAAAAATAAATAGAATGAAATAGGGAAGGTTAGAATATATGCTTACTCGAGTAAAAGAATTTATTGCATCCTTTTATTGAGAGGCAAACCCTAACTCCCTTAGCTTCTTGGCATCGATCGGGAGTAAAAACCGATGAAACATGTCATGGGCAACCCTCTAGTCCTCTAAAACTAAATCGAAAGGCTAGACTGAGGTAATTGTTAGATCCTACTTGGTTGTGCCAAGTGTAGATCCTGAATAGGACATCAAGGTTTGAGGAGGAGATTAGAAAGGCTCCCTTTTCTTGGATGGTAGGAGATGTGGACTGACACTGAACCACCACCCTCGGGAGAGCAGTTTGAATCGATGGCTAGATGAACCTGCGATGAGCTAGGAGCCTCAATGTGAGCATATTTCATCTAACCAATGGGGTTCCTATAGCCTTCTTTTTTTGGATCGCCTTCTTCAACTTCTTTAAATTTTTTGGCCTCATTTTTTCACCGATTTGAAGCAAATAAAAAAAGAAGAAAAGAAAAATGAAAAGGCAAAGAATGGAGAAAACTAGTGCTCACCTTGAGGTTCTACCTAGCTATTCCTGATGTTAAAAAGCATCTAGTTGGATAAAAGCTCCTTTAGCTTAGGGACCTTGAAGTTACACAAAGTCTTGTATCTCTGACACTTCACATTGTCCAAGGATAGACCTTTGAGAACCAATTGCTAGGATTCATCCCATAGGGCAAAATCCTAGTCTTTCCCAGATGATTTAGAAACAAAGAAAAAATGCTCCTTTCAACCATTGATTGAGGAAGGAGCGCCTTCGATCAAGGGATGAACACCCTGCTTTTTCCAAGGCAAGATATACTATCACCCATCCATGCATGGATGCCTCTTAAAAGTAAAAAAAATAAGTGGCCATGAAGCTGTAGATAAAATGCCAAGAGTTTGAAACAACCAAACTCAAGGATACATCAATGAAGTAGAAAATGTGAATGAAGAAAGGATGGAAAGGAAGCCTCGGGCTAGCTTGGAAGCACACCTTAAAGAGGCTAAGCCGACCCTGAGGGGGATTGCAAACTTGATCTTTTGGACCTAGCACTTTTAGCCAAAACTCAAGAGAGACCTAGAACTAAGATAAGATCAAATCCAAATCTAGTTCACCTATTTCTAACCAAAAGCATCGGGGAGCAAAGGAGTCCTTGGACCCTTGCTCACTACTCCTCGGGGAAGGAGAGATCAGGGCTTGGAGAGGTTGTGGTCGGAGGACCAATTCCCTGCTGAGTCCTTTGATCTATTCATCTCCCAACCTAGAAAGAAGAACATGAAAAGGAAAGGGGGAAGAAGTGAGATGAGCAAGAACTTGATTAAAATAAAAGAGAAAAGAAAAAGAAGGAGAGATTAAAGCATGGGGGGAATCAGAGAAATCAAGAGAAGTCACCGAATCCAAAAAAAAAAAAAAACATGCTGGGAGGATGGCCAGAAATTGTTTGCACTCACCGAAAATAATTTGTAGGCTTGGGGCCACTAGAATAGTGGGAAAGAGTAGGGGCGGGGCTAAAAGCAACATGCGTTCCCTTTATAAAGATTAGGGATGGACTGGATGAGGCATTAGTTTGGCTAGAGTTATCAGATGACTGACATTTGGCACCCATCGATTAGTTAAACCAACTCCGTGCAGAGTTAATGGTATGATAGCTCAAATTATCCTGTCTAACCATTGGCATGTGGCCTCCCCTTAACCATCGACAAAGAGTCATAACGTTTCAATGACAAAGAAATAGTCATAACATTTCAAAAAGAGAAATTATCGCAAAGGGCTTGATCCTTGCTGAGTTAGATAATACTAACACCTCAGCTAGCTGACCCTCAGTCCCTATCTATTTGACCTTAAATAGTTTTTAAAAAAATAAATTTTGAGAGCCAAAGATTTAAATATGAGAACATTACATTACTAAAAGCCAATGATTCACTTCATTTTGCAAGTTTGCTTACTTAATCCGATCTAATCCAAGAATTTATTCTTGAAGGATGATGTGTTATGTAAAGATATTTTCGAGAAAAAAAAATATTAATAGAAATGGCAACCCAGCTACAAAATTTGGCTTTATAAAGACCGAATCGATCTTTGTATTAAGAAGCATAAATTTAAGTTTTGGGAGCGAGATCATCTCCAACTTGAGAGGAAGAGCCTTTAGCAACCAATGCAACAACTTTGACCATAACAAGTTCAAAGACATCCGTAGCAGAATCAATAAGGGAAACCTTAAAGAGATGGGTGTTTATATCAAGAAGATCGGTGTTTATATCAAGAAAAAACTCCTTGACCAAAGCTTTATATTTTCCAAAGCTAACTACATGAGCGATCTATGTGACCTTTATGAGATAGAGGGCAACTCTTTTTTCCATCTATTCAGCCTTTCCTTCGATAGCTTGGCTCTTCATTTTACTTAAAGACAATTTGCTTCGGAAGTTTTCTATTGTTAGTCTCTCTTCGCCAATAGTTCCCTCTAGAAAGCTGACTCTCTTTTTGGTAGCTTGAAGCTTGACTTTAAGTAGAGTCATCTCTCAAATGGCCCATTTTTGAATGCCAATCACCCGGATTATTTTCGAGGTATACTTTTTCTTGGCCTTTCTTAGAACCTTCTTTAGGTGCTCAATCTCAGTAGTGGCCTTCGTTATGGCCTTCTCATCTTCTCTCAAAATCTTTATCTCTATCTGCTCAATTTTTTTTCAACATGTTGAAGTGCTTTCTTTCTTACATCCAACTGTAAGTTCTACCATGACCGACCTTTCTTGACCAATCGAGTATTCCAAAAAATCAATCCTCTCCGGCATAAAGCTCACTTTGAAGCCGAGTGGTCCCTTTGGTGGTATTATATCTCATCTCTTTGATTGCCATCTATGCCTCCTCAACTAGCCTGAACGTCGATGGCCCAAGCCTTCTCCAAAGTGATCCCTCTCTTAGCCTCTCTCAATACCAATTTGAGATGCATTGCTTCTATGACAGCCTCGACACGGGCTCACCTTGCCTCAGAGGCTCTCCTCTTTACCTCCAAGGCTCTCTTTTCTGCTTCGACAACCACCTTTTCTACCACCTCAGCCTTATGAATAGTCTCAGTAATCTTTTGTTCTACTAACTTCGCCGACTCAAGGAAGTAGGCTAAGTGATGGCCTAGCTTAGAAACCACAAAACTAGGGGTGGCAATCGGATCAGGTCGGATATAAATGGATGAAGTCAGATATGGGTGGGGTTAAAAAAGCTTTAACATAAATCTAACATGTTTATTCAACAAGTCAAATTTTAAAATTTGAACCTAACCTATTTAATAAATATGTTAACCGGCATAACCTATTAATAACATGTTTACATTTCAGATAACAAAATGAGCTATCTAACCCTTTTCCAACCCGATTAAAAAACAATCCAGTTTTAAAAAAAAAATATTGCTGCAGGTCATGGAAGGGGGTGATGGGCTGGCAGAGGAGGTGGGGTGTGGCACCACAAGCGGCAAGGGGGCTGTAGGACTTGTGGGCGGTGGCTAGAGGATGGTGGAGGGGCACAGAGTAGCTACAAGTAAAGGAGAGGGGGGCGTCGCAGGGAGCAAAGGGTCAGAGAAGTTATGGGAGGCGATCTGCGAGCGACGGAGGTGGGCGCGGAGTCGCTACAGGAAGAGGAGGGGGGGCACCACGGGCAGCGAGGGGGCTGAAGGAGTTGTGGGTGGTGACCGGTGGGCGGCAGAGGGGGCATGGAGTAGTTGCAGGTGGAGGAGAGGTGGGGCACTACGGGCGGCAAGGGGACCGGAGGAGTTATGGGCAGCGACTGGCGGGCGGTGGAGGGGGACATGGAGTGGCTACAAGTAGAGGAAAGGGAGGGCGCCATGGGTGATAGGGGCAGCTAGAGGAACTGCTGGTAGTGAGAGGGGATAGAGGATCTACAGGCCAACAGGGAAGGAGCAGCGAGAGGGGGTGAAGGGTCTACGGGTCAACAGGGAAGGAGTAGTGAGAGGGGGCAGAGGATCTACAGTTGGCGACGGGAAAGGCGCAGCGGATGGTGGGTTGGTTAAGTGGTTAACAGCCTTTTCACATAGATCAAGAAAAAAAGAAGGGTGGGACCGTGGGAGCCCAAGAGGACTGGAGTGAGGGAAATGAATAAAAAACTATCACACGACTGCCTGCCCTCTGCATGAGGTGAGGACGATGTGACATGCGATAAACGATTCAAAATTTAAATGAATATCCAAAATAAATTTTAATAACTTAAAATATAATAATTTAATTATAAAAAATATAAATTGGTTACATAGATTATGCAGGTTAAAAATTTTAAATTTGAACTCGATTCATTTAATAAACAAATTAAACGAGTTGATCCATTTATGACACGAAGCCGTTTAAGTTTAACTCAAACCTATTTAAGATGGGTTGAATGCGGGTCGTGTTGGTAGGTCGGGTCATATTTTGCCATCCATATATAGAACTCAATTAGTCAAATAAGAGTAGTGATAAAGATAAAATAATCAGAGAAATTAGCTTACTCAAATATATGAGGTCAACGTATTTGTTTGCTAGATATCGAGCCCCAATGCCTTCACATTGGCATGAAAAAGAAAACCATAAACAAGATCTTGGGTGACCTTTGCATCTTCTAGCACAGAGTCAGAGGTCCAAACCAAGGGTATCTATATCCCTTGCATCTCAAGCAAAGAAGGGGTCAACTCCAAATTGGTTTCACCAATGCAAATAAATAGCCCATAAGAGCACTCTTCCTCTAAAGGAATAGGTACTAACGAATGACTCTTCGAAGCCTCAGCATGAGAATAATTTGGTTGAGCCTAGGTGTTGCTCAATGCCTTCATCTTCTCTCTTGTAGCCTTTCACATCTTCGCTATGTCCTCTGCCTTCATTCTCGTGCTTAGTAAAAGTTTTTAGAAATTTGCCAAAAAGTGTTACAAGAATCGCCTTTTAACTAGAAGTACCTTATGGAAATGGAGCAAAGCAAAATGATATTAGAACAGGCGATGGAAGAAGCCAGAACCCTCTTATTTATAAGGACCGTAAATAGTATAGATGGTGTAGCACTTTAAATAGCCTTGTTGGATGATTGACACTTAGCACCATCTCTGTCTAATTGATCTTATTTCTAATCAAGGACAACCAAGGGACCGTGATGCTTCACTTGACTATGTTAATTAGGAATAGCACAACTTCTAACAAGCCAGAAGAATTAATTTTTTATTCTCTTTATTCAATTTAATTTTAGCTCAGACTTAAAAGTGGGGAGTAATTAATACAAGTAAGAAAAATCTTGCTTCTAATCCACAGATAAAGTATTAACTTTAGATTGGACAACTTTCAATCTTATTCGAGTCTGACCCAATGTATTCTCATGGGACATGATCGATCTTGATGGACAAGCTCATAAGAGGATAACTCTCAATTTTGCATGGATTGCAGAATCCCACAATTTTCAATAATAACTATGCATGAATCAATATGGTAGGAAACCCTTATTGGATCACATAAAACCAGCAAATAACAATAAGCATACCTCACCTGATAAGGCCTACATAACGATCTAATTTCCCTTCTTTGTCATGGCACTTTAACCTCATTCTATTAGTAAAGATTCATAGGAGATTCAGGTATGCAATCACTTTTCTTACATGCTTACTCCTTATCTATTTTAAAATTCTAACTTGAATGTTTTCAATCTCCATCGGAACCTCCTCCGGTCAAGATTTTGCCATCATAATTATTGTTGTCTATCGGTCAATCCGATCACAAGCCAGATTCTACAATAATATTATCCATTAAAAATCATGGCTATAATTGGTTAATTATGATGTGCATATGCAACATTCAATTAGACCAAGCTGTGCAACATCTTAGGATGGGCCAAAAGCACGTGCATGCTCAGCTTTAAATGTATGTGAGTATGTTTGTTTGAAATATAAATATAATTTTGGCATATTTTAATGGATGATGGATAGGTGCTTGATAAGTCTGCATTAAATGACATCTTTGAAAAATTTAAGAAAAAATAGTAATAAATGCTAAACTATTTTAGCTAAATTATCATAGATAATTTTACTATTATAAAAAAATAATAATGAATACTGAACTATTTTAGCTGGGTTTTTATTGAATAATTTTGTAATTTCAAATAAAAATATCATTAAATACAATATTAACAAGCACTATAGTGGTGCTGGTTAAAGAGGCCCTATTATTTTTATCATTATTTGTCATGTCCTATAAAAAATGGTAGAAACTGATGTAGCTATTTTTTTTCTAATTTTTTTCCAACTATATTTTTATTGATAAGACATTTGTATTAGGGTTCCAAAATAATTTAAAAAACATATATTAGGGGCATAAAGCAAGTCATGTGCATAACACCTGATTAATCCTAGTTTAATTATTGGTAACATTGGTCGAGGACCTTATGTAACGGAAAATTTTTTCTTTTAAAAATTATTTGCGCATCATAGTTGAATTATGACTCTTTATTCCAAAAAATTATAATTTAATTATAAGATATTATAATCTTTTTTAGAAAATTATAAAGGTAGAAGGAACATTTTCATCATTAAATTTTTTTTCAAAAAATATTAAATAAAAATATTTTTATTATCAAAAAATTAAAAATATTTGATCTATGTTAGATCGATGTAGTGCAGCCTCTTTTATTAATTATGGTTATATGGTCCAACCAACCACTTGCAATGGTTTATTTTTTGTCCACCGAAAGCGCTGCCCAAAGAATTTCACTTTTGTTATTTTGGTTTAATTAGTTTGGACCGGAGAGCGGTAGCCCACCTCATATTACGGCCCGGTCCAGTTAAAACACTTAAACGAGCAACCAAAAAAAAGAAACTAGTGGACTCCCGGGGGGGAAACGCTTCCTTCATCGTTCGGCCAGGTTTGTGCATGAAATTTTGAACACATTAGCGGCTGGGTTTCTATTTCTTCGTTTCCCTCCCTCTCTCTCCGGGGACCCCGACCCTATCACGCTTCCCGCGTTCCTTCCATTCTCCCCCAAAACCGAACCCGCTCCCTCTCAGATCGAAACGGGTGTCATGCATCCATCGATCGACCACCACGACCTCCTCCTCGTCCCCCACCGCCTCGGCGCTTCCTGACAATTAGACGATACCGACAGTCTCGTAACCGTTGAGCTCCAGTGCACCTGCGACGTCGATTCCTTTCCCTGCCATGCTCCAAACTCCCTCCCTCAAACGGCAAACAAGTTACAAAAATTTATTATTATTATTATTTTAAAGAAAACGACAAACCTTCCGGAGGAGGAGAAAGAAGAGGGCCAAATCACCCGTAAAAATGAGTAAATGCCTTCTGTATCAAACGAGGAGCGGAGTAGCCCGTTTCATTTATAGCGGCATTCCATGAGGTGCCTCCTCCGGGCGTTGAATTAAATTGTATTAAATTTCCTTCCATTGCTTAACATTACATCCCCTTGTCCTCCGCCTCCGATTCAGTCACTCTGCCCTCCACCATCCCATTCACCAGGGAAATTGAGACCACGATGGAAACCCTCCCCGTTTCTCGTAGCTTCAGCGCCCGCCGCCCGGCCCCAACGTTCCCCTCCGCCGCTCTCTGCACCAGGAGGAGCTGGGCCTCCATCCGTTACCCCTTGAACCGCCGCTCCTCCTCCATCTACCCTCCTTGTTCCGCCATCTACCCTCCCTCCGCCGCCGCCCAAGGTGGTCTCTTTTTTACAACCTTCCTTCCACCCTCCTAGAAGAAGAAGAAGGAAGAGGATGAGGAATACATCCGATGAAGACTTAACGCTTTTTCTTTTTTATTTTTTTATTTTTTTTATTTTTAATGTTTTCTTGTTCCAGCCACCGACAAGGAGGAGGCGGAGAAGTTCGCTGAGGCGGCGATAAAGGCGAACCTGGTCCCTCTTCACCGGTGCATATTTTCCGATCACCTGACGCCTGTGCTCGCATACCGCTGTCTGGTAAAAGAGGATGACCGGGAGTCGCCGAGCTTCCTTTTCGAGTCGGTAGAGCAAGGCCCGCTTGGGACCAACATGGTAAAAAGCTCCGCCGCTTGTTCTTCTCATTTAATTTGTTTTCTTGCCTTCTCTTTCTTCTCTCATCTTTTCCGCTGCTCTTTTTTCTGAGAACCAATCGTTGTGGTCAGGGCCGTTATAGTGTGGTGGCTGCTCACCCGGCCATGGAAGTCGTAGCAAAAGAAAACATGGTGACGGTGATAGACCATGAGGCAGGTAGCAGAACGGAGGAATTTGTTCCGGATCCTATGCAAATTCCCTGGAAGATCATGGAGGGCTGGAAACCCCAGTTCATGGATGCGCTTCCTGACATCTTCTGTGGTATGATAACTCTTCTATTCCTCCGTCTCTCTTTTTTCCCCTTGTTTTTTCAGTTATCACGCGTGCATGTTAGCGTTCAAATCTTAGAATGTATTTTAATTACAAAACGACTGATATTGTTAAGACTCATGACAAAGATAACTTGGGAATCTAGCCATTCCTTTGAAATCAGAGATACTGACCCTTGCATATCCATGATGCCATTCTTTATAGATGATTAAAAAAAACAATCATACATTTGTGACGTGACAGTGGAGATCGCTTATCAGCTCGATTGGCAGTTGGTGGTCCTTAATTTTAATGAGAGGCCAGATATTTGCTATCCCTGAACCTGGCCATGCTGCAAAATTTTCAAGTTTGCCCTATTCCGGTGATCTTGGACTGATAGTGATTTCCATTGGTTGTAGATTTTACACAGTGATTTTGACTTTCTATGCTAGATTTGGGTCCCTCCATAAGTTAAGAACATGTAAAATGGGTCCACTACAATCTACCTGGTCAAATGAATCATTTTTGCCTCATGTATTTGTCGGTATCATTTGATAATACATGACGAATGATGATTTCCCTTGATTCCTGGCATATATATTCTGCACTGATGGTACAAGAATGAATCAATTGTTAGAGTATTATTAAATTTATGGCATCTATTTTTTCCTTCAATGTCTTATTTGTATATGTTCATTTATGCTAAGTCATTTATACATATCTCTATAAATATTAATGCAATCCTAGAGAAGGCATGTGTAGCTTTTATCCATATTTTTCATGGTATCAAAGTCAAAATCCTAATCCTACGATAAATCACTATCAGAAGTAATCATCTCTGATAGATCCTCTACCATTATTTACTCTTTCTTCTCCGTACATACCTATCATTAAACCTACTCTTTTCTTTCACATTATTTTTCTCTTTCTATTGCTTGCTACAGTATCATTGCAACAGTGCCAATCTTCCATGGTAAATCTTGCTACAGTACCAGCCTTCAATTCCTTGGTACGATTTTTATTTTGTCATCTTATCTTATAACAAACATATAGCGGCTAACGTGTCTTCACTTCTTCCTGTTGTCAACATCAAAATCTTGGTCCCGGTTGAACTAATCAATACTACCTTACCTATTTTATTTGAAAACAAGTGTTTCTAAACATGCTAGAAAGTTTGAAATCTCCTCATATATAGATGGCACGACAATCATCTCTCCTCAAATAATTGAGGGAACAAACAACAAAGTCTTAGCTAATTCGGCCTACTCTACTTGGAAGAAAGAAGATACAACTATACTATCATAAATTAATGCAACATTGTTTCTGAGCACTTTACAGATGGCGATATCTACTTCACCAAAGATAGCGTGCGAGTCCTGGACGGTGATTGAAGCATATATTTTAGATAAAATTGCATCCACTTCATTCGTTCTAAAGTCAAAACTTCGAATATAAAGAAAGAAATAATGAGCATGACCGAGTATGTGTAGAAGGTCAAGGCTATCGTGGATGTCCTATATGCAATTGGAGAAGGCGAATCATATCACAACCCTATGATAATTGTTCTTTTAGGATTTCTAGAAGAATATTGAAGATTTGCGAGCACATTGAACACTCACCGAATTAAGCACACCTTTGATCACTCCATCCTCTCCTAACGCAAGAGGATACCAAAGTACAGAGGAGATTGAAGTATAGACAAGACATCATCCTCTATCAAACTTATCATAGGATAACAGTGCCCTTTATGCCAATCAAGGCCAAGGAAATCGAGGTGGCCATGGAGGTGTAGATCAAGTGGAGACAGCGGACAGGTAGGAGGTTGTAAGCAATGGTATGGTGAAAGATTTCTGGGAGCATATCCTTCACAACCTTTTTCATATTATCCCATTTTTTTCCTAATTCTTTTTCATAGCCATAGATGCAAAACTAGCCATCAAATCCACCACATCAGCACACATATTAGGCTTTTACTTCTATGCCTTATCTGTACATGTCCATTTATGCTATATCATTTGTACATATATTTGTACATATCTCTATAAATATCAATACAACTTTAGAGAAGGCATGTGTGGCTTTTACCCATATTTTTCAGCAATCTGTCATAATTTCAGAATTATCTAGCATTTATGATCCCTAGTTGTCAAAAAATGACAATGTTGAGTTGATAAATGCCTTGATTTGGCAGGATCGATGCAGAATCCAACAAAGATATCTATACATTTTCATATCATTTCCTTAAACTGTCGTTATATATTTAGTTTTTCCTGTCTTGTGGGATCCATAGTCTCGATCACTGTCAAAACAGAAGTTGTTTGTCTCAATATCACTATATCAGCGTTGTTTGTCATTGGTATTCCCCTAATTATTATGAAATTTCCATTCCAGTGATTTGTAATGTTAATAATATTGGTAGACAAGTGTGTCTGTCACACAATCCGACATTCATGTTTGCTGCATGTATCTATCATTGTGGCAAACCTGCACCCATGTGTGCTTATTGAGCAAATTGCTTCTTTCAAATGATACAAAATTTTGATTTTACTCCATAGGTCATTCATTGTATTTGCTGGCTGGACTTTTCTATACATTTGATCAAAAACTAAATGTATCCACGGCAGTGAGATGCAATCAAAGACAAGAAATGTTGTGTACTGTTTTTAGAAATTTGAAAACTGTATGTGAACCTTTCTTTGCAGGTGGTTGGCTGGGTTATTTTTCATATGACACTATGCGATATGTAGAAACCAAAAAGCTTCCATTCTCCAATGCTCCTGAGGATGACCGAAACTTGCCAGATATTCACCTAGGTCTCTACAATGATGTCATAGTTTTTGATCATGTGGAAAAGGTATCTTTTCAATAAGAACATGTAAGCTATAGTTGGTAACACAATCTAATTAACTATGCTACATAGAGCTCTAGGTTTTAGCAGCACTCACTAACTCTATTTTCTTTAGTGTCATAATCTCCAATTCAATGTGGCATTTTGAAATAAAAACTTAAGATCTACCTTTGGCATGACCAACTTAGATTAAGTAGTTGATGATGAAGAGGCACAAACACCGATATATTTGCATGCAAATTAGACTAATTGTTAAATCACATGCGACATTCTCACTATGGTAAATAAAGTGATACATGCAAAAAATAATTTATTTGAAGAAATATGTATAAAAGCCATTGAATTTAAAATAAGTTAAAAGAAACTTTAGAAAGGGGTTGGAATAACTTTTGAAAATCATCTTCTTGATAAATGGATATTGCTGTAACCTGTAATGCCTTCTATCTGGGATTTATGCTTAAACAATTACTTTTATATTAAGAATAAGATATGAAGAATTATGTTTGAATTTGGTTATTATTTGTGCCTTAAAGATGAATGTGTTCCCTAACAATGTTGTGCTCATATGTGTTTCTCTAGAACCCTTCCATATTTAGGATCCTGTGGGTTGCTCTAAGTTGGATGATTTCAAGCTGCAAGACCACAAACATAGTGTTTCCCACCTGCCAACTCCACTACTAAGTAATACAGAAAGCCACCATGTTTACCTTCATGAGGAGCCTTGCTTTACCTCTTTAAATAATAAGCTCACATTAGCTTGATGGGTTCTATCTTTAATTTAATTCATTAATCTAACATCATATAATTTGGACAAAGCTTGCTGGTAATACTATATGGTAATAGGCATGGCCATGGTTTGTAATGCTATTTATGATAATGATTTTGATAAACAAATTACAACTCCAAATGAAATGGAAAAGCACTTTTTTTCCACATTTTAATGTGTAAGCTGGGTTTAAGAGGTGAATGTAGGAGGCAAACCCTCCATAACTGCTGGAAGTCAATTGGTAAGTTGTGAGGGCTCAACTTCATTTACGATTGGGGCTAGATCCTCAATCATTCTATGTACCAGGCGGGTGGCAGTTGAATATGAATTGTAACTGATAAACAAGGTTAACTAATGAAAACCCCTGAATGAATTATATAATAGGATATATAAAACTAGAACAATGTGATATGCAACATGAAATGAACATGGATAATGATATGTGTACCAGCAAAACCAGAGGAAATTAAACAATTGACTGAGGAAAATGAGGTATGTAGGAAGTATATGGCTTTTCCATTGACCTACCTTGGACAACTTACATAGGAATAGTATGTTCTTAGATGTTTGAATAATAAAAAATCAACTGTTAGTTTTTGTCCCCAAACCTGACCCTGTTTTCAGACTCTGTTTTATTTTTTTATTACATGTCAAGCACATATCATCTACCTCAAATGACACGTGATGTGAAAATAATATAACCACCGCCATTTTGTCATCCTATATAACCCTAATTGGAATTATCTTCTGTTGCATGGACAATTCTAAAGGGGGTGCGCAGGGCATACTATATTAGGGTATATGACTATATTCAATATGTTATAAAGAAGACTGTTCTGGAATGAGTAATTATTGCTTCTGCCACGTCACCAGTGAAGCTCTTCCCATTTTCTGGCTAGCACATATTAATGCTAACATTCCTTTTTTGTTATCTTGCACTAGCTTGATCGACCGAATACTCATTTTTATAACATCCTCCATAAGCTGCTTGTAAAGATCATTTTTACAACCTTTTTTCCACAACGGTAACCTCATTATGGTAACATTACCTATAGTTTGCTACTTTGCTCATTAGGATGTTTGTTTTTGCTAAGATATGGAGATATAAATAATTGTATTGTTTCTTTTGGCCTCAGAAAGCATACATCATTCATTGGGTGCGATTGGATCAGTACTCCTCCATTGAGAAAGCTTATGAAGATGGGAAGAATTGTTTGGGCATTTTGCTGTCTAGAGTACACAATTCTAATGTGTGAGTGTTAATACTATATTGGATCTGTTTGTCCATTTTTCTTGTTTCTCTCAACTCCTTGTTTTTTCTTTCTTTTTTCTCTTAACTTTCTTTTTATTTTTAATTAACTTTTGTACCATTTTTTTATTTCAGACCAAAGATCACTCCTGGGTCTGTGAAATTATATACTCACCAATATGATACTAAATTAAAGAAATCATCTATGACAAGTGAAGAATACAAAAAGGCTGTTATGCAGGCAAAAGAACATATACTTGCAGGGGATATTTTTCAGATAGTCCTCAGCCAGCGTTTTGAGCGACGGACATTTGCAAACCCATTTGAAGTATATCGAGCACTAAGAATTGTGAACCCAAGTCCATATATGGCTTATTTACAAGTGCGTCAGCTCTGTGCAGCATTTTAGATCTTGGTTGCTTTGCCAATCATTTATTTTGATTATTGACTTATTATTAATCATTTATACATATATAATGTTAACCAGTATGATGCTGTGTTTTTCTGAGTTCTCTTCAATATTTCTTTCCCAGGCCAGAGGATGTATTCTTGTAGCATCCAGCCCTGAAATTCTTACTCGAGTAAGAAAGGTATTCTGATTCCATCAATCATATTTGAAGATTTGGATCTCTCTCTCTCTCTTTCTCCCTCTCTTCCTGCTTATTCTCTGTGACTGAAGATATTGTTGCTTTGGGCTGTCTATTTTTATAAATCAAATCAAATCATACATGGTTTCTTTTTGACTTCCATGTTTCATTAATGCAATGTTAATATTAGATGTCCTTGTGCCTTCTTTTTGGTTTTTTTTTTTTTTTAAAAAAAATATTGGAATTGCTACAGATGAACCCAAAATTGTATAACATTTTACATGGAAAGACATATATTAAGGGGAAGCTAAATTATGAATTCCTAAAGGTTGTGCGTGTACATCTCTAAGATAAACTTTTTGCTGGCCTTAATGTGTTTGTTAAAGACATGCAATAATGATGCATGTATAATCTTTGAAAGCGGAAAACTGAGTTTTGCTTTTCCTGCTTATGATTTTGGTATAGTTGTAATTGAGGAAATACATCCATTAGAGGACATTTTTTCGGTCGTTCTTAAACTTCTGGTTTTAGGATATTTTCTTCTCATCTTTAAACAAAGAGCACTAAACTGGTGCTCTTCCTCCATCCTTTTTGATTGTATATTTAGATATTGTCAAGAAAGTCCAGAATCTTGAGAATATGTCAGACATATTTCAACTTGTAAATGAAGGCTATTAATGGGGAGAAAAAAACAAATACAGTCCCAATTTCTCATGTTCAATTTTGCTGATGACTTTTTATATTTGCCTTGCAGTACATGAGATCTTAAACCCAAATTCCACTGCTATATTCTATTGCGATAATATTATATTTAAGACTTACTAATAGGTCAAAAGCTTTAATATGTAAAGTACTTGTTACACCCGACCGGCTTACCACCAAACCGGATCGACCTTTTGCTGTGGTCCGACCAGACCGCCCCTCTGAAGCTCCGACGGACGATCTCCTTTGGAAGTTCAACCCACACAAAATAGAGGTCCGAATGACCCACTTCTGCTGAGGTCCGGCCCACTGGTCTCCATCAAAAGTTCGACCTACTGAAGCAGAGGTCCGAATGGCCCACTTTTGCTGAGGTCCGGCCCGCCTGCTCCTGCTGAAGCTCCAATGAGCGCTCTCCTTCGGAGGTCCGATTGGCCCTTCTCAGTCAATGTCCGACCAATTCACTTTAAAGATCCAGGAGATTCTAGAAGTCTTTTCCAGCTAGTACCAAAATTCTGTTATAACAGAATCCTACCACATCAGCACCACTACTCCATTCCCACGATGCTGCCCTATCTCGGTGCTACGTGGCCACTCTCCAGATTCTCCTAGGAGCAGATCGGTCCTTCTCGGCCTCTCCCCTAACGAATTTTGGACTGTTCCGCGTCTATAAAAGGTAACCGGGGGACCCCATTTTGAGCTAAGTACACTCTTCCTTCTCCATACGCTGCCTTTCTGATTCCTCCATTCTGTTACCTTCAAGCTCCTGTTAATTTAAGCATCGGAGGGTCCTCCGCCAGAATACCTCCGGCCCTTGGGGATTTTGTTGCAGGTCGATCGTGAGAAGAGCGCTCCAGCCTAGCCATTCGGCCCCGGTTCAGGAGAAGTTGCAGCAACAGATTGGCGCTAGAGGAAGGGGCCCCTTTCTCTAAAAGGGAGAATCCGTCCACTAAGTCATGCTATGGCTAAGGGAAGAGCCCAGAACACCTTCGCCAGAGGAGGTCACTCCCTGTCCAGGTCCGAAGGACCTCCCAGGGAGAATGACGCCACCATCATCGCCGTCGCCGAACCCACTGTCACTCTGAGACTGCAGCAGTTCCAGACTCTCCTGAACCGCATCGACATGCTCGCTACTGCGATTCAGCACCTCCAAGAGGCGGCTGAAAACCGGCAGCAGCTGCCTGCCGCATCTTCCACCCACCGTCAACCTACTGCTGAGGGAAGCCGACGGCAAAAAGTCTCTCAACCTTTCTCTCACATTGCTCCGGAGCCACGAAGGTCCTCGGGGGCTCGTGCCGACGGCAAGAGGGCGAGGTCCGCCTCACCCTCCTTCGTCGACTCTGTCTCTGCTAGTGCTCGGCTCCCTGCGGAACTTCCAAGAGACTACACCAGCAAGATATTGCGCATGGAGGAGCGCATTGCCAAAATCGTTAATCGGTAGAAAGCTGAAAGAAGGCAGGGTACGACTCCCGCCCGTCTTTCTCCGACGAGATCATGGGGGAGACGATCCCCCTGTCACTTTAAAATCTCCCAGGTGGATCCCTACGATGGTACCACTGACCCGCTGGACCATCTGGGTACCTACAAGGTCCACATGATGGTACAGGGAGCCTCCGACGCCCTTCACTACATCACCTTCCCTGCCACCCTCAAGAAGGCCGCTCGAATGTGGTTTTCCGCCATCCGGCTAGGTACGATCCACTCTTTCCCTCAACTTGAAAATCTTTTTCTCTCCCATTTCAGGACCTGCAGTCAGACTTCGAGGAACACCGATTGCCTCTTCCTCTTACTGCAAAAGGAGGGAGAGACCTTCCGGGACTACATGGCCCGTTTTAATTCAACAGCCATGGAGATCCCGAACCTGAATGGAGACGTGGCTATGTTGGCCTTCAAAAGAGATCTCTGCTCGTCCAAGCTCACATTCTTCCTGGACAAGAAATTTCCGACAAGCTACCCCGAGCTGTTGGCCAGGACGCAGAAGTACGCCCTGGCAGAAGAACAAGTGGCGAGCCGATGCCAAGCTGAAGGAAGGTCGGCTCCCAAGAAGCTGAGTGACAAGGCTCCGGAAGTCCGACCTTCCAGCGATGGCAACCGGTCAGCCCAACGTCGAAGTCCGAAGTCGAAGGACTTTTCTAGGAGGTTTGAGACCTATGCACCCCTCCCTTCCAAGGGAGAAGATTCTCTTGGAGATTGAGAACGAGACCTTCCTGCAAAGGCCTTGTCCGGTGAGGGGTCCCTCCGCATCCAAAAACAGAGATAAATATTGTCGGTTCCATCGGGACCACGGGCACAATACCGAATAATGCCTCCAGTTGAAGGACGCTATTGAAGACCTCATCAGGAGGGGATATCTACACAAATATGTCCAGCCCCGCAAGGATCGAGTCGAAACCTCCACTGCCAGAGACCCTCCGGAAGAGATAGAGCTTCCTAATCAACGTCCGACCGATGGAAATGTCAGTATGCTACATCGGCGGTCCGATTGGAGATATGAGAAGGATCCGAACATTGTCTAGAGGTCAAAGACCTCCAACGCAAACAGCTTCTCCGACGAAGACCTCCTGGATCCCCATGTTTATGGAAATGATCCTGTAGTTGTGTCGGCAGTGATTGCCAACTATGATGTAAAAAGATTCTTATTGATAATGGAAGCTCCACAGAGGTATTATTGTATGATGCTTGTGTAAGGATGAACCTGTCCAGGTCAAGACTGTAAGAATCTCCCATTTCGCTGACGGGCTTTGGGAGAAATTCCGTCGGAGTTGAAGGGGAAATAATCCTACCTATGACGATTGGAACGAAGCCCTTTCAGAAAACCCTCCCCATCAATTTTGTGGTCGTCCGTACGACCTCGGTATATAATATCATTTTGGGCCAACCGGCCTTCAACAAATTTCGGGCCATTGTATCCACTTACCATCTGTTGGTGAAGTTTTCGACCAGGAGCGGGGTCGGAGTTATGAGAGGAGATCGCCGGATGGCTAGGCAGTGCCTAATTATTCAAGACCGACAGTCGGATGGCCGTCCTACTCTAGAGTAGCTTGATCCAAGGGCCGAAGCCGACGACCGCGGCCAGTCGATTGAGAAAATTTTGTTT
Organism: Areca catechu; assembly: GCA_021397845.1. NCBI lineage: Eukaryota > Viridiplantae > Streptophyta > Magnoliopsida > Arecales > Arecaceae > Areca > Areca catechu. Next base: position 189,275,893 of record CM038050.1, on the reverse strand, counting down.
GTCCCTCTTCGGGAGGACGACCCCACCAAAGTCTTCCAAATTGGAAGCACCCTTAGCGAAGACGTTAAGTTGGAGTTGATCGACTTCCTGATGAATAATGCCGACGTCTTTGCTTGGTCGACGTCGGATATGTCAGGTATTCCGTCGAAAATCATCACTTACTAGCTTAAAGTGGATCCGACCTACAGGCCTGTTCGATAGAAAAAGAAAAGTTTCGCTATCGAAAGGCAGAGGGCTATTGGTGAAGAAGTAAAGAAGCTCTTCATTAGGGAAGCCCACTATCCTGAATGGCTAACAATTGTTGTCATGGTGAAAAAGGCTAATGGAAAGTGGAGGATCTGTGTGGACTATACCGACCTCAACAAGGCGTGTCCGAAGGATAATTTTCTCCTGCCAAAGATTGATGAGTTGGTGGATGCCGCGGTCGGCCATCAGCTTTTCAGTTTTATGGATGCCTTCTCCGGTTACAACCAAATCAGGATGCACCCGTAGAATGAGGAGAAGACCGCCTTTGTCACCGACAAAGGTTTGTACTATTACAGGATGATGCCCTTCGGCCTGAAGAACGTCGGTGCCACTTTCCAAAGATTGATCAACCGGGTCTTCGAAGGGGCAGCTCGGGAGGAACATGGAGGCGTATGTGGATGATATGATAGTCAAGAGCCTCCACAGAGTCGACCACATCAAAGACTTACAGGAATCCTTTAACGCACTGAGACGCCATCGGATGAAGCTGAATCTTGCCAAGTGTACCTTCGGGGTGACTTCCGGGAAGTTCCTCGGCTTCTTAGTCATACAAAGAGGAATTGAAGTCAACCCTGACAATATCAGAGCTGTCATTGAGATGGGACATCCGACCAACAAGAAGCAAGTGCAGGAGCTTACAGGTCGAATAGCTTCTCTCAGCCGCTTAATCTTCCAGTCGGCTAAGAAGTCCCTGCCATTTTTCAAGACGTTGCGCCGGTCGGACCGCTTCCACTGGACCGATGAGTGTCGGTCGGCTTTCGAAGCTTTGAAAGATTATTTGAAGAACCCTCCATTGCTGGCCAAGCTGACGGAGGGGGAGCCTTTGTATATGTACCTCTCGGCGTCAGACGAGGTGGTTAGCTCCGTCCTCATGCGAGTGGGAGAAGATGGTCAGCAGAAACCTGTCTATTACATTAGTAAAGTCCTCCATAACATCGAGACAAGGTACCCTAAAATGCAGAAGCTAGTATATTCTTTGGTCATAGTGGCCAAACGATTCCGGCCATACTTCCAGGCACATCCGATCATCGTGCTGACTGATCAACCCCTCAAGGCCATCCTTCGGAGTCCAGACATCTCCGGTCGGCTCGCCAAATGGGCCGTCAAACTCGGCAAGTTCGACATTTCCTTCCAGTTCTGGTTGGCTTTGAAGGCTCAGGTAATTGCTGATTTCATTGCAGAATGTACCTGGAAGCAGGGAGCACCCTCTCAAATGGCCGAAGCACCTGAAGCCGACGCAAGCGATGAAGCTGAGCCCGCGTGGACCTTTCATGTGGACGAAGCGTCCAACCTTGCTGGCTGCGGGGCCGGTCTGATCCTAGCCAACCCCAACGGAGAAAACTTAGAATATGCTCTGCACTTTTCATTTCAGGTGTCAAACAATCAAGCCGAGTACGAAGCTCTTCTTGCAGGACTGAGAATCGTCAATGAACTGGGCATCGGCCGAATCAGGACCTTCTCCGACTCTCAGTTGGTGGTAAATCAAGTGAACGGCGAATTCGAAGCAAGAGATCCGACCCTAGCTAAGTACTTGAACAAGGTACAAAGCCTCGTATGTCGATTTAAATTCTTCGAAATTCTTCATATACCTCGATTGCAGAACTCCCGGACAGACGTTTAGTCACGATTGGCTACGACCGTCACCAATACCTTCGACCGAACTTTCGTAGAGTATCTGCAGTGCCCAAGTATCGCTGAAGATCCGACCGGGGTCCATCAAGTTGAACAGGAAGCTTCTTGGATGGATCCAATTCTTACATTCCTTGTCAAAGGGACTCTTCCTAAAGATCCAACCGAAGCCAAGCGTATATGCTGGACGGCTTCTAAGTACGTCATCTTTGACGGCGTCCTCTACAAGCGGTCATTCTCACAGCCGCTACTGAAGTGCTTTGGGCCGACTGATGCATACTATGCACTCAGAGAAGTACATGAAGACATCTGCGACGACCATCTTAGCAGAAGATTCCTGGCTTACAAAATTATCCAACAGGAATACTATTGGTCTACAATTCAGAAGGACGCGTCGGACTTCGTTCGAAGGTGTGACGTGTGTCAAAGGTACTCCAATATTCAAAGAAGGCCAGCCAGCCAGCTGACTCCACTCACTGTGCTTTGGCCATTTGCACAGTGGGGGATGGACATCCTGGGACCCTTCCCTCTGGCATCCGGCCAGCGAAAATTCCTTATTGTGGCCATTGATTACTTCACCAAGTGGGTGGAGGCTGAACCACTGGCACAGATTACGGAAGTCAAAGCAGAAAATTTTGTCCGGAACTGCATTATCTTCCGATTTGGCATTCCACAGTCAATCATCACCGACAATGGAATGCAGTTCAACAACCCCAAATTTCGGGACTTTTGCTAGCAATATTGCATCTCTCATCGGCTAACGTCAGTCGGCCATCCCTAGTCCAACGGAGAAGCCGAAGTCACCAATCGAACAATCCTATACGGACTGAAGACCCGGCTGAACGACGCCAAAGGTCTTTGTGCAAAAGAACTTCACTCGGTACTCTGGGCCTACCGGACGACCATCCGAGCGGCGACCGGGGAGACTCCATTCAACCTGACCTACGGAAGTGAAGCAGTCATCCCCGTTGAAGTCTCTTTGCAATCCCTACGGATCGATCACTTCGCCGAGCCAACCAACTCAGAGCAACGGAGGGCTGATCTAGATTTACTTGAAGAAATCAGGCTCCAGACAAGCTTGAAGATGGCGACCCACCGTCAGAAGATGGCCAGATATTACAATTCACGGGTCAAGGCACGAACTTTCCGAGTTGGAGATCTAGTCTTGCGGAGGACAGAGATTTTAAGACCGACCGAGCAAAGAAAACTTTCTCCAAATTGGGAAGGCCCTTATCGAGTCATTGAGGTGATTCGAGCCGGAACCTACCGACTCGAACACTTGGACGGACGGCAAGTGGCGCGTCCGTGGAATGTAGACAACCTCCGCAAGTATTATCAGTAAAAGCCATAACTTCTTCCATGAGGTGCTTCCGAAAGCCTTAACTATCTTCGGGTTTGGACGAGCCGACGAACTAGTACTTGGGAAGAAACTCCTAAGTATCTTGGTTCGGCCTGAGCTACTGTCCAGCGCCCACCTCAGCTATCTTCGGGTTCGGACGAGCCGACGAACCAACACTGGAAAAAAATTCCTAAGTATCTTGGTTCGGTTTGCGCTACTGTCCGACATTTTCTTCGGATGGTCCGACCACACATACAGTTAGGTTGACGGACCCATACTTAGAAAAATTTCTAAGCTATTAGTCTTGGATCATGCTACTATATAACAACTACTTGCGGTCCTACCTAGCCGACCGACAATACTTAGGAATATTTTCAAAAACAAAAGCTTCGGCCAATCCGACCGACCACATGCATACAGATAAAAACACATGGAGATACAACAAAAGGTTCTATTGTATTATAAAGATAGTTCTTTTACAAAGGGAAGGTCAGACCTTTACAAACTACTTAGGTCTGACCTGCGGAATGTACATCGGTGACTCCAGCTTCGGCTCCATCTAGCGTAGTTGAAGCTTCGGCTTCAACTTCAGCCCCTTCTGGCATGATCGAAGCACCTACGGGTTCATCCGCCGCGTCCATGTCGGCTTCGATCTGGGCATCCGATCTGGTCTCCTCTGTGCCAGCTCTAGTGAGGGGTTCGACCCCTCCGCCAGATGGATTCGCCTCTCCTTCGGTACCTTCCTCTTCTACCTGCTTCGGCAGTCGTAGAGAGGAAAGGTCGAGCTCCGGGAAGGTGGTGCCGACCTTCTCCAAGCAGTCTTCATACCCGAAGTCGAAGCTGTATGAGCCGGCCTCATTCATTTCTGCTTTGAATTCTTCTGAGGCCTTGTATTTCTTTACGTCCACTGTAGCCGTCGACTTCATCAACTCCTAGGTTGTCTTCAGCAACCCTTTGTACCTTTTGGCTTCCGCTTGATGGCCCCTCAAGCGCCTCTCGGACTCAAACAGGCAGGCCCTCTCTTCAGCTGCCCGGCAGGCAAGGGACTTCACCCTCCGCCTCTTGTTCTTCAGCTTGGCACTCAGGTCATCCCGCTGAGCCAGCAAGTCCATAATCTAATCTTTCTGAGCCTTTGCCTCGGCTTGTAGGGCAGAGTGCTCTTCTTCGGCTGCCCGTAGGATGGACAGCTCCGACCTGGCAGCCGTCAGCACTACTTCTGCGGCGTCCCTCGCTGCCTCGGCTCTCTGGGTCGAGTGCTCCTTCAGATCCAATAGCTCGCCCAGGCCATTATCCATCAGCAAAATATCTTGAAGAAGCTGCAAATGATAAGACGAAGTTAGTATTTCATAAACCCAGACGAAGAGATCAGATGCGGATGACTTACCCCCATCATATGGTGAAAGGAACTCCTTGCCGCCTCATTTACTGTCCGCCGACCCGACCTGTTCTAGTCGGTGCCCTCAACGGCCCTTCTGAGCAAACTCCTGACCTGCTCGGCGTCGTCTATGGCGTGTTGCGTCCGACGCGCCTCATCGCTGACGTCGACGATCTCCCTCTTGTCAGTCGTCTTCCCTGGTCCTATCTCCCCTTCGGCCATCGGGGGAGACTCCTCCGTCAGCTCGACGAGCGGAGAAATCGGGGCCGTCTCATAAGACGGTAGTGGTTGGTCCCCTCCCCCCGGGTAGCTGATTGCCTGACCGACGATGATCGCTCTACTGTCTTCGCTGCTAAGCGATCCGACAATGGCACGTTGTCATCCTCGGATTCGATGGAAACTACGGCGGCGGTTTGCTTCTTCGCCCGCTGCTTTGTCGGCCTTTCGGACTTTAGCTCCTCCGTCCGTGGCCTCTTCGGTTTTTGGGTCGCCGAGTCGGTAATCCGGATGCCCCTCTGGGCTGCCAACGTCGAAACAAGAGTTCGGTCCGGCTTCATTTTGCCGCCTGCCAAAGAGCAAAAGCAAAGTCAACAATAATGATAAAGCCGACATAAGAAGGTAAACAATGTGGGTACCTATCCTATCCAGGTATTGATGTCGGCAGATCCCAGCTCGGTGCAGACTCTCCTCGTGGAGCAAGGGGTGCACAAACACCGGGTCGTCATCACTCAATTTATGGAAGTCGGCCTCGTCGGCCCTCAATATCTTCCTCCCGTCGACGACCTTCGGCCTTGGTTCCCTCCATACGGGCTCAAACCCCAGGGCTCTAAGCTATCTACGAAGAAGTACCGGGACTTCCATCCGTGGATGGCCGACGGGAGCCCCCTAGTATCTTCCGATCAGGACGGAGACTAAACATCCACCACTCCTGGCTCCGGAAGTCTTGCTTTAAAAGAAAAAAGTTGGAAAATAAGGACAGCCTCGGCTAAATTTCGGCTTCCTGACAGAGGACCAGGAAGCCATAGATAACCCGAATACTGTTCGGGGTCAACTGTGAGGGAGTTATCCTATAGGAGTTGAAGATTTGGATGAAGAAATCGTGTAGCAGGAATCGAAGGCCGGCCTTAAGATGGTCTTCATATACGGGAAGGGCCCCTAAACTCAACGGGTCGTTCACCCTTCCCCCCTTACTAGGGACGGTCAGGTGCAGCATGGACAGTATTCCATAAATGGTCCTAAGACTCTCTATCCTATCTCGGGTCATGGTCGTAGGGATGTCATAGGGACCTGGTTCCCTATTTCCGCGGGCCAAGCTCCTACTACCATAGGCCATTGTAAGGAGAGAAAGAGGATGGTTGCGAGACTAACCTGGTGACTGATTTCCTAATGGAGCGGGAGCAGCGAGAGAGAGATTCTTTCTCCTCGAGCGCAAAGGCAGCAGAAGACTTCCTTCAGGCCTCCTCCCCCTCCTTTTATAGGCGCTGATGGGCTGCTTCCCCACACCCCTCGAGCGCCACGATCCAACGGCAGACGACGCGTCTTCCTGATTCGACGGGGAAGCCGAGGGGACGTGCCGAATCATATCAAATCATAATCTGCGTAACCGTCCAATCAACGGCGGATGGGTTGCTCCGGACGTTGCACCTATCGCCTGGATCTTGCCACGTCGACCACGTCGCATCAGGGGCTCGATTGGCAGGGGTTCCGGGCTGGCAGCCCATCATTGCACCGTACCAGCATTAACTGCTTCTCCTGCCGTCGCCAATGCGGCATTGACACCTGTCCAGGGATGGAAATTCGGAGCAGAAGACGGCCGGTCGTGGCACGCCGGATCAGATTCGCAATCATATCGAAGACTGGCACATTAATTGCCAAGTAATGCTCTCGTCCTTCAAAATCGCTCGAAGGCCAAGAGCAAGGGGGGCAACTGTTACACCTGACCAGCTTACCACCAAACCGGACCGGCCTTTTGCTGTGGTCCGACCGGACCGCCCCTCTAAAGCTCCGACGGACGATCTCCTTCGGAAGTCCGACCCACACGAAGTAGAGGTCCAAATGACCCACTTCTGCTAAAGTTCGGCCCACTGGTCTCTATCGGAAGTCCGACCCACTGAAGCAGAGGTCTGAATGGCCCACTTCCGTTGAGGTCCGGCTCGTCTGCTCCTGCTGAAGCTCCGACGAGCGCTCTCCTTCGGAGGTCCGACTGACCCTCCCCAGTCGATGTCCGACCAATTTACTTTGAAGATCCAGGAGACTCCAAAAGCTTCTTCTAGCTGGTACCAGAATTCTGTTATAACAGAATCCTGCCACATCAGCACTACTACATTCCCACGATGCTGCCCTATCTCGGCGCTACGTGGCCACTCTCCAGATTCTCCTAGGGGCAGATCAGTCTTTCTCGGCCTCTCCCCTAACGAATTTTGGACTGTTCCGCGTCTATAAAAAGTAACCGAGGGACCCCGTTTTGAGCTAAGTACACTCTTCTTTCTCCATACGCTGCCTTTCTGATTCCTCCATTCTATTGCCTTCAAGCTCCTGCTAACTTAAGCATCGGGGTGTCCCGCCCTTGGGGATTTTGTTGCGGATCGACCGAGAGAAGAGCGCTCCAGCCTAGTCATTCGGCCTCGGTTCAGGAGAAGTTGCAGCAACGGTACTTAATAACTTTTCATTTGATTGACCTCTCTTGTTAAAGAATCTCCGGGCGTTCTTACATTTTTAGGCATATAGTCCAGAATTCAGCGGCATGATTTATTCTTTCTTATTTGTTGATCAGTCTGTGGACTTCATTGCAGAGCCACTTTACAATTTAAAGTGTGATATTCAACTATTTATGGTAAACAAAACTTCACTCCTTTTCAATTTATAGGGGAAGATTGTCAACCGACCACTTGCTGGCACTGCAAGAAGATTCAAGCTAGAACAGATTTTACTAAATGATGAAAAGCAATGTGCTGAACACATCATGCTAGTCGATTTGGGGCAGAATGATGTTGGAAGGGTTTTGTCTTTTTCTTCTTCATACATGCTCTCTGTTTTATTGACTCATTTCTAAGTTTGGGTATACTCGTTTGCTATATAAAATCATATTATGATATGACATGAGCTTTGAATTATATATTGATGTGTTATAATTTGGGGGGGGGGAGCATGAATCACCCTTCTGTCAACGCAGGTGTGGTTCAATGTCTCATGTTGCTGCCATGTTTGCATATAGTGACTATTTGTTGCCTATGAGGATGTAGCATTCTCCCAAACCTATTTGATATATGAATCAGAATTAATAAAAAGTTAATTTATTATTTCTTTTCTGACCCATGAGTGGTTTAAGCTTGAAGACACTGATTTCCACTTCTTTTGACATATTTACCTTCATATTCTTCCCCTTCCCACACATTTATCTGTTGGAGAGACCTGTATTACATAATTGTACTTACGCAAAAACACACTAGAACCATGCATCAATAAGCATATCAGAAATTTCAACCTATAGAAAATGCATACACAGACTTAGTTAGGAAATTCATTTCATTCTTACATAATTCCTAAACTTTATGTAATTATTATTTGTCTATGCCTTAGCTTTAACTATTGATATACACTGATTTATATATTTTCATGTTTGTGGAAAAGTTTTACGTTTTTCTCCTTTCCAGATTTTGGAGTTGCGTGCTTTTTCTTGCTCATGTTTAAATTCCCTATTGTTTCAGGTTTCAAAACCGGGTACAGTAGAAGTTGAAACGTTAATGAACATCAAGAGGTACTCGCATGTGATGCACATAAGTTCTACGGTTAGACCCTTCTCTTGCTGTTTACCATGGAGAATAGTTTTATGTGCCAATCAATTTGAAATTGGGAATGTCTTAGTTTGGTGATGAGTGCAGTAGTAAAATATCAGTAGCAGAAATGCCAATCTGCAACTGTCAGTTGATGTTTGTAACCTATTTATACAAATCATGCCAAACCTGTAAGTCCTGGCTTGGTTCTTTCTACTATGTAGACACATTTGAACTGATTTCAGTCACCATAGGTGTAGGCAAAAGCAAATATGTGATGTTCTTTCTTCTATCCATTACTACATTTTTATTTGTGCATGCTGTGGCCCGAAAAAATTTGTTTACAAGACTTTGTTCTATTTTGTCCAATCTGTGTTAGTGCCCATTTGGATCATCCTATTTATTGTTTTCAGGGTGGAGAAATAGTGATAATTCAGTGTAGTAATGGATACTTGAGCTTTGTTCAAAAATCTCAAATACATGTGTATTCTGGGTGATCGTTTGTAACTGACTATCCAAATAAATAGTCTTGTTTATGTGTGCTATGGTATGAACCAGTAGTCATCATGTCATCTTTTACTTGTGCGTACCATAACATGCCTTCTTGTTTTGTTCTTTGGAGTCTATTTAAGGTGCTAGTTTCAGTTGTAGATGTTCTTATTATCCGCCTTCTTAAGAAAGGGATGCAACAATGTAATCTTTTGACTCTGGATGGAATGCTTAATGCAATTGTGTTATTGTCTTGGGAAAGGTGCAGAGCACAATGTCAAAACACCCACTCACCAAGGGTGACCAGCATATGTTGTTGCTGAAGTATGATTTTCTTTTACATTGCCACCAATCATTGTGATAGACCATTGATTATAATAACCATATTAGATTTCTTCAGTTACTAACTCCAAAGCATGTTCTATTGCAGTTTTCAATATTTGTTGATTTCTTATATCCCCCCTACCTTTGTGCCTGTTGCTGACCTTACCGTCGTGGCCTGTAGCTGGAAGCGGCTCTGGACTTCCGTCCCTTCACTCCGGAATCCTTGCGTTCCCGGACCTGCAAAACAGTATTAGAGACCCGGGCCGAAATCCCGGCGAGGACACTCCGACGATCAAGTTAGAGGATGGCAAAGCGAAACAGATCCCCTAAGGCGGATCCCACTTCGGTCTCCGTGTTTAGAGGAGTTTGTACTAAAGAACTTATTGGAAGGAGACGAGAGGAATGGTGCTTGAGTTGCGGTGACTGTGCTCACTGGACTCTCTCCGAAAGTCCTCTGGGAGCTTCATACCTTTAAGTCACTCATTTCCTGCTATCTTGTGTGCTTGCTCTCCCTCCTGGTTGCTTACCCAGTTTCTCGCTCGTTGGTGCCTTTGTAGATCGCCGATTGTTCAGTGCCTCGATTTACCCTCTCTGGGGGGCTTAGGGGTCAACGGTGTCCGTTGGCCGCTCCCTCGAGGTCATTTCCCTTTGTAGTTGGGAGTTAAGTTGTGGACTTCTTGCCTGGTGTATTGTCACGAATAGAGGAATTAGGTGGAACCTTGATTTGGGTACAGTCGCCATCGGGTCTGAGACGTTAAATGTGGCCTTCTTCTTCGGGGGGTTTCAGGTGGTCAGTCGCAGGATCAGACATCTGGATCAGAGCGTCCCTTCCAAATTGGTGCAAACGAGGTTATGCGCACCGTTACAAATTTGGGGGGGCGCCGTACTGGGCGCGCCACGCTACACGCGTCTACCTCTGCGGCGATCTTGGGCGCCTTTATCATTCTCGATGCTTTCAAGGAGAGGGCTCGACTCCAGTTGAGGTGGTCTCGACCTTTGGGGAGCCACCTGGTGGAGGAACGGAGCAGGGCTCGACTCCAACCAAGATGGGCTCGACCCTTGGGGAGCCACCTGGCGGAGGAGCAGAGCAGGGCTCGACTCCGACCGAGGTGGGCTTGACCGTTGGAGAGCCACCTGGTGGAGGAGCGGAGCAGGGCTCGACTCCGGCCGAGGTGGGCTCGACCTTTGGAGAGCCATCTGGCGAAGGATCGGAGATGCCGAGCTCGGGTTGAGGTGACCTTGACTTCGGCCAAGCTGGGCTCGATCGGGGGAGCCACCTGGCGAAGTAGCCGGGATGCCAAGCTCGAGCCGAGGTGGGCTCGACCGTTGGTGAGGCCACCTGGCGAGAGAGCTCGGAGGGAAACTTGACGTGGTGCTCATTTGCCTGCCTGGCTGCCAACTGGATCCTAGGTGTACTCCCCGTCAGCGGTCTGGCCATATCAGTGACCTTATTCTTGTTTTTGTGTGCAACTGCATGTTGCATGTTGTCTGTGCACGCATGTGGTCTATGGTTTTGATTTGCTTTTTCAAGTTTTATTATCAATTTATCATGGAGCATGCATAAATTAGCAAACACTTCAAGCCGCGAATTTCACCATACCAGCCATACCATCTAGTCCTAGTACTGAAACAAGACATAGTAGGGGGAGCATACCGAGTCTTAGTACCCAGAACTACACCCCTTTTAGGCATACCAGCACAGTATTAGCATGGTACCAATAACGGGTCCGGTACCAAGATTTCTAAACCTAGCTTTAAGAGCTGTCTCATTTTTTTCCTTCTATGGCCAGGCAAGCATAAATATATTGCTTATTATTTTCTTTTATAATGTGAAGTTTCTTATTTAATATGCTTATTGCTACATGTGACCGGCCAAGGAGGCTTAATACAAATACTTAATGTTATTATTACAATTTTCAAAGCTTTCAAAATCTGATAAATAGTCTCTTAAGAAGGATGCTTCTGAGAAGACATTTGATATTATCGTAAACTTTTACAGGTGACTGGAGAGTTGTGTGATCATCTTAGTTGCTGGGATGCAATGCGTGCTGCATTGCCAGTAGGAACAGTTAGTGGTGCGCCAAAGGTTTGGTTGAATACTTTATTCCAGTTTACAGTTAGTCATGTATGGATGCTTTTTTGTGACACTTAATATGTCAACCGGATGATGCTTCCTTATATCCACCTGTTGTTAATGTCTGTATCTGTATGGTAACCATCTGTATTCTCAGATGCTGCCCGCTCAGCACTTACAGCTGGGTAAACTGTATCCTGACTTCATATGCCCTATCTTTTAAATATCCATTGTTCTGAAACCTTAATTTCAGTTTGTGCCATACCATTCATTCTCTGCAGAACAAATTAAAGAGTCATCTCAGCATCCATTGCAAAAAGTTAGTTGCAGACTTGCAGTTAATAGTTGATTCTAGGCCGTGTAAGCCCGCCCTTAATTTTTCACTTTTGGGCCTGGTCAATAATTAACATGCAGATATTTGTCCAGCGGTTTCCACACCATTCATTCTCTAAATTTATGGTTGACTGGATTACGAAGAAATGACCTTACCAATTCTTCCAGGGTGCCTTGTGGCAGATTCAAAATCGAACCACTTCTGCCACTCAGTACAATGGCAGTATGTTTTTAGTTGTTAGTTGTGCAGGGATCCTTGAGACCTCATACAGACTTCAGTGGTATTCAATCATTGGATGCGATGCATTGGATGTTGAACCAGAAACTATGCAAAAAAATGCAATCTGCGTATATTTGCTAGGATTTATTTGTGTATGTTGTTTCACGGAATCAAAAGTCTGTCTTGATTGGTCAGCAGCTAAGTACACCATCTCCCTCGGTTGTCTTATGCCTTTCTTCCGTTTTGAATCAGGTCAGGGCCATGGAGTTGATTGATGAGTTGGAGGTCAAGAGGCGAGGTCCCTATAGTGGTGGTTTTGGGAGCGTGTCATTTTCTGGTGACATGGACATCGCGCTTGCTCTACGAACCATCGTCTTCCCGACTGGCAACCGTTACAACACGATGTATTCATACAGGGATGTGGACATGCGCCAGGAATGGGTGGCGCACCTCCAGGCTGAGGCTGGCATCGTGGCTGACAGCATTCCGGATGATGAGCAGCGAGAATGTGAGAACAAGGCTGCGGCCCTTGCTACGGCTATTGATCTTGCGGAGGCTGCTTTTGTGAACAATATATAACATTCTGGGTAGGTTTGCTGGTGCAGTAGGAGCATGAATAAGACTGCCTGATCTAAACTAAACAAAGTTAATTGTTTTATTGCCATGTGAAATACTTTTAGGATCCATCCATAATCTGGTATGAAAAAATAAATCTCGTGTTAAATTATCGTGTTTGGTATAAAAATGAAAAGAAAGATGATGAAAAATGTGATGAGTTCCTATTTATTTTTTTTGAAAGAAAAGATAAAATAAATATTATAAAAGTTGGTATTTAGTAAATTTTTGGATATGGATAATTAATATTTGATCTTTAATAAAATATATTTATGATCATTGAATTTATTTTAATATATTTTTGAATTCATATAATAAAGAAATTTTATAAAATAATAAAAATATAAATGGTGTTATAAAATAGTTATGTGATTATAATTATTATATAAAAAATTGATCGAAGATAACGATACTATCTTAATATTAAAAAATATATATATATAAATATATTTATAAATTTGATCATATTTTTATATGAAATTATTTTTAATCAAGCAAAATATTTTTTTTTGATATTATTTTTTAAAAGAAATTTACTAACCATGATAAAAATTATTTTTTTTATAATCATTTTTTAGATAATTAATTTTTAAAAATTAATAAATTATTTTTAAATTTAATATATTCCAACCAAATAGGCCTTTAAACTAAAAGCTAAAATTGCACGCAGATACAAAAAGATAAAATATACTAAAGTTGTACTAGATTAATAAGACTTTAGGCAGGCATGCGAAAAATCAATTTTCATGTAGGGTAGACACACTTACTTATAAACAACAGGATGAAGGAAACGTGGCCGTCATCAAATGCAATAGTTGGTCAGGTGTGTCTGATTTAAATCATATATGATAGCTAAGATGGATGGGATGCTTGGGATTGACATGACGATTTTATTTGAGTGAGCGGTAAAAAAATATTTTGCACCAAGTCAAAAACAACCAGGTCAAAAACGGAGACAGTTGATCTCCATGACTAGAGAACCCATACAGGTGACGAATGACGGCAGAGTGGCCACATGGTCACTTCCCTGGAGAACCCCGAACATAACTCTCACCTCATAAACGAGAAGACAATCGGTTCGTTCGTCCAGCCACGTCCAACCTAGCACGTTATTTGAGTAATCGCACTTCTCATCTTTCCAAGAGAGGTGACCATCAAAACTGTAGTAATATTAGTATTATACACCTGCAGGGCAATTGAATACATCTAGACCACAAACCATCAGTTCCCCTCTAAAACACCCTGCCTGGATTCGTAAGTTCAATAGCTTTTCTTACGTACTGTATAGATAAATTTTCTGTCATCTCTGCTTTACTTACCATCATTCAGAACACGGGGACGGTAAACATGAGAACAGCACTGAAGAGCTAAAAAGATAATTCAATCTGAAACTACTCGTGTGGATCGAAGCGGCAGTTAATGGTTGAAATCCTCTAAATGAGAATAGAACACAAGACATTCGCACACCACGTCGTCTTATTTTCAGAATGCCGAAAAAATGTGAACCATCGAGAACTTGCCTGCATATTAGTTTTTTACTCAAAACATCTTAGATTTTGACATAAACTTCATTATATGTAAACCGGACTACTCGAGCTTTTGGTATTGAATTAAAATCTCAACGGAGCACCGAACAAAACAAGCCAAAAGTACTACCAAATCTAGAAAAGCAATTCAAGAGCCATGTTCTTGGTGCAAAAAGACATACACAAAATAAATCCTAGCAAACTAACCGGTTTTGTGAGGCCCAGTTCTTATTGGGCTGATTGGGCTGATTTTGGACTGAAGTCGGCAAGGGCCGCCGACTTCAGTTCAAATTTCTTCTGGTTCGGGAGTTTGGATTTCCCGGCGGGAAATCCGGAGAGGCTCGTCGACGCCGCCGGAAGTGGGGGGGATAAGGGTTTTTCCTCGGGTTTTAGGGGCATTGGGAGCCTCTGTTGATCCGGGAATATCTCCTTGTGAGTGGAGCGCCGACGGCTTCTTCGTGTGTCCCTGCCCTCGCCGGAGCGCACTCCACCGGTGGTCGCTGCGGTCGGAGCCAGTCTCGCCGGTAAGTCTTCTTCCTCGGGAAGGGGTAGTGTATGGTTGATTGGCTGGGAGGAAGGAAGAATCCGGTTGATTCTTCCTCTCCGTTGAAGCCGTGTACTGTGACCGACGACGGAAAAGTCACCGCCGGATTCCTCCTCTCCGGCAACCGTCCTGGGCAGCCGATCACAGGGATCGCCGCCGTCCCTTCGCTTGCTTGGGGGGAGGAGAGAGAGAGGGAGAGGGATTTTGATCGACCGGGAGGCTCTTTTGCAGGCGGCAGTCTCCGGCTCGATGCTCACCGGCTGACGGTCGGACGACCGCCGTAGGGGTCGTCGGACCCTCTTCTCCCTCCGGCGAGTACTCCGGGTTGGTCGGACGGGAGGATCGCCGTCGATCCTCCCTGGTTCTTCCGTGGAATCGGGGAGGGGGTGCTGTGGCCGGAGTGGGCTTTTGGCTGGGCTCAGTTTGATCAGAGCTTGGCTGGGCCAAGCTTGATTGGGCCGGGTTTGGCTGGGCCGGGCTTGGCTGGGCCGGGCTGGGCTGGGCTTGGCTGGGCCGGGCCTCGTTGGGCCAGACTTGGTTGAGCCATGCCCTGTTGGGCTATGTCTATTTCTTGGTTGGACCGGTCCAGTAAAAACCCCATTGGGAAAAATAAATAAATAAATAATAATAATAATGATTGTATTAATAATATTAAATAAAGGGGAAGAAGGGGAAAAGATCTGTTGGACAAGGTTGTTCCAAGAAAATTTAGTTTTATTTTAATTTGTGATTCAGGATCATCGTTGACTTTGGAAGACCCGGATTAGTGTTGGACTGTTCTAGTTGGTGAATACTCCTCTGTAAGTTATCTTGACCTCTGATATGTATGCCAATATATATATATTTATAACTTAGTAGATATATGTAATATATCTGCATTTGATTGCATTGGATTGCGTCCATCATGCTGGTGTGGGTGCTGTGTTGGCGTAAGTACATTGTGTTGGTATGGATACATTGTGGGATTGCATTGGATTGCGTGCGTCATGCTCTGTGTTGGCGTGAGTACATTGTGTTGGTGCGGGTATATTGTGGGATTGCTTTGGATTGCGTGCGTCGTGTTGATGTGGATGCATTGTACTGGTGTTGAGTAGTGCAGTTGGTTGTGAGTGCTCTCTAGTCTGACTATGATCATACGAGAACCTAGTCTCCTTTTGGGCCTCCAGCAGGGCTATTGCTGGCACATGACCGTTGAGCGGTATGTGACACAGGAGCTAGATGTCTTATTTTAGCCATGCGTGGCGGGCACATGCAGAGGATGCATGTTTCTCGTATGATACTCAGAGCTAGTTTTCTTTTTGGGCCTCCAGCAGGGCTATTGCTGGCACATGACTGTTGAGCAGTATGTGACACAGGATCTAGTCTCTTTCGGGACGAGCCATGGGCCAATCGTGGCCATAGTCTGAGGGACTAGGAGAGTTAAGTAAATGGTTGGCCATCCATAGTCGTATCGTGTCTGTGTCGGTCGCATTAAGTATACGTATTTGCTTCAAGTCGTGGGTTATTATTATTATATTGCTGGACGTCTTGTTGCATGATGTATTATGCTTGTTGTTATTAGATGCATATTGGTGTACGTATATTGAATGTGTTGATAACTTACTGAGCCTGTGTAGCTCACCCCTATTTTTCTATATTTTTGTTTCAGATATCGAAGATCATTTGGACTTTGGGACCGGTCAGTGAGGAGCTAGGTTTTAGGTGTTAATCCCTGAGTTTATATTTTATCTGTATTTTATTTTCTGTTAATCTTTATGGAAAGTTGTTCCTTATTATTGTTTGGTTGTAGATTTGGAAGTTAGGCCTGGCATGATCTCTAGAAGATATCTAGGATTGTGCGGCCGGTCACGTAGCCGATCCTTGATCTGGATTCGGGGCGTGACAGGTTTAGTTCGGTAGTACTGAACCGGCCGGCTCAGGACGTACCGAACCGACACGGTTCAGCCTTATAAATCGATTTCCAATCATTAAAATTTTTTTAAAAAAAAATGTACTTGCCCGAACCGGACCTAAATCGATCTGAACCATGCCGAACCGGTCGTTTCGGCCAGTTCGTGATTGGTTTGGTCCGGTTCAAATCATTTTTTTTTTCCTTGTTGACTATCATAGCCATGTGGGGGGGGGGAATCAGGTTGTTGGCTTTTTAACAAAACCAACAAAGAGCTCTTTGAGAGAGCACTCTGTGTTTTTAATCCTTCGACTTAACGAACAGCTATTTTCCCTCCATTTCAAGGCAATCAGATATCCAGAAATTGAAGAGGAAGGTAGAATCAAGATATGTATAGCTTCCATTTTCCCTCTTTCCCTCTCCCCTCTTTTTTTGTTGTTAAAATTCATGCAAAATAAAAAATTAAGAAGAAATGCTATCAATTTTTTTTTGGCTATAATTTTAGAGTATGTGATAGATCTAAGATATATCTACACAATGATACTAAGATCTTGATTTTTTCTTAAATAATTTTTTTAAATTAAAAATTGATTTTGGATTAAAAAATTAATTAAAAATAATTAGTTAAAAATTATAATTATAAATTATTAATATGGGACTCGTAAACTACTCTTACTATAAATTTTATATTGATTTATCCAAGTTTTGATGCATCTTATGAATAGTATTCTAGATATTAAATTGAAGAAAAATTAGTTTTTAATGCATTTCAAGGATCTTAAAAAAATATATGTAGTATGTATGATAGAATCCTACATGAATCTTAATATCAATTTTTTTTATAATATTTTTATTTTTAAAATAATTTAAATTTAAAAAATTATAAAATAATTTAAATTTAAAAAATTATAAAATAATTTAAATTTAAAAAATTATAAAATAATTTAAATTTAAAAAATTATAAAATAATTTAATTTTAAAAAATTAGGTTAATAAAATATTGATTAATAAACATTATTATTGACCTTATATATAATTTAAATATTTAGGCATAGATCCATCGAGAAGGAAGAAGGATCCGGAGCGCGATATTAGTTGGTTGCATGGAGAGATGCTCTCGGGTCGGCATCATTGGAGATGTAAATGGTGCAATACCGAATTCAAAGGTGGCGGGTAACAAGGTTGAAGCAGCACTTGGCTGGCGGCTATCTTAATGTATCTACATGCCGACAATGTCTACAGGAAGTCTGTCTGTTGATGAAATATTTTGCTAATTTCAAAGCTGGAAAGGAAAGAGCAGCAAAGAAGAAGGCGGAGGTGGATCGCAGAGTCACAGAACCATATTCTTATTACTCCAAAGAGTCAGAGGGAGCATCTATTCCTTCTGATGAGAATGCATAGATGGAGGCTGCTATTCAGGCAAGCTTATATAAGCAGAGGCAGCTAGAAAAGACGGCCAAACATAGACAGCAATTTGGGCCATCAGTTTTTGAGTCAGGATCGGAATCCGGTTCTACTAGTATTGTATAAGAGTCTGAGACAGTTTAGGAAGACCTCTTCAGTCAGAAAGCCCGTCATGAGAGGCACCAGTCGTATTGCATCCATATTGGAAGCATTTGGTAGTAGAAGGAAGTCTTCCAAAGATATTTTAGCAAGAGCCACTATCCATGATGTCGATCCACATGCCCTTTCCAGCAGAGATTCCAAGCAATAGAGGATTGATATAATGCTGAAAAAGAATAAGAAGAATAATATGTGGCGGGCCATCTTCTCCTGGTTTCATTTTAGTCATATCCTAGTGCATGTGCAAACAATCCATATTATCGCTCTGCTATTTCATCTATACAGGCTGCTGGTACATGTATAGATCCTCCAAGATCGAGGAATATCTATGGTTAGCTTCTGGATAGT
This sequence comes from Areca catechu, assembly GCA_021397845.1. Taxonomy (NCBI): domain Eukaryota; kingdom Viridiplantae; phylum Streptophyta; class Magnoliopsida; order Arecales; family Arecaceae; genus Areca; species Areca catechu. The sequence continues at coordinate 189,257,607 of CM038050.1, read as the reverse complement.
AGTAAGGAGGAGCTAGAAAGATGGATAGCCTCCTATCAAAGTAAGTGGCTCGTGTATGGGTTGACAATGATGTGTGATGGTGGACTGGTCCTACTAGATTGAGCATCGTCAATTTCTTGACTTATTTTGATGGAAAGATTTTTTTCAGAAGTCTGTTGATACTTCAAACCATGTATACAATACCAGTTATATCCTCAAATTGATGGAGAAGGTGATTGATCAGGTGGGAGAGTATAATATCGTGCAGGTCTTCATATATAATAAACCATAGTACAGGGCCGCAGGGCATATCTTGATGCAGCGACAATCGTATATTTTCTAGACCACTTGTGCTCATATTGTATAGATCTCATGTTGATGGAAATTAAAAAAAAATTGTAGGGTGCAGAAGATGTTGAGATAGCACAGTTGATTACCAGATTTATATAGAATCATACATGGATCTTATCATTGATGAGGAGCTTTACAAGGAAAAAAATATTGAGACCAGGGATCACATGGTTTGCTACTAATTACATAGCACTTAATAGTCTTCTTGATAAGAAAGCAGAGCTGCATCAGATGTTTGTTTGTCAGTAGTGACAGCAAAGCAGATATGCTAGGGCAAATATTGAGGGAAGCAATGTGAAGAATTTAGTGACGAGACAAATATTCTGGCAGCGGGCTAAGAAGATAGTGGAAGATATCAAGCCTCTATATAAGATACTTCGCACCGTGGACTATGAGAGGTATGCTCAGATGGGCTTCTTGCATTTTATTATACAAAGAGCAAAGAAAAAGATCCAGGAAGCAGATCCATCACATGTTTCTGAGTATATACGGATCATTGATGGATGATAGAGTTATCAAATGAGTTTGAATTTGCATCTAGCAGGTACGCGATAATTTATTAAGTCCCTAAAGATTTAAATTCAATTAGATTTGTACAAGTATGCTTGACCAATTCTTAAAATATATGTGCAGCTTACTATCTGAATTCGAGATTCCAATACTCCATACCAGACAATGCCATGGATGAAGAGCTTATGTCTGTCCTATGCAATGTTATCTACAAGATGGAGCCCGATCCAGATATCGTTGCTATGTGCCTAGAAGAAGTAAGTTAAAATTGAAATTATTGAGTAATTTTTATTAGCATTTATTTCAATAAGTAGCACGTGATAACAAAACCTTTTTCTAGTAGACAAAATTTTTTAGGGAGGGCACAGATTCATTTGGATTCATTGTAGCAGTCAGAAGTAAATCAAAAATGAATCCTAGTAAGTACTACTAAGCAGTAAATATAATATTATATTCACTAATTTTTTATTTTGTCGAATCTAAAATTCTAAATGATGTAATATCTTTTGCAGCTGAATGATGGGTGCATTTTGATAGATCTGCAAAAAATTTGAAAGTTCTTATAGTCAAGATCCTCTCCCAAACAGTGTCATCCAGTGGATGTGAGCACAACTAGTCTACATTTGGTCTTATCCACTCCAAGTAGAGGAACCATCTGAAATAAAAATACCTCAACAATCTTGTGTATGTATACTATAATTTATGGTTGAGGCTAAAGTGCATTCAGGAGGAAGTTGAATTGAAATATCACGATCCCACTACAAGTTCATATGTTGATGAGGATGAAAATTCAATGATTGGATGTGTCATGAGTCAGCAGCAGGAGCCAGAGCTTGATAAGCCAAGATCGCCTCCTTGACTAGCCAGTTTTGCAGCTAGTGAGGCTGAGGTGGATGCTAGATAATGGGCAACAAGCAATATTCCTCACAGGGCTCCAGCAGATATAGCACATCATCCCTCCCCGCCATCTATTCGATCCGGAGATAGGAAAAAGAAAGGCAGTTGCATCTCCATCGAAGTACTCAGTCCATTCAGATTCAGATACCAGAAAGAGTAGTGATAGTGCTTCTTTAGATAGTAGAGGATCTAATGATCAGGGAGGGGCTTGAGGACATGAGTCGCAGCCACCTATTCATCTTCAATTCACTAGGGAGTCACAGTTTAGCCATGCCACACAGGATAAAGATTATGGACTACCATCTAGTAAACCCCATGGTGATAAGATTCCATATAGGCGACGGGCTCCGCAAGATCGTTCGGGACATGATGCAGTTACAGCTCTTGCACGTGGAGTAAGATCCATGGATGTATCAGGGTCATCCTCATATTCAGGATTCTCTTACCCGCAGCTACCGACAACTTCTGGTCCATATGGTGCATCTAAGACATCATCTTCCAGTGGTCATTTTCTCATGCAGCCCGGAGCATCTTATGGACCTGATTTTGCTGCTGGTATATTTGGATGGGCTCCTGCATTGCCATATCATCAATCTCTGGATAGTTGTCAAAGTCGAGACATCAGCGAGGGATCTGCGATGAGTTATAATCCATCACGCATACCTCCTGGGATGATCTTAGAAGAGCATCATGATGTCTGGCTGGATGGATATACTGATCTTCCTACACAGTATATAAATGGTCCCTATATTTATGACATCGACACTCTATCCGATTCTAGACATTGGTATATAATTATATTTATATATTATCTTTCACTTTCATTAATTACTGATAATCTTAGTTTAATTATTATTTTATATATTATTTTAATTAGAATTAAGATATTAGTATTTTTTAAATTCTAAATCCTAAACCTTTAAGCCTTAAATCCTAAACTCTAAATTCCAAACCCTAAAGGTCCTAAACACTAAATCCTAAATCCTAAACCCTAAAAAAACAAAATAAAAACCTAAAAAAAACCAAAATCCATCAAACAAAAAAAAAAAATAGACGTGCCGGTATAATCGGGCACGCCCACCCGTACCATGTATCGATACTAAAAAAAACATTCACAAGACCCTCATGTTAGGTTATGGCTCAGCCTGACCTGTATATATATACTAAATCCTAAATTCTAAATTCCAAACCTTAAAGATCCTAAACACTAAATCTTAAACCCTAAAAAAATAAAATAAAAACCTAAAAAAACCAAAATCCAACAAACAAAAAACAAAAAAAAATTGGACATGCCGGTATAAATCGGCACGCCCACTCTTATCGTATCGTATCGGTACGGTATGAACCAGCACACCCACCCATACCATGTATCGATACTGGTACCGTACCATACTGGCCAGCAACCAATGCAAGTCCCGGAACCAAAAACCCTATATATATATATATATATATATATATATATATATATATACACGTGTGTATATATATATATATATTAAAAAAAATGCTCATAAGACCCTCATGTTAGGTTATGGCTCAGCCTGACCTAAAATATCTCCACTCAAATAAGTTTCCATCCCTTTCGAGTCAAGTCAAAACTCTTGTTCCTACATAACTCATTTGAATCCGGATTAAAAAAATTAACCTTATCTGACCTAAATTAAAAAACCCTGAGCTCAACCTAATCCAAACAGGATCAAGTTGGGTCTGCTCAATTTGGCAACCCCTCATTCCTGGCTCAAAGTATTGCAGGTTTTTGTCCAAGTCGCTATCCTACCGCCAGTCTGGCAGTACATAAGATCCTGACAAGGGGCGACGGGTAGTATTGTAGTAAGCTAGGAATAGGAACATTCAGGAGCTCCAGTTGAGACACCACTTTTCTGTTTCCACAAAGATCAAAACATACAACATCGTTTCAAAAATTTGTAGATTATCGAATTTCAAAAAATATGGCATTGACCTCCCAAGAGACTGGATATTTCAAATAGCTAACTCATTGAATGCAGTTCCTTGACAACAGATGAGAGAACATCACATAATAAAGTACATAAAAGTGTGCTTTTGTTGAATCAAGCAAACAATTCATTGCTTATACGGCATGGAAAAACAGTATATCCGGTAGTTAAAAAATGCATTAGAATAATAGGAGCTACTCTTCTCTTAGGAGGATATGATGATCCCACAAAACAATTCTAAAAATACAAACAAGAAATATTTCATGCATAGCTTGAACCAGCTTGCACCAAGTAAGCTTAAAGACCACAAACATATTAGTTAGCAAGAAAACAAACACAATTTCAGCACTGCATGCACCAACTTCCTCTATTCAAGAAGAAGAATAACATCTTACAGCAATTCACTAGCAAACAAACAACAAAAGTTTAGCATCATCTCACCCTTTAATGTCTTGTATTATCTAAAGAACAACAGAACCACCTGGTATTGCAGTTAGCCATATCCAAAATCTTGGTGATGCACCACCCAAGACTCGAACTCATAGCCTTTTACATATCAGAATATTTGACATCCCATCGGCTTCTGCCCTTCCTTCCATGATGCAGGTTTCCAGCAAATTCAACTTCCTGCTCCTGCTTAATTTCACGATGCAGATTTCCAACAAATCTAACTGATTCTTTTTCTTGATAAATGATAGAAGCATTATTTGGACACTCCTGCTTCACTTCATGATATAGGCTTCTAGTGAAGTCCCCCCCTTCCTGCTTCTGATAAATTAAAGATACATTACTTGAGGGCTCCCACTTCATCTCATGACGCAAGCTCCCAGCAAATTCAAGCATTTCCTGATCCTGATAAACAATAGAAGAATTGATTGGAGGCTCCTCTGATCGAACTTTGTCCTCAGGCTCCACCACTTCATTTTCATCCTCACTTTCACTCAACCAGCCAAAACATGGAGGCCTTTGCCTGGGATGACCACTAGGTTGGTCCATTTTATGTGAAGTCAAAGTGGGTTGGGCTTGACCATCCAAGCTATGCCTTAATCCATCCACACAAGAAATGTCTTTCCAATCAATATCCCCCCCTGGAGAACAGAAGCATCGTTGGTTTATAATTTCATACGAGCATGGAGGTCATTAAAGAACTGAAAAAGAAAACACCCACCAAAATGAGGTGTGTTTGACAGCACATCATGATGGAAAATTGTTTGATGAGCCTCATAAATTTCTGAGATTCTTTCCTCATTTTTCACTTTATCTTCCTCCTGATAGCAGTAAATATTTGTAATTAAGAAGAAACAAATCAGCATGCACCAAAGGTAACACGGCCCATCATATTATTGTTCAGATTAACAATCAAAAACAATTTAAAGCAAGAAACTGTATTCCCTCTTTCACAGATCTCTACATTTAAAGATGTACAGAACTTATCGTGAACCTTCAGAACATTACAGCTCAGAAGAAATAGGAAAAAACGATTACAGTAATTGAATTTGCACATATGCACAACTTCCACGTTACCATCTCCATCAGCAAATAGAGGTTCATAAACAAGGTAACTTTCTTAAAAGGATTGCACAATCCAGAAACCCAATACACTAGGCTACCATCTCATACTGTAAATTAGACTTATAACGGAGATAAATTGTTGGTATAATATTCAGCTACTTTTTTTTTCTCCCACCAACCAATTCATCAAACAACCTCTTCAGATCTGAGCACCCATGGCTGTCAAGAATCCTACAAACAAATTCATAGAACAACCTTTCAGGGTTTAGCACCCACGACTATGAAGAATCCCGCATGATTATAATAACAATTATATGGAAAGTTTTGTCGCCTGAAGTTTCTAATTTGCCAAGCCAGTTTCTATTCGGGTGACTCATAAATCTAGTAATTACAATCAAGAATCCGTATAGTGCAAAATTCAGACTACAAAAGAGCCTAGGGTCTACTTGAGCGAGCATGGTTACTTGGCTGGTCTTTGATAGATGAGATCCAACATCTTGGTTTCAATTGGGTCAGATAATTTTCAGTTTCAAGTGCTCAAGTTCTTGTTTTAATAACTTCAGCCAAAATAATAATAATAATAATATAAAAAATGGAAAATGAAGAACGAAGAAATATTTAGAAAAAAAAACAGAAAAGGAATCAAATTATATTATATTGCTCTGTTTGCAACATTGGGTGTAAATGGTAATGGTTCTACTCAAAAATATTTATTTTGAAAAACCAAAAAAATATGAATATTTAATATTCAAAAAAGGCATAATTCCACAACACTCATAAGTGTTATATGATTCAACAGTTTGATGCCAATCTAACAAATGAAAATATAAATGTGCATAAGATTTGAGCACAGAAGTGCAACCTAGAATCTTATGGAGCCTAATATACACCACAGATCTCTTTTCTCTTCACTACCCTAAAAAAATATCTGAAAAACTTCCACAAACCTCAAAAGAAAAATGAACAAGAATTGGACCACGCAGGTGCAAAGAAACCGGAAAATTTTCAATAGGCTCGACCTAAGAAACTCACCTAGAACAATATAAAATCAATATCACCTACTGCATGTTCGAGGGGAAGAAATATGTTTCTTGTATTCCTCTTGGCACCCTATGTTCTCAAAACTTATAAAGTCTAGGTTTAAACTTGAGAAAACATTCCCGTGAATTATGAACTGGGGCTTGCTCTTGTTGTAGAACACTCATGTTTAGCAACCAAAGATTCTAGGGGATGAATATTAGGTGGTGCATCACTAAAAATCTGGATCTCGGTAACCATGTGGGTTTCTCACGCACAAAATAAGCATCAAAAGTTGTAAAAGTCACCTAAGAATCAATCACTCCTTTTAACCCAATCAAATGAAGAAATAGCCCAAAATGGCATCGATTGCTTGATGACAATTTTAAACTCAGAACCTTAGTCAATTCCACCTTTAATTGAAAGAATTAAAACAGTCCAAAATTAGATTTGAACTTAATATCTTCAGTTGAAACTATTGAACCTAAAACAGTTTCAGAACAGATCCAACTAAAACTTATTTTCCTTGCACAATGCTGGTGAGCAGTTCTTTATGTACATGAGGGAGGCTTCAATATTAGACAAGAATGCAACTATGAAGTCCAAAGAGCCACACCCCACACGTGATGCAATATAAGAAAGGAATTTTGACATATTTGTCCCTCCTTTCCAAAACTGATCTCTGAGTACACACCCTTTTCCTGTAAAAAAAAATCTACCTCCTAATTTTTGGTAAATTGAGACAAAGCAGCCCCTACCATTCAACCAAGGAGTAATCTCTTAAATCTCTCTGTTGAACAATAATTATAAATTTAATTTTCTATCAATATAACACAAAATTCTGAAAGGAAAGGAGAGTGGAGAGTGCATCATTCATCCAAGAAGTTGGTACCGGAATAGTAGGAAAATCAAGATTATTGTCATTGTTAAATAGAAAATATTAAAAGAGCTAGTTAATAATTGGACAATGGACACTATTTTGTTAGGTCTGCAAGACTAGAATCGGGGCTTGTACCATATAGTGCCGGGGTGTACCAAAACAAGGAGAGGGTGGGGGAGAAAGGGGGGTGAGGGGGAGGGGCAAATATGGGTGTCAAGCGACATTGAAGAGGGGAGAGGCACCGGTTAGCGTCGAAGAGAGAAGTGGTGCCAGCCTGCATTGAAGAGGGGAGAGAGAGTGGCAACGGAACTCATTGAGAGGGAGACAATGGTAGACCTAATAGTGCCAGTCGATATCAAAGAGAGGAGAGAGGCACCAGTTCGCATCGAAGAAAGGAAAAAGACACCGATCAATGTCGGAGAGGGAGATAGAGAACATGCAAGAGAGATGTCCAAATTTCTCAAACTTTCATCCAAACAGGATGGCAATGATTTTATAAACGAACCAACACAAATAGTTGAACCAAGATTTTAAATTCCATGAGACAAAAGTGCCCAATTTCTCTATCGAACGGGATGCCATGTTGTCTCGCCCTGTCTTAACAGCATTCCCAATCATGCATCCTGATAGATACATTTTGCCTCCCTCCCCTTCTTCTTTCCTTTCTTTCCTTTTTCTTTTTTATATTTTTTTCCTTCTTTTCCTTCTTTTCTTCTATCTTCCTTTTCTTTTCTTTTTATTTCTTTCCTTTTCTTCTCACTTTCTTTCTTTTTTTCATTTTTCCTCTACTTTCCTTTCACTTTTTTCTTTTCTTCATCTTTCCTTCCTTTCTTTAGTTCACCTTTCTTCTTCTCTCTCCCCACATAGATCGGGTTTCAAAATCCCAAACCCGTCCTGGTCCCATTTTCTTATAGAAATAGGACGAGACAGTTGGCACACCCCTCATCCCACTGGGACATAAAACCTTCAGTTGAGCCATCCTAGCCGATGTCAATTCTGCCCAATTCCAGTCGATTCAACGTTCCTTGCTATTTTGTCTCATTCCCAAAAACTTGGCATTAGATGTCCATCCCAAAAAAAGGGGAACTATTTTGGATTTTGGTTTAGAAAGAGGGACTAATATTGTCAAAGTTCCTTTAAGAAGATAAACAACAAAATAAATATGATAAGTCTATCAAGTAATTAATCAAACTAAAACAATCAAGTTCTTCTTAAGCATGGAAAGTAAACATCTCTGGCAATTGAGGATAGTGTCAAAAAGCATGTCACCCAAACATATGAGGTTTAAAAAGGGGGAAAAAAATCAGCGGGTGCTGTCCGTGTCTTGCAATCATCTAAATTTGTTAGATGTAGATAAGTAGAAGGGCCAGTAGCAGCACATAACTCTCCTTGAACGACATGCAAAGAAGCCAAGGTTTTACATCCTAGCAAGACGGGGCATCCCGCTTGTCCCATTCCTAAGAGAAAATGGAACTATCCATGCAAAGAGAGAAGAAGAAAGTGGAAAGAAAGATGAAAAAAGGAAAAGGTGAAAGGCAAGACAAAGAAGAAAAATGAAAGAAAGGACGGGAGAAGAAAAAGAAAGGAAGGAAAGAATAAAGAAAAAAAAAAGAAAAAAGAAAAAAAAAAAAGGAATGTAGAAGAAAAATACAGAGAGGAAAATATCCAATCGGATGCATGACCGAGACCATTGCCAAGATGGGATAGAACAGTGCAGCATCTTATTCCAAGGAGAAATCAGATACATCCATCCCACAGGATTTAAAACCTTGGACAATATCAAAAGGCATCATGCTTCTAGCAAGCTACATCTTCTAAAAGGTAGAATGCTCAATGTTTCCTAGATGAGTATATATGATATGTCAAAAAAGGAGAGGATTCTTGAAATGACAGGTATCTGTTATCTAGTTTTTCCTCTCATCACTTCCATGAGGAGAGTGCACAACATGGTTGTGTCAACTTTTCTATGTGTTTGAATGCACAGTTGTATGTGTTCCATGTGTATGTGTACACTAGAGTGTGACTGGGAACAAGATTTATTCCTGGTTACGGAACACGATTTGCCTTGACAAGAGATCTTTAAGATGGAGCCTGTACGATATAAAGGGACCGTTCTTGTCTATTAAACAAATTATACTGAATTTACAGAAAAGTAGACTCCATTATCTTTCTACATGCAAGATTGTTGAGAAGAGATCAGTGATTTGCTAGCAGATGTATAGTAAAATCACTTGTTTGGGTAAGCAATCAATAAGGCAATGATGTATACTCATAATTAAGGTGATTTGTTCAAAGTTACCCCTTATCCTCTCCTTCTTTCCCTATTTCCCACCACTTGACATCCAGGTCTAAAAAGGAAAAAGTTCAGAAGTTCTAGCTTTATCTGTTCATTTCACATTAAATATAAAATCAGACTCCATTACAACAAAAATTTGTTGGATTTAAACATCATGTGCCAATGTTGTGACAGTTTGGTATCAGCACCTATATGCTCTGGCACACCACCATGGCATGCAGCCCTGGCACTAGCACAATACACATTGATTGTACAAACAAAATATTAACTAAAAGATCCTTTAGCTCCAATAACTTAGATATTCTAAGGACCACAGTGTGACGTTTACTTAATGTCTACATATTAGCTTGAACACAGGTGCAGAGGTAAAAAATTGTGGAAAAAATGCAAGAAGCCGATAACCACTGTCTACAAGAAAACTATACGACATTGCTCCTAAATTCTCAAGGTCCAACCATCACAAAGCATTAGCTCAGATGGTATTTGATCTCGCCTCTTAGACAAGAGATCATGGAGTTTGATTCCAAGTGGCATCGGCCTTCATGTCAGCCCCTGTTTACATCAAGCCTGGTTCCATGAGCTTAGGCCCGATCTGCCCAAGGACCTAGATTTTGACCTAGGTGAGGTTGGATGGGTTAAAAAATGGGGTGGCCCTGGCCTCCTTTATTCCTTTAAAAGAAAAAAAAAATCTCATGGTCTAATTGATCTCTAATGTATCCCCCCTACAAGTGATTGTATGGAACCACACAAGCTTATAATATAATGCCCCACACAAATTTCAACTGCAAACACCACAGTGTTTCAATTATAAAGTGGACATCCGATTATACAAATTCCTCAGGATCCATAACATTACTAAAAAAACTCTTAATTGATTAGGACATGATACGAAAGTTCTGCAACATAATACTTGACATAGGAATGTTCTGCAATAGAATGATCAAAAAATACCTAGTCATACAAGTTAAAACATGGATACTACCAGATCCTTTAGTTAACCAAACTGCCAGGCAAAATAATCATAAGTCCTTTTTTCTGGACTTTGATACAAGAACACTATTACCTTGAAATCTTATTACATGAGCTTCTCAAATATATAGACACAAGCTCCAAGATCATTTTAAATATTTACCAGTTTCTATGATTTTGGTTGCTAAGTTAGTGACCATGTTTAAAGAAGTCCTAGCTTTATCTAGAACTGATCATAGTTTTTTTTTTTTTTTTTTGAATGCGTTACTTATAAAAAATTTATAAAAAAAAAGAGCTGCTAACAAAAACTTTTGGGACATACGAAGGAACCCTGGTAGAACACGTTATATGTCCAAGAGTTTACAGTATGCTCTTACACAAGTGATTAATCTACTTAAACAAATGACAGAAACCTCCACTTTACTTTAATATCTTAAGAACCTCGGGCCCAAGCGTTGCACATCTTGTATCTAGTAGTATATTATTTCACTTCTCCAGAAATACAAACAACAAACTAGTATTGCACGAACACAAGTTGTGCTTTTACGTCAAAGCAATGATCTGGTGGCACAAAGTGAGCAGATTACAGGCTAAGAACATCGATTGAAGATCTAAGAGAAAAGATGTTGACAATTCAAGGTGCTGCATGGCGTGTGCTCAGGTTCTGTCTCTAAGAACTCTGTTGAGGTCTTAAAAATTAAGCAACCACGCTATACGATGTCCAAGAGTTACAGAAATCGAAGCAATAAATGAAGAGGTATAAACCTTCAGATAGAATCTGTGGAGGAAAAGCAAAACAGAAAAGAAGAGAAGCAAAGCAAAGCAAAGCCAAAGAGACGGGAGAGGAATATGTAAAGGGGTCGAGAGATGGTTACCCTCTTCGCCCGCGCTTCCTCTTCCTCTTGGTTGTTGAGGATGGTTTCGATGACCATCTTGTATGAAGCTTCCTCGATAAATACCCATCCTTCATCTCCCTCATAGACCTACGATCCAAAAACCCTAACAATCATCGGAGCTCCATGGAAAGATTTCAAGAAAATAAGAAAGGAAAAAGGAAAAACGAGGAGAAAATGTGGACATCACCCTCAGAAGATCATCGACGGTTTTGCACACGATTTCGCGGGAGAAGCCTAACGGGGTTAGAGCATCGATGGCGGCGTCGATCCGCCTCAGTCCTACCTGCATTAACATCATGCCCGAAGAAGGCGATTGGGAAAGCAAAGTAGAGAAAGTAGAAAGAAACCGAGGGGATGGAGAGGGGGAGGGGGGAGAGAAAGAGTATAGCCATGGGAGCCAGACAGCGGTTGCAGCTGCTTACCTTCCTCGCTCTCCCTCTCCGAGCCATGGCCGCCCAGGACACCGCGAGAAGAGCAGTTCTTCACTCTCTCTCCCTCTCCATCCTCTAGTTTCCAGGGATTTTGATATGAGATTGGTGACGAGAACGAACGAGAGAGAAGGAAATTTATAATTATAGAGGAGAGAGGGGAGGAGACGCCTCAGGAGTGCGCCGCACTTGCAATCGGGAGGCTAACGATCTTCCTTTTTACATTCGCACGGAATTCCGATCCCCGCCCAAAAATTGTTTGCGAAGGCGTTTGCAACTTGCCGCTAAGGTGGCTGTGCGGTTGATTGGTATCATCATTCTGCAGGTGATTTAATTAAATTTATAAAATTTTTATGAAGCATCAAGATGATGAAAGAATATTCAATTTTAATATTTTAATGATGTGATACCAAAAAAATTATATATATATATATATAATATGCGTTTCGAAACAAACATAATCCAGTGAGAACATGATTCGGAAAGATAGTTACGACTGAAATTTATCCCCCTCGTTTTTTAGATTAAAAAAAAAAAAAATGAAAAGAGGCGTTTGCAACCTGCAAGACAATGATTGCGCTAGCAGCGCAAACGCAAACAGTACTTGGCTAATCCAAATTCATCCATGTCCAATTCATTTTACGTTGGAAACACTGCTCTTTTGGCTCGGATCCGGAGGCAAACGCAGCCATATGCATCCACTCATCTACGATATGGCTTCGACGGTGCAGTGCCCTGGATATCAGACTTATTCTCGGCGCAGCACGATTAAATCGCCTCCTATGTTACTGTTTATCATGCAGATGTATCATGGATTGTCACGGGAACGGATTCAGCACTTTTTCATAATATTTTATTTTTTAATTATATTCATACTAGACACATCAGCCCTCCATTGTATGGATAAAATAAAAGAATTATATAATTTCATGAATGTGTCATGATTCTAGCATTACCAAGTTGCGCCGCTAGCAAGACAAACCATTTCTTACTTAAAAAATCAGAGAATCCGTGGCTCAATTTTCAATTATAATTCCATTCTCGGTTATATAAATAAGTAATGTAATAATTTAAATTATTTTCATTCCAGTACAGTGCCGATACACCTAGTACAAAAATCGATTTGGTATACAAATATTTAGTATGCTCACCATACTACATATCCGTTCAACATTAGTATAGCATGGTACGTTTGATGATATATACTAGGATCGATCGATACAATATACTATAATATAAAGTGCTGCTCCTTTTTCTAAAAGAAAAGGTGATATTTTTTCAACTCTCTTTTAACGTAGTGTTGCAATAATATTAGTGTGGTAAGAAAATCTGAGTATGAATAAGGTGCTGACCATATTGATTTATTTAAACTCTCTTTCAACTCTCTTTGAATAAGGTACTGACCATATTGATTTATTTAAACTATTAAATTTTAAAAAAATAATGGAGTTCGTGAATATTAATAATTTGGATGATAATATAGTTACTGAAATTCTTCCTTCTAAAATTACTAGAAGAGAAACATCATGTTTGAAAATATTTCTCAAAAATTGGTAAAGATAAACAAGGACTTAAAAGTGCAGCTTGCAACCATTGTAAAAAAAAAAAAATGCAGCTAGTACCTATCATAAAACTTGCATCAATTATGTAACTTCACATTTAACTCGTCACATTTCAAGCTGTAAAGAAATTGCATATTAAGATGTGAGTCAAATACTCATTAATCAAGATGAAAAAATGAGGTCAAAATAGATAAATCAAAAGGTTCATCGACAAATGCTAGTAGAAGCTATAATTTAGCATGATTTTGCATTGTTTTTATTGAATATAAGAAGATCAGGGCTTGGGCAAATTGCTTCAATATGAATATAGTGATGTATTCTAGGAATATTGTTGTTACCAATATCAAAAAAGTCTATATTTAAGAGAAGGAGAAGCTTAAGAAAGTCATGGCTAAGATTCATAATATAATATGTTTAACTTCTGATATATTGACATCATCTACTACAGAGGATTATATTTATTTAACTGTCTATTTTGCTGATAAAAATTAGAAAAATGTAATAAAATTCTTAATTTTTATAGTATGAAACCTCCACATGCTAGAGCTGAATTGGAAGCAACTATATTTGATTGTTTGAAGCAATTGAAAATGGATACAAAGATTTTTTTTCTTACCTTGGATAATACTTTTGCTAATGGAAATAAACAAGTTATCTTGAAAAACCATCTCCATTTGCAAAATAGTTTATTGTGTGATGGTAATTTTTTTTCATGTGCAGTGTTTGCCTCGTATATTGAATCTCATTCTTCAAGAGGGTTTAAAAGTAGCTAGTGAAGTATTATTTAAATTTAGAAAAAGTGTCAAGTATGTGAGGAGATCAAATGGAAGAATGATTAAATTTCAAGAATGTGTTCAGCAAGCTAGTATTGACATAGGGATTGGTTTAAGGTTGGATGTATCAACCAAATAAAATTCAATATATTTGATGCTTGAAAGTATAACAAATATCAAAAAGCCTTTGATATTTTACGGGTGATTGATAAGAATTATAAATATTGTCCAATAAATGAAGAGTGTAGGAGATAAGACAATATATATGAATTCTTTGAACCATTCTATGAGACTACAAATATGATCTGATGTTCATCTTACGCAACCTCCAGTTTATATTTTATGTAAGTTTGAAGAATTAAATATATGTTAAATGAGAACTGCAATGATGATGTGGTAATAAGGGAGATGGCTACTAGGATGAGAGAAGTTTGACAAATATTAGAAGGATTATAGTATAATGCTTGCTTTTGAAACTATTCTTGATCTACGAATGAAACTTGATTTCTTAAAATTTTGTTATACAAAACTTAACCCTTCAACTTTCCAAGAAAAGGTAAAAAATATGAAGGAGAAGTTGGAAAAGCTTTTAGAAGAATATGCAAACAACAATATACCGAGTGTTTCTTCATCATCCAACGAGTCCATCTTATTACATAGGCCAAGTAGAAATGGAAGTAGCCATAAGAGATCAAGAATCTTTAATGTAAGTTTTATTTTTTTAAAAAAAAATCGATCCTTTGATTTTTCTAGTTATATATTAATTATTATATCTTATTTGTTTCATTTATATTTTATCTATTTGTTTAAAATATTGCAGGAGTTTAAAATATGTTAGAGTGAAAATGTTGTTAATACTGGCAAGTGTGAATTGGATATTTATTTGGATGAAGCAAAACTTGATTATGACCAATATGATGATTTAGTTGTCCTAAATTATTGAAAAACTAATACAAGATGATTTCCTACTTTCTCTATTATGGTACATGATGTATTGAGCATTGCAATTACTACGGTGGCATCGGAATCTACTTTTAGTATTGGTGGTCGTATTCTCACTAAATATAGAAGTTTAATCCTTCTTGAAAATATCTAAATTCTAATTTGCACTCAAAATTGATTGCATGGCTTTATTCCAAATCCTAATGGTAATGTTTCTTATATATACTTTATAATATTGGTTCATAAAATTATTTTTAGAATTAATTATTTATTTAATTTTTAATTGCTTGTGAATTTTAGTGAAGGTGATAAGCCTTGAAAAATCAAGAGCGAATTCAAATGTGCTTTAAGAAGATGAATTCATGGAGAAATAGTTTTCTTTTGACTTTATGCCATTTTTTAGTTTGAAGAAGATAAATTGTAAACGAATAGTTGTTTGACTTGGTGTTGTTTTCTGAGTTTGAAGAAGATGAATTTATAGAAGAAAAATAGTTTGTTTGACTTGATATTATTTTTTGAGTTTGATATACTATAGTTTTGATTCAAACTAGCTTTTTAGTTCAAATTTTCTTCATGTTTCATGTTCAATATTATCTTTTTTTGTAGCTTTTTCTCTTGTTAGTTGTGTCTTAGACTTAAAGGCTTGTTTATAGTTGTCTTATACAGTTCTTTTTGGTTTCTTTTGTAATTGTAATGTTTTCCCTTTGTATTAGATAGTTTGGAACCTTGTTGACTTGGTAACTGTCAGGGATATTTTTGAGCATTTGATTTTTCAAATGCACAGGATAACTGTAAAAAGTGGTTCCAATCTATGTCTATCTTTGCCAACTGGCTTGAGAGGGAAACATGGAATTGGCATGAGAGGTCCTTGTTGTCTTGTTCATGGTGTAATATCGTGATAGGATTGAGTCATGTTACAATTTAATTTTTGGTATTGTAAAGCAAATTCTTGGATAGGGATGTTTCTTACATGCACCTACTATATAAAAATTACATGCAATCCTTGCAATGCCACCTGTTATACCCAAATCAACCCTTTTTTTTTAACCGGACCGGAGCCAACAATTTTTTTCGGCTAGGACAAAGCAGAGGTTCAATTAATCCTTTCATTTTAGAAGGCCGACCCAGAAGGCTGACTCCCAGAGGGCCGATTGACAGAAGGCCGACTGATAGAAGGCCGACCCAGAAGGCTGACTCCCAGAAGGCCGACCACCCGAAAGGCCGACCTGCCCTGAAGGCCAGCCAACCAGAAGGCCGACCAACCGAAGTAGAGGTCCAGCTGATTCACTTCCACCGAGCTTGATGGACATTGTCCCTCGACCGGACGACTCACCTCCATCAGACCGACTCATTCCCATCCTGGGAACCGCTTGAAGGCTTTAGAAACCCTTTCTGTTACAACAGAATCCTGCCAGCCAGCAGCACTACTCCACTACTCCCACGACGCTACCCTATCCGAGCGCCACGTGGCCACCCTCCAAATTCCCTGGGGGCAAATCGATCTTGTTCGACTTTCTCCCTAACAGATTTTGGTGTTACTCTACGCCTATATAGGGTAAAGCAAGGCAAACCCCAGGTATGAGGCAGAACCCATCTCTTTTCAATGATAGGTCTTCTCTTCTTACCCTCTGGTACTCGGAGAGACCCCCAAGCTCTCCATGCCAGAGGTCTCCCATTCTCCATGACAGTCTCGCTGACTTGATCGTCGGAGTGTCTACGCCAGAATCCCCGGCACGAGGCATTCTCTGTTTTGCAGGATCCCGGAGAGGAAGAACCTGGAAGAGGCATAACCCCGGTGAATCTGCAGCAACACCACCTACTAAAGATTTCATGCTATGTTAAATAGCAATAAAAAACAGTTCAACCCTCCCAGGTCAAGCAAAGCCACCTACTAAAGATTACAGGACACTAGCATCAAATGAGGCACAAATGCCACTTCTTTCTTCTCGAGAAAACTATTACTACCAATCAGCTCTCATAAGTCATCGATCCGGGATTATCAAACTATCATTCTTGTATACTCCACCCATCATAAATAAATAAATAAATTTATTTATTTATTTGTTGGTCCGGCTCTAGCCCATGGCCTATATAAGACCTGACCAGGCTAAATTTTCATGGCCCATTTGTCAAAATAGGCCTAACTCAGCCCAGCCCACTTTGACAATTCTATCCAAAAATTTGTGTAGATGTACCCGGCTTGGCCCACATTGACAATTCTATCCAAAAGTTTGTGTAGATGTACTCGAAATAATCAAATTAGTGCACAATATGTCAAATGGTCATAGCTCATGGCTCCCTCATTTGGAGAATTTAGTTAATGCTACAATAGATGTACTCGAAGTGATCAAATTTGTGTACAATGTGTCAAATGATCATGGATCATAGCTCCCTCATTCAGAGAATTAAAACTGGTCAATTGAATTGCAAGCTTTGTGAGTTGTATGATCGTTTCCTTCATTTGATTGAGATGATATTTCATGCCATCATCTGCTAAGTAGAAGCCATCATCATCATCTATCCACACCACCCGCATGACTAAATGATATACTATGAGTCCATAGGGTAGGGATCCTAGGCTTGGTATCAACGGGATTTGGCCAAGAAGAAGGAAAATTTTTATTTAACTTTCTTAATTCGAATCTCTCATATAAAATAATAAATAATAAAATCATCATAAATCAAGAATATAAGGCATTACTTAATGAACTTAAAAAAGCAATTTTCAAATTTTCAAATAAGATAGAAAGTGAAACTCAAGAAAAGTTAAGAAAATGTACTTTCTTTTGTAATTTAATATATTTTTTTGCATATATTATTGGATGAGAAAATAAAACTCGTCAATTAAATCCTTTCAATGATATCACCTCTTGCCAATCAAATAGGTGATTGGGAGTCGGTCCTCGGAGAGTGGAATGAACATAGGATAGAAGGTAAGAATTAGCTCTTTTAATCTCCCCCCAAAAAAAGTAAATGATAATCTATAAACACTAACTTACCCTTATTTCATGTAATCATCTTAACTACCTTTCTCCATCTAAACTCAAATAGGAACTATTTAGTTGGGGATAATCTGACATAGAAAAATAAATTTCATGTCAAATTATTATATTTGGTATGAAAAGTGGAAGAGAGAGATGGTAAAAAAATTAATAGATCCCATATTTATTTTTAAGAGAAAGAAAGTAAAACAAATACTATGAGAGGGTTGGTACTTGATAAATTTTCAAGTATTGGTAATCTATACTTGATAAAAAAGTTATCAATAAAATACATTTATGATTATTGAATTTATTTTGATATCTTCCTAAATTCACTCAATAAAAAGTTTTGTAAAATAATTAAAATGTAAATAGTATTATACAAAGAATCATGTGATTATAATCATTATACAAAAATTAATTGAAGATGACAATGCTATCTTGGTATTTAAAAAATATTTTTTATTGATGGGCAGATTTATAAATTTGACCATATTCCAATATACGACTACCTCCAACCAAATATAGTAATCTTTTTCCAGTATTATTTTTTTAGAAAAAAATCTATCAACTAAACATGGTAAAAGTTATTTTTCATTTTTGCAATTATTTTTTTTAGATAAATGATTTCTAAGAATTGTCAAATTATCCTATAATCTGAAATATCTTAACCAAATGGATCTATAGTTTTAGCTTAAAAAGTTTGCAATGCTATGTCACCACAAGTTCCACTTAGGAATAAATCTTAATGGCAACCAGCAACTACACATCTTCATTTTTAAAAGCACGAGCAATGCCAAATCCAAAATCCCTTATAATTGCATCAAAATCTTGCCTGAGGGCATCGACTAGCATGGAAAAAAGGCTGGATTTGCTAATTTTCTAATATTCATAGAAAATGTATATCAATATCAGTGGACATCTATATAATTTGAGCATATAAGATTTAATCTAATCATTGAGAATGTAGGCTATTCTCTTTCTTTTTTTATGTTCGAGAGCTTCTAAAGTTTAGACCAAATATCTTATTATTTAAATTATTAAATATCTTGTATAATTTGAAACTTTGTTATATGTGAATATGTAATTTATCATCTCATCCAAGCAATCATTGCTTCCAATCATGAAAGAGAGTAAGTGATAAAAGGGGGGTGTTATGGAATGAGGTCTTGAACCTATTAGGGCAAGGTATCCCTTAGTCGTTAGGGACTTTAATTACATTGAGGATTCTCATGATAAGATAGGAGGGGGAGGCCTACTAATTGAGATCAAGGAGTTCCACATCTTTATAAAAGCCAATGTCTTGGTTGACTTGGGATTCATAGGTGCAAGAGTTACATGGTGTAACACTTGCTTAAGGGGTGCTAGAGTTTGGGAAGTAATTGATAGGGCTATGGCTATAGCCAATTTGATCATGCGGTTTCCTGATTAGTAGTTACGCCACCTGCCTTGCATTGCATCTAACCACTATCCAACCTTGGTGGACACAAATGTGAGAGCTCTTACCCAACCCCATTTTTGCTTTAAGAGGATGTGGCTATCACATAGAGCTGTCAACGGGTCGGAACCCAGATATTCAGACCTGAACTCAGGCCCGAATGGACGGTACTATCATGGGCTTGTACATAAGAACATTCTATGGTACTGTCATTACTGTGACATTGATGATCATAACACTGTGACACTGATGATTACAGTGTCACTGTGATACTGTAGCATTATTTATCATAACTATTAATATAAAACAAGCATTAATATGAAACAAGAATAAGTTTCTAACCAACTAACCGAGGGGCAGCGGCAGGGACACAGGGGCAACGGAAACTAGTGAGGGGCCGAGGGAGAACGGTAGCTACGGGGGGTCAACATCGAGCACTCGAGCTGCGGGGGGTCGATGATGCCGGGGTAGCATGGCTGGCGGGGCTTGGATCTGGATTGCTGGAGGGGCTCAGAGTTGAGAAAGGGAGAGCCGGACTGTGAGGGACGATGTCGGTGGCTGGTGGGGCTTGCCGGCTCGGAGCTGAGGAAGGGAGAGCCGGACTGCCGGAGGGGTAGGTAGAGGCTGATTCCGAGCAGCAGAGCGGCCAGTGAGGCTACGAGGGACGATGCCGGCCATCGAGGGGAGGAGGCGTCAGCCGTTGAGGGGGGGGAGGCATCGACCATCAAGGGGTCGGTCGTCAGTGTCGAGGGGTCGACCGTGGGCATCGAGGGGATCTGGAGATTCGGCAGGTGGAAGGGAAAAATCGAAAAACATTAGGGCATGAAGGAGGGTTTTTAGAGTAAAAGAAAGGTTGATTTCAAACCATTGAATAATAATTTGATGGTCCTTAATAATATAAATATATATAAATATATATATTATTATTTTATATAATCGGGTTCTGGGTCTGGATATTACATATCCAAACCCAGATCCATTTAATTATGACTAATCGGATATGGGTAAACGGGTCCAGATCCAGATCCAGACCCGGATCCATTGGATAAATACCCGCGGGTCTCGGGTCCGGACCCGACCCGTTGACAGCTCTACTATCACACATGCAGTCTTGGATATTATGTGGAGTGCTTGGAGGGTTTCAGTGAGGGGTGATTCTATGTATTGGGTCACCCATAAACTGAAAGTCATCAAGAGAATGTTTTGACAATGGTACCAGAAGGTAATGTGTAACATCTTTAGAAAGTTGAAGGAGATTGAATCATCTATTGTTGATCTACAGGTGAAGGACTATATGATAAGGAGTTGACCGAGCTTCACATGAGGTTGTCAATATATCATTCCCTATTAAGGCATTAGGAGGTATTCTAGTAGTAGAAAGAAAGAATTATGTGGATCAAAGATGGAGATAGAAATACCATTTTTTTTCATCAATCTATGATCGAGGCATCGAAAAAAGATTTGTTCCTTGAGGAACAGCACACTCCATATGGTGGATAGTGATAATTTTATCAGGCATGACATCTTTGAGTACTTTACATCCAGATGGATAGTACCTTTGGGGGGAGATGAGACCTCCTCCTTTCCTCCTCTAGAGTTTAAAGTCTAAGATGGATGAAATGCTATACTTATTGAGCATGTATCAACAAAGGAGGTCCAGGATGCTTTTTGGTCCATGGCAGATGACAGCGCCATGGCCAGATGGCTTACCCCCTTCTTTTTTAAGAGATATTGGACTATTATCTACCATGAGGTTGTTACAACTATCCAGTAGTTCTTGGGGTGGCAGTGATGCTAGAGTTTTGGAAGAGAACCTATATCACCTTTATCTCAAAGAGACAGGATGCCCCGAAGCCAAAGACCAATTAGTTTATGCATTATTTTATATGAAGCTATTGCAAAGATTTTGGTCAACTGAATGGAGCCGATTTTTCCTAGGCTCATTAGCTTGGAATAAGGGTCATTTGTGGGGGTTTGAAGTATCACTAACAATGTATCGATAGCCCAAGAGTTCATACGTGATCTTCACCATATACCTTTATCATCAAAGTCTTATGGCCATCAAGCTAGACATGAAGAGGGCATATGACCTGATTTAGGACTCCTTTTCTTTTGCCTTATCGAGTATTGAGTTCCATGAGATTTGGATAGGCTGGATTATGGGGTGTGTGCGATCACCCTCCTCCATCTTGGTCAATGGTATATACACTGCTTCATTCTATCCCTTCATCGACTTATGTTAAGATTGTTCTCTGTCCTCAAACTTCTTTATTATTTGTGTTGATGTCTTATCTCAAATTTTGGGGGTGGCGTGCCGGTGGTAGTTGTCGGTAACATACTCCCAAGCATCGAGAGCTTGATAGATCTCTCATTTATTTTTTGTAGATGATTGTTGGCTGCTTACTCATGCCTCGTGGAGGAATGCATCAGTACCGATCGAGGAGAGTTTTAGCATACTATTGTACAATGTCGAATCAAAGAGTAAACATATCCAAGTCATCTATCTATTTTAACACAAAGGTTAAGCCATACATGAAATAAACCATTAAAGATTATCTTAGAATTAGTGAGCAGGTGGGTGCTTGGCACATCTGGGCATCACACTCACTAGGTGACAACTTCAGGTAGCTAAGGCCACCAGTATGATGTAGAGCATTTGAGGGCATCTGAAGGGATAACAGGTGAGGTCTCTTTCTATGAAAGGTAGACTAGTTATGGTGAGGTCTATTCTCAGTTCCATGCTGGTATACCTCATGTCTAACACCATCTTGCCTTCCATTGTTTTGGTGAAGTTGAAGCAAATGTTTAAGAACTTTCTTTAGATAGCATGGGGTGGACATTATGGTATGCATCTTGTTGCTTGGGATACTATATATCAACCGATAAAGGAGGGAGAACCGAGTATCCAATCTCTCATAGTTTGGAGGGAGGTGATAACTGCTTGACATGCAGCAAGATTTTTGCTTAAGTCAAGTATAATTAGTGAGTTATGGAGGGATATATTTAGGTTAGCCGAAAAAACTAATTTTTTTAGAGGGAGATCTATGCACATGCCCTTGTGATGATACGTAATATGAGATGGTGATTAGAAATGAGCATAGTATAGATATTTTGAAAGATCCTTGCATTGTGGACATCTTCTTGTGTTAGTGACTAATTATAGTTTATGTGGAGCTAGTTGAGAGTAGGTGTGTTTGTAACCTATTAATAAATGAGGAGAGGAGATGGGATCTTAGTTCAGTTGCATAGATGTTTGGACCACAGTTGGCAGAAAGAGTTTCAATGCTTGCTATTTCTAGCCATGATATTTTAGAGTAGAGGGTTTGGAGTTCTACTCGTAGCCCTAGGGTATGGATTAGGAAATTTGTTGACCTTTTTAGCCTAAGGCTGATTAAAAGCAAGATTTTGCTTGGATTTGAAAATCTGGTGCTCACCCATGAGTCACTCTCTTTATCTGGATGGTAGTTTAGGGTTGTCTTCCTACTAGAGATGTGTTAAGTTTAGATGGGATGAAGACACCATCATTTTGCCCTCTTTGTAATGTTGAGGAATCAGCGGACCATGTGTTGTTCTAGTGTGGGAGAGCTGTATAGATTTGGAGACTATGAAGGGCCCCATAGTAGTTATTTTTATCCAAGGCTCTAGTGGATACTTTTCTTAGGATCCTAAAGGGATAGGATTAGCAAATATACTTCCATACATATTTCTATCAATCAGATGGATGTATGTTGTTATCTTTGAGGGATTTACCTAGTTGCCAAGGCTTATCTTAGAGACGACTTTTATCTAGGCCACTGAGATAATTCAGCAGGTGTGTACCATTTAAGTGCCTTTGATAGCTTGGAATACCTAGGACTCTTCTTATGCTTGTGTAGCGAATCGGATGGTGTTTTTCACCTAGAAGCCATCACCCCCAAGTTTCCTCAAAGTCAACTTCGATGGTAGTCTACTTGATAGGAGTTGCAAAGGAGGTAGTGGCTTTGCGATTATAAGTCTGGATTCACGGTTTATTGCAACTAGCGGCTTAGCAATCTTTGATACCACTGTATCCGAAATGGAGTTGAGGGTTGCTTGGATGGGTGTACTTATGCCTAATACATTCTAAAAGCTAGTTTCATTTTATTGGAGGGTAACTTGGCTATTGTGATTGACTAGATTGAGGTGCATCATAGGATGGCTTATGCCTATCCACTCTTGTAAGATATCTGGTAGATGGAGAGGGAGGAAATATCATATGTTACTTGATATGTCTACCGTAAAGTGAATGGGGTGGCTAACTGGATAATATTTTATATTGCTGACCATTCCATCGATATTATTTGGATTGACCTTAGTGATATTCCTATAGCTTTAAAGAATATTACTATTTTCTAATTTTCTTGATTATATTTATATTATAATTATCTGAATTATCTCGTTCATCAAAAAAAATAAAAATAAAAATGCAGCGATGCCACTGAATCAGGCCCGCCTGGACAAGACACAATAGGCCCAAGGACGGCCCATTCCGAGTCTACGATCGACCTTTCACGTATCAGTTATCAAGGGGCAATCGCAGCGTCCCGGTTAACCATTTGGCGAGACGGCAAATTATTCGCCGTAGTATTCGAAATTCGAACCCGGTGGGTTGAAACTCCGAAGCATAAAACCGCCAAACCTGAACCCTCCATTACCGGAGGGAGAGCGAGCGGGAGCAGCAGCGGGAAGAGCGGGGAAATCGGCTATCGCGTCGGGCTTCTCCTTCAGTCCCTCGACGATATCGTCGTTCTCCTTCTCCTCCTCCTCATCTTCCCAGAGCCAGGGCTTTTCCTTCTCCCTGGCTCCATCATCCTCTTCGGCCCCTTTCTCCTCCTCCTCCTCATCCCTTCTCTCTTCTTCCTCTTCTTCCCCCCTTTTCTCCTCCGCCTCCGCCTTCGCCTCCGCGTCCTCCTCGTTGCAGCAATCATCTTCGCCTTCGGGTCTACTCCCTCCCAACCCGTCGCTCATCTGCCGGAGCCGGCTTATCTTTTGGAACCCCTGCCTCCTCCTCCTCCTCGTCGTCTTCCTCCCTCTTTCTCATCTCCACAGCGGCCTCATCGACTGCGCTGGCTTCTAGTGTTTTTTCTGGATCCGCCGCCGCCTCCACTCCCAAACCGTTCTCCTTCTCCTTTTGCTCCACCTTTTCCTCTTCGTCATTGGCCGCGCCTTCCTCCACTCCGAGCCCTTTCTTTGGGTCAGTCTCGTCGCCTCCCCCATTGGGATTTGGATCCTCCGCCTCCTCCGCTCCAAGCTCTAGTTTCGGTTCTGCTTCGTCTCCGTCCCTCTTCTTGTTGGGATCCTCCTCTGCCAGCTCCTCTTCTTCGTATGTGACCCCATCTGTCTCCGCTTCGCCGCTGTTCGGTGCTTCCGCCTCGGCAGCAACCACTCCATCCTTCCCTTCCTTCGCTCCCACGTCCTCCTCGGCGTCAGCAACAGCCCCGTCCCTCCCTTCGTTGTTCCCCTCATCTTCCTCCACCTCCGTCGTCTCTTCTTCATCTTCCTCTCCTTTGACCCCTTCGTTCTCCTTCGGAAGCGGCTTCTCTTTGTCCAAGGGCTCTGCACCAGCACCCGCTACCTCTTCATCCGCACCAGCCACGACCTCTGTATTGTCATCGACAGCATCCGGTTCATCCGCTTCCCAGCCTTTCTTTGGCTTCGGCCATGTAGCTTCTTCTGCTGCATCTACTCCGGCAGCCTTATCCAGCACCGGAGGTGCCAAATCCTTTACCTTATCCTTCAGTTCTTCTTCCGTGTCCTCTGTATCCCCAGTAGCAGCAACGGCCGCGGCCACAAGTGCCACAGTCTCTGCAGCAGCAACCACGACTCCTCCTGCTTCAGTTCCCTCGCTGTTTACTTCACCAGTCTCCACTTCCGCCGCAGCTACATCCTCTGTCCCTGCTTTTGGATTCACCTCGACTTCTGCAGCGGCCGCTACGCCCGCAGCCGTAACGTCAGCTGCCAGTACTCCAGGGACCAGCTCTTTTCCTAGTTTTACTCTACCTACTGCCTCCCCATCAGCATTGACAACGAAGTCATCTCCACTGCAATCCACAGCTGCTTCTCCAGCATTTGGTAAGTTGCGCTGTGGTTCACCTTTTTCCTCTAAGATCACAGCTTACCCTTTGTGCTGCATCTGAAGAATTCTGCCCGGGTTTCTTAAAATTTGCTGCTTATATTAGCGTATGTGGTGTGACTTAGCTTCATGCTCGCCTCAAACTTCTGCATTATTAGCTATTATTATCTGCTGCATTTATTTTACTGTTATCTGTTGTCTTGCTTTCTTCGTAGCTCTTGGCACTTAAAGGAATAAAAGTAAAAAACAAAGTTGACGAACATGATATGGCGATCTTTTCCATTTATTCATTGCTGGCATGCATCTCACATGTATTGTTTGACATTTCTTGTTGATTATTGTCACCATGTCATGTGGAGACTCCTTGACTGTCTTTTCCCATCCAATTCACTCCATGATGTTTTGCATACTCTCTAATGTCAGTAGGTTTCCATTTATTTCATCTTTTCTGGGTGCAATGACTAAGGCCATCTCTATTTCTTTCTTTTTAGGTAATTTATGTCATACACATGCAGAATCGGTTTTCGAGTGATGTTATTTAGTCTCTGTGGTCAGTGCTTGCCGATGGCACCCATGTTGATTTGTTTTGACTTGATAATTGGTTAATATACTGTTCATGTTGGCCAGAGATGGACATCCAAAATATGCTTATTAGGATGTATATGCTTAAATTTTAATCCATTTTTTTTTGGTCAGGTGTTTCCACTACAGCATTGGCAACTGCCTCGAGTTCCAGTTCCACCACATCTCAAGCATCATCTTCAAGCATTCAAGCTAGTAGTGGGGGGTTGTGTGTGTGTGTGTGTATATATAATTGCTCTAGATATTAGTTTTGCATTGACACATTTAGCATCTGGTTTACTTGAGGTTATTTAACTTCTGACATTTGCCATTGTTTTGCTTCAATATTTGGATTGTAGGCCCGTTTGCTCTACAACAATTTCATTGGCACCCCAAGCACCCAAGTTACCATTAGAGATTCCTGGCAAAACTGCTGGAGACGTACTGATCTTGTAAGAGCTATGACTCTTCTAGCAATAGGCTAAATACAAACTTGCTTCGCTGTAAATTTCCAAGAAGCAGAAAAAGTATTGTCGTGTGTTCTCCTTTGTCTTCTTTACTTTGGTTGTTTTGATAGCATATTGTTGTTAGTTCAAAAAACAAGTTTGCATAATGTTATTAGGAATAATTGCTTTTTCTATCTTCTATCAAAACTTTTGGCGTAAACCAGCTTGGCAAATCTTTTTATTTTGCTAGCCTGAGTTATTTTGTTTCGGGGGTTGCAGATTATCAAAGACTGGAATTCTGAGTTACAAGAGCGGACAGCCAAATTTCAAAAGCAGGCAACTGCAATAGTTGAATGGGACCGAAGGATTCTGCAAAACCAAAATGTTCTTATTAGGCTTGAGGTAGGTCTCTTACCTTGTAGACTACAAACACGTGTGGCTTGGCTGTTTTTATTTTGTTGTTTGACCCAATTCTAGAATCAGTTACCACTTTGATTTGGTTGGAGCATCTCTTTTTTCAAATGCAACCTGTTTCAGTTCTGTTTTCTCCAAACATATAGTAGGCTTCATCATTTGTCTGATGTTGGAACAGTTTTTTGTCAGGCATTATGATCAGCTATGCTATTTGTGAGAGAAGCTGGAACGTTTTTTCAGATTGAATGGTTGCAAATTGAGAGGGTAGGGCCCGACCCCCAAAAAATGGGAGGATAGTAACCGTAGATCTTCACTACATATTAGATCCATTGAAAAAGATGTGTTTGTGGTTTACACAGCTGGGTGAAAGGATTGCTGACATGGAAAACAGATTATCTTGCTGACTAAAGAAGTTTAATGCTGATAGGGCTGTCAACAAGTAAGCTGTTTGTGAGCAATTCAAGTTTTAAGCTAAGTTTGTCTTGCTCTAACTTGGTTTGATTTGAGCTCAATATATGAACAAATATATGATAGATATGCATTATATGCTATTTTAGCTATTATATTAAAATTTAATTAATTTACTTACTAACATACTTTACATGAGGAAGGAATGTATTTCAACTAGAAGATTACGATGTAAGTTCAGAGGTTATCTTAAGTAATATATATCAAAGCCTTGTGTGGCCTCTAAATCTCACTAGAATGTTGAAATGAGTTATTCGTGACAGCTTGAGTTTGGATCAAAATTAAAGAGTCAATCTAATGTTCAGCTTGATTACAAAATGAATCAAGCTTGAGCTTGTTTGCACCCCAAAATGCTTATCTTGGCAACTTCGATTGTGTAAACTTATGTCCATCTTTAGCATTCATGTGGAAAGGTAGATAACCCTGATGGCGATTAATGATAGCAAATGTGGGGCAATGTAGAATGGTGCTGGCAGATTTTTTGTGGAGCAAGACTTTTCTTCCTCTTTTGTTGCAGACATGAGGAACTTTTTTGGAATAGGCCACCAAAATGTCAGGCTGAGATAGTTTCTTTTCTTATGGCTTTGGGAGTCTAAGCTTCTTTTGAGTGGTTTTCAAGTTTTGTGTTAGTAGCAAACCAGTGAATAGTAATGGATCAAATGGAGTTGTCTGACTCTAAATTTTGTAACTGAAAGTATTCAAATTAGAAGAAGTTTTACATTAGCAATGATCAGAGTGTGGAAAGGTCTTTTGTGGGGAAAAGCATAGAGTGGCTTGGTTGAAAGAGATAGCAACACAGCTTACTTTTTTAAATTCATAAGTGACTGAAAGTTGTCATTTGCAGGATTAACTTGTTTTTTCAGAGTACTGGACTCATGTCTAATGTGAAGAGATGCATGCAAATGGTATGGAGTATATCAGACATTTCTTGTGGGTAGGATGGTGAAGACTGAGGCTGGAAAGGTTGGAACTTGTAGGATGAGGAAAACCTATCATATGCTCTTGGAAGATATGTGCTATGTTACTTGAGAGAAAATGTCATGATGAGAGTAAAACTAGGACTGGTGACTGGAGGTCTCACTTCAGGATTCATACTGCAACCTTTGAATCATATGCATCAAAGGGATTTTGTGGGAGAATGGAATTGTGCAGAAAATCTTGAATTTGAGAGCTAAGGAGTGGGAAGAAATCTTTTGACTTGATGGTTTTTTCATGTTGTTAATCGGAAATTCTGATGACTGGAAGCCAACTAAATGGAAGTGCTCAGGGTCAGGCTCAATATTCCACCAATATTATAGTTAGATTCCGAAGCTTGACTTTCATTACCTGTTTGCTAATAACTCTATTAAATACATATTAAGCTAATAATTAATTTAACTTTATTTAATTAAAACTGATACTTTTATGTAATATTTTGTAGGAAAGAACCCTGCTAACACGAAAAGTTCGATTTTTGGAGTACAATGGCGTAAATGGCGCTCAAATCGGACTTGAAACAAGCTTGGAATAGAAATTTGAAGAATTAATACAATATTTCACGATTTTTGGAGCAGTCGGTTCATCATGGACTGGCCACTTGGTCTATGAAATAGAAATGGGTTTACGATAGCCATTGTTGCCGGTCCACGGACCTGTTTCGTGGACCATTAGCCTTCCCAAGTTGATTCGTCACCGGTGAAGCTGCCGGCGCCCTTCCTCTCGCCGCCAAGAATCTGCCCATGGCTGGAGAACTTGCTGAGCACATGATTAACGCCCGGAAAAATTCAATCCAAGCTTCCCATGGCCATGATCCACTTTCCAAGCCACCAGTCCGTTTTCCTTGCTATCGGAGTCACTGCACGCCCCTTCCATGATCGAGCCTCAAAGATCCAGCCATCTTTCCTCATTCCATTGCTAGAATCGCCGGCCATGTTCTACTTCCTTACAAGTCTGTGCCGTCTCCTCTGTTTAAACTATTGAAGTAGCTCCGTGGAGCTGCTGCTGGAGCCACCGCACCTCCCAAGCTGCCGGTCTCATCCTTTGCTGTCTTTCCATGTTTCCCAGATTCCCCTTAGTCATTGCTCGATCACCTCCCTCTTCGTTCGGAGATGCCATTCACTGTGGAGCTGCCAACGAAATCGCCGCCCAGCCCCTCCACTAGCAGACTGAGCACCGCTCGCCACTCCTTATCCTTGTTGCCCGCCGGCTTCTTCCATTCACCGCCGCTGCAGCACACCACTAGTCATTCTCGAGAGGCCCACCACTGCCTTGTTAAGAAGAGGATGTATGCCTGATTTATTGAGACATCTTCCCCATTGCAGTCCAAGTTGCCAGCCATTCTTCCATCAAGTTTTCCTTGCTTATTGTCACCGCTCCCAAAGCTTTCATCGTTGGAACCGCTGGCCATCTTCATTTGGTCCAAGATGCCATTTGTCGGGATTGGGAGCTGGACCAGGTTGTCCGAAGAAGGAAGAAATGTCAGAAGCACTGGTCGACATAATTTTTATGGAGTTATTGAGTGAAGAAGGATAAGCCGGTGAGATGGTTGGAACGGAATCATGGAGATCATGCATGATGGTTGAGTCGGTGCGATGGATAAGATTACGGAACTGAAGATGGTTGGGATGATAGTGACGAAAACCAACGCGGTTTCCACGCGGGCCTTACATGCTTCTCTCAGTCTATAAAAAAGCATGATTCCGTGCTCCCTTGATCATTCTTGGATGCTTTCCATTTTCCAACTTCTCTCCCTTCCGCCTTTCCATCCACTTTCATTCCCCTGCCCTTTTCCAACTTCCCTTTGAACGTCGTTTCCACTGTTATTTCCTGTTTCTCCGGTCTCCACCGCATCGCCTATCTGATGCTCATCAAGATGACAACGGGAAGTGCATCCATGGAAAGCTAGATCTCCAGTTCCAGGCTTCCACCGCATCACTGCTCCACCTTTCGATCTGCTGCCGGGTCTTTATGGAAGTGTGATTTCAAGGAAGAGAAACTTTTGTTTTAGAAGTTGGTTTTAGTTAATAATGAGATGTATTTTTTTTAATGTTATAAAATAAAAAATCTTATTGCTTCATGTTGCTCTTTTACTTAGTATTTTATGAAGATAATATTTGACTGATCTATTCCTAAAAAAGATGGGCCGTGATCTACGGGTACGAGCCGTACTCTCATTAAGATAGATCATATCTTGATTATATTCACTGTATATTCTCCTTTTGATATCTACTATTTTATTGCATATTTTTTGAAATAACTACAAAAGTTCCTGTAGATTCGATCCTTACTCTCGCTACTTTGTATAAGAATCGTGAAAATAAGGTACTATAATCGGTACGTAGCGATGCGCACCATATTTTTGGCATCGTTGCCGTGGACTTTCGGCCCATTATTTTGAAAAGAGGCAAAAATCAGAGAAAAAAATTAATTAAAAGTTAGTAGTTATTATTTTTTAATCTTGACTATCCTCGTATAAGGTTGTCTTGGCATAACTTTAAGTTATGTTGAATGATTATCCTAGGATATAAAAAGGTTGAACAGACTTAAAAAATTTTCAAAAAAAGAAAAGTTGAAAAATATGAAAAAGAAAATAAAAAAATTAAAATATTGACATCTTCATAACTTAATAGGAGATTAGAGACTTATCATTGAATTTTTTTAAAAAAGAGAAGTAATTCATTTAATTTTGCTTGTGTGATAACTTTAAAGTTTGGACATCTTGTTTGTTGCATTGCATCTCTCCATAATTGACTTTAAGGGCGTAACCCATTAATCGGATAAGGTGGGGAGTTCATTATCCTTAGCCTACAAATCATCATTCTGCATTTGCATTGACCCAGACCTTAACTGTTAAAATTAATTAGACGTCAGCCCCAAGGATTTTGAGCTCAATAGGACAAGAAAATCCTAGAGTTGGACCGGGTTCAGATTGGTTAGTTGCTCGGTGTCTAAGGCAAGTGGTTCAGGGACAAGAGTCCAAAGGAAGGTGGTTTTTTAATTGGTTCCGTTCATTTACCTGGTCAATTTTAATTGGTGTCTAAGGCAAGCAACGGGGGATCCTCACCAACCTTACACTTACCTGGCCGAGTCAATTAATTGATCTTGGACTTGGAGTGCTCAAAGATAATCTTGAAATAATTAGGAGCTGTCTAGACTTAGGTTAACCCCAGAATAAAATTGATTTTGATTGCATCACTTGTTTGAGAAAAGAAAAAAAGTTAATTAAAATTTTTTGTTTCTAGTCTAGGACTCTCTTAGGAATCTTCTCTTTAGACATTCTCTCATTTTTCCATTTTTTTAAATTATTTTTTTTTAAAAAAATTATAAAGAAATTGAATTACTGTTTGCTTTAGAGTACTATTGTAGGGTGTATGCTAGGTTGATGATCTTTAGAACCTGAAATCATACCCCTAGATCCATAAATAGACTAAACTTGTAGAGCAAAAGATCACGAGCTATGGACCCCAATCAAGAACCGAC
Organism: Areca catechu; assembly: GCA_021397845.1. NCBI lineage: Eukaryota > Viridiplantae > Streptophyta > Magnoliopsida > Arecales > Arecaceae > Areca > Areca catechu. The sequence continues at coordinate 189,225,783 of CM038050.1, read as the reverse complement.
CCACCATGACAATTGAAGGAGTACTTCACCCCTTCAAAATATACCTATTCTCCCTGTATTCAAATACCTCCAGTAGAGGTTATGCAGTATGAAATCAAGTCCACTGTAATTCAGATGTTACCTTCTTTTTATGGACTTGCAAATGAGGACCCTTACAAACACCTAGATGAATTTCTCGAAATATGTTCAACTATCAAGATCCAAAATTTCTCCGATGATGCCCTTAGGCTTAAGTTGTTTTCTTTTTCTCTTAAAGATAAGGCCAAGTACTGGTTAAATTCCTTAGACACTGTAACAATTTCGACTTGGAACTAACTCCAAAGGAAATTTCTTAAGAAATACTTCCCGATAAGAAAAACTAATCAAATTAGAAAAGCCATAATCAGTTTTTTCCAATTAGATGGAGGAATATTTCATGAGACATAGGAGAGATTAAAAGAATTGATTAAAAAATGTCCGCACCATACTATACTTAAATGGCAATTGGTCCGACGGTCTGTTAGAAAGGCACTGGCAAATGGTTGATGCCTCATGTGGAGGAACATTTATGCTTAAAAATGAACATGAGGCATGTCGGCTTTTTGAAACTCTAAATGAAAATTCCTTGTATCACATGTCTGCTACCCTTAGAGATCATCCCATAGGATCTAAGAGAGGTGGAATGTATGAAGTAGGTCATTCTATAGACATCTACAGAAAGGTAGATGAGCTATCTCAAAAACTTGACCAAATTTTGTAAGTTGGACATATCTCTTCCCCACCTGCAGTACATGATGTTTGTATTATTTGTTTGAGTCCCAACTATTTGATAGGTGATTGTGCAGCCGCTTATCAATTTCCTGAGCTTGTTCAGAAGCAAGCTCACCAAGCCCAAACTTGAATGGCTCCTAGACTAGGAAATGATCCATATTCGAATACTTACAATTTTGGCTAGCGAAATCATCCAAATATTTTGTGGAAACCCTAACCTGTTATCAACCCAACATCAATTAGGCCTAATTATCAGGAGACCCAATTTAAAAGCATGCCGTATTCTCAATATCTAAGTGCCCCACATCCTCAACCTCCACCGAATAATCATGATCCTACTTTTGAAGGAAAGGTGCTACAAGCACTGAAGGGACTACAAATGAATACTTAACTCCACTCCTACACAGTCTATTGCAAAGTTAGAGATCCAGATAGGTCAGCTAGCTATAGTTTTCAATAGAATGGAGGAAGGTCAGTTACATAGCCAGCCCATTAGTAACCCGAAAGGGCAATACATGGCTGAGAGCTCCATTGGTCCTGAGACTTTTCCATAACATGCTAAATTAGTCATAACCCTTATAAGTTGGTAAACGTTAAACCAGCCTGACCTAACTCAAAATCTAGAGTTGGCTAAGCATGAGAAGAGAAATATTGAAGAGGAAAATGAATCTATTAGCCAAGCACCTATACTTAAGGCTCCATTCCCTAGTGCTTTAGAATCTTCTTTATCTTTAGATATGAAGAGTTTTAAAATGAATGAGATGCTTGAGCTATTCAAGCAAGTTCAAATAAACTTACCTATTCTTGATGCCATCAAACAAGTCCCAGCTTATGCTAAGTTTTTTAAAAATCTGTGCATGCAAAAATAAAAATCTAAGGTACAAATACCAAAAAAGATCTAGTTGACTGAGCAAGCCAGTACAGTTTTTCAGCAAATAGCCCCATCCAAACTTAAAGATCCTGGTGCTCCAATTATATCCTGTCATAGGGGATCTCACAATTAAGATAGCTTTACTAGATTTGGGTGCAAGTGTAAACCTTCTTCCAAGTTCAGTGTATAACTTATTTAGATTTGGAGAATTGAAATCCACGACAATGACTTTACAATTAGCAGACCGATCAATTAAGGTATCCCGTGGAATGTTAGAGGACGTGTTGGTAAAAGTAGGTGAATTTTACTTTCCTGTTGATTTTCTTGTATTAGATATGGAATCTAGTGGTAATCCTAGCCAAATACCCATCATCCTTGGAAGACCCTTCCTAGCAACCACCAATGCTTGTATAAATTGTTGGACGGGGGTTATGAATGTATCTTTTGGAAACAAGAAGATGAGGTTGAATATCTTTAATGCATCTCAAGGATCGCCTATGTATGATCATAATGAGGTGAACATACTAGAGGAAGTAATATGTAATAAATTTCCTATTTTGCTTGATTCAAACCCTCTATAGGTATGTCTAACACATTTTGGAATAGATAATTTTGATATTGATTAATATACCAAAGAAGTAAGTGCATTATTAGAACCATCGAATTTTAGCACCACTCCCTGGACTATAAAGTACGAACAGTTACCGACTCAATCAAGCCCTTTAGTACCATCCTTAGAAGCACCACCCATGCTAGAGTTGAAGCCTCTTCTTGCCGAGTTAAAATATTCTTTCCTTGGACCCAATGATACCCTTTCGGTAATCATTGCATCTACCCTAACTTCTGATCAGAAAGACAAATTGGTGGATGTACTTAAAGAACATAAAGAGGCCATTGGATGGACAATAGCTAATCTTAAGGGTATTGACCCTTTTGTTTGCATGCATCACATTCATTGTGAAGCTGAAGCCAAACCACATAGAGACATGCAACAGAGGCTAAATCCGAATATGCGAGAAGTTGTGAAAAAAAGTAATAAAATGGCTTGATGCCGACATTACTTATCCAATTTCGGATAGCCAATGGGTCAGTCCAACCCAAGTAGTATCTAAAATATTAGGTATTACTGTAATAGAGAATGAAAATAGTGAGTCAATTCCTACCCGTTCAACTAGTTGGAGAGTGTGTGTAGATTATCGAAAATTGAATGTCGTTACTAGAAACGACCACATTTCTGTCTTTTATTGATCAAATTTTAGAACGGCTAGCAGGGCAGAGTTTCTTTTTTTTTGAATAGATATTCAAGATATAACCAGATCCCAGTATTTCCCGTGAATCAATAAAAGACCATCTTGACTTGCCCCTTTGGAATGTTTGCTTTTAGATGCATGCCATTTGGTCTATGTAATGCACCAGCTACCTTTCAACGATGTATGTTGGCCATATTTTTTGATATGGTTGGTCAATTTTTTGAAGTTTTTATGGATGATTTTTCAGTGTTTGGTTTTTTATTTGACGACTGCTTCCAGAACTTAACAAGGGTATTGAAACGATGTATGGAGACAAATTTAGTTTTATGTTGGGAGAAGAGCCATTTTATGGTATGTGAGGGAATCGTGCTCGGACATATTGTTTCCGAGCAAGGGATTAAGGTCGACAAAGCTAAGGTTGAACTAATCTCGAAATTACCTTCCCCAACCTCGATTAGATAAGTACGATCCTTTGTTGGCCATGCAGGTTTTTACAGATGTTTCATCAAGGATTTTAGTAAAATCTCATGACTATTGTATATTTTGCTTGTTAAGGACAATTCTTTTGATTTTAATAAAGAATGTTTGGCTGCTTATCATACTCTTAGAACTGCTTTGACCACTGCACAAATTATTAAGCCTCCAGATTGGATCATACCCTTTAAAATCATGTGTGATGCCTCTGATTATGCTGTAGGGGTAGTTTTAGGTCAGAGGTTTAATCGGGAATCACATGTAATTTATTATGCTGGCAAAACTTTTTCGGATACACAGATAAATTATACTACTACTGAAAAGGAGTTATTAGCGGTTGTATTTATCCTGAAAAATTTTGATCATATCTATTAGGGTCTAAGGTTCTAGTTTATTCAGATCATGTAGCATTGAAGCATCTGCTATCTTAAAAGGATACTAAATCTAGATTGATTAGATGGATCCTTCTATTACAATAATTTGATCTAGAAATTTTAGATAAGGGTTTTGAAAATATGGTAGCATATCATATTTCTAGGATCTTGGTAGAATACAACAAGGAAACAATCAGAGATAGGTTCCCTGATGAAGAACTGTTATCAATTTCTTCTAGTAGTCTTCCTTGGTTTGTCCATATTATTAATTACTTAGCAACATGACAAATTCCTTTCCACTGGTCTAAACAAGAAAATGATAGATTTTTCTCGCAGATCAAATATTATTTTTGGAAGGAACCTGAACTGTTTAAGTATTGTTCGGATCAGGTGATTAGACGTGTCCTTGAGAGAATTCAAAAGCATACTCACTTTGTCATTTTCTTGCCTGTGGGGATACTTTAGTGGAAGGAAAACTATAGCAAAGGTGTTGCAGAGTGGGTTTTACTAGCCAACTCTTTTCAAAGATGCTCACGAATTTGGCCGCAATTGCTTTCGATGTCAACAAATGGGAAATATTTCACAAAAAGATATGATGCTCCTAACCCCTATCTTGGTTGTTGAAATTTTTGATGTATGGGGTGTTGACTTCATGGGACCATTTCCTCTTTTCTTTGGATTTGAGTACATTTTGGTAGCTGTTGATTATATGTCAAAATTGATAGAAGCCATGGCAATTCGAATCAATGACCATAAAGTTGTGATCAAATTTATTCAGCGTAACATCCTTAGTCGGTTTGGGTGCCCAAGGGCTATTATTAGTGATAGGGGTGCACATTTCATGAATAAGCACTTTGAAGGTTTAATGAAGAAATATGAAATTACTCACAAAATAGCCACACCTTACCATCCCTAGACTAGTGGCCAGGTTGAGGTGTCGATTAGAGAAATTAAGCATATCATTGAGAAAACGGTAAGACCCGATAAAAAAGATTGGTTAGAACATTTGGATGATGCTTTATGGACTTACCGAACTGCTTTTAAGACCCTTCTAGGAATGTCTTATTACCGGTTAGTGTTTGAAAAAGCTTGTCATTTGCCTGTAAAATTGGAATACCGTGCATTTTGGGCCATCAAGCTATTTAATTTTGACATGAAAAATGTAGGTTCCAATATGAAACTTCAATTGAACGAGTTAGAAGAGCTACGTAATGAAGCATACGAAATTTTCAATATTTACAAGGCTCGAACTAAGGCATACCATGATAAATTTATTAATAGAAAAATATTTGAGCCTAATCAAAAAGTGTGGCTTTATAATTCTAGATTACGACTTTTTCCTGGAAAACTTTGCTTATGATGGGATGGATCTTTTATAGTGACTTAGGTATTTTCTCATAGAGCCGTAGAACTTAGAACAAGGTTCCCGGTACCGGTACCGGGAGTCGTACTGGTGGCCGGCTGGTATGGTACGGTACCGTGCCGTACTGTACCCGATACACGGTACGGCGGGGTGTACCGGTGTGAACCGGTACGTCCAATTTTTTTTTGATTTTGTTTGATGGATTTTGGAATTTTAAGATTTTTATTTTATTTTTTAAAGGTTTAAGGCAGGAAATCCGGAATCGTCTCGTACTGCCCGGTATGGGGCGTTTTGTACCGAACCAGCCAAGAGCCGGTACGGCTCAGCCACATAAAACGGTTCGGCTCCCGGACTGTTTAAAAAATAAAAAAAATATATTTCTGTACCGTTACGATACGATACCGTACTGGTATGTACCACCCGGTACATTCCGATTCGGGCTCGTTTGGCTTGGTTCGGGTTCGGTTCAGCTTTGGTTCAGCGATTTTTGCTTGAGAAGGGAGAGAGACTTTTTTCCTCATTTTTTATTACCAGTATTGTATCGGTACGGTACAGTATGGACCATACCGTATCATACCATTTGCTGACCTGTACGGCCCCCGGTACCAGTTCAGCGATCCTTGGGTTTAGGGTTTAGAATTTAGTATTTAGGATCTTAAGTGTTTGGAATTTAGAATTTAAGATATGTCCGACTTCAAGGTTTAGAACTAATTTTAATTGAAATAAGATACAAAATGATAATTAAACTAAGATTATCAGCAATTAATGAAAGTGAAATGTTGCATAAACATATAATTACATATCAATATCTAGAATCAGGTAGAGTGTCGATGTTCATAAATATAGGGATCATTTATGTACTCTATAGGAAGATCGATATATCCCTCCAGTCAGGTAGCATGATACTCCTCTAAGGTCATCCCAGGAGGTATGCGTGATGGATCATAACTCATCACAGATCCCTCTCTGATGTCCCGACTCTGAGAGCTATCCAGAGATTGATGATATGGTAGTGTAGGGGTCCATTCAAATATACCAGCAGCAAAATCAGATCCATAAGATGCTTCGGGCTGCATGGGATAATAATCATTGGAAGATGACGTCTTAGATGCACCATATGGATCAGAAGCTACCGATAGCTGCGGATAAGAGGATCTTGAATACGAGGATAACTCAGATACATCAATGGATCCTACTCCACGTGCAAGAGCTACAGCTGCATCATGTCCCGAACAACCTCGCGGAGCCCATCGTCTATATGGAATCGTATCACCACGGGGTCTACCGGATGGTAATCCATGATCTGTATCCTGTGTGACAGCTAAATTGACTTCCTAGTGAATCGAATATGAATAGGTGGCTGCGACTCCTGTCCTTCAGTCCCTTTCTGTTCACTAGATCCTTCACTATCTAAAGCACTATCATCACTCTCTGGTGTCTGAATCTGAATGGACTGAGTGTTTCGATGGAGGTGCAACTGCCTTTCCTTTTCCTGTCTCTAGACCGAATAGATGGTGGGGAGGGATGATATGCTGTATCTGCTGGTCGAGGAGGCGATCCTGGCTCATCAAGCTCTGGTTGCTGCTGCTGACTCATGACCTACCCAATTATTGGATCTTCATCCTCATCAATATATGAACTTGCAGTGAGATCGGGATATTTCAATTCTACTTCCTCCTGAATACACTTTAACCTCAGCCTTAAATTATAGTGTACATACACAAGATTGTTAAGGCATTTCTGTTTCAAACGGTTCTTCTGCTTGGAGTGGATAAGGCCAAATGTAGACCAGTTGCGTTTACATCCACTGGATGATACCGTTTGGGAGAGGATCTTAACTGCAAGAACCTTCAGATTTTTAGCAGATCCACCAAAATGCACCCATTATTCAGCTGCAAAAGACATTCCATCATTTATAATTTTAGATTTGGCAAAATAAAAAATTTAATTCAGATATAATATTACACTTTCTTCTTGGTAGTACCTACCAAGATTCATCTTTGATTTACTTCTGATTGTTACAGTGGATCCAAATAAATCTGTGCCCTCCCTAAAAAACTTCGTCTGTAAGAAAATAGTTTTGTTATCATGTGCTACTTGTTGAAATTAATGTCCATAAAAATCACTCAATAATTTCAACCTAACTTCTTCTAGGCACATAACAGCGACATATGGATCGGGCTCCATCTTATATATAACATTGTGCAGGGCAGACATAGGATCTTCATCCATGGCAATGTCTGGTATGGAGTACTGAAATCTCGGATTCAGATAGTAAGCTGCACATATATTTTAAGAATTAGTCAAGCGTACTTATACAAATCTAATTGAATTTAAATTTTTAGGGACTTCATAAATTACTGCGTACCTGCTAGATGCAAATCTGAACTCATTTGATAACTCCATCGTCCAACAATGATCCGAATATACTCAGATGCATGTGATGGATCTGCCTCATGGATCTTTTCCTTTGCCCTTTGCATTAAGAAATACAAGAAGCCCATCTGAGCATACCTTTTGGAGTCCACGGCACGAAGTACCTCATATAGAGGCTTGATAGCCTCCACTATTCTCTCAGCTCGTTTCCTGAATGTTTGTCTCGTCACTAAATTTTTCATATTGCTTCCTTCAGTATTTGCCCTGCCATATCTGCTCTGCCATTCCTGACTGACAAACATCTGACGCAGCTCTACTTTCTTGCCAAGAAAACTATCAAGTGCAATGTAATTAGTAGCAAACCGTGTGATTCCTGATCTCAATATTTTTTCCTATAAAGCTCCTCATCAATGATAAGATCCATGTATGGTTATATATAAATCTGGTGATAGACTGTGCTAGCTCATCAATCTTCTGCACCATGCAGATTTTTTTAACATCCATCAACACGAGGTTTATACAATGTGCAGCACAAGGGGTCCAGAAAATATGTGGTTGCTGCTGCATCAAGATCTGCCCTACGGTCCTGTATTGTGGTTCATTATCTGTGATGACCTGCACGACATTATGCTCTCTCATCTGATCAATCATCCCCTCCATCAATCTGAGAATATAACTGGCGTCGTGCGCCTGATCTGAAGCATCAACAGATTTCTGAAAAAAATCTTTCCATCACAATAAGTCAAGAAATTGACGATGCTTTGTTTAGTAGGACCAGTCCAAATATCACACATTACTGTCAAGCCATACACAGGCCACTTGCTCTGATAGAAAGATATCCATCATTCTAGCTCTTCCTTATTGATGTCCAGAATCTGACTATAGATATCTCTCGATCCTGGAGGATCTATACCTGTACCAGCAGCCTGTATAGATGAAATAACAGAGCGATAATATGGATTGTCTGCTGCATGCACTGAGATATGACTGAAATGAAACCAGGAGGTGGTGGCTTGCCACATATCCTTCTTCTTATCCTTTTTCAGCATTGTGTCAATCCTGTTGCTTGGAATCTCTACTGGAAAAGGTATGTGGATCGACAACATGGATAGTGGCTTCCTCTGGAATATACTTGGAAGACTTCCTTCTACTGCCAAATGCTTCAAACATGGATGCAATATGGTTGATGCCTCTCCTGACGGGTTCTCTGATTGAGGAGGTCCTCCTAAACTATCTCACTCTCCTGCAGCATTAGCAGAACCGTATCCGGATCTTGATCCCGACTCAAAAGCTGATAGCTCAAATCGCTGTCTATGCCTAGCTGTCTTCTCTTGCTGCCTCTGCTCATATAAGCTCGCCTGAATAGCAGTCTCCATCTGTGCTTCCTCATCAGAAGGAATAAATTCTCCCTCTGACTCCCTGGAGTAATAAGGTGGTTCTGTGGCTCTGCGCTCTACCTCTGCCTTCTTTGCTGCTCTTTCCTTCCCAGCTTTAAAATCAGCAAAGTATTTCTTCATCAACTGACGGACCTCCTGTGGATACCGTCGGCATGCAGATACATCAGGATAGCCGCCAGCTAAGTGCTACTTCAATCTTGTTATCCCCTCACCTTTGAATTCAGTATTGCACCATTTACATCTCTAGTGATGCTGACCCGAGAACATCTCTCTATGTAACTAGCCAATGGCCCGTTTCGGATCCTTCTTCCTCCTTGATCGATCCATACATGAATATTTAAATTACATATAAGGTCAATAATAATGTTTATTAATTAATACTTTATTAACCTAATTTTTTTAAATTTATCTTTTTTTAAAAAATAATTTTAGATTCATGTAGGATTCTATCGTACATGTTACATATATTTTTTTAAGATCCTAGAAATGCATTAAAAGCCAATGTTTATTTAATTTAAAATATAGAGCACTATTCATGAGACGTATCAAAACTTGAATAAATCGACATGGAATTTATAGTGGGAGTAGCTTACGAGTCCTCCATTAATAATTTATAATTACAGTTTTTTTACTAATTTTTTTTTTAAAATTAATTTTTTAATCCAAAATTAATTTTAAATTTAAAAAATTTTATACTTAGCAAAAAATCAAGATCTTAGTATTATTGTGTAGATCTATCCTAGATCTACCACATACTCTAAAATCATAGCTAACAAAAAAATTTTAACAGCATTTTTCCTTAATTTTTTATTTTGCATGGATTTTAATACAAAAAAGAGAGGGAAGAGGGAAATAAGGGAAATGGAAGCTATACGTATCTTGATTCTACCTTTCTCTTCGATTTTTGGATGTTTGATTGCGTTGCAATGGATTAAATTTTTTTTTTCAAGCCGCCGTTGAAAGAGGGAAAACAAATAGAGAGCTTGTAAGAGCTCTCTGTTGTTTAAAACCTTTAAAGGCTTTATGAGAATCCCCCCACCCAGTCACATGGCTACAGTAGCCATGTGACCAAAACAAAAAAAAACCCAAAATAGCCTGAATCGAGCCGAACTAGGCCGAACCAGGCTCGAACCGACCGAACCAAGCGGTTCGGCCTTATTTCGACCGGTTCAGCATCGGTTCGGCCTGGTTTTATGCCGGTTCGGGCCGATACAATTTTTTTATATTTTAATGGGCGGGAACCATTTTGTATGGCTGAACTGTGCCGCCGGCCATCGGTCCGGTCCGGTATGCCCCGAACCGACCGGTTCGGCACGGTTTGGTGAACCCTGACTTAGAGTTCCAAAGCAAGGAGATTTTTAAGGTAAATGGCCAGTGTATAAAACCTTATATAGAGAATCAATGATGGAGAAGTTATTGAATCCATTGATCTTGTGAACACGGCATTGCCATGATAGTTAGCATAGTCCAGCTGAAGACTTTAAACTTAGCACTCCTGGGAGGCAACCCAGTTTATGCTTTTATTTTAACTTTGTACTTTTTTTAAATAACCTGAGAACAATAAAATTAAATTGAGAGGAGTATGGCAATAAAGGAACATCCAGTCCTTAAGTACCCTTCCAGGTAGTATCCTTTCTTGCCATTTTATCTTAGTATCCTCTTCCATCAGGGACAATGAAAATTAAGTTGGGGGATAATTAAATTAATCAAATCCTTGAGTAGAACTTTAATCAATTTTTGTGTACCGAACTTTGTCTTGATTTGAGAATAATCAAGCCTTCTAAATGATGAATGATTAATGGTTTAGACAATTTTAGAGATATTAAGGGATAAATTATCAAGGAAGCTCAATAAATGGGAGAGTTTATACCAAATTTTTTTTTGAGTAATTCCAGATCCTTCTATCTATTGATCTCGATAAAGAATCTATCTTATAATGGTATAGGTGGAAATATTAAATAATCATAAAAGTCCTCTTTAAAATTTAATAAATTAGATTTTTAACATCTCTCACCGAGTAACCAGGCCCCTTCGCCTAAATAAGCATTATTGTTTGCATCGAAAGGTGAGAATGTAAAGAAATTTCTTATAGAGATAGTTTTAACACGTAGCCTTTTTGACTCATCAGTAAGCCTGAAGGGTGTTCTATATCTAATGTCCTAAAACCAACTAGTTTGGGAGTCATTGGTCTAAAGCTCGCTACAAAGGTCAATTAGAAAGCAAGATGTTAGAATATTGCACTGACTCTACATTATTGCTTCAAAAAAAAAAAAAGAAGAAGAAGAGAAGAAGAAGAGGGGGACTTTTTAAACTGATACTACACCAAAACTCAAAGTAAGCTAGATGATTTAAAGAGTGAGACAGAAAGTTGGGAAAAGAACTCTAGAAATTCCTTTGGGCTTTACTTGACCACTAAGATGCCATTTGTCAGGATTAGGAGCTGGACTAGGATGTCCGAAGAAGGAAGAAATGTCGGAAGCACTGTTCAACGTATTTTTTATGGAGTTATTGAGCGAAGAAGGATAAGCCCATGAGATGGTTGGAACGGAATCACGAAGATCATGCGCGATGGTTGAGTGGGTGCGAGGGATAAGATTACGGAATCGAAGATGGTTGTGATGATAGCGACGGAAACCAACGCGGTTCCCACGCGAGCCCTATGCATTTCTCTTCGCCTATAAAAGAAGCATCATTCCATGCTCCTTCGATCATTCCTGGATGCTTTTCATTTTCCGACTTCTCTCCCTTCCACCTTCTCATGCACTTTCATTCCCCTGTCCTCTTTTGACTTTCCTTCTAATATCGTTTCAACTGCTATTTCCTGTTTCCTCTGTCTCCATCGCATCACCCATCTGATGCTCATCAAGATGACGACAGGAAGTGCATCCATGAAAAGCTAGATCTTCGGTTCCAGGCTTTCACTGCATCGCTGCTCCACCTTCCGGTTACCGGGTCTTCATAGAAGCGTGATCTCAGGAAAAAGAACTTTTGTTTTAGAAATTGGTTTTAGTTAATTATGAGATATATATTTTTTAATGTTATGAAATAAAAAAGTCTTATTGCTTCATGTTGCTCTTTTACTAAGTGCAAGGATTCAGGTCCCGGCGGAACATCCCACGGGACACTGGGATGGGGTATTATCCCATGTGTCGGGACAGGACATCCCGTTAGTGTCTCAGTATCCCAATCGAGACACCTTGGGACATCCCCTGTCCCGAGTGTCAGGATGGGACTGGACACCGACGCGTCTCATTTTAGGAAAAAGTCAGGATAGCCTTGTCTCATAGGATTTAAAACCTTGACTAAGTGTTCTGTGAAGATAATCTTTGACTAATCTATTCCTAAAAGGGACGGGCCGTGATCTGCGGGTACAGGCCATACTCTCGTTAAGATAGATCATATCTTGATTATATTCACTGTTAATTCTCTTTTTGATCTCTACTATTTTATTGCGTACTTTTTGAAATAACTGCAAAAGTTCCTGTGGATTTGACCCTTACTCCCGCTATTCTATATAAGAATAGTGAAAATAATGTACTATAATTGGTGCGTAGCGACGAGCACCATTTGCCACAGATTCTGCAGATCATGTAATGCATTTCAGATCCCATAACAGCTTAAATGACATGAAAAAGATATCTACCAGATTGCTAGCTGTTGTAGGGCACGATTACATGCTAATGCAATCACGTTCGACATAAGTTTGCTAAAAACAGGCTGTCTTTCCTTTTAATTTGTGATTTTATTGATGTCTTGGTCAAGGAAAACTGACCCAGCTGCGATTTTTGAGATGGACCCTGACTTGTGTGAAAGAAGTTATGCCATATCATGACCTTGATTTGCTCCTTCAATTTATCACAGAAGTTATTAATCAGAGGCATGCCTTTTGTCTTGTGAATTTTTGTAACAAGCATGTCCTTTTAAATGCTTATGTATTTTTTAATGCTTGTTGCATTAATTTTGTGGGTTTAATCTTGCTTTCTTCTGCCTGATATGCAATTGTAGATTATGTTTTATCTAGACTGCATTGGTTAAGGTAGGGCTGAAAATGGTTCGGTCGTCTCAGTTTTAAGTAATTTTTTGAAACCAAACCCACATTTCGGTTTAAGAGATTTCTAAAACCAAATAATTGATTAAATATAATCGGTTTCTTTGGTTCGGTTTTGTACCAGTTTGGTTTATTCGTGTTGCTTTTCCAACTATTTGAATGGTTTGAATGGTTTTCCAACTATTTGAATGGTTTGAATGGTTTTCCAGTTTAAGTGGGTTGGTTGGTTTGATTTTAAAAAAATGAAGAGAGGGAGAGGGAGAACTAAGAAGTCCTTGAAAGAGGTAAGGTCGTGAGTGAGAAAATGAAAGTAATAGACTTACATGGTATTCTAAGGAATGGGAATATAAAACACGTAATATGGATGTGTCCTTGTATATATAAAATATATAAAATGACATTGGTTAATTGGCTCGGTTCGGTTTTAGCGGGTTACATTAATTAGTAAATTGATAATCGAACTGATATTTTGGTTTTTCTATTTTATTAAATCGAACCGAACTAGTTAAATTGTCAAACCATCATATTTGGTTCGATTTGGATTAGGTTGGACAGTTTAAATGATTTGATCGGAACATTTTACACCCTAGGTTAAGGGATGATATTGGCTTGATGGATGATTTTTGTGAAAGCTACCAAATAATAAGATGATTATGAGTTTTTTTGTAATTTTCATGCCTTTCATTTAAATCCATGGAGGGAAAACATATTTATGATGATTTTTCTTTGATAATTGCTACTTATTTGGAACTCTTGGGTTGTATTATTTCATCTTAATAGCATAAAATTCTTAATTTTGTGCTTTTAATTCATTTGCAGGCTGAGGTGGCAAAGGTTGTGGAGACACAAACTAGCTTGGAGCGGTAGTTGGAGTTGATGGAAACTCACCAGCAAGAGGTTGGCTTGAAAATAATCATTCAATTTATTTCTGTAAATTATAGAATTTGTTGCCACAATGTTCTCCTATCTTTAGTTGTATCTTACTACAGCTCCTTGTTAATACTTTATATCACTTCAGGTCATATTTTTGTATTAGCATCACATCGTGTTATGTTTCATGGTCTTTTGGATGCATGTTCAAGAAATGTTGACCTGTATGTAGGGCTGGAATTGGGCCAAGCCGGGCCAGGCGGACCACACCCCTACTCAAGCTCGACCCGACAAAATTTCAGGTTTCGAGCCGGGCTTCGGCCCGAAATATTTTGAAAACATCAAGTTCGAGCCCAGCCCGAGCCCGATTGGATCAGCCCAAATCAAAGTTGGCCCAAATAAAAGCCCAAATGACAGGAAAAAAAAATTGTTGGTCGGAGCCATGGGGGCATGAGGGCGTTGGGTGTAGATGCTGGGACCAGGAGAGGGAGATCGGAGCCGGGGGGCTACGGGGTTGTGCGGGGGGGCAAGGGACATCAGGTAGGGCACTAGGGCCGGGGGGTGTTGGGTCGTGCAGGGTGGCAGGGGCATTAGGGTTGGGGGAGGGAGATCGGAGGGGGGGGGGGGGCAGGAGCATCGGGTGCGAGTGCCGGGGTTGGGAGAGGGAGATCGGAGCCGAGGGGCCGCTAGGGGGAGGCAGGGGGCATCGGGTGCGGGTATCAGGGTTGGGGGAGGTAGATCAGAGCCGGGGGGGCTGTGGGGTCACATAGGAGGGGAGTTAGGTGCAGGTGCTTGGGCCGGAGGAGGGGGAGGGAGATCGGAGGGGGGGTCCAGCATCTAGTGGCAGGGGCGATTGGTTGGAAATGAGAGAGAGAACGGAGAGGGGAGAGCCTAAACGTGAGAGAGTCAATGAGAACCTAAATAGTTTGGGCTCGGGTCGGGTTCGGGTTGGGTCTATTCTGAGTCGGTTTCAGGTCAGGCCTGGTTGGGCCAAAGGAGTACTTGAGCCTGGTCCGAAAATTGAATGGGCTCTATTATGAGGTCCGAAGCCTGGCCCGATCTACTTGGGGCCTGGCCTGAAGCCGAGCCCAACTTCGGGCTGGCTTGAGCCCAGTTCCAGCCTTGTATGATAGTTGTGCACATTTCCTGGAATATATTCATTTTGTTTATGTTTGGTTGGTTAGAGAATTGGATATTTGTTCTACTCTTTCCATGTATCATTTTCATTTTCAAAAAATTGTTATTACTAAAGCTTCACAGCTATTGGCTTACAACACTAGCATAACCTTTTCCTTAATACCACTTTTGTATCATTTAAACTAGTTTCATTCGTAGCCTAGCAAATTCTAGTGGAGAAACATGAATGACCAATCAATCTATTTGCTAATTTCATTTTTGTTTTGCATCTTTTTAAAAGCACAGTTTATAATATGCTATGTACTTCCAAATGAATTTGATAGAGTGGGTAGCCTGTGATTTAACAACTTAACCTATGTGCATGAGCTTGCTGGACTGGTGGATCATTACTTATTTAGTTTATGGAGGATCATAATCTTCTAAAAATATTCCCATTTTTTAAATAATAAATTTGGTTTATCCAGCTGGTAGATTGCCCATATAGGTTTTCTCCTGTTATCTTTCTAACTTGTTGACTAAGGGTCATTTTCTTTATATGCCTTTGTTTAACTTCTAAATAGTTTTCTAGGTTGGCCTGTCTTTATGCTTCGGTAAATATATTATTTAATCTTTTTTGCCTTCCTTACCAAAGTTGATAAGGCTTTGCAAAGCATGGAAGAAGCTGAGTGTATATACAAGGATGAACACGGGCTGCTTCTTGAAGATGAGGCTGGTTTTGCAAGGGATTCAATGTTGGTACCAACTCTATATTCTTTTGATTCAATGCTTTCAGTTTCATAGCATGCTTTTTGTTTTGTTCCATTTGACTCAGATAATTGATGAGAACATCATGGAAGCTTAATTACTTTAAGGTATCCATCATTTGTTAAGGTATCTATCATTTCTTCTTACAAATTGGAGTCCTTTGAATGTTTTGTGCTTGTGGAACTAGAACATTGAAGTCCTAATGTATAGCGATATGGTTGTAACCGAAGTTTGACTTAAGTTGCTGGCTTGCTAATGCTCTATACTACATAATTTTTAATTGCCTGGTTTTTTTTGTGGTTTCTAATGTTAAAATTAATTACATCAGACTGTTGTCAAAGGAAAAAGTCTGCAAAGTGCCACTCAAAGTAAGATGCTTATTATATCTACGGACCTTTACTTTCCTAAGTTGTGTTTAGATGTAACAAGATGTTTTATTAAACCATATCTAGAATTTATCTCCGAATTGCATGTTAGATCTATGATGGACGATGTTGCCGCTTGGACCGTCGTGGCCTGCAGCTCCGGCGCAGCATCGGGCATCGCCCTCTTGCCTGGGATCCTGCGTGCGTTCACAGACCCCTGCAAAAGAGAAAGAGACCCGGGCTGGGGATTCCGGCGGGGGCACTCCGACGATCAAGTCAGTGCGCGATCCAGGAAAACAGTCCCTCTCGGTGGATGTCGATGAGGTCTCCACGTTCGGGGGTCGTGTTTTTGAGAAAATAAAGTGAGTGTAGGGCGTTAGCAGAGGACTGGAGCAGGGTTGGCTGTGTCCGTAGGATTCTTCCGACGAATTCCCTTGTAGCCCCAAAGCATTGCGTCTGGCTTGCTCTCTCCTTTTGTCTGCCAACCATTATCTCTCTTACCCCTTGCTGGTTTTTGCCTCTTGTTCTCTCCTTTTGTTCGGAGGCCCCTTTTAGTTTTTTATGGGAAGATTGTGTGTGACCTCCTGTTTGCTTTTCAGATGTTCCCCTTACGAGGGAGTCCCAGGGGGTGACATCTGGCAGCATGTGGGAACTGTGCGTGAGCTCCCGTTTTCCCTTTGAGGTGGGGAGTTATGTTGCTGGCTCTGGTGTTTTGGTTGGTCACCATGTTTCGGGAAACCTGGCAGAGCGTTGGCATGTGGGCGGCCGTCACAGGGTTTGAATCCTCTAGCGCGGCCTTCCACTTGTCGGTGGTGCAGACGGCAGACTAGGGAGCGCTGCGCCTTGAAGGGGATGTTCCTTCCTGATCGGTGTAAACTGGGACCTGAGGGGGCCCTGATGCTCAGGCGAGGTGCCTCCCTCTGTAGGCCTCAGGCGGCAAGCTGCCGCCTGTCAGTTGTACTGTCTCAACGGCAGGGTCTCGGTGAGGGCAACTCTCTTTCTCGCCATGATTTGAATCTCCGTCGCCTTCCCTCCTTTGCTTGGTGGCAGCTTGAGCTTGACTTCGGCCGGGAGTTGACCTCGGCAGGGGACTCACTTCGGCTCCTTGCTCGGGCACCAGGCTTAGGTGGCACCTCCATCTGCTGGCTGACAACTGGCGTCTAGATGGACTCAACGTCAGCGGATATAGCCGTATCATACGACATTAGCATTTTTCATGTTATTTTGTCAATTTATAACATGTGGATGTTGAGTCATTACAAAACTTTATAGATGAAGTGAGTTTGCTTGACAACTGGCCTTGTTCACATGGTTGGTTGTTGTAATTGTACCATATCTGAATTGACATAGGACCTAAAATTGAGTAAATTGAATTGAGGGATCCATGATAGCTTATATTCAGGATCTGCAATGTATTGAGGAAGCACCTGACAGATTTAAAGAGGACCTAACAATTGCTTGTATGAACTCTCATCTTACCAGTGTGATTATCAAAGGTACTGAAACTATAATTGTTGGGACAGACTTGTCTCATGTAATCAAGCTTCTCCAACAAACTCATCTCTTACAAATTTTACTTGGCTTCCTGAAAATCGGGAGATTCACGGGAAGTGTTTCATGAAATAATGGGAAGCTCTTGACTAGCTACCATGTTGGTTAAAATTGTGGGAAGTATAGTTGCTAGAAATCTCTTGTGAGCATCTTCCCATGTGTTTCATGTGTCTTTGGACAGTGTCTTTTTTGCTTCTTTGGATTCATTTAATCACTTGTTTAGGTTTTATTTATCTCTTCCCTCACTCTGATTAAAGGAGCAAGGCTGTACGTAATGATATTTTATGCTTCATTTGAGATAGTTTGATCAGAGGGTGAACCTTGGCACAATGGTAACCCATTGAAGGTTATGGGTTTGAAACATGGAAAAAGCCTCTCTACATACAGGATTGTGGTTGTGTATATCTGACCCTCTTGGACCATGCCCAATAGTGGGAGCCTTGTGCACTAGGCTGGCCATTTTTATCGGAGATATATTGATCTGTAATCATGCAGTGCAAAGGCAAGGTGCATGATAAAAATTGCAAAAAAGATAAGGTGCATGGTCAAAATGTTATCAGAATCTGCAGCTGAACAATTTGCTACTACAATCTGGATTCATGTATAGGTAGACTACCTATTATTGATAGTTATATGGATACTTCTCCCTTTGCATCATTTGATGCAAGAGTTTGTACAATATAAGGCAGAGAAGGGGTAAAGTTTTCTGTTTCTTTTAATTTTGAATTAGTTGGACATAGAAAGTTTGGAAAGCCTCTAGGTGTTATGGACTGCATGAAATCCTCAAAATTAGGACTTCATTTAGGAACCAGTTAAATTTTAAGATGTTGGAATGTTAGCCTCCTAAGAGTTTTATTTTACTTTTGATTGCTTTTGAAATTAACTTATGATTACTTATGTTAGCCTCCTAAGAGTCTTATGTTGGAATGTTAGCCTCCTAAGAGTCTTATTTTACTTATGATTGCTTTTGAAATTTCTAATTAGTGTGTGTTTGGTTATGCTGACTTGTACATAGAAGTATTTGTCAAAAAGGATTAGTAGAGGTCCAGTTCTACTTTCAAAAATTAACTTACCTCTCCTCTCTGTGTGCGTGTGTGTGTGTGTTTCTTTTTCTCATCCTTTATCTCAATTTCCATAATTTATAGACTTAGTGCGTGTGTTTTTCTTTTTTTCATCCTCCATCTCAATTTCTGTAATTTATAGACTTGGTAGTCCTGTTCTTCGTCATCTATCTAAACCTACAAGCCATTTCTTCATATATTATCACATTAGTATGGGCCATAAGTTTGAGGACACATTATTATTGCTGTACATAGTTGAGAATTGATATTTAACAGTGTGGAGTGAGTTTTACTTCCACAGTGTATTTGCCCTGTTGACAAATATCTTGGAAAATGTCAAAGTTTTCTGAAGGTGTTTGATTCAGAGTCAGTGGCTGGAGCCTCTAGGAGCCAAGTCTGTTGATATTGAATTTTGTTTGCAATCTATAACATTCCTTGATTTCACAATACTATGTTCCCCGACAACTTGGCTAAATTCTTCAACAGAATAAACCATGATTTTCTAGGGGTGGACAAGGTCTTGTGTTAGTTATTGGATAAGCATACATGATACGTGTATGTGTGCATGCACACATTCACGTTGCACACACACATGACACTCTTTTTATATGATTATGATGGCATCTCTTGATGTGATTTTGAGAGGCCAAAGATCCTTCTAGAATCAATTTTATTGCAGGGGAACCAATCTCCAAAATTCTGTGGTGGCTGTTCTAGAAAGAAACCATCAGAATGCACAAAAACTTGGGTGTTGATGGGCAAGTAGTCACCCAGACTAGACCCGAAATAAATTCAAAGTTATAGTTGTGACCTATGGCTGGAATGGACCTGTACACTCGGTTGGAAGTTTGAGTTGTATATACTGAACCAGTTATTTTACATTAACTATTCTCATGTCAAATTGGGCTCATTCAGGTTTAATTGTGCGTACCCACTTTTACTTGATTGATGCCTGACGTTGTTGAAACTAGGATTGTTTTGGATGCTTGCCTAACCAAGTAATAAAGATATCTGCCATCATTTGGGTCTACATGATTGGATCCATGTACACTCAACCATTTGGCACCTTTATTAGATCCTTGCCATTCATACTTATTGCATGCGTGAATTGGACATTTCTTACAAATATTCAATGTTGTTGGCAGAATTACTATATGAAAAATGTTTGACTTTAGATCTATTTGGATTTTTATGTTTAAGCCAATATTTGGGTGCTAGTTTGATGTTTTTTGGGTACTCTTTTTTGGATCTTTAGGCAGCCTGGTTTTGGTACAAGGCTGGGGCTTGAAATAGGTGTTGCGCATATGTCCAACAACAGTTAGGAAATAGGCATGGTGATGGAATGGTTATGCTAGTCAAACTTGCTTATGCCAGGCATAATTATTCTTCACATAAATCTGTTATCATCTCTCTCTCTCTCTCTTTGTGTGTGTGTGTGTGTGTGTGTGGACAAAAACACCCTCAGCCAAAAGTTATTCCAAATATTGTAAGCAAAAAAAAGGAAAGCAGCAAAGAAAAAGGAATAACTTATGCCATAACCATGCCAATAGGCCTAAGGCCTAACTACGGTAGTCACTTTTTTTATTCCTGAACCACATGCAACCTTAATGGGTTGCATCTTGATAAGTACTTTTAGATCCCTAATGTTTATACTAGATGTCATACAATGCTTATGTTATCATCTCTTTAATTATCATCCCTGCTGAAATGTCAGGTATGAAAGGGCTGAATTTATAGGGAGGGAAAAAATGCAACAGATGGCTGAACGGATAAAATCAATTATTCAAACTGTAAATGCTAGTCAGGTACATCTCGGCAAGATTTCAATTTAGTCAACCATTTTTAGCTAGAAAAACTCACTCTGCATATTTTGTTTAGGGAGGTGACTTTGATGTGGTTGATGGTATGACTCCAGTTGATGTTGCAATTCGGGTTGATGGTATGACTCGTATTGATGTTGTAGTTCGGGTATTAAACAATCAACCAAGTTCACTAACGTGGATCGATGAAAGGGTCAGTACGGTAGAAATTTCTCTCTGAGTAATTAGCTTGTATTTTGTAAATTCTTTTATTTACAATTGTCTTCTCTCTGTAGGCGGTATGTTTTTCATTGCTGAAGTTGTCTGTGTAGTTCTATCTCGTTGTCTCTGTTATGAAATTGTAATCGAGCAGGATTATGAAAATCTTGTCATGTGTTCCATCACCTTTTGTTCTTTTAACAAAACTTCGGTATCATATGCTAGTCTAAAGAATCAAGGAATTGGTAGTCTGATTTTCCAGCCTTGCATCAGATTGTTGATAAAATCCTTCAACTTGTCCGATGACAATGGTTGAATAAAAAAACATTTTGCTTTGCTTTTTTAGATGCAAGGATGCTGTGCATACACCTGGAACTTTTTGTTGAACCTGCAGAGCCTTGACTCATCTGCTGATGAGCAAGCATAATCATGCATGGGTTATGGTTCATAGTGCACACGAAAGAATCCTAATCAAATGACAAGTCAAGACCTCCATATCAGAAAATGCCTTCAAATGTGCCTGCTGATTTGGTTCCGTGTGACTCCAAAACATTGTTTAGCGGATGTTTCTTGCTTTTCTTCTGATATAAACTTTGAGAAAATAAATGAGCTACTTAAAATGAATTTGGGTCATAACTTTTCTACTTCTACATAACTGAGTCAGTATAACATAGAACAGTGTCCACACAAAGGAATTAGGGCCTGAACAGCTTGAGGCCCTTTTTCATTTTATGAAGAAGATTGTAACTTATAAATTTTCTGTATATACTACCGTCAAAATGTGAGTTTACTATTTCAAATTCCAACATGGTATCCTTAATCTTGACGGTTCCCCTTTTTTTTACCCTTCAGGCTAATGAATTCTCTAGTAGGATTCAGAAACTGGCCAATTGCGGTGCCCTTGTGGAACCTGATTTGACAGGTCCAAGGTTCTGGTTGACTTGACTGCAGGATATTGGGGATGAAAAGAAAATATCATGCATTGCATAAGCTAAGGCAGAGAAATCAGAGAAATTCCAAGTTGCAGCTTAAAAAACATGGGATACTCCTCTTGCATTCTGAGTATTAATCAGTATCTGGTAGATTTTTACCTGATGCGGTGTAGTTGCAAATGATCTGCCAGGCATGGACATTTGAAAACATCAAACAGGAATTTGTAAAATCTTTCAATTTTCACATGGAATTTTTGGTAGAAGAAGTTGCTTGAATTTGGAAGATGTATTCTTTCATAAAATGGTATATGCTATATCTGGAATTCCTTGGGCACTTTTGCTCTAGAAGGTATGTGAAGATTTTAGAATTACTACATTATAAGCATTCATGAGATCTAGACGACAACTTGTTCTTTAAGCTATTGTTTAATCGATAATTTGGATTGACTAACCCGATCATGTTATTGAAAGTGATATTTCTATTTTGAGTTGTATTTTATGGATAATTAATGTTACGTTCTGAATCTAGTATCGAGATCGGCTACGCGAACGGCCGCATAATTTTAGATATTATCATAGAGATTATATCAGGTCTAAGTATATAAGATTTTCTTTATTTCTAAAAATTATATTAATAAACCAAACATCATTAAATAATTTATTAATAACTGAATAATTCATTTATTCAAGTCAAGATCATTAAACGGTCAACTTGTTTATTACATGGGTATTGAAACATAATTAACTAGATAATTTAAAATTATGGTATTTGATCTCATGCCCGGTTTGATCCTTACCATGCATCATATATTTCTGGAAGAAAAATAGAAAAAAGAGGAATGAGCTTAAAAGAATATCATAAGGTCACATTAATAATAATATAATTCTAGAAATAGCAAGAAAATAATAGAATATCATATTAAGCAATCAAATAACTCAATGCCATATATAACAAAATTTTTGATAAAATTATGTTTTCTTTTCATATTTCATTAGGTATCCTTCTTCTTTAGGATTTTGGATTAACTACGGTTATGCTTTAGTCTATGACTGGCAAGCTTATTGTCACAATTCAGCCTGTGATTGGCAATCTCATTGTCACACTTCAGCCTGTGACTGGCAATCTCGGTGTCACACTTCAGCCTGTGACTGGCAATCTCATTGTCATACTTTAGCCTGTGATTGGCAATTTTAATAACCATGATCCTATGGCATGGCTAGTTCAAATATTTCATTCTCTTGGTTATTACTTTATCAATTTATATCATGCTATCAAATCATGTTATCTCAAATTTTTAATGACCGGCATCACGGTCCAAACCATCAAAAGTAGTTATGTTTGGTCAAACATGATATATAGGAATAATAATAATAATATCAATCATACTATCCATCATGAGAAGTTAAAATATATCATGCAAAAATAATCATGCATGCTAATGCTCATATGCATAGATCAAATCATGCCATGTAAGATATATGTATAAAACCGGCGATCATGTTTTGACCTTTATCTTTTAAAAGCTAATCCAAATATACCCGATATCAATCTATATCCGGAGCTTACTCAACACCATTCTACTCAGAAGGCTGTTCCCTACAATAATAATTATTAATATAAAAAAATAATTCTAGGATAATTGCAAATCTAAATCTTTTACTCGAATTTTATCAGTGGTCCATCCGTTGATACCCTAACTTCACAAATTCCTTCAAAAAGAAATATTTAGATCTTTCATTTTAATATTTATTTAACTTGTACTTTCTCTTCTCTTTCCTTTTCTCCCTCTTTTCTCTCTCCTTCTTCTCTCTCCTCTTCCTCTCTTCCTCTCTCCTTCTCTCTCTTCTCTTTCTCCATCTTCTTCCCTCTCCTCTTTCACTCTCTTCTTTCTCTCTCGTCTTCCCTCTTCTTTTCCTCTCTCTCCTTTCTCTCTCCTCCTTTTCCCTCTCTCCCCTTTCTCTATCTCTTCTTTCTCTCTCTTCTTTTCTATCTTCTCTTTCTCTCTCTCTCTCTTCTTCCTCTCTTTTTCTCTCTCCTCTTCCTCCTCTTCTCTCTCTTCTCTTTTTTTTTTTTCTTTTCTCTCTTCCTTTTTCTTCTTTTCCTTTTCTTTTCTTTCTCTTCCCTTTTCTTTTATCTTTTTCTTTTTCTTTTTCTCCTGCTTAGCTGAACAGGGATGCCCCCCTTTTCTTCTTCAAGAATCTCTCCCTCCTCCCGATCGTCATCACCAAGCTCCGGTACGGCAGAGGACGCTGCATCCGCCTCTG
This sequence comes from Areca catechu, assembly GCA_021397845.1. Classification (NCBI taxonomy): domain Eukaryota; kingdom Viridiplantae; phylum Streptophyta; class Magnoliopsida; order Arecales; family Arecaceae; genus Areca; species Areca catechu. The sequence goes on along the minus strand of CM038050.1, from coordinate 189,201,937 downwards.
ACATGGAAGGCACATTTTTCTCCTCGTCCCTCTCTCGGTCATGCTTACTGTGATGGCAGTGGCGGCGGTGGGTTAGCCAGTCGTCGGGTGTGGGAGGAGATGTTAGATGTATGCCCTGAAAGCCATGTTGGCTTGACACATTTTAATTTTAGGGCATGAACGTTGTACTTATTTTTTCTTATTAATTAAAAGATCATTAATTTCATTCATATTGTTGTGTCTATAAATCGTCCATGGAGTTAATGGACAATGACACATATTTTGAAAAGTTGAGAATCCGAGGCATGTGTTTTTATAGATTAACTCATAAAAGCTCCGATTGTTGGAATATCACGAGGACGGTGATTGATCCATTAAAATTGGTGCACATATCACTTCCCTTTCTGGGTAGATGAGTCTCTGACATACAGTATGGTGATACTAGAGTGAGAGTGCAGGTAGTTGATTGAGATCAACGGTATTGAGCATGACCAAGTACAGGAAGTTATACGGATGACTACTCACTCGTCGATAACTTCCTGATGCTGTAGTTGTGTGAATAGTTCATTGACCTAGAGTATCTCGGCTACTCACAATAAGGTTGCTGTAGTTTGACAGCATAATCACATGGTTCTATCTATACGGGACCTTGTGGTGTTCGTTGGCTGCAGTAAGTTTATCGTAGGAGTAGGGTGTTCACTTGTAGGGATCTATCAGCCTTAGTAGTAAGGTATAATCCTATGCAAGCTTAATGAGACTAAGTCTATAAGTCTATGGCCACAGCAGGGTAATAATGAAAAGGTATTTCCATTAGTATCACAATCGGACTTGAGTCGATTAGGTTAAGTATATAACTGATGGGTTTGACAAGTATCCATAACCAACATCATATCGAGATTTTGATAGAGGAACCGAATCACATGATAACTATACCTAGGGGTTCCAATCTTATTCTGCTAGGTTGCCACTACATACTGCTATGTGTCACTGGTGGATTATGAGAGCTCGTTAGGATCATTCTCGGATCGATGATCCTAATTAGGATTGAGCTGAAATTGTTTCAGTCCATCGAAAGGAGTTTCAATGATGTATAATGGAGATTATAGCATGTCTCATTACCAGACAGGATAGGACATGAGAGATCACACACATTAGGAGCTCCAGTAACCAATCAGCAAATTAATTTGGACCTAATTGTAAGTGTTACAATTAATATTTGACCTAATTATAAATGTTACAATTAATTGATTATGGATTAATTGTTAATCAATTTAAATTAGATTTAATTTAATTGAGTTAGACTCAATTAATTAATCCTAATTGATTCGGGTCAATGTCCGCTTCGAGATGGTTCGATCGAATTTAAAATCGGCTTCAGTTTGACTGTAAAATCATTACATTTGAACCATGACCTAGAGTCCAGTTAGACTGGGACTCTCTCTCCATGTCTCCCCCTCTCTCGACACACCTACCTTGTGGGCCCCTTGTGTTTGGGCAATAAAAGAGAGGAGGCATGAAATAAGAGGCGCAAATATGGATTTGGCATGGAGAAATTAAGAGAGGGAAGAGTCCTCTTCCACTCCTCTTAATTTTTAACCGGTTGAAATTGAAACACCGGTGTTTTGATTTAAAGAGATGGGAGAACTTGAATTTAAAATAGAGGAGAAGTGGCCAGCCACTAGGAGATAATTTTGGGTGTGAATATTTCTCTCCTTCCACCGTGAATTATTCGTGGCATCTTCTCTTCTCTTGGATGCTGATACTAGAGAGTCTCTCTCCTGGTTTCAACTATTCTTCTCCCTTTATTTGTTTTCTTTTTTCTTGAGTGAGATTTAGAGAGATGCTCTACTAAAGAAAGAAGAGGGAAAATGGTCCAAAGATCTTGCATAGACTAATTTGCAAGACAGAAGTCGAAAGCCGGTCCGGATTTAGATTGGCACAGTTTTTAAAGCAAACGATTTGCTGAAAGAGGAGAAGGATGCAAGGATCTAGCAGTCCGGTGCCCTCTACGAATCGGTTGCGAGAGCTTCATGTGGATACCAGCAGAGGCCGGATGATTACGCGGCTCCGACAGAACCCGGCTTTTTAATAGCGAATCTGCATGCTTTTCAGAGCAGTCCGGATAGCTATCTAGGTAAGTATTTTATGCTTAAAATAATTTTTATTTCAGATATAATATTTTTCTCATGTTATTCAGCATGTTAGGAATTTATGATAAATAAATTAGATTTATTTATGATTTGCATGATTAGATGTAAAATTGTTTTTATATCTGCTTCCACTGGTCAGGCTTTTGATGCCTGATTTTATGCAACATACTTTCCTATTCCTGGAAGAATTCCAACAGGAGAAGCATAAGGGAGCGGTGGCACTGACAGCCGGCCCACTGAAGGACTCCATGGTGTTGCTCAAGCTATTGGACATCGGTTGCTGCAATGACAGGAGATCGGATAGCGAGGCTGATATAAAATCGTTTTTATATCTGCTTCCGCTGGTCAGGTTTTTGATGCCTGATTTTTTGCAACATACTTTCCTATTCCTGGGAGAATTCCAACAGGAGAAGCATAGGGGAGCAGTGGCACTGACAGCCAGCCCACAGAAGGACTCCACGGTGTTGCTCAAGCTATTGGACATCGGTCGCTGCAACGACGGGAGATCAGATGGCGAGGCTGAATCTTGGTGTGGTGGTGGTAGAAGGGAAACCCTTTGGTGACGGTAATGGCGATGGAACCCAAGGTAAGAGTTGTTACATAGGGTGGAGGGAGGCTAATTCCTACTCGAAATTGATTTCGCCCCCCCCCCCCCCCCCCCCCACCCTCCCGACGAAATCGTGAGGGAGAAGGAGACTCCCTCTCCATCTCTCTTTCTATTTTTTTCTGGATTATTACATTCTCCCCCTTAAATTAATTTCATTCTCGAAATTAGCTTAATTGAGGTTCTAAACCTTGAAACTAACTGACCCTCATGTTACTCTCAAACTCTCAATTAGTCTGCCTCTTAGGGTACTTATTTTTTCAGGTCTTAACGTAACGAAATTATATAATACTCAAAACTTGTCCCTTTCCATTCACAGTGCATGTCGAATTCTCTCGAGCTCTTCCAGAAGAATACGAACCTTTTGATGCGATTAATTATCCTTAATTAATTTTACAAGAAAACATGATGATCCAACTTTAGAAATATCCAACTTTAACATCATCCTCGAGCTTTCAATATTATCTTTTTTAGAATGCTTTCTTCATATGGCCTTTACATAACAACATGATATAACATTTTCATTTTGATCATTACCATCTATCTACATAGTGTATTCTTTCAATTTCCTTCAAATGAACATTAGTGCCTCAACCTCAAATTAAAATATATAATTCCTCATCCCTGAAATTTATTTCTCTTGATTAACTTCATGTCATTATTGTTCCTATTATATGCTATTAACACCAACAAAAAAAACTTTGAGCATTAAGCACTCTCTAGAATTTAGAGCCTTTATTCTCTTATCCTTCCTATGATTTTATAATTAGGCTTTTATTTTAGGGAAACCTTAAGCCTCTTCGAATAATGATATCATAATATCAAAGTTACAATGAGCTCTGTGTTAGAGTATTCCTGATTTAAGCCCGACATCGCGTGTTCATCCTAAATTTAAGGATGCCCAAAATTTTTACTAGAGTCCTCTATACTAGAAAAACCTATTGATAAGAACTGTACGGCAACACCTATAGACTAGTCCAAGGATCAATAACATTATCATTTCATTTATCACTAAAAATCTTGTTACTAAAATTCCAATCAACTCTTCTATTATAACACTTCTGAAGCTAGAGTTAATGTTCTTTATTACTTTCACAGTAACTCAACCACTATACTTCCACTATGCACTCTGATATAATTTATTAAACTATCTAGGTTCACTAAATAAATTTCTAAAAAAACTTATCTTATATTGGTACCAAAAAGATCCAAAGTTATCAAAACAGAGTTTTTAAGTATCTTTATCTTATCCCTATCTTAGGCATATCATTTCAAGATTTATTCTAACCCAATTTTCATATTTGAGGTCCTTGCATAAATTTCACCATCCTTTTATGACTTCAATAACTCTAGACTAAGTCTGAATTAATCATACTTTTCTTGATAATTCAATTAGATAATCTAGATCAACTTTTTTCTTGGAAAGTTATCCTTAACTCTAACAAGATAGAAGACTTGAATTAATGCTCTTTTGAGTCTCAGCATCAATTAACAAATTACCTAAAATATTGTCTCTCATAGGCTAAACCCATATAAGTGTTTCAATATCAATTTCTTCACTCAATACCCTATCAGTAGTAGGGTAACTTAAGTCTTCTCATAGATCTTAAATTTGACTTAGAATTTGACATACCCAATAATCTCCAACAAATATAAGGATGATCAAGTAATCCAATCTAAACTACTAACTTAAGCCATCAAAAACTCTACCAAGATGTATATGGCATGTTTACATAATATAATTTAATCAACTATTAGTAAATTATCGATCTATGCATTATCCCAAATATATATATATATATATTATATTTTTCATCAATAATCCACATATGAGTTCATCATTGAATTATCCGTTCTAATATCCTTAAACTCTTGCATAACCTACACCCTAAACATCTTCTTATAACAACCCCAAAATTTATAATCTGATAATTAATAACAAAACTAGCATGTTATCATAATCTATATCTATATCAAGTTTAGAATTCCAAAATTATTCAATTAATAATTGAACATATATATTCAGCATGACCCGTTAACATAATATACTATAATTTTCGGCTAGTATTCTTGATGCTTGGGTTAACCCACTTATCAAAGGCAAAGACATATCTTATCCAACTCTCCAATATCCATTATATGCTTACTTATTATGATTAAATAGTATAAATCATTCGGCTCTTTATGCTCATCATGCTCATCTTAGGTCAATCTTACAACTTATATTAGAGATAAAAATCATGTTCCTCTATTATATTAATCATATGTCAGATCCTATGTACAACCTAAAGATTATAAATCCAAATTTTAAATCCATTCTTATAATTTTTATCATGTCCCGACTAATCATAATACTAAGTTCAAATGCCTCTTAAGTCACAGTCCATAATGATCATTATCCAAATTTTGATATCATTTAAATTATATCCTAATCACTTATATCATCGTTCCAAGTGGTTATACTTTAAGCTTTGATATTATTCGTGTCATGTCCAAACTACTTATATCACAATTCCAAGTAATCATAAACTAAGCTTCAACATCACTCATGTCATGTCTTAATCACTCACATCATAATCCTAAGTAATCATAGCCTAAGTTTCGATATCATTCTGTCATGTCCTAATAACCACCATGTTATTTCCTAATCACTTATGTCACAGTTTCGAACAATCTTGATCTAAATTTTGATGTCACTCATATCTATCATAATCACTTATGCTACAGTCCTAAGTCATCATAACCTAAGCTCTGATACCACTCTGTCACATCCCGAATCCAGCACCGGGATCGACTACGCGACCGGCCATACAATCATAGGTATTACCATAGAGATCATGCCAGGCCTAAGTGCACAAAATTTCCTTCATTTCCAAAAATTATATTAATTAACCAAACATCATTAAATAATTTATTAATAACCGAATAATTCACATGTTTAAGTTAAGACCACTAAATGGTCAATTTGTTTATTACATGGGTATTGGAACATAACTAACTAGACAATCTAAAATTCTAGTATTCGATCTCATGCCTGGCCCGACCTTTGCTATGCATCCTATATCTCTGAAAGAAAAATAGAAAAGTGGGAAATGAGCTTCACAACCCAGTAAGGATTCCATACGGTCACACCAATAATAATATAATTCTGAAAATAGTAAGAAAATAATAGAATATCATATCATACAATCAAACAACTCAATGCCATGTATAATAAAATCTTTGATAAAATTATGTTTTCTTTTCATGTTCCATTTGTTATCCTTCTTCAGGATTCTGGACTAACCACGGTCATGCTTCAGCTTATGATGGGCAATCTCATTATCATATATTAACCCATGACTGGCAATCTCATTATCATATATTAACCCATGACTGGCAATCTCATTATCACACTTCAGCCTGTGACTGGCAATCTTATTATCATAATTCAGCTTGTGATTTTTAATATTAGTAACCACGATCTCGTGGCATGGCTAGTCCAAATACTTTATTCACATGGTTATCACTTTATCAATTCATATTATGCTATCAAATCATGTCATCTCAAATTTTTCAATGGCTGGCATCACGGTCCAAACCATCAAAAGTAGTTATTCTTGGTGAAACATGGTATACAGGAACAATAATAATAATAATATCAATCATACTATCTATCATGAGAAGTCAAAATATATCATGTATGCTAATGCTCATATGCACGGATCAAATCATGCCATGTAAGATATATGTATAAAACTGGTGATTATGTCCAGAACCCTTACCTTTCAAAAGTCAATCCAAATATATCCAATATCGATCTGTACCCGGAGCTCGCTCAATACCATTCTACTCAGAAAGCTCTTCCCCTATAATAATAATTATTAATATAAATAAGTAATTTTAGGATAATTACAAATCTAAAATATTTTATCCGAATTTTATCAGTGGTCTATCCGTTGATATCCTAACTTCAAAAATTTCTTGAAAAAGGAACCTTTAGATCTTCCTTTTTAATTATTTATTTAACTTGCACTTTCTCTTCTCCCTCTTTTCTCTCTCCTCTTGTCTCCCTCTTTCTTTCTCTCTCCTCTTCCTCTCTCTTCTTCCCTCTCCTCCTTCTCTTTCTTCTTCTCTCTCCCCTTCCCCTTCTCTTCCTCTTTCTTTTTTTTCTCTCTCCCCTCTTCCTCTCTCTCCTTTCTCTCTCCTCTTTCTTTTCTCTCTCTCTCTCTCTCTTCTTTTCTATCTCCTCTTTCTCTCTCCTCTTCTCTCTCCTTTTATATCTCTCCTCTTTCTCTTCTACTCTCTCATCTTCCTTTCTTCTCTTTCTCCCTCATCTTTCTCTCTCTTCTTTCCTCTCTTCTTTCTCTCTCCTCTTCCTTCTCTTCTCTTTCTCCCTCATCTTTCTCTTTCTCTTCTTTCTCTCTCCTCTCTCTCCTCTTCATTCTCTTCTTTTTTTTTTTTTTTTTTCTTACCTCCTTTTTCTTTTTTTCTTTTTCTTTTTTTCCTTTTTTTTCTTTTCTTTTTCTCTTCCCTTTTATTTTTCCTTTTTCTTCTTCTCCTGCTTAGCCTAGCAGGGATGCCCTCCCTTTTCTTCTTCAAGGATCTCTCCCTCCTAGTCGTCATCACCAAGCTTCGGTGCGGCAGAGGATGCTGCATCCGCCTCCGACACAGAAGGCACGTTTTTTTCCTCGTCTCTTTCCCGATCGTGCTTGCTGTGATGATAGTGGCGGCAGTGGGTTAGGCGATCGCTGGGTGTCGGAGGAGAAGCATAGGAGAGCAGTGGTGCCAACAGCCGGCCCACTGGAGGGAAGCCTATTCCTACTCGAAATTGGTTTTCCCTCTCCCTCCCCCCTCCGATAAAATCAAGAGAGAGAAGGAGACTGCCCCTCTCTCTCTCTCTCTCTCTCTCTCTCTCTTTTTTTTTTTTTTTTTTTTTTTTTTTTTTTTTTTTTTTTTTTTTTTTTTTTCTGGGTTATTACAATTAAATTTGTATCTTCACTTTTATGTTATACATGCAAGAGAATGTAGCTTCTTGCAAATGATTGTCTGCTTTAAGCGGAAGTATGTGTAAATGGGAAAATGAAGTAAAATTTCTCAAATTGATCAATTTAGGTGCCAAATGCTTGGACCTGGATTACTTGGCAGCCATCGCCGGTTTGTCTGAAAATGGGATTACATAGCTAGATATTTCTAGAAAATTCCACGTATGAAAGCATTGTCTATTGACACATCTTTGATTGATACGGATGGTCGGGGGATTGTCCCAGCACATCAGGGACATTATATTTATTTTGGTCGGTCGGTGTGTTGCTGCGAGATTTCAGATCAGGACGACGGTAGTGGTTCTTTATCTAGCTAGAAATTGGTTCAAGATCGAAGTAGTTTTGAAGCTGCCAAAGGATTTGCAGGGAAAGCCCGCATATATCAGGAATTTTTTGATGGAAGATCTTTCGAAGATTAGGTAGGAAGAAAAGTGTTTAGATGAGAGTCAGGGATGTAGAGCCTTTTTTTTTTCCGGTTTCCCGTTCCTCTTCTTTTCATAGGAGATTTTTTTTTATATAGAAGGTTGTTTGTTAGGCAATTTAATAATTATTCAATTTATTTTGATCCGAAAAGTTGGATTGTCGATGATTAGATGTAAAGGATCCTAATTGTTAGGGTGAAGAATCCCTATTCTATTAAAAGATAATTTAAAAGATAGTGGAGGTTTACGATTTGTTATAATAAAATTGGTCAGTTATGAGAACTGGTATGGCACGATCGCTGACATAGAGTCCACATTGGACCCAGCTAGCAACCAAACTGGCAAAAGGCGCCACTTGGATACCATGGCCAGAAAAAGCTTCGAGGTCTAGCCCCCAGTCGAGGTCAGCTCCCATCCAAGGTCGTGCTCCCACCTTCCGAGGTCAAGCCTCCAGCCGAGATCAGCTCCCATCCAAGGTCGTGCTCCCACCTTCCGAGGTCGAGCCCTCGGCCAAGGTCGTGTTCCCATTCGAGGTCGAGTTCCTGGCTGAGGTCGTGCTCCCATCTTTCGAGGTCGAGCCATCGGCCAAGATCGTGCTCCCACCTTTCGAGGTCAGCTCCCATCTGAGGTCGAGCTCCCGGTCGAGGTCGTGCTCCTATCTTCCAAGGTCAAGCCCTCGGCCGAGATCAGCTTCCATCCAAGGTCAAGCCCCCGGTTGCTGTCGTGCTCCCGCCTTCCGAGGTCGAGCCCTCGGTCGAGGTCAGCTCTCATCCGAGGTCGAGCCCCCAGCTGAGGTTGTGCTCCCGCCTTCCGAGGTCGTGCTCCCATCTTCCGAAGTCGAGCCCTTGGCCGAGATCAGCTCCCGGCCAAGATCGTGCCCCCACCTTCCAAGGTCGAGCTCCTGACCGAGATCATGCCCCCGCCTTCTGAGGTTGAGCTCCTAAGATAGAGTTCCCATTTTCCAAGATAGAGTTCCTGCCCGGGATCAGGAGACATCGTCAACCACCAGAGGATAAGCCAAGAGCAAGGGAGAGAAGACCATATGGAATTTAAACAATAGCGTGGAAGCTCCATGCCACCTACAACCCCTAGAGGGTGATGCGTGTCCTGTCGGAGGCTCCAGGCTCTGCGACATGCCACCTGCACTCTCTGCGCGATGCGTGCTCCACCAGATTACAAACCCTGCAGCACGCCACCTATGCCCCCTACCGTGCAATCAGGGCTCCAATTCTCGTGACACGCCACCTGTATCTTCTCCAAGGGAAGTATCATATTAAGATTCTAGGCCTTGCAACACACCGACGATTCCTTCTTGAATATAAACGCTCCATCATGGCTCGGGGCTCAACGGCACGGTGCCCACGTCTCCCACGAAAAACTGATCCACCAGAGGGGCAATACCTGTATCGCGTCGACGAATACTCCTAATAAAAAGATCTTTTAAGGACCGATCTAACGGAAGAGAGGCCGCTGGCAATAAAGGAAAACCCCATCAAAAGAAGGTACCGGGAAAGCAACGTCCCGATGAAGCCCCAGACCTGGTCTGGACTATTAATCCCATTTAAAATGGAAGAAGGGGCCTTCGGTGAGGGGGGATGACAAAGAGAGCAAAAGGGCAAGGAACTAAGAGAGAGAACCTCCATGTACTTTAACTTCTCACTCATTCCATTTCTTTCCTTACGACCTTACTTTCTACTCTATGCGGGAATATTCTAAGCCTCCGTGATAGAGGATCTGTTTTTCTTGATTGTCCTAACTGATTGATTGTCGGAGTATCCCGTCAGAATTTGCGGTCTGGATCTTCTCTTTTTTGCAGGACTAATCGATCGAGAAACCGATTGAAAAAAGGACCTAGCATCCAGAAAAAGCCCGATATACCCATGACATGTCAGAGCTACAGGCTACGGTGATCCAGGCAGTAACAATAGCCATTATAATGTAATAGAAATGCTTAGAGTCCAGCTCAAAAGATAGCTGATATTGTACGGCAATTATAGGAATTGTCTCGTAAAGATTTTGGTATTTTGTATTAGATTAATTAAAACTCGAGATGGACAATGGAAAGAAATAGTCGGCTAATATATATATATATATATATTGGCTCAAATATAGACCGACCTTCGGCTTGGCAAGGGATAATTCTAATATGTGGCCCAATCACGTCGAATTTCTTTCGGTATATTCATGCCATATCATTCAAAATCGGTCGAGCCATACTTTGTTCGGTGTTTCGCACAATAACACCGAACGCATTGGGTAACAGCAGCCTGGGACACCATGGAAGCTAAAACCACTCACGTAAACTGCCTGCCTTATTCGACAGAGCTGCTAATAAATGAACAAAACCCGCCACGTAATCCGCATATCTTTAATCCCACATCTAGCAGTACTGGCAGCGAACAGCTAGGCGACATGGAGCTGGCCAAGTTCACGTGACGTATATGTTAACCAAGACCAAAATATTAAATAAAGCCATTCAAACAAGAGGCCAATCCAATCATGGGCAAGTCGGTGCGGTGCGGGTGCATCTGATCATGGAGGAACGCAGCGCATCGAATAAAATGGGACCATCACAAGCAAGCGGGCGGTAAAAGCGACGAACAATCCAATCCGGCTTCGTGCAGTCCCATGTGAAGAAGAGAGTGAAGTTTTAGAGACGCCAGAGAATCCACGCACGAGGGGCCTTCCCTGTTCCACGGTAATTCGTGTTTTTTTTTTTTTTTTAACAAAAAAAATCTTGGAAAAAAAATGGCCCACGATAGTGCCCATGGCACCCATGGAGTCCCCACCACGCCGACCGCCGATCCTTGCGTATTTTAAAAGATATAGGAAACATGGCGCCAATAATGACAGGAACACGCCTACCGCTTTGTTATCCATTTCATGCAACGGTAAAGAAGAAGGAAAAAAAAAAAAAAAAAGCCCATTCACACCTCACACATGATATATGTATATAAAAAAGAGAAATGCCAGAAAAGCTAAGGTCCAAAATAATACCAATAGACCTAAAGCTTTGACGGCAGTGCGAATCATTATGGTACCATCAAACTTAAATTTATATTATCAAATCAGAAGAAGAGAGAGAAAGAGAGAGAGATGCAAGCCATATGAAGAAGAACCAAATAAAAGAAATCCAGAGGAAAGCAGACATCTCGAATGCCAGAAGTCCACACTTTGGTTGCTTCCCCCCCTGTATATATTACACGTAACAAAAACCCAAAAGAGCTATCGGAGAACTTTTGGTATAATTGAGCCGGGTAGGAAAAGCTTATATGGTATTTTATTCGAATCCATGCCCGCTCAATGCTGCTTGTTTGGCTGCTGTGGTGGGGGCGCGGCGAGAGGGGGCTTGGGACACTGGTAGCACTTGGCGAAGAGACCAAAGGTGTCCACCTGTCTGACGAAATTGACCATGCTGGCCCACCCGCCGAGTCCAAACCCCACCACCAGCACCCACACCACCACGAACGCGTTCACCACGTACATGGCGGTCCAGCTAGGTATGAAGAAGGGTGGCTTCTCCGCGGCGTTCTGCAATCAAAAGCCATCATTGCCGTCACTAATTTTGGTTAGCAATCAACAATCAGTCACCATGAGCAATATGTAAGTATGGGCTGGGAACGGAACACAAGAAGAAGAAAGAAAGAAACGGGGAGGAAAGTAACGTCTCACCGTTCCACTAATTGTCGTCCCGTCCCCATCCATCCCATTCAAAAAGGGATGAAAGGATTCGTTCTCTCTCCTGGTTCATGAATTCGATTTTTCATCTCGAACAGGTTTTAATTAATTTATGATCTTTGAACCACTAAATCACGCAACCGCCGATCCAAGAACGTACGACTATTACTTTCTTTTTCTTTTTTTGTTTTTTTTTTCTTCCCTTGGAATGATCGAGGTGCTGGTGGGGACCAGGTGGGTTGGCGATCTAGCTAGCAAATCTTTGCTCGGAGGATTCCAGGAAAGTTTTACGGAAAGAAAATCGAAATACAGTGGGAAAGGCAGTCAAATGGTCAAGAAAACCAAGCCTAAAAATGGATTAGCCACCAACCCCTAGCATTTTGGAGGAAAATGGGTGCGGTGGTAATCAATCTATTGATACGGCCGATAGGTAAAACTGTAAAATCATCAATCAATGGGGATATAAAACGACAGACTGCTACAACTCTGTAGAAAGCTATAAGAACCAATTAGCGTGAATTACCATTAGCATTCCTATATAATCCAAACAGTCGAACGCATAAAATATGATATTATAGTCAAGCTTATGGACCGATCATCATCTAAAATATGTAATAATACTTGCGTGTGTGTATATATATATATATATATACACACACATGCTGGAGTGAACTGAGCGACATCACGTCAAACAATAAGAACAGGAAATACCGTGTCACGTGTCATTCTCGCTACAGAAGGCAGGGGTGAGATGTGCGCTACCATAGTAGCGTGGCAAAGTGACCAGCTAGCAGTCAATTAATGCGGTAGTTGGAAAGAAATATCAGACCAAATGCGGGGGTGGGAGACAAAGCCAAAGGGACCTCAAACCACGGCTGCTAAACATTTAGCACTACAGCAAGTTGCAGGCAGTAAAGTAACATAATCTGAAGGACAAATGTAGGCATATATATATATATATATATATATATAGAAAGAGATAGAAAAGGGGATGGCAGTGGTGCATACCTGTCTTGCAGAGGCCTTGCGGTAAGTAAGCATGTGGGCGAGGGAGGGGATGATGTAGACGGTGAAGCTAACGAGGAGGGCCCCGACTGCGGAGTTGATGGGCCCGAAGAAGGGGAAGATGATGGCCAGGAACCAGATGGGTACAACCACGGGGAGACGGGCCAGCGCGCGCAGGCAGATGCTCTTGGTGTCATGCATGCCGATGACCTTCTCCCACACGAAGTAGAGGGGCGTGCACGCAAATCCGAAGGTGATGAACTGGTGGATCAGCATCAGGATCACCGCGACGTCCCTGAACCCTGATTTGGGCAGCAGCGAGAAGGCGTTCGAGTGAGTCAGCAGCTGGTCCCCGAATGCCCAGTACATGGCCGCTGCCGACGGTAGCGTCAGCGTGAACACGTAGAGCGTCGCCAGCAGGTATATGTACTTGAACTTCTGGGGCTTCCACATCGCGTGCATGATCTCCCTGCAACCATTAATATCGATGGCACGGATGTGAGGTTGACCGTGGATGTATTCTCCATGGATAGCCCGAACAATTATATATTAACAAAATGCTACGGAATACCGAATCTCTTTTTAATTTTTTTAATAAAATTAACTATCAATTTCGTCCTATCACCAGGAGACCTGAACCGAAAATTCAATATTAAGTCAAGAATCATCACCAGTTCAACAGGGCCCCGTGGAATCGCATCTTTACCAAAATAATTAAGCCCATCTTTATTTGCAAAAAATAAATAAATACAAACATATAATAGGGATCAAGATTCTCGAAGGAGCAGCCTGGTACAAACACATACATGCATGTGCCAGAAATACTTGTACAACCAACCAAAAGCCCCCGAAGCTATCATGTTTTAAATCGTGCTGTCATGACAAAAAGAACAAAAATTATTTGCCCTACATCAACAAATCAGTGTTCTTTCTTTCTAATTGTCAAATTAGAATACAAGGCCCTGGCCATCGGACTATATGAAATTGGAAACAAACTAATCATGATGGTAGCAAATCCTTACAAAGCCAATAAGATCGAATTCTGGAATTGGTCCCCCCCCCCTCTCCTCTCCTCCTCCCAATCACAACCCCATCACTTAGAAAGGTAACAAATTTCACTTTTATACCTTCCATCAATCATGCTCCTTTCCTCGCCACTTAAAGATTCCTATAGTAATAAATTCGTGGAACAAAAGGTCCTTGGTAGCATGCCGAAGGTTGGCATGGTTACCAGAGATTTCCACAGCTGCTTCCCGCTAAGCGACGGAAGTTCTGTTGCTGCTAGAAATCCTAGGAACATAGGGATTACAGCGCAAGCAGACCTAAATAATATTGGTGGTGCATGGTTTCCTTGTTGCTCACCAGTGCTGGTGATTGAGAGCAACGGAAGCTGGTCCTCGTAAAAGGTAAAAGAAATAAAAACGTGGGGTCTGGGAAGATGGCAAATGACTTCCAAATCCGGGCTGCCCGGCCCACCACCTAGCAAAAGCTGCGATAGAAGGGGCGGCGGAAGAGTAAGAGAGAGAGAGAGGAAAAAAAAAAAAGGGCTTCACAAATCCCCTTCAGACTGCTTCTCCTCGAAAAGGTGGAAAGTTGGAAAGAGAAGGCTGGGAGAAATTTTAACTTTTCTTTTTAAAAAATAAAAAAACACAAAGCACTTATTCCTGCTACGGAAAGAGCAGGGTAGTGGGCTACAGGTCTATCAATACTGAGAGCGATAGCGCGGCTTACACGGTCACGGCATGGCCGCCGAAAGTGTAGAGTATGTTGGTGGCGCCGGTGAAGTAGAGGACCAGCTTTGTGGGAGCCGAGTGTGCTACGCCTTCAACCTGGCACGCAAAACAGCATAAACATTTACCCACCGGTTAAAATAATTATACCACCACCAGCCTTGCCGTCTCTCATAATTCCTTCTCCTTCCCGAGACGGAGGGTGGGGCCAAAAGGAGCGATGAGCACACCCCCCCCCCCCGGCCCACACACAAAGGAATGTAATAAACCAAAGCGGACCGAACGGCCACGTAATCATTAAAAGGATGAACGGATGGCATACCTGGCCGTTGACGAGAGCGGCGACGGTGAGGTACCAGCCGGTGTAGGTGGTCATGCCCAGACCCAGGAAGGACCATATCCGGTAGTTGTGAAACGAAGGGATGAACACCGTGGTCGCGCAGCAGGCGCCGAATATGTATGTCCACGTCCTCTTGTCCAGCCGGTCGTTGATGTAGTAAATGTTACTGTACCACCGTCATCGTCCCAAGGGAAAGGAAAAAAGAAAGGAAAAAATAAAATAAAATAAAGGAAGCTTCGAAGTTATTTCGGAAGCCGGATCGGATTGGAAATGGAAGAAGATGAAGGACCATACCTGGCACAAGCAATCAGCTGGATAACGGAACCGAAGAGGAGGAAGGTACAGTTGAAGGCCAGACCGATGGCTTTCCAGTAAGGGCCCAGCAGTCCATCCAGCACCTCGAACCACTGCTCGCACCGCACAAGACAAGAGGGAAAGGCCAAAGGGTATTTACGTCATTTTGGTGTTCAGAATTCACATCTGGTAGCGTTATGCAAATTTGGTCCCCAAAAATCCAGATTCCAGAACTCTGCGCGGCTGGGAGCGAGGAAGAGGGAGGCCAGAGACGAAGATAAAGAGAAGGGTGCGGGGGAAGAGGAAGAAACGGACCTGGATGACGTGATTCTTGAAGCTGGCGTTCTCCTTTTCCTTGCGGGTGCGGTACTCGACGTAGAGGACGCTGATGAGGTAGGCCGTCCAGCTTCCCATGAAACCGTAAAACAGCTGGAGCAGCACCCCGGACAGCATCCCCAGCTGCGAGAACGAGTAGGGCAGCGTCAACAGAACCTGGGCCACCTACATGCGTAATATCCAAACAAAACACGATCGATTAAATTCACCACAAATACGAGTTTACCTCTTTTTCTTCTTTTCCTTTTTTTAAAAAAAAAACAAGGGAAGAAAATTAAAAAGAAATATATATATATTTTTTTAAAAAAAAAAGGAGTCTGCGTGTGCGGGGGTGCTAAGATGGCGTATTATCATACTTGATTGGAGGCGCAGCTGAACCAGGCGTCCCAGACGGAGCCACCGTGCCAGAGGAGGCTCTTCATGCTAAACATGGGCTGCGGCTCCTCCGCCCTCTCGTCCTCCTCCTCCTTGCCGTTACCGTCCTGCTCCGTCTCGTTGAAGCTGGCCACGATGGCTTCCTCTGCTTGCTTCTGCGACAGCATCTTTTCGTCCTTGCTCTGTCACCTCTCCGACGCCAAGATCCCTTCCCCTCTTCTCTTCCCCGGCAGCACCACAACCGAAGGCCGAGATCTGTACCGATCTAAGATCCAGAGAGAAACACGGCAAGTCAGGACCGCCAAATAGTTACTAACAGCTTTTTGCCCCCCTCCCCACCCCCACCCCCCCACCCCCAAAAAAAAAAAGAAAAAAGAAGAAGAAGAAGAAGAAAGCTACGCTGCGGATCTCTTTCGGGCCAAACCTACCCAAGAAAAAGAGGGGAAAAAAAAAAAACTTCCGATGAGTCAAGAGTCAAATCAAACAGAGCAAAAACAAAAATAAAATAAATTAGAAAACGGTGGTATCGCTGGTACCACTACAACCGGTAGAAGATTACATTCATCTCCTAGACCCCGGAGGGTTTCCGTGGCCATATTGGAATGGATACGTGAAGGAGGCGGCGGTAGAGGAGCTACCTGTTCTATAAAAAAGGGCGGGCGGAGACAGCAAGTGACAAGCGACGATGAGGATGGGAAAGAAAAGAAAGGTAATGAAAAAAAAAAAAAAAAAAAAAAAAAGAGATTTGAAGAGAATAGAACACACCACCGGGAGAGAGAGAGGAACACAGGGGATTTGAAGGAGAGAATCCTACCCTTCTCTCTCTCTCTCTCTCTTTTTTTTTTTTTTTTTTGGTCTTTTCTCAACGCGCTCGTCGTCCTCCTCTAGAACGGCCAGTGGGGGAGCTCTATCCCGACCACCTCGCGTAACCGAACAAGAATTAAATGCGCGCTTCGAAGCCTGGGCGAAAAGCGGAAAAGAAATTAGGAGCATTAGCGCCGAAATGCGCAAAGAACGAGGAGGGACGAAAGGGAGCGAGCCAACGAGCGTGTGAGATAAGTTCAGAAAGAAACCTACTCTGTGATTCTCCCCTCCCTCTCCTCCTCCTCTGACTAACTGCCCGCCTTTTTTCGCTTCTCTCTCTTTTAATTTTAGCTCCTCTATTTATCTAGTGAGCGATGATTTAAGACTTAAGTGGAGGGGGAAGGGAGATAGGGATCGAAGGAAGGTACAGTCGGACCTTATCTGGTATTTGATTCCTTTGGAGAAATGTAAGGGTTTGAGGTAAAGGAGAGATGGCTATCTAGCTTGGAACTGGATGTGCGCTGAAGAAAGCCGGCGAGCAGTGTTTTATAAGGAAGTACCAGGGAGAGACCGTGGTTCTCTCGCCCTCTAGCTCTCCACCACTTTATGACGAGTAATTACATCTACTTATTACCAATGTGGGAAAGCCTAACCGCCGGCCTTCACTGCACCCTGGCCTTCATCCGTATCACACTCCCTCTCCCTCTCCCTCTCCACCTTTCAGGATGCGCAGATCGGAGGCCCACCGCCCATTCAGTCTCCCAATTTTCCTTCTATGCAATGCATTCTTTTTATATAATTAGAAAAATGATAATTCCCGGCGTTAATCAGACTGAGGGCGGTAATTTCTTTTTAATAAAAAGATAGGGCACCAAAAAATTAAAAAAAAAAAATCCTGATCAACAAACCATATTAACTATCGTCGGTCTCAAAATAAATTAAAATAAATTTTAAATTTAATGGAATCGGTCTTAACCCAAACACACGAATTATTAATAATGAGACAAAATCACTATCTATCAACGACCTGTTATAATGAAACAAGATCTCTATCAACCGAACTACCGTCTTAATAATTATCGAGAACGATTTTTACGTAAAGTATAGCGAGCTCTTAGCATCCATTTAATTAAAATATATCAAATTATAAAATATTTTAATAATTTTTAAAAAATTATTAATCCAAAAAATATTTATAGATAAAAATAATTTTTGTTATATTGGATTGACAGATTTTTTTATAAAATAATACTTAAAAAATTATTATATTTTGTTAAAAATAATTCTATGTAAAAATATAATTCAATTTATAAATATATTTATCAATAAAAAAATATTTTTTTAATATCAAGATATTATCATTTTTAATTAAATTGTATGCAATAGATATAATGATTCTTATTTGTATAATATCATTTATATTTTTATTTTTTATAAAATTTATTATTAAATAAATTTAAAACAATATTAAAATAAATTTAATAATTATAAATATACTTTATTAGAGATATTTTTATCAAGTGTGAATTATCATAACTTGAAAAATCAAATACCAACCTTTCATGATATTTATTTTATTCTCTCACTCTAAAAATAAATACAAAATTAATTATTTTTTATCATTTCTTTTTTTAAATGTGATAAGAAATTTATTTTTTATAAAAGATTATCTCAATAAAATGGTTTTGTGATATTTACTCCATAAACATTTACTTGCTTCTTTTTTTTATTTTGATAATAAATTGTTTCCTTTATTAATTTTTTTTACATTTCCTTTTTACTTTCTATACTAAACATGATAAGAAATTTATTTTTTCATGAAAGATTTTCTCGATGAAATGGATCTTTGGTGTTCACTCGATTAACATTAACTTGCTTCTTTTTTTTATCTTAGTAATAAATTATTCCTTTTTATTACTACAAGAATTTTATTTTTTATTGGAGAATTTTTATTGAGGAAACTTAAATCTAGTAACTAAATCTCTATAATTAGCCATGAGACTTAAAAATAGCTATCATAAATCATTTTAGTCAAATCTTTAATAACCAAATAAAATATCCTCATAAAAAATAGATCTTTTGTAATTATTTTTTATTTTATCATATAAATGTCATCACTAAATAATTTTTTTAGATAAAAAATAAATTTGTATCAAAACCAATTTTAATCAACTTATTAATGGCGATGTTATGATTCGCCCCAATAACTTATGACTTTAATGACAATATTTTAAAATGATCATTGTACTTATATATCATTAACGACAAGTTTATAAAATAGTCATTAAAAGTCTCTAATTTTAATGATAATATATAATATTACTCATAATTTTACTGTCAAAGTCAATTTTGGTAAACCACTAGTGACAAGTATATGATTTAGTACTAAATCTTATACTTGTAGTAATGATATTTCAAAATGATCACTATAGATATATATTTATTTATGATATGCTAATAGAGTGGTTATTAAAAATCTATATTTTTAGTGAAGATAAAATATATTATCATAATTTATTACATCAAAATCGATGTTGGTTAATGTGTTAATGAGAATTTTATGAATCATCATGAAAACATGTCTTAAATGATAATATTTTAAAATAGTCATTATAGATATGCACCATTTATAATGAACTTATATAATGACCATTAAAAGCTTATAAATAATGATGATTTATTTCATCATCATTAAAATATTATAATTTTTTAATTTTTTTAAAAAGAAGATGATTATTTTTTTAAAAAAATAATTAATGAAAAGTTTATCATAAAATATTTCTAATAAGTATATTTTATAATATAAGAAGTTTTAAATAAGTATAATAAATGACAACTAAGTAATTAAAGCTAATATTATTATAGTGGTTAAGTAGTAGGCAAATATCGAGAGATCATAGAATATAATTTTTCAAATAAAAAAGAATAAAGATTGCAAAATCCTAATTTACAATAAAAAATTTTATTTTCATGAATTATTTATCAATATTTTTTTAATTTTTTGTCATCAAAATAATTGTCACAAATGTTTGTCTTTAATAATCATTTTCATTTCATCACTAATTATATCGACTTATGGTGACCAACCAAAGTTCATTATAAATTTTTTAATGGAGATATTAAATACTCATTAAAATTTATTTTTGATCATTAATTTCTTATCAAGTCTATTGCCGCATAGATCGTCGTGGCCTGTACCTCTGATATGGCCCGGATGAGCTGGCCTTCCCGGGAGTGTCAG
Source organism: Areca catechu (assembly GCA_021397845.1). Classification (NCBI taxonomy): domain Eukaryota; kingdom Viridiplantae; phylum Streptophyta; class Magnoliopsida; order Arecales; family Arecaceae; genus Areca; species Areca catechu. The sequence goes on along the minus strand of CM038050.1, from coordinate 189,181,955 downwards.
GTTCTTCATCCTCGTGCCTTCGTGACCGATCGGTTTTGCAAAAAAGAGAAGACTCGGACCAGGAATCCTCGCGGAGACACTCTGACGGTGAAGTCAATAAAGCGACCAAGGAGATCAGATTCTCTGTAACGGAAGCTTGGGATTACACCGCATAGAGGGAAATAGAATAAAAGGAAATAAAAAATTTGGAGTTTCTGGAAAGCTAGGAGGTCATTCACTGTTCAGCCCTTCACCTTTGCTCTCTTGGTTCGCCCTCCCATCATGGAGGTCCCTCTTACCGTCATATAGGAATTGATTCTGCCAGACCTGTCTGGAGCCTTGGTTGGGTGCCTCCCCTAGAGTATCCCTTGTGGAATGGGTGTAAGCTCTTCAGAGCCTCGTTGATAAGGTCCAAGGTTCTCGGGAGGTCTTCTTGCAGGGGTGCAGCCAGCGTGTTGTAGAGTCTGCCCCTTTGGTGAAGCAATTCCTTGCAGAAGGTTCAAATGGCGTGCCATAGGATCTAGAGCCATGGCTGAGTGCTTCCACTTATAAGGGGTGCAGGTGTTGCAGTACAGGGCTTGGAGCCTTAGCAGAGCATTCCTCTTATGAGAAGTGTAAATGGCGTGCTACGAGACCTGAAGCCTCGATGGATAATCCTTCTTGCAGGAGATGCAGGCGGCGTGTTATAGGGCCTGGAGCCCTAGTAGAGCACTCGCTTTGCAGGAGATGCAGGTGGTGTGCTACAGGACTTGGAGCCCTGGTGGAGTACTTTCCTTGCAACAGAATTATGGCTGGTTCGGTGGAGATGGCGGCGTCACACTGGGGTATCACCATCCGGGCCTCCCTCGTGTCTATCCTCTGGAAGTCATGTTTCACCTTCTGCTTCTCATTGGTAATGGCCAGGAAGTGTCTTCTTGCCTTCAAGGACTTGGCCCGACCTCTACTAAGAGTTCACCTTGGATGGGAGCTAGACTTCTGCTAGGAGCTTATTTTGGACGGGAGCTCGACATTTGCTAGGAGCTCACCTCGGATGGGAGCTCGACCTCGGCCAGGAGCTCGACCTCGATTGGGAGCTCATCTCGGATAGGAGCTCGACCTCGGCCAGGAGCTCGACCTCGATTGGGAGCTCATCTCGGATGGAAGCTCAACCTCAGTCAGGAGCTTGACCTCGATCACGAACTTAATTCGAACAGGAGCTTGACCTCGGTTGGGAGCTCGACCTCGACCGGGAGCTCGACATCGACTGGGAGCTCACCTCGGGCAGAAGCTCAACATCGACCGGGAGCTTACTTCGGGTGAGAGCTCGACCTCGATTGGGAGCTCACTTTGGGTAGGAGCTTATCTCAGACGAGAGCTCGACCTTAACCGGGAGCTTACTTGGAGCTTACTTTGGATCGGAGCTCGACCTCGACTAGGAGCTCACCTCATATAAGAGCTTGACCTAGGCTGGGAGCTCACCTCGAATGGGAGCTCGACCTTGATTGGGAGCTTACCTTGGATGGGCCAAGTGATGCTCTCTACCACCTCGTCAACCAACTATGTCTGATATCGATACCATGTCAGTGACTTGCCACATCAGATGCCCCCCACTCCCGAGCCTCGAGCACATCATGACTTCTTGGATTCGAGGCAAAGGGAGTAATGACACCATTGACATGGAGGGGCACCACGCCCATGCCATTAAATGCCATGACCCCTGATGATTTGTGGATCGCACTCGTGCCAATCGAGAGGTGCCATATCAGCAAAAGCAGAGGTGGCCCATCCGAGGTAAGCTCCCAACTGAGGTCAAGCTCCCGATTAGGGTTGAGCTCCCAATCGAGGTCAAGCTCTCGTCCGAAGTAAGCTCCTGGTCAAGGTCGAGCTTTCGTCTGAGGTGAGCTCCCTGCCGAGGTTGAGCTCCTGCCTGATGTGAGCTCCCAATTGAGGTTGAGCTCCCATCTAAGGTCGAGCTCTCACCCGAGATGAGCTCCTAATCGAGGTTGAGCTTCCGTCCGAAGTGAGCTCCTAGCCGAGGTCGATCTCTCATCCGAATTAAGCTCCTGACCAAGGTCAAGCTCTTGTCCGAGGTGAGCTCCTAGTTAAGGTTGAGCTCCCATCTCCTAACTGAGGTGAGCTCCCAGTAAAGGTCGAGCTCCCATCCGAAGTGTGCTCCTGATTGAGGTCGAGCTCCTGCTCGAGGTGAGCTCCTAGCAGAGGTCGAACTCCCATCCGAGGTGAGCTTCCAGCTAGAGATCGAGGTCCCCAAACGGGCTAGTTCCCGAAGGCAAGAAGAAACTTCCCTAGCCATCATCGGAGAGACAGCCAAAGGTGAAATGCGACTCATGAAGGATAGACATGAGGGAGGCTCGGATGGTGACACCTGGGCATGACACCGTCGTCTCTGCCAAACTAGCCACAATTCTCCTACAAGGCGAGTGCTCCACCAGAGCTCTAGGTCCTATAGAATGCCGCCTGCATCTCTTGTAAGGCGAGTGCTTCATCGGGGCTCCAAGCCCTGTAGCACGCTGCCTGTATCTCCTGCAAGGCAAGTACTCTATCGAGGCTCCAGGTCTTATAGCACGTTGCTTGTTTCTCCTGCAAGAAGGATGTTCCACCAGGGCTTCATGTCTCGTAGCACACCATCTACACTTCTCACAAGAGGAATGCTCTATTAGGGCTCCAAGCCCTATACTGCATCACCTACACTTTTTATAAGTGAAAGCACTCAACCATGGCTCTAGATTCTGTGGCACACCACCTGAATCGTCCGTAAGGGATCACTCATCCAAGGGGGTAGGCTCTGTAGCATTATGGTTGCACCCCCTACAAAAAGACCTTCTCCCGGGAACCTCGGACCTTGTCTAACGAGACTCTAAAGAGCTTATACCCCTTCCATAGGGGACACTCTCGAGGAGGCACCCAACTAAGGCTCCAGACTCGGTTTGGTGTAATCAATTCCTATATAACGGTAAGAAGGACCTCCATAATGGAGGGGTGGACCAAAAGAGCAAAGGTGAATGGCTGAACAGTGAACGATCCCCTAGCTTCTCAGAAACTCCAGTTTTTTTATTCTCTTCTATTATATTTCCCTTTACGCGGTGACATTTTAAGCCTTCGCCATAGAGGACCTGTTTTCCTTGGTCGCCTTATTGACTTGACCGTCGAAGTATCCCTACCGGGATCTTTAGCCCGAATCTCCTCTTTTTTACAGGATCAATCGACCGTGAAGGTACGAGGATGAAGAACCTGATGCTCGCAAGAAGACCAGCTCATCCGGGCCATGCCAGAGCTGCAGGCCACGGCAATCTAGGTGGCAATAAAGTCATTATTTTTTTATTCTTTAATGATCATTTTTAAATCTTTTACCACAAACAAAATTATCACTAATATTTTTTAAAAACTATTTATATTTTGTCATAAAATATAGTAATTTATTTTAATGATTTTATATTTTGGTTATAAAATTTTTAGCCATGGTACATGTAGTAACTACCTAGTGATGAAATATTTATGATCACTAAAAATTATTAATGACAAAACTAAATTCTTTTCTGATCAAATTTTTTATCACTAAAATTCTAAATTCTTGTTGTTGCCGCCTGGATCGTCGTGGCCCGTAGCTGCTGGTGGCGCCGGGTGTTTCGCGTCCGCCCGCGGGAGATGTCTCCGATGCCATGGGACCTGCAAGAAAGCCAACGTCAGTGACCCGAGCCAGAAATTCCGGTGGGAGCACTCCGACGATCAAGTCAATGACGATCCAGGGGAACAAGTCCTCCTGGTCAAGCCCCTCTGGATGAGCTCCACACTAGGAGGTGTGAATATAGTGTGAGTGAAAGATGAGGACGAGCTGGGAGTAGGGTTGGTCGAGATAGTCTTGCCCTCCTCTCTAGCCTTCCTCCCTTGTGTCGCTCTGGTTCCTCTCTCGGCTTGAAAAGTATGCTATGGGTGTCGTTCCTTGAGGTTAGATGCTGATATCTCTTTTACTTATTTTTTGGCGAGAGTTTCTACCTTGGTTTGCTTCGGGATCTTCCCTTGCTGTCGTGTACGGCGAGGTACCATGACGTGGACGGGACATCTCTCCTGTTTTGATAGTCGAGGAAGTCTCCATAGATTTCTGACATTCCTTCCGCTTATCCCTCTCCTGGGAGTTTGACAGGAACTCGATCGGCGATCGCCGGTCTTGGGATCTGTGCTCTTCGGTATGGTCTTTTTTCCGATTGTATGGCAGATCGACGGAGGGTGTGGCACCTTAATTGCGGCATGGTTGGTGTCGTACGGCCCTCCGGAGCATCGCCACTATCCTTGGAGGAGAGGTATGGCTCCCTTGGCGGTCGGCGCATTGGCTTGAACAGAGGGCCGAGCTGGAGAGGTAGGGCCCGTCTTCGGTAGACTCGCCTTGCTGCTGCTCGGCAGGACGGAGGTTGACCGAGCTCGGTCACGGAGTGGCGCCTCGTGGCGGAGGAGGCTGAGCTCGACTCTTGACCACGGGGCCCGATCTTAGACGAGCTCGGTGCCGCGGTGCCGCCTAGCTTAGGGCACCTGAGCTCAGAGGGGCGCCTTGTGACAGAGGAGGCTGAGCTCAACTCCTGACCACGGGGCCCGATCTCGAGGGGTCTGCCTCAGGTTGGAACTCGGACTTGGCTTTGGCCTAGGCGTTCTGAGCTTGCGGGAACGGGCCTGGCGGAGGACGGAGCTTGCCTTCGGTGAGCAAAGGTATCGCTTCAAGGAAGCTCGACTCGGCAAAGGCGCTCATGTTGAAAGCTTGCCATGGCATCTGATGGGGACTCCACGTCAGCTACCTCGTACCACGTCAGCGTTCTGGCCACATCATTTGCCCCCCACGCCCGAGGCCTATTGACGCACGGTGCTTGGGGCGAAGGGCGTAATTATGGCGCTGACATGGAAAGACAGGAAAATCGGGTGAAATAATGGCCAAAATCGGTGGCGCCTCGCTCGGCGGTCCTACGAGCTTGTGGGAGGACGCCCCGTGGCCAAGCAAGAGGGGGGCCGTCGAGGCGGGCGTAGAAGTCGGAGCGACCGCGGTCGGATGGGTGCATGGGCCCAATGGATGGTCGACATGCGGCGGGCACCTTCTGGGGGGGCGCAAAGGTACGGTCGGGCATAAGTTGCTTGGAAAGGAGGGGTAATTCTTTTTGAAGCTTACCCTCGTTCAAGCTTTACGCACCCAGCATCCCGCAGGAGCATTCTTCCTTTTCTTCCTCCCTTCCGACTGTCGGCGACTCCCTAGAGTTCTTGCATGTTAGCCTCCCTTTCTTCTCGTCCTCTAGGGGTCGTCTTAGGGTTCCTCTTGTCTCTTCCTTCTTTCTTTCATCCATGGATCATTTCGGTCTGGAGTTCCATCCTTCTTGCCAAGCCGAAGCCGGACCCTCCCGGCCGAGGACTCCCTCCTCCTCCGATGAGGAGATGGAGGCGGCGAGGTTTGAATTTAGTAGGCGGCCCGCCCAGGGCCCGGTGATCATCAGGGAACCCGAGTCTTCTCCTCCTCCTCCTCGAGTCCTTTTAGAGCCTAAGCCTTCTCGGTCAACGGGTCCTGGGGGGATTGCCTCGGTGATTACCTCTGAAGATCTGCTGGCCATCCGGGAAGCCTACGGGATTTCCGAGTGTGTCCGTCTCTCCGTTCCTCGCCCGAGGGAGCGGGTGACTTCTGGTGGTCCTGGGCGGATCATCCTTTATGAGGAGGCCTTCGCTGGGGGCCTCCGTTTTCCTCTCCACCCCTTCTTCCTTTCATTCCTGGCCAATTATTGTCTTGTCCTGGCTCAGTTGGTCCCCAACGCCATTAGGACCATCTTTGCCTTCATAGTTTTGTGTCACTTTCACAGGATTGTTGCCCGTTTTTCTCTTTTTAGGACTTTTTTCATCTTGAAACGTCATCCCATCGAGGATGGGTGGTGGTCTCTTTCTTCCCGCCCTCGGGAAATAAAGTTTGTCCTTCCTTATTCGATTAAGGGATGGAAGAGTAGGTTTTTCTTTGCTTCCATAGAAGGGGTTGATTGGGTTTGGAGTGACCCAGATCGGTCCCTAAATCAGAATTCTGCTGTCGAGGAGGCCGATGTCGAACTGTACAAGCAGCTCAGATCGACGGAGATCCCCTCGCTCGAGGTTTTGCTGTCCGAACAAAATCTTCGCGAGGCTAGAGTGGGCTCGGCGTAGGAGTCGGGTGAGTCCCACTTGGCCATCCCCCTTTTCATTTTCATTCTTCATTTTTTCTTTTCTTCTCTTCGTTTCTTCTTTTTTTTTTTGGGTCTGACCTTATTTCTGTCTTGGTGCAGCAATAAAGTTCTCGATGGACAAGCTACTCTCGTTCTCTGAGGAGCGGGAGTAGGCCACTAAGGTCACCGAGCCAGTGCTGAAGATAGCCTGAACTGAGGACGGGGCGAGGCCGGTGCAGGCTGGGGCGGATGCACCTGTGTAGGAGTGCAGGCGAAAAAGGGTGACTGAGCCCATCCTGGAGCCTCCCGCAGCAGCATCCGAGCCCGAGGTGGTTGTCCGCACGAGGTCAGCCGCCACTACTGCCAGGTCGGCGCCCCCCACCCCGGAGGTCGCCAGCGTGGAGGGGGACGGGGGGGCGCGAGAAGCCAGGCCGACACCTCGAGTTTGGTCCGATGTGGTGCCGATCTCCCAGTTGGTGCCAAGGGAGTCTTCTGTCGCCGAAGGAGCCGAACCGGCGGGAACAAAGGAGAGGGGCTACCACCGAGTCCCTTTCCGGTTGGGCCTAAACGTGTCCTTGATGAAGGACGTGGGTCTGGCGGAGCGCATGATGGACTTCTCTGTCCAGTCATGCGACAAGCGCGAGGGGAGTGGGCGACTCCTCGGTGACATCATCACGACGTCGTTCACCCAGCTATACGCTGTAAGAAGCTCTCCTTTACCTTGACATCTTCTTGCCTTCTCCTCTTTTAGTTTGTTGCTGACTTGGCTCTTCTTACTGCAGCAAGGGCAGGAGCTGATCCTCATAAGGGATTACTGTCGCAACTGGTTACGGAGGGACAGAGAGCAGGGAGCCGAGCTCGCATCCTTCAAGGCTGAAGTAGGCCGCAAGGATGCAGAGGTCCGGGAGGCTAGCCAGAAGGTGAAAAGCCTCCAGGCCGAAGCTGCTGATGCGGCCAGAATAAGGAAGGAGCTCGATAGCGAGCTCGAGTCCAAGCGGGTCCGGCTGAAGGAGCTTCGGGCCGAGTCGGAGGTGGCCAGAGAGAGGGAAACCTCCGCTGAGAAGAAGGTGGCCACGACCGAGAAGAGAGTTGCGGATGTAGAGGAGAAGGCCACTCTTTCCCACCGTTCCACCGAATCCGCCGAGAAGGCGCTGGTGACGGCCGTCCGTCTATCCGAGCACCTGAAGGCAGAGCTCGAAGAGGTCCGGCGCCGGGCCGAGGCTACAAAGAAGGTAGCCGCTGATGCTGTGGCTGCTTTCAAGGTTACCTCGGAGTACCTCAAGGACTTCCGGGAAGCTGCGATGGACTCCTTCGCCAAGGGGTTCGCATATTGCCGGTCCCAGCTGCAGGTGGTTCTGTCAAAGGAGCAGCTGGCCACGCTCCGCATCCCGGGGAAGAAGGCTTCCTCTGCAACGATGATGGTGGAGACAAAGTTGGGAGCTGCTCCGACCGAGGCTCAGGCTCCAGCGACCTCGGAAGCGCCCGGCTCCAGGGAACCGACACCGACGATGGCGAGGGCAGCACCTGTGTCGCAGCCGGAGGTAGCTGATCCTGCCTCGACAGCTTCAGCGGCTGAACCCGCTCCTCCTACACAGGTGGAGGAGGGAGAGGTCCCAGCCGTGTGCTGCCCGGGAAAGGAGCCAGCCCCTTAGAATAGGATCTTTCTTCTTTTTTCACTTGTACTTTTCTCCTTTTTCTTGACCGGGTCACCCGGCCTGTCGGGGCCCGGAAGATAATATAATCAGCTCTTTCGATAATGAAACTCACTTTTGCGATCATGGTGTCTCCATCATCTGCAATGTGGAATGTCCCCTCTCTTTCTTCTCCTCCCTTTCTTTGCTACTTCTTCTTTTTTGGTGCAGGGATGTCCGAGAGAGGAGCTGAGGACTCCAACCGGCACGGACCCGACGTTGAGCTTGAGATCATGCCGGTGAGGGATGTTGACCTTGGATTCAGCTGCTTAGGGGCACAACTCAGTGGTCTCCATCTTGGAGCTAGGCTCGGAGGTGTCGAAGGCTGAGATCCTTGGTGTTGAAAGTTTGAGTCTTGAACCTTAGTGTCTCGGAGCCAGTCTCAGGGACGTTGACGCTTGAGGATCGCGGTGCTAGGGATCTGAGTTCTAGGCCTTGGTGTCCTGGAGTTGGGCTCGGAGGCACTAAGTGCCTGGGGGCTTCCCAGGTCCTTTGCTGGGAAGCTGGACTCGTCGGTGCCGAAGGGTCATCCGGTCTTTGATCCCGGGGAGATAGGCTCGCCGGTGCCTGGGGCTTCCCAGGTCTTTGTGCCAGAGGACTCTTCTCTGGGCTTTGTTGCCGGGGAGCTAGGCTCGCCGGTGCCTGGGGGCTTCCCAGGTCTTAGTGCCAGAGGACTCTTCTTTGGGCTTTGTTTCTGGGGAGCTAGGCTCGCCGGTGCCTGGGGGCTTCCCAGGTCTTTGATTGGCGACGATACTGTCCAACCCAGGGGACCTGAGCCCGGAGGGGCACCTCGTGGCGGAGGAGGCTGGGCTCAACTCTTGACCACGGGGCCCGATCTCGAGGGGTCCACCTTGGGTGGAAGTTCGCGCTCGGCTCCGACCTAGGCATCCTGGGCTCGCAGGAGCTGACCTGGCGGAGGACGGGGCCCGGCTTCGGCTAGCACAGTTATGCTAGGCTCGGGAGTGTTGTTGATGATGAACTGCACGGTTCTGAGATGTCCTTGGCCGGAGGTCTGAGCTTCGATCTTGGGCAGGTATCCTGGAGCTGGGCTCGAGGACGATGATGTTGGAGAGCCGCGTGGCTCGGAGCTGCCCTTGGCCGGAGATCTGAGCTCCGGTCTTGAGCGGGCATCCTGGAGCTAGGCTCGAAGACGATGATGTTTTAATGATCCGAGGACATGGCTCAGAAGATGCTGCTTTGGAGCTGGGCTCAGAGACGTTGAGTGCCTGGGGGCTTCCAAGGTCCTTCGCTGGAGAGCTGGGCTCGCCGGTGCCGGAGGGTCATCCGGTCTTTAATCGACGATGATGCTGCTCGGCCCAGGGGACCTGAGCTCAGAGGGGCGCCTCGCGGCGAAGGGGGCTAGGCTCAACTCCTAGCCAAGGGTCCCGATCTCGAGGGGTCCGCCTTTGGTGGAGGCTCGTGCTCGGCTCCGGCCTAGGCATCCCGGGCTCGCGGGAGCGGACCTGGCGGAGGACGGGGCCTGGCTTCGACTGTCGTCGTGATGCCGAGCCCGGGAGCTTCAATAATTCAAGATGGTGCCTTGAAGCTAGGCTTGACGGTGCATTAATTGATAATTCCCTTGGTCAGAGATCTGAGCTCCGATCCTGGGCTGGCATCCTGGAGCTGGGCTTGGGGACGTTGATAATTTGAGGAGGCATCTTGGAGCTGGGCTCGAAGATGTATTGGTTGAGAATTCCCTTGGCCGGAGATCTGAGCTCCGGTCTTGGGCTGGCATCCTGGAGCTGGGCTGGAGGATGTTAATAATTTGAGAAGGCGTCATGGAGCTGGGCTCGAAGACGTTGGGTGTCTGGGGGCTTCCCAGGTCTTTCGCCGGGGAGCTGGGCTCGTTGGCGCCGGAGGGTCGTCCGGTCTTTGGTGCCGGAGGGTCATCTGGTCTTTGATGCCGGGGAGCTAGGCTCGTCGGTGCCTGGGGGCTTCCCAGGTCTTCGTGCTAGAGGACTCTTCTCTGGACTTTGTTGCCAGGGAGCTAGGCTCGCCGATGCTTGGGGGCTTCCCAGGTCTTCGGTGCCGGAGGGTCATCCGGTCTTTATTTGGCAATGATGCTGCCCAACCCAGGGGACCTGAGCTCGGAGGTGTGCCTCGCGACGAAGGAGGCTAGGCTCGACTCCTGGCCACGGGTCCCGATCTCGAGGGGTCCGCCTTGGATGGTAGTCCGTGCTCGGTTCCGGCCTAGGCATCCTGGGCTTGCGGGAGCTGACCTGGCGGAGGACAGGGCCCGGCTTCGGCTATCATCGTGAGGTCGAGCTCGGGGGCGTTGTCGGTGATGAGTTGCGTGGCTCGGGGGCGCCCTTGGTCGATGATCTGGGCTCTGGTCTGGGGCCGGCGTCCTGGAGCTGGGCTCGGGGACTTCGATGATTTGAGATGGTGCCTTGGACCTGGGCTCGAAAGCATGTTGGTCGAGGAGATTCCCTTGGCCGGAGATCTGAGCTCTGATCTGGGACTGGCATCCTGGAGCTGGGCTCGAGGACTTCGATGATTTGAGATGGCGCCTTGGAGCTTGGCTCGAAGGCGCGTTGGTTGCCTGGGGGCTTCCCAGGTCCTTTGCCGAAGGGTCGTTCGGTCGTTGCTGCCGAGGAGCTGGGCTTGCCGGTGCCTGGGGGCTTCCCAAGTCTTTGGTGCCGGAGGGTCATCCGGTCTTTGCTGCCAAGGAGCTGGGTTCGCCGGTGCCTGGGGGCTTCCCAGGTCTCTGGTGTCGGAGGGTCGTCCGGTCTTTGCTGCCAAGGAGCTGGGCTCGCCGGTGCCTGGGGGCTTCCTAGGTCTTTGGTGCCGGAGGGTCGTCCGGTCTTTAATGCTGGGGAGCTAGGCTCGCCAGTGCTTGGGGGGGATTCCCAGGTCTTTGGTGTTCCTGCAAGGCAAATAAACCATCGCACAGGAAGAGGACCTTTATTTCAAAAGGGAGGGGAACTTACACTATTGGCAGTAACTCCTCAGATTACAAGCATTCCATGTCCGGGGGAAATCTAGTTCCTCCCAGGTCCTCGAGATAGTAGGCCTCCTATAAGAGGGCCTCGGCCACATCGTAGGGGCCTTCCCAATTCGGCGGGAATTTACCGTACTCTCTGAGTTGAGACGCCTCAGCTCAGCACAATGCCAGGTCGCCAGGTCGGAAGATCTTCAACGTCACCCAGGCATCATGATGTCGGGCGACCCGTTACCGGTACACTGCCACCCAAAGCAGGGCTCTGAGCCTTATTTCTTCGAGGGGGTCTAGGTTGAGGAGGGGGTGCACCGAGCTCAACTAGAACCACTATCTCCACGCCGAAGACAAGGTCGAATGGCGCTTTGCCCGTCGCTATTCTGGGCGTTGTGTGGTAGGCTCATAGGACGCTCGGGAGCCTTTCTACCCCTTGTCCCCCAGGCCTTCTCAGGGGTGCACCCAGTCCCCCAGTGTATCGTCCCCACCGGCTTCTCAGTGGGATAATTGTCGACCGTTAGAACTGGTGGATGGGCGACGAGTGCTTGGGATTCCAACTGAGATCTGCCCCCTACGTACCTTTCGAGGTAGCCTCTCTTGATGAGCTCTTCGATCTCCCACTTGAGGTCGCGACATTCGTCGATGCCGTGATCGTGGTCGCGATGAAAGTGACAGTACTTTGACTTGTCACGGGTGGCGGACGGCTTCAGTGACGATGGGCGCCTCAAGTAGTCCTCGCCCTTGATCTCCATAAGAATTTTTGTCCCCGGGGCGAGGAGAGGGGTGTAGGCCTCTTCCGGGTTGAGAATCCTCCTCAGTCTTGGCCGGTCCTTCCGGGAGCTTTGAACTTGGGGTGCTAGCTTCCGGGACCCGGACACTTCAGCAGGGGCCGTCTTCTTCAGGAATCCTCCGTTAAGCTCCCGCCTCGTACGGTCTGCCTCCTCGGCACTGACGTACTTTTAGGCCCGGAGAAGGAGCTCGGCGTAGGCCTTGGGGGGCTTCTTATCCAATGAGTAAGTCAGGCGGGAGGTTCTGAGCCCTCGCTTCAGCACCAACATGGCCACTGGCTCTTCAAGATTGTAGATCTCCAACACAGCGGCCTTGAAGTAGGCCACATAGTCTCGCAGAGGCTCGCGGTCCTGCTGCCAGATGGAGAAGAGGCTATCTGCCTCCCGTGGCAACTTCCTGCAAGCATCGAAGTGAGCAACGAACTTCTGCCCTAGCTGGGCAAAGGAGTTGATGCTTTCCGGCTCGAGACGAGTGAACCATACTCGAGCGGCCTTCCGAAGGGTAGCAAGGAAGGCGATGCACTGAAGGGCGTCAGCAGCTCCGTGGCGAAGAAGGCGACATGGATGCACGGATCGGTGCTGATGCTGAAGCTGGCGCACTGCCGTGGCAAGAACTTGCATCTGCTAGGCAAGTGCAGCTAGCAGGGCTTCTGATGGAGGTGGCTGGACCGGAGTAGGTGGCTCCACTTCTGTCTCCGGTCCATGCGGGTTCCCGTGAGAAGGGGATGCCTCCGCACGACTGGAAGAAGCTCCCCCGGCTTGGGTGGTCATCATCCCCCCGGTGGTCCAGTAGAGCGGGGCTTGAACTGGATCGAATGTCGTTCTGCCCCGCCTACCTGGTGCGCCAATCTATTGCCGCCCGGATCATCGTGGCCCGTAGCTGCTGGTGGCGCCAGGTGTTCCGCGCTCCGCCCGCGGGAGATGCCTCCGGTGCCTCGAGACCTGCAAGAAAGCCAACGTCAGTGACCCGGGCCGGGGATTCTGGTGGGGGCACTCCGACGATCAACTCAATGATGATCCAGGGGAACCGGTCCTCCTGGTCGAGCCCCTTTGGATGAGCTCCATGCTAGGAGGAGTGAGTATAGTGTGAGTGAAAGATGAGGACGAGCTGGGAGTGGTGTTGGCCGAGGTGGTCTTGCCCTCCTCTCTGGCCTTCCTCCCTTGTGTCGCTCTGGTTCCTCTCTTGGCTTGAAAAGTATGCTATGGGTGTCGTTCCTTGAGGTTAGATGCTGTACCTCTTTTACTTATTTTTTGGCAGGAGTTTCTACCTTGGTTTGCTTCAGGATCTCCCCTTGCTGTCGTGTACGGCGAGGTACCGTGACGTGGACGGGATGTCTCTCCTGTTTTGACCGTCCAGGAAGTCTCCGTAGATTTCTGACATTCCTTCCGCTTATCCGTCTCCTAGGAGTTTGATAGGGCCTCGATCGGCGGGCCATCGATCTTAGGATCCGTGCTCTCTGGTAGGATCTTTTCTTCGATTGTACGGCAGATCGACGAAGGGTGTGGCGCCTTGATTGCGGCATGGTTGGTGTCGTACGGCCCTCGGGAGCATCGGCACTATCCTTGGAGGAGAGGTATGGCTCCCTTGGCGGCCGACGCATTGGCTTGAACAGAGGGCCGAGCTGGAGAGGCAGGGCCCATCTTCGGTAGACTCGCCTTGGTGCTGCTCGGCAGGACGGAGGTCGACCGAGCTCAGTCACGGAGGGGCGCCTTGTGGCGGAGGAGGCTAAGCACGACTCCTGACCATGGGGCCCGACCTCAGAAAAGCTTGGCGCCGGGGTGCCGCCCAGCCTAGGGGACCTGAGCTCGGAGAGGCGCCTCGTGGCGAAGGAGGCTGAGCTCAACTCCTGACCATGAGGCCCGATCTCGAGGGGTCCGCCTCAGGTGGGAACTCGGACTCGGCTCCGGCCTAGGCATTCCGGGCTTGCGAGAACAGGCCTGGCAGAGGACAGAGCTTGCCTTTGACGAGCAAAGGTGTCGCTTCAGGAAAGCTTGGCTCGGTAAAGGCGCTCATGTTGAAAGCTTGCCGTGGCATCTGATGGGGACTCCACGTCAGCTGCCTCGTGCCATGTTAGCATTCTGGCCACATCACTTGTAATGTATGGTGCAACTTGAATAGATTCTATGAGCTCCAAGCTAAAGAGATGAACGGGTCAACATGGTTAGTGATGGCTACGCTCAGATCATAAGAAGATTAATTGCTTGCTTGACTTGAAAATGAGAAGGAAAGCTACATCAAAAGCTTGCTAGAGTTATGCAATGAGAGACTTTCTAATATTTAAATCATATATAATTTTTTTAAAAATTAAAAAGTTAAGAAAGTGCAAGCGATAGTTGCTGCATAAGGAAGTGTATCTAAATTAATATCCCTGAGTACTACTTATATATGAGATGGTAATCAATATCCATCATCAAGTAAGACAAACATATATCTTAATTACTCAATAACCATCTATGCATTGGGCAAGTGGCAGGGCTTAACCACCCACTATCATAGGCCAAGGCATAATTGCCTTCAAAAAGATTTAAATGGCTTTATGGTGCCTTTAATAGTGATCATGTGACAAGATTTTATTGGCTGATTGAATGACATCGGTGGTGTTGTTATCAAAGCATTCCTTACCAAAACTAGGGTAGTGCCTGGGATCTCCCAGGCTACTCTAGCAGAAAAGAGATGCCACTCCTAATAACTCTTGAATGAAGATATGCAAGAACAGTTCCTAGACCAGAATTTCTGATGGGAGATCCTTCAATACTTACATCAGAAAAAAGTGAAATAGGCTACATCAATCGAAGCTGAGGTCAATGGAGATTGAATGAGCATGAGAATAGTGTAAGGATGCGTTATGCAAAGTTTTTCACCAGGGATTCCCTATTATCTATTTATAGAGTTACACAAAGTAATTGAATACCATTAAGAAGGTGGCATCTTCTGACAAATATAATAGATTTCAGGTAGGATATGGGATCCTGTCCCTGAAATCTTTTCTATTGGGATCATGACTAGTGTGGTGATCCTGCTCGCCAATACTTTCGTTGGGATGGTTACAACTTGTTGGCCATAATCTTCATAAGGATAGCTAGAATTTGTCTACCTTTACCACCTCACTCGAGTATTATAGATTTCAAATATTAGAATTGTTTGCTTGGTACCGAGAGAGAGGGAATCTAAATATTGTATCCAATCATTCCCGACTATGTATGCCTAGGAAATTACTCGGGATTAAATATTTATTCAGTAGATGTGTATGAAGGAATATTGATAGTCAGACTCGGCTACATATGATTTCTCTGTGTAGAGTTTTATAGTTTATTCAGTACAAATGGAGTTGAGGAATGGGGTACTAGCATCGAAGGAGAAGTTTGAGGCGATCGCCAATGTATCTGGGACAAGTCAAAGAAGGTCAAGTTGGTCGCATGATGGGGCCTTTTGTGATCAAGGTTGAGTCACTGCCAAGGTTGTGGCCTTGACAAAGTGTCATAGGTTGTCCCTTTGGACATTGCTGCTTCGTGGCTGAGGTAGGTGTTGAACCCCATAGAGAAGAGCTAGCCTGCCAAGGTGCAACCAAAGCTGAAAAATAGTGGAGCCGAAGTGATGGCCAGCATGGCCGAATCTGAACTACAAGATAAAGCCTTGGCACCATCTAAGCCAAAAAGGATCGACATGGGAAGGCAGAACCGAAGGCCTGAAGTGAAGCACTCCTAATATGGTGGTGAATGGTGTCGTAGACCATTCTATTGCTGACACAATCTACGATGAAGTCAAAACCAAGCTATGACCATGGTGATTCTATGCTCGAGGTAGCCATCGATGCATCTAGGATGAGCCAAAAAGAGGTTGCTGGATCATCGCCCCTAACCAACCTTACAAAAGGAACGTCCCTATTATAAAAGGCAAGTTTAACTCTCTTAAACCGGCAGCGCAGCAACCGGGGCGCACGGGCTAGGCTACTTTGCCCCATTTAGTCGACCCGAATTGAAGGAGCCAACTTGGCCTCCAAGACTATGACTAAACCCAATCAAAGCAAGCTTGCACCATGCTGGCACGTGGTCCTTGGGACCCGAAGGCATTTGGCTGACCCTAGTCAACAATCTTCTCTCAGCTAAATGCCTAAGGAATTCTGCCAACTCCAATTTCGAACCCATGACCTTTGGCTCTGATACCAGTTGTTGGATCGTCGTCCCTAACCAACCTTACAAAAGAAATGTCCCTATTATAATAGGCATATTTAACTCTCTTAAACTGGCAGCGCAGCAACCGGGGTGCACAGGCTGGGCTGCTTTGCCCCATTTAGTCGACCCGAACGGAAGGAGCCGACTCGGCCTCCGAGACCATGACTAGACCCAGTCAAACCAAGCCCACACCATGCTGGCACATGGTCCCTGGGACCCGAAGGTGTTTGGCTGACCCTAGTCAATAGAGGTTGAGGTGATCGCTGACAAGGGCTTTTCGTGGTTGAGGCAATTGCCGACCTAGTTGGGACCGAGCCAAAGGAGGGGCTGATGCGATTGCATGATGAGGCCTTCCCACGGTCGACATGATCGCTAACTTGGATGGCACGGTGAGACCTTTTGAGATGGCCATCGAGGTTGAAGATAACTCTCTTATATGAGCACTTATGGCGGCCCAAGAGAGATTGATGCTGATGCTAAAGAGAGCACCGATGAAATTGATGAAGGGCCGGCAAGCTTCCCACAGGCAGAGAGGTGGCATACTACAATCGCCAGAGGCTTGCCATGGGGAGGAGACGATAGCCAATGACTTTCCACGAGTGGGGAGGAGACTGAGATGTACCGACCGCTTGCCACGGGGAGGAGACAGTGGCCGGTGGCTTTTCACGGGTGGAGTGAAAATGAAGCTTCAAGAAATCTTGATGGATGGTAGTGATGGGTCAAAAGATGGAAGAGGGCACCACCTCTCTCCTGTTCTTATACAAAGTACATGAAAGTGATGGCAATTTGGGAGAGATGGCACTCCCCTTCTTTCTTTTTTCTTTTCTTATATAGGAGATTGAAGTGACTCGAGTGAGAGAGATGCCACCCCCTTTCTTTCTTTCTTCTTTTCTTTATGCTAGAGGTATCATCACTGGATGAAATAAAAGAAAATAAAACTCCACCTCGTGTTCGTCGGGTTTGCTCTAGCTTATGGACTTGTTTCATTGCATATGTCTTCTCTATTCAAGATTTTATGAAGATAAGTCACAAGAGGTGGTCATGACTGCTGAGCCTCGGTAAGGGTCTGTTGCTGCGAAACAGGAGTAGGCTGTCCTTCCTACAAGACATTGTTATTCTAATGCATGGCAGCGATAGGGATGTGCACCTGCTGGAATAGTACATTGAACTAATCCATAATTATCTCTGCTGTTGATAGAGGTGGAGGTGGAGGTTGTGATGGCGACAGGAGACCTTGTAATCGAAAGGAGCTCCATTGTTTCTGAAAGAGGCATCGTTTGAATGCTATAGAGAAACCTTGCATAGCGCTATTGTATGCTAACTTGGCTTTCCAAAAAATAGGCTTTGACCCTTCCTCTAGCACCAATCTATTATGGTAGATACCGACTCTAAGATCAGAGAAAAGATTGATTGGCTGGAGTCACCACTGGAGTAACCTGCAAAAATGTTCACAGCCAGGAAGGGCCCTAGTACAAACACTCCGACACTCAAGTTAGCAATCTGGAATAGATGGGATGTAGTGAGCTTGAAAAAGATTGCTTACTGTTACCGATCTCACCGCGGTGGCCTGTAGCTCGTGAGCTAGTGCCGGTTCTCGGACTCTCTTACCTCGAGATCTTCAAGCTCCCGGACCTGCAAAACAAAGTCAGAGACCCGGGCCGGGGATTCCGGTGGGGGCACTCCGACGGTCAAGTAAGAGAGTGGCAAGATGGAACAGGACCTCTAAGGCGGGTTCCCGAAGGATTCCCGTGCTTAGAGGAGATGTGAATGAAAGAAATGTGGGGAAGAGGGGAGTTGAAGCCCGGCTTCCTGCACTGGGTTCACCGAGCTCATGCCTGAGGACTTCCTGGGATCCCCCGGATCGTTCTCTCGATGTTCTCCCCCTTTTCCTTTTTTTTTCTACATACCTCTTCGCTCGTTTTTACCGTCTTTTATACCACCGGACCGCCTTCAGCCCACGTCTCCTCCTGGGAGCTCCCTGAGATCTCTGGGCCTCCTCCTCTCCCTTCTCCTTCAGGTCCGGGAGTTAAGTGGCCGGCACGCCTCATCCGCCGTGTGTCATGAAAGGGGGAAGACTGGTGAGACCTCGAGTCGAGCACGGGAGCTCTCCTTTCAGGGCGTTAATGATGGGCTTCTAGCCATTTGAGGCCCCTGCCCGTAAGGATTTCATCCCTCGGCTGCGGGGCCCCGTTTAACTAATATAAACGAGGTTTCGCATATCACTGTAGGTCATACTGGCACCTCGTACGAGGTGTGGCGCGCGCCGGCCCTAGTGGCGACCTTGCGACCCATGTCTCTGCCTCCCTGGGGCTTTGCAGAGTAGGGCTGACTTCGGTCGAGGTGGACCCATCTTGGGGTGCCACCTGGCGAAGGAGCAGGAGGGCCTAGCTCGACCTCGGCAAAGGTGGACCTGTCTTGGGGTGCCATCTAGCGAAGGAGCAGGAGGCTGCCAGCTTCGTCGAGGTGGACCCCTCTTGGGTGGACACCTGGCGGAGTGGCAGAGAAAGGCTCGACTTCGATCGAGGTGGACCCGTCTTGGGGTGCCACCTGGCAAAGGAGCAAGAGTTTTGAAAGAAAAACCCACGTTGTACCTGTGGCCTCAGCTGGATCTGACACACGATCCACGTCGGTGATGTAACAATATCAGTTGCCCCCCATCTCCAGGTCCCATCAAAGCTTCGCGGCTTGAGACGTGGGGATTTAATGCAGAGATGACGTGGGAAGGACGAAAATCCTGCGCCATAATTGCCATGATCCCTGCCGCCACTTCTGTTGCGCCCGAGACCCAGTGGGAGGCCGCCATGTGCGCGCTTCTGATGGGCCATTAATACGCCATTTCGAAAACAAGACAGTTTCCATCGGACCGAAGCGTCGATGTCAGGCGTGCCTCCACGTGGCGATCATCTGATGGCCCGGGATGGAAAGAGGCGTACGGTCGTTGTTGATCGAGTTTGAAAAAGGAGGGGACTTTCTGGAAATGAAGTCTCTCGGCTTTCTCACACCTCGCCGGCAGTTGTAGCGACCTCCCTTCACCTTCCAAGGGCTGCCAATCCTTTCGTACAAATCATTTCGGTGAGTGCCTGCGACCTCTTCTCTTCTCCTTTCATTTTCTAGCCTCTGCATCACCGCGGATCAGTTTTTCTCCTTGCTTTTTCTCCTTCCCTAATGACGCGTCGTCGTCATGTCTCTTCAAACCTAGACGAGGCCGATCCTTCCCGGCTGAGGACTCCATCGTCCTCTTCCTCAGAGGAGGAAGAGATCCCGGTCGAGTTCCAGAGGAAACTTCGGCCGGGGACTTTGATCATAGGCGTCCCTATGGGTCCTAGGTCTCCCCTGCAATTCCTGCGCTTTCCATTTCTTCTCTTCCTCCTCCGGTGGCGGAGGTTTCTTCTTCCGGTCCCTCCGATTACGTTTCGACGATGACCGGAGACGACCTTTCTTGGATCCGGGATACCTATGGGGTCCCGGGTTCAATCCATCTTTCCCTCCCGGGACCCAGGGACCGAGTGACCTCGAGTGGTCCTGGGAGGGTCGCATTCTACGAAGACTTCCTTGTTGGGGGTCTTCGTTTTTCTCTTCATCCTTTCTTCCTTTCTTTCCTCAGTCATTATTGTCTTGTCCCGGCTCAGTTGGCTCCTAATGCCATCCGGGTCATTTTTGCCTTCATCGTCTTCTGCCACTTCCATGGGTTCGTTGCCCATTTCTCCCTTTTCAGGGCTCTTTTCATCCTGAAATGTCACTCCGCCGATGATGGCTGGTGGTACATCTCGTCCTGGCCCAGGTGCCTTAGGTTTGACCTCCCCTCATCGATCAAGGATTGGAAGAACCGCTTCTTTTTTGCCTCGGTCGAGGACATCGACTGGGCCTGGAGTGAGCCGGACCGATCCCCGAACCGGAACTCCCAGGTTGAGCCAGCGGATCAGGATGACTATACACTACTGCTGGGTGACGTGGTCCCAACTCTTGAGGTTCTGCTCTCAGAGCAGAACTTATTCGAGGCAGGAATCAGTCCCATTCGGGAGCTGGGTAAGACCCGGATCTTCCTCCTTTGCCTTTATTTATTACTTTTCACTTCTTTTCTTTAAACTGGCCTAACTGACCTCTTCCTCCAGGAATGAAGTTCTCGGTTGAGAGCCTGATGGAGAGCGCCTTGAAAAGGGATGCCTCCAAAGTGATGGAGGAGGCCCCAGTGAAGAGGGCTCGTACTGAGACGAGCCAGGGGCCCGCACCCAGTCCTGCTACCACCGGACCCAGGGCGGCGGGTTCAGTTTCTAGGCCCGATGTCCTTGTCATCGAGCTCGATAGGGCCGGGGAAGAGAGGAGGCCGGATCCTTCTCGGGCAGCGCCTGCCCCAACTGCTGCGCCGGTCATCTCCATGATGGCCACCAGGGCAGCGGTGGTGCTGCCAACGGCCGCACCGCTCGGCGAAGGGGCGGCGGCCCAACCCGTTGCTGACGCCTATGTCCCGCCTCCAAGTCTTGCCGCCAACTCCTCCGTCATCCGTGACCAAGGGCTCACGGAAAGAATGATGGAATTCGCCAGCACCTCTCGGGACCGCCGTCTTAGGGGCGGCCGAGACTACGCGGACGCAGTGCTGGGGATCCTCCCCCAGCTCTTCATGGTGAGTTCCGAGTTCTTCTTCTTTAAAGTTCTAGTTGGATCTTACGAACTTCTTTTCTTTTCTCTCTCTTTTTTTTTGATGCAGATCGGGACGGACGTTCTCCTACTAAGGAACTTCCTGTTGGGCTATGCCAAGAAGGATGCTGAGAAGGAGAGGAGACTCGGCAAACTGGGTGCCCCCTGGCCCGAAGTTGACGCAGCCGCACCGAAGTAGCCCCGCGGCTTCACTTATCTTTCTTTATCGTGTATTCCTTTATTTCTTTCTTTGGGGTCTCCCGACCTGTCGGAGCCCCCTTTTTGTAAGAAACTTTGATTTGAAATGAAGGACTCCTTTCATGAATTCGTTCCTTCTTTCTTTTTTTTTTGTGTGCATCTTCCAGACTGAACCCTGGCATAGCCACTGGGACTAAGTCCCGTAGCGCATACCGAGCTGAACTCCGGGATTGCATGGGCGAACTGGGTTCTGCTCCACCTTCCAAACCGAAGTCCGGGACTTTGCTTTGGAATCAGGTTCCTTGCGATCTTCCAGACTGAACCTCGGGGCCGCGGGCCAAAATTGAGCCCTGCGCGGCTTATTGAGCTGTTCTCTGGGATTTCGTAGGACCGGGACCTAAGTCTCTGGGACCTCTTCCGGACTGAACTTCGAGATTTTTATGAGAGGGGTCTCGTGCCTTCACGGATCTTCTGCTGTGTCCACCCTCACCAAACTTAGAGCCGGATGGCTTTTGCCCTATAAGACGAGAATAGGAATTTGGTGAAAAAGATTTTATTATTGAAGTTTGGGGGGTCTTACACTATTGATAGTATAACCTTAAGTTTGAGGGATTTCAGGTCCGAGGGAACCAGGATCCGCCTAGCTCCTCCAGGCAGTACGCCCCGTGGGGGAGTGCCTCCGCCACCCTATAGGGGCCTTCCCAATTTGGGGAGAGCTTTCCGCACTCCCGAGGTTGGAAAGCTTCAGCATGGCGTAGCACCAAGTCTCCCTGGCGAAAGGACTTCGGTCGCACTCTGGAATTGTAGTATTTGGCCACTCGTTGCCGGTAAGCCGCCATCTGAACTCGGGCCCTGTCCCTCATCTCTTCAAGGAGGTCCAAGTTCAGCAGCATCCTGGATGGGTTCTCCGCCTCGTCATATTGCTCCACGCGTAGGGTTGGCAGGCTAAGCTCGACTGGAATAATTGCTTCCGCCCCGAAGACCAGGTTGAACGGGGTCTCGTCCGTAGCCGTCCTTGGGGTAGCGTGGTACGCCCAAAGGATGCTCGGGAGCTCTTCTGCCCACCTCCCCTTGGCCTGGTCTAGTCTTGTTTGAAGGCCCTGCAAGATGGTCCGGTTTGTTACCTCGGCCTCTCCATTTGTCTGAGGATGCGCCACCAAGGTGAAGCGATGGTGGATGCCGAGGTCGTTACAAAATTCCTCGAACTCTTGGCAATCGAACTGGCGTTCGTTGTCGGTGATGATGGTATGGGGTAGGCCGAAGTGGCAGATAATCGACTTCCACAGGAACTTGGTAACATTTGCCTCCATGATCCGGGCCAAGGGCTCGGCCTCGACCCACTTTGTGAAGTAGTCGATAGCCACGATCAGGAACTTTCGTTGCCCGGACGCCGGAGAAAAAGGTCCTAGAAGATCCATGCCCCATTGAGCGAACGACCATGGGACGGAGAGCTGAGAGAGTGGAGCAGCAGGCTATCGTTGCACCATGGCATGCCGCTGACATTGGTCGCATCTTTTTACGAAGTCAGCCATGTCTTCTTTCATTGTTTCCCAGAAATAACCTTGACGGAGAGACTTGTACGCCAGTGTCCTGCCCCCCACATGGTTCCCACAGATGCCCTCGTGGATCTCCTGGAGCACGAGTGCGGCTTCTGAGGGTCTCAGACACTTGAGGAGCGGGTAAGAGTAGGATTTCCGATACAGTAGCCCATCCATCAAGATGAACCATGCGGCCTTCCTCTTGATGAGGCCAGTCGCCACGCGGTCCTCTGGCAAGGTGCCGTTGGTGATGTACTCGATGTACTTGTCCATCCAGCTGGGCTCTCGGTTGACCTGCCGAACCTCCATGGGTGTCTCGTAACTTGGAGCCTTGAGGTGCTCGATGTAGGCGTGGCCCAGTGATGAGTCCGGCAAGGTTGCCAGATGGGAGAGTGCATCTGCGCGAGCGTTTTCCCCGCGAGATATATGGGAGACGCTGAAGCACCGAAATCTCGCCGCGCTCGTTCGCACGATTTCCAGGTACTTTGCCATTTGGGGTTCCCGCGCCTCGTACTCCCCTGAGACCTGCCCAGGCACCAGTTGCGAGTCAATGAAGACCCTGAGGTAGGCCATGCCCAGCTCGCGGGACACCCTTAGCTCCGCGAGAAGCGCTTCATACTCCGCCTGATTATTGGTGGCGGCGAACTGGAAGTGGAGCGCACACTCGGCGACGACCCCCTCGCTGTTGGCAAGGATGAGTCCAGCTCCACTCCCACCGGAGTTCGAGGCTCTGTCCACGTGAAGGATCCAGACGTCCTCCTCCGGTCCTGGTTCTGGCTACCAGTCTTGGGGGCTTTCTTCTGGCCCCTCGCCCAGGCCTACACACTCAACCAAAAAATCAGTGAGTACCTGTGCCTTCATGGCCGACCTCGGCCTGTAGGTGATGTCGAACTTGCTGAGCTTGAGCGCCCACTTCACCAGGCGCCCAGACGTGTCAGGCCTGCTGAGCACCGCTTTCAGTGGCTGATCCATCAGGATCGCAATGGGATGCGCTTGGAAATAAGGTCTGAGATGCTGAGCGGACACGATTAGCACAAAAATCAATTTCTCAGACCGGGAATACCTGAGTTCCGCATCGCGGAGGAGTTTGCTCATTTAATACAACATCCTTTGCATTCCCTTGTCATCCGTCTGAACCAGGACCGAACTGACGGCCTCCAGGGTGACCGCCAGGT
The DNA here is from genome assembly GCA_021397845.1 of Areca catechu. Taxonomy (NCBI): domain Eukaryota; kingdom Viridiplantae; phylum Streptophyta; class Magnoliopsida; order Arecales; family Arecaceae; genus Areca; species Areca catechu. The sequence goes on along the minus strand of CM038050.1, from coordinate 189,158,691 downwards.
ACTGGAAGAGCTCCTCCCCTTCCTCGGGCCTGGAAAGCAGCGGCGGAGATGCCAGTGTCCTCTTCAGCTCATCGAATGCCTCCTGGCACTCCTTCATCCAGGTAAAGTCGTTCATCTTCCTCAGCGCATTGAAGAAGGGGTGGCAGCGGTTAGCGGACCTTGAGATAAATCGATTTAGGGCGGCTATCCGACCGGTGAGTCGCTGCACTTGCTTCTTGGAGGTGGGTTGCTCCATGTCCAGGATAGCCTGGACCTTCTCCGGGTTGGCTTATATTCCTCTCTGGGTCACCATGAACCCCAGGAACTTTCCTGCGGACATGCCGAAAGCGCACTTTACCGGGTTCAATTTCATCTGGTATAGCCGGAGGTTGCTGAAGGTCTCCGCCAGGTCGCCTACGTGGTTTGAAGTGGGCTTGCTCATCACTAGCATGTCATCCACGTACGCTTGCATGTTGCGGCCGATTTGATCTTTGAATACCTTGTTGACCAGTCGTTGGTACGTGGTACCGGTGTTCTTGAGGCCGAACGCCATCATCTTATAGCAGTAGGTCCCGCTGTCGGTGATGAAAGTGGTATGTTCCTCGTCCTCCGGGTGCATTTGGACCTGGTTGTACCCGGAGAAGGCATCTATGAAAGAGAGGAGGTGATGCCCTGAAGTAGTATCCACGAGCTGGTCGATCTTTGGAAGAGGAAAACTGTCCTTCGGGCAAGCTCGGTTGAGGTCAGTGAAGTCCATGCAGATCCTCCATTTGCCGTTGCTCTTCTTCACCATGACCACGTTCACCAGCCAACTGGGATACTGTACCTCTCGTACAAAGCCGGCGACGAGAAGCTTCTCTACTTTCTCATTGATGGCCTTCTGCCTCTCCGCAGCAAAACTCCTTTTCTTCTAGCGGACAGGGCGGCACCTTGGATCAATGTTCAACCGGTGGGTAATGACCTTCGAGGGGATACCTGGCATATCAGTAGTGGACCAGGCGAACACATCAGCGTTCGCCCGGAGGAAGTCCAGCAAACGAGCCCGCTCTTCTTCTAGGAGCTGGGCTCCTATCTGCACTGTCTTCTGGGGGTCCGAGCCGAGGGGGTACGTCAACAAGCGCTCCACGGGCCCTCCCCTGGGGTCTTGCTCTCTTAGGTCGAGGTCATCGACGTCCGAGCCGAGCTCAGTGCTCCGAGCCCCTGGGACCGTCCGCAGACAATGCGGGACGGGCTGGGCCGTCCCTCTTATCACCCCTGTCCCAGAAGCGGTGGGGAACTGCACCAGCAACCTCTTAGTGAAAATGATAACATCCAGCTGGTTGAGCCCTGGACGGCCGATGATAGCATTGTAAGGTGATGGGAGCCTGACGACAGTAAACTTCATCATGATCGTGCTCTGCCGAGATGGGGATCCGGCGGTGACAGGGAGAGTGATCTCTCCCTCGACCCCTACAGAATCTCTGGTGAAGCCCACGAGAGGGGTGTGCATCGGCTTTAATTGATCATGAGACAAATTCATTCGAGAGAAAGCATCGTAAAAAAGCACGTCTGTAGAGCTCCCACTATCTACCATAATGCGATGTATAGGATGCTTCACGATGGTCATCTCGACCACCACTGCATCATTGTTTACATTTTTATTTTTGTTCTCCTTTTCAAAGGGGAGTACATTCTCCAGATCTCCCACCTCCCGGCTCTCTTCGTCGCATGTCCTATCCCCCAGGAGATCATGCACACCGACTTCTCCGTTGGATGGTTGTCGATTGCAAGGACAGGGGGAAGGGCTGCGAGCGGCTGACCCTCCGCCGGGGCTTCGTTCCTCATGAACTTCCTGAGGTAGCCCCTCTTGATCAAATCCTCAATCTCCCGCTTCAGATTGCGGCACTCCTTCATGTCGTGGCCGTGCTCGCGGTGAAATTGACAATACTTCATCTTGTCACGTATGTTTTTTGGGTTCTGAGGAGGAGGTCGACGGAGGTAGTGCTCACCCTCAATCTTCATGAGGATCTTCGTTCTGGGAGCGAGGAGAGGGGTGAAGGTCCGCTCCGGGGTGGCACAATTCTTCAGCTTCGAGCCTGGACGGAAGTCCGCAGGTGATCCAGGCCTCCGGGTCCCAGGGGCATCCTTTGGGGCAGGCTTCTTCGAGGGCTTCCCGTCCAGCTCTCGCCTGATGCGGTCAGCCTCCTCGGCACGGATGTACTTGTGGACACAGAGGAGGAGCTCGGAATATGTCTTGGGGGTCTTTTTGTCCAGGGAATATGTCAGACGGGAGGTCTTAAGCCCGCGCTTCAACGCCAGCATGGCGACGGGCTCGTCCAAACTATAGATTTCTAGGGCGGCGATCTTGAAGTGGGTGACGTAGTCCCGCAGCAACTCCTGGTCTTGTTGGTGGATAGAGAAAAGGCTATCCACCTCCCTTGGCCCCTTCCGGCAAGCGTCGAAGTGTGTCACAAACTTTCCTTCCGGCTGATGGAAGGAGCTAATGGACTCCGGCTCAAGACGGGTGAACCAAACTCGAGCAGCCTTCCGGAGAGTAGCTGGGAAGGCAATGCATAGAAGAGCGTCCGTCACTCCCTGGACCCTCATGAGAGCCTTATAGCTCTCTAGGTGGTCCAAGGGATCGGTGGTCCCATCGTAGGGATCTACCTGAGGCATACGGAACCAATTCGGGATCGGTTCCTCTTGGATTTCTCGGGAGAAGGGTGGATGGGCATTGTAGCCCGCTGGATCGGTTGGGGAGCCCTGCATGTCGGCAAAGTGGCGGGAGAACTCTGCCAGCTTGCGCTCGTGCTCCTCCAGGCGCCTCTTGGCCTGGCACCTGATGGCCTCGTCGGTGGAATCTTCCACCAAGGCCGTTGGGGAAGGGGGTGCTGATCGGTCTCGACGAGGGGCCTTGCCTTGATGGCACCTGCTGTGCTGCACTAATTCAACATCGTTTGCCGGGGATCGACTCTCGTGATCCACCGAACCGGAGTGGTTTCTCTTTACGGGAGTCTGGTGGCTCCCACGGGGGTTGGAAACTACCCGTGGATGGGAGAGCCTGCCCTGGATGGAGCACAGGCTTCGGTGGGGGCCCGTGGCTCGAGCCGCGGGGGTTCCTGGCTGGGGCTAAGTTGTGAGGGAGCGCTGCTGGTGCTGCAGTTGCCGCACAGCAGTAGTCAAAGTTTGCATCTACTGGACGATAACTGCGAAAGGAACGTCCACCGAGGATGGCTGAGGAGGAAGAGGGGTAGGAAGTTCCCTCTCCGGGCTGCGCGGCCCTTTGGGAGAAGGAACCTTCCTCGCTCGGCTGGTGGATGCTTCGCATCCGTGTGTCACCACCATGGTCGGAACACACTTTCGCCCACGGAGAGCTTGCTTGTACAAGGGTTACTGTCCTATGCCCCCTACCTGGCGCGCCAATCTGTTGCCAATCTCACCGCGGTGGCCTGTAGCTCGTGAGCTGGTGCCGGTTCTCGGACTCTCTCACCTCGAGATCTCCAAGCTCCCGGACCTGCAAAACAAAATCAGAGACCCGGGCCAGGGATTCCAGCGAGGGCACTCCGACGGTCAAGTAAGAGAGCGGCAAGATGGAACAGGATCTTTAAGGCGGGTTCTCGAAGGATTCCCGTGCTTAGAGGAGATGTAAATGAAAGAAATTTGGGGAAGAGTGGAGTTGAAGCCCGGCTTCCTGCACTGGGTTCACCGAGCTCACTCATGAGGACTTCTTGGGGTCCCCTGGATCGTTCTCTCGATGTTCTCCCCCTTTTCCTTTTTTTTTTCTACTTACCTCTCCGCTCGTTTTTACCGTTTTTTATACTACCGGACTGCCTTCAGCCCACGTCTCCTCCTGAGAGCTCCTTGAGATCTCTGGGCCTCCTCCTCTCCCTTCTCCTTCGGGTCCGGGAGTTAAGTGGCCGGCACGCCTCGTCCACCGTGTGTCACGAAAGGGGGAAGACTGGTGAGACCTCGGGCCGAGCGCAGGAGCTCTCCTTTCGGGGCGTTGACGATGGGCTTCTAGCCATTTAAGGCCCCTGCCTGCAAGAATTTCATCCCTCGGCTGTGGGACCCCGTTTAACTGATGTAATCGAAGTTTCGCGTATCACTGCAGGCCGTACTGGCGCCCCGTACGGGATGCGGCGCGCGTTGGCCCTAGTGGCGACCTCGCGACTTGTGTCTCTGCCTCCTCGGGGCTTTGCAGAGTAGGGCTGACTTTGGCCGAGGTGGACCCGTCTTGGGGTGCCACCTAGTGAAGGAGCAGGAGGGTCTGGCTCGACCTTGACAGAGGTGGACCCATCTTGGGGTGCCACCTAGCAAAGGAGCAGGAGGCCGCCAGCTTCGGCCGAGCTGGACCCCTCCTGGGTGGACACCTGGCGGAGTGGTAGAGAAGGGCTCGACTTCGGTCGAGGTGGACCCGTCTTGGGGTGCCACTTGGCGAAGGAGCAAGAGGGCCTGGCTCGACTTCGGCAGAGGTGGACCCATCTTGGGGTGCCACCTAGTGAAGGAGCAGGAGGCCACCAGCTTCGATCGAGGTGGACCCCTCTTGGGTGGACACCTAGCGGAGTGGCAGAGAGGGGCTCGACTTCGACCGAGGTGGACTCGTCTTGGGGTGCCACCTGGCGAAGGAGCAGGAGGGCCTGGCTCGACCTCGGTAGAGGTGGACCCGTCTTGGGGTGCCACTTGGCGAGGGAGCAGGAGGCCGCCAGCTTCGGCCGAGGTGGACCCCTCCTGGGTGGACACCTGACGGAGTGGCAGAGAGGGGCTCGACTTCGATCGAGGTGGACCCGTCTTGGAGTGCCACCTGGCGAAGGAGCAGGAGGGCCTGGCTCGACCTCGGTAGAGGTGGACCCGTCTTGGGGTGCCACCTGGCGAGGGAGCAGGAGGCCGCCAGCTTCGGCCGAGGTGGACCTCTCCTGGGTGGACACCTGGCGGAGTGGCAGAGAGGGGCTCAACTTCGACCGAGGTGGACCCGTCTTGGGATGCCACCTGGCGAAGGAGTAAGAGTTTTGAAAGAAAAATCCACGTAGCACCTGTGGCCTCCAGCTGGATCTGACACATGATCCACGTCAGCGATGTAACCATATCACTTACCAAAGGTCTTTGGGGCCTAGAGGCTTTATAGGAGAGCTAAGCAGAATGAGCGATCCTGATAATATCGGACCATGATTGTATCGTTACAGGATTATTGCCATGTTCCGCTCTCGAGGATCGAGGGAGGGGATACAGTTTCTAGTAATTCTATTGCTGTTGACAATTGTTCCCGTGATTCAGATGATAGAATATTCAAAATCTCCAGAACCGATCGTGCAAGGAGCAGACAACTCGATACTTCGAACTTAGCAAGAGCTCTGTAGAATACACCTCGAGCTTCATCCAGGTGGTCCGGAGGGTTCTAAGAGGATAGAGATTCGGGATCTGAGCCTCGAAAAATAGAAACATCCCAGGAAAAGGTGAACCGATCTATCAGCAAGGCACAATGGTCAGCGGGTATATAGATCTTCACGTGGGTAGGACTCTAAGTCCATAGGAACCCATATCAGAGATATACAAAACACATTCTCCTTTCCTTCGAGGCATATTCGGGATACCCGAGGTATCCCATAGCACATTGTGCTAGGGAATGTCAGGCCATGATTATGCCATTGCAGAATTATCACTGCGATTCGCTCTCAAAGATCATGAGGAGAATACTATTTTTGGTAGTGTCATTAATGCTGATAGATGTTTCCGTGAAAAGAGAAGGCCATTACTGTTAATGGCAAGTATGGAATTTTAGCCTTTAAATGCTCCCATATAGGGGTATTTATCATTTTTGGCCTCTTTTGCATGGTTGCCATATATATCAGGAGGTCATTAATAGAGGTATCATAGCGAGCCACGTGGATGATAAAGCTCAAGTGGAATATGGTAGCTTGACATGAAATGGTCTTAATTCGACGTGCAGGTTAGCCAACTCAATATAAGGCTTATATGAAGATGTCTCGCAACTATGCCTCGGTTAATGTTTCAACCCGGTATGAAGATGCCTCAGTAACTATAAGTCCGAGATTCTAAAAATACCATTCTGTAATACTTGATATCATAGTCAGTGATCTGATTGCTCCTCAAGACAGAATAAGTAGTTGCTACAACAAGCAGAGATCAAGTTGAAAGTATATCATAATATATTAAGAAATCTTTAATGTGCAGGATCGGAAGTCATCCTGACTGATTAAAAAAAAAAAAAAATCTTAGCTCCGAAACAAACCAATTTTATTAACCATGGACCAGCAAATTAGAAGTTCATGCTAGCTTTAATGCAGCAGATCAATAGGTACACACTTTGGTCTGCATATAGGTTCCATTTCTACTAATCTACCCTATGAGCAAACAATAAGTCAAGATCTATACAAGTTCCTGTTTGAGCCAAAGAGATCCGGTCTCATATCACCGGTTACCTGTACATTACAGGATAAATGGTGATGTGGATAGAAGGAGTATGTATGTATTCTTAGCAATGTCTAATCTCCTGTTGCAATGTTGCATATAGACTGAATGATACAAATTGGATCATGTAAACATTCCAAGATTTCAAACATATTTTGATGCATGGTAAATGAAAGTTAAGTTGCTAGCAATAAACTCTGAAAGGCAGTTTACATCATTCTAGTGTATGAAAGCATGAGGTGATCTTAGTTGTTCCATTAAATAATCCTTTATTACTTGATGTCCTTATCTCTGGTAAGAAATGGTCTTCAGCTGATTGCATTAGTCCAGAAAGATAATTCTTGGACGGATTTTGAGGGGTGGAAATGAAAGCCTTATTTATGATGGTTAAAATTATTTTTATTAAATCTTTTTTTTTTTTCCCAGCATCTCCTATCTATTTGATGTTTAATACTGTTATTTTCTTAGTATAATTCTAAAATTTGAAAGCATTAAAAGAAATTTTCTTTGGGAGTCATATGAGAATATAAGAAGAATTCTTTTAATCTCTCGGGATCATGTATGTCAGCCTATTTATAATTATGTTTTGGATATTCTTTTCTAGCTTGGTTAGGAAGAGTGAAGCTTTAATAAGCAAACATGCTACAAGTTTTTCTTTTTTCTTTTTTATAACATTCTTTCACATATTTATTTAGAAGGGGACTGGGTTATTAAATAGTCTTTAAATTCATTTTGTATAAAGCCCAACTGTTATCCTCTTCTGCAACATTGCTAATGGATGTTACGTACATTATTTTTTTTTTTTTTTTTTTGAAACCACTGGTATATATAAGAAGATAATAATGTAGTTGGTTGGATAGCATCCTATAAAATTAATTAAATAAAAATTATTTTATAGAGTTTTCTGTTGCTGATTTGCCAACTCCATTTTTGGATGTTTTATTTTTTCGACTCGCACTTTGTATTTATGGTAAAATAGTGCAATTCTGTTCAATTTACCATTAAAAAAAAATCCATAAGAAGTGCATGAGTCACAAAATTGATTTAATGTCCATAAATGTGCGTCTCGTTATCAATTGTTGCAAGGGTCGCTTGAGTAGTGCTGGATGCTATATTTAAATTCAAAAAATAAAGAGAAATAAAGAATTGTATCTTACCTTTGGTGGAATTATTAATTATGTGACCAGGAGAACATTTATGATTTTACATGATGCTAACAAATGCCAAGGCTACCGCATTCCTTGATATGAAAACATTTTATTTCACTTTGGGTCAATGGTCAAAGCTAAACGTTGTAGATAGCCTGTTTAAGTTTAAATAATTCTTAAGGTTTATTTGGAGCAACTAGTATGTCTTCTTTAAGACTTTTTAGTCAAGATAAGCATATCGGTATTATTTAAAATTAGTAAATAAAGGGTAGATGTTGGTTATAGTCACTTTATGATGTATAGTATGAACTTGATTAGTAGATATTAAAATAGAATTAAAAAAAAGGATAAATATGATTAAATAAACTAATAAGATTTTTTAATATATAAAAAAATTGTAGAATACTTACTTAAAATCGTTAAAAATAAAAATCAAACTTGTAAGCATGCGAAACCTATCCTAAGGTATATTTCCATCCTTCATGCAACAATATCGGAAACACTACCATAAGATATGGTTGGGATTTCTCTATTTGTAAGCATGATCGTGGAAGAAATTGATAGAGACTCTTTCAGTACCTAGTAAAATAATTTTGAAATAAGAAAGATATGGAGAAGAAAATACTAAGAAGTCCAAGGATCAGAAATTAAAATCCAATACTTAAAAGTATAATGGTTAAATAATTAAAAGTTCAACGGTCAAATAATTAAAAGTAAAATATCAAATAATTAAAAGTAAAATGGTCAAATAATTAATTGGTTGGTGGAGGAAATTTTGAAAATTTTGGATTTTTCCAATAATCTCCCACAAAATTCAAATTTTCTGAAAAATAGTAAACTACAAGTTTCTAGGTATTTATATTATATAATTGGTAAGGTGATTTTAACCTCACTTAGTGTAAATAGTTTTCATCTTAAAGAATTGAAGTAAACTATGTTTTAAACTACGTTCCTTTGACCTAGACTTCAACTACCACATACATAGTATAAAATTTTTCATCACAAGTCTATGCATTAATAACCCTGTACATGTATCTTAATTTTTTATGAGAGCTTCTAAAGATTGCCAATATCTCTATCCACAGTCATGTACGGATACTCTCATATATGTGAGCCCCTTCAAAGATGTGTGTAGTGTTATATCTCGAGAAATATCTCTCGGATCTCATTCAGAGATTAACTCTTCTTAACCACTATATAAGAACACTGATCATTATAGGAATGGAATTGAGTTTATGACTCGTATATCAAATAAATTACATATGCTTCCTGATCAACCAATCAGCTTGTTATTATCACATTGAACCTCGCTCCTTTAAGGGACCTCCTATCATAGAGGTTGGATTCCAACTATTAGAAGGTCCTTTATAGGTTAAGCCCCATCCCCCTCGATGACTTTAGGATCATAGTCCTATTTAAGTCTTTAGTAAGATAAATTGATACAAAAACATCAGAACTTATAGTTATGGTAATAAAGATATACGAAACTAGATATAAATAACTTGATAATCAATTTCACATGAATATTAACATATTAGAATTCAAGAAATTCAAATAATAAATAATACAATGATCATCATATCTCTTTTGTGACTGTATAATTATATACTTATGAGCAACCTTTAAAAATAATTGACGTACTGCTATGTAAAATTCTATATATCTTAAAATAATTTTATTTTGTTAAATGTGAAGATAGTGAACCATCCTAATGTCTTGGGTATGTTCCGTTAGGACTTTAGTCTTTAATTTACAAGTTTTATGAACATGTTTTGTAGAAACAGATAAATGCTTTTAATTTTCTTGACCTTTGGAGCAAAAGAAATTACAATCACTTCAAATGCAGCATTAAGGATCAAAACTGGGTATTGAGCATAAATTGGCAAGGCTAATGAACCTCATGAAGCAACAACAAAATTTTTGAAATGAAATCTAATGTCAGTGAAACTAAGGAAAGTCTCATAATGGATTAAGCAAGCAAAATATTAATATAATTTACACATTTTTTTCGTAAAAAATGTATGCCCTTCTATTTATGAAGTTTTGGTAAACAAAACAAAATAAATGAGAAGGTATGTTTGTATATAGTCAAGTGCAACCCAATAAAAAAAAATTAAAGAAATTGCAACAATGAATGATCTGACATCAAATAGACAAAGTAAATATATGTTGTTTGCCTACAAATAATTTAAACATTTCTTGGGTGATGGTTCTTCAACCTATGGGCTCAAATGAACTTTAATATTGCACCTTACTGTTTGAATATAGTATGAAGCAAAACAATAAATGTTTAGTAGACTAGATAATGCTGTAAATGCTGAGCTTTTATTGCACAAAAAAGGAATGAAAATGAAACGGGATTTAAAACACCATGAAAGCATCATAAAGCAAAATATACATGAGTGTGATACTTACATTGATTAAAAAGCAAGCATAAGAATGAACCTTAGAGAAAAGGATGAGAATAAAATCTATAAATTAGCCAAAATAAGGGAAAGGAAATCTTGAGATATTGACTAAGTTAATTAGAGCAAAGAAAATAGATTTTTGAGAAAGATGAAAAAAAAAAGGAGTAAATATATAAGTGTTATTTCCAAGAACCGTTTACTGAGGACCTTGTAAAACTCCTAAAGAAGTGGCAGAAATAATTGAGAAATTTGAGAGGAACAAGAAGCAAATGGAACCTATAAAGCTGGCAAAAAAACTCAATGATTATGGTTATGGCTATATAGTTAAACAATCACTGCACTATCAAACAAATAGCAAGTGAAAATTTTTATTAAGAGAAGTTATTGTTGGAAAAAGTGAATAGAAATTTTTTATTCCTAAACTATCCTTTGGGATGGGAACTTCTAGTCCCACATGGAAAGATAGGAAAAAGTTAAGGCTCTTTATAAGAAAACCTTTTCCCATGCTTTTGCATTTAGGCTCACCATAGGTAGAGAGCTTGAGGGTGATGTGTAGCATCACGCGTGTGCATGTGCGACGGGCGACTATAGCGCAATGGGCGCTTTGTAGGCATACTTTTTCAAATGGATCAGACGGTCGAGATTGAATGGCACCACATCACGGTTGCAGGGAGGCGAGTCGACTCGGATGACTGGGAGTCAGCTTGGATCCACAGAACGATAACATACGGTCTTGCCGAGTCAACTCGAGGGATTTGAGTCAACTCGACCAAAGTGCTCTCTGCAGCAAGGAGCTGACTCGAGGGTTCGAGCTGACTCGGATGATGGGATTTCAGAAATCATGAAACAACTGATCACACCATCAGGGTTGCAGGGAGGCGAGTCGACTCGGTTTCGTTGGGAGTCGACTCGGATGATTGGGAGTCAGCTTGGATCCACAGAACGGTAACATACGGTCTTGCCAAGTCAACTCGAGGGATTTGAGTCGACTCGACCAGAGTGCTCTCTGCAGCAAGGAGTCGACTCGAGGGTTCGAGTTGACTCGGATGACGGGATTTCAGAAATCATGAAATAACTGATCACGCCATCAGGGTTGCAGGGAGGCGAGTCGACTCGGTTCCGTTGGGAGTCGACTCGGATGACTAGGAGTCAGCTTGGATCCACAGAACGGTAACATACGGTCTTGCCGAGTCAACTCGAGGGATTTGAGTCGACTCGACCAGAGTGCTCTCTGCAGCAAGGAGCCGACTCGAGGGTTCGAGCTGACTCGGATGACGGGATTTCAGAAATCATGAAACAACTGATCACGCATTCGTAGGTGTTGATAGCGTAATCACGCATCCGTTCACGGATCAACGTTTCCTCTGATGATCATGGATGCCATCGGATCATGAAATGATGCATTGAAAAATATTATGATCACATGATCTAGAGATCATGGTATGAATCAGCGTATCATGGCATCCGATTACAGTTGAGGAAGCATATTGATCGTGAAATCTTTACATCGTGATCGAGAAAAGGCGTATCTCACTATGAAAAGTCATCGATAACTCCCTCCGATCACATATGAGGAGTTGCTTCCAAGAGACATCTTAATGCTATAAATAGGTCTTGTTCCTCATTCATTTCATCCAATCAATCCTTTTCTTTCCTTCTCTTAGGCATTTGCATACTCTGAATAACAGAGTATAGATATAGTGCAATCTCTTAGGCATTTACATACTATGAATAACACAGTATAGCTATGGTACATACAAAGAGATAAAAGCATTCCTGGTTCGAATTTCTGGTGAATTGTAGTGCTGCTTTCACCAGAAGAAGACCTTTATATCCTGTGAGACAATCGTCATAAACCGTAAGCATCATTGCGGGATAAAATTATTTTAAGGACATAGAGTTAACTCTAGACTCGGTCTTTTCAATTAGGTAGCCAAATATTATTACCTACTAACAATCTTAAGATAATTTTCTCGTACTAAAGTGCTTCTCAAGTGATGGCAACAATGGCTGCACCTGTTCAAGCCAAGAAGCCAGAGAAGTTTGCCGGCACTGATTTCAAGAGATGGCAATAAAAGATGATGTTCTATCTGACGACTTTGAATCTGGTCAGAGTTCTCAACGAAGATCCACCAGTCTTGAAGGAAGGAGAGAACGATAAGCAAATTGTCACTACTGTGGATGCATGAAAGCACTCAGACTTCCTATGCAAGAACTATATCCTAAATGGATTAGAGAATACTCTGTACAATGTGTACAGTAGTATAAGCACGGCAAAAGAGCTGTGGGCATCCTTGGACAAGAAGTACAAGATCGAGATGCAGGTCATAAAAAATTTATGGTCAGCAGATTTTTTGACTACAAGATGGTAGATTACAAGACAATCATGGAGCACGTTCAAGAACTGCAGATCATACTGCATGAGATACATGCAGAAAGGATGTCTCTGAGTTAGTAATTCCAGATAGCCGGTATAATTGAGAAGCTACCTCCATCATTGAAAGACTTCAAGAACTACCTAAAGTATAAGCGAAAGGAGATGGGTCTTGAAGATCTGATAGTTTGCTTGAGGATCGAGGAAGATAACAAGAGCTATGATAAGAAGACAAGAAGACATCTTGCTAAGTATAAGGCCAACCTCATGGAAGGAAAGGTCAACAAGAAGAAATGCAAATTTCTTGGTAAAGGCTATAAACAGAAGAAGGACAATCCTAACAAGTTCAAAGGCAAATGCTTCATTTATGATAAAACAGGCCACAAATCCAATGATTGTCATTTCAAAGAGAAAGAAAAGAAGGAAGTCAATACTACTGAAGATACCCTATCCCATGAAGTGTCAAGGATGATGTTGTCAGCAGTTGTGTTTGAAGCAAATATGGTTGATAAACCAAATGAGTGGTATGTTGACACTGGAGCTACTCGACATGTCTGCTTTGATAAGAGTATGTTCTCATCATATAATTTTATCAGAGGTAGAAATCTGCTAATGGGTAACTTCGCTACATCGAAGATAGAAAGAATTGGTCGCATTATTTTAAAGATGACATCTGGCAAAGAGCTTATACTGAACGATGTATTGCATGTTCCTGACATCCGTAAGAATTTGGTATCAGCACCCTCCTAAGCAAACATGAATTTAGGATGGTGTTTGAGTCTGATAAATTTGTACTTACTAAATGAGGGATCTTTCTAGGTAGAGGTTACTTGAATAATGGATTATTCAAGATGAATGTAATGACTGTACATCACAACCTTGAAAAAAATAAAGATGCTTCTTCTATTTATGTGGTTGACTCCTCTTATTTATGGCATGATAGATTCGGTCATGTGAATTTTAATTCATTACAGAAATTAATGAATTTAGAACTGTTACCTAATCATGAAATCGATCTGCATTATAAGTGTGAGATATGTGTTGAAGCTAAGTTAGCCAAAATACCATTCCATTCAGAAGAAAAGAATACTGAACCTCTATATTTGATCCACAGTGATATATGTGACTTAAAGTCAGTACAATCTAGAGAAAGTAAAAAGTATTTTATAACATTTATTGATGATTCAACTAGATACTGTTATGTATATCTACTAAAGTCTAAAGATGAGGCTTTAGATATATTTAAATGTTATAAGAATGGGGTTGAAAATCAGCTTGGTAAAAAGATCAAGGCTATAAGGAGTGATAGAGGTGGTGAATACGATGCACCGTTTAATGACTTTTGTTAAAAATATGGCATTATTCATCAAACTACAGTTCCTTATTCATCTCAATCTAATGAAATTGCTGAACGCAAAAATCGAACATTGAAAGAAATGTAATAGTTTATTGGTTATGCACAAAATAGTAGTGCATATCGCTTTCTTGTATATAAATAATATATATCTGATATACAGGAAAATACAATTATGTAATCAAGAAATGCATCATTTTTTGAAGAGATATTTTCATATAAAGGGATATCTGGTACAAATTTAAATAAAAGAACTTATGATAATATGGCAAGTAATAGTCATTAGAAAAAATATCCTGAAGATGAACTTAGACATAGTAAAAGTCCTAAAGTTACAAAATCTTTTGATCCTGATTATGTTACGTACATAATAGAAAATGTATCTCAGACATTCAAAGAGGCAATGTCTATACCAGAAGCACCCTTTTGGAAAGAAGCTATTAATAGTAAAATTGAGTACATCATGCATAATCATACTTGGGAATTGGTATATTTATCATCAGGTATGAAGCCTTTGGGGTGTAAATAGATTTTCAAGAAGAAGTTAAAGACTAATAGATTAATTGATAAGTATAAATCCAGATTAGTAGCTAAAGACTTTAAACAAAAAAAGGTCTAGACTTCTTTGATACTTATTCACTTGTAACAAGGATAACATCCATAAGAATGTTAATCGCTATTGCAGCCATTAACAATCTTGAAATACATCAAATAAATATTAAAACAGCTTTCCTTAATGATGAATTAAAGAAAGAAATTTATATGGAACAACCTGAAGGATTTGTGATTCTAGGTAAAGAAAAGAAGGTGTGTAGACTTGTGAAATCTTTATTGGATTAAAACAAGTACCCAAGCAATGGCATATAAAATTTGACAACGTGATGTTATCTAATGGATTCAAAATCAATGAATGTGATAAATATGTATATGCCAAAATCCTACCTAAAGGATATATTTTAGTCTGCTTATATGTCGATGATTTGTTAATCATAGGTAGTGATACTGATATAATTAAACAAACAAAGAAAATGTTGATTAAACAACTTGATATGAAAGATATGGGTATCGCAGATGTTATACTAGGAATTAAAATCACTAAAATGTCTGATAGAATAATATTATCTCAATCTCACTATATTAAGAAAATATTAGATAAATTCAATAAATATGATACCAATCCACTTAGAATACCCGTAGATATTAATCTATATCTTGCTAAGCATACTGGGCAACCCATATCATAATTAGAATATTCACGTATAATTGACAGTTTAATGTATGTCATGAATTACACCCGTCCTGACATAGCATATGCTGTCAATAAGTTAAGTAGATTTACTAGTAATCCAGGTCTAAATCATTGGATAGCACTAGTAAGGATATTACGATATCTACAATATATCCTAAATTCTGGATTACGATATACAACATATCCAGCTGTACTAAAAGGATATAGTGATGCTAACTGGATATTTTCTTTAGAAGACACTAAATCTACTAGTAGATATGTGTTCACCTTAGGAGGAGGTGCAGTGTTATGGAAATCCTCAAAAAAAACTTGTATAGCTCAGTCTACTATGGAATTAGAGTTCATAGCTTTAGATAAAGCTGGCGAAGAAGCAGAATGGCTTCGAAATTTTTTAGAGGATATTCCATGTTGGTCTAAACCTGTGTTCACAATATGTATCCATTGTAATAATCAATCAGCTATTTATAGAGCACAGAATAAAATATATAATGGTAAGTTTAGATATATACGTCACAGATATAATACCATTAAGCAATTACTTGAAAATTGAATAATCTCTATTGACTACATTCAGTCATAGAAAAACCTTGCGGATCCATTAACAAAAAGTTTACCAAGAGATCAAGTAAATTATTTATCGAGAGGAATGGATTTAAAGCCTATAACAAATTAATCTTCATAGTGGATACCCAACCTAGTTGACTGGAGATCCCAAGATATAGGTTCAAAATGGACAACTAAATTATGAAGAGGTCAACGAAGCACTAAGAATATAAATTCCTACTTTTTCCTATGATAATCAGTGCTGCCTGCTAAAGGTACTAGGATAAGCATAGCTTTTAATGATTCTTATGACATAAATATCATGTGGGGTATAGCAGGATACTCTTAATAAGAATCACCTATGTGAGTATGAATTGGGCCAATTCTATGAGAATTTTAAAGCCTTTAATTCTCTAAAGCACTCATGAAACCAGGAGTTGTTTAGGGCCAAAATGAACACAACCATGAGAATCAAAAGGAATGCTCGGAAAGAAGTTATGTGATTGTTATTGTCTTAGTTTACATCAAATGCTGAAAAGTTCAAGATATCATGTTCACTTTTAGCAAGTAAACTCGATAACAAAATACAAAGAAATGTTCAAAGCTACAAGCTATCTATCCTGATACAACTTCATTCTATTTACTCTCTTTAAGTGTCTGCATATTCATTTACATTTAAAAATCTATATTTGTGGGGGATCGCCTTTACTGATCTTTGATCTTAGTCCAAAATTTCATTCATGTAGGGGATTGTTGAAAAAAGTGAATAGAATTTTTTTATTCCTAAGCTATCCTTTGGGATGGGAAACTATCCTTTGGGATGGAAACTTTTAGTCCTACATGGAAAGATTGGAAAAATTTAAGGCTCTTTATAAGAAAATCTTTTTCCATGCTCTTGTATTTAAACTCACCATAGGTGGAGAGCTTGAGGGTGATGCATAGCATCATCCGCACGCGCACGCACACGTGTGTGCAACGGGCGACTAGGGTGCATTTGGTGCTTTGCAGGCACACTTTGCACGTACGCATCGTCGTGAGGAGCTTAAGGAGCCTTTAAACTTTTCCTGGTCAAACGGATCAGACGGTCGAGATTGATTGGCACCACATCAAGGTTGCAGAGAGGCGAGTCGACTCAATTCTACTGGGAGTCGATTCGGATGACCGGGAGTCAGCTCGGATCCACATAATGGTAACATACGGTATAGCCGAGTCGACTCGAGTGGTTCGAGCCAGGTTGGATCCACAAAACAGTAACGTATAGTTTGGTCGAGTTGACTCGAGGGGTTCAAGCCAACTTGACCAGAGTGCTCTCTGCAGCAAGGAGCCGACTCGAGAGTTCGAGTCGACTCGGATGACAGGATTTCAGAAATCATGAAATAACTGATCATGCATCCGGAGGCGTTGATAGTGCAATCACGTGTCCATTCACGGATCAACGTTTCCTTTGATGATCATGAGTGCCATCGAATCATGAAACGATGCATTGAGAAGTGCGCTGATCACGTGATCTAGAGATCACAGTACGAATCAGCGTATGATGGCATCCGATCGCGGTTGAGGAAGCGTATTGATTGTGAAATCTTTATATCATGATTGAGAAAAGGCGTATCTCACTGTGAAAAGTCATCGGTATCTCTCTCTGATCACATATGAGGAGTTGCTTCCAAGAGACATCTTAAGGCTATAAATAGGTCATGTTCCTCATTCATTTCATCCAATTAATCCTTTTCTTTACTTCTCTTAGGCATTTGTATACTCTGAATAACAGAGTATAGCTATAGTGCAATCTCTTAGACATTTGCATACTCTGAATAACATAGTATAGCTATAGTGCAATCTCTTAGGCATTTGCATACTCTGAATAACATAGTATAGCTATAGTGCATACAAAGAGAGAACATCATTCATGGTTCGAATTTCTGATGAATTGTAGTGCTGCTTTCATCAGAAGAAAACCGTTGTATTCTAGGAGACAATCGTCATAAACCGTAAGCACCATTGCGGGACGAAATTGTCTTAAGGACATAGAGTGTAACTCTAGACTCGGTCTTTTCAATTAGGTAGCCAAATATTATTACCTACCAACAGTTATTACTAAATATCATAAAAACATAGCATAAAGGCGGCATAGTAGTTGTGGATATGCCTTCAACAGCAAGCTAGGTGATAGAAATCATATAGTAGCCTATATAAAATTATATATGTCCCAAAACTTTCCAAAAAGCAGCAAAAAAATATTAGAATTAAAAACAAACTCAAGTTCCAAATTTATTTTTGATTGTGTAAATAATAAACAAAACTACAATTTTACATGATTAATCAGATATAAGGAACACAAGCAAAAATTTTAAAAATACACAAGATCTATAGCAAGCATAGGTGGATCATCAATCGCAAAACCCTTGATAATCCCTGCTAAAATTTCCAGAGAAAAAAGCCTTAAAGGAGAGCAAAGACCTCCGAAGTAGCAAGAGGTAGGTTGTAAATCATTTTGTTAATAAAGTAGGGATGAAACATCTGGCTTACATAGAAGTCTACTTGGATTAGCACCATATTAGTTTCTTAATCAAAATCCGGAAGTATGCCTTAGATTGTTAGGACGGAACTTTAAAAATCTATAGATATAATTAAAGAAAATTAATAAAAAAATTAATTATAAAAAATGCTAAAATACTTATAGGAAATTGAATAACTAATATTAAACTCGAAAGCATGCGAAGTACTATCCTAAAACATATTTTCGTTCTTAATGCGAGAATTGTTGAAAATACTATTCGAGATATGATCGGGATTTCTCCGCTTGCGAGCACGATCGTGGAAGAGGTTGATGGAAACTCTTTCAGTACCCAGGAAGAAGAACAACTTTATAATTAAAAAAATCAAAAAGAATTTTGTAGAAAAGAAAAAACTAGAAGAAGTTATGAATAATTTTTGGATGGCTTAGAATAGCTTTTTCATAACTTACAAGACAAAGACCTAAGAGGGCCTTTTCTAGCCATCAAATTTGATCGTTTTAATTTTTATTGACTTATTAAAGCCTATAATAAAAAGCCCAATGGTTAGAAATTAAAAGTTCAATGATTAAATTATTAAAAGGTCGGTCAAATAATTAAAACTTCAACGATCAAATTATTAAAAACTCTAACGGTCAAATCATTAAAAACTTTAATAGTCAAATCACTAAAATTAAAATTTAATTATTGAAGGAAATTTTGAATTTTTTCAATAGTAGATACATGGAGAGTCCAACTAAAGTTTACTTATAAATTGTAAAGAAAATTTTGCACAACCTGAATGGTACCCAGGACTATAATAATTTGTATGATAAAGAAAAATATGTTTAACTGATTTTACTGATAGTGACTATGCAAATGATTCATATATTGCAAAGAGTAGGTGTGCTTTCTTTTTAGATACCGGAGCTATTTCATGGTCTTTAAAGAAAAAGAATATTATGATAGTATGTGTATCTCAGGTAATTTGGCTTATAAGTTTACTAGGAGGCTTGTAATTCGAATAAAATATTTCTATAAATTTTTTTTATGATAACTTTTCTGCCATCAAGTTATCAAAGAATTCAATAAATCATGGAAGTAGCAGATACATTCATGTACAGTATCATTTTTTTTCATGACTTAAAAAAGAAGGTGATTGAATTGGTGCATTATAGAAATGAAAACCAAGCGATAAATATTTTCACCAAGTCTTTGAAGATAAATGCTTTTATGTATTTTACTTGATATATGTAAAATTTAATTTAAGGAAAAAATGTTAGGAGTTTTAAATTAAATTTTATATTTATCTAAAATGGTTATCTTATATTTATTTAAGTTAGTTAGTTGATTATTTATTTTGATATTGGTTATAATTAATATAATTCTTTCGGGATCCAAAGAAAAAAATTAATATCTTTTTTTTTTTCAGTTTTCAGTAAAATCTTTTACAGAAAATAAATTCTTAATTTTAATTTCTCACACCTATTTGTTATCAAAATGATCAAAGCAAGGGTAATCATGGAGCGAAAATTTCCTAGTGGTTAAATAATAGATTCTGTACCACTTGATTGCTTTTTTGTTTTTTTTAAAAAAATATATGTCTCGGATGGAGTTGGCCCACTCAATTTTGCCACAAAATTGTTGCTCCAACATCAATATTATTCAAATTTCTGCAAAACAAAGCATGCCTCGGATCTCTCTCGAACATTGTCCCCGATGACTTGTTGCCTCGGAATGCAATCATTTCACTTGGAAAAACTGATTTGGTGCGGGCCCTCAAAAGTGATGGGGGCACTGGTGGTCGAGGTAAATCATGGAAAACCCACCGAGACTGTCATGTAAATATTCAACAACAACTGAATACTTTCAAGCGAGTAATTATCTAACCGATGATGGTTCATGGTTTCCGTCAAGTTCCACCTGCTGCGATGTTATGGCTCACTGTTTGGCTTATCGTTTCCATCCAGGGCCACCTGCGATATATACTGTGAAATGGGGTTCCTTTTGTTAAAATGTAGAACCTTGGGGAGGTATTTTGGGGTTTTGTGGCCGGATCCATGATTTTTTTTCCGGTGCATAACTGATATTGGTATAAACATGCAGGGAAATATTATTTATTTATTAACACTGTATATGGATTCAAATGTATAAAAAAAATATGGGACTAAATATATATTTACAAAAGTATTCACATGCTTCCATGCATTATTTAAGCTATAGCATTGGTTGAGCAGATTAAAGGCCCGAATCAAATTAAATCCAATCATAAGCAGCACGAGTGGCTTGTGATCGATCTCAAAAAGGCTTATATTGCAAGTTTTATCATTGATTCTATATGACTCATCATTATGTCTTCTAGCTCTTATGAGCCATTTGTTAATTTTATTTTGATATCATTTGTAAGAATTCAAGATCAATATTTTGCTCAAAAAGACTTGCCATCAGGCATTATGCGCGTTCCTTTGCTCTATGCAAAGATCCAAAATCTTTTCTATACGAAATCATCGAGGGACTAAATATATATATATATATACATACACAATCCTCCCACCAAAGCATTTGTGCTGTGATAAGCGTTGCATTACCACAAAGCATCTGTTGTGTTGTTGCATGTGTACGTCCCATTATTTTCCTGGACAAGAGCCATGACCCGAGCGAAACATTAGAAGGTGGTAAGCAGAAAGAACGTAGCGTCAGCAGACTAAAAGATCGGAACCAATGGCACAACCACAAAGCTCCTTTCTGGGTCAGCTCATACAAGACAGGCTCAAATTCCTTGTTCCGATAGGGCTTGCCACATTAATTCTCTACAAAACCCCACGGTTTCCCGTTCTAACGGGATTTTGTCGGCCAGGTGCGGTGCTCCCACTTGGTCCTGATGCCCCAGCAGCACGCGCCGAGCCCCCTGCTCTACCTGGACCCGCGTTTTCCCTTCCTTCCCATCTTTTTCCGACCCTCCGGCCGGTAGTAGCCTCTCCTCCTCTTCTCTCTATATATAATATATATATATATATATATATATATATATATATATATTATTTTAGAATAAACAATGCCACGCTGTCTCTCTCTCTCTCTCTCTCTCTCCGTCATTAGTTTCGGTTTTACCTAATCTTTTTAATCTTTAATCTCCCCGGGTCTCTCCTATGTAATAGCGCTATAGTTTACCGAATTTCCAAAGCTTTTATTTCAGTGGAGTGGTGATGATTAACGGAAGGATTTGGTCGCAATGACATGAGGAACGCTTCGGCCCATGCTCGCGTCGACCATCACAAAGACGAGGCCTCACTTGTTGGCCCCCAGTCTTTCTTTCTTGGATGAGAGATACGGTACTCCTTTCGAGTCTCTGATTTGATCCATCTCTTGAACAAAACAAAACTGATTAGTATCTAACTCTCGCCAATGACGCATGGCTACTAAAGAACGATAGTTTCGCACCACTATATTGGCAAAAGGGAATGTTGCTTTTCTGTGGTTGGATTGCCCTGGAAAGGGGTGGAAATAGCAATCCCCTCTCAAGAGGATTCTTCTCTCATAAGCACTCCAGGTGTTGCAATATATTTAAATTCATGAAATAAACAACTGAGTGGTAACGGGCAAGAACGCTCCGAGTGCAGATTCCTCTCGCATTAAAATTTATTATACTTGGCCTACGCGCGTGATAGGCTTTATCTTTGTAAATTATGATGGTTACCCTCCTTTCACTTTGGACGCCGTCAGAATCTTTTCCAATGGCAAGAGATGGTGGGGGGCCCCAAATCACACATATGGAGCCAGGAAATACCTTTCGGATAGAGGAGACTAGTAGATAAGGCGAACCCGTGCTACCCTATAGCCTTCCTTTAATGGCCTTGGTCAGAGATTTGTAGCAGAAACCCCCCCTCCTCCCCACAAGCATCAACATGAATGTTAATACGTGGTAGGCTCCGAGTTGAACTTTAGCATCTCGATACAAAAATACATTAGTTAGCATCTTGTTACTTATATTAGAATAGGGAATACTTCATCATGAATTAATTTGGATTGATTATAAATTAATCAATCATAGTAATTTTTTTTTGGTAGAAACTAATCATAATATTATTAATTTATAACTAGATGAGGCCAGGAGATGTAGAATCAAGCATGATAAGGATGCTAGCTAGATATGATAGACGAAGAAAATATATATACAAGAATCCAATAATATCCAATTATAAATATTAGATATTTATAAAGGATAAACATAAAAAAAAAATTTAAAAAAAATCCTAATACTCTCTATCGAGCATTTTTCTACCGAACCGAATGTATCGATTTGGTAGGGATAAGGTGAAAAAAATATATATCCCTTCGTTCTATCTCCTGATTGATTGATGTTTGATAGATGCAGGGTACATTAATTATTATTATATATGTGGATGGGTGGGCTCGTACGCTTATCAAAAGTGATGTCTTCAATCAAGGCTGACCCACCACCCCGCAGCTTCTTCGGATCAATGCCGACGCAGCTAGGGGAGTTGTTGATGGACAAGCAGTCTCCACAAGGGTATGAACGTGGCACAGATGACCTGTCACGCTCGTGGGCTCCCCACATCGACAACGCCATTTGCCTACATTCGATGGCTCCTAATCAAAAAGTAGCCTCGTCCCTTGCTAATCTTACACTTAATTGGGAATCAAACAATAGTAGGATAGCACTCACCAACCAGAACCACTGCTGAGGAAAACAGATGACCAGCAATCAGACCAAGTCGAGGCCAAATGAGCGAAGAACAACGTCACCTCCACGTAAGACATCCTAAATTTGATCTATTTATCATGGTGATATATGGTATCGATTTTGTTACAACTTTTGTTACCGGGACCTATCTAGATAAGGAAAGCTAAGAGATAATCTAGCTTCTGCTCATATTCCAACCAATGGATAGAACTCTTCAGCTATAAAAAGAGCTCAAGATCCCAAATTAACAAGAGACGATATTCTACGCTGCACGATATTTTCTCTTCTATCGTTTCTGATATCATGTCAAGTTTAGGTACCGGAGAACCTGACCAGAGTCAATTCAACAAGCTTTTTACTTCTTTTTGTGTACAAATCAGCATCTATCTACGACAAATCAATGCTTCACCTTCCACCATAGCAAACCGATCATCGACGCTCTTCTCATCTCCATATTACCAATGGGTTTTGGACATCAACAAATTAGTGTTGTTTGTGGAAACGTGAACAGATCCCGTTTTCAATCTTTGTCGGATTATATTTAATCATCTTCGTCAATAATTTTACTATCAGAGGTGGTGCATCCGCAAGCACCTTAATTTGTGCCTTCTTCCACAAGCAACCTTAAGCACCATCAACTTTTCTCTGCATGAAATGCTGCATGCCCTTCAAGGTCAATATGCAGGTCCCTGGAAGTTGCCTTAATTTCCATCTCGCTTGAACCTAGCTACATCGATCGAGATGGCTACGCCCATCGCTGCTAATGCTATAGCCACCATGACCTCTACCACCAACACCTCGTCGTGGGCTGCGAGCCATCACTAGCTACAACCATTTTTGCAAACCATTGCGCAAGTCGTTGCTGTGGATCTATCATGTAGCAAAGCCATCTCCAGAATCAATCTAATCTGGTCCATCACACCTCTCCAATAATACTGCTCCTCCTTTGTCCAATCCATCATGCTCCACGATAATGTCCGATAATCCAATTCGTAGATCGGACCTTAATGCTTGCTGGCCATCACCAATAGATCCTACATCGTCATCCGCCTCTCCATGCCAAGAGACTCTACGCTACCATTCTTCTCTATCGATCGAGTAGTTCCATGGCACTGCTACCATCGTTGTGATTGGGGCTAGCTAGGAATCGAGCCCTCTCAAATCTCAATGTGGAAGAAGAAGACCGGGTAGGATTTGCCTTAAATGGGTCCAACATAAAGATCCAACCCAAAGATGGATCCAACTAGCTTAAATCGAGACTAGTCTAGTCCACTACCATGTCGACAAATACATACCATGTAAGTAGGCATATCATCAACCATGTTAGCTGCCTTGTTGGTGCTAGGATGATCTCGGACCATGTTAGCCTGTCAGGTTGTCTACCGCAGTGACAAACACATCAACAATCATGTTATCTACCATGCCAACCGACACGGCAAAATTGGTCCGCATCATCTACCATTTTAGCTACCACATTAGTGGGTTTACCATTCGCACATGGAATTGATTGAACTAGCTAAGCAACATTAACCAAACCTGATGTGATCGGATCGCTGACGTGGAGTAAGGAGTCTGACGTGGAGCCCTCATTGGACGCCATGCTGGATTCCCACTATCGGCCCCTTCGCCGGGCTGAGCTTCCCGAGGTCAACGGGGCCGCCCGTCGAAGCAGGGCTCCGTCCTCCGCCAGGTCGGTCCCCGTCATGTCGGACGTCTAGGTCGGAGCCGAGCTCAAGTCCCACCAGAGGCAGACCTTTCGAGCCCGAGGTCAGACCCCGTAGTCCAGAGTTGAGCTCAAGCCTCCTCCGCCACGTGGCGCCCCTTCAAGGCCAGGTCCCCTGAGCTGGGCGCGCCTCATCCACCTCTGCCGGCCCGAGCTCGGTCGAAGATGGGCCCTCCCTTGGCCTGGAACCGAGCTCGGTCCTCCTCCGCACAGCCGAGCCGCGACGAGGCGGGTCC
The DNA here is from genome assembly GCA_021397845.1 of Areca catechu. Taxonomy (NCBI): domain Eukaryota; kingdom Viridiplantae; phylum Streptophyta; class Magnoliopsida; order Arecales; family Arecaceae; genus Areca; species Areca catechu. Next base: position 189,134,075 of record CM038050.1, on the reverse strand, counting down.
GCCGCAAGCGGGCCCCATCTTTCCAGCTCGGCCCTCAGCACAAATCGAAGTACCAACCGCCAAAGAAGCCACGCCTCTCCTTCGAAGACGGTGGCGGGCCCCCCGAGGACCGTACAGCAGCACCCGCCACGTCGCCATAAATGCCCACGGCCGTCGCCTACACCAGAAAGAAAGGAAGCTCACATCAAGGCACCATACCCTCTGCCGACTTGCCGTACAAACGGAGAAAAGACCCCACCGAAGAGCGCAAGTCCCGAGATCAATGGCACCACAGTCAAGGTCCTGCCAGGCTTCCAGGAAGGGCAAACAGAAGGAATGTCAGAGGCATATCGAAGCTTCTCCAACTACCCAATCAAGAAGGCGTCCCGTCTACGGCACGATACCTCATCGTACCAGCCTGACAACACGGGAGAACCCCGAGACAAGCCAAAGTAGAAGACTCAGCCAGAGTAAACAAGAATGAGGTAACAACAACACTCATTTTTTCCTTCCAAGCAAGAACAACATTCTCTCAACGAGAGAGCATCCAATTTTCCAACAACATAACCATCACAGAGAGAAAGAGGAGAAGGGGGAGAGGCCAGACAGGAGGCCAAGACCACCTTGGCCACCACATCTTCCAACTCACTCACACTATCATACACTCCACTCACTCCTCCTAGCGTGGAGCTCATCCAGAGGGGCTCGACCAGGAGGATCTGTTTTCCTGGATCGTCACTGACTTGACCGTCGAAGTGCCCCTGCCGGAATCCCCGGCCCGGGTCACTGACATTGGCTGTCTTGTAGGTTCCGAGGCATCAGAGGCACCCCCGGCGGGCGGACGCGGACCACCCGACACCATCAGCAGCTACGGGCCACGATGATCCAAGCGGCAACAAAACCAATTCAAATCGGTTAGAATACTTTGACCGCATAGTTCATCCATTTTTTAACCAATTCTGGATTGATTCAACCTAGCTCCATGTGTTTCCATGTGTGTCCTCTCCATTTTTTGCTTTGTTTGTCTTAATTCTGCCTCTATGATTAATTTTTTTTATTTATTCCTCTGATTCATCATTATTTACATATGATTATGGATAAATTTGATGCCTGTCTATTTATTTTTATAACTTTGGATGGATTTACCGCATCAATTAAGTTTAGTGACTTGGGAGTAGAACCTAAGGTGGTGTACGGTGATCTAAATGTGATCATCATGGTGATTTAAGATCATCGGTGATCTAAATCCTGTGGTGATCTGACCTTCAGTGATCTAAGATTATTGTGTTTAGTAGTTCATGATTCAGTAATTAAAGATCCCCAAATATTTATGAGGAATTTGTTTGGTATTTCATGAGAATTCAAGATCACTAACTATATAATACTAAAACTATCCTTAATTGATTACATAAAAATATATTTATTAATCATATAAATATATTATAATAAAATATTCATATATTAATAATTAATATATTCTATAAAATATATTTGTTAGTCCTAAAAATTATTAATCCTATACTTATAACAAATTATTTATTAATAAAAATATTTATTTTGATTAGAAAAAAAGGTAAATAGAAGTAAAAAAACTTTTATTATATAAATATAAGTTAATAAGATATTTCTATTCTAATTTTAAAATATCATTGACTCATAATATAATAATAATATGATTGATAATTATTATAATCTAATATATCATAAATATAATATATATTATCAAAAAAATATAATGTTAGATATATAATATTAATATAATATATTAATTGTATAACTGTATATCAATTTTATTCACTAGACTGGAAAATATTTTTGTCATCAAATTTCAGTCCAAGATAACTATCTAGGGATGATCTTGAATTCCTATCCTCAAGGACATGTATCCTATGATTCCTATCACTGGATTAGATGGTGATTTAAAAAGTGGGGGTGATTTGAGATCATTCGCATGAATAATCACTATAGTGCAACCAAATGCAGTGATTTTATCATCTCCATCCATATCATTATTGATCTTGGATGGATCATTCCATACCAAACAGCCCATAAGAGGCAAAAACTAGATAATGGTGGCCAAATTGGATAGTGGAGTGCTTCCTAGGCTTCAAATAGTATATGTGCATATGTCATATATGAATTAATTATTTGCGATGTAACTATTTTGAGTGGTTAAGAATGCATAAATCTAGCTTTCACAACTCATAGGCTCTTCAAAACGAAAGCCTTAAATCTATTTAAGCAAAGGTGTATTTGACGATGCAAAAGGGCCTATAGGATAGACACAATCGAATGAGTTTCTTAAAGATCGTCAATCACAAAGCTTGCAGGGCGAACACATTTTACAAAGACCACCGACCACAAGCAAAATGTTAAATATGTCCCACAAAGACCATCGATAGCATTGCACTCGAGTGCCATAAGTTGAATAAGCCTCCTAAGAGGCCACTAGCCTACAACTCAGAAAGTGGTTGGGACCTCTGTTCTACGGGCCAAGAGCTAATAAAAATATCTAATAAAAACTAGGCTTGCATGAGAGAAAATATGCACAATTTGATCACTTGGGTGATAACTATCCAAAGAGCCTAACCGACAAAAGACTTGACAAGCTGAACTTTTAATAACTCAATCTCTTCAAATTAGGGTTGGGACTTCAAGGTGAGAAGCCGACTTTAGAACTTTGATAGAGTGGGCATGAGCCATTGATTTCAAGGTAATAATAGAGTGGAAGCAACCCATTGATCTAAAAACAATGATAGAGTGTGCACAACCCACCAATCTAAAAGTAATGACAAAGTAGGCATGATCGACCGACCTAAAATTGACAACAAACAAAGGGGCATAATTTTGAAATAACAATAGACACTTTGAGCTTCTCATAGCCTATTTCTTAGCACTTCAACCCCAACACACCGACCTTAGTGTCAACAAGATGACCTTAGATACCTAATTAAAAAAAGTAGACACTCAAACACAATAAGGTGCAAGAAAAAACTACCAAGTTGAACCTAATCGGCCATGAGCAAAATCAACAAACTTGACATCACTAATTATCCCAAGAATCTGGCATAGAATAAAATAAAAGGCTAGCTTTTTCCTTATCATCAATTTTAACATCAAGGAAACTTACTGATTAAAGAATTGAAGTAGTTGAAGTGTTCTTGAACTGATGCTCTATCTTTCATCTTCAGGTTGTATAACTATCATCTGAGAAATTCTTATTCACCAATGACTTCCTTCATAGATGCCTTTCAGCTTCTCCCACAACCCTTTTTTGGTTGTCTCGGTTTGATGTTGAAAAATGATAGTATCCTCCAATAGTACGAATAGGTTTGTCGAAGCCATCTCATCTTTTTTTATAAACTACTTATCCATCATTCCTTTTAGCTTATCTTCTTTACCAAGGAGGATAACCTCGTACTTGTCTTTCACCAGCACCATATTCATCTTGAGTTTTCATGGTGCAAAGTTTGTTCAATTAAAGTATAGAATCCCAAACTTGGTTATGCTCTTTTCTGCCATTATGGTTATACTACACAAGCTTTTTTATGAACTTATGGCTTTGATCCCAATTATTATAAATAAAGGATCTTACACAGATAACTAAAAATAATAGATAAACTATAAGAAAAATAAAGTAGAAAAGAAATAGAAAAATAACATAAAAAATTTATAAGGTTCAGATAATAGTATGTTATTCCTACATCCTCGGATGGGACCTCCATATACATCTTTTATTAATTACGACATGAAATAATTAAAAAGAGAAAACAACCTCTAATTTCTTACCTTTCTCTCTCTACAATGAGAAAAAAGGATTGTGAAATCCAAATCCTAATAATACAAAAGAAAAAGAATCCTTAGAGAGTTAGAACCATCCCTAGATGTTTGTATACAATAATAAAATCCAATGGACATATATGTATATGTGTGTATGTATTTATTTGTATATATACATATATACATATATATATATATATATATGTATTTTGGCAACTTTTGTTGAGTTTTAAAAGGACTCGAATTATTATCCTTATTAATTTAAACTATTAATATTTCTATCCTCATCTCACTTCCTACTTGTTTGAATTTATCTTAATCAATTCTTTTAGTGTTTTAGTATGATGTGACTTCATTAACTAACATCAATAACAAAAAATAGCAAGGAAAACCATTACTTATTTTATTTTAAGATAAATTATAGAAACACCCCCTCAATTTTAGCTTAATTTCACTTACACCTTCTTAATTTTAAAAAGTATCAAATTAGTGATTCAAGATTTCAAGATATTCTAATAAGATCCTACCATTAGTCTCTGTTAACAAAATGATAACATAATTAACTATTACATGATACCATTATTTTATTAAATAATCAAAAAACCTTCTCCTCTTTCCTCCTTTTAATCGCTCCCCTCCTTCTCCATCAATGTCCCTCCTCCTCTTCCAATCATACCCTTCTCCTCTTCGTCCTCCTTTAATCATATCATTATCCTCTTCTTCCACATCTTTCCTTCTCTTCAATTGCTCCCATCCTCTTTTGCCATTGATGTCCTTCCACCCTCCTCCTTCCTTCTCACCCTCTCCTCCTTGTCATTTTTCTCTCTCATCTTTTTTTCTCTTTCTCCTTCAATCACACCCTTCTCCTCCTCTCCTTCCTCCTCCTATAATCCTACCCTTCTCCTCTTTTTCCATCTCTTTCAATCCACCCATGAAGCCTGCAACACCGCCCTCCCCTTTCATGCCAGCCTTTGTGAACCCGCCCTCCTTCATAATGGCTCTCTCTGTCTCCGTCCCTTTCTCACTAGCAATCCCTCGTTTCTTCTTTTTCCATTCTCCTCACCCCTTCTCTCTCCTCTTTCTCCCTTCTCCTCTTTCTCTAATCCCATATTTTTCTTTCTCTCATTCCTTCTCCTCCTCGTCTAATCCCAAGATTCTTCTCGTCTTTATCCAATTGCATCTATGAGGCATTTAACACCACCCCTCCCCCTCCATGTTGACCTCCATGGCCCCGCTCGTCTTGTCCATGGTGGCTCCTTCCACCTCCATCCATTTTCTGTCAGTAATCATTCCTTTCCCCTCCTCCCTTTCCTCCGCACCGAATTCTCCTTCCCGTCATCCTTCTCACTCTTCTTTCACCCTCCTCCAATCCCACTTTTTTCCTTTTTTTCCATCTTTCAATTCTCACCCCTCTTCCTCTTATCCTCTATAGAACTTATCTTCGATTATATGTAGGAGAACAGAACATAAAATAATAAATAAAATAAAAGATCAAATCATATATACCTTAAAAGTATGAGAATCCATGATCTTTATTGCAGCATCCTACAAAAGAAAAAAACAGCTATAGGGTTTAGGTCTTCCTCTCTATCTCCACCTTATGCATGCCTCCTTATTGGGATAGGTGCCCTCTTAGAAACATGAAAAAAAACTTATTCTTAGGTATTTTCACAGGCAAAAATATATAGAAGTGGAGAGGACTTAGTTCAGTTAGTAATGTGAATGAGTTAACCCATTATAGAACCCATTAATCAAATTAGGCTTACATCGATATTTGTTACATAATATAATTAAGACAATTGGATCCAAATAATAACATGATCATAAAAATTATAAACTCCTTGACCATTCATTCAGACAATAATTTATCACATATTTTAAAATAAAATCAAAATCAGAATCAGTCCATAATCAATAGAAGCCCATTTTATCAGAATTTCTAATATCCTCTTCCTCCTCTAATCCTACCATTCTCCTCCTCTTCTTTCTTCTCTTCTAATCCTACATATAGACCTTGAACACCACCCTTCCCTTCTATAGTAGCTTTTTCCATCTTCACTCCTTCCTTGCCCGCAATCCCTCCTATATGAGTGAGGGATATTTTTTGTCCATTCTAATGGCAATCTTATGCTATCAATATGACTGTCGGGACCATACTAAAATATCTTGAAAATTTGAAGGGGCATTTTGATATTTTTGAAATTGAGAGGATGTAGCAGGGGTTCAAATGGGTCGGATTGGGTCATGAGTGACCCCAATCTGATCCGGTTCTTTGATCGAGTCCTAATATTAGTTCCAGATCCAACCCATTGGATTGGATCGGGTTGGGTCCACTATCAAAATTTTTAACCTAACGGATTATTCGGGTTGGATAGGATCTATAAATAACCCTATTCTAATCTAAAAAAATTAGATTTAGATATGATCTGGATAAAATATAGATAACTATATTTTAATTATTACATGACCAACTATTATTAACCATAAAAAAGATAATAAATAATATTATTTTTAAAATAAATTAAGATATAAAAATAATTATAACTCTATCTCTATGTTAAACATAAGTTTATAAAAAAAATTATAACTCTATCTCTATGTTAAAAATAAGTTTCATACAAGTTTTAAATTATAATTTAAAGGTTCAAATAGGATTGATGTGGCTAGACTGCTGGCGTGAAGCCCTTGTCAGATCCAATCAAATGTCACGTGGGTGGAAGTTGCCATGTCAAACCGCTCTCTCCGAGCTCCTTCGTCAGGTGGCTCCCTCGAGGTCGAGCCTATCTCGATCGAAGTCGAGCTCCTGCTCTCTCCGAACTCCTTCACCAGGTGGCTCTCTCGAGGTCGAGCCCACCTCGGCCGAAGTCGAGCTCCTGCTCTCTTCGAGCTCTTTCGCCAGGTGGTTCCCTTGAGGTCGAGCCCACTTTGGCCAAAGTCGAGCTTCTGCACTCTTTGAGCTCCTTCCCCAGGTGGCTCTCTCGAGATCGAGCCCATCTCGGTCGAAGTCGAGCTCATGCTCTCTTCGAGCTCCTTCGCCAGGTGGCTCTATCGAGGTCGACCCCACCTCAGCCGAAGTCGAGCTCCTGCTCTCTTTGAGCTCCTTCACCAGGTAGGTCCCTTAAGGTTAAGCCCACCTTGACCGAAGTCGAGCTCCCCCGCCAGGTGGCTCCCTTGAGGTCGAGCCCACCTCGGCAGAGGTCGAGCTCTCTCCCCCCTCAGGCCAAGCTCTCCTCGGGCAAGGGGTCCGATAGCTGAAAGTCAAGGTCCCAAGGTACCACCTCTCTTGGACGGCGGATCGCCGCCCAAGGACCATGGAAGGGCACCCTCGGGATGCCATTATCACCCTCGCTGTCGCTTACACCAGATAGGAAAGAGCACCCCGACCGAGGCATTGCACTCCCAACCAACCTTCTACTCCACCCGAAAGAGGAAATCGCTCTGGAATATTCAAATCCAAGGGGCGGCTGTCCCCCGATCAAGGATCTGCCAAGTTTTCCAAAATGGAACGACCAGGAGGGAGGTCAGAGCTGGTAACATAACTACTTATCATGAATAAGGGAGGTGCTTGAGTGCACGGAATGAAGTATTGTCAGAAGTTGACCTTCCGGCGCCTGTAAAGGGGAAAGATCCCAAGGTAAGCCGCTGGGAGGAAACCTGGTCTAAAAGGACCCTCCTAAGGTTTCCAATACAAGGTAAGCAAGTCTAACCCAAGTGAGCAAGGGAGAGGGCAGCACATAGGAGAGGAACCGAGAAATCGAGCGCTTTGGGCTACCGAAGACTCACCGGAAGGGTCTTGACGAACACAGCCACAAGGCTCGAGTTCTCCTCAGCTGCTTCTACCTCAGCCCATTCTCTTTATTTCAAACCAAATCTCCTCCAAGTATGGAGTCCAAGCAAAGGGGCCCATAGGGAAGGATCTGTTCTCCTATATCATCATTGACTTGATCATCAGAGTACCTTCGCCGGGATCCCCGACCCGGGTCTTCCTTGTTTTGCAGGTCCGGGGCACAGGCAGGCTCCCGTGCTACGAGGTCGGCATCCAAGGTCAGCTTTCAGCTACAGGCCATGACGGTGTAGGCGGCAACATGTATGATACTATAGTATTAGCATGTTCGAGTTAGGTCAGGTCGGGTCGGGTCCAAATTCAATAAATCCAGATCCTACCTGAAAAATGAAATGGATCTAATTTTAGGACCCGACCCGGATCCATGGGTTTCTAAAATAGATTGGATTGGATCTGCATGGGTTGGGTCAGATCGAGTCACGGGTCAACCCAATTTATTTGCAGCCTTAGATGTAAGTATAATCAAGTTAAAATTGAGAAAATATTTTTATAATTTATTTTTTATTTTCATCCACCACATCATTGGTGTTGCCGCCAAGATCGCCGTAGCTCGTAGCTGCTATTGACGTCGGGTCGCCCCTCGTCTCTTCGGGACTGGTCTGCGCTTCAAGACCTACAAAACATGGTCAAATACCCGGACCGGGGATTCTGGCGGGGGCACTCTGACGGTCAAGTCAGTGACGATCCAAGGGAACAGATCCTCCTGGTCGAGCCCCTTTAGATGGACTCCATGCTAGGAGGAGTGAATGTGGTGTGAGTAGAATGCAAGTGTGCTGGAGAAGGTGATGGTCAAGGTGAATCGGAGGTGGCTCTCCTATGTGACATCGCCCTCTTACTTGCTTGAGTGTGTTGGAGTATGTCTGTTACTATTGTTTGTTTTATTCGTTAACTCCCCTCCTGGGAGTGCCGATGGCTCTTTTGAATCCAGGTGGTTGCTAAACGCCTACCTCAGGATCTTCCCTGTGTCAGCAGGTGCGTGCGGCGGTATTCCGTACTGTGGATGGGACGTCTTTCTTGATTCGTGATAGGGGAACCTGCTATGCACTTTGACATTCCTTCCGGTCGCTCCGTTTTGGAAAACTTAGCAAGTCCTCGATCGGGGGGCCGCCATCCCCGGGATTCGAATCTCCTAGTTGACCTTCTCTTTCGGATGGTGCAGGTGGTTGGTGGAGAGCGTGGCACCTCGATCAGAGAGCTTCTTTCTTCTCTAGTGTAAGTGGCAGCTGTGGGCAGTTATTACGACCTGGTGGGCGCTCCTTTGCGATCCTTGGGCAACTCGCTGGTGTCCAGGGGGGACGGTGTCGCCCCTTCAGTTGCTGGTGCCTTTGTCCGAGGTGGAGGCCGAACTGGAGAGGCAGGGCTCGACTCCGGCCCAGAGGGCTCGACCTCGAAGGGGCTCCGCTTGGCGGAGGAGTGCTGGGCTCGACTCTGGACTAAGGGGCTCGATCTCAAAGGGCTCGATCTGGCGGAGGAGGGCAGGGCTCGACTCTGACCCAGGGGGCTCGACCTCGAAGGGGCTCCGCTTGGTGAAGGAGTGCTGGGCTCGAATCTTGACCAAGGAGCTCGACCTCGAAGGGCTCGATCTGGTGGAGGAGGACAGGGCTCAGACTTCGAAGGGGCTCCGCTTGGCGGAGGAGTGCTGGGTTCGACTCCGGACCAAGGGGCTCGACCTCGAAGGGCTTGATCTACCGGAGGAGGGCAAGTCGCGACTCCAGCCCAGAGGGCTCGACCTCGAAGGGGCTCCGCTTGGCGGAAGAGTGCTGGGCTCGACTTCATACCAAGATGTTCGACTTCGAGGGATTCGATCTGGGGGAGGTCACTCGGGTCCGACCTAAGCATCCCGGACTCGTGAGAGCCGACCTGGTGGACGACAGAGCTCGGCTTCGACAGGCCACCTCGATATTATGAAGGAGCTCGGCCTGGCAAAGGAACCCGAGAAGGAATATCCGGTCTGACAGCCTTCTCTAACACAGCGTTTGATAGGTATTTCATGTCAGCGATCCTGACACATCAATGAAAATTGGCACAACAGATATTAGAGTGGATAAAATATGTACCATATGCCCGTATCTTTGAATTTACTGCAACCTTCCGACTTCTCTCCATTGGCACTAATTATTTGTAAATACGAAGGCTTTCCTTCCGACTCCTATGTGACTAGGGATCTGAAGCAGCGATGCGTTATTTTGAATCCGTGGTGGATCCCAAGATTGATGGCTATATTTTTTCTATTTCTTTCAGGTAATCCAGCCGTATTTGACCCGCTTTTGTTGGACAACCAGCCAATCATCTATTGTTCGTGCAGGCAAACGTTATGGAACCAAAAGAACTTATCGCATCGTCCGCATGTGCTGCTCAAGTCGGCTGCTTCATATTTTATCCTGATTTTTCATAGCTCCGAACATTGAGCTGTCCTCTGAAAATTGAAGTTGATTTTTTTAATAAATAAAAGGGATAGGAGAGAAAAATCCCCTGCTATAACCGTCTCCATAGGACTCCCATCTTGCCATGCTATGTTTGACTCCCTGCCATTCGAAAATAAGTACGTCAGTTTGATTATTGTCATAATAGAATGCGCTCTCTTATTTTTTTTTAAAAAAAAAATTAAAATTTAATCAAAATATTCATAGATCACGTCCCGAATTCGTAATCAAAAAACGTGAGTACCGGTCAAATGTGCTATCACCTTGATTTTTTTTATTTTTTTTAATTTTTTTTTTCCATCCATCGAGACAACTCGCTCGCCCAGCCAAGCTGCAACGTACTCCGGTCCACTAACCAGTGATTTTTATAATACGTGATCTAACGCCGTCTCGAGTGTTCCTTGTCAGAAGTTGTGTGCGTCCTAATTGGTCCAAGAAAGCCACCGAACCTGTATTTTCTAAAAAAAAAAAAAAATTATTACGTATTTCTTGGCATTTATTTATTTATTTAATTTTTTAGGCTTCAAGCTACGTGGACTGGAGCCTAAATACGATCGTTATCCTGAGGTACCAGCGCGATTGATAAGTTGGGAGGATGACAGCTAGCACCGACATTTTGGAGGGAGCGTAACGGATCGGATCTTGGTAGAGAAGCATCCGCATTTTGGACCTCATACGTTTACCTTATTTAGCTGGCTGAAAGGATGCCGAAAAAGTTCCTTCCAATAAAGAAGAAACGTCGAAATTTCTAGTAAAAATTCAAGGGACGCAGTTATGCCATCCCGATAACGAGCAGGTATATATAATAACGAGTTTTCTACCGCGTGAAAAGCACCATCCCATCCGAGTTGATGGCCACTCCATATTTTTTGATGAACTAAAAAGAGAAAAAATTAGATTTTTGAACGTGGTCACCTTCTGACAATTTCTTAATTTTAATTAAAAAAATATTTGATACATGATATATATTAATCTTTTCGCAGCCAGTTTATTTTAAAAATTAAAATTATACGGTGATAATTTAAATAGCAGTACTATTCAATAAAAAAAAATAGCAGTTGTATGAGATGATGACTGGAGACGACGTTTGGGCTCAAACCGCTGCAACAATTGAGGACAAACTACACATGCACCCGGGGACGGGCAGGCACAGCCTCGCAAATAGCTAATACCATGCGGTAGGTCATGTACGGCGGAAATTAAAGAGAAACTGGTCATTGGAAAGCGTCTCATGACGGACTGGTACGTCATACCGGAGCTGCAACAGAATATAAGAATAATAATATAAGTTAACTCAGCTAACTGTCACCATTTATCGTAAATACAACTGAAAATGAAAACGGAAAGGATTAGATTGGATACCAAATTTTCATACCCATACCTATTTTATTATTTATTTTATTTAACAAATATGTGTACACATATTGATCATATATAAAATTTAATATTTATGTTTATTTTAAATAAATATTTGAATATCTAAAATATGAATAATTAAATTTTATAATCATAAAAATATAAAAAATATTATTAAATAAATAATGAACAGAGTTAATAATATTTTAACATAATTATTTATTTTTTTAAAAAATATTAATATTATATAAAATTAAATATTATTAAAATAGATTCAAAATTTTAGATATTGATTGGATAGTTGTTTATTCATATTTATAATTTTTTAATAAATATTGTTATATACGTCCGATCGGATCCGAGATTGAGCCGGACAAGGCATTCGACGACCGGTTGAGACGGATTGAAGCCCTAGCCGGTCGGCTTCCTCGGAGGCCCGGATGCATCCCACTGAGGGCCCATGAGCCGATCGGCCATTGGACTATTGTCCCAGGGAAGCCGACTTTAGGGAAGGTGATCGATCACTTAAGAGCCGACCAACCAAGAGGCTGACCAACTTGATCCACGTTCGGGAGAACGCCTGAGGGTTTCGGAAGATTTCCTCCAGCTTGTGTCGAAATTCTGTTGCAATGGATTCTTCGACGTGGCCACGATCCTGTGCCACCTGGCCTTTTCTTTTGATCCTCTCGGGGGCAGATTCGAAACTTCGTCTCTACCCTCTAACAAATTTTGGCAGTATCTCATGCCCATGAAAGGTGCTCAGGAAACCTTCACAGAGATAAGAGGCTCTTTCTCTTCCACTCTGCGCTTTTCTTTGACTCTCTCCATTCTGTTGCTCCAAACCCCTCGCTAACTTAAGCATCGGAGTGTCCTCCCGTCGGAGGATCTCCGGCACCCAGGGGACCTTTTGCAGGTTGGCCGATCGAGGAGTTTACCCGCACAGCAGGCAGAGCTCGGTCCAGGAGTGAGCGCAGCAACAAATATAAACATAAATATAAATATTAATCAGGTATTTAAAATTTTATTTATATTTAAATAAATTTAAATATAAAAATAAAACTAGAACGGGTCCGTTGGTTTTCATCTTGTACTTTTCGAATCAACCAAGCATGCCTCAATTTTACTTTAATGGAACGGTGCATGTCACCGTTTTCCGGTTAAAAAATAAATAAAATAAAATAAAAAGTTTACGGAAAAGTCGACCTTTTCCTCGAAGGAGCTGCTGGTGGTGCAAGGATACATCGAAAACGGTGGAGCCAGGGCGGAAGCAGAAACGGGGGCGGAGGTGGTTGCCGTTGGTTCGTTAAAAAACTGTCTCCTATTTTAGTCGAGGAAAATATAAACTGTGAGATCCAGATCCAGATCCAAGAGCCATGTGAACGATGATGGGGGAAGTGCTAAGCAAGGGCACATGCAGCAACCGCAAGTTGCTGCCGTTCTCAGTGCTGATGTACGTGGTGGAAATGTAGGAAGGAAAGACGAAAGTCAGAGAATCCGGTCTATATATACCCATGTAGCACGCTCCAAAGTACACCGATCTTCAGCATCGATACTTGCGATGTGGTAATGTATTTCTCTACGATGCATCTTAAAATAACATTGCCTCCGAGTTAAGAATGATATCCTCTTCCAAATTTGGTCTCTGATCATCACCATTCAAATTTAAAGATGCAAATGTATCGGATTGGACCGGAACATGAGTGATCCAAATCTAATCCTATTCTTTGATCAGATCTTAATATTAGATTCGGACCTAATTTACTAGAAAATCGAATCAGATCGAATCGGATATGTTATCAGAATTTTCAATCCAACGATTCATTCGAGTTGGATCGAGTCCATAAATAATCCAATTCTAATTTAAAAAATTTGGATATATATATGATTCGGATAAAATATAGACAACTATATTTAATTATTACATAGTCAACTATTATTAACCATAAAGTAGATAACAAACATATTATTTTCAAAATAAATTAAGATATAAAAATAATTATAACTCTATCTCTATGTTAAAAATAAGTTTCATACAAGTTTTAAATTATAATTTAAAGGTCTAACTACATATCATCCTAATACTATTAGTATTTTCGAGTCGGATCGGGTCCAAATTCAGTAAATTCAGACTCGACCTAGAAAATAAAATGGGTCTAATTTTAGAATTTGACTCGGATCTACAGGTTTCTAAAAATATATTGGATCGGATTTAAATTTGTCGGGTCAGGTTGGATCATGGGTCAACCCGACCCATTTACAACCTTATTCAAATTTGAGATTCAAAAATTTTAAAAAAAAAAAGTTGAAGCATATTCTGATATTTTTAACTTGTATAAGCAATAGTTGTATATCCCTTTTTGAATTTGAGAATTGAACAATGTGCTTCTAAGCTCCTCTAAAAAAATAAACAAATTCTAAAACCGAGAATTTAGAGATATTTTTAGAAATTTGGTAGAAAAAGACCTCTCTTTTTTCCGTTGGGAATGTTTAGTGACCAATTTATAGTTTTTGTTTAAATAAAAATTAGAAGTTTTTGACATTTTCTTGCTTTATCTTGTTATTTGAAGTAAATACGTCACAAAATATTAATATGCTTCGAAACCAATTGCAGCCAATATCATGGATTGACCAATAAAAGTTCGCCATGCGGCTACAGGCCCATTAACACGAGCCCGTCACGTGGCCGACCCTACAATTGCATAGAAAGGTTTTTTTTTTTTTTTTTGTTAAACAAAAGAGGAAAGAGTTAGATCCTGGCATGGCAATCCCTAAACGGTTTCTCATCTCAACCGAAAAATATTCGATATACGGTCCATATTAATTTTTTTTCAGATATTTTTCACTCACAAATAAATGGATGATTATCACTGACGCTAGCCGAGTGAATATGATTTATTATATATATATATATCTTTAATTTTTTCACTTGACAGACGCTCTATAATTATTTTATTATTTTTTTAATTTTATTTTTAAATATTTTTTTATTTTTAATTTTAATTTTAATTTTATTTTTTTTTTATCAAAATATGTCCAAATCATAGAAAGCCTTTCTAATTCCAAACTATTCCATCAACGGACAATTTTCTTAGCCCCGTGACATGTTGTGGTACGCGTGGACGAGACGTGTGAGTGAAATGCCCGGGCATGATTTTTGAGCCAGACCTACGATTGGTTACCATAAATGGCTAGTTCATGTGCTCTATTTGCTTAATGTTAGGCATTAGCCCTTGCTTATATAAACTATGCTCAAGGGAACCCAGTAAAGTTTTCTAGGCTTACCGCTAAGGCGGTTGCCCAATTGATAAAGACTATACTCAGAAAATCCAAAAATTTTTTTGGGATCCATGATAATTGGCATGAATGATAGATCAAGGTCTTTTCTTTTATCCCTGTTCTACTAGTTGCTGACATTTTAGTGATGTCAGGTTGACGTACTCAACATTAGATGGAAAGAGATTATGCGAATCTGAACGTCTTGCATCAAACATTACTTCACAGGATGGGAACCTGCAGGGATAGGTATACCGGGATTTATTTCTCTATCCCTATTCTCAATCAAAAAAAAAAAAAAAATCTAGGCTCGATAGAAATTAATCTAGCATATAAAAATAAATTTATTATATTTGGTATAAAAGATAGATTATAAAAAATTAATGGAACCCATATTTATTTTTTAGAAGGAGAAGATAAAATAAATACCATGAAAAATTGATGTTTGATAAATTTTCAAGTGATAATAATTCATGCTTGACAAAAATATCTTCAATAAATTATGAATCCCATGTGTTGCCGCCAAGATCGCCGTGGCCTGTAGCTGTTGTCGGCACCGGAGTGCGTGACTTGATGCTCTTGGGAGGTCCCGTCCTGCAAGACCTGCAAAAACTGGGTTAGTGACCCGGGCCGGGGATTCCGGCGGGGGCACTCCGACGGTCAAGTCAGTGACGATCCATGGGAATAGATCCTCCTAGTCGAGCTCCTCTTGATGGACTCCATGCTAGGAGGAGTTAATGGTATGAGAATAAGATGAAAGTGTGTAGGAGGATGACGGCGGAGCTAGAGGGATTTTCTGCGTAACCGCTCCTCCATTATTTTCTTAGAGTGGTGGTGGTGCGTCGCTCTTCTGGTTGAGCTTGCACTGGTACTGCGTTATTTTTCATGTTACCTCCCCCTTCGGGGGTGTTGATTGTTCTTTGTAGTCAAGGTGACCGTTGGGCGTTTGCCTTGGGATCCTCGTTGGGTTGGCAGGCGCGTGTGGCGGGGTACCGTGCCGTAGACGGGACGTCTTTCCTGACATGCGGTAGGGGAAACTTCCATTCACTCTGACATTCTCTCCGGTCAGCCCATTCTAGGAAGCTTGGCAGAGCCTCGATCCGAAGGCCGCCACCCCCGGGGTTCGTGCCCTCTGGCTGGCCCATCCATCTGGTAGTACGGACGACTAGTGGAGGGTGCGGTGTCTTGATCAGGGCGTTTCCTTCATTTATGGTGTAAGTGGCGGGCAGGCAGTTATTGCGGTATGGTGGGCACTGCCCCATGGTCCTTGGGTGGCTTACCGGCGTCCTGTGATGATGGTACTGTCCTCCTGCCTGCAGTCGCTTTTGCCCGAGCTAGAGACCGAGCAGGGGAGGCACGGCTCGATCTGGCGGAGGACAGGGTGCGAGCCCGGTCCAGAGGGCTTGGCCTCGAAGAGGCTCCACATGGCGAAGGAGGGCTGAGCTCGACTCCAACCACGGGGCTCGATCTCCGAGGATCTCGCTCTGGAGGGCAGAGTGCGGGCTCGGTCCAGAGGGCTCGGCCTCGAAGAGGCCCCACGTGGCGGAGGAGGGCTGACCTCAACTCCGACCACGGGGCTCGATCTCTGAGGGTCTCGCTCTAGAGGGCAGAGTGCGGGCCCGGTCCAGAGGGCTTGGCCTCGAAGAGGCTCCACGTGGCGGAGGAGGGCTGAGCTTTACTCCGACCACAGAGCTCGATCTCCGAGGGTCTCGCTCTGGAGGGTGCCACTCGGCTCCAGCCTAGGTGTCCTGGGCTTGCGGGTTCGACCTAGCGGAGGACGGAGCTCGGCTTCGACGGTGGTCCCGTTGTCCTGGGGGAGCTCAGTCCGGCGAAGGAATCCGAGCAGGAGGACTGACGCGGTGGCTCTCTTTGACGTGGCGTCTGATAGCTACCCCACGTCAGTGGTCTTGCCACATCATTTTCCCCCCACTCCCGAGGCCCATTAGTGTGCGGCGCTCGGGCCGAAGGGAGTAATTGTGACGCTAACATGGAAAGGCGAAAATCTGGCACAATGATGGCCATGATTGCTGGCGCTCCGTGGGATGGTCCTGCAGGCCAGTGCGGGGGTGCCACGTGGCCACGTCCAAGGAACAGTTAATGTTGGCATAGAATTCAGAGCGACCGGGATGCCTTTTTCATCGATGGCCGGCACGTGGCTTGAATCCGTTGCAAGGGAGGTCGCAACGGTACGGATACATTGGGTCATTTCGAAATGAAAAGAAGTTTTTACCCAAGATATCAAATCTTTTGAATTCTCCGCGCCCGCTACAATATCCGAGCTTTCTTCTCCCTCACAGTTGCCTCATATCTTCTAAGGAACAAGGTTAGTTCGCTCTTTCCTCCCCCTTCGCCAGAGTAAGGTCCTTCCTCCGAGTCTAGGGTTTCTCTCGGGTCGAGTCCTTTGCTTCTTCTTTCTTTGGGGATGTCTCGTTTTGGCCCGGGCTTCCACCCTTCCACCAACCAGGGCAAGGCTGGTCCTTCCTAGCGGAGGCCGGCGTCTCCTACTTCTTCTGGTGAGGAGGAGGAGGATGCGACTCGTTTTGAGTTTAGCAGGAGGCGCCCTCCTGGTCCAGTGCTCATCAGGGAGCCAGAGTCCGGTCCTTCTCAACCTTCTCTTCCTCCTCCTTCTTTCTGAGCCTGTTTCTGAGCTCGTCCGATCCACAGGTCCCGAGGGTATCGCCTCGACGATCACCAGCAAGGAACTGGGGACCATTCGGGACGTCTATTGCATTCCACATTCTGTTTGGCTTTTGATCTCTCGTTCGGGGGAACGGGTCACTTCCAGTGGCTCGGGCCGTGTTGCCTTTTATGAGGAGACCATTTCAGGGGATCTCCGCTTTCCCTTCCATCCATTCTTCATGTCCGTCCTGAGTAACTACCATTTGGTCCCAGCTCAGTTAATTCCAAACGCCATTAGGATCATTTTCTTCTTTGTTGTACTTTGTCACCTCCACGGGTTTGTTGCGCGGTTCTCTCTGTTCAGGGCTTTCTTTGCCCTGAAGCACCACCCGACTGAGGATAGGTGGTGATCCTTGCTTCCTACCTGAAGGGCATTAGGTTTGAACTCTCCTCTTCCGTCAAGGGATGGAAGAGTAAGTTCTTTCTTGCCATGGTTGAGGGGGTTGATTAGGTCTGGAGTGACCCTGACCAGTCCCCCAACCGAAACTCTGTGGTCGATGCAGCTGACCGGGATGACTACAAGCAGCTCCACACCGCCCAGATTCCTCCTCTCGAGGTTCTGTTGTCAGAGCAGAACCTCTCCGAAACCGGGGTCGACCCAACAAATGGGTTGGGTGAGTTTGACCTGAACTTCTCTTCTTCTTTTCTCCTTGTACTGCTTTCTGCAGGCTCTGACTGTCACGTGGCTTGCGTGCAAGGATGATTTTCATGGAGAGCGACATGTTGGCGATCACCCGGAAGAGGTCGCCAACCGAGCTGGTCGAGGAGCCTCCGTTGAGGTGAGTCCGGGGTGAGGGCGCATCTGCGGCCACTCCCCCCGCGGTGGCCGACCAGAGTCGACCGGCGACCGAAGCTGCTCCTGCTACGCCGGGTGGCCAGAGTTTGGGGACGACTAGAACTGCCCCCGCGCCAATGGAGAAGGCGACATATGCGGCACCGGGGCCAGTCCAGGGGGCAGTCCGGAAGGTCCCGGAGCGACACAGTCGCCATGGAGCGACCCATGCCGTTGAGCCCGAGGTTGTTGCCCGGGCAAGGGCCGCAGCTACTGCCACTACATCCCCCAGTCCCCCAAGTCTGGCTGTGATCAAGGTCGGGGATGAGGAGGTTCGGGCCGGGGTCAAGACCGTGACTGAGGCACCTCCTGCACGGGCGTTAGGTCCTCAGCCTGCCCCCGGGGGCCCTACCATTGGTGGGGCAAGCCACCCATCCCCGAAGAGAGTAGGAGGGAGGAGGCGTGGCACCGACTTCCTTTCAAGATGGGTCCGGAGAGTTCTTTCCTCCAGAGCCCCTCGCTAGCCGAACACAGGATGGATTTTTCAATCCAGTCATGCGATCGGCAGGAGATGGCTGGGCTGCGACTGGATGATGTGCTCCGCGCCATCTTCTCCTAGCTCTATTCGGTGAGTTGCTTTACTTTTCTTTCTCTCTTCTTCTTTTTTTTTTGGCTGACCTTTTACATGGTGCAGATCGGTACCGAGGCCCTCTTCATCAGGGCCTGCTATCGAAACTGGGAGCGCGGTGAGCAGCAGCGGGTGGCCGAGATCGAGGCGTTGAAGGCCGATCTGAAGGAGAAGGCCGGGGTGAATGGGGCGCTTGAGCAGAAGGTCAAAGACCTAGAGAAGCAGCTCGCCGATGCTGAGGGGCGAGCAAAGAAGCTCATGGAATGTCTCGACCTAGAGCGGGGCCGCTCGAGGAAGAGCGCTGACGAGCTCTCCCTCGCCAAGAAGAAGCTGAGATGGTACAGTGTCGAGACTGATCGACACAAGGAGACTACTCGGTCTGCTCAGGCCGAGCTGGAGGCAAAGAGGAAGAAGTCGGCTGCAGTTGAGCGGGCGATAGAGGCGGCAACCAAGTCAGCAAAGGCGGCTAGGATGGAGGCTGCCGATGCAAGGAAGGAGGCCATCGGGGCCAGGAAGGATGCTAAAGAGGTCGTCGCCAGGTACAAGGTCTCGGAGGAGTTCATCGCCAAGATTCACTAAACGGTGTCAGACTCCTTCTACAAAGGCTTTATATTCCTATGTGGCCAGGTCGAGGCAGTCGCTCCTGATGAGGACCGCAAATGCCTCAGGTATCCTTTGGCCTCGGATGCGGAGCCTGGCCAGGAGGCAGTCGTTGAAGAAGCTGTGGCCTCCGAGCCTTCGCCACCAGTCGAGGCCGAGACTGGACCACCTGAAGCCGGAGTCGATCAGTCAGAGGTTCCCGGAGATGGGACCTCTCAGCCTCACAACCCAGTGGGGGGGGTCAGCCAAAGTAGAGTAGTTTTCCTTTCTTTTTGTTTTCTCTCTGTACTTGGTTGGGGTCACCTGGCATGTCGGGGGCCCGGAAAATGTTTGTAACTGACTTCTGTTAATAAAGTTTGAATCTTCCTGCTACTTGTTCATTGCCTAGTTCTTCCCTCTTTTTCTCTTTCTTTCCTTCCCCTCTCTCTCTTCCCTCTTTTTTTTTCTTTTCTTTCTTTTTTTCTTTTTTTTTCGAGATGAGTAGGGAGATCATAGAAGAGGGTCTCACCTTGCCTAAGATTTAACTACCAGGCTTTGGTGTCGGCAAGTCGGGTGCAAGATTCTGGCAGTCGTGAGTAGTTGGGCTCAGAGATTCCTTGGCCAGAGAGCTGGGACCCGGTCCAAGGTGCCTGATAGCTGGGCTCAGGTCTTGAATGCCTTGGAGCTAGGCTCGAGGCCTTCCTGGCCGGAGCGCTGGGCCCCGGTCCAAGGGTTGCCTGAGAGCTGGGCTCAGGTCTTTCGTGCCTTGGAGCTAGGCTCGAGGCTTTTTCTTCCGGAGAGCTGGGCCCCGGGTCTTGGTCACCTGAGAGTTGGGCTCAAGCCTTGGTGCCTTGGAGCTGGGCTCGAAGACGTTAATGATTGAGAACGGCTTGGCTCGAAGGTCACTTGGCCGGAGAGCTGAGTCCCGATCTTGGGTTGCCTGAGAGCTGGGCTCAGGTCTTGGCATCTCAGAACTGGGCTCGAAGACGTTGATGATTGAGAGCAGCTTGGCTCGAAGATCCCTTGGTCGGAGGGCTGAGTCCCGGTCTTGGGTTGCCTAAGAGCTGGGCTCAGGTCTTAGCATCTCGGAGCTGGACTCGAAGACGTTGATGATTGAGAGCAGCTTGGCTCAAAGATCCCTTGGCCGGAGAGCTGAGTCCCGGTCTTGGGTTGCCTGAGAGCTGGGCTCAGGTCTTGGCATCTCGGAGCTGGGGTCGAAGACGTTGATGATTGAGAGCAGCTTGGCTCGAAGATCCCTTGGCTGGAGAGCTGAGTCCCGGTCTTGGATTGCCTGAGAGCTGGGCTCAGGTCTTGGCATCTTCGAGCTGGGCTCAGGTCTTGGCATCTTCGAGCTGGGCTCGAAGACGTTGATGATTGAGAGCAGCTTGGCTCGAAGATCCCTTGGCCGGAGAGCTGAGTCCCGGTCTTGGGTTGCCTAAGAGCTGGGCTCAGGTCTTGGCATCTCGGAGCTAGGCTCGAAGACTTCTTGGAGGTTTCCCTGTAAGGCAGACAGACACTCGTGCAAAAGGAAAACCATTATTATTATTATTGGGGGGAAGGCCTTACATTATTGATGGTATCTTCGCAGATTGCAGGCATTCCATGTTCGAGGAAATCAAACGCCGTCAAGATTCTCGAGGTAATAGACCCCCTGTGAGAGAACCTCAGCCACCTTGTAAGGACCTTCCCAGTTCAGCAAGAGCTTGCCGCACTCCCGGGGTTGAGATGCTTCTGCCCGGCATAGCACCAGATCTCCGGTCCTGAAGGCTTTTGGCCTGACCCGGGCATTATAGTACCGGGCTACTCGTTACCGGTATGCCGTCATTCGTATCCGGGCTTTATCCCTTGTTTCTTCGAGGAGATCCAAGTTGAGCAGGAGATGTGCCGAGTTCCGTGCTTCGTCATATTATTGCATCCTTAGCATGGGTACGCAGAGCTCAATTGGGATGACTGCCTCGGCGCCAAAAAATAAGGTTGAAAGGTGTCTCATCGGTTGCCGTTCTGGGCATTGTGTGGTAGGCCCACAGGATGCTTGGGAGATCTTCCGCCCACCTGCCCTTGACTTGGTCCAGCCTGGTTCTGAGCCCTTGAAGGATGGTCCGATTAGTCACCTCGGCTTCCTCGTTTGTCTGAGGATGTGCTACTGAGGTGAATCGGTGTTGGATGTCGTGCTCGGCGCAGAACCCTTCGAACTCTCGATTATCGAATTGTCGCCCATTATCGGTGATGATACAATGGGAAAGTCCGAAGCGGCAAAGAATTGACTTCCAGAAGAATTGACGGACATTGGCTTCTGCAATACGGGCTAGTGGCTTTGCTTCGACCGACTTGGTGAAGTAGAAGATCGCCACTAGCAGGAATCTTCGCTACCCTGGTGCAGGGGGAAACAGTCGCAAGATGTCCATTCCTCACTGGACAAAAGGCGAAGGGGCTGAGAGCTGGGAGATCGGCGCCGCCGGCTGGCGTTGTATGTTCGCGTGGCACTAGCATTTGTCGCACCTTTTAACGAAGTCGGCGGCATCCTCCCTCATGGTCTCCCAGAAGTACCCCTGACGAAGGGCTTTATAAGCTAGTGTTCTCCCTCCCACATGGTTCCCGTAGAGGCCTTCGTGTATCTCTTGGAGCACAAAGGTTGCCTCTGCAGGCCTGAGGCACTTCAGGAGCGGGTAGGAGTAAGATCGGCGGTAGAGCTGGCCCTCCATCAGAATGAACCGGGAGGACTTCTTCTTGACGAGGGCCGCTTCTACGCGGTCCTCGAGTAGGGAGCCGTCGACGATGTACCTGACATACTTGTCCATCCAGCTCGGCTCGGGGGTGACTTGATGCACCTCCTCTAAGCCTTCGTAGCTTGGACTTTCGAGGTACTCGATGTAGGCGCATCCGAGCGATGAGTCCGGTAGGGTTACGAGTCTAGACAGTGCATCCGTGCGTGCATTCTCCCCACAGGGGATGTGGAAGATGCTGAAGCACTGGAAACCCGTCATGCTCGAGCGGACCTACTCCAAGTACTTCATCATCTGGGTGTCCCTCGCTTCATACTCTCCGGAGACTTGTCCGGCAACCAGCTGGGAGTCGATGAAGACTTAAATTCTGCACACCCAGCTCGCGGGAGACTCTTAGACCCGCGAGGAGTGCTTCGTACTTCGCTTGGTTGTTTGTTGCGGCGAATATGAAGCGAAGGGCGCATTCTGTCACAACCCCATCGCTGTTGGTGAGGATGAGGCCTGCTCCACTCCCGCCAGAATTGGATACGCCATCCACGTGGAGGATCCAAGGTTCCTCCCCTGGCCCGGGCTCCGTTATTGTCTGCTCTGGCTCCTCGGCGAACCCGGTGCACTCGACCATGAAGTCAGCTAAGACTTGGGCCTTCTGCGAGGACCTCGGCTGGTATACTATGTCGAACTCGCTGAGCAGCAGGGACCACTTGGCCAATCTCCCAGAAGTCTCGGGATGGCTGAGTATGGCCCTCAGTGGCTGGTCCGTCATGACCACTATCGGGTGTGCTTAGAAGTAGGGCCTGAGATCCTTAGCAGACATTATTAGTGCAAAAATGAGTTTCTCGGAGCGAGTATACCTGATCTCCGCATCGCAAAAAAATTTGCTGGTATAGTATACCGACTTTTGAGATTTGTCCTCGTATGCACGGACGAGAATCGAGTTAACGGCTTCGGATGTGACCGCCAGATAGAGCAGGAGCTCCTCCCCCTCTTCCAGCCTGGAGAGCAACAAGGGAGAGGCGAGAAATTTCTTCAGCTCCTCGACGGCTGCACTGCACTCCTCCGTCCAGGTGAAGTCATGCATCTTGCACAATGCCTTGAAGAAGGGAAGGCAATGATCGACCGACCTCGAGATGAACCAGCTCATAGCAGTAACGCACCCCATCAGGCGCTGGACCTGCTTCTTAGTTGTGGGATGCTCCACATCGACGATCGCCTGGACCTTCTTCGGGTTCGTCTCAATGCCCCTCTAGGTGACCATGAAGCCAAGAAACTTCCCGGCTACCACCCCAAAGGCGCACTTCACTGGGTTGAGCTTCATCTGATGTTTCTGGAGGTTGTGAAAGTCTTCAACGAGATCGGTAACATGATCCGAGCTCATTTTGCTCATGACCAACATGTCATCCACGTATACCTGCATGTTCCGACCAATCTGATCTTTGAAGACCTTGTTAACCAGACGTTAGTACGTGGCCCTAGCATTCTTCAGACCGAAGGGCATCATCCTGTAGCAGTATGTCCCTTGGTCGGTGATGAAGGCGGTGTGCTCCTCGTCCTCCGGGTGCATACGGATCTGATTGTATCCGGAGAATAAATCCATGAAGGAGAGCAGCCTGTGGCCAGAGGTGGCGTCCACCAACTGGTCAATCTTTGTTAGAGAGAAGCTATCCTTCGGGCATGCTTTGTTGAGGTCGGTGCAGTCTACACAAATCCGCCACTTGCCATTATTCTTCCTTACTATCACCACGTTCGCTAGCCAACTCGGATATTGGGCCTCTCAAACGAAACCGATGGCTAGGAGTTTGTCTACTTCCTCCTTGATGGCTGCTTGCCTCTCCAGGGCGAAGCTTTTTTTTTTCTGTCCAATTGGCCTGTGCTTTGGATCAGCACTCAGTTTGTGAGTAATGATGTCGGGAGGAATACCTAGCATGTCCGCCGCTATCCAGGCGAACACATCCGCGCTTGCCCACAAGAACTCCAGTAGTTGAGCTCTTTCCTCCTCAGATAGCTGGGCTTCAATCTGCACCATCTTCGTGGGGTCGTTTCCAAGCGGATAAGAGAGCAGGTGCTGGATCGAATCTCCTCTAGGGTCTTGGGCCTTTTGGTCCAGATCATCTGCCTTGGGATCATCCTCGGGGACCATGACCCCAGGGAGGGTTTGAAAGCAGTGTTGCATCAGCTGGGATGCTCCCCTTATTTCTCTAACACCGTAGAGAATGGGGAACTGTACAAGTAGCCTCTTGGTGGAGACAACAGCATCGAGCTGATTGAGCCCGAGTCGGCCCATGATCACGTTGTAGGCGGAAGGAAGTCTTACAACCGTGAAGGTCATCATAACGGTGCTCTACCGAGGCGGGGTCCCGGCGGTGACCGAGAGAGTGATCTCTCCTTCCACTCTTACAGAATCACCTGTGAAACCGACAAGGGGGGGTGTGCACAGGTTTGAGTAGATCGGGAGAAAGATTCATCCTGGAGAAGGCATCGTAAAAAAGCACATCTATGGAGCTCCCACTATCAACCATGATGCGTTTTATAGGATGCTTCGCTATCGTCATCTCGACGACCATGGCATCATTGTTTATATTCTTCCCCTCGTCTTCCCCTTCCCTCATAAAGGGGAGTATATTCTCAAAATCCCTTGTCCCCCGGGCCTTCTTCGGCACGCGCGCGGCTCCCGAGGAGATCATGCCCACCAGCTTCTCGGTAAGGCGATTGTCGATGGCTGGAGCTGGCGGGAGAGCAACGAGTGCCTGGGATTCTACATGAGGTCTGCCCCCCACGAACCTTTTGAGGTAGCCCCTCTTGATAAGTTCTTCGATTTCCCACTTGAGGTTACGGCATTCCTCGGTGTCATGGCTGTGGTCGCGGTGAAAGCGACAGTACTTTGTTTTATCACGGCTGGTGGAGGACTTCATCGGAGGCGGGCATCTCAGATAGTCCTCCTCGCCTTCGATCTCCATGAAGATTTTTATCCTCGGGGCGAGAAGGGGGGTGTAACTCTCCTCGGGAATGGGAGCGCCCTTCGGTCTTGGCCCCCTCCAGGAGTTCGGAACCGGGGGCGCTGGCTTCCGAGTTTCGGGAGTCTCGATAGGGGTAGGCTTCATCAGTAGCTTCCCATCGAGCTCCCGCCTCATACGATCCACCTCCTCGGTGCGGATATAATTTGGGGCTCGGAGGAGGAGCTTGGAATAAGTCTTGGGAGGCTTCTTGTCGAGAGAGTAGGTCAGGCGGGAAGTCCTAAGCCCTCGCTTTAGTGCCAGCATGGCAACTGACTCATCAAGGGTGTAGATCTCCAACGCAGCGGCCTTGAAGCGGGCCACGTAGTCCCGCAGCGGCTCGCGGTCCTGCTGCCGGATGGAGAAGAGGCTGTCTGCCTCTCGTGGCAACTTTCGACAGGCATTGAAGTGGGCCACGAACTTCTGCCCCAACTGGACGAAAGAGTTGATGCTCTCCGGCTCCAAGCGGGTGAACCATACCCAGGCCGCCTTCCGGAGAGTAGCAGGGAAAGTGATGCAAAGGAGAGCGTCGGTGGCCTCCTAGACCCTCATGAGGGTCTGATAGCTTTCCAGGTGGTCTAGGGGGTCGATGGTTCCGTCGTAAGGATCCACCTGCGGCATACGGAACTGACTCGGAATCGGCTCCCTTTGGATTTCTTGGGAGAAAGGGGGACGGGCGTCATAGCCCGCTGCCTCGCTAGCTGAACCCGGCAGGTTGGCGAATCTGTGGGCCAACTCCAACTTGCAGTCATACTTCTCCAGGTGCTTCTCCGTCGCGCGCCTGATGGCTTCATCGGTGGACCACTCCGTCGAAGGAAACGGAGAAGGTGACATGGGTGCATGGCACCCGTGGCGGGGGGTCTTACTTTTCCTACCTCGGTGGGGCTTGGATGCTGCCCGCCCGAGATTTGGTGAGCGGCTCTCCCTGTCGGCAGACCACGCTCGTTGTCTTTTCGCCGGAGTTTGATAGCTACCCCAGTTATCAGTAATGGCCCACGGCTAAAAAGGCCTTCCTTGGAAGAAACGCAGGCTGTCGCGGGGGGCTGCGACATGGGCTGTGGGGGTCCCTGGCTACTGGTGGGTGGCCAAGGACCGGTACTAGTGCTGAAGCTGGCGCACCGCTGTGGCAAGGATCTGCATTTGCTGGGCAAGTGCAGCCAGCTGAGACTCCACCGGAGGTGGTTGAACCGGAGCTGATTGCCTCGCCTCTAGGTTGTGCAGGTTCCCCAAAGAGGGGGAGTCCCCTGCATGACTGGTGGAAGCCTCTCGCGCCCGCGTTGTCACTATCCTTTCATGGAACTTGCTTGTAGAAGAAAAAATGGAGGGGTCTTGAACTAGATCAAGGGCTGTTCACAGGAACACCCCCCTTCCTGGTGCGCCAATCTGTTGCCGCCAAGATCGCCGTGGCCTGTAGCTGCTGTCGATGCCGGAGTGCGTGACTTGATACTCCTGGGAGGTCCCATCCTGCAAGACCTACAAAAACTGGGTTAGTGACCCGGGCTGGGGATTCCGGTGGGGCACTCCGACGGTCAAGTCAGTGACGATCCAGGAGAACAGATCCTCCTGGTCGAGCCCCTCTTAATGGACTCAACGCTAGGAGGAGTTAATGGTATGAGAATAAGATGAAAGTGTGTAGGAGGATGATAGCGGAGCTAGAGGGATTCTCTGCATAACCGCTCCTCCTTTGTTTTCTAAGAGTAGTGGTGGTGCGTCGCTCTTCTGGTTGAGCTTGCACTGGTTCTGCGTTATTTTTCATGTTACCTCCCCCTTCGAGGGTGTCGATTATTCTTTGTAGTCAAGGTGACCGTTGGGCGCTTGCCTTGGGATCCTCGTTGGGTTGGCAGGCACGTGCGGCGGGGTACCGTGCCGTAGACGGGATGTCTTTCCTGACATGTAGTAGCGGAAACTTCCATTCGCTCTGACATTCTCTTCGGTCACCCCATTCCAGGAAGCTTGGCAGAGCCTCGATCTGAGGGCCGCCGCCCCCAGGGTTCGTGCCCTCTGGCTGGCCCATCCTTCTGGTAGTACGGACGACTGGTGGAGGGTGCGGTGCCTTGATCAGGACGTTTCCTTCCTTGCTGGTGTAAGTGGCGGGCAGGCAGTTATTGCGGTATGGTGGGCACTGCCCCGCGGTCCTTGGGTGGCTTACCGTCATCCTGGGGTGATGGTATTGTCCTCCCGCCTGCAATCGCTTTTGCCCGAGCTAGAGGCCGAGCAGGGAAGGCAGGGCTCGATCTGGTGGAGGACATGGTGCGGGCCCGGTCCAGAGGGCTCGATCTCGAAGAGGCTCCACGTGGAGGAGGAGGGTTGAGCTCGACTCCGACCATGGGGCTCGATCTCCGAGGGTCTCGCTCTGGATGGTAGAGTGCGGGGCCCGGTCTAGAGGGCTCGGCCTCGAAGAGGCCCCACGTGGCGGAGGAGGGCTGAGATCGACTCCGACCACGGGGCTCGATCTCTGAGGGTCTCGCTCTGGAGGGCAGAGTACGGGCCCGGTCCAGAGGGCTCGGTCTCGAAGAGGCTCCACGTGACGGAGGAGGGCTGAGCTTGACTCCGACCACGGGGCTCGATCTTCGAGGGTCTCGCTCTGGAGGGCGTCGCTCGGCTCCAGCCTAGGTGTCTTGGGCTTGCGGGTTCGACCTGGCGGAGGACGAAGCTCGGCTTCAACGGCGGTCCCCTTATCCTGGGGGAGCTCAGCCCAGCAAAGGAATCCGAGCAGGGGGACTGACACGGCGTCTGACGCGGCGGCTCTCTTTGACATGGCGTCTGACGGCTATCCCACGTCAGCGGTCTTGCCACATTACCATGTTTTGATATCTTTCCAAGTTTATTCAATAAAAAAAATTTATGAAAAAAATTAAGATGAAGATGGAATCATACGAAAAGCTATGTAATTATAGTCATCATATAATATCGTATTGAAAATGATAATGCTATATAGTGTTAAAAAGTTATTTTTATATTGATGAACATATTTGTGAATTTGGCCTTATTTCCATATAGAGTTATTTCTAACTAAATATAATAATTTTTTTCAATGTAATTTTTTAAATAATTTTTTCATATAACAAATAAAATAAAAATTATTTTTTTAATCATTTTTTAGATAAATAATTTTTAAAAATTATTAAATTATCTCGATATATCTCGACCAAATAGATTCTAAATTTTTTAAGCTCAATCTCAATTCCATTTTATCATCGTCCCTCTCACAACACCTCCATTATTCCTTAAATGGTAAGTCTGACTTCATCAAAGGGTCCACCATCAAGTGAACTTCTATCTGTGTTATTTCAAGTCGAATCTGATGCTGAAGTCAATCTGAGCTCACCATTTCTCACCTCTTCTATCTTGAAGACATGTAAGGGCCCCTTTTAAGTTGACTTTTCTAACCAAGGAAAGGAGTAAATTAGACTTGCTCACGACCTCATCAACTCAGCATCACGGACAAGGTAGACCTCAGTGGCGACAAATGCTTGGATTTTACTATAATGCTTCTTTAAAATATTCCCACCCAAATCTTTTCTGCAACCCTCGCCGCCCCCCTTCCCACCCCACCTTGCACTCCTTCGTCCCCTCTCCCCCTGCTTGAGTCTCCTCCATGCCCACGTCTCCTTTGTGCCCCACCCTCTTCGAGGCTCATCGGCCCCCCTCCCTAGGCCGTGTCTCCTCCACACACCTCTGCCCCTCTGCTCTGCGCAGCACTCCCTTCCCCCCCCTCCCCCCCCCCCCCCCCCCACCCACGCAATGAAAGCGAGCCTCCCCTCCCGGCACCATTCACAGGCCTTTGATTAAAAAAAAAAAATCTTGATCCATTTCAATATTGAAATAGTTCTGAACTTTATATTTACTATATCGGCCAACGTTCAACATGATGAAATTCAAATAATCTATTTTTAATTTAATTATCAGAAATAGATGAATAGTACAAAAATTAAAATTTCTTTTGAAGCACTATAGTAAAATTCATATACTTTTATCAAAAATAAAAATAAATAAATAAATAAAGGTGTTTGCCAATCACAATTCATTTGCTAAGATTCGAATACCTGGAAGCAAATCTGGGATATTGATGTGCAGTTTCCTAAGAACTTGAGCTTGAACCTGCCTCCAAGATCTCCCTGTTCCCTTTTCCTCCTGGGATTCAATTATTGTTGCACCACAACAAAAGCGAGAGGTTCGAGCCCTATTGGAAAGGACTTCCAAGATT
Organism: Areca catechu; assembly: GCA_021397845.1. Classification (NCBI taxonomy): domain Eukaryota; kingdom Viridiplantae; phylum Streptophyta; class Magnoliopsida; order Arecales; family Arecaceae; genus Areca; species Areca catechu. Next base: position 189,104,842 of record CM038050.1, on the reverse strand, counting down.
TATTTGGGCAAGCCCTCGGGTCAATTGCAGGTGTAGAACCCAGACTACACTAAATAAGTAGTCCCAAGAAAACAGTCCATTAAGAAACTATGGTACCCGCCGCCCCCCCCAGCCCATTTTTTATCGTCTGCCCCACCCGCTGGCCCCCGTATCCCTCCCAGCTGTCCAGCGGAGGGATTGAGTAGGGACACATATAAACGTTGCCAATCAACAAACTGAGACGGTTCTCCGGGCTTAATTGGGAAAAAAAAACGAATACGTGTTCCATCCATCTTGTCATCCGGACGCTTCTGGGTTAAGAGTCGTGTATTTAACTTGGACCGAAGGCTCCGAGGTGCCCGTTCCAAGGATGCGAGTCCCGTTCTGTATGGTCCACGGACATCACGTAGACCTCACTCAACGCAAAGCTGCACTGCGTTATTTCTTCTAGATCACTTGGTAAAACAAGAAGGGGCAACCGTAGCCATCCGTCCATATATATATATATATATATATATATATCAATTGATTGACCATCGGCCCCACCCACCCAGAAAGGATATATATATATATAGGTTGACCATCGGCCCCACCCACCCAGGAAGGACACCAGACGCGAGTGGGAGCCAGTTAGATACGGAAGATAACGGCCAATTTGGAATTAATGCTCTCTAGATCGACCTGACTCACGCCTCCTAGGGCTTGGCCTTCCTCTCGCCTTTCCATCGTAGGGTTTGGCCTCTGCTTTGCGCGAATGGTCTGACCACCGTCCTCTCACAACATTGGCCCATCCCCAACAAGTCACGCACGCTAAGAAAACGCCAATAACTGGGGCCTACCTATACACTCCCAAACAGAACCGAAAAATAAATGGAACCCAGTTTCACCGTCTCTATTCCTCGAGGAGATCCTCACCCGTCCCAGCACGAGCGGGCTCCTTCCATGCCTTTGCAAAATGGAATCATAAAATCCCAGTCTTCTTCGGTCTTCCCGGGTGCGGTTAGACCAGTTAGCTTAGAGCGCACTGTGAGATACGAGCAAGCACAGTCGATGGGTGGCGCGCAAAAAAAAAAAAAAAACGAGAGAGAGAAAGGCATATCGGAAAAACAGTGGTTTATTTGAGGCGACCATATCACACGCGGCAATGGGAAATTGGGAGTACCAATAATGATGATACGACGGTAATGATGATAATAATAAACATAAATTAATAATGATGATAAAGGGCGATTTGATTTGATGGGTTGATGGTAGGAAGCTGAGCTGGTGGAGAGGCAGATGAGGATCAAAGTTCGGGAGGGAGCTCGTGCCATTCACGTGTTACAGTTTGCTCTTCAAAACAACTCTCGCAGCACCACCCACCCGCACGTGTGCGGCCCACCACCACTCCGCACTCATCCGGATTCCCGGGAAGGGAAGCGAACTGGAAAAGGAAGAGCCGGCAACCACCTATCGATGTGACATCTTCCGGAAAGTCTGAAGAGAAAGATAGAATAAAGCAAGCATTAGCACATTTCAACTCCCGCCTAACTCGCCATTACCATTCGCGTCCGATTCGTGATTATCCAACCATGACGGCAATCATGATAAAACTCCACCAAACGAAAAAAAAAAAAGAAGAGTTGGGATGAACGGGATGAAGACCGAAACAGGGGAGCCGTGTTTATTTGTGCCGGCCGGAAAACTCGGTTGGAGAGTCGTGAAGGGAGTGGGAGATGATCAGTGACGGGTTTTGGAAGGTTTGGAACTCGGTGGTGGAGTTTTAAACGGCTGATTTGCCTCTTTCAAAACATAGACAATCATTTAAAATAATAATAATAATAATAATAATAATAATAATAATAATAATAATAATAACAATGAATATCTAATATTAACAAGTAAAGTATAAAGATGCTCAGATTCTCGGGGTGCAGTACTGATGCTTTTTTTTTTTTTTTAATATCCAAAATCCACTTGAATAATAACCGTGGAGTCATTTTCAGCAAAGGCTTGAGTTGAAATCTTTTGTCAGCGCAGTGGAAGACACGGAAGAAAGTAAAATGGTTGACCACCCAATCCCACATGCTAATGATCTGACGTGGTAGCTGCAGCCTAGACGGACAACGCTCTACCCTAACCTCATATTCCCGTACGTCTATTGCCCCTCGAGATGCAAAGGACCTGGTAATTAGATCAGCAGAGGTAAATGTAGTGGTGTTCGGCAAACAAACATCTCGAACACCTTAGCTTAGCATATCCGATATATAGCATATCCATTACGGTCAGCGATCCATCATTACAATACCTTTAACACGCATTTTTAACTTCAACAGCCACAAAGCGAGCACTAGCATCGAAATTTCCTTGCAAGGACCACTCGAGTGGGAAGCATGCCAGGTCATCTTCAGAATGATTATCCTTTGACCCTTCTCTTCATATGGGAACTAAATACAGCGAGATCACTCCAGTTGCACAGCAGAATCTTACCACAAACACTAATTAAAGATATATTAAGTAATTGACATCTGGGTAACCGACCGACCCCGAAGCCAGGTCATTTTCTCATGATAGAAAATGAGCCTCCCCATCCAACTTACACAAGGGCGTACTTACTTCCAACATTTCCAATGCAATTCAACCTAAGCCAGTATGTTTTAATTAGTTAATTCTCGCACGCCACTAGTGCCTTGATGTCTTGGTCGCAGATATTTTTTTCCATTATTTTTTATAAGCATGATGGGTTGATCTTTGGCCAAATTTAAGACGACGACGTTGTGATTCAAACCAAGGTGATCGACATCCATGTAAGAGATCGAAACCATCAACCATATATATATATATTCTCTCTATATCATCACATGGTACCACAGTCTTTCTCCATCTCCGGTCACTCAAATTCTCGAACGTTTAACCAAATGTTTAGAAGGAGCTAATTGTCACTTTTTCCTACCCCATGTCCGTCCCACCCTTTGAAGCTATTCCCTTGCCAATTGCCATCCCGGCAAACACTCCATGGTGTGGTTAGCTTGATCTTTGACAAGCGTCACCTTGCTGACTATCATGCTCGGTCGGCATTTCTGTAGGTATGTTGCTATCCGAGCCCGATACATTAGAAAGCATCGGCAAATTTTTCATTGTGTATTTTTAACAACCACAGAGATCATCTAAAGTTATTTAACTTTGCAAGGGAACGAGTTGGCACCTCGCACTGGGCACCAATTAAGTCTAGCCCACCTTAATGCATTCTTCGATCGATGCAGAACTGATATTAATCAAGGTGTACACTCGAGGTCTTAAGTCAAGAGGCTAACACCCTGGTCCAGTGCCATATAAAGCAGCGCAGCCCGATGCAAAGGACCCTAATTATAGAGAAGATGCCGCGTAACCGGAATCCATGGATCATATCACAGGCAAGGGACACATTTAGGCTGCCAGGGGATAAGTTTAATTTTCAGAGTTATCCCCTCTATCATAAATGTAGTAGTCTACTCTATTTCTATGAAAGTAAGTTCGTTCTGGGATAAATGGATAAATAAATAAGCGCGTCGACTTTCATGATTCTTTAAAGTTTATCACAAGGGCAATAAAGTCTTTAAAGAGCTGATCGAGACGAAAATTGTATTTGAGAGGGATGCGTTCTCCCCATCCCGTGGATCCTCCACCATTTTAGCAAGCTAAAATTATTTAAAGTAAGTCGCTCCATTCGAATAGCGCTATTTTGGGCGGTGTTTGTTATTAAAAATAAAAATAAAAAAATAAAAAAAAAATCCTATCACATATACACCTCCTACCAAACACGGTTCTAGTAATCCGCAGAAATTGTAATGAAAATTTGTTAAGCGACAAGCAAAGCGGGTTCTCGCGATCAAACCGTCCGGACCCCCACTCACCCAAGTGCCGGTGCTCGGCTTTTCCCCGGACCTCCAGCATCCCAGCCAACCGAGGCTTGCACGACAAGGCAAGTTGCAGGGCCCACCACTAGGTTGGGTTGGGTTGGGTTGAGTTGGGTCCGTCACGTCCACGATTATCTATCCGAACCTCGACCATGAGATCATTGATGCCCCCATGCTACCTATTATCCGTTTATCCGAAGCCTCGGCTGATGCAAAAGATTCTTCCAAATTGCGACGAGGCACCTTCCCTTTCCGTTCAGTCGGTACAAGGCCGAGGCTTTCCACGGGCGCATACGTGCGAGGCCAGCCCACCCCTCCCCTGGTACGTTCGTCGTTCGATTGGACGTAGAGATATCGGGAGGGTTCGAGAAGATGGCAGGCAGCCAGAGTGGCTTATTCAAAGGCAGGTGGATTAGGGATTCGAAAGCCTTTCTCCCTCAAAAGGGATGGATAGATCGTGGCAGACACCGCCCACCCGCACGACCATCGCCGCAAGCTGAGAGGAACATGGGTGCGAGCCCAAGGTCAAGCACCATTCTGTGCGCTGTGAAAGTCTCCACCCACCTAAGAGAAAGAAAAAGAAGAAGAAGAAGGAAAAAAAAAAAAAAAAAAAAGCTAGCATCCATCCACCTCTGATGGAGACATTCATGGATCCAACAAATCGACCCAACTCGATAATTTCATCTTGGCTGACATCACCGTTTGCAAGCTCAGCTGCTGCTGTCTTGCTGGAGGGCACCGAACTGAATCCAAACCTTGCAGTCCGGCTAATTTTGGTGGGGGGGGGTGGGTGTACCGGTAATCAAAAGGAAAGCGCCAGCAAATTTACCATCTCTACAGATATCTTAGAAAAGTCCATGAAAATTTTTAAATTGCGTTTTAAATAACCGATGCTCCTTCAATGTCATCATGTTGATCATCGATTTTAGAATTTGTATTATCTGCTTGCATGTACGAGTATACATGCAGAAAGAGATCCTTGGAATCCTCGCAACACCACGGTTCAGAATCTCGGACTGTCACCCTCGTAACAAGCCGAAAACAAAATGGCGAGGTACGTAGCATCACCATGAGTAAAAGTTTTTGCCATGTTATCTTTTTTACTTCACGTATAGCAGTCAGGTTAACTTACCATTTTCGAATGACTGCGCACGATCTCTCCTAGTCGAAAAATTGAGTTAACAATGATTCTGGTCTTGATCTTGGATTGGGTTTCAACCCTATTTCTATTATTTTTAACGCACCCATGACCTTGATCTGGGTAATGCCAAAGAGGAACGAAAGCCAACTTATCAAGGTATTGATTTGCTAATCCACCTTTTTCTCGCAAAGAATCAGAACATGAACTTCACAATTAGAATTTTGTAGTTTAGACGTGATAAGATGTCTGAAGGAAAATAAAGTACTAATTTTCTTCATATGTTTTGTCAGTTCTCAGATAAAAAGAACGCTGCGTGCTGCAGAATGACGAGGTGCAAAGACGAAACTAGACAGTCGTGCACATCTACAATTCCGGATAATAAAGTGGAAATCTTGCAGTTGCTTCGAGAACCTGGACAATGGACATTATTGCTCAAACAACAAGGTGGCACACTCCAAATTCATATACAAGTATAGTAACGACTTGAATATTTAAAAATTAAATGAATATATTTATTTATTAAAAAAGAAAAAAAGACTCCCAGAATAAGTAGTGTGAACCAAAAATGCTGCTGTATAAACGTTAAGCCTCAAAGAAAGAAAGATTCTTTGAGGCCCTCGAATGATCATGTCACCGAGAGGTTGGAACATATGAAAAGAAGGCAGAAGAGGAAAATAAGAAATGAAATTGGATATGATGTTGCAAAATGCAAAAATCCACTAGCTATATTATGACAGAGCACAAAGAAAATCAGTAATGATAGGAAGAGTGTGAGAATAGCAAATATTTTGATTAGAGGCCACGTCTGTAAGCTATGGGCCTGGACTGAAGTCGACAGACCCAGCCGACTTCAATCTAAATGAAAAAAAAAAAGAAAAAGAGTTGGGACGAACGGGATGAAGACCGAAACAGGGGAGCCGTGTTTACCCGTGCCGGCCGGAGTTTTCGCCGGAAAACTCGGTTGGAGAGTCGTGAAGGGAGTGGGAGATGATCAGTGACAGGTTTTGGAAGGTTTGGGACTCGGTGGTGGAGTTTTAAACGGCGAGGGGACTCTCGTCATTTTTCCTTTAAAAACCCCTCACCGCCACCTCTCGAGCCACCTTCACGCTCTCTCTCCCTCTCCGACGAAAGACCGGAAGTTCTCCAACGCCGACAGGTAAGCCTTTTTCCATTTGATTCTGATTTCTTCTAGGAGGATTTTGATTTTTTTTAGGTTGAATTTCGATTTGGTTTTGGGCTGTTCACCGTCGCCGCTGCCATCGCCGCCACCGCCTGCCGTCGTCGGTCCGTGAAGCAACTGCGGCAACCACTGTGGGTTGCCGGCAGTTGGGAGGGGGGAAGACCGGGTTCGGCCGGCTGAGGAAAAGACGCAGGGGACGAGTTCGGGAAAAGAAGAAGGAATATATATATATATATATATATGTTGCCGTTCTCGTCGCCGCGCCCGTGCCGTGGATCAGCCGATCCTTCCTGACCGCCTGGCGAGGGAGCCTCCCTTCCTGCGGAGAACCTGCGACAAAGGGGTTAGAGGACCCTGGCCGGGGATTCCGGCGAGGGGGCTCCGACGGTCAAGTCAGTAGACGACGAGAAGGAACAGACTCTCCCTCCCAAGCCCTCTAAAGGGCCCCAGATTTGGAGAGTTAACTGGTGAAGGGAACGCGCTGGGGACCGGAATCTCGGCTGGGCCTGTTTGCTGAGCTCACGTCCAGTATTCCCCTCTCGGGATCTCTGGTTTCTTTTTCGGAGCGAGGCCTTGTGCCGGTGCTTCCTCCTTGTCCCCAGGCTAGTTGGCTTACCTTGCAGTCCCCAGATTCTTCCCTCTTTATCTCCTTCCATCGTGCGCTTGTCCTTTTCCTCCTCGGAAACTCCCCTCCCCTGTTTTCCTTCCTTTTTCCTTTTCGGTGAGGGAGGCCAGGCGGCTTTCTGACCTCGTCCGCCGGGCCCAGCAGGGAAAAGGCAAAGACAGGAGGGAAAAAGAGGGAGGGCGGCGTTGGCAGAGCGGCCAGTCGTCAGGCTTCGGGCTCCGTGAGAGTGCTCTTTTCCCCGAGCGTGGGCGCCATCCGTTTACGGGGGGGCCTGTTCCGTCAGGATCGGGTCTCTCGACTGCGGGACCTGTCGGGCCAATGTAAGTGACGTTCCGCGTGCCGCCGCCCTCCGTACGGGACGCCGTCTGGGGTCGGTACGGCCCGAGGGATGGCCTCGGGACCTGTCGCTTTCCCCGGGGGCCTCTCCGTACGAGCGGTCTGACCTCGGCTGAGTTGGACCTGTCTCCGGGGGCCAACTGGCGAGAGGCGAGGGATCGGCCGATCTCGGCTCAGGTGGACCCCTCCTGGGTGGACACCTGGCGAGGTGGCAGAAGATCGCCTGGCTTCGGCCGAGGTGGACCCGTCTCCGGGTGGCCACCTGGCGCAAGGCGGAGGGTCAGCCGACCTCGGCCTAGGTGGACCCCTCCTGGGTGGACACCTGGCGAGGTGGCAGAAGATCGCCTGGCTTTGGCCGAGGTGGACCCGTCTCCGGGTGGCCACCTGGCGCAAGGCGGAGGGTCAGCCGACCTCGGCCTAGGTGGACCCCTCCTGGGTGGACACCTGGCGAGGTGGCAGAAGATCGCCTGGCTTCGGCCGAGGTGGACCCGTCTCCGGGTGGCCACCTGGCGCAAGGCGGAGGGTCAGCCGACCTCGGCCTAGGTGGACCCCTCCTGGGTGGACACCTGGCGAGGTGGCACAAGATCGCCTGGCGCAAGGCGGAGGGTCAGCCGACCTCGGCTGACCTTACTCGGGGCGGACTCCTCCGAGCCCGGGCGCAGATGAGTCGGTGGGGGAACTCCGCGCCGAACTCGACCTCGGCGGGAGCTGTTTGCTTCAGATAGTCGTCGGGTGGTGCGGTCTTGCCGAACCTAGCTTTGAGGACGTGGCGCTGATTCTGGCAGGGAAACTCACACGTGGCTCGCTCGCATTCGGCGATACCTGAGCCTGGCCACGTCACTGTCACGGCTGTAACAGTTGCCCCCCAGCCCGCCGTTCCGTCGGGGCATCGTAAAACGGAACGTCGGGATTAATTGCAGACATGACGTGGGGAGGTGAAGATCTTGCATCATAATTGGCACGATCTCCATTCGTCGTGGCTCGATGCGGCTGAAGACCTATGGGGGGTCGCCACGCGTCGTCCACCTGCCCGTAATCAATGCGTCGCTTTGGGGCAGAGGCCGTTACTCTGCTAACGAGGCGTCGGTGTCGGGCGTGTGCCCACGTGGCGACCATCCAGTGGTCTGAGGCGGAATGATGGGTACGGCTGCTGCCGGCTGAGTTTGAAAGGGAGGGGACTTTCCAGAACGAGGCCTTTTCCCTTGCTTCGTGGGCGGTTTGTTGCAGGCTAACAACTTCTGCCGCTCGCGCCCGTCTGTGCATTTTTGGGTGAGTGTCTTCTTCTCCTCCTCTAGCCCCCCTCCTTCTCTCTCATTTCTTATTCAGTTTCTTTGTCCTTGCCTTCTCCATGGCGCGCCGTCGCCATGTCTCTTCTAACCCGGACGAGGCCGGTCCATCCCGGCCGAGGACTCCATCTTCTTCCTCCTCGGATGAGGAGGTAATTCCAGAGGAGGTCCGCCGGCGCTTGCAACCCGGGGGTGTCACTATTGGCATCCCCAGGGGGATCCGGTCCCCTCCGGTTGCGCCTGCCGTGCCCCTCCGCTCTCTTCCTGCCTTGCCTTCTCTTCCTGCTCCGCCATCTCTTCCCGCCGGTCCCTCCGGTCATGCTTCTACCATGACCGAAGGCGACCTTTCTCTGCTCCGGGATGCCTATGGCATCCCGGGGTCTATCCGTCTCTTTGCTCCGCGGTCCGGGGAGCGTGTCACCATGAGTGGCCCCGGCCGCATTGCTTTCTACGAAGACTTCCTCCTCAGGGGTCTTCGTTTTCCCCTGCATCCTTTCTTTCTTTCCTTCCTCAGCCACTTCCGGCTCGTCCCGGCCCAGCTGGCTCCTAATGCCATCCGGGTCATTTTCTCCTTCATAGTCTTCTGCCATTTCCACGGGTTTGTTGCCCGTTTTTCTCTCTTCAGGGCCTTGTTCACCCTGAAGAAGTGCTCCACCGATGACGGCTGGTGGTACATTTTGCCCCGGCCTAGGTGTCTCCGGTTCGACCTCCCTTCCTCGGTCAAGGGATGGAAGAGCCGGTTTTTCTTCGCCTCGGTCGACGACGTCGATTGGGCCTGGAGCGAACCGGACCGGTCGCCGAATCGGAATTCCCTAGTGGAGTCTGCGGACCAGGAGTCCTACGCCCTGCTCCTGAGTGACGTGGTCCCAGCGCTCGAGGTTCTGCTCTCTGAGCAGAACCTTTATGAGGCCGGCATCAGTCCCATCCGTGAGACTGGTGAGATTTGGCCCCGCATTAATTTCTGCCCCCCCCCCCGCTCTCTCTTTAAGATCGAACTATCTGACCTTCTGCTTTCTTCATTTTGCAGGGATGAAATTTTCTCTGGAGAACCTCCTGGAGGGAGCGGCTCAGCGGGAGGTCGTCGACGTGGATTAGCCCGTAGCGAAGAGGGCTCGCACAGAGACGAGCCGGGAGGTCGTGGCGGCGACCGTGCCCGGCCCAGCTGCTGCCGTTTCCCCGCCCAGGCCTCCTCAGGGCGGCGCCCCTGGCACTTCGGCCCCGCGGCCTGGCGGCGTTGCAGAGAGAGCTCCGGCGCCCGCTGCTCTGCCCATCGCCGGGCCCGTTCCTGCCACCAGCCCGACGGCACCGCCAGTGGCGACCGCCGGCCCGTCGGTTGCGGCTTCGGCCGAGGGGGCAGCTGCCGCGGGGGTCGGCCCGAAGGGTCCAGCGCCGGAGATCTCGCACCGAGACTCGGTCATCCTCGACCGAGGACTGGCGGAGAGGGTGATGGAGTATGCTTCCACCGCCCGGGACCGCCGAGCTCGGGACGGCCGAGACTATGCGGACGCGCTGCTCGGCATCCTGCCCCAGCTTTTTACGGTAAGTCTGAGCTTTCCCTTCTTCTTTACTTCCAATTCGAGGCCTTCTGCCTTGATACTGACATGCGCTGTTTTTGCCCCTGCAGATCGGGAACGACGTCCTCCTACTGAGGAATTACCTCGTAGGGAACGCCAAGCGGGACTCCGATCGGGAGCTAAAGCTTGGCAAACTCGCGGCCGATGTGAAGGACCTGATGGACAAGGGGGCCGAGCTGCGAGCTGAGAAGCAGGCCCTCCAGTCCGACCTGACACGTTCCGAGGAGCGGAACAAAAAATTGGAGGCCTCCTTGGCGGAGGAGCGGACCTCCAACCAGCGCCGGACTGAGGAGGATGCGGCGGAGAAGGCCCGCCTGCGGGCCCATTCCCTGTTTTTGGAGCGCCAACTGGATGAGGCCCGGCGAGAGGTGGCCGCGGCGAAGGACCGGAGCTCCTACATCAACGGGCTCCTGGAGGCGGCGAAGCGGGAAGCGCAGGAGGCCGTCCCCAAGTTCCGGGCCTCCGACGAGTTCACGTCGGAAGTCCAGGAGGCCGCCGTGGACTCCTTCCTGAAGGGGTTCCGGATGTGCCGGGAGAAGGTGGGGGCCTTCTTCCCCTAGCTGGACTTGAGTGGGGTCGTCGGCGGCGGCAGGAAGCCGGGGAGCGAGAGCAGGGTCCCCGGCGCGACCCAGGCGACATCTCAGGCGACACCTGTAGCACCTCCGACCGGCGACGCCGCGGTCCCGGCACAGCCCCAGGAGCCGGTCGTCGTGGAAATCGAAGAAGTGGCACCCGCGCCTCCGGCGGACGGCACCGACCCTGCGCCCCAGTGATCGTTGCTCTGTAGTTTTGTTTTCCTTTCTTTTTCTTCTTTTGGGGAGTCCCGGCCTGTCGGGGCTCCCAGCTTGTACTGAAAGACTTCGTTTAATGAAGGCACAACTTTTACCAAAACTCGTTCATCATTTTGCCTTTTCTTTTTGTTTCTGAGATGTCGGTCTGGGACACCTGAGATAACTGCAGGCCTGGTCCTTCTACACTAAATCGAAGGACGGGGTCTGCAGAGTCATGTCGCGGCAGGGCAAACCCTGAGCAGGTCCGACTTTGGGCTGCCTTCATGCTTGCGCGGACAACACAGTTTCTGCACCATCTTCCGGGCCAAAACCCGGGATCTTCCGGACTGAGCTCGATGCCGCAGGCTTCCTCAAAACCTTGCGTGGCTTGCTGAGCTATGCTCCGGGCTTGCGCGGGCGAACTAGGTTCGGTGCCACCTTCCGGGCCGAAGCCCAGGATCTTCCGGACTGAGCTCGATGCCGCAGGCTTTCTCAAACCTTGCGCGGCTTGCTGAGCTGTGCTCCGGGCTTGCGCGGGCGAACTAGGTTCGGTGCCACCTTCCAGGCCGAAGCCCAGGATCTTCCGGACTGAGCTCGATGCCGCAGGCTTTCTCAAACCTTGCACGACTTGCTGAGCTGTGCTCCGGGCTTGCGTGGGCAAACTGGGTTCGACGCCACCTTCCAGGCCGAAGCCCAGGATCTTCCGGACTGAGCTCGATGCCGCAGGCTTTCTCAAACCTTGCGCGGCTTGCTGAGCTGTGCTCCGGGCTTGCGTGGGCGAACTGGGTTCGACGCCACCTTCCAGGCCGAAGCCCAGGATCTTCCGGACTGAGCTCGATGCCGCAGGCTTTCTCAAACCTTGCGCGGCTTGCTGAGCTGTGCTCCGGGCTTGCATGGGCGAACTGGGTTCGACGCCACCTTCCAGGCCGAAGCCCAGGATCTTCCGGACTGAGCTCGATGCCGCAGGCTTTCTCAAACCTTGCGCGGCTTGCTGAGCTGTGCTCCGGGCTTGCGTGGTCGAACTGGGTTCGACGCCACCTTCCAGGCCGAAGCCCAGGATCTTCCGGACTGAGTTCGATGCCGCAGGCCTTCTTGTTGAAGTTAGAGAAGAGTGTTTAAAGTGGAGAAGCCTTGTTACAGAAACTGGGGGCCTTACATCACTGGTAGTACATTCTCAGGTTCGAGGGGTTCCATGTCCGGGGGAACCTGGCACCTCCCAATTCTTCCAAGTAACATGCTCCGTGAGGGAGGGCTTCTGCCACCCGATAAGGGCCTTCCCAGTTGGGTGAAAGCTTGCCGCATTCCCGCGGCTGGGAGGCTTCCGCGCGCCGGAGGACCAAGTCCCCGGGACGAAAAACCTTCGGCCGTACTCGGGAGTTGTAATATCTGGCTACACGTTGTCGGTATGCCGCCATTCGGATTCGGGCCTTGTCCCTCGTTTCTTCGAGGAGGTCCAGGTTGAGCATCATCCTGGCCGGGTTTTCTGTCTCGTCGTATTGCTCCACGCGCAGTGTGGGTATGCTGAGCTCGATCGGGATGACTGCTTCGGCCCCGAAGACGAGGTTGAATGGAGTTTCGTCAGTAGCCGTCCTTGGGGTGGTGTGGTATGCCCAAAGAATGCTGGGAAGCTCGTCGGCCCACCTGCCCTTGGCTTGGTCTAGCCGCGTGCGGAGGCCCTGAAGAATGGTCCTGTTCGTGACCTCGGCTTCCCCGTTGGTCTGGGGGTGCGCCACCGAAGTGAAGCGATGCTTGATGCCGAGGTCGTTGCAGAAATCTTCGAACTCCCGACAGTCGAACTGGCGTTCGTTGTCGGTGACCACGGTGTGGGGGAGGCCGAAGCGGCAGACGATGGACTTCCAGAAGAACTTGGCGACGTTTGCCTCGGTGATTCTTGCCAAGGGTTCGGCCTCGACCCACTTTGTGAAGTAGTCGATAGCCACTATCAAGAACTTCTGCTGGCCGGACGCCGGCGGGAATGGGCCCAGGAGGTCCATCCCCCACTGGGCGAACGGCCAGGGGGCTGAGAGCTGAGAGATCGGGTTGGATGGTTGCCGCTGTACCGTGGCGTGACGCTGGCACCGGTCGCATTTCTTCACGAAGTCGGCGACGTCCTCCTTCATCGTCTCCCAGAAGTATCCTTGACGAAGGGCCTTGTACGCCAATGCCCTGCCCCCCACGTGGTTCCCACAGATGCCTTCGTGAATCTCCTGGAGCACAAGCTTGGCTTCTGTGGGTCCAATGCACTTGAGGAGGGGATAAGAGTAGGACCTTCGATACAGCTGCCCGTCCATCATAACAAACCGCACGGCCTTCTTCCTGATGAGGCGAGCCGCGTCTCGGTCTTCCGGCAGGGTGCCGCTGGTGATGTACGCAGCGTACTTGTCCATCCAGCCGGGCTCCTGGCTGACCTGATGGACCTCCGCCGGTACTTCGAGGCTTGGGACTTCGAGTCGCTCCACATGAGCGCGTCCCAGCATCGTGTCCGGCAGGGTCGCCAGCCGAGAGAGGGCATCCGCGCGGGCGTTCTCCCCGCGGGGGATATGGAAGATGTTGAAGCGCCGGAACTTGGACGCGCCCGCCTTGACGAGCTCCAAAACTTCGCCATCTGGGGGTCGTGAGCGACGTACTCCCCGGACACCTGCCCCGCCACGAGCTGGGAGTCAGTGAAGGCTCTGAGGTTGGTCACGCCCAGCTCGCGGGAGACTCTCAGTCCGGCGAGAAGTGCTTCGTATTCCGCTTGGTTATTTGTCGCGGGGAACTGGAAACGGAGCGCGCACTCGGCGACGACTCCGTCGCCGTTGGCAAGGATGAGCCCAGCTCCGCTCCCGCCGGAGTTTGAGGCTCCGTCTACATGGAGGATCCAGGCATCTTCTCCGGGCTCGCCGGTGCCGACCTCCATTGGCCGGGCCGGGGGGTCCTTCTCGGGCTCCTTGCCCAAACCTGCACACTCGACCAAGAAATCGGCCAGCACCTGTGCCTTCATTGCCGACCTCGGTCGGTACGTAATGTCGAACTCGCTGAGTTTCAGTGCCCACTTGGCCAATCGCCCCGAGGTATCGGGTCGGCTGAGCACCGCTTTCAACGGTTGATCCGTCAAGACGGCGATGGGATGCGCTTGGAAATAGGGCCTGAGACGCTGGGCAGACACTATTAGCGCAAAAATGAGTTTCTCGGGCTGGGAATACCTGAGCTCCGCGTCCCGGAGGAGTTTGCTGGTATAGTACACCGGCCGCTGGATCCCGTGGTCGTCGGTTCGGACCAGGACAGAGCTGACGGCCTCCGGGGTAACGGCCAAGTAGAGGGTAAGCTCCTCCCCCTCCTCGGGCCTGGACAGCAAAGGTGGCGATGCGAGCGTCTTCTTCAACTCCTCGAAGGCCTGCTGGCACTCCTCGGTCCAGGCGAAACCATTCATCTTCCTCAGCACCTTGAAGAAGGGACGGCAGCGATCCGCCGACCTGGAAATAAAATGGCTAAGGGCCGTAACCCGGCCGGTTAGTTGCTGCACTTGTTTCTTGGAGGCTGGCTGCTCCATGTCCAGGATGGCCTGGACCTTCTCTGGGTTGGCCTCGATTCCTCTTTGGGTCACCATGAACCCTAGGAACTTTCCGGCGGAGACCCCGAAGGCGCACTTCGTCGGGTTCAGCTTCATCTGGTGGCGCCGGAGGTTGCCGAACGTCTCCGTCAGGTCGGCCACGTGGTCCGAGTCAAGTTTGCTCATTACTAGCATGTCGTCCACGTATACCTGCATGTTGCGGCCTATCTGGTCTTTGAAGACTTTATTGACCAGACATTGGTACGTCACCCCCGCGTTCTTGAGGCCGAAAGGCATCATCCTGTAACAGAAAGTCCCGCGGTCAATTATGAAGGCAGTGCGCTCTTCGTCCTCCGGATTCATCCGGATCTGGTTGTATCCGGAAAAAGCGTCCATGAATGACAGGAGACGATGCCTCGAGGTGGTGTCGACCAGCTGGTCGATCTTCGGCAGAGGGAAGCTGTCCTTCGGGCAAGCTCGATTGAGGTCGGTGTAGTCCACACAGATCCTCCACTTACCACTACTCTTCTTTACCATGACCACGTTTGCTAACCAGCTGGGGTATTGGACTTCTCGGACGAAACCGGCGGTGAGGAGCTTTTCTATCTCCTCGTTGATCGCCTTCTGCCTCTCCATGGCAAAGCTTCTCTTCTTCTGGCAGACCGGGCAGCAACCTGGGTCCACGTTCAGGCTGTGCATGATAATCTCGGGCGGGATACCCGGCATGTCGGCCGCCGACCAGGCGAACACATCGGCGTTGGCACGGAGGAACTCCAGCAGGCGGGTTCGCTCCTCTTCGGGGAGCTGGGCCCTGACTTGCACCGTCTTCAGGGGGTCCGAACCAAGGGGAAAGGGTAGCAGGCGCTCTACGGGCCCTCCCCTGGGTTCCTTCTCTCTCAGGTCGAGATCCTCGATATCGTGGGCGAGCTCTGCGCTCCTGGTGCCTGGGATTGTCTGTAGGCAGAACGGGACCAGCTGAATCGTCCCCTTCATTTCCCCGAGCCCGAAGGGCGTGGGGAACTGCACCAGCAGTCTCCTCATGGAGATGGTGGCGTCTAGTTGGTTGAGCCCGGGACGCCCGAGAATGGCGTTGTAAGGCGAAGGGAGCTTGACGACAGTGAATGTTGCCACGATGGTCGCCTGCCGAGGTGGGGATCCGGCGGTGACCGGGAGAGTGATTTTCCCTTCGACTCCCACGGAGTCCCCTGTAAAACCTACCAGTGGGATGTGCACTAGCTTTAGCTGGTCAGGAGACAAATTCATCCGAGAGAAAGCATCGTAAAAAAGTACGTCGGCCGAGCTTCCACTATCCACCATGATTCGATGTACAGGATGCTTCGCGATGGTCATCTCGACCACCACGGCATCATTGTTTACATAGTCATTAGACTCCCCCCCTTGGGAGGGATTACATTCTCCGGGACTTCCCGGGCTCTCTTCTCTGCTCGGCCGGACCCGCGCGAGATCATGCCCACGGGCTTCTCTGTTGGCCGGTTGTCGATCGCAGGGACAGGCGGTAAGGCCGCGAGCGGCTGCTTCTCAGAGGGGGCCTCGTTCTTGACGAACTTCCTGAGGTAACCCCTCCCGATCAGCTCCTCAATCTCCCGCTTCAAATGGCGGCACTCCTCCGTATCGTGTCCGTGCTCGCGGTGGAACTGGCAGTACTTTGATTTGTCTCGGGCGGCTCTCGGGTTCTGAGGTGGAGGTCGGCGGAGGTAGCGCTCGCCCTCGATTTCCATGAGGATTTTTGCTCGAGGTGCAAGGAGAGGGGTGTACCTCCGCTCGGCAGTAGACTCGGCCCTCGGCCTTGGATTCGGGCGAGGGTCGGCGGACGGCCCGGACCCCCGAACTCCCGTGGCGTCCCTTAGAACTGACTTCTTCGGAATCTTCCCGTCCAGCTCTCGACGGGTGCGGTCAGCCTCCTCCGCCCGGATGTACTTGTGGGCGCGGAGGAGGAGCTCGGAATACGTCCTGGGCGGCTTCTTGTCCAGGGAATAGGTCAGGCGGGATGTCTTGAGCCCGCGCTTCAAAGCCAGCATAGCGACGGGCTCGTCCAAGCTGTAGATCTCCAGGGCTGCGGTCTTAAACCGGGTGATGTAGTCTCGGAGCAGCTCCTGGTCCTGCTGGCGGATGGAGAAGAGGCTGTCTACCTCCCTTGGTACCTTTCGACAAGTGTCGAAGTGCGCCACAAACTTTCCTTCCAACTGCTGGAAGGAGCAAATGGATCCGGGCTCGAGGCGGACGAACCAGACTCGAGCGGCCTTCCGAAGGGTTGCTGGGAAGGCGATGCACAGAAGGGCGTCGGTGGCGCCCTGGACCCTCATGAGAGCTTTATAACTCTCCAAATGGTCCAGGGGGTCGGTGGTCCCGTCGTAGGGGTCCACCTGCGGCATGCGGAACCGTTTCGGGATCGGTTCCGCCTGGATTTCTTCGGAGAAAGGGGGGCGGGAGTCGTAGCCCGCCGGGTCAGCTGACGAGTTCTGCAGGTCGGCGAACCGTCGGGCGAACTCCGCCAACTTGCGCTCGTGCTCTTCTAGGCGCCTCTCAGCCTGGCGCCTGATGGCTTCGTCGGTGGAGTCTTCCACCGAGACTGCAGGTGAAGGGGGCGCCGATCGGTCTCGGCGCGAGGTCTGGCCCCGGCGTCGCTTGCTGCGATGCGCCGTTTCGGCCCCATCGGCCGGGGATCGACTCTCGTGATCCTCCGAACCAGAATAGTTTCTCTTCGGGGGAGCTTGGCGGCTCCCTCGGGGATTGGAGATGGCTTGTGGATGGGACGGCCTGCCCTGGATTGAGCGCAGGCTCCCACGCTGTCCCGCGGCTCGGGCCGCGGGAGTCCCTGACTGCGGTTGAGTGGCCAGGGATCGTTGCAGATGCTGAAGCTGTCGGACCGCTGAGGTCAAGGTCTGCAGCTGCTGGGCGATGGCCGCAAGGGATCCGTCCACCGGGGCAGGCTGCTGCGAAAGAGGAGGAGGAGCCGGAAGCTCCCGTTCGGGGGTGTGGCCCCCTGGAGGGGAGTGGGCTTCTCCCACACGGCTGGTGGACGCCTCGCGACCACGAGTGACCACCATTGCTGGAGAGCGCGACACCTGCAGAAAGCTAGTTCCCTCTGGGGGTTAGTGTCCTGCCCCCCTACCTGGCGCGCCAATCTGTTGCCGTTCTCATCGCCGCGCCCGTGCCGTGGATCAGCCGATCCTTCCTGACCGCCTGGCGAGGGAGCCTCCCTTCCTGCGGAGAACCTGCGACAAAGGGGTTAGAGGACCCTGGCCGGGGATTCCGGCGAGGGGGCTCCGACGGTCAAGTCAGTAGACGACGAGAAGGAACAGACTCTCCCTCCCAGGCCCTCTAAAGGGCCCCAGATTTGGAGAGTTAACTGGTGAAGGGAACGCGCTGGGGACCGGAATCTCGGCTGGGCCTATTTGCCGAGCTCACGTCCAGTATTCCCCTCTCGGGATCTCTGGTTTCTTTTTCGGAGCGAGGCCTTGTGCCGGTGCTTCCTCCTTGTCCCCAGGCTAGTTGGCTTACCTTGCAGTCCCCAGATTCTTCCCTCTTTATCTCCTTCCATCGTGCGCTTGTCCTTTTCCTCCTCGGAAACTCCCCTCCCCTGTTTTCCTTCATTTTCCCTTTTCGGTGAGGGAGGCCAGGCGGCTTTCTGACCTCGTCCGCCGGGCCCAGCAGGGAAAAGGCAAAGACAGGAGGGAAAAAGAGGGAGGGCGGCGTTGGCAGAGCGGCCAGTCGTCAGGCTTCGGGCTCCGTGAGAGTGCTCTTTTCCCCGAGCGTGGGCGCCATCCGTTTACGGGGCCTGTTCCGTTAGGATCGGGTCTCTCGACTGCGGGACCTGTCGGGCCAATGTAAGTGACGTTCCGCGTGCCGCCGCCCTCCGTACGGGACGCCGTCTGGGGTCGGTACGGCCCGAGGGATGGCCTCGGGACCTGTCGCTTTCCCCGGGGGCCTCTCCGTACGAGCGGTCTGACCTCGGCTGAGTTGGACCTGTCTCCGGGGGCCAACTGGCGAGAGGCGAGGGATCGGCCGACCTCGGCTCAGGTGGACCCCTCCTGGGTGGACACCTGGCGAGGTGGCAGAAGATCGTCTGGCTTCGGCCGAGGTGGACCCGTCTCCGGGTGGCCACCTGGCGCAAGGCGGAGGGTCAGCCGACCTCGGCCTAGGTGGACCCCTCCTGGGTGGACACCTGGCGAGGTGGCAGAAGATCGCCTGGCTTCGGCCGAGGTGGACCCGTCTTCGGGTGGCCACCTGGCGCAAGGCGGAGGGTCAGCCGACCTCGGCCTAGGTGGACCCCTCCTGGGTGGACACCTGGCGAGGTGGCAGAAGATCGCCTGGCTTCGACCGAGGTGGACCCGTCTCCGGGTGGCCACCTGGCGCAAGGCGGAGGGTCAGCCGACCTCGGCCTAGGTGGACCCCTCCTGGGTGGACACCTGGCGAGGTGGCAGAAGATCGCCTGGCGCAAGGCGGAGGGTCAGCCGACCTCGGCCGACCTTACTCGGGGCGGACTCCTCCGAGCCCGGGCGCAGATGAGTCGGTGGGGGAACTCCGCACCGAACTCGACCTCGGCCGGAGCTGTTTGCTTCAGATAGTCGTCGGGCGGTGCGGTCTTGCCGAACCTAGCTTTGAGGACGTGGCACTGATTCTGGCAGGGAAACTCACACGTGGCTCGCTCGCATTCGGCGATACCTGAGCCTGGCCACGTCACTGTCACGGCTGTAACAATATATGATAAGAGGATAGAGAAAGAGGAGAGAGAAGGAAGGGAGGGAAGGAAGAGAGAGAAAATTAGGGATTTTTTTCAAGATTTGAGAAAAAGTTGAGAATTTAGTTTTAATTAAAATTTTTTATCTATGTAGAGAATCAGTCTCCTGAGCAAGAAGGCGTCGCACCGATTTTGGGTACGGATTAGTACAGGCATGGATAGTTGATTTGTAAGGACTTCTAAACTTGATCACCCATAATATTAATATATTTTACATGACTTAATTTGATCCGAGCATATATTAAATATTTTTCATGCATGGTAGTTTTCGGATAACATGATTTGATTTCCGGGTTACGGAATGAGTTTGTTGTTAATGTTGTTTGCATTTGCCAAGTGATCTTGAAATGTGTTTGATCGTGATATCGATCGTTGGAAAGTGACATGATCTGACTATGTGAGAAGAAATGATAAAGTGTTAAGTGAACTGGTGTTTGGACTAGTCATTCCACGGCGGTACCGTGGTTTCTCAGTGTGCCCGTCATAGGCTGGAGTGTGACAATTTGTGTGCCAGTCACAGGCTGGAGTGTGACAATAGTGTGCCCGTCATAGGCTGGAGTATGACAACAGTGTGCCCGTCACAGGCTGGAGTGTGACAATAGTGTGCCAGTCGCAGGCTGGAGTGTGACCGTGGCTAGTCCAAAACCCTAAAGATAATGGTTAAATAAGGGAAATTCTGAAAGGAAAAATATTCTAAAAGAAAAAAAAATGTAAAATTTTCCAAGTTTTTGGTTAAACATGAAATCTGAATTGTTTGATTTCGTCACATGTTATGCTAATATTTTGCTGTTTTCATATACATGTATATTATTATTGGTGATCATTTGGAACCCTTACTGGGCTATGTAGCTCACTCCCTATCATTTGTTTTCTTTCAGAGACTCAGGATACTTAAAGAGGATCTGGGTTGGGCGTGAGACGGAGCTTCATAATTGTTAAGCTAGTTAGTTAGTTGGTTAGTTTCGGTTACTGATGTTGTGAGTCAGTAGACCAATTAATGACATCGATTTAAATACTGAATTGTACATTTATTATTGGATTGTTTATATAATATTAATTTAACTCGGATATGTTTGAATTGTTGTGTACCTAGACCTTGCATAATCTCTAGGATAAAATCTAGGATTTGTGCGACTGGTCACGTAACCGATTCCGGTACTGAATTCGGGACGTGACAACATCTATGATGATATTTAAGTGCGCTTTAGAAGGGCAGCACCGGCACCTTCTACATTGGGGCCCAAGGACTCGTCCGTCTTATTATTGATCCTTCGCATGCAGGTCTTAAGTTGCTGTCTTATGATTTATTTGCACAAAAGCATACATTAAAGCAATCAGCATGGTGTATCAAAAAAAAAAAAAAAACAATTGGCATGGAACATGGGATATTAAATGACAAAACAAATAAGCAAACTCAGTCCAGCGGACAATTAATTGCTCAGAGTATATATATGCTGGTGACGAGATACATCTTTTTTTTTTTTTTTTTTTCTTTTTTATGGAGCAATATCTCTGATTTGAACCCTGAAACTCCTCCAAGGGCAAGCCCTTATAAGGAGGAGATATCATGCATTTCAACTATATATAATCAAAGCTTTGAA
Organism: Areca catechu; assembly: GCA_021397845.1. Lineage (NCBI taxonomy): Eukaryota > Viridiplantae > Streptophyta > Magnoliopsida > Arecales > Arecaceae > Areca > Areca catechu. Next base: position 189,084,181 of record CM038050.1, on the reverse strand, counting down.
TATCAAGCACAAAGAAAAGAAATATCCAAACAACATCTAAGGTGCACGACCACGGTGATCATCGATAAATTTTGCATTTATTTCATTTTATTTCTCAAAGGAGAATGTTATATGGTAACTTATAATGGCTCGGTGATGGAAAGAAACAAATATTAATTAACTCATGATGGAATGTCTTTTTCTAAAAAAGAGAAAATCAAGTTCGACTCGCCACTCCAGAATTTTAAGGAACTGTTTTATACGATGGTGGTCATAAAACTGAGATTCTGGTAGATTTTGATAAAAAAAAATTGAATGCATATAAATAATGCTGATAAAGAACATTAGCAAAGAAGGAAACTGATAGCCAACTCCCCATGCTGAGCAACCTCTGTGGCAACATGCATAAAGATACTGCCAAGCACGTATTTGCTGATTCAACGTTAGAAAGAGAAAATAACCAGCTTTAATTGTGAACAATTTTCTTGATGAGGAACCACATGTTTCGAGATGGATTTCCATGCATGTGACGTGGTTGTTTTTCTCCAAGCAGCTAACCACCAACTGAATCAGTAATGTTCGAGTGATGAAACTATAAAATAAAAATAAAAGTATGCTAATTGCAAACATATGAATATCACGAACAAGATTCATAGTCTTGGTACCTACACAAGCAGTGTACCGTATATCGAGTGCCAAGCCTGTACATAACTTTAGTATCGGAACTTAATATGGGGGGCATACCGCGCGAGTCTCGGGTACCATACTTGTTCACTAAATTAACCCCATATTAAGCCATGATTTTGGAAGGTATACAAATGATGAAATTTGTTGTACTAAATTCAATAGGTAAGCACATTGCGAGTATAGTGAACAAGCATGAAGATAGAAAAATGATACTGATAGGCATATGTGACAAGTGAATGGTGCAACATTAAATTCTTATTTATTTCCACCGTGTATACTTTGCCCCGGTCAGAGAAAGTTGAAGAGTACTTGATCGAAGATGGGTCATTTATTTGCACCGGATCATCAAATTGTTACTCTATTATTGTAAGTGTCGATTGCTTTTTTTTCTTTTGGGGAGGGGGAGGGGGATGAGTTAAGTGTTGATTAATTATAATATTGTTTAGTTGATGCAGGATCCTAGCAAGTTTGTTGTTGCTGCTGCCCCTGTTGTTTCTGCCGAGACAGCAGCTGCACCTGCGGCCAAGGAAGAAGAGAAAAACATGGAGAGGGATCTGATGAGGACATAGTCTTTGGTTTGTTTGATTAGGATATCGAGGGTACGTAATGAACGCAGGGATTTCCATATGTTCTTTAATTAAACCTTTTTTTTTTTTTTTTTTTTTTTTTTGCTTTCTTTATTCCACTGCTACAAACTTTGGATGATATTTACTGGTTTGCATCTGTCTTTGTCGGTTGTCTTTTTTGCTTTGTGTAAATATGATTTCATAGCTTGTTTAATTGTTATTTCTTTATGGCAGTTTTCTGTTGCTTGAAGCACATTGGAGCATGTTGTAGATTCCTGGATTCAAAATCTTATTCCCAATCGTCAAGGCTATGGATGTGTGTCACTCTTAAGGATTTGAATGTGCTTTGTGCAATTCATAACTTCTTTAAAAAAAAATCTGGAGACTGATGTTACTACGCCTTTCATTCGGTTGAATTTAGTGAGTTACCTCTACCTCCATTTCTTGTAAGCTTCATTACCTGGCAAATGCTTTTGCTTCGCTGAAGCATGCGCCAATTTTGCAGGATCACTGGCCTTTTCTAGGAATTGTCACGTCAGCGAAATGAGGCATTGCTGCTTCGTGAAATACACCGAGCAGATCGTTTGTATATAATTGTATCGCGTATTCCTCTATCTATGCTAATCAAGTCATGGATATGAAATCCCAATATCATACAGAGCTTAATTGGCCCAACGCATGAAAATTTTGTACCTGCAGTCCAGCTTATTTTGATGAAAGAACGCTGCCATGGCCAACTCCAAGAGGTTAACGTGATCGTCAACTAGTTTGTTCTCTTGTTTTACTATTTTTATAATTCTTTTTTTTAAAAAAAAAACGAATATCCCTGTTGGGTTCCTGGTAATACGTAGTGTTGATGCTTATTATGCGATGGTAATACATGATTATTACACAGCACAAATATATCGGCTGTATCTTTCTGTCCATTTCTTTTTTCACAAAACCTCACAGGAGCTTGGGGGTCGACATCCGGCTAATTTTCATGCTACGTTCTTGGAATATATTCCAGGTGCATATAGTCAAGACCCAATATCATGTCCTAAATCCAATACTGGGATCGACCATGCGACCGACTGAACAAATCCGTAGTATTTTCATGAAGATCATGCCAGGTCCAAGTACACAAGATTCTCGACATTTGTCCAAAATTAAAATTTAATTTAATTAATCAAATACTATTGAAATTATTTAAAAATAACTAAATAATAAACTTGTTCAACTCATGATCACTAAATGATCAATTTATTCGTTACATGAGTATCAAAATTAGGATTAACTAAACAAAAAGATCCTGATACTCAATCTCACACTCATCTTCATCCCAAGCTATGCATCCTACGACTCTGAAAAAAAGAAAGTGAGCTTCACAATCCAGTAAAGACTTCATACAGTAATACAAATAATAATATAATTTAAAAATAGTAAGTAAATAATAGAATATTATGCTATGAAAAATCAAAACTCAATACCATATATAACAAAATCTTTGATAAAATCATGATTTTTTTTATGTTTCCATTTGTTATCCTTCTTCTTTAGGATTCTAGACTAACCACGGTCATGCTTCAGTCCATGAATAACAATCTCGGTGCCACACTTCAGCCTCTGACTAGCAATCTCGGTGTCACATTTCAGCCTATGACTGGCAATCTCATTGTCACACTTCAGCCTGTGACTGGCAATCTCATTGTCACACTTCAGCCTGTGACTGATAATCTCAGTAACCACGATCCCGTGGCGTGGCTAGTCCAAACACCTCATTTTCTTGGTTATCACTTTATCAATTCACATCATGTTGTCAAATCATGTCATTTCAAGATTTCCAATAACCGGCATCACAATCCAACTTATCCAAAAATCATTTTGTGTTGTTTGAACATAATATACAGAAAGTATAGATATCGATAACATCGACAATCACAAATGTTCATCATGATAAATCGAAAAATACAATACGTATACAATCATGCATGCAAATATTCATGTACAATGATCAAAATCATGCCATATAAAATGTGTATAAAACTGATGATCATGTCCAGAAATCCTTACCTTTATTGGAAACAGATTTAATATGCCTGATATCAATCTGCACCCGAATCCTCAATCTAGATACTACAGAAACTCGTTCAATACCCTTCTATCTAGAAAATTATCCTCCTACAATAATAACTTTATTTTTAATATGAATAACTTTATGGCGCAACAATTATAAATCCAAAACTTCCTATCCAGACTCCATCCACTGATATTCTAACTTCACAACTTTTCCAGGATAGAAACTCTTAGATCTTCCTTTTTCAATATTTCTTCATTTGACTTGCTTCTTTTCTCTCTTTCCTCCTCTTTCTCCTCTCTTTTCTTTCTCTTTCCTCTTCTTCTCTATCCTCTTTCTCTCTAGTTTCTCTCTCTTCTCTCACCTCTTCATCTCTCTCTCCTCTTTTTCTCTCTTCTTTCTCTCTCCTCTTTTTCTCTTCTCTCTCTTCCCTCTCTCTTTTTTTTCTTTTTCTCTTTTCTCTTTTATTTTATTTTTCCTTTCCTTTTTTCCTTTTTCTCTTCCTTCCCTTTTTCTTTTCTTTTCTTCTCTCCTCTTCTTCTCTTTTTTACCCTCCTTTGCCGACAGGGCATCTCCCCACTCTTTTTTTCTTTTCTTTTCCTTTCTTTTCTTCCTCTCTTTTTATTGGCGGTATTGATGAGATTTACTCCTATTCAAGGAAAGAAGAGATTTATGCCCCTATTCAAGAAAATGAGAGATTTGCTCCTATTCAAGGAAAGGAGAGAGACTTATGCACCTATCCAAGGAAAGGAGAGATTTATGCCCATATTCATGAAAAGGAGAGATTGTAGGCAAATATGTTTTTAGTTTTCCTATTTTTGAATTTTTTTTTTTTTTGGGGGTTTGCTTGTTTCCTTTGTTGTAGCAACCCTTGTGTACAAATTGCAGAGAAATTGCTGCTTAACTCTTAAGAAAAAAAGAAACAAGAGAGTTGAGAGTTTTGTCCGAGGACGTAGGCACCTTGCCGAACCTCGTAATTCTTGTGTTCCTTTGTGTGATTGCTTTTCTAAAATCCAACATGGTATCAGAGCAGCAACGCATCATGGAGGGGCCAAAGTCAGGAGAAGGAAGCGCTTTCAATACAAGAGATGCATCCAATGCAACAAAGGTGCAGGAGACAACCAACCAGCGGTTGACTTCGTTGTTGCTTAATGAAAGAAATTATCTTCCTTGGTCACGAGCTATAACAATTGCTCTCGGGGGTAGATCAAAGCTTGGTCACATCAACGAGAAGATTAAAGCACCTCCCATGACAAGCACCTCCCATGACAGATTCCAAATTTGATGAATGGCAAGCGAATGACCACAATGTGATGTCTTGGATATTCAATTCCATGGAACCGGAGATCTACGAGATATTTGCATATTCAGAGTCAGCCAAGGCATTGTGGGATTCCATATACGAGATGTATAGTCAAGCCAAAAATGCATCTCGGATCTTTGAGTTGCAGCAAGGACTTGCTTGTTCTAAGCAAGGTGCAACACAATCTTTTACTGAACACCTAGGAAAAATGAAGAAGCAATGGGATGAGCTTCGTTAGTATAGACCTGCTACCCAGAATGTGATGGATTATGTCAATCGAGAAGAGCAAGATAAAATTTTCAACTATTAACAAGTATCAGGCCTGAATTTGAGGACATCAAACGTCAAATTCTTATGGGTTCTCAACTGCCTACTTTCAATGAGGTTTGTGCCATAATCCAAAGTGAGGAAACAAGGAGACGTGTCATGTCTTCAAATCTAATTGCATCAGGAGAGCTTGGTGAACAATCGGCCCACAGTGCTATCAACATGAAGCAAGGAAACTCCATTGCTCGGTTTACCAAAGGAAAATTTAAAAAGCCAGCAAGATTCCATTGTGATCATTGCAATCACGATGGTCACTCCAAAGAAAGGTGCTGGGTCCATGACAGGGGTCCAGAAGCTAAGATGGCTATCCAAGACAACCCAAATGATTTTCAATCCAAGTTGGAGGCTTTGTCTCAACAAGTTCAGCAATTACTTCACATACATGACACTGGAACGAATACTGCTGGCATTGAAACTGGAAATTTGGCTATGACTTCTGGTAATGTTCATGCTTACTCAGCTTTATCTAAAACTCAGTTTATTGTTGACTCTGGGGCTACAGACCACATGTGTAGTTCTTCAAACTTCCTATCCAATATTGCTTCAGGTGTGTCTTATCCACCTATTACTGTTGCCAATGGTAGGCAGGTTCCAACTAGTGGTGTTGGACAAATTAATTTTTCTCCAAAAAATTCTGAAGCATTATTGGTACCTGAATTATCCTCAAATTTAATGTCAGTTAGCAAATATACTAATCAGTGGAATTGCAATGTTATTTTTACTCCACAAAAGGTATTTTTCCAAAATTGAACCACCAGGAGGATGATTGGTGAAGGGTAGTTGCAGAATGGGCTGTATACGACGGGCCTCAGCAATGAAGTGTTGATGGCTCAAAGGAAGAATGTTGACACATCCCAGTTGTGGCATTGGCGCCTGGGTCATCCCTCTGATCGGGTGTTACATGCTCTTGATATCACTTTAAGTTATGATTCCAATTGCTGTGATCCTTGTCATTATGCTAAGCAACATAGGTTACCTTTTTCTCAAAGCCTGCATAGATCATAATAGTTTTTTGATTTAGTTCACTCGGATGTTTGGGGGCCTTCTCCTATTGACTCTAGGAAGGGGTTCAAGTATTTTGTTACATTTATTGATGATAAATCACGAGCTACATGGCTTTATTTGCTTAAATCCAAGAGTGAAGTTATGAATGTGTTTCAAGATTTTTGCAGTATGGTGAAAAATCAATTTAATACGATGGTGAAGATTCTTCGTACAGACAATGGAACTGAATATACCAATCAGGCTTTCCAAGTGTTCCTGCGTGGCCTAGGAGTCATTCATCAAACCTCCTGTGTGGGAACTTCACAGCAGAATGGAGTTGCAGAAAGGAAAAATAGGCATTTGCTTGAGGTTACCCGAGCATTGTTATTCTCAGGAAATTTATCCAAGACATATTGGGCGGATGCAGTTCTTACTAGCTGCTACCTAATCAACCGTTTGCCTAGCAAGGTGTTGGGGTACAAAGTTCCAATTGAAAGTCTGTATGGCCGAAAATTTGGTATCTCTCACTTAAGAATTTTTGGATGTGTGCGTTATGTGCATTCTCAATCTGGTGACAAGCTAGATCCACGAGCTCGAAAGTGTGTTTGTCGGATATTCGAATGTCAAGAAGGGATACAAATGCTATGAACCAAATACTAGACGTGTTTATATTTCTCGTGATGTTATTTTTGATGAGGCTCTTATGTTTTTTGCCAGGAATCAAATTCAGGGGGAGCAAGATGACTATTCTGAATTTTTGCTTCCTGTTCTACCTGTCGGAAATTCAATGTTGAATCAAGAGGAAATTCCAACAGTGGCTGTTCAAAGTAATCAACGTGTGAATATGGAAAATGGCATTCCTGATGCAATTGCCATTAGAACAGATGATGTGGCTAATTTGAAAGTAACAGAGGTAGCTCCAGCAGATGCGGTACCCATTGTCTCTGCCCCAATCCGCAGGTCTTCACGCATTCCAAGGCCTTCAACGTGGCTCCATGATTTTTCAACATATCATACTGTTCAGTATACGATTCAGAATTTTATTGGGTATGATGGAATTTCCCATAATTATTTAAGTTTTTTATCTGCCATTGACAATCAACAGGAACCCAATACCTTCTTGGAAGCATGTAAAAGCAGTGTATGGGTGAATGCCATGAAAGACGAGCTTCAAGCATTGAACCGTAACCATACTTGGGAACTTGTTAAATTGCCAAACGGGAAGAAGACAGTCGGATGTCGGTGGATTTACAAGATCAAATACAATAGTGATGGTTCGGTTGAGAGGTACAAAGCTCGGCTTGTCGCAAAAGGGTATACTCAAACCTATGGGATAGACTACAAGGAAACATTTGCTCCTGTAGTGAAAATGAACACTGTTCGTGTTCTCTTATCTGTGGCTGTTAATCGTAGGTGGCCATTATTTCAGATGGATGTGAAGAATGCCTTCCTCTAAGGAGACTTGGAGGAAGAGGTCTATATGGATCTCCCTCCAGGACATTTCTTAAAGAATAATAAGGGAATGGTTTGCAAACTAAAGAAGGCAATATATGATCTCAAACAATCACCTAGAGCATGGTATGGGAAACTGAGTTCTACACTCATTAGATTTGGTTTCAAAAGAAGTGCAGCTGATTCTTCGATGTTTACTAAAGTAGTTGTGAAGGTATTGTTGTTATTCTCATTTATGTTGATGATATTATTATTACTGGCAGTAACTTAACAGGTATTGCAGAGCTTAAGCAGTTGTTGAGCAAAGAGTTTGACATTAAAGATCTTGGAAAATTGAAGTACTTTTTGGGTATAGAGGTAGCAAGTTCTGACAAAGGCTTGTTCTTGACTTAGAGGAAATATGTCCTAGACCTGCTGAAGGAGACTGGTAAGTTGGGCGTTAAACCCGCTAGCACTCCTATGGATTACAACAGTAAGACTGTGTCTAATGAAACACCATTCAGGATATTGGATAATTTCAGCGCTTGGTAGGGAGACTAATTTACTTAACCATTACTAGACCTGACATTGCTTATTCTGTCAGCTATGTGAGTCAATTTATGCAGAAACCTATACAAGGGTGTATGGAGTTGCTAAACCAGCTTCTTCGATATCTGAAAGCTTCTCCGGGAAGAGGAATCTTGTTGAAGAATAATGGTAATACAGAGATTGTAGGGTTTACTGATGCAGATTGGGCTGGGAACCCCATGGATAGAAAATCTACCACAGGTTTTTGAACCTTTGTTGATGGAAATATTGTTACTTGGAAGAGCAAGAAGCAAACTCTTGTGGCTAGATCTAGCGCGAAGGCTGAATACCGAGCCATGGCTACTGCCACTAGTGAGATCGTTTGGCTCCGTCTTTTACTTCAAGAATTGGGATGTGATGCTGTGTCTAAACCAACGAAGTTATTCTGTGATAATAAGGCGGCGACACACATTGCCTCAAATCCAATCTTTCATGAGAGGACTAAATACATAGAGGTTGATTGTCACTTTGTAAGGGAAAAGATTCAAGACAAGACAATAGAGACACCATACATTCGTAGTAAGGACCAACTTGCTGATGTCTTTACCAAAGCTTTATCCAAGGGAATATTTCAGGCTATGGTGAACAAGTTGACCTTCGACGATGTCTTCGCTCCAACTTGAGGGGGAGTATTGGCGATATTGGTGAGATTTACTCCTATTCAAGGAAAGAAAAGATTTATGCCCCTATTCAAGAAAATGAGAGATTTGCTCCTATTCAAGGAAATGAGAGAGATTTATGCTCCTATCCAAGAAAAGGAGAGATTTATGCCCATATTCATGAAAAGGAGAGATTGTAGGCAAATCTGTTTTTAGTTTTCCTATTTTTGAAGTTTTTTTTTTTTTGGGATTTGCTTGTTTCCTTTGTTGTAGCAACCCTTGTGTACAAATTGCAGAGAAATGGCTGCTTAACTCTTAAAAAAAAAAGAAACAAGAGAGTTGAGAGTTTTGTCCGAGGACGTAGACACCTTGCCGAACCTCGTAATTCTTGTGTTCCTTTGTGTGATTGCTTTTCTAAAATCCAACATGGTATCAGAGCAGCAACGCATCATGGAGGGGCCAAAGTCAGGAGAAGGAAGCGCTTTCAATACAAGAGATGCATCCAATGCAACAAAGGTGCAGGAGACAACCAACCAGCGGTTGACTTCGTTGTTGCTTAACGAAAGAAATTATCTTCCTTGGTCACGAGCTATAACAATTGCTCTTGGGGGTAGATCAAAGCTTGGTCACATCAACGGGAAGATTAAAGTACCTCCCATGACAGATTCCAAATTTGATGAATGGCAAGCGAATGACCACAATGTGATGTCTTGGATATTCAATTCCATGGAACCAGAGATCTACGAGATATTTGCATATTCAGAGTCAGCTAAGGCATTGTGGGATTCCATATACGAGATGTATGGTCAAGCCAAAAATGCATCTCGGATCTTTGAGTTGCAGCAAGGACTTGCTTGTTCTAAGCAAGGCGCAACACAATCTTTTACTGAACACCTAGGAAAAATGAAGAAGCAATGGGATGAGCTTTGTCAGTATAGACCTGCTACCCAGAATGTGATGGATTATGTCAATCGAGAAGAGCAAGATAAAATTTTTCAACTATTAGCAAGTATCAGACCTGAATTTGAGGACATCAAACGTCAAATTCTTATGGGTTCTCAACTGCCTACTTTCAACGAGGTTTGTGCCATAATCCAAAGTGTGGAAACAAGGAGACGTGTCATGTCTTCAAATCTAATTGCATCAGGAGAGCTTGGTGAACAATCGGCCCACAGTGCTATCAACATGAAGCAAGGAAACTCTATTGCTCGGTTTACCAAAGGAAAATTTAAAAAACCAGCAAGGTTCCATTGTGATCATTGCAATCGCGATGGTCACTCCAAAGAAAGGTGCTGGGTCCTCTATCCACATTTGTGTCTTTCCAACGACAGGGGTCCAGAAGCTAAGATGGCTATCCAAGACAACTCAAATGATTTTCAATCCAAGTTGGAGGCTTTGTCTCAACAAGTTCAGCAATTACTTCACATACATGACACTGGAACGAATACTGCTGGCACTGAAACTGGAAATTTGGCTATGACTTCTGGTAATGTTCATGCTTACTCAGCTTTATCTAAAACTCAGTTTATTGTTGACTCTAGAGCTACAGACCACATGTATAGTTTTTCAAACTTCCTATCCAATATTACTTCAGGTGTGTCTTATCCACCTATTACTGTTGCCAATGGTGGGCAGGTTCCAACTAGTGGTGTTGGACAAATTAAATTTTTCTCAAAAAATTCTGAAGCATTATTGGTACCTGAATTATCCTCAAATTTAATGTCAGTTAGCAAATATACTAATCAGTGGAATTGCAATGCTATTTTTACTCCTCAAAAGGTATTTTTCCAAGATCGAACTACCAGGAGGATGATTGGTGAAGGGCAGTTGCAGAATGGGCTGTATACGGTGGACCTCAGCAATAAAGTGTTGATGGCTCAAAGGAAGAATGTTGACACATCCCAGTTGTGGCATTGGCGCCGGGGTCATCCCTCTGATCGGGTGTTACATGCTCTTGATATCACTTTAAGTTATGATTCCAATTGCTGTGATCCTTGTCATTATGCTAAGCAGCATAGGTTATCTTTTTCTCATAGCCTGCATAGATCAGAATAGTTTTTTGATTTAGTTCACTCGAATGTTTGGGAGCCTTCTCCTATTAACTCAAGGAAGGGGTTCAAGTATTTTGTTACATTTATTGATGATAAATCACGAGCTACATGACTTTATTTGCTTAAATCCAAGAGTGAAGTTATGAATGTGTTTCAAGATTTTTGCAGTATGGTGAAAAATCAATTTAATACGATAGTGAAGATTCTTCGTACATACAATGGAACTGAATATACCAATCAGGCTTTCCAAGTGTTCCTGCGTGGCCTGGGAGTCATTCATCAAACCTCCTGTGTGGGAACTTCACAGCAGAATGGAGTTGCAGAAAGGAAAAATAGGCATTTTCTTGACGTTACCCGAGCATTGTTATTCTCAGGAAATTTATCCAAGACATATTGGGCGGATGCAGTTCTTACTAGCTGCTACCTAATCAACCATTTGCCTAGCAAGGTGTTGGGGTACAAAGTTCCAATTGAAAGTTTGTATGGCCGAAAATTTGGTATCTCTCACTTAAGAATTTTTGGATATGTGTGTTATGTGCATTCTCAAACTGGTGACAAGCTAGATCCACGAGCTCGAAAGTGTGTGTTTGTCGGATATTCGAATGTCAAGAAGGGATACAAATGCTATGAACCAAATACTATACGTGTTTATATTTCTCGTGATGTTATTTTTGATGAGGCTCTTATGTTTTTTGCTAGGAATCAAATTCAGGGGGAGCAAGATGACTATTCTGAATTTTTGCTTCCTGTTCTACCTGTCGGAAATTCAATGTTGAATCAAGAGGAAATTCCAACAGTGGCTGTTCAAAGTAATCAACGTGTGAATATGGAAAATGGCATTCCTGATGCAATTGCCATTACAACAGATGATGTGGCTAATTTGGAAGTAACAGAGGTAGCTCCAGCAGATGCGGTACCCATTGTCTCTGCCCCAATCCGCAGGTCTTCACGCATTCCAAGGCCTTCAACGTGGCTCCGTGATTTTTCAACATATCATACTGTTCAGTATCCGATTCAGAATTTTATTGGGTATGATAGAATTTCCCATAATTATTTAAGTTTTTTATCTGCCTCATTGACAATCAACAAGAACCCAATACCTCCTTGGAAGCATGTAAAAGCAGTGTATGGGTGAATGCCATGAAAGACGAGCTTCAAGCATTGAACCGTAACCATACTTGGGAACTTGTTAAATTGCCAAACGGGAAGAAGACAGTCGGATGTCGGTGGATTTACAAGATCAAATACAAGAGTGATGGTTCGGTTGAGAGGTACAAAGCTCGGCTTGTCACAAAAGGGAATACTCAAACCTATGGGATAGACTACAAGGAAATATTTGCTCCTGTAGTGAAAATGAACACTGTTCATGTTCTCTTATCTGTGGCTGTTAATCGTAGGTGGCCATTATTTCAGATGGATGTGAAGAATGCCTTCCTCTAAGGAGACTTGGAGGAAGAGGTCTATATGGATCTCCCTCCAGGACATTTCTTAGAAAATAATAAGGGAATGGTTTGCAAACTAAAGAAGGCAATATATGGTCTCAAACAGTCACCTAGAGCATGGTATGGGAAACTGAGTTCTATACTCATTAGATTTGGTTTCAAAAGAAGTGCAGTTGATTCTTCGATGTTTACTAAAGTAGTTGGTGAAGGTATTGTTGTTATTCTCATTTATGTTGATGATTTTATTATTACTGGCAGTAACTTAACAGGTATTGTAGAGCTTAAGCAATTGTTGAGCAAAGAGTTTGACATTAAAGATCTTGGAAAATTGAAGTACTTTTTGGGTATAGAGGCAGCAAGTTCTGACAAAGGCTTGTTCTTGACTTAGAGGAAATATGTCCTAGACCTGCTGAAGGAGACTGGTAAGTTGGGCGTTAAACCTGCTAGCACTCCTATGGATTACAACAGTATAATTGTGTCTAATGAAACACCATTACAGGATATTGGGCAATTTCAGTGCTTGGTAGGGAGACTAATTTACTTAACCATTACTAGACCTGACATTGCTTATTCTGTCAGCTATGTGAGTCAGTTTATGCAGAAACCTACACAAGGGTGTATGGAGTTGCTAAACCAGCTTCTTCGATATATGAAAGCTTCTCCGGGAAGAGGAATCTTGTTGAAGAATAATGGTAATACAGAGATTGTAGGGTTTACTGATGCAGATTGGGCTGGGAACCCCATGGATAGAAAATCTACCACAGGTTTTTGTACCTTTGTTGATGGAAATATTGTTACTTGGAAGAGCAAGAAGCAAACTCTTGTGGCTAGATCTAGCGCGAAGGCTGAATACCGAGCCATGGCTACTGCCACTAGTGAGATCGTTTGGCTCCGTCTTTTACTTCAAGAATTGGGATGTGATGCTGTGTCTAAACCAACGAAGTTATTCTGTGATAATAAGGCGGTGACACACATTGCCTCAAATCCAATCTTTCATGAGAGGACTAAATACATAGAGGTTGATTGTCACTTTGTAAGGGAAAAGATTCAAGACAAGACAATAGAGATACCATACATTCGTAGTAAGGACCAACTTGCTGATGTCTTTACCAAAGCTTTATCCAAGGGAATATTTCAGGCTATGGTGAACAAGTTGACCTTCGACGATGTCTTTGCTCCAAATTGAGGGGGAGTATTGGCGGTATTGGTGAGATTTACTCCTATTCAAGGAAAGAAGAGATTTATGCCCCTATTCAAGAAAATGAGATATTTGCTCCTATTCAAGGAAAGGAGAGAGATTTATGCTCCTATCCAAGAAAATGAGAGATTTATGCCCATATTCATGAAAAGGAGAGATTGTAGGCAAATCTGTTTTTAGTTTTCCTATTTTTGAAGTTTTTCTTTTTTTTGGGATTTGCTTGTTTCCTTTGTTGTAGCCCTTGTGTACAAATTGCAGAGAAATGGCTGCTTAACTCTTAAGAAAAAAAGAAACAAGAGAGTTGAGAGTTTTGTCCGAGGACGTAGACACCTTGCCGAACCTCGTAATTCTTGTGTTCCTTTGTGTGATTGCTTTTCTAAAATCCAACAATTTTCTTTTCTTCTCCTCTTCTCCTTCTTTTCCTCTTCTTTCCTTCCTCTTCTTCTTCCCCTCTCTCCTCTTCTTCTTCTCCATCGAATAGAGAAGGTTCCCTTTTTTTCCTCTTCTCTTTTCTTCTCTCCACTGAACAGGGTAGCCCCCTCTCTCTCCTCTCTCGACCATCCATGTTTTCCCTAAGCGATTGCATCGAGCGTCTCATCGGCACTGACACCGTCCTAGCCGCCATCACCCTTGGCACGGCATCGTGTCCAAGGGCATCACCATTGATCCCCCTCCAACATGAAGCTTCCAGTCCTCATCTACTTCCACAACGGTGGTCTTCGTTCTCAGCCCGCCTTCTCATCGTCTCCGTTGACTATTGCCTAGCCCCCGAGCACCCTCTCCAGCCAAAGGAGAAAAAGGAAGAGAGGTGATCATCTGCTAAGGAGCAGTAGCATAGCCAGAGGTCCAACGGTGGCTGGTCAAGGAAAATCAATGGCAATCGACGATTGGAGCGAACCAAGGTAGAACACCGACCCTCTTTCGTAGAATACTTTCTTCATAAGACCTTAACATGGAAAAATTATATGATATCTTAATTTTGATCATTACTATCCTCAATACAGTAATTTCCTTTTTTTTTAATGCTTTCTTTATAAGACCTTAATATATCAAATTATATAATATTTTTGTTTAGGTCCTTATTATCCATAGTGATTTTTTTCCCTTCCAAATGAATATTAATATTTCAACCTTGAATTAAAATACATAATTCTTTATTCATAAATTTATTGCTCTTAATTAACTCCACATCATAATCAATCTTGTTCTATACTATTAACACTAATAAAAAAAATTTTAAGTAGTAAACACTTTCTAGAATCTAAAGCCTTCATTCTCTTAACCTTCCCTGTGATCTTATAATTAGACGTCTAAGTCAGGGAAACCTTAAACCTCTTTAAATAATGAGATCATAATATTAACCTAAAATGAATTTTATGTCAAAGTATTCTAGATCCAAGCCCGAATAAAGAATTATCATGTATTTTTCTAAATTTAGAGGTATCCCTTTTTTTTAGAGTTCTCTACACTAGGGGAACCTATTAATAAAAATTACATGGCAGTACCTATAAACTAGTCCAAAAATCAATAAATTATTCGTTCATTTATCACTAAAAATCTTGTTACTGAAATTCAAATCAACTCTCCCATCATAACACTTCTGAAGTTAGAATTAACGTTTTTAATAACTCAAACCACTATGCTTCTATTGCGCACTCTGATATAATTTATCAAACTATCTAGGTTCATTAAATGAATCTCCCAAAAATTTACCTCATATTGGTGCCAAGATGATCTAAGGTTACTAGGGTAAAGCTTTTGAATCTCTTTACCTTATCTATACCTCAAACATATCATATTAAGATTTACCCTGACCCAGTTTCCATATTGAAAGTCATTGCATAAATCTCACCATCCTTTTAAGACTTCAACAACTCTAGCCTAGGTCTGAATTAATCATACTTTTCTCGACAATTTATTTAGACAATTTAGATCAACTTTTTTCTTGGAAAGTTATCATTAATTCTAACAAAGTAATTGACTTTCAATCAATGCTCTTATGAATAGAATCAATCATATTATCGCTTATAGAACTATCTTATCACAATTCTTAGCATCAATTAACAAACCATCCAAAATATTGTCCCTTATAAACTAAACTCATATAAATCTTCCAATACCAATTTCTTCGCTCAATACAACATCAGTAATAGAGTAACCTAAATCTTCTCATAGATCTTAAATTTGACTTAATATTTAACATATCCAATAATCTCTAACAATTATAAGGATGATCAAGTAATTCAATCCAAACTACTGACTTGAGCCATCAAAGATTCTATCAAGTGTGCATGGCATGTTCATATAATATAATTTAATCCGCTATTAGCATATTATCGATCTATGTATTATCCCAAATATATTTTTCATTATATATTTTTTAACAATAATTCATATATAGGTTCATTATAAAATTATTTTTTCTAATATTATTAATCTCGTTCATAACCTATACACTAAACATCTTCTTATAATAGTCCCAAAATTTATAATTCAATAATTAACAACAAAATTAGCATGTTATCATGATCTACATCTATATCAGGTTTAGGATTTTAACATCATTCAATTAATAATTGAATATACATATTTAGCATGACCTATTGATATAACATACTATAATTTCAGGTCAGTACTCTTGACGCTTGGATCAAACCCACTTATCAAAGGTAAAGACACATCCTATCCAGCTTTTCAATATCCATCATATACTTACTTATCATAATCAAATAGTACAAATCATCCAACCCTTTATATTCATATTAGATCAATCCCATTACTTATATTACAGACAAAAAATTATTTTTTTGTTTCTCTTTTGTACTAATCATATACCAGATTTTAAGCATAATATCTAAAGATTGGAAATGTAAACTTCGAATCAATTCTTGCAACTTTTATCATTTATGACTGATTATAATACTAAGTTCAAATACCTCTTAAGTCACAATCCATAATGACCATTACCTAAATTTTGATATTCAAATTATATTTTAATCATTTATATCACAATCCCAAGTGATCATACTCCAAGCTTCGATATTATTCATGTTATGTCCAAACCATTTATATCACAGTCCCAAGTAATCATAAGCTAAGCTTCAATATCACTCATGTCATATCCTAATTATTTACATCATAGGATCAAGTAATCATAACTTCAGTTTTGATATCATTCTGTCATATCCTAATAACCACCATGTTATTTTTTAATCTCTTATAACATAGTCCCAAGTAATCATAACCTAGGCTCTGACACTATTTTTATCATATTCTAATAACCATCATATTATTATTATTATTATTATAACCACTTATATCACAGTCTCAAACAATCATGACCTGAATTTCGATGTCACTCATATCTATCCTAATCACTTATGCCACAGTTCCAAATCATCATGACCTAAGCTCTAATACCACTCTATTTGCCCTGAACCCAACACCGGGATCAACCACGCGACTGGCAGCACAAACCCTGGATATCCCCCTAGAGATCATGCCATGCCTAAGTACACAAGCTTCTCAATATTTGTCCAAAATTAAAATTTAATTTAATTAACCAAATATCATATAAATAATTTTAAAATAACTAAATAATCAACTCGTTCAACTCATGATCACTAAATGATCAACTTATTCATTACATGAATATCAAAATTAGGACTAACTAAACAAAAATGATCCTGATACTCGATCTAACGCTCGTCCCCATCCCATACTATGCATCCTGCAACTCTAAAAAAGAAGAGAGAGTAAGCTTTACAGCCCAGTAAGGATACTATATAGTCACACCAATAATAATATAATTTGAAAATAGTAAGTAAATAATAGAATATTATGTCATGCATCCAAAATAACTCAATACCATATATAATAAAATCTTTGATAAAATCATGATTTCTTCTTATATTTTTGTTTGTTATCCTTCCTTTTTAGGGTTCTGGGCTAACCACGGTCATGCTTCAATCTATAACTGGCAATCTCAGTATCACACTTCAGCCTATGACTAATGAGCTCATTGTCACACTTCAGCCTGCAACTAGCAATCTCGGTGTCACACTTTAGCCTGTGACTGGCAATCTCATTATCACACTTCAACCTGTGACCATCAATCTCAGTAACCACGATCCCATTGTGTGGCTAGTCTAAACACCTCATTCTCTTGGTTATCACTTTATCAGTTTACATCATGTTATCAAATCTTGTCATTTCAAGATTTTCAATAATGGTATCACAATCTAACTCATCCAAAAATTATTTTGTGTTGTTTGAACATAATAAACAGAAAGTATAAATAGTGATAATACCGGCAATCACAAATGTCCATCATGAAAAATCGAAAAATACAATGTATATATAATTATGCATGCCAATACTCATATCCAAGAATCAAAATCATGCCATATAAATTGTGTATCAAACTGGTGATCATGTCCAAAAATCCTTACCTTTACTGGAGATAGATTTAATATGCCCGATATCAATTTGCACCCGAATTCTCAATCTAGGTGGTACGTAAACTCGTTCAACGCCCTCTGATGTGGCATGACCGCCGACGTGGAGCCCGTGTTTGATCCAGCTTGCAGATAGGCTAGCGAAAAGCACCATTTGGATGTTGTCATGGAAGCTGAAGTCGAGCTCCTTGTCGAGGTCGAGCTCCCTGCCGAGGTCGAGCTCCTTGCCGAAGTCGAGCGCCCAGCCGAGGTCGAGTTCCTTGCCGAGGTCGAGCTCCCTACTGAGATCGAACTCCCATTCGAGGTCGAGCTCCCATCCAAGGTCGAGCTCCCGTCTAAAGTTGAGCTCCATGCCGAGGTCAAGCTCCTGTCTGAGATCGAACTCCCTACTGAGATCAAGTAGGGATGGCAATTTTTACCGACCCGATGGATATCAGATCCAATCCAATCATAATGGGATGGGTAAAACTAGACCTGTCTAATTTATAAATGGATATTGATTATATAAAAAAATTCGACTCGGATTCGAGTCGGGTACGGATAGTAGTACACCTCGACCCATACCGGACCCATTTATATATTAAAAAATTATGTTTATAAAATATTTAAATAAATTGGATATGGAACGGATATACCCGACCCGACTCGACCTGACCTGTTTAGGTTTTAAATAAACTGTTTTATGAGAGCAGGTATACCCGACCCGATCCGATCCAAACATGATTTTTTTATACCCGACCCGAGACAGGTATGGGACGGAGAATTTTTTAGCGGGACGGGTATGGGTTTTGAGTGACTCGACCCAAACCCGACCCGTTGTCATCCCTAAGGTCGAGTTTCTGGTCAACGTCAACTTCTCACTTGAAGTCAAGCATGGATAAAGACAGGTGGACTCAGTCTCCCCTTCGAGCAACCTTAGGAGCGACCAGAATAGTGACCCCAGCAGGAGGTATCACCATCCCCGCCGGAACCTCTGTCACTCAGAGAGACTGCCACCACTATGGAGTGGCCTCCGCCAGGGCACGCCGCCTGCCACTACTGTGGAGTGGTGCTCCACCAAGGCATGCCGCCTGCAACCTTTGAGGAGAGGCACTCCGCTAGGGCACGCCGCCTTTATCCCCTGCAATGAAGCACCCACCGAAGCACCAGGCTTCTCAGCTTACTGTCGGCACCTTTTATGGAAAGGCGCTCCGCCCGGTGCGTTGCTTCTTTCAATCTACCGCCTGTACCACCCGAGAGAGGAAGGTTTTAACAGGAGTTTCAGACCCTGTAGCATCTCCCGCCAGGCCAATACCCTACCAGGTCCCCGGACATGATGGCACGATGCCCGTAAAAAGCAGTATTCTGTTAGGGTGTTAGGTCCCGTGGCACGCCACTCGCACTCACCGTGGAAAGGATACGTACTTCATAGTACTTCGCCTGCACCCCTGGAAAAAGCTCCCTACGAGGGCTACGAGCCCTGTCTCCCTCTTCTTAGAAGGAAGGGGGAAAGATCTATGCTCCGCCCACAGGAGATGCTCTCAGAGAGCATCGGACCCGGGCCCTGCGCCCGACCAGATGAATTACGCTTCTATAAGGAGCTCAAAGGGGGCCTCCAGCAAAAGTAAGCACAAGCAACGAGTGGAGTGAAAAAGAAGCAGAAACCAGTGCAAGCAGAAGCAAGCGAGTGAAGCTCAAAGGACGAGAGGAACACCAAAAGACTTTTCCAATAGCTCCCACTGCAGCAGCTACCATCGTTCAAGCTCCCACCGCTCTAACTCCCATTCTATCTCCTCTTGAATCCTTAAAATGTGGAAACCACTCTGGGATCTATTAAGGATGATCTGTTTTTCTTGATCGCCTACTGACTTGATTGTCAGAGTGCCCCCGCCAGGATTCCCGACCCAAGTCTCCTTTTTTTTTTCAAGACCGGTCATGATTGGAGGACACCAGACGGAAAGTTCACTCACTGGCACCACGTAAGAGCCGTAGGCTACAGCAATCTAGGCGACAACACCCTCATATCCAGAAAATTATCCTCCTACAATAATAATTTTATTTTTAATATGAATAACTTTACGATGCAACAACTATAAATCCAAAACTTCCTATCCGAACTCCATCCGCTGATATTCTAAATTCATAACTTTTCCGAAGAGAAACTCTTAGATCTTCCTTTTTTAATATTTATTCATTTGGCTTGCTCCTTTTCTCTCTTTACTACTCTTTCTCCTATCTCTTCTTTCTCGTCTTGCTCTCTCCTCCTCCTCTCTCCTCTTCTTCTCTCTTCTTTCTCTTTCCTCTTTCTCTCTCTTCTTTCTCTTTCCTCTCTCTCTTTTTTCTCTCTCTACTCTTCTTCTCTGTCATCTTTCTCTCTTCTTTCTCTCTCATCTTATTCTCCTATTTCTCTCTCTTCTTCTTTCTCTCTTCTCTCTCCTCTTTCTCTCTCCTCTTCCTTCTCTCCTCTCTCTTCCCTCTCTCTTTTTTTTCTTTTTTTCTTTTTTTCTTTTTTTCTTTTTTTCTTTTTTCTTTCCTTCTTTTTTTTTTTCCTTTTTCTTTTCTTTTCTTCTCTCTTCTTCTTCTCTTTTTCTTCCCTCTCTTCTTCTTCTTCACCAATAGGGCATCTCCCCTCTCTTTTTTTCGCTTCTTTTCATTTCTCTTATTTTCTCCTCCTCTTCTCTTTCTTTTCCTCTTCTTCTTCCCCACTCTCTTCTCCGCCAAACAAAAAAAGTTTCCTTTTTTTTTCTTTCTCTTTTCCTCTCCGCCAAACAGGATACCCCCCTCTATCTTCTCTCTCAACCATCTATGTTTTCCCTGAGCGACCACATCAAGCACCTCATCGGCACTAACACCATCCTAGCCACCATCGCTCCCAGCACGGCATCGCATCCAAGGGCATCATCATCAACCCCCCTCCAACATGAAGCTTCCAGTCCTCGTCTATTTCCATAACAGTGGCCTTCATTCTCAGCCCCCCTTCTCATCGTCTCCATCGACTATTGCCTGGCCCTCGAGCACACTCTCTCTAGCCAAAGGAGGAAAAGGATGAGGAGGGGTGATGGTCTGCTAATGAGAATAGCATAACCAGAGATCTAGCAATGGCTGGTCAAGAAAAAATCAATAGCAGTCGACGATTGAAATAAACCAAAGTAAAATACCGACCCTCTTGGCCTCCATCTAGAGTTCCTTTATAGCTAAAATCTTTGAATCCGACCTTTATTTGGATTCCATTAGGGAGAAAGGGAGTCTTCGTCCTTCAATTTTTTCTCTTTTTTTTTTCCTAGTGGGTATTACACCCAATTCTGCTGGCTTGACCGAAGCAAACTCTTCATTGAAAGTATTTTGGTCCTGTAATACTAGTTAACAATTTAGTAAAAAAATGCACGTTCAACTAAGCACTTGTGATTATGCTTGACTCATGCAAGCATTGGCAAGCATTGGATCTGAATTATTGTAAATCGCTTGAACTAAAAATCACAAATTTATTTTTGGTTTGGTGGAGGCATCTGTTGGTTGTTACTTAAATGATAGCCAACTAATCATGATACAGCGAGACTATCGAACTTCCATCGAATCCTCTTGACCTCTATGTACTTCAGCATCTCCATTCTCCAAGCATCCATCATGAGTTCATGTCACTTATTTGTGAGATAAGTAATCTAGGGCGAAGGTATTGAGAAGATACTATCTATCCGTTTCAAATGATGGAGCTGTCAGACAGCAGAAAAAAGTAGACATCTCAGGAAAGAGATCCAAATTATAAAAAGGATGCTGCTCTAGTAAAACCTCAATAAATAAATACTGAACTATTCATGATAATGTAATAATTTGGAACAATCAGACAGCCGACATGGCAACCACTCAGAAAAGATAGTTTAATAACGAAAAGGAAGCTCCTCTAGCAAATTTCAACACAAAATAAGCGATCGCATGTGATAACATCGTAGTTCTGATTTCAGGTGCATCTTACTATTTTGAATGGTTAAGAAACCCCATTGTGGATATTCTCACTTGTTATTGTATAGGATAATGATTCATAGTTAGATCTTTTGAAGAAGAAATACAACGGATGATCAAATTAATTTGACCGTGCAGGAGTACAAATGCACGTTAGATCCTTAAGAAGGGTATATTAAATCAAACAAGAGCATACCTTTCAACAAGAGTGCTTTGACAGAATCTTGGTTATGAGAAGCCACCTGCAGGTAGTATTAGAAGAGCAACTACCACAGATCTTGAGATTTTTTTTTAAAAAAAAAAAAAGAATCCAGACAATTCATCTTATAGCTCAGATCATCATTACTCCAGGCAGATTTGAAAAAAATCAAATTCCCTCTATCAATTGAAAGCTAATCAGGAATTAGTTAAGAGATCAGGATCTCTATGTGAAATTGTTTTATTAGTAAGAGGCAGTCGTATCTGCACCTTGAAAGCAAATATGATGTCTGAACCATCAATTTGCATGTCACTCTCTTCAATTTATCTTCCCTAGATTGCCCAAGCTTGAGAAACCCCTGAACAATTGAACCTGGACTGTTATGTATTATCGAAAGCATACCAGGATTAGCAAAAATTAAGCAAATTTCTGGTATGCATTTCAACCAGATCACTCAGCACTTTGCACATGCTCGTAAATTCCAACATTCCTACCGCAGGGATTTGACAGGATTTGCAGGTTTCCAAATATGATTTATTTAGCTGTTCCCAAACAACAGTTTATAAAATGATCAGAACTATAAAAAGATTAAGTTGTGGTACAAGCAAAGTACTGAAAAGAGTTGTCTTAGGAACCAATATATAAACTACTATGATTTGTAAAAACAAAGTTGTGTCTACATGGAGAATTAGTTGCAGAATAAATGGAATAGTTATACAACACACAGAGACAGTTAAGGGGGCAGAGATGAGGGAAATTTATATGTGAAACTACTAGTTCATGGGATTCAAACTTACCTCTCCAAGAGTTGTGGCACTCTTCTTGCTATGGCGAGATAGCTTCACTAAGGAGAATAATATTATCCGGCGAATACAGCCGATTGTTTTCTTACAAGCTCACAATCCAAAATCCAATACAAAGTTAGTTTTTCCGGGCTCACTAACAACCCAACTTGGTTTTCAAGGCTAACCAATCCACCTCAAAACAACTTACAAGTTACAGCCACTTGCTGTACTTGTAACAACTCAAAAAACAAAGTTAAAAAGGAAACAACACTAAAACAAACCAAAGGTTGTTGGATGGTTGCTGTTGAAGCTCTTAATGAGACCTTCTTGAATACTTCTTCAAGGCTCTTCAAGGCTCTCTTAATTCTTTAAAGATAAACTCAAGAAGTTGGTGGGAAGTTGTTGAAAAACTTGAGTTTTTTACTTGAATGCTCTTAGAATATTGAATGCTCTCTTATCTCTTGTAAAAGCTGCTTTTTCTTCACTTAAATCCCTCATTTATAGCTTCTTGAAGTGTTCCCAGGTGAATATGGTTGTTAAAATTTCTTGGAAACCAAAAACTAGCTATTGGGAGGCTTTAGAACCAATAAAATTCAATTTCTGGAACTAGCCGTTACTGTTCAAATTCTGGGATTCGAGTCAGCTCAGATGCTCAATGAAGAAATCTGCAGTTCTGTGAGAGTCGGCTCATTCCAAATTAGAGTCGGCTCGATTGACTGCATTCTCAAAAACAGTTTTCTGTCACTCTGGAGGAGTCGGCTCTATTCTTCCTTGAGTCGTCTCGGATGACTGTATCATGAAATTTCTGTGCCGTGCCAAGGAAATGTATTCAACTCTATTTGGTTGAGTCGGCTCGAGTGAACTTCCCTAAAAGCTTCCAAACAACTTCAAACTTCTTCCAAACAACTTCTAAATAACTTTTAAGATCTTTAAACTTAAAATTACATTAATTTGGCTCTTTTACATAATCAAACAATTAAATTTACCCAGGGCTCTTAAATATTGAAACTTTTTATTTGAGTACATTGATACATTCCAATAATCTTAAAATTGTAGGGTGAATAATTATCCATTTGAAACATCCTACAAAAATTTCTTAAATATATGAAAAGTATTAGTATCAAATACATGCTCCAATATTTTGTAATCATCAAAATCATTCCAGGGGTCAACAATCTCTCCCATTTTGATGATGACAAAACACTAGGCATGGAAATATTAATAAGTACCTTTACATTTTAACTGTATCAAAGTAAATGACAATTATATCATAGTGAATTAGTTTAGAATGTGCTATACAGTGTATCAGGCAATTCAAATTATAATCTATTGACTAAAGTATCAGAGATGTCAATTCATTTTACAAATTAAAGTATCAGAGCTTTGCAAAAGAGTTCATTTTACAACTTAACTGAAGTATCAGAGCTTTATAAGTTAAGTATCAGAGCTAAGTATCAAAACTTTTAAACATTTACTTTTACAAATTGATAGAAATTATCAGAGCTTCAGAGTTAAGTATCAGAGCTTTATATATAAGAGTTCAATTTACAATTCAACTGAAATATTAGAGCTTTGTGATTTAACTAAAGTATCGGAACTTTAAAGTGAAATGCGAAGGCTTATTGTAATTTCAAGAAATATCAGAGCTTTAAAGTATCAGAGCTTTGTAATTTTTCATTGTAATCCATATTCTCCAAATAGCGAAGCTTTGTGCATTACACAATTTTATCATATTAGATGATCATTTTCCATGCTTCACCTATTTATTTTATCATTATATGATTATTTTCCATGCTTCACAGATTTCTCCCCCTTTTTGTCATCAACAAAAAGTATAAACTTTGCATTACATATTTCTCCCCCTTATTATAGAGTTTAACAATATCACACATTTAGAGAGAAACAAGAGTAAAAAACTGTAATTGCCATAAAGGGTGAAATTTCATTAAAAAAATTCAGTTCAATACATATAACATGATAACATATATGAGACAACAAAACATAAGACATCTGCGAGGCTAGTCCTCATCAGATGGAAGGTCTAATACAATGTTAGGCATAATCCTATGTCTAGAAGGTCTTGGGGTCTGATATGTCAAGTTCCTAGTCATAAGAGAAGGTCCGACTCTAGGAACTCTAGACCTATGATACTGTCTCGAAGTTTCTCGAGTGGGTGCTGGAGTAGGCTCTGACTCAAATGTTGGAGGTGGCTCTGAAAGCACTGGAGTCCTCTGATCAGTGAAGACATCTGATAAAGCAAGTGTACTAGTGCTATATAGGATCTAAGTAGCTGGTATGTCATGAATGCTCTGCTCAAGCTGCTCAGACTCTAGTGCTGTAGGTGTCGCCATGCCATGCTCATCTGCCTGATGATCAAAGTCCTGACCATCATCATCTAGAGGTGGTGATGATCTGGAAGGTCCAGCCGAAGTGGTCTGATGAATAGCTGCTAGAATATGACTGAGTCCCTCTCTCATCTCAGTCTATAACAATCTATCCGTGAATACATCTCTACTTGAACAGTGTAAATCAGATCTAATGGCAGAAATATCATCTCGAAGCATCTGTATCTGCTCAGGACCTTACTGCCCACTAGTATTGGGCTCAGAAGGAACTAAAGGAGGTGTAGTAGGAGCTGACTCTAAAGGTCCAGCCTTACCAACTGGCTCATCCTCATCATCAGTAGACTCTGCAACATCTGCACCAGCTGGAATATCCTCATCGGAATTATCAGAATGTGCTGCCCTCTGTCCAGAAATCTTCCTCATCCAAACTCTCTCTACTCGGTGGTACCCCATCCTATGTAAAGATTTTTCTGAATATTTGTTTGTATGAAGTAGGGGTCTGCTATCCTCACCTGTCAAGTCAATACCACAATCCTGGAATAAAATAGTAAAAGCCATGCCATAGGACAAACATGCCTTGGCCTTCTTAGCGCATCTCTAATCTGGCTCATCATAATAAAAGGTAAATTGAGGGCCTTCCCCTCGATCAAGTACCTCATAAACATCAGGTCTCTCTCACTTACCCAGTCGAACCTCCCGGTCCTGGATAAGAACACTCTACTGATAATGTTATGTAGCAGCCTCATTTCCAATGAAAGTATGTTTGCTTGTACATTTGTAATTCCCTCTACATTATTTCTCTCAAGAACTGTCCTCAAGGTCCTTTGTCTATCCTTCAGATTCAAATAACACTTTCCAGCTTTTGGCATTCTAAGAACCCTGCTTAATCTGGTTTCACCAATAGACATTATAACTCCCTTAACCATGGTTAGTATATGATGTGCTCCAAGGGATAAATTCTCAAAGAAGGTTCTGACTAAGGTGGGGTAAGTAGGGACGTCCAATAAACTGAAATACTCCCAATTTTGAGCTCTGATCCAGTCTCCAGTCCTAAAATTTTGTTGTTCTAGAAAGCTCAAATCTACTTTTTTACCTGAAGTAACTAGACGATTATCCATTAAGATGATTTGCCTCTGTGAAACTTGTTCTTGGGGATTCTCTTGAGTCGACTCATCTTCCCTCCTTTTTGATCTCCTCTCGGCTTGTACAGTGCTAGGTGCCGCCCTCTTGGCTTTCTTAGGTGCCATAGGATCAAGATCTAAGGGAAAATGGAAGGGTTTGTGTGGTCCCTAGGGTGAGTATGGAAAGTGGTCCCTTAGGTTTAGTTTCAACAATGAATGGTAGGGTAAAAATAAATTTTTAGGACTTGCGGTTCTTATGTAAGCCTGCTGTTCGAGTCGGCTCGGCCAGAAGGTTTTCCTGCTCGAGTCGGCTCGAGCAAAAACAAAGAAAAATGATCCAAATTTCAAGAAAATGGTTTCTACTCCTATAAAATATTAAGAAAGGTTTGTATCTAGCTTAGATAAGTGTTGGAGGTCTTCTAGATAAATTTTTCTTAATTTTTAAAGAAATTAGGCGAAAATCTAAAAAGGATCACAAAGGCCTAATTCTCTTCTAATCATTTGAAATCTATCCTCGCTAAGTGGTTTAATAAAGATATCAGCCAATTGTTTTTCCGTACAAATGAATTCAAGTTCAATATCACCATTTTGAACATGATCCCTAACAAAATGATGTCTAATTTCAATATATTTAGTTCTTGAATGCTGAATATGATTATTTGTTAAGTTGATAGCACTTGTGTTATTACATTTGATTGGAATTTTAGATTAAAAAACCATAATCTTTTAGTTATTGCTTAATCCATAACATGAGCACAACAACTCCCTGCAGCTATATACTATCTCAGTAATAGATAGTGCCACGAAGTTTTGTTTCTTACTGTGCTATGAGATTAAGTTCAACCCTAGAAATTAACATGTGCCACTAGTACTCTTTCTATCAATTCTACATCCACCATAATCAATATCAGAATAATCAATTAAATTTAAAGATGAAGGTTTAAAATACCATAAACCTAAGTTTGATGTACCTTTAAGATATCTTATGATTATTTTAACAGCAAGCATATGTGATTCTTTAGAATTAGATTGAAATCTTGCACATATACAATCACTAAACAATATATCAGGTCTACTTGTAGTCAAATAAAGTAGATATCCGATCATACCTCGATATAGTTTTTGATCTACTTTGTTACCTTCCTCATCTTTGTCAAGTTTGCAGGTTGGGCTCATGGTGTGCCAATTTCTTTTACAGATTCCATTCCAAACTTCTTCAATAGTTCTTTGATGTACCTTGCTTAGTTGATGAATATCTCTTCCTTTGTTTGTTTAATTTGTAGTCCAAGAAAGGAAGTGAGTTCACCTATGATACTCATTTCAAATTTTTCCTACATTAGCTAGGCAAATTCTTGACATAAAGTTTCATTAGTTGCACCAAAGATTATATCATCAACATATATTTATAAAACTAATAAATCATCATCTTTTCTTTTGATAAACAGACTTGTATCTACTTTACTCCTTTTAAAATCATTTTCTAAAAAAAATTTGCTCGACCTCTCATACCAAGCTCTAGGTGCTTGTTTCAAACCATATAAAACTTTGTTTAGTTTAAAAACATGGTTTGGAAAAGAGTGATTTTCAAAATCTGAAGGTTGTTCTACAAAAACTTCTTCAATATAGCCATTCAAAAACACACTTTTTATATCCATTTGAAAAAATTTAAGTTCTATGTGACATGCAAATGCAAGTAAGAGTCTTATGGCTTCTAATCTTGCTACAGGTGCATAAGTTTCATCAAAATCTATTCCTTCCTCATGGTTATATCCTTTAAGAACTAATCTGGCTTTGTTTCTAACTACATTACCTTTGTCATCTAATTTATTTCTAAAGACCCATCTTAAACCAATAACAGGATGTTCCTTAGGTTTGGCTACTAAAATCCATACATTGTTTCTTTCAAATTGATTAAGTTCCTCCTGCATAGCCATCATCCAATATGGATCATTTTCAGCTTCCTCTATGCAGTTAGGTTCAACTTGAGAAACAAATGCTAAGTAATCAAGGTGTCTCTAAAGGATGACCTAATTCTTGTTCCTTGTGAGGGATCACCAATAATTAATTCTTTAGGATGAGAATGTATGTACCTCCAATCCTTTGGTAGCTCATCATGTTCTGTACTTACCTTTTCCTTTTCTTGCTCGATTTGCTTTTCTTTCAAGCTTAAGTCCTTCACTCTATCATTCAGGAAACCTGCATCATTATCAATACACTCTTCTTTTCTTGAAGGTGTGAGGTTAGACTCATCGAAAACAATATGAATAGATTCTTCAACAATTAAAGTTCTTTTGTTAAATACTCTATATATGCTTTACTAATAGTTGAATATCCAAGAAATATTCCTTGATCAGATTTTGCATCAAATTTACCTAAATTATCTTTTCCATTATTCAAGATATAACATTTACATCCAAAAACATTAAAGTAATGAATATTTGATTTTCTATCAATTCAAAGTTCATAGGGGGTTTTCTTCAAAATTGGTCTAATCAAAACATGGTTTAATATGTAACATGCAGTGTTCACAACTTCTGCCCAAAAATACTTTGAAAGATTGCCTTCACACAACATGATTCGAGCCATTTCTTCCAATGTTCTATTTTTTCTTTCCATAACACCATTTTGTTGTAGTGTTCAAGGGACTGAAAAGGTGTGATCAATGCCATGTTCTGTGCAAAATTTTTCAAAATATTGGCTTTGAATTCAGTATCATGATCACTTCTAATTGAAATAATTGAAAGATTTTTCTAATTTGAAACATTTTTATGAAATTTTTAAAAAACTTTAAAAGCTTCATCTTTGTGTGCGAGAAACAAAACCCACGTAAATCGTAAAAAATCATCTACTATCACAAGTTCATATTTCATACTTCTTAGGTTTGTGATCCTGGTTAGTCCAAATAAGTCCATGTGTAGCAGCTTTAAGGGTCTTGATATTAAAATAATATTTTTAAATTTAAAACTTTCCTAGTTTGTTTACCATATTAACATGCATCACAAACATGATCAAAATCAACTTTAAACTTTGGTAAACATCTAAGTCTTTAGAAATTAATTTTGCTAATGTATGCATGCTAGCATGACCCAATCTTTTATGCCAAAGTAAGCTAGATTCCTTGGTTTTAACATTCAAAGCCATTAGACTTGTACCACTTGGCATTGCTAGATCATTCAAGTCTACAATATAAATATTTCCAAGTCTATGACCAACAAACCTAGTACTAGAATCAAGAGAGCTAGTAACTATGCACATTGAAGATTCAAATACAACTTTGAAGCCTTTATCATACAATTGACTGATGCTCAATAAATTTTGCTTCAATTTGTCTACTAGCAATATATTTTCAATATAAGTAGAAGGGATAATTTTGATCTTACCAATTCCAATGATTTTTCCTTTGCCATTATTACCAAATGTAACCATTCCATCATCTTTGATTTTAAGGATGATGAATTGATCTTTGTCACCCGTCATATTCTTGAATAGTCGCTATCTAAATACCATCTCTTCTTTAAATTTTGGGTTGCAAGACATTCCTGCAAAATAATCAAGTAAAATTTTTAGGTACCCAAGCTTTTTTGGGTCCTTGAAGGTTAGTAGTTATGTTTCCTTTAGGAAACTAAATCTTTTTTACTTTATTTTTATTCTTCCATCTTAGATTACATTCATATGCTGTGTCCAATCCCAATGCAGCAAAAACAAATTACTTTTGGCTTTTGAAAAAAATGGATGTTGAAAACTTTGATGCATAATGTTGTGGAGCTGAAATCTTGCTTGTATGCATTGAATTGTAATCAATTCCAGTTTTATTATTAGATATCCTTTGATTTTTCAAAATTAATTCAAGTTTGTTCGAACTTAGAGTCAACATATCAACAAGAGATTTGAGTCTATTCATTTTATTTTTGCAAACTCTTATTATTTTTAATACACTCATCTTTTTCAGTTTGCAACACTTTAGACTTCTCCGAAACATTACTTAATTTTTTTTGCAAAAGATTATTCTTTTCAGAAATTTCATTCTTTTCTTTCAATAACGTATCATAATTATTTTTCATAGAATTAATTTTCAAACCAGTTTTCTTGTATTCAGTTAAAAGTTCATAAAAGGCAGTATGTAATTCATCATAAATAAATTCATGTATGGGTTCACTAGATGTTACCTCATCTTCTAGACTCATCAAATATATATTGACTATTTTTGAAGTCTCTTCCTCTTCATTTGAAGTAGATTCATTGCTGTTACTGCATGTAGCCATCACGGCTTCTTCTTGTATCCCTTTTTCAATGTAGGATACTCTGAACGGTAGTGCCCCAACTTTTTGCATTTATAACAAATTGGTTATTGCTCCTTTTTTTGTCTTTATCTTTCTTTCTCCTTACTTTGTTCACCCATGCCGAGATGCTTCCTCTAATATCTTTCTTTCTCCTTACTTTGTATGGTATCCACGAATGCTGACTTGAATGCCTTGGATGAAGCAATATCCATATGATCAAACATTACCTGCAAAAAAATTTAATCAATTTCTTATAATTAAGGAAAAATGATTGTGAACTGACTTTAAGTAACAGCCATCATTCTAAGAGAAAGCAAACTTATTTGTGTTTCATTGAATATAATTTATTCTAAAATTTCATATTAATGATAAATTGGATCATAAAATACACGACATCTTAAACACCAGCATTTTTGGAGTCTGGAAGTGGATGAGGAATATAAATATATTCCAAGACAAGACCATGAGACGAGGAAGTTGCTAATGGATGATGGCATTTGTGCTGATTTTTAAGCAATTGGCAAGTCTATTGTTCAAGCACTGATTACTTGTAATACCCGGTCCGAAGAAAAAAAAGAAGAAACAGAGGAGTCTCCTTCTCCCTCTTGATTTCATTGGAAGGGGGGAAAACAAATTTCGAGTAGAAATCGACCTCCCTCCATCCTATTTAACAACCCTTACCTTGGGTTCCGACGCCATCGCCGCCACCGGAGAGTTTCGCTTCCACCACCACCACTACCATGATCCAGCCTCGTCGTCCGATCTACCACCGCCGCAACGACCGGCATCCGTGGCTTGAGCAGCATCGTGGAGTCCTTTTGTGGGCCGGCTATCGGCGCCGCTACTCCCTTACACTTCTACCACACCCGATGACCGGCTAATCCGCCACCGCCATCACAGCGAGCATGATCGGGAGAGGGATGAGGGGAAAAACGTGCCTCCCATGTCGGAGGCAGATTCGACATCCCCTGCCATACTGGAGCTTGGTGATGACGACCGGGAGGAGGGAGAGATCCTTGAAGAAGAAAAGGGGGGCTTCGCTATTCGGCCAAGCGGGAGAAGAAGAAAAAGGAAAAAAAAGGGAAAGGAAAGAGAAGAAGAAAAAGGAAAAGAAAAGGGAAGAGAAAAAAAAAAAGAAAAGGGAAAAAAAGAGAGGGGGAGACCCTATTTGGTGGAGAGGAGAGGGAAAGGGAAAAAAAAAAAGGAGAGAGAAAGTAAAGAAAAAAAAAGAAAAGAAATAAATGAAGAAAAGAAAAAGGAAAAAAAGGGAAGAAAATAAATAGGGAAAAGAGAGAAAAGGAAGAGGAGAGAGATGAAAAAGAGGAGAGAGAAAAGAGGGGAGAGAGAGAAGAGAGAATAGGAGAGAGAAAGAGATGAGAGATGAAAAATAAATAAATAAATAAATGTTAAAAAGGGAAGATCAAAAAAATTTTCTTTCTAGAAATTGGTGAAGGATATCAGCGGATGAACCACCGACAAAATTTGGATAAAAAATTTTGGTTTACAATTGCCCTAGAACTATTTATTTAAATTAAAAATTAGTAGGGGAACAACCTTCTAAGCAGAAGGGCGTTGAGCGAGCTTCAGGTACAGACTGATATCGGGTACATTTGGATTGGCTCTTGAGAGGTGAGGATTCTTGGACACGATCACCAGTTTATATATATATATTTTTATATTCCATGATTTGATCCTTTGATACAATCATTGGCATGATTGATTATTTATGTACGGTATGTTTCGATTTTTCGTGGTATATATTCATTTTACAAATTATCGGTATGATTATTCATAGTGTCATATAATATCCTTGTATCAAACATGATTATTTTTAAATGATTTGGATTGTGATACCAGTTAATGTAAATCTTGAAAAGAACATGATTGGTAATATGTTTGTGATTTGATAAAGTAATAATCAAGGAGTATTTGGACTAGCCACGTTAAATAGAGAATCACCGAGCCACGGACGGATAATACATAGAATAGCCTAAGCCACTGATGGATAATACGTGGAATAGCCGAGCCACGAACGAATAATACATGGAATAGCCTGAGCCATGAACGGGTAATACGTGGAAAAGTTGGCCACGGACGAATAATATGTGGAATAGCCTAACCCACGGGCTTAGTACATGGAATAGCCGAACCACGGATGGATAGTACGTGAGTTAGCCGAGCCACGGGCCTGGCCACGGGCGGATAGTATATGGTCGATCTTGAGATTGCTAAGCACGGGCTGGAGTATGATCATGATTAGTCCAAAATCCTAAAAAGATAATAGTGGTTGATCCGGATCATGTTAATGAAATATGGATAATCAGAGATAAAAAAGAATAATTAAGTAAAAAGAAATATTTTACTTAATGACATATATGGTGTTTCACTTTTGAATGTGACCAGTGTTTAGTATTAATTAATGCATGTTTTTACATATATCGATATTGAGTTATCTTAATTACATAACATGAAATTTTTGATATTCATGTTCTGTTGATACTGTCTATTATTATTTTTGAATTATAATATTTTATACTGGTATGAGTGTGTGGGAATTCTTACTAGGCTATAAAGCTCACTCTCTCGATTTTTCTAGAGATGCAGGATGCATAGCAAGGATCAGACCGGATGTAAGACTGAATACTAAAATTTTAGATTGTTTAGTTAGTTCTGTTGCTGATATCCATATAATAAATAAGTTGACCATTTAGTGGTCTTGACTTGAAGAAGTTAATTATTCAGTTATTATTAAATTATTTAATGATGTTTGGTTAATTAATGTGATTTTTGGATGAAGAGTCTTATATACTTAGACTTGGTATGATCTCTAGGATGATACCTAGGATTGTGTGGCCGGTCATATAGCCAATTCCAGTGATGGATTCGGAACATGACAGTATGGTATCAGAGCTTAGGTTATGATGATTTGGGACTGTGGCATAAGTGATTAGAATAGACATGAGTAACATCGAAATTCAGGTTAGGATTGTTCAAGACTGCGATATAAGTGATTAAAAAAAATAATATGATGGTTACTAGGACATGACAGAATAGTGTTGGAGCTTAGGTTATGATCAGTCAGGACATTAATATAAATAATTAGAAATTAATATGGTGGTTATAAAACATGACAATGATATCAAAACTTAGGTTATGATTACTTGAAATTATGACATAAGTGATTAGGACATAACATGAATAATGTTGAAGCTTGGTTTATGATTACTTGGACTGTAATATAAGCAGTGTTTGAACATGATATGAATAATATCGAAGTTTAGAGTATAATCACTTGGGACGGTGACATAAGTGATTAGAATATGATTTGAATGATATCAAAATTTGGGTAATGATTATTATGGACGATGGCTTAAGAGGTATTTGCACTTAGTGTTATAATCAGTCATGAATAATAAAAATTGCAAGAATGGATTCGAAGTTTGGATTTCTAATCTTTGGATATTATGCCTAAGATTTAGCATATGATAAGTACAAAAGAGGAACATGATTTTTGGTCTGTACATAAGTAATGGGATTGATCTAGGATGAATGCAAAGGGTTGAATGATTTATACTATTTAATCACGATAAGTAATCATAGTATATAATGGATATTGAAGAGATGTATAGGATGTGCCTTTGTCTTTGATAAGTGGGTTTGATCCAAGCATCAAGAGTACTGGCCTAAAATTATAGTATATTATGTTAATGGATTATGTCGAATATATATATTGAATTATTAATTGAATAATTTTGGAATCGTAAACGTGATATGGATGCAGATCAGGATAACATGCTAGTTTTGCTGTTAATTATTGGATTATAAATTTTGGAACTATTATAAGGAGATGTTTAGGGTGTAGGTTATGCAAGAGTTTAAAGATATTAGAAAGGATAATTTTATGAACCTATAGGTGGATTATTATTGAAAATATGTAATGAAGAATATATTTGGGATAATGCATAGATTGGTAATTTGTTATTAGTGGATTAAATTATATTATGTGCGCATGCCATGCACATCTTGGTAGAATCTTTGATAGGTTAGGTTAATAGTCTTGGATTGAATTACTTAATCATCCTTATAATTGTTGGAAATTATTGAGTGTGTCTAACTCTAAGTCAAATTAAGATCTATGAAAAGACTTAATTTACCCTGCTACTGATGTTGCATTAAGCGAAGAAATTGGTATTAAAAGACTTATATGAGTTCAGCCTATAAGGGACAATATTTTAGATAGTTTGTTAATTGATGCTAAGAATTATGGTACGATAGTTTTGGGAGCAATAATATGATTGATTATATTCATAAAAGCATTAATTGAGAGTCATTTACTTTATTAAAGTTAATAATAACTTTTCTAGAGAAAAGTTGATCTAGATTATCTAATTAAATTGTTAAGGAAAGTATGATTAATTCAGACTTAGGCTAGAGTTATTGAAGTCTTAAAAAGATGGTGAAATTTATGCAAGGACCTTCAATATGGAAACTGGGTTAGGGTAAATCTTGAAATGATATGCGTAAGGTAAGGACAAGATAAAGAGACTCAAAAAACTTTGCTTTAGTACCAATATAAGATAAGTTTTTTGAGAGATTTATTTAGTGAACCTAGATAGTTTAGCAAATTATATCAGAGTGCGTAGTGGAAGCATAGTGGTTTAAGTTATTTTGAAATTAATTAAAAATATTAACTCTAACTTTAGAAGTGTTATGATGGGAGTATTGATTTGAATTTCAATAACAAGATTTTAATGATAAATGAAATGATAATGTTACTGATTCTTGGACTAGTCTATAGGTGTTGCCAGGTAATTTTCATCAAGACTCCCTGTATAGAGGACTCTAGTAAAAATTCTAGACATCTCTAAATCTAGAATAAAGAAGTGATGATCCTTACCCGGCTAGGATTGGGAATATTTTAATACCAAGCTCCTTTAGTTATGATATTATGATTTTTCTAATTAAAGAGGGCTCGAGATTTCCATAAGATAAAAAATTAATTGTAAAATTATACAGAAGATCAAGAGAAGAAATAATGTTAAAGACCATGGCAAGTGTCTAATATTCAAGCCTCCTTCAAATTTTTGGTTAAGAATAGATTAGATCGATTATGATTTTCATGTAGAGTTAATCAAGAGAAATAAATTCATAGATAGTAGTATGTATCTTAATTCGAGATTGAGATATTAACGCTCATTTGAAAAAAAATTAGACATCTCTAAAATTGGAAAAAAAAACACGTGATATCGGGTTTGGATCTGGAGTACTCTAACACAAAGCTCTCCTTAGATTTGATATTATGAGCTCATTATTTAAAGTGGTTTAAGGTTTCTCTGAAATAGAAGCCTAATTATAAAAACATAAGAAAGATTAAAGGAAGAAAGGCTTTAGATTCTAGAGAGTGTTTAATGCTCAAAGTTCTTTTATTGGTGTTAATAGCATAGAACCGGGTCGATTATGATGTGGGATTAATCAAGAGATAAATTTCAGGGATGAAAAATTATGTATTTTAATTCGAGGTTGAGGCGCTAATATTCATTCGAAAGAAATTAAAGGAATTTACTATTTATTGAGAATGGTGATGATCAAAATAAAAATGCTATATTATGTTGTTAGATAAAGATCGTATGAAGAAAGCATTCTAAAAGAGAAATTATCGAAAGCTCAAGGATGATGTTAAGGTTGGGTATTTCTAAAGTTTGGATCATCATAATGATCTTGTAAGTTAATTAAGGATAGTTAATCGTATCAAAAGGTCAGTATTCTTTTGAAAGAGCTTAAGAAAATTCGATATGCATTATGAATGGAAAGAATCTAGCTTTGAGTATTATATAATTTTATTACGTTAAGGCTCTAGAAATAAGTATCCTAAGAGGTAGACTAATTGAAAATTTGAGACTGACATGAAGGTTGGTTACGTTTCAGGGTTTAAAATCTCAATTAAGCTAATTTCAAGGACAAAATTATTTTAAGAAAAATATTATACCCGGTCCGAAGAAAAAAAGAAGAAACAAAGGAGTCTCCTTCTCCCTCTCGATTTCGTCGGAAGGGGAGGGAAAAACCAATTTCGAGTAGGAATCGGCCTCCCTCCACCCTATTTAACCCTTACCTTGGGTTCCAATGCCATCGTCGCCGCCAGAGGGTTTCCTTTCCACCACCACCGCTACCATGATCCAGCCTCGTTGTCCGATCTCCCACCACAGTAGCGACCGACGTCTAGTGGCTTGAGCAGCATCGTGGAGTCCTTTGTGGGCCGGCTGTGGGCGCCGCCGGTCCTTACACTTCTCCGACACCCGATGATTGGCTAATCCATCGCCACCACCACCATCATAGCAAGCACAATCGGGAGAGGGACGAGGGGGAAAACATGCCTCCCGTGTCAAAGGCGAATGCGACGTCCCCTGCTATACCGGAGCTTAGTGATGACGACCGGGAGGAGGGAGAGATCCTTGAAGAAGAAAAGGGGGGCTTCCCTGTTCGGCCAAGTGAGAGAAGAAGAAAAAAGAAAAAGAAAAGGGAAGGGAAAGAGAAGAATAAAAAGGAAAAAGAAAAGGGAAGAGAAAAATAAAAAAAAAGGAAAAAGAAAAGAAAGGAAAAAAAAGAGAGGGGGAGACCCTGTTCGACGGAGAAGGAGAGGAGAGGGAAAGGGAAAAAGAAAAAGGAGAGAATAGAAGGAAAGAGGAGAGGGGAAAAAAAATGAAGAAAAGTAAAAGAAAAAAAAGGGGAAGAAAAGAAATAGGGAGAAGAGAGGAGGAAGAGGAGAGAGAAGAGAAGAGAAAGAAGAGAGATGAAAAATAAATAAACAAATGTTAAAAAGGGAAGATCGAAAAGTTTTTCTTTCTGGAAATTGGTGAAGGATATCAGCAGGTGGACCACCGACAAAATTTGGATAAAAGATTTTGGTTTACAATTGCTCTAGAACTATTTATTTATACTAAAAATTAGTAGAGAAGCAGCCTTCTGAACAGAAGGACGTTGAGCGAGCTCCGGATACAGACTAATATTGGGTACATTTGGATTGGCTCCTGAAAGATAAGGATTCTTGGACACGATCATTAGTTATATATATTTTATTTTTACATTCCATGATTTGATCCTTTGATATGATCATTAGTATGATTAATTATTTATGTACGGTATAATTTTGATTTCTCATGGTGTATATTCATTTTACAAATTACCAGTATGATTATTCATAGTTTCGTATAATATACTTGTATCAAACATGATTATTTTTAATGATTTGGATTGTAATACCGATTAATATAAATCTTGAAAAGAACATGACTGACAACATGTTTGTGATTTGATAAAGTAATAATTAAGAAGAAGGGGTATTTGAACTAGCCACGTTAAACAAAGAATCGCCAAGCCACGGATGGATAATACATGGAATAGCCGAGCCACGGACAGATAATACATGGAATAGCCGAGCCACGGACGAATAATACATGAAATAGCCTGAACCATGAGCGGATAATACGTGAAATAGCCAGCCACGGACGGATAGTACATGGGACAGCTTGAGCCACGAGCTTAGTACGTGGAATAGCCGAGCCACGGATGGATAGTACGTGGGTTAGCCTGGCCACGGACAGATGGTACATGATCGATCTTGAGATTGCCAGTCACGAGTCGAAGCGTGACCTAATTAGTCCAAAATCCTAAAAAGATAGCATTGGTTGATCCGAATCATGTTAATGAGATATAAATAATCAGAAATTAAAAAAATAATAATTAAGTAAAAAGAGATATTTTACTTAATGACATATGTGGTGTTCCATTTTTAAATATGATCGATGTTTGGTATTAATTAATGCATATTTTCGCATACGTCGATATTGAGTTATCTTGATTATATGACATGAGATTTTTGATATTCATGTTCTGTTAATATTGTTTATTGTTATTTTTGAATTATAATATCTTATACTGGTATGAGTGTGTGGAGATTCTTACTGGACTGTAAAGCTCATTCCCTACTTGGTTTTTCTAGAGACGCAGAATGCATAGCAAGGGTCAGGCCGGACGTGAGACTGAATACCAAGATTTTAAATTGTTTAGTTAGTTTTATTACTGATATCCATGTAATAAATAAGTTGACAATTTAGTGATCTTGACTTGAACAAGTTAACTACTTAGTTATTATTAAATTGTTTAATGATGTTTGGTTAATTAATGTGATTTTTGGATGAAGAGTCTTATATACTTAGGCCTGGTATGATCTCTAGGATGATACCTAGGATTGTGCGGCCGGTCATATAGCCAATTTCGGTGCTGGATTCGGGGCATGACATTACTTAACAAATAGGCATCAATTTGGGTAAATAATAAGCAACTATGCATTGCAGTATAGTTTAATATCTAGACTCTCTAATCAGCATCCTAGATGAAGCAAGGAAGCATGCATAATTCAAATCCATCAAAAATTGTTCGGAACAATAGAACATCAAATAACATCCAGAAAGTAATGCATATTTTTCATATTTTTCAAACTGAACTCCCTCCTATTAGGTGTTCCCTTTAAAAAAGAATGACAGGATTGATCAAAATTCATTTTCTCAGATAACTATAAAGGGATACTAGATGATGCGGTCATCCGGATCAAGGGAAATGCGGAACATGTTAATGTACAAGTAATTGAATGTTAAAATCAAATGACCCACCTGCTTAAAAAAAAAAAGAAATAACTGCAAAATGTTTGTTAGTAAATGAGTTTTGTTGTAAGTTTTGGATGGGCATGCAATACCAACGGACAATCTAACTTACAATGTCAATATCTTGGTTTCTAGTAGCAACTTGCAGCTGTGCTTCAAGCACCTCAACTGCACTCCTGGAATGAAATGAAAAAATAAAGCAGTTAAATGGTAACTGCAATTCCATCTATAAGATGCAGGATTCGAACGGTAATGCCATACCAATTAAATAAGCAATTACTGTGCAGGTACAGTATAAGTTTATTAAAAAGAAACCACAAGTAATATCTATAGAGATAACAAGAAAAATAATGCCATCGAAGTTACATGGTCCGGCAGATGTTAAAGATACATGATGTCATTGCTTTTATCTTGGTTTATTTCCTGATAGGAGAGATCACTGCACATTGCTGATCAAGTTGTCACTTGATAATATGGAAGTTCAACAGATTTCCCTCCATGTATAACATGACTGAAAATGCAAACTATGTTCCAAGATATAACTACATGTGTGAATACACAGGTTAACACTTATCATCCACCATAAAGGCCAAGCATTCAATTGCAATGTAAGTAGCCAAACAAAGGAAGGACTGTAGGACAGCAGGAAGAATGAAGCAAAAACCTATCATCTGAGATAAATATGTCGATGGAGATGAAAGGACCAGGTGAAAAAATAATGTCACCAAAACATGTTGCAAAAATAAGGATCCAAGTGAGATCAGAGAACACAAGGATGAAAGAGAAACCTAATGAACTGCTGTCGCAAGAATGGAGTCACAGAAGAAGTGATGAATCATCTGAGCCACAGTGGGACAACCAATCTCCTGCCACAACAAGAAGGGCCCAGACCACTAAAAAGAGATGGAAACTACTATGTTGAAAAATATTATTCATGCTATTCCCAGCTTGAAGGAAAGGAGGCTATTTGAAGGATGCAAGTGGACCTCAAATCTGAACATCCTACTGGGAATTGAACCAATCTTACTCCAGTCTATCTGATCACATTCTTAATAGCATGCAGAACAAGTCAACAGCTTTGAAGGCAATGATATAGTCACATAGGGGATGAAGTCAAATGAAGAATACAGGTTGACAAAGGATGAGTAAACTAGTATGATAAGGCCACAAGTTGTCACAAAGGGTTGGAAGGATGATATAATTCTACCGTATCGTGTACTTGAAGAGCAAGCATGAATTTTGCATGTTTAATATAGCAGATGTATTTGATAGATTTAGTGAGGTTTTGACATTTAATACAAGAAGTTAAAATTGACACAAAATAACATCTCTATATGCATTAACATAAAAAGTTACCCGCAAACACCAGGTGCTCTTCTCATATCTCCAGATGCTGCTGCAACTTTCTGCTATGATTATAAACACCCTTAGGACATATCTAGTAATTCATAACTCGAGCCTAAATAAAGGTTATGATAGCAATTGTTTATATACAAGATAAGTGAGCCTTTTATTTGTTGTGTTATCAAGGAGAAAGTTTCACTCAAAAAAAAAATAGAGGAAAAAGTTTACTCTCTTACATGGACCCTTTATTTATGAATTTGATGCCTCCAAAGGAATATGTAACTCCTTAAAGTTTTTATAGGCAAGATACAGAGTTTGAATGAAAAAAAAATTGATATTCACTTGCATGAGTTTAAGACACAGGTGCCATAATCTTTTTCTTTCTTTTGTTATGATAATGGACCATGAAAAAATTTTCCCGCATTAGACCGAAAATAAATGAACTTGAACTTAATCTAGCATAAAATTCTAGTGCTAAAGGTTGGAAGACATCAAATTGAAGCACCTACAAATCAAAAAGCAGTCATTAAAGGAAAATTTTCACTATGACAGGTGAATTTGTATACAAGATTCACAAATAAATGGGTTCAGCCTCCAAATATTCAGGAGAAAAATCTAATGCATGAAAATATCGACAAGAACAAGAATCACCTTAAGCCTCTGCTGAATGATTTTCAGTATCTGGTCTTTAGAGTAAGCACAGAAGTTATAACCTTGGGTTTGCCTAGCAACAGAGCTACAAAAATGCCAAGAAAGAAGTTAGTTTCTTCTCCAGAGTTCAATGCAAGGAATAACTTGAAAAGAAAATGATGCAATATGCATCAATTAAATAGGAGTCAAGTAAGATATCTTCATGGTACATCCAAGACATAAACAATCTACAGCACAAGGTCATTCCATCATCTGAATACCATATCAGATGCCCCATAATATTCCTTCATCCTAAATAAAAACACCAGAATGATGAAGAGGGACAGACACACTCACAATTCAGTGATTCAAGTTTTGGAAGAAATCGATCTGCTAAGTCAATAGCATTTGCTATTCCTGCACATATAAGTCAAACTCAAATCAACATGAGTCTTGGTTTTAATAGAGCAGCACTGTATGGAACTACAGCAAATGCTGTTTAGCATTAATATATCTCCAAAAAGCCATACTAATTAGAATGCATCTGGAAAATGGGAAAGTTATAAGCATGAAAAGATCATGAAGCACAGCACAGTCTTTGGTTATCAAGTAATCCATCTCATCAACAATGATCAACCTGTCATACAAAATATCTCCAATCTCCAAATTTCGTGGTTTGGTAAGAGGACAGCAAAAACTTTGAAAATTCAGAATAATAAATATCAACTATGAGCTGTGTTTTTGTACCAAAGGCAGTGCTATAATTGAGTGTCAAAAACAATGCACATACAAAGAGTACAAGAAATGTTTCTCACATCATCTTTCCTGAAGATGGCTGCTTTTTTGAGCAAATAAATTTTGGAGATGCTGAAGAGGCGAAAAACCATTGCTTGTCTTCTTACAAGAATAAAATTTCTCAGGTATCTGCAATAAATAAATAGAAAATTTTATGATAAATGAAATATTATGCGCATATCCAAAGTATATTCGCAGTGTTGACAGGATACCTTGCCAAAAATTTGAGATGTGTTAGTGAGAGAAGTGCAATTTATGGCTAATGTATCTGGTGATTGAAATCCCACCTGGCAGTCAGAACAAAATTCATGTCAATGAAATTAAATTGATAGATATCTATGCAAAATATATATATATATATAATATAATCAAAATTCCAAAATTACTAACATGATGTCTTAGATTATTTTGCACCGTAATAGTCTGTCAGGGGGTTTTCACCACTAACAGTGTTGACTTTGAGCCCTCATAGAGACATGAGAGTATTGCAGTACAGGGCAAAAATTTGTAGATATAG
This sequence comes from Areca catechu, assembly GCA_021397845.1. Lineage (NCBI taxonomy): Eukaryota > Viridiplantae > Streptophyta > Magnoliopsida > Arecales > Arecaceae > Areca > Areca catechu. The sequence goes on along the minus strand of CM038050.1, from coordinate 189,041,904 downwards.
TATTTACATACCAACACAAGCTGCATATGTTATTAATAGCTAGAACAAGCTTGAGATTGATAGCATATCCTTACTTCATTACATCGTTTTCTAGTGATGTCTCCTATTAAGAGCCACACTTCATCCTCATTTAATCTTATTCTTTATGCAGTGTTGTACTCCCATTGAATATTCTGATTCAATCATTTTAAATGCTCTATATATTCCTTCTAATGAAATGGTAACCCTTTGATGTTACCTAAAGCATATTGACTGGTTTTGAATGCTTTCCTGTGATAAGTTTAATCACTCATTTCACCCATCTACATTTTTTTTTTTTGAAAAAAAAGGAAAATGATGGGCAGGGAGCCCATCAATTCTACATCATATGAATGATACACGCGATCCATGATATATAGCCTAAGACAGTATGATTCGTCGAATGTTTTGAGAGCATGTATTAGTAATGTTCATTTGGCTTGTAGTTTTGAACATTTTAAATCCTCTTTAAAAGAACTTGTCTTCATGATCTTGCATAAAAAGTTAAAAAAACAACTAAAACACGACTTCTGGAGACCTGCATTCCTGTATACAAGTATGATATATGCAATGGGATCTGAATGTCTTCAGGTGTGAGATTTCCATGATTAGAAATATAATAAAATTACTCGTAGCTTATATCAGAAACTAACCCACAATCTAACATATAAATTGAAAGAGAAGGCCGATGTACCTCTTTTGACCACACAGCTAAAAGGTCTTTCACTTTATCAACGGACAACGATTTTCCAGTTCAAGAGGAACCGCATACATACAAACTACCAGCTTTCTCTTGTTCGACGCACGCCATGCAGAACTCGAGAATCATTTTGTGCTCATTCTCGTGACATGACACATTGGTAGGGACTGTAGTTAGATGGAACGCTTCCTTAATTGCTCGCATATGCACAGGATCTACAAATGATAAATTCAGGCCTATCAGTTGGCCGGTGATAATACCGGAAACTTAGATTACAAAACAAATAATTAGAAAGAGGAATCAGGAAGTAATGAAATAACGAGCATCGCTGCTGTTTATCAGAAAAGTTGAGGCAAGTTACTGAGAATACCATAATACTTGTGATCACAAAAGCAGATGAAGAGGTAAAAAATTATGAGTCCAAGATCAGTCGAGGAACCAAATGAGATAGAGGAATAAAATTAAAAAGTCAGTCCAGAGTGTTATTGTTCAAGGAAGAAAAGTGCCTGAGCATCACGGTGGATTCATACTAGCGACAGTATTAGATGGAGATCAATCAATCAGAAAAAAAAAAAGGTACAAGAAGAAAATAAACAAAATGAAAACTCCAAAAGGGATCAGAGTACTTGTCTCTTGGATTCCACATGGATCTCTGAGAAAATTAATCAGACAACCTTCTCCTCGAAGATTTGGGAGAGCATAAGAGCATAGTATCAGATCGATGGAAAGATTCCGGTTATGTAAACAATTATTAAAAAAGGGAGGGAAAAATTGAAACCCTAAAGATCCGATCGTTTGTGGGAAAATAACTCACGTTTCCATAACAGGTGTCGCCATTGGTAGTGCAACCACGAGTTGATCTCCATTTCGCCGGAGAACATATTTTGATCAGGCTTTGTTCCGGGCATTAGGATCTCGATCGCTTTCTATTCTCCGTCGTCTCTTCCACGGCCTTCGAATTGGAAGATCTATTAAGGCATGTGGGGCCACCGTTGGCGCTTCTGGTTTCGGCCATTGCAATGTGCTTTGGGGGCTTCCAAATGGCTTCGTTAGAGTCTGGAAATGAGGTGGATCTTCGCGTTGGAGAACGGCGATTGCATGCGGAGAATATAGAGGAATAGCGACTTAAAAAAGACGTGGAAGCAGCCTAATTTGAGCGGGAAGGGAAAGGAGCGGTGCCTTCCCGATATTAACCATCACACAAGGGCTTAGCGATGAAATGCGAGTATTAGACCCTATGAGAACAGCAAATGAGGTGCGTGGGATTGGTTATCAATATGATTGATATCTTAGGTGGATGGGATTTGTTATGATATGTCAACTTAGTACAGGTTAATTATCGGTTCAATTATTTATTAATTTTTTTTTGAACCGGGCGTTTAAATCAAAGTGCCCGAATAAAGTTATATGGGTAGATAAAGCGACAACCCCGCATTGCTGCCCTAGTCATATCGTGGAATTCGTTTTCGGTCTTAATCGAAGGTATTGGTCCTGAAGAGTGCCTTCAGTCTATAACACGTTCGGCTACTGACCAGTCTCCTTCATATCAGTTGAAGAAGGCCGATTCGAAAAAGATTGGTCCGAAGACGACGCCTGCTTCACTCCGCAACCCACTCCGAATGAAAAAACTCCGATGTAAATGACAGAGGTATCTTTGGCTTGCCCATGAGAGGATAGGCCCGAAGCATTCCATATCCAAACTTTTTTTGTCTTTTTTTGTATAATTAATAGTAGTCAATTATGTGGTAATTAAAATATGGTTTGCTATATTTGATCCATATCCAAACTTTTTATATTAGAACTGTATTATACATTGACTTGACTCGCCTTGAATGATCTACCGAGTCAAAAATTTTGACCATGAATTCTGACTCAACCCAACATGACTTCCTATAAAGTTTGATCTGGGTCTATCATTAGGACTCGATCAATGATTGATGTTAGATCAGGATCACTCATGATTCAGTTCAATCCAATCTATTTACATTGCTACCAGCAACTAGGGTGGTATGATCAAAGCTTGGATTACTGCCATAGCTGAAGGGTGGCCACAAGTTGAGGAGTTTCACTTCGAGCAGATTTTTGAGGCATACATAGATATTGACGTCTTTATGGTGGTTGGGATTTATGGTGGTGTCCTTGCATACTCTCTCCGCAATTGTTCATGGTATTACCTTCTACCCCTTCCTCCCTAATATCTAGGAGCTCCTTCCGCTTCTCATTTTGTTTCATTGATTTTAAGTTTCAAAGTCATGCCCATGATGTTTTGGCTTAAATGACGTGGCTTTAGGGAGATAGGCAGTCAATTGACATATTGCAAGATCAATGGTTTGCTAATTTTCCTTCAAGTTAGTGGCCGACCTTTATCAATATTGTTGTTGGAGACTAAGTGTAGGTATGTGTCCTCTTTCAACGAGAGGAGAGGGGCTGAAATGCACATATGGTGGCTCAACTTTTTGGAGATCAGTTGGCTAATAAGGTGCTATCTCAAGTGATTCTCATCTTGGTGGGTCGGATGTCAAAGTTTGGTGATCATCATGTATCTCCAAGGTGGTAGCCAAGGAGCTCGACGATATTAATAGGAGTGAGCCAATAAGGATGATGGATGGTACTTGGATCTAAAGACTAAAAGTTCACTCAATGATTGACTTGTTTCTTTGGAAAGTTGCTTAGAGTCTACTACCTATCAGAGAATTGTTAAGAGCCAAAGGGGTCGATATTTTAGCTATTTTTCCCGACTACGAGTCAATGGATGAAATGATGGAGCATGTTATTTTTTAATGCCTGAGAGCCACATGGGTCTAGCGACTGACCCCTCCCCCCTTGATGGCTTTTCCAGTGAAGCGGCTGGCCCAGGCATTCTCAAAGGCTATCAAACTTATCGACAAGAAAATTGCTTATACTATGTATCACATTTGGCTTGCCCAGAACACTAGGATCTTTGAGGTGGGATGGTAGCCAACGAGGTTACTGTTTGAGAGGGCCATGACTCAGGTCATGGAGAGAGTTGATGTGCCATTATCTGGTATGACTTTGAGGACACGAGATACCTAAGATTCCCTTCTTATTCATAGAGTGCTTTAAAAAGTATTTATCTCTTAAGAGCCTGCACTCCTGATATTTTTAAAGGTCAACTTTGATGGCAATGCAGTCGATTGCAGAGACAGTGTTGGGTTTGTGATCCTGGATTTGAATTCTCACTTTTCTTGTGGCTAAGGGGGGCCACTTGATGGACACTATCATGCCTGGCATAAAGTTGGGGGTGGCTTTTGTTGCTAGGCATTTTAATAAAGGTGTATGGAATGATGCATCCTTTTTATCATTGCTCTTCTAGGATTTTTTTTTAGCTCTTGGTATATACTCATACTTGACTTATACGAATTATTCGATATAACAATTGAGGATCTTATCCAAAAAAATTAATCTAAAAGTATTATTTGGATTCATCGATTATGTATAAGTAGCTAAAATCATCCTAGCAAATAACTGATATGAGACTGAATATACACCAGCATGGGTTCTCATATACTCTTTCCATTTAAGTCATGGTATCTTCGTTAGGCTAAGAATCTAAATTCATGTATCCATTTATAAATAATGTGATCAGTCCATGGTCAGCCTTAATAACCTATATTGTGGTATTCCTAGTTCACATATATGATCAATCCATGGTCAGCCTTAATAACCTATATTGTGATATTCCTAGTTCACATAGGCTATGAGTTAGGTCAGTTCTAACACCATTTGTAACAATCTAGGGTCTTGTCTAAAAAAATAATCGAAAGGTATTTTCTTGATTTCTCAATGCTATATAAGTATTCACAATCTTTTTAGTGAATAATCGATGTAAAACTAAATATACACCTGCATGGATCTTCATATCCACCTTGTAGATAAAAAAATATCCAATGCCCTCCCCACCTTCTTGGGCCTCAGGTTCAAAGCCCAGCATGAAGTTCAAAGTTTTTTTTTTTTTTGATAAAACAATGTATTCATTGAACAAAATGGAAGTGAATACAACCTAAAAAGTCAGACACGATAATATCCCTAAGCTGTACAGGGAAAGACCACCATTCAGACCATAGAACAGAGACGGAATGATGGGCAACAAAAGAGGCAACCCAGTCCGCAACCGAGTTTGCCTCCCGATAAATATGACGAATCAAGATCGAGGAGCAACCCTGTAATAGGAGAGCAATGTCCTGGATGACAAGGTGAGTCAAAGGGACGATCAGGGACTGACGGATCCAGGAAATGACCGTCACAGAATCTCCCTCGATGATGAGGTGATCCAAGTGGAGAATCTAACGAGCATATCTGATATCGGTCCAGGCGGCATGTAATTCTATCACAGGGATGGAAGGATCTAGGAGAGGGGCACCGCCAGCAACCAGGAAGCCCAAGCCGGAATCCTGGATGATAAAAGCAGCACCTCCCAATCTGTGACGAAGACTGCTATCAAAACTGACTGTGAAGAAAGATGGGAGAGGGGGTTCCCAAGTGATGAACACACGAAGGGGCGCTCGAGGAGCGAGGTGGGAACCCTAGATGTCCTAAAGTCTCCCAGTCGATCTCAGGAACTCAACGGTAGAAGCAGAGACCTGCTGCACAGTAAGCCAAGGAGAACATCTCACGGAGCTGAATACCAACTCATTCCTGACCAGCCAAATATGGTAGGCAATGTAGGCCAGGAGAGACGTCGCAGGAGTGGCAGGAACTGAGCACAAGATCCCAATGAATGAGTCAAGAGTGTCACCATCCAGGGACAGGAGATGGGCAAGTCCTGCGATGTGCCACACGCGCCTAGCCCGGGGGCAAAAGAACAAGGTATGATCTTAGGTCTCCTAACTGGTGTCACAAAGAGGGCAGTCAGGGGACATATGCATACCTCTGGAGGACAGAAGATATCTAGTGGGAAGGCAGCGGCAGGCCACCTTCCAAATAAACAGAGACACTCTTGGATGCACCAGGAGAGACCAGATCCAACCCATGAAGGTAGGGGGATCACCCTCGGCAGTGAAAATGGTCAGGAGATCCGACATCGATGCCCTAGGGGCAGAAGAGGGCCTCCAGACTCTGACATCCGGGCAAGGAAAAGTGGGTAAGATAATAGAGCAGACCCGGAGGCCAAGAATGTCCCCAAATATGGATCAGACAACATCCTGGTCCCATAGCGGCTGGCCTGGAATGAAGAGATCCGGAATGGCCGTGGAGTCAGGAATATCGATAAAGATGAATATGGGCCATCTACTGAGAGGGAGCTCTAAAATCTATGGGTCCAACATGAACCGAATAGACCTACCATCCCCAATCGCCCGGGAGAGGTGGGGAGATATTAGAGGGACTCTAGCAAGCATATCCCTCCAAATAGCATATGTGCATCTGGAAGGTCGGAGATTGCCATCTATGAAGGCATGATGGTCATCATAGCGGGCATGCATCATGGTCGCCCACATACTCTCCGGATAGAAAAAATATCTAGTAACATGCCTATCAAGCAGAGCCTCCCTCCTGATGAGAAGAGACTGAATCCCCAACCCGCTGTGCCGAATAGGTTGGCAGACAGTCTGTCAGGCCCCATGATTAATCCTCCACCTAGACGGAGTAGAGTCCCACAAGAAAGCCCGTAACATATGCTTCAGTCTAAGAACAGTAGTCCTGGGAATAATGGTATTGGATAGTGTTGACTCTGGTCTTGATTTTGATGATTGACAAAATGTTTAAGTATATATGAGTACTAATTATGTTTTAAGTGTATTTCTCAGATATTAGTACTCAACCATGTTGAATGAAGAAATGCTTGTATTTCAGTTGAAAAAGTCCTTAAATTAATGGAAAATCAAATATATGGACTTTGGAATTAATATGAAAGGATTTGAAGATGGTTCAGCAAGGCCGGCACGGCAAAATTTCAGTAGCACGCTTCAGAGGTCGACACCTGAGGTCAACACCTGTCCAGAGGTCGACACCTGAGGTCAATACCTGTCCAGAGGTCGACACCTGAGGTCGACACTTGATCCAGAGGTCGACACCAGAGGTCAACACCTGTTCAGAGGTCGACACCTGAGGTCAACACCTGTCCAGAGGTCGATACCTGAGGTCGACACCTGAGGTCGACACTTGATCCAGAGGTCGACTCATGGCATAACGGCTAGTTTTTCTGAACTTCTGATTTGATTTCTAACGGCCATAAATGGCCATATTTTTATTCTAACGGTCTTGTGGAGTTGTTTCAGCATGAATGAGGTATTTAACCTCCACCAAACTTCAAAAAAGACATGGAGACAAGGTGAAAAGGATTAGAGTGAAAGTAAAAAGCCTTCAAGCAATTCCAAGCCAAAAAGAGTGAGAAATCCAAGAGATTCCTTAGCCAAAAGCTTTCCATCTTTGAGGAATCCAACTTTCAAGAGTTTGGCATTTAGTGAGGTCAAAGATTCCAAGGGAAAAGGCTTGAAGAGTCTCCATCAAAAGCTTCAACGAATTTCTTATTGCTCAAAAAGGAGTTTGTATTGTTTTTATTCATTGTATTAAAATTCTATTTGTGGTAGGCTAGTTTCAAGGGAATTTGAAACTAGAGTGAGGTTTGTTGGTGAGCCAATTGATAAAACCAACTAGGGTTGCTTGTTAGCCCGAAGCCAAAACAAGTGAGTGAGGTTTGTTGGTGAGCCAATTGATAAAACCAACTAGGGTTGCTTGTTAGCCCGAAGCCAAAACAAGTGAGTAAGGTTTGTTGGTGATCCAATTGATAAAACCAACTAGGGTTGCTTGTTAGCCCGAAGCCAAAACAAGTGTGTAAGGTTTTGACTTGTGAGCCTGGTAAAACAAGTCGGCTGTAATCTAAAGATTATAGTGAAAATTCCCAAGTGGAGCTTGGGAAGTGGATGTAGGTGCTAGGTGCACCGAACCACTATACTTTTTATGTGTTTGCATTGCTCTTCTTTTGCTCTTTAATTGTTGATTTATTTCATTGCTTCCATTGAACAATTATTTGAGCACTATCACTCTTCACCTTAAAACTTGATAGCACATATATTGCTTTAATTTTGTAAATACCCAATTCACCCACCCTCTTGGGCACCATATCTGGGCAACAAGTGGTATCAGAGCTCGGTGCTCTGATTGAAAATCTAACGATTTTGAGCTAAAGATTATGGTAACCCTTGTAGGTATTAGTGTTAGACCACCATTTTTCAATGGCATAAATTACATATTTTGGAAAACTCGCATGCGCATCCATATTCAATCTATTAGTTATCATCTTTGGAAAACCATTATTAGTGGTCCTCATATTCCTTCCATTTTGGTTAATGGCATTTCCATTCCAAAGCTTGAAGAGGATTGGAATGAATATGACATTAAACAAATTGAACTCAATGCTAAAGCAATGAACTTGCTTTATTGTGCATTGGACTTAAATGAATTTAATAGAGTTTCTACATGCACATCAGCGAAGGAAATATGGGACACACTTGAAGTTACTCATGAGGGTACTCTTCAAGTGAAGAACACTAAAATTAATTTGCTTATACATTCTTTTGAAACTTTTGAAATGATGCATTATGAATCTATATCTGATATGTTTTCATGATTTATGACTATTATTAATGAATTAAAAAGTCTTGGCAAAATCTATACTAATGCTGATTTGGTGAACAAAATTCTTAGATCCTTGCCAAAATCATGGGATCCAAAGGTGACGGCGATCCAAGAAGCTAAAGATGTAGAAACCTTATCTTTGGAAGAGCTTATCGGTTCACTCATGACCTATGAGTTGAACTTATGGCAAAGGATAGTGGAAGCTGATACAGAAAATAAAATAATAGCTCTCAAGGCCAAAAGGAAATTCAAGGCAATGATGGCAACTTGGAGCGATAGCGAAGATTCAAGTACAGATTATGAAGTTGCCCATCTTTGTTTCATGGCAAATGAGAAAAAGGTATGTGCTAAAAATAATTATGATTTTACCTTTAAAGAATCACATGATGCATCTAATGATCTTGTGCATGAATATAGATTGCTAAAAATTGAGCACAAGAAATTAAATAGGCATGTAGATTCATTTTCTCTTGACAACAGCAACCTTGCAAATAAAAATGATGATTTAAATGCCAAGATTGATATTTTTAAAAATGAAAAGAATAATTTTTCTAAAGAAAAAGAATTTTTAGAAAAAGAAAATGTTATTTCAAAAGATTTATGTGAAAAAGTTTTAATGTGAAAAATATTTTGATTGAGGAAAAGAAGCAAAAACTCTTGAAGAACTTCAATATTCCTGCTTCTTTCAATTCTTATTATAAATGTGGTTTCAATGCTTATCCTTCTAGAAAAGTTTGGGTTCCAAAAGGAATCATAATTACTAATCATAAAGGACCCAAGAAAGTTTGGGTACCAAAAATGTCCACTTAATTTGTTTTGCAGGAATGTCTTGCAACCCAACATGAAGAAAGGAAGTTCTTGAAAAGAGGTTGTACAAGACAATTTAAAGAAGTGGACAAGCTATATTTTAGACTAAATGGTAAAAGGAAGGATTATGTATATTGGTAAATTCTAAACATCTCCTTCCATAATTAAAATTGTAGATTAATTTTTATTGCATCAATTACTTTGAAAAATTATTTTAAATAGTTAATTAGAATCAAGTTTGGACTTATCATCATTGGCTATGATCATGAACTTTTTGGTGTTGATGAATTTCATGCTATCATGATTAAATTTATAATTGTAAGACCTTCACTTGATTTTGATTAATGTATTTCATGAAAAATACTTTTAAAGATGCATATTGATTTGAAAAATGTTTTAATTGATTGATTAGAATCAAGCTTAGACTAATAATCATTTGTTGTGATCATGACCATTTTGATGTTGATGGATTTCAAGCTCTCATGGTCAAACTTGTGATTATTAGATCTTCACTTGATTTTGATTAATATAGTTTCTAAATTATTTCAAGTGAAATGCTATGATTTATATGTTTTTATTTTTGGCATCTATGCATAATCTAGAAATGATTTGGATCAAGTATAGAACTAGTAGTTAAGGGTTACTTTTAAGAAGAAGGTATGCTTATTGACAAACCCTTGCCCTAATAGCTAGACTTGATATCATATTACTTCTAGCATTTGTATGGATATCAAATCATCTTAAAATAAATTTGAAATAATGCTAAACGTTTTTATGCGATATAAATGCTTTGTATTTTGAAAATCATGAATATCTTGAAAAATTTTAAATCTTGATGCATAAGCTTTCATGTTTTATTCCTGAAATAAATGCATATTTTTAAAGGAGGAATAACATTCAGGGGGAGCATCCAAAGATTTGTTATCATATTTGATGCTTTGAATATCTTGTTGATATCATGCTTTGCTTATATTGCTCCGGTACTCCTTCTTGTTTTCAAATCTAATTCTTTGGAGGAGTTACATTCAAATGGTATCATATTCTATTGGCATCAAAAAAAAATTTTATATAAGATTTCCTAGTAACCGCTTCGGATTGGGTTAGTCACCATGGCCGTCCGGTCATAGGAGATAAGTAGGGCTTAAAGACCCTCTCTTCCCATTCAACGGGCTCTCTTATGACGTGTAGGGGTGCCGCTGTGACCTTATCCCATGAACAAGTAAAGCCAATGGATAATATACATCAAATCATTTCTTGCATGTGCTTACATTCTTTGGTATCTTGTTCACCTTATATCATATTCAATTGATATCATAAATATTTGATTTCATGCATTGATTTTGATGACCTACTTGCTATTCTTTCCAACTTCATTCCCACTTTGTATTGCCTTTCACCCTTTTTCATGATGTCAAAAAGGGGGAGAAAATTATTAAGTATGAAAAGGGGAAGATTGGATAAACATGAAAAATCTTTTGAGAAATGAAAGAAAATGCAAAAGGGGGAGAAGAATGTTTTTAACTAAAGGAAAGAATTAGTAAGAAGAAATTTGAAAATTTTGCATATTTTGAAAAATGTTTTTTTAAGATTTTTTGGATCATATTTTGATGGGGAGCTTGGTGCTTATTGTTTTGAGCTTACATGTTTATCTTATTGTTAATCTTTTTAAGCTTACCCTATTCATATACTTAAAGATTTTGTCATCATCAAAAGGGGGAGATTGTTGACTCTGGTCTTGATTTTGATGATTGACAAAATGTTTAAGTATATATGAGTACTAATTATGTTTTAAGTGTATTTCTCAGATCTTAGTACTCAACCATGTTGAATGAAGAAATGCTTGTATTTCAGTTGAAAAAGTCCTTAAATTAATGGAAAATCAAATATATGGACTTTGGAATTAATATGAAAGGATTTGAAGATGGTTCAGCAAGGCCGGCACGGCAAAATTTCAGTGGCACGCTTCAGAGGTCGACACCTGAGGTCAACACCTGTCCAAAGGTCGACACCTGAGGTCAACACATGTCCAGAGGTCGACACCTGAGGTCGACACTTGATCCAGAGGTCGACACCAGAGGTCAACACCTGTTCAGAGGTCGACACCTGAGGTCAACACCTGTCCAGAGGTCGACACCTGAGGTCGACACCTGAGGTCGACACTTGATCCAGAGGTCGACTCATGGCATAACGGCTAGTTTTTCTGAACTTCTGATTTGATTTCTAACGGCCATAAACGGCCATATTTTTGATTCTAACGGTCTTGTGGAGTTGTTTCAGCATGAATGAGGTATTTAACCTCCACCAAACTTCAAAAAAGACATGGAGACAAGGTGAAAAGGATTAGAGTGAAAGTAAAAAGCCTTCAAGCAATTCCAAGCCAAAAAGAGTGAGAAATCCAAGAGATTCCTTAGCCAAAAGCTTTCCATCTTTGAGGAATCCAACTTTCAAGAGTTTGGCATTTAGTGAGGTCAAAGATTCCAAGGGAAAAGGCTTGAAGAGTCTCCATCAAAAGCTTCAACGAATTTCTTATTGCTCAAAAAGGAGTTTGTATTGTTTTTATTCATTGTATTAAAATTCTATTTGTGGTAGGCTAGTTTCAAGGGAATTTGAAACTAGAGTGAGGTTTGTTGGTGAGCCAATTGATAAAACCAACTAGGGTTGCTTGTTAGCCCGAAGCCAAAACAAGTGAGTGAGGTTTGTTGGTGAGCCAATTGATAAAACCAACTAGGGTTGCTTGTTAGCCCGAAGCCAAAACAAGTGAGTAAGGTTTGTTGGTGATCCAATTGATAAAACCAACTAGGGTTGCTTGTTAGCCCGAAGCCAAAACAAGTGTGTAAGGTTTTGACTTGTGAGCCTGGTAAAACAAGTCGGCTGTAATCTAAAGATTATAGTGAAAATTCCCAAGTGGAGCTTGGGGAGTGGATGTAGGTGCTAGGTGCACCGAACCACTATACTTCTTGTGTGTTTGCATTGCTCTTCTTTTGCTCTTTAATTGTTGATTTATTTCATTGCTTCCGTTGCACAATTATTTGAGCACTATCACTCTTCACCTTAAAACTTGATAGCACATATATTGCTTTAATTTTGTAAATACCCAATTCACCCACCCTCTTGGGCACCATATCTGGGCAACAGATAGCAGGTAAACCGGTAGAGAAGTGAGGACTGAATGGATAAAGGTAATCCTATCCATCGAGAAGAGGGATCGACCCTGCCAGCCATCGATCCGCTCACGAACAGATTGAAGCATCGGGGAGCATTCCGCTCTGGACAACCTAGCACCGAAATAGGAACTCCCAAATAAGTGAGAAGACCATGGCGCTCCGAAATCCCAAGAATATCGGATATCCTGTGACGGGTGCGAGCAGGAGTCTTGGGACTAAAGTAAAGGCCTAATTTCTGGAGATTGATTCTCTGACTCGATGCCAGGCAATAGTCCTCCAAGATTTCCTGGAAATCCTGGGCAGAGGAGATGGAAGCCCTCCCCAGGAGAAGACAATCATCTGCAAATAAAAGATGCGAGATCGGTGGAGCACCAGGGGCAGGGGTGAATAGTTGGACAATCAATTCCCGCACCGCTACTCGCAACATCCTCGAAAGATAGTCCGCGCAAATGATAAATAAAGAGGGGGATAGGGGGCAACCTTGATGGAGGTCGACAGTCGACGTAAAGTAATCCGTAGGGAGCTATTGATGAGTAGAGAGAATGAAGGCCTAGAGATGCAAGCAAAGATCCTGGAAATCCACGTCGGGTGGAACCCGAAGTCATGTAAGGCCCCGAGGAGAAAATCCCAGCTAACTCTATCATAGGCCCTTTTCATGTTGAGCTTGATGGCCATCAAGCTGCGACGGGAAGGCGCACGGTGAAGGTCTGCCATAAACTCATGGACAATAAGAACATTGTCAGTAATAGAGCGCCTCCCAATAAATGCACCTTGCTCCGAACAAATCAGCTGGGGTAGAATAGATTTCATTCTAGAGACCATCAGCTTAGCACAAACTTTATATATAGTATTGGACAAACTGATAGGGCGAAAGTGGGCAGGCTCAGAGACGTCGGGGCGCTTGGAAATAACAGTAATGAAAGTCCGTTTCCAAGAGCTGGGCATTAAACCTGAAACAAAGAATAATTGAATGGCAGCAGTAAAGTTCGAAGATAAAATATCCCAGAACCTCCGAAAAAAGAAAGGTGGGTAACCATCCGGGCTGGGGGCTTTATCCTCCCCCAAAGACCATAAGGCTGCCCGAACCTCATCCTCGTGGATTGGAGCCAATAGAATAGAATTATGGAAAAAGGACACCATAGTAGTCAGCGGATGAGAATGATGAGGAGTAGTAGGAATATCCTCCATCCGACGGGAAGCAAAGAACATAAAGATCTCCTACCTAATAGCCTGATCATCCTTCAACCACTGACCATCTGAAGAATGCAAAGAATGAATAGAGTTCTTGTGCCTGCACATAATGGTAGCCAGGTGAAAGAAACGAGTGTTTCTATCACCTGCCCGCAACCATTGAACTCTAGACTTCTGGCGCCAGATAACATCCAGATGTTGAAGCAAAGAGTGATGCAAAGAGAGCGGGGATCGGAGAGTGTCCATGTCCAACTGCGATCGGCCACCAGTTCTGTCTTCCTTGTCCTGCAAATTCGAGATAGTGGCTTCGATAAGTCTCAGCTTGGTCATGATATTACCAATCTTAACCTTGTTCCACCAGATGAGCCTTCTCTTGAGCAACTCCAACCGATGAGAAAGCCGATAGGAAGCATCACCCCTAACAGGGATCCTCCACACCTCAGTGACAATGTTTCTGGTCTTGGAATAGAAAAGCCAGAACTTCTCAAATATGAAAGGAGTAGAACTTCGGATATAGCCATTCGAAGTCAGAAGGAGGGGGCAATGGTCAGATGCAATCCTACTAAGGTGGCGCACCACGTGGACCGGGTATATAGAGAGCCAAGAGGGGGTAGCATAACATCTGTCTAGCCTCTCCCAGACCCTCGCTGTACTTGAGCGATTATTGCACCAGGTGAAGCGAGGGCCCACAAACCCCAAATCAACAAACCGGTCCCCTGGATAAAGTCGGTAAACTCAGAAGAAGCAGTATCCTTAACAAAGGGTCTGCCCCCCTTTTATCCTCCGCCCAGTCAATAACATTGAAGTCCCCGACAATCATAGTAGAAACACCCTGGCCAATCAGAGCCGAAGCCTCAACCCAAACCGTCCTCCTCTCCATATAGGACGTACTGGCATAGACGCCGCATAGGAGCCAGAAAGGACAGTTAGGTTCGGTGATAACAATTGTCACCAATTGGGAGGAACAGTGGAAAACACCAATTTTGGCCACCTCTCCATATAACAATGATGCTCCCCGCCAAGCCCTGAGATTGGATGGAGCAAAAACCCCACTTTCAAGAAAAGCGGCGCCGCATACGTTCCAGACCCGGACCAGATAGTCTGGTTTCCAACAGAATACATAACTGAGGATTACATAACTGTAAAAATTTACCATAGATGGACAGGAAAGCAGGTTTTCCCGCTTCATGCACATTTCAGACAAGAGTCTTCATAAGAATTAACAGAGCTTGGATGATCCGGAACCATCCCCAGAAGTAACAGAAATGGAGACAAAAATACCCGTATTGGAGACATCCCCAGAAAACCCACTCACAAATGCAGGAGGGCTATGATCCACCACAGCAACCTGGGCAACATCCAGTGCAGCAGCCTCAGGGACCATCCCCACTGAACCCAGGGTTTCCTTCAACTTCAGGGAGATTTCATCATGGCTATTACCCTGCAACACATCAGACAGAACAGAAGCAGAATCCAATTGAGAGGAATTGTCGGCCTCTCAAGAGGCCGCCTTATCACCAGACATCCCATGAGCCGCACCTCCATCCGTCGGTCCCTGGGAAGACAGACCCCCAGCCAAAGAAGAGGAGCCAGAGGACCCCGCCCGAGGCCGACCCCCGGTACCCCGTTTACTGGCCTTAGGTTTCCCAGAACCTCCCAAAGGAGCAACCTCCGCAGCCAACCCTTTGGCCTTAACTGCCTGCAACACTACAAGGTCACGCTCTGGGAGCCCAGAGGACTCCAGCCCACCGGAATCAGGCATCCCATTGTTGCATCCCTTCTCCCCATCCCCGGAAAGCAGAGGGAGAGTCCCCGAGTGGACATTACCAATAACAGGGGAGGAGGCATCAGAATAAGACAGGCATAGTGCATGGGATCTTACCCGAGCAGGAAGAACATGGACAGCAATAGGGGACTCAGGGGCAGCTTTAGGAGATACAG
The DNA here is from genome assembly GCA_021397845.1 of Areca catechu. NCBI lineage: Eukaryota > Viridiplantae > Streptophyta > Magnoliopsida > Arecales > Arecaceae > Areca > Areca catechu. Next base: position 189,026,487 of record CM038050.1, on the reverse strand, counting down.
AGAGATAGCTTTTGGAGATACAGAGGCAACCATTGGAGATGAGGGGGTGTCCTTTGGGGACCGAGAGGTGGGGGACATAGGAGGGCTACGGTCGCGCTTAAGGGATACAACCCCGTACTCCAGCATACAAAGATCCCTCGGGCCTGCAATCGGAACCAGCTCCATGCATTCCGCCAGGGGGCCGAAAGACCCTTTAGACCCACTGCCACCATCCGACAGGTCTGACTGGCCCACCTCCGGAGAGCAGCGGCGTGCCACTTTTGACGGCTTTTGCCATCCGTCGAGGAGAATTTGAGGAGGTAGAAGCAGGCGTAGGTGAGGAGCGGGAAGGCGATGATGAAGGAAGGTCCGAAGAGGAGGCCGGGATTACCAGTATCAAAGTTATAGGCTTAGGATTGAGGCTGAAGGTCAGGTTAGGCCAGGCTCGATCGGGTCCGGCTATTCCTGGCCAAACTTAAGACTCGGTCCTGCCCAAGGAACAAGGCGGTGGAACGATGGGAAGCTGCCGAGCTGGCCGTGTGCTCTTGTTTCCGATATGGATGGTTGGACGCCAGCCTGGCCTTTGCCCGTCCTCCTTGTTTGACTGGTTTCATCGTCTTTGCGGCGGCTGCCAGCTTAGAACGGCCCACGCGGAGAGGAGTCCAACCATGTTTTGTTCTCGGTCCACCCATTTAAAAAAAAACATATGCTGCTAGCGTGAGGGGATATGTATCCTTTTTATGAAAAAGGTTGTCATGACAGGTTATTCATTCCCTCTATATCACGCATCATGGCCATGTCAAAGCATCCGATGCTTTCGATCCTATTCCTGGCATCTTCTTTGGCAATAGCGTCTGCAAAGGTTTCGATCGGCCAATTTAAAATTTCTTTTTTATCGTCAAAATCATTTTAAAACATCGCATATAAGTATATAATTGAATCAACTTTGAAAAATAATCATTTATTATATTAGATGTGAGAGATACGGTGCTAGGAAAAAAAGGCAATAACATAAATTAAAACTTCCATATGTTTGTATCCACAGCTTGCCAAAAAAATCCACGTGATTATTTGCCACACAAACCGCAAAAGACCCACCATATTTCATGGAATTGCAGAGAAACGATGATATGATTGACAATGGAACCTCTGCTTCCTTATATGATGCATTTCATATATACATATATTTCAAAAGGCAGACAGCCCTCGGGTCTACTAAAATGGATAATCTCGAGGGTTTTTGACGGCAGTTATACAGAGACTTTATGTCGATAATATTTTAAAAAATAGAGATATGTCGGTGCAATGAAGCAGGCCGGCAGTCCCCGAAAGACGTGGTGGACCAAGGAGCCGGGTGCTTGGATAAGCTTGCACCTATTTTTTAGAATAATTTTTTTTTTCCCTCTTTTTATCCTGGCATGTCGAAATTTCAAAAGCGTCGCCCTGCTTCCCCGCGCCTTCCCCGTTCCGACATCCCACCGCGATCCCACTACCGCTGTCTATATATATATATATATGCGCCATTTCTTTCATCCAAGCAAAGCAAAGACCTTCCTTCCTTATTTACCAAAGAAGATTTCCCCTCCCTCGATCCACGGTCAGCTAATTTCATTCTCGCACGCAACGGATGATCGATTTGAAGCGGGAAACAGGAAATATGGCAACGACCGGGATATCCACTATATCGCACAGAAAACCATGCCTCTCCGCTCCATCTTCACCACAAATCCAAGACGCCTCCGCTACTTGCGCTTACGAGCAGTACCTCCTCCTCCCAGAACTATCCAAGCTCTGGAGATCCAAAAACTTCCCCGGGTGGAAGAACGAGTCCATCCTCAAACCGACCCTGCAGGCCTTGGAGATCACGTTCCGGTTCATCTCGATCACCCTATCCGATCCGCGGCCATATGCGAATCGCCGGGAATGGAAGCGGCGGCTCGAGTCCCTCGCCGCTCGGCAGATCGAGCTCATCGCCACCCTCTGCGGAGAGGAGGAGCTCGGCTGCGGGGTGCCGGTGGCCGAACTCAGCTCATCCAAGGGGGTCTTGTCTCGAGAACAGAGCTCTCAGGAGGTCTGGCATCTCCCCGGGACGTCCACCGTCGTGAGCCGCACGAGCGCGGCTAGCCTGCTTCCCAGGCTGGCCATATGGGAGAAATCGCAGGATGTGGCCTCTAAAATCCTCTTCGAGATCGAGAGCCAGATGCACCGATGTCCCTTCACCCTGGGACTGGGCGAGCCCAACCTCGCCGGAAAGCCCACCCTCGAGTACGATATTGTCGTCCGGCCGTCGGATCTGCACTCCCTCAAGAAAAGTCCGATCGAGTCCAAGAATCAAGAGAACCAGACGCTCTTCACCGCCCACCAGATTCTGGAATCGTGGCTCTTTGCCGCCCGGGAGCTGTTGGAACGGATAGGAGAGAGGATGGACGGGAAGGATTGGGAGAAGGCGGCGAGCGATTGCTGGCTCCTGGAGCGGGTGTGGAAGCTTCTGGCCGAGGTGGAGGACCTCCACCTGCTGATGGACCCGAACGACTTCCTCCGCCTCAAGAGCCAGCTCCGGATCCGCGCTACCTCCGGATCGGAGGCGTTCTGCTTCCGGTCGAGCGCTCTGCTCCGTGTCACGAGTGGCTCCAGGGATCTGAAGCGAATGGTGCCGTGGATTCTCGGGGTGGAGGTGGACCCCAGCGGAGGGCCACGGGTTCAGGAAGCGGCCATGAGGTTGTTCCACAGCCGGAGGAGGGGCGAGGATGGGAGGATCGATCTGCTGCAGGCGCTGCCGGCGATAGAAGCGGCGGTGAAGAGGTTCTTTTTCGCGTACAGGCAGTTGATCGTGGCCGTCATGGGGAGCTTGGAAGCGAGCTGCAACCAAGCCCTGTGCCTGCCGTCGGAGTCGTTGGATTCGCTATCGCACATGTTCTTGGAGCCGCCCTATTTCCCGAGCCTGGACGCGGCCAAGGCTTTCTTGGGGAGCTTCTGGGTAAATCGTGAATGAGGTGCGCGCAGCTACTGGTGAGCTCGAGCTTTTTGGTGAAGTACACGTCTCCGGTCTGGCGTGTCATCGTAGTGCTACTAGTTTAGATATCCGATACGTATCTATTCATACCTTCAAATTACGTATCTATTCATACCTTCAAATTACCTACAGAGTCGAATTCTTGATTAGATATTGTATCCTTGATTCACCACTGAAAGTTGATGATCTAATTAATCAGCAACCAGTGGCTCTGTAAAAGAAGTTAATTCTTTTTTTCTTTTTTTTTTTGTGGCAATAGTATTGATTATTGTGATTCAAAAATTCAATCCATCATTGTCCAGATCTTTCTCCATTTTTTCGCTGATATTTTTGCATTGTCAAATTCAAATATGTATTGCTAAGACGATAGTTCGGTTGGTAGAGATCTTGCCTCGTTATCTGGTATCTTAATAGTATCAGGTTGACCTACTCATCATTAGATAGGAAGAGATTGCGCAAATTTGAGTACCTTATATCGAACATTATCTAGCGGGATAGAGGCCTGCAGGATAATTACAGCAGGATTTATTTCCTCCTATCCCTTTTGTTTCCCCCGTGGCAGGATTTATTTCTCCCTATCCTTTTGTTTTAAAAAAAAAAAAATCAAGCACTCCCCCCCCCCTCTCAAGATCCGGTCTCGTACATATGGCATTGGTCAAATTCGTGCTACTCCTAAAGATCTAACCTCCTCTGTTAGGTATTGATAATGGTGGATCTCATCAAGCCAATTCAACAGGGATAGGATAGGAAGGAAACTTTCAACTTATCAGCTCCAGCAGTCAAAAAAAAAAAAAGGTATTTGGAAAAATGGTAGACTTGGAAACAAGCAGAAGTTGGTCTTACTAGGAATTGGTAAAATAGAAGTATTTGCTTTCAAGTTGGACTTTGGAAGCATGATGCAAACCAAAGATCTAAACAAAGACAATACATAGCCTTGTGAGCTGCATCAAGATATTAATTTTTAAAAAATATGTAATTAATCATTTATTACATCTTTCAAAATGTATTCTTACATTGATATGGCCCGGATCGGAGGAACCGAATTAGCTAAAGCTTTTATAGCTTGGTTCCATAAAAATATATTCTGCGCAATTATTGTCCATTATGTATGTAATGTGCAGGTAATTACTACATGCTAATAAGGATGGTAATTTATTTTGACCTATTAAATATTTGAACGAGCATCATCATTCAATTCAATTAAAATCTAGGATAGATAATAGATTCTATATGCTCCTAGGATAGATAATAGATTCTATATGCTCCATCCCGAATTCGATCCCTAAAGTTATAGTGATAAGGCTATCATTGTTTGGATCGTAGATGATGAATAGGTGAGCCCAAAGATGAAGAGGTGGCTAAAGATGGGAAGAGATGGTTGGTGAGAGAATAAAATATTTTTGAGAGTTTGAATTTTGAAATTCGTAGCATAATTTTTGGTCCATAATAATGACGGCAATAGATGATAAAAATAGCTAACTTATGGAAGAGCCGATGGATATCATCTAGAGAATAATTTCTCATTACTTTTAGGCCAAGGATATATTCGGTATGGAAATGAGCCATCTAATCGGTTTACCAGGACAAATCGAGCACTTAATTTCTTATTCCAACATAACCATTCATCATAGTTAACTGCTCTTCCGATTACTGATTTTTATGACTGCACTTATATCATGGAGTAGTATTTTTTTTTTTTTTTTCTTTTAGACTCAAAAGAAGAAATAAAAGAATCTTGAGTGATGAGGCATTGCTTTTTTTTTTTTTTTTTTTTGATAGATGGGGTATTCATTAAAGAGAGCGAGAGTGAATACAACCTAAAAAATCTGAGAGTATAACATTCCTAAGTTGTACAGGGGCAACATGCCAATCAGTCCAGACCGACGAGATAGAATGCTGGGCGACAAAGAAGACTATCCAATCATCGGCCGAGTTAGCCTCCCTATAGATGTGACGAATCTGGATCGATATACAATCCCGTAAGAGGAAGTGGATATCCCTCAGGATGGGATGAGCAGGGAATGCCGACATGGATTGCTGAATCCAGGAGATGACAGTCAAGGAATCCCCCTCGATGATGAGCCGGTCCAGGTGAAGAATCTGACGGGCATACCTGATGCCGACCCAAGCTACATACAACTCCGTCCCAAGAAAGGAAGAATCAAGGAGAGGAAAGCCGCCCACCGCCAGGAAGCCCATATGCCTAGGGCAGCCCAAATCTATGGCGGAGACTCCCGTCAAAGCTGACAGTGAAGTGGAGGGGGTACCCAGGAAACGAAAACCACCCATGATGCTCGAAGAGTAGTGCAGGGACCCCAGATCTCCAAAGACCTCCAAATCGAGCAAAGATACTCATAGGCCAAAGCGGTAGCCCTATCGACCAGCGACCGGGGAGAGCATCTAATCGAAGCAAAGACCCGCTCATTCCTAGCACTCCATATATGATAAGTAAGATAAGCCAGGAGGTTAACATGAGGAAATTCCTGAGCTGATCTCAAGGAGAGAGGAAGGAGTCAACTACATCCTAGGATCGGGAGATAAGCCCAGCAAGGCCTGACATGTGCCAAACCCTCGAGGCCCAATCATAAGAAAATAGGGCATGGGCCTGGGATTCATCCTCCAACCCACATATAGGGCAGCCAGGGGGCATATGAATGCCTCTAGAAGCCAACAAAGTCCTAGTCGAAAGACGATGCCGGACAAGTTCCAGATAAAGTAGGAGACCCTGGGATGAACCGGAATAGCCCAGATCCAGCGGAAGGAGGAGTCCACCGGCTCGATTGGAGTAAAAATGGATAGCAAATTAGACATGGGTACCCGAGAGGAAGAAGAGTGCTTCCAGACTCTCAAATCTGAAGCAGAGAGCATAGGCAAAATGATAGAAAGAACCCGATGACCCAGGATATCCCCGAATAAGGACATCACCACCTGGCTATCCCATCGGGATTCCCCCGGAATAATGAGGTCAGCAATAGAGATGGTGACCGGAATGTCAACCGAGATAAAGGTAGGCCATCTGCATAGAGGAGTATCAGAAATCGATGGGTCCATCATAAATCTGACAAATCTGCTATCTCTAATAATCCAAGATAAGTGGGGCGTAATGAGAGGAGCTCTCAGAAGCATCTCCCTCTAGATAGCTGAACAGTGCCTTGGAGGGCAAAGAGATCCATCGAGGACAAAGGAATAACCCCTGTCGCGGGCAAACAGCATCGTCGACCACATGCTATCAGGACATAAGAAGAACCTAGCCAGGTGCCTACCGAGCAGAGCCTCACACCTGTTGAGAAGAAAGGTAATACTCAGCCCGCCCTGGTCAGTCGACCTGCAGACAGACTGCCAACTAACGAGATTAATCCTATGACGGTTCGAAGAAGAATTCCAGAGAAAAGCCCGAGTCAACTGCTCCACACTTATGATAATAGTCTTCGGGACAACAGCATGAGATAGAAGATAGATCGGGAGAGAGGTAAGGACCGAGCGAATAAGGATAATCCTCTCCATGGATCGGAGAACTCTACCGCCATCCCTCAATCCGCTCTCGCACAGCCAGCAACATCGAAGCACACTCCGATCTAGAAAGTCTGGTCCCAGAAATCGGCACACCCAAGTAGGTGAGAGGGCCTCGGCATTCTTGAATACCAAGAACATCCAAGATCCGATGATGGAGACGTGTAGAGGTCTTAGGGCTAAAATAAATACCGGACTTCTGAAAATTGACCCTCTAACCAGAAGCCATACAATAATCCGCTATGACCCTACGAATCCCCTAGGCAGAATGAATAAAGGCCCGTCCCAAAAGTAAGCAATCATCAGCAAATAAGAGATGAGAGATCGAAAGAGCACCAGGAGCAGGGATAAATGGATGGATGCTGAAGTCCCGGACAGATGCAAGCAGCGCCTTGGACAAAAGGTCAGCGCAAATAATAAACAGGGAGGAGAAAGGGGAACACCTTGTCGGAGACCCACTCTAGAAGTAAAGAACTCAGTAGGAGAACCATTAATCAGTAGAAAAAAGGAGGATCCGATAATACAAGCCAAAATCCTGGATATCCAGGTATGGTGGAAGCCGAAAGCCTACAAGACCGAGAGAAGATAGTCCCAATTAACCCTATCATAAGCTCGCTTCATATCCAGCTTGATGGCCATCAGACTCCGACGAGACGAAGCATGGCTGAGATTTGTCATAAACTCATGGACAATAAGCACATTATCAGAGATGCTCCGGCTCGCGACGAACGCTCCCTATTCTGGACAGATAAGGTGAGGAAGAATGGCTCTCATCCGGTTGACCATTAGTTTAGCACAAAGTTTATAGAGGGTAGTGCATAAGCTAATCGGTCCATAATGAGCGGGCTCCATGGTGTCGGGATGCTTGGAAATAAGGACAATAAAGGTCCGCTTCCAAGAGTTGGGCATAGAACCTGAAACAAAAAAGGACTGAACAGCAGCAATAAGATCAGAGCCCATAATGTCCCAATACCTCTGGAAGAAGAAAGAAGGATAACCATTAGGCCAGGGGCATTGTCCTCTCCTAGGTCCCACAGGGTAGATCAAATCTCCTCTCGGAGAATCGGAGCAAGCAGGATAGCATTCTGAGAAGGATAGAGAACAGTGGACGGGAGGTGAGGGGGAACAGAAGGAATAACCGGAGAGGAATCCGTCCATCTGGATCTGAAAAAGGAAAGGATCTCCTCCCGAATAGCACCCTCATCCTCCAGCTGACCATCAGAAGAACGTAAAATCCGGATGGCATTTTTGTATCTCCCGATAATAGTGGCCTGATAAAAAAATCGGGTATTTCTGTCCCCATCCTGTAACCATTGGACTCTAGACTTCTGTCTCCAAATGACCTCCTAATGACGGAGCAGAGAGTGGTGCAACATAAGGTGAGCACGAAGACTGATAAGATCAGGCTGTGATAAACAACCTAACCTATCTTCTTTATCCTACAGATAAGCGATGGTATCTTCTACCGACTTCAATCTGGAAAAGATATTACTCATCTCTACTTTATTCCAGCAGAGGAGCCGCCTCTTGAGAAGCTCCAACCTCATAGATATCCGATAAGAGATAATCAGGGAGGTATGGAGGACTCTTGTTCGTGGTGACGAGGCATTGCTTGGAGAGGGAGAGAGAGGATGGTAACTTCTTAATTTATTTAATTTGATCAAATTAATTATAAATTAAATTAGATTATATATTTGATAACATAATTTTATTTAAATTTAAAATTTAAATTATTTAATAAATATAATATATTTGGATTGATAAATTTTTGATCAATGTCGTATGCAACGCCAACTCCAACTCAAACGGAAGACGATCCAACCCGATTTGATTGCATTTCTTATTCAGGGAGAGCCACAAATTCTTAGCGGTGATACATTATTTCTCGATGGGTTGGATGGGAATCCGTGCCAGTTGTTGGGGCTTCAAGCTAACAGATCAGGGATGTAACGTGCAGCGGTCAGTCAGAAAGCTAGGATTCATGTTCGTAAAAATAAAATGCAGCTGACTTTTGCGCTCGTGGTATTGCACCTCTCACTCGTACCGTGCTTCCCATCCTACACTATATATTATCGAGAATTTAATTCCCAACTTTTATTTTAACACTACTATAACAAATAATCCTGTTGACTAAACCTCTAACTTTGTATTTTTTATTTAAAAATCTTACGCATCCTTTATAATTTATAATTTTTTAAAAAATATCTAAAATATTTTTTATCATTGATTTCTAAACATTCCCTATTTTACTGTTTGAAGATTTTTTTATTTTCAGATTTCCGTTGTCATACCATTATTCTAAAAATTTGATCTTTCTTATTTTATTTTAGTCTTTTTTTCTGAATTCTATGTCATATTCTTTTCATGCCATATTTCTTCCGAATCCTTTTTCGTATCATATTCCTTCCCTATCATATTCCCAAAACTTTCTTTCCCATTTTATTTTAATGATTTTTTTAATGCCTTTTCACGTTATATAATTTTTTTTTATTTTATTTTGATGACTTCTTCTTAATTCTTTTCTAGCCATATTCCAAAAAAATTCTTTCCTATTTTATTTTATTTTATGGATTTCTTCTTGATCCTTTTCCACATCATATTCCTATTTGTTGATTTTTCTAAATTCTCTTTCACGTTATATTCCAATTTGCATACTTATTCTGTATTCCTGCTTGTTAACATATTCACAAAACTTTTTTATGAACATAATTAACTAAATCTTGTATACAGTTAAATTACCATTACATATGATTAAATTGAGCTAGTACACAATTAATTTAATACTACATATAGTTAATTTATAGCTATACATAGTTATATTGAACTTGCATACAATTAACTAAACTTAGCACATAGTTAAATTACCACTGTATACAGTTAATTTAGTTCTACACACAATTAACTAAATCTGGCACATAATTAAATTACTGTTATACATAATTAATTTAGTTATGTACATAATTAACTAAACCTAGTATACAATTAAATTACTACTACACATAATTAAATTAACCCAGCACATAGTTAATTTAATACTGTACATTGTTAATTTAATATTACATATAGTTAAATTGAGCCTGCACATAATTAACTAAACCTAGTACATAGTTAAATTACTTAATTTAGTTTTGCACATAATTAACTAAACCTAACACATAATTAAATTACTACTGCACACAATTAATTTATTTATGTATACAATTAACAAAACTTGGTACATAATTAAATTATCGTTGCACATAGTAAACCATTAAAAAGAACCAAGAAAATCAACCTTAAATTTATAGCACGCAAGAGAGACCACCGAAAGAAAAGTGACCCTTGTAACTGACTAAAGTTTATTGCAATAACTTAATAATAAAAGATTGTTTGTAATCAATCTTGCTCGGCTTTGAGCTTTTGAATTTTCCCAAAAAATGAATGATCAATACATTCACTACTAGATTGTATTAATTTTTTAAAAAAATCATTCTTGAATCAAAGCATGATTCTTTAATAAAAATCTCAATTTTTGCTGTGTCCAATCCATGTTTGCATTACATTACATGAACTATCATCAAGAATCAAACATGAAAATCTTAATCTAAATTGTGGACTAAAAAATTTAGATTCTTGGTGACATCGAAATGGCCTACTGGAAATCAAAACCAACAAAACGAAACCATTATTGAAGATATCAATAAATTTGACAAGATTATAAATTTAATTTCTGTTAATAAATGATGCAAAAAAGGAAACAAGAAGATAAAAGTGATGGAATTCTCTGATCTTGATTGGTGCTTTCTCTTCAAAGAAAGTATCGTCTCTCTGAAGCTTGTAGCAATGGATAGTAATATTAGTTTTCATTTTCTTGATTTCAACTATATCCCTTCAAGGACTTTCCATCTTCTTAGCAAAGAAAAAGTAGAAAATTATCGGAGCTTCTCGTTAGAAGATAGGAAGTAGAAATAATATGAAAATTTATCCATAAAAATAAAAAGATTTTGAAGCAGGAATATTTTTATATTTTTAAAATTTAAAAATAAATCTAGATCAAGAATTATGATTTGAATTAATAAAAATCAAAAAATTAAGTCTAGCCAATAAATGGACTGAATTTTTTAAAAAAATAGAGTCTCTCCGCACGTAACTCACCATTAGAAACACACGTCACCTTTTCCCATACTTTGTTTATTATTATCATTATAATTAGGGAGAGTTGACATCTGGTCCCTTCTTTGACCGGAATAAAACTTTTAATCCCTGTTGACTCAAAAGATAACTTTCGATCCATATTTAGTTTTAAGTTTTTAGAAGACCAAAATGCCCCTATGTCAAAACCCTTTTTCCTTTTTAATCCTGTATTTTTTCTATTCCCCGTTTCCGACGAGAAGCTCCGACGAACAAAAATCATCCCTTCCTGCTGCGACGGCACTAGCCCCCCTCCCCCCTTCCGACGGTCAAGTAAATTTGTTTTCTATTTTCCATTTTCGATGAGAAGCTCTGACAAACAAAAACCGCCCCTTCTTGCGGCGACAGCACCAGCCCCCCTCCCCCATCCCACGGCCAGATAATTTCTACATATATAATTAATCAAACACTTTTTATAGAATTAATCGAGTCCTTTTCATACCACGGTGAATTAGTTAAATGTGGTTTAGACTATGAGATATGCATGCTTTGGGACGTAACCATGGAAACATGAATGTGCATTAGACTTGTGGTGTGGACATACATATGAAATCATATGTATGTTTGTGTAACCATTATCATTAATAATTGGATCAGGTTTTAGGTTAGAGAATTATTGGTCGAGTAAGCTATTACTAGTAAAATTTGCTCATCAGTACTTAAAGAGTTATCAGATATTATATACTTATCAGCTCATTGTTTAATGGGCATTATGTGCTATACTCCCACTCTGCTTAAGATGCAAATGAGTAGGATGTTTTGCCAGTCATGCACGTATGATGCATCATGACTATTATGATGAAGGTTTAAATAGATAATTGTGCACTCATGATTTTAGTCATAAAATGAAACTTTATGTAGGAATTTTCTTAGGTAAAATGGAACCACCTTCCCGATCGGAATAGGTACAGATTGGGGCCCAGCTACAAGATGAGGAAAGGGCCCACTTGTTGGAGTTCTTATGGGAGAATGTAGATGAGTTCGCCTGGACGGCGGTTGATATGCCAGGTAACCCCTCTGACATCATCATCTACAAGCTGAGCATTGATCCAAAGTACAGGCCAGTTCGGTAGAAGAAGAGAAGTTTTGCCCTGGAGAGGCAGGCGGTAATCAATGAAGAAGTCGACAAACTCCTCGCTGCTGGCTTCGTCCGGGAGGTACAATACCCAAGCTGGCTGGCGAATGTGGTGATGGTGAAGAAGAGTAACAGCAAATGGAAGATCTGTATAGACTACACCGATCTCAACAAGGTGTGCCCGAAGGATAGCTTCTCTCTACCGAAGATTGACCAACTGGTAGACGCCACCTCGGGTCACCGGCTACTCTCCTTCATGGATGCATTATTTGGATACAATTAGATTCGGATGCACCCAGAGGACGAGGAGCACACTGCCTTTATTATCGACCAAGGGACGTACTACTATAAGATGATGCCCTTCGATCTGAAGAACGCTGGGGCCACGTACCAACATTTGGTCAACAAGATGTTCAAAGACCAGATTGGCCAGAACATGTAGGTGTACATGGATGACATGCTTGTCATGAGCAAGTCGAGCTCGGACCACATCGCCGACCTCGTTGAAGCCTTCAACAATCTTCGAAAGCACCAAATGAAGCTGAACCCAGCAAAGTGCGCCTTCAGAGTGGCAGCAGGAAAGTTCCTCAACTTCATGGTCACTAAGAGGGGTATTGAAGCGAACCCAGAGAAGGTCCAGGTGATCGTCGACATGGAGCACTCAACATCCAAGAAGCAAGTCTAGCGCCTGACAAGGTGTATTGCAGCTCTGAGTGGGTTCATCTCGAGATCGGCCGACCGCTGCCTTCCCTTCTTCAAGGTGCTGTGCAAGATGCACGATTTCACCTGGATGGAGGAGTGCAAGACAGTCTTTGAAGAACTGAATGGGTTCTTGGCCTCTCCTCCGCTACTCTCCAGACCAGAGGAAGGAGAGGAGCTCCTAATTTACTTGGTGGTCATACCTGGAGCCGTCAGCTCGGTCCTCGTCCATGCAGGCAAGGATGGATCTCAGAAGCCAGTATACTACACTAGCAAAATCCTCCGTGATGTGGAGATCAGGTATACTTGCTTCGAGAAACTCATTTTTGCTATAATAATGTCTGCTAAGCACCTCAAGCCTTACTTCCAAGCGCATCCCATCGTGGTCGTGATGGATCAGCCGCTGAGGACCATACTCAGCCACCCGAAACATCCGGTGGTTGGCCAAGTGGTCCCTGACGCTGAGCGAGTTCGATATCGCGTATCGATCGAGGTCATCGTAGAAGGCCCAGGTTCTAGTCGACTTCCTGGTCGAGTACACGGTACTCATCGAGGAATTGGAGTAGACATCCCTGGAGCATCAAGTTGAGCCTGGAATAGAGGAGGAGCCCTGGATCTTCCACATGGATGGCGCATCCAACTCCGACGGGAGCGGAGCAGGTCTCATTCTCGCCAACAGCGATGGGATCGTGGCAGAATGTGCTCTCCGTTTCAAGTTCGCTGCGACGAACAACCAAGCAGAGTACGAGACAGTCCTCGCGGGCTTAAAGGTCTCCCACGAGCTGGACGAGCAAAGCTTGAAGGTCTTTACCAACTCCCAACTGGTGGCCGAACAAGTCTCCAGAGAATATGAAGCCAGAGATCCCCAGATGATGAAGTACCTGGAGCGAGTCCGCTCATGCATGGCAGGTTTTCGATGCTTCAACATCTTCCATATATCTCGTAGAGAGAATGCTCGCGCGGATATACTGTTAAGACTTGCAACCCTGCCAGACTCGTCGCTGGGGTGTGCATATATCGAGTACCTCGAAAATCCAAGCTATGAAGCCCCGGAAGAGGTGCAGCAAGTCATCCCGGAGCTGAGCTGGATGGATAGGTACATCAGATACATCACTGATGGCACCTTGCCCGAGGATCGCGCGGAAGCCAGCCTCGTCAAAAAGAAAGCCTCTCGGTTTGTCCTGATTGAAGGACAGCTTTACCATCAATCATACTCCTACCCGCTCTTGAAGTGCCTGAGATCCGGAGGAAGCAGCCTTCGTTCTCTAGGAGATACATGAAGGCCTGTGCGGGAACCACGTGGGAGGAAGGACGTTGGCATACAAAGTTCTCTGCCAGGGATACTTCTGGGAGACCATGAGGGAGGACGTCGTCGACTTCATGAAGAGGTACGACAAATGCCAGCGCCATGCCCACATACAACGTCAACCGATGGCACCGATCTCCTAGCTCTTCGCCCTTTGGCCGTTCGCCTAGTGAGGAATGGACATCTTAGGGCCATTTCTCCCTACATCGGGGCAATGGAGGTTCTTACTGGTGGCCATCGACTACTTCACCAAATGGATGGAAGCGGAGCCACTAGCACGGATCACAGAAGCTAAGGTCCACTAATTCTTCTGGAAATCAATTATCTGCCGCTTCGGACTCCCCCACTGCATCATCATCGATAATGGACGGCAGTTTGATAACCGAGAGTTCGAAGAATTCTCTACCGAGCACGGCATCTGGCACCACTTCACCTCGGTGGCTCACCCCCAAATAAATGAGGAAGCCGAGGTAACCAATCGGACTATCCTCCAAGTACTCAAAATCAGGCTAGACCAAGCCAAGGGCAGATGGGTGGAGGAACTCCCAAGGATTCTGTGGGCCTACCACACAATGCCCAAAACGGCTACGGACGAAACACCTTTCAACCTTGTTTTCGGCGCTGAGGCCATCGTCCCAGTTGAGCTCGGCGTGCCCATGCTGCAGGTGCAACAATATGACGAAGTGTAGAACCCGACACACCTACTCAACTTGGACCTCCTCGAGGAAACTAGAGACAAAGCTCAGCTCTGGATGGCAGCGTACTGACAACGAGTGGCCCAGTACTACAATGCACGGGTAAGGCCCAAGGTCTTCTACCTGGCGACCTGGTGCTGCATCGAGCTGAAGCATCTCAACCCGGGAGTGCGGCCAGCTCTCGCCGAACTGGAAAGGCCCCTGCAAGGTGATCGAAGCTCTTCCACAAGGAGCCTACTATCTCGAGAATCTAGACGGTGTCAGGTTCCCGCGAACATAGAACGCCTGCAACCTGAGAAGATACTATCAGTGTAAGGCTTTCCTCCAATAATAATAATAAAGGTTTCCTTTTGCACCAACCGCTCTCTGCCTTGTAGGAATGACGCTGCCATGCCCAAGGCCCGGCATGCTCAAGCCCGGAGCCCAGCTCTTCGGCATGTAAGCCCGGAGCCCAGCTCTCCGGCATGCTCAAGCTTGGAGCCCAGTTCTTCGGCATGCTTAAGCTTGGAGCCCAGCTCTCCGGCACGATCAACCCGGAGCCCAGCTCTCCGGCACTTCAACCTAGAGCCTAGCTCTCCGACACTCCAACCCAGAGCCTAGCTCTCCGACGCTTCAACCCGGAGCCCAGCTCTCCTACTCCAAAGCCCGAAGCCCAGCTCTTCGGCACACCAAAGCCCGGGGGCTAGCCCTCGGCATCAATAGTGTAAGGTTCTTCCTCACTAATAATTGAGATTCCCCCTGTGTAAACATCTTTGCCTTGCAGGAGAATCATCGCCTAACCCCAGGTCTAGCGCTCAAAGACCGGACCTGCTCAGGCACCAGGATCCTACCTTCCTGGTACTCTAAGCCCGGATCTCACGACCCTCCGGTACCAAAGATCGGGCCATGCCCCGGCACCAAAAGCCTAGCTTCTTGGCATTCTAAGCCCGGATCTCACGACCCTCCGGCACCAAAGATCGGACCCTGCTCCGGCACCAAGAGCCTAGCTTCTTGGCATTCTAAGCCCGGATCTCATGACCCTCCAGCACCAAAGACCGAACCCTGCTCCGGCACCAGGAGCCTAGCTTCCTGGCAATCAAAGTTTGGATCTCCCGCTCCTCCGACACCAGGACCCAAGCTTCTGAAGTTGAGCAGAGCTGAGAAATCTTCATAGCTACTTCGCCCCTCCAGCCGGGCATGATCAAGCAAGACGAGTACTCCTTCACCTTCTCGCCTACTCGGGCATCCAGATGGCCGAGGAGAGGAGACATTTGCATTACATAAATACAAGCAAAGAAAAGAACAAGCCGAGTTGGAGAAAAGCATTTTCATTACTTGGCAAAGTAGTTACACTGCTCCTGAGCCTCGACATGCCGGGCAGCCCAGGATGGAAAGCAAGAAAGAAGGGGTTACAACTAGAAAGAAACCTTACTCTACTCAATCGGTGCCTTCCTTGAACGGTGCATGGCTGGAACCTCACCCTCCTTGACCTCCATGGCCGGGCCCCCTCCTTTAGTCGCCATTGCCGGTAGAGTCGATTCAGCCACCATCGCTGGTGGAGTCAGTTCGACCGCCATCACCTGCGGGGTCGGTTCAGCCGCAGCTGCCTGCGGGGCCAGCACAGCTGCAACAGCATGCTCCTTCGCCACAACCGGTGCGGGAGTTGAGGACTTTGCACTCCTGGAGCTTGGGAGTCGGAGGGCCGCCATCCACTCGTTTGAAAGGATGCCATGCAACTGAGACCGGTAGTATGTGAATCCCTTGAAAAAGGAGTCCATCGCCGCCTCCTTGAAGTCAAGTTTGAACTCCTTAGAGGCCTTGTAGCTGGCCACCGCCTCGGCGACCTCCTTCCTGGTGGCCTCTGCTCGGCTGACTGCCTCGGTCGACCTCTTGTCTGCGTCCTCAGCCTTGCGGGCGACCTCGGTGTTTTCTTTCTTCACGGTCTCAGCTAAATTGACGGTGGCGGAGACCTTCCTCTCTGCCTCGACAGCCTTCTGCTTGGCGGTTGTGGCCTTCTTCTCGACGGAGACAGCCCGCTCCTTTGCCACCTCCAGCTCGGCTTGGAGCTCCTTCAACCGAGCACCTTTTGACTTGAGCTCCTTCTTGAGCTCCTTTGAGCATCACTCGGCACTAGTGACTTCGCCTCGGAGGCCCTTAATCCTCATATTGGCCTCCCATGCCTCATCGCCCTTTTGCCTCAGCTCAATCTTCAAGGACTCGAGCTCTGCCTCACGCTCCTTGTCCCTCCTGACCCAGTTGCGGTAGTAGTCCTGGGTCAGTAGAAGCTCAGCGCCTTCTGTATCAAAGATGATGTTAGTCACAAAGAAAATGAGGGAGGAAGCAAGGCAGAGCAGAGATTTACTTACGGTGTAGAGGTTGGAGAAGGATGTGCTGATGACATTGGCCAAAAATCTCCCGCCCCTCTCTCGCTAGTCGTAGGACTGGATGGAGAAGTCCATCATCCGCTCGGCGAGGGCTGGGTCCTTGATAAGGGAAACGTTGGGCCCCAACTTGAAAGGGACCCGACGGTAGTCCCTGTCTTTCTTGCTCGCCGCCGGTGCGGGATCATCTGCTCCATCAGCGGGAGAGGTTGTCGGTGCAAACTGAGGGCTCGGTACCACCTCGGACGGTGCCATCGATGTCAGCCCCGCACCTTTCGACTCCTTGTCCTCCTCAACCTCGACGATCTCCGGAGGAGGGGACACCATCGCAGCAGTAGCGATAGCGGATTTGTTCCGGGCCACCACCTCGGACTCCGGTGCCAGGGCCAGATCGCGCTGCCTCGGAGGCTCGGGGATGGGCTCAGTGACCCTCCTCCTCCTCAGCTCGGGAACGGGCTCAGCTGGCACGACCGGCACCGCCCTCGTGCCAGCATCTACCCGAGCCCTCTTCGGATGGGCTCGCTGGCATCCTCCACTTGGTTCCTCTCCTCGGAAAACGAGAGGAGCTCATCCATGGAGAACTTCATGCCTGCACCAAGAAAGAAGACATCAGCTTTGAAGAAAAAAGAGAAAAAGAAGAAGAAAAAAAAAAGAAGAGAAAGAAAAGGATTTTCGAGCCGAACTCACCCAACTCCTGTGTTGGGCCGACCCCGGCCTCATAGAGATTCTACTCTGACAGCAGGACCTCGAGCGAAGGGATCTCAGCGGAGCGGAGCTGGTCATACACCTCCAGGTCGGCTGCATCGACCGTAGAATTTCAATTGGGGATCGATTTGGATCGCTCCAAACCTAGTCGACCTCCTCAACCGAGACGAAAAAATACTTACTCTTCCATCCTTTGATGGAAGAGGGGAGTTCGAATCTAATGCCCCTTGGGCGGGAGGAAAGAGACCACCACCCCTCCTCGGTGGGGTGGCGTTTCAGGATGAAAAAGGCCCTGAACAAGGATAAACGGGCAACTATCCCATGAAAATGGTACAAGACAATAAAGTAAAAAATCGTCCTAATGGCGTTCGGGACGAGTTGGGCAGGAACAAGGTGGTAGTGGTTCAAGACATAGAGAAAGAATGGATGGAATGGGAATCGAAGGCCTCCCGAGAAGGTTTCCTCGTATAAGGCTATCCGACGCAGGCCACTGGAAGTGACCTGTTCCCCCGATCGAGGGATCGAGAGCCGGACGCCGTCCGGGATATCATAGGTGTCCCGGATGGTCGCAAGGTCCACGGTGGTGATCACCAAAGTGATCCCCCAGGGACCTGATGACCGAGCAGGTTCAGAGCAGGTGCAGAAGCAGGAAGAAGAAGAGGACGAGGTGGAGGAGAAGATGCGGGTTCCCTAATCATTATTCCCCCAGGTGCGGGCCTTCGGCTGACCTCGAAGTGTGCCACATCCTCCTCCTCGTCGGAAGAAGAAGAAGGCAGCCTCGACTTAGAAGGCCCGACCTCACCTTAGTTAATGGTGGGGCGGAAGGTTGGTCCAAAGCGAGACATGCGGAAGGAGATGAAGGTCAAAAAATAGGAAGAAAGGAACAGAAAGAAGGAGAAGGTGGACAAGGGTTTGGGGAAGAACCTAGCCCTAGGAGAAGGTCCCTGCTCAACCAGTACGGGGAGGAAGGAGACTAACCTGCTCAGAACTTGGGAAGGCAAAGGTGGCCGGGGGAGCGAAAGGAGAACTTCGGTATGATGGCGGGCATGCAATATTTGAAAGAAGGTATGTTTTGGAAAAGTGGCCTTCTCTTTCGAAGTGACTGGCGCCCGATCGTACCGTTACAGCTCCCCATCGATGGATCCACGCAACGTGTCGTCAATCGGCAAGGCTGGCGCTTGATTTCGACGGTGGCCGCTCTAAATTCTGCGCCTGTAATAACTACTCCTCGGACGTCTCTGCGTGGCTCCCACAGATAGGTTGAAGGAACCGCTCCACGAAGCGCCGGCGATCGTGGCCATCATTGCACCAGATTCTCACCTTTCCATGTCAGCATTGTATTTACTCCCTTCGCCCCGAGCACCTCGCACCAACGAGACTCGAGAGTGGGGGGCAAATGATGTGGCAAGAAGCCAACGTGTAGTCCCTATTAGAGAAAGCTGCCATGGTGGACACTCCTCCTCGAACTCCTTTGCCGGGCTGAGCTCCCTCGACATGTTGGAGGCCCGTCGAAGGGGAGTTCCATCCTCCGCTTGGTCGGCTCCTGCAAGACCGGAATGCCTAGGCCAGAGCCGAGCGGCCTCCCTTGCCATATTGAGCCCCTCCGAGGCCGAGCCCCCTAGACTGGAGTCGAGCTCAGCCCTCCTCCACCAGGTCGAGCCCCTCCGAGGCTGAGCCCTCTGCGCAGGAGTCACGTGCTGACCTCCTCCATCGGATCGAGCCCCTCCGAGGACGAGCCCTCTGAGCTGGAGCCGAGCTCTGCTCTCCTCCGCCAAATTGAAACCCTCCAGGCCGAGCCCTCCGTGCAGGAGTCGAGCCTTCCTCCACCAGATTGAGCCCCTCCGAGGTCGAGCCCCTGGGCCAGAGTCGAGCCCCAGCCCTCCTCCACTAGGTCGAGCCCTCTACACAGGAGCCGAGCCCAGCCTTCCTCCTCCAAGTCAAGCCCTCGAAGTCGATCCCGGTCCGGAGTCGAGCCCAGCCTCCTCCGCCAAGCGGAGCTCCTTCGAGGTCGAGCCCCCGGAGTCGAGCCCCAGCTCTTTAGTTCGGCCTCTACCTCGGACAAAAAGCGCTAGCCATCGAGGGAGCGATGTCGTCCCCCAGGATGCCAGCGAGCCGTCCGAGGATCGCAAGGAAGCACCCTCCAAGCTGCAATAACTATTCGTAGCCACCACTTGCACCAGAAGAGGAAGAAGCTCCCTGACCGAGATACCACGCTCTCTACTAACCGCCTGCACCATCCAGAAGAGGAAGTCAACCAAGTGATTCGAATCCCGGGGCTGGCGGGCCCCAAATCGAGGTCCTGGCAGGTTTTCCGGAGTGGAGCGACCAGAAGGAATGTTAGAGCGCATGCCAGCTTCCTTCATCACGAATCAGGAAAGACGTCCCGTCCACGGCACGGAACATCGCCACACGCGCCTGCTAGCACGGGAAAGATCCCAAGGTAGGCGTTCAACGATCACCTGGACTTAAAAGAGTCGTGGATGCCCCTAGCAGGAATGTAAGCCAGGCAAGAGTAAGTCAAAACACTCGTCCAAGCAAGTAAGGGAGAAGAGGCCACACAGGGGGACCGATCCACCTCGGCCACCATCTTTCCCAGCATATTTGCATCCCCACTCTCACACCACTCACTCCTCCTTGCGTGAAGTCCACCTTAGGGGCTCGACCAGGAGGACATGTTCCCCTGGATCGTCACTGACTTGACCGTCGGAGTGCCCCTATCGGAACCCCCGGCCCGGGTCTCTAACCCTTGTTTTGCAGGTCCCGAAGTGCATGTTTTTCCCCGAAGAGACGAGGGACGATCCGACGCCGACAGTAGCTACGGGCCACGACGATCTGGGCGGCAACAATTAGGAATATAGAATTTCAGATCAATCATTGTAGTGGATAAATACTTCCATCTCTCCACTATTTCATTGACAATACAATTAAGTGTTGTGTCTTTTAAATTGAAATGATATGGGCTTCATTACCATAGAAGCACACAGCCATAAAATTTGAATTTTCAATGTTCTTAGGATCCATAACTGTTAATAACGAAGATAATAATAAGGAATCTAATTTAGAAGAAATGAGAAGAAAGTTTTATGAACATGGCATGGAAGATGATTCAGAACAAATCAACAAGGAGGAGGCCGACCGGTAGGGGAGGCAGTGTGAATGGTGGAGAAGGAGCTGGGAGACTACTCTCTTCGTGGGGAGAGCTTCACTGGTAGACAACGGATATTGATCTCATGGGAGAGCTTCACTGAGATGGGGACTACTCTCTTCATTGATTTTTTTGATCTAGTGACTGTTGTAAGGTGCAAGGAAGGGATGAACGACATGTCTTCAATGGTCGGTCCTTGGAATGGAAGAGGAAATGTCAGCACAACCTTAAAGGAACAATAAACGGAAGAGGAATCATGATATAATAAATATTATTTTTGATAAATGAAGAGAAATCGTGATATAATAAAAATTATTTTTGATATTTTTAAAATAATACGATATTACGTTGTATTATGATAAATATTAAATAAAGGATCGGAAATTATATTTTTAGTTGACAGAAAAAATTTGTTGTACTGGAATCAAAATGGGATTAATTTCTCGTGATAATTATGCCTTCCCATTTCTGAGACCATAAGCGCGCGTTTTAACGTTACGAGTTCCGACCTACGCCGCGCAGGCGACGCCTTCATCCACGTTTTCTCGCCCTCCCCTCCCTTTCCCTCCCAGCACCCAAACAAGGGGCGGCCGACACTTGGCGCCATGCCTCCTAATGGAGGGGTTCTACAGGTGAAGTAAATCTATTTTTGACTTGCTGGTTCTCGAGAAGAGGTCCGACGACTTTGCCTAGGGTTCAATGGCTCGAGCTCCCCAGGAATCGCGGGGCATCTCCGATGTATCCTTCTGTTGTTGTCCAGGGGCCTCCTCCTTCTCTTCGATAGAAAAGCTCGCGCACGCGGAAAGTTGAATCTAAGGCTGCCCACCTCAAGATCCACGCCCGCCTTCGCTTCTCCTCCATCTCCCACTCCCTCATTTGCGTGCCCATTCACATTATCGGCACACCAGTGCATTCCTTCGATTCCTCCTTTTAAAGCTCCCGCCTCTGTTCTTTCATTATTCCAGTCTCCTCTGCCTCTTTGGGGACGCCTGCAGCAGGCGACCTGATTCCTCCAGATCCGAGAATAAGAAGCAGATCTGTTTTCTTGTCAATTGTCTCTGAGGTGGTTCTTTCTGTTCTCTTTCTTAGAGTTCCTGCGCCTGTTCTTAATTTTTCTCCGTCCCTTGCAGGTGCGGTGCCATGCCCATGGGTTTCAAATCAGATTCGTTTGTTAACTATGATACAGAGGCCATACCAAAAAACTATGATGTAGAGGAACCTGACTTCAAAGCCAAGAATGTGGCTACAGATTTCAGCAATAAAGCACTCTACAAGATCCTTTATAGTTTTTTGAAGCACGGAAACAACTCACTGATCAAAGTTGCGACGAGAGCCATGATTAACAGGTGCATGCTTCACAACTTCTTCAAACGATTACCACTATTTCTCTATCTAGCGCACAATTTCTACTCTTTTTTAATCTGTGGACTCTTTCTTTTTTTCTTTTTTTTGGAAAAAAGGAAGTGTTGAATCATGATGATCCTCCTCCTTCTTGTTTTTATCAATCATTGTTGTTGCTGTTTGTAATATTGGTTTTAGTTCTCTTATTTTTTTTCTATATAAATAGAAGCTATAGTAGGCCACCATATCATTTGTTCCTAGCAAAAAGCAGAGTTGCATTGAGCTGGAAGAGCATTATTTACATAACATGCCAACCTTGGTGTTTGCTCATCCAAATAAACTGTTTGACTGTATGAGGACTGCGTCGACTTTAATATATCAGAAGTTCATGCAGGATTCAGTACTCTGTTTTTTTTTTCAGTAAATAGCATGAATTTCAATCGTGATCCAGAGTGAGTCCTTCCCAAGGAGCCTGCATGTACAAGTATTATATCATACCAGATACTTACATAATGGCTTTGTTGACTATTTTCTGTTTCAATTAGCGGTGCCTATTTATATTATTCATATATCATAGTATCAAATTTCAATTGGTCCAATGCAGAACATCTAATGGAACTCAAGCAGCGTCAGATGTTGTCTTTGATGACAATGGAAAGCAGCATGATGGAATTGAAAGTCAATCTGGGCCCTTGTTATCTGGAATAGCTTATTGCATTTCCTCTTGCTGCATGATATTGCTGAACAAAGTCGTTCTTTCCAGCTATAATTTTCATGCTGGCATATCACTAATGCTCTACCAGGTAATAATGGTTATAGCATATAATATGCTTTTTCGGGGGCAATTTACCTCATCTACATGTGTACGTTTGACCTTACATCTTGCATCTAGTTACCTTATCTGAGGTGAAATATTTACATCAAAGTGCATATGGTGAAAGAAGTTGTAACTAAATGCTTTGATGGCACTTCTGAGTTTCCATGATCTGAATAGGTGATGTTATAATGCATACTAGAATGTCATGTATTTGTTGGATTCCTTGTTTCTGGGTTCAGCATATTGGGGTTATATGCATGTGACCCCTGTGCCTCTGGTCAATGATTCAGGCCAGACCTCAAGCCCCTGCTTGTCTGACTTGGTATGGCCCAGTTTATGCATTAACCTACTTTTGGTCTTTGTGAACCAATTTAGCCAAAATATATATATTTTTTCTTTTTTCATGTTTATGAAGATTAATGAAAAAAATGACATTCATTGTTAGATGCTAATTTAGTTCCCTTGTCTTTGTTTTTCAACTTCACTGAAAAAAGAATTGATAGTGAAAATGATACTGGTTATAGTAACATTCAGCTTACTTTTAATGACATTTATCCATGCGTGGCATTCATGAATTGATTGTGCACAACGTTAATGTTAGGCTGCTTTTGAATTTTATTATCACTCATCATTATTTGAAAAAATAAAAAGTAACAACATGACTTAACATATCACCTGTATCAGATATATAGCTGATATATTTTGATTTTATGAAGTTATATACCCATATTTTAATCTTACATACTGGATGACGTTGCTCTGCTGCTGCTTGCTGGCATGAAATTTTCTTCTGGATACAAGCGTTGAAGCACTAATACTTCTGATGATACATTTATCATTCTTTCTTTTCAAAGCCCTCTTCAGTTTATTATTGGTCATATGGTTAATATGAGATAAGCTGATGATCTTATATGCTGCAGAACTTAATAAGTGTCTCGATTGTCATAACATTGGGGATCTTTGGAGTGGTCACAACAGAAAGACTCACATGGAAGCTGATCCGAGTTTGGGTTCCTGTAAACCTTATATTTGTCTGTATGCTGGTGACAGGCATGTACAGGTAATTGGTGAGCTCTTTCCTACAAATGTGGGCTGGGCCTTCATTTAGAGGCTTAAGGAACAAGTTGTAAATTATGATACCTCAAAAAAAAATGCTAAGCTTTTAACTCTGTTAGTTTAGATGTATAGCAATACCTTGTAGAAATTGGTGTGTTGTTATATACCTGCATACACACCCATTTCAGGGTCCTAATCCTTTCATTTTATTTTTTCCCTTGTTTTTTTTTTTTTTTTCCAGTTTGAAATACATAAATGTTGCAATGGTCACGATATTAAAGAACATGACAAACATTTTAACAGCTATTGGAGAAACATATTTTTTCAGAAAACACCAGAATGAGAAAGTCTGGGCTGCCCTTTTTCTAATGGTATGTAGTGTTCATATCTGCTCTATGCTATTCATTCTCTGGATGTCACATTCTGTAGAATTGTCAACTTGTGCATCATAATCACTTGATATATGCTAAGTAAATCATCATTCGAGATAACCCTTGCTTTCATGCTTCATAATATTTGTATGGTATGCGACACTCAGTTTAGCATTATGACTGTTGCAAGTGTGGTACTTATCAAGCAGCAAATTGTTGCCATTTATGAAAGTTGAATAATTCTGAAGAATAATATGGGAGCTTAATTTTAAAAATCAGGCTGAGTTATATATTGGAAAAGTGACTGAGTTGGCTTCTTCAGGTTCCACAGATGATTCTATCTATTAAGCTAATTGATTACTCATGCAATATAGGCAGATAGACCCTCAGAGTATCAAGAGGGCAGCATTTGGGCACAGCCCTTATTATCTTTGTTCTCCTTTTTTTTTTGCTTGTTGAGGGAATTGACCAGATATTGACCTGGTTCTGGTTTAATTGGGATCAGTAGTTAGTTTACCATGGATACAGGAAACATAGACTGATAACTCAATGTATATGCAATGGACTAATAGATTATCCTGTTCAATAAGATGCTTGATTTGTGCATTCTTCTTTCTGACAAATGCTTCCATGCTCTTTGCATTGCCAGATTGTATCAGCTCTATGTGGTGGAATCACTGATTTAACTTTCCATGCGGTAGGCTATATGTGGCAATTTATGAACTGCATTTTCACAGCAAGCTACTCAGTAAGTATCTTCACAAGCATCTACTAGTGTTGGTTTTGGAGTGCTGATGATCAGGTTGGAATTTGTTAGCTGAATTTATGCACGGCTGCACAATGTTTAGAATCACATTGCCAAAATTGTTTATATCACACTTCTAGAAAGCTCTAACTAGGTTTGTTTCATAGTTCACCCTCTTTCTCCCATTTTCTGGTTCTGCTCTCATGCTATTCTTCATAGCCTGATATCCATGCTCTCAAGTCTTTTGTATTTTCTAACACCAACTGGCATCAATCTTTTTCCTTTATGACAGCTAATCCTGTGTTGGAAGATGGATACGGCAAAACAATTGACCTGATCTGGTTCACTCAATGAAGTGTCTATGGTGCTACTGAACAATTCACTGTCATTACCCTTTGCCATATTCCTGATTATTCTCTTCAATGAGTGGGAATATGTTTACAAGGCGTAAGCACTCAGTTTTGACTATTATTAAAACTATACTTGGTTAGGCTTATAAATCTCTATCAGCATGGTTCTGGGATTTTTTTGCTCATTTAATCAATTGATCTTATTCAAGCATTTCTGAATCAGTACCGGAACCCATATCGGTTATTGTTGGGTACATTACGGTATCGGTTCGGTGCCGTATCAATACTTGGTACAGCATGCATATTGGTCAAATTGACATGCAATTTTTTTTTGATTTCTTGTGATCTCAAATCAATTTTTTATGATTTATTGAATATTTTTAGATCCAAATAGATGTTTGTTGATGCTAATTGATGTTTGCATCATTTTAATACACTCTTAATCATATCTAATCTGAATTTGACTTTCTCGATTTCTAATTATTAAATAATCAACACATGGATTAAATATTATTAAATCTTAAAATATTCAAAATTTGAAAATAAATAATTAATATATAGTTATATATTGATATTTAGAATCTGGTTGAGTATTGATGTCCATGAATGCCAGGATCATTAATATATTCAGTAGGTAGATCAATCCATCTCTTTATCCAAGCAGTATTGTAATCCTCTGTACTCATCCCATTAGGTATGCGTGCTGGATTATAATTCATTACATATTTTTTTGCTGAGGTCCTGACTCTGAGAGATATCTGAAACTGATGATATGGCTGTGTAGGGATACATTCGAATATACCAGCAGCAAAATTGGATCCGTAATATTCTTTGCTGCATGGAATAATAGCCACCAGAAGATATCTTGGATACACCATATCCTATCTATATGGATCATAAATTGCCGGTACCTGCAGGTAAGAGAATCTAAAATACGAGAATGAGCCTAATACATCCATAGTCCTACTCCACGTGGGAGATCATCTATAATTGCATAATTTCCTGAACGATCTTGTGGAGCCCATTGCCTGTATGAAATCGTATTATCATAGGCTCTACTAGCTTATACACATGGTTCCTATCCTGTGCGGTGTGCATAAACTATGATTTACCAGTAAATCAAAGACCACTAATCGACTGTATCTCCTATCCTTCGATCCTTTCCTGATCACTAGATCCTTGACCATCAAAAGAATCACTAGTATTTCTCTCTAGTATCTGAATTTGATTGAACTAAGTGCTTCACCCTCTTCATTAGAGATGCAATTACTTTTTTTTTATCTCTGGGTTGCATAACTACCTCCCCTTTCTTCACATGATACTTTGGCTGCCTAGATTGCGATGATGGATGCTGTGATGTATTAGTTGGTGCCTTGTACGGAATGTTACTGCTTGCCCATTGTTTGGCATCCATCCCAGCCTTGCTAGCTATGAAACTGGCTAGTCATGGAGGTAATTCTAGCTCATCAAGCTTTGGCTCTTGCTGCTGACTCACTATTCATTTAATTATTGAATTTTCATTCTCATCAATAAATTCACTCATAGTCGGATTAGAGTATTTCAGCTTAACTTCTTTTGAATGCATTTTAGCCTCAACCTTAAATTATAGTATACATATACAAGATTGTTGAGGCATTTCTATTTTAGATAGTTTCTCTGCTTGGAGTGGATAAGGTCGAAGGTTGATTAGTTGTGCTTAAATTCACTCGACAACACTATCTAGGAGGGGATCTTGATAGTAAGATCATTCAATTTTTTTGCAGATCCATTAAAATGTACCTACCATTCAGCTATAAAAGATCAAAATTATTAAGAATTTGAGATTCAACAAAATCAAAAATTACTTTAAATCTGATATTAGACTTATTAGTACATATGAAGATTCATCTTTGATTTGTTTTTGATCACTATATTAGATCCAAATGAATCTGTGCCCTTTTTAAATATTTGTCTGTAAAAAAAATTGTTGTAATGTGCTAGTTGTTGAAGTTATAATTAATAAAAATCATTCAATAATTTTAATCTAATTTACTTGTTCTGGTTACATAACCATGATATCTGGATAAGCTCCATTTTATATATTACATTGCATAAGACGGACATAAGCTTATCATCCATGGCAATCTTAGGTATGGAGTACTAGAAGTTCGAGTTCAGATAGTAAACTGCACATAGATTTTCAGAATCGGTTAAGTGCATTTATACAAATACAATAGAATTTAAATTTTTAGTATTTTTGATTTGCTGCTTACCTGCTAGATGCAATTTCATACTCATTTGATAGCTTCATCATCCATTAATGATCCAGATATATTCATTGACATGTGTTGTATTTGCCACTTGATATTTTTTTTGCCCTTTCCATCATGTAATATAGGAAGCCCATTTGAGAGTATTGCTCAGAATCCATAGTTCAAAGTACTCACTTAGAAACTTAATAGCATCCAGTATTTTCTCTGTCCGCTGCTAGAATATCTATTTTGTCACTAAGTTCTCCACCTTACTCTTCTTACTATTTGTCTTGACATATCTGCTATGCTACCACTTTGAACTGATAAATATCTAGCATACTTTTACTTTCTAACTAAGAAGACTATCAAGTACTATATAATTGTAGCAAATCATGTAATGGCTGGTTTCAATATTTTTTTCTTGTATAGTTCTGCAACAATGATAAGATCCATATGTAATTGTAGATCAATTGATGATATTCTGTACTAATTCAAGATATTCTGTACTAATTCAATTATTTTTTGGATCTTATGGATCTTTTCAATATCCATCAATATGAGATAGATATAATGTGCAACACATGAGATACAGAAAATATACGGTTGTCACTCCATTAAGATTTTTCTTTTGGCTTTATACTGTGATCTAATATCTGTGATAACCTGCATGATATTGTATTCTCCTACCTAATTAATCATTTTTTTCATCAATATGAGGATGTAGCTAACGTCCTGCATCTGATTTGAAGCATCAATAATTAATAATTTTTTTTATCATAATAAGTCAAGAAGTTGATGCTTCGTCTAGTAAAATCAGTCCAACCATCACACATCACTGTCAATTCATACATGGATCACTTATTTTGATATAAGGCAATCTATTTTTCTAGTTTCTTATTATTGTCAAGAAACTCACCATAGACATCCATTAGTCCTGGAAGATCTACACCTACACCAATAGCCTATATAGATGAAATCACATAGCGATATGGATTGCCTCCTGTGTGCACTGGGATATGATTGAAGTGAAACTAGGATCCAATAGCCCATTAAATATCCTTCTTCTTATCCTTCTCAGCATAGAATCAATCATCTGTTGCTTGAAATCTCTACTAAGAAAGGTATGTGGATCCATGTTGTGGATAGTGGCTCATATTGAAATTCTTTAGATGACTTTTTCTATTGCTAAATACTTTCAACATGGTTGCAATATAGCCAGTGCCTCTACTAGCGAGCTCTCTAACCAAGGAGGTCCTTCTAAATTGTCCCTCAGACTCTCCTGCAATACTCTTAGAGCTTGATACCGATTCAAAAGCTGACAGTCCAAATTGATCTCTATGCCTGGTCATCTTTTTTAGCTGTCTCTGATCATACAAGCTTACCTGAATGGCAGCCTCGATTTATACCTCCTCCTCATCTAAAATAAATATTTTTTCTAGATTGATAAGAAGGTGATTCTATAGCTTAACGGTCCACCTCTACTTTCTTCGATGTTTTTCCTTTGCTACTTTGAAATATGCAAAGTATTTTATCATCTGACGGATCTCTAATGGATAATATTAGTACATAAATGCATCAAGATAGCTACCAGCTAAGTGCTGCTTCAATCTTGTTATCCTTTTATTCTAGCATTTCATATTACATCATTTATATTTTCAATGATGCCAACTTGAAAGTATTATCCCATGCTCCTAATCAATGTCATGCTCTGGATCCTTCTTCCTCCTTAATAGATCCATTCTTGAAAATTGAATAAGCATATCAGTTCAATAATATATAAAATTAATAAACTTTGTTTACCTATTTTTTTATTTTTTAAATTAAATTTTTAATATATTTTTTAAATTCTTAAATAAAAAATATTAAAAATTTAAAAAAATTAAAAAGATTAATTTAATCTTAGATTCATGAATAATCCTATCATGGATGCTACATATATTTTTTCAAAATAATGGACATGCATGAAATTCTTTTTTTTAATTTAGGCCTAGGTCACTATTCACATGATGTATCAAAACTTAGATAAATGATGCGAAATTTATAGTGAAAGTAGCTTATAAGTTCAAAAATGATAATATGATTTTACAAATTTCTTTAAAAATATTTAATTTTTTAATTTTTTAATTTGAGAATATATTTTTAATTTTAAAAATTATATACTTAAAAAAATGAATGATCTTAGTATCATTGCATAGATCATCCATAGATCTATAATATATTTTAAATCATGTCAAAATAAAAAAATAGACAAAGTTTTCCTTTTTTATTTTTCATGAATTTAAAAAGAAAAGAGAAGAGAATGAGAGAGAAGATGATAGGTCTATGTACTTTTAATTTATATTTTTTCTACATTTTTCCTATATTTTCCTTGAACTATGTACTGTGGATTGGAAAATGTGGTCGAAGAGGAGAAACGAGAGGCTCTTGGGCTCTCAATCTCCTTAAACCCCTCCCCCTCCCATAGGCTCTCAATCTCCTTAATCCCCCTTCCCCCCATCCACCCCCCTAAGAAGCCAAATAGCTTAGGCCTGGACCGAACTGCCCAGTTCAGGCCTGAACCATGTCGAGCAGCTTGGTTCAATATGGTTTTGATCGGTCCGAGAGAACCATTTTTCACACCCAAACCGATCCGGCTTAGGCTTGGTACGGTTCGGTCCGGTTTGGAGTTCCCTGGTCTGAATATACCGAGCTGTTTTTGTAAATTAAAATAATTATCTTGTACTTATGACTGTATTCGCAAACTGATGCTTCAGTTCATCCTTTTATGTATCTTCTGCATTGTTTTTGTAAAATTTGTATAACGCATTCTCTATCTTTGCCATCAACCAATCATGTCTCAGCTTGCAAAATAGTCTAAACATGCAACTGCAGTCAAACTATTCGATTTTTGGATCTCTTTCTCGAAGCTCCACTATCTTGATAGTTCTTCTTGTGCTTAGTGCTTTGTTTTATTGGTATGCTTGTTTTGCCTTCAAAGTGGCCATTGAATTTATTTGCATGGACAAATTGAAGTTTTCACTTTCTGTAATCCTGGATTTGCAGGCGTGTGTTGAGCTTCTCAGCTTCCTTATTATTGTGTGGCTGTCCCCTATCCTTTTGAAATATGTGGCTTGACTAATGTTTTCAATGTGCAGGGACGTAATCAGGATGCCTATATTCTGGGTGGCTGCGACGGCAAGTGGATTACTTGGACTTGCCATCAGTTTCACCTCTGTGTGGTTTCTAAAACAAACTGGCCCTACCACCTACAGGTAACGATACTGAACTTAGGTTCTAAAATGCTAGTAAAATGGTAGAAAAAATGTCATTGCATTTACAGGTGCACTGCTTGCCTGATTCCATTACATATGTTCAGCTTATTGGCATAGTTGATTAATCAAAAATTATATGTCATGGAAAATGGGAATATGAGCCAAAATATGGTTAATCCACTATGCTGCATGCCAAGTTTCATGGTGATCATTGTTTCTTGATATAATAGAATAATTGGTTTTTTTTGTCTCCTTTTTTTTTTTCTTCTTGATATCAATTTAGCATTGGTTCTACTATGCTGTTATGTATTCTAGTTCTCTCTTGTTTTTTATTGGTAGAAATTTTTCATGATGTAGTTGGTGGTAAATAGAAACATAGAACTACAAAATAAGAATGCTTGAATGTTAAATATCAGATTCAAGCTCATAGACTCAGCTGTTTGATAGATAACTTGCAACCGTGAGTTTGCAAGACGGAATCCAAGTAACCTTTTTCTTATCCAAAAAGGTATGTGGTGTTGGGTGAATCACTGGAAATTTGAGCCACCATTTTTTCTTGGGGAAAGGAGAAATTTTGCATGGATATAGGTGTGAGAATTTGGGACCCACCCAGCTAACTTGACCTAGCATGAGATTTAGGTCATGTATTCTGAGTTTGGTCAGGTCTGGGTTAGGCACCATGATTGCTATTCACTGAATGTGTGAGGTTTTGGTGGGAACCATGGGTTGTAACGATCATGAATATGATGTTGGTCATGTTTTGGTTGGTATATCAGTTCTCATAGCAAAGATTTCCTAAAGTACCAGCACAATCAG
Organism: Areca catechu; assembly: GCA_021397845.1. Lineage (NCBI taxonomy): Eukaryota > Viridiplantae > Streptophyta > Magnoliopsida > Arecales > Arecaceae > Areca > Areca catechu. The sequence goes on along the minus strand of CM038050.1, from coordinate 188,994,852 downwards.
AAATTTACTTGGCCAGCAGATTCACATCCTCTGGTCAGAAGAGTTCAGTAAAGCTTGGGTAAGTGTGATGATAAAAATCTAGTGCAACTGGATGTTTTTTTCTTTCACTTGTGGCCCACCTATATTTGAGTCTCTTGAATTCAGCAATGGGACGTTCAAAAGTGCCAATCTTGATAATGGTCTTCGCTTTGAAGGACCAAGAGCTATCATGATTCGGTATAATGAGTAGTTCATAAATAATGTTTAGTTTTCTGTTTAAAGCTTTTATATATTTTGAAAAAGAATAAAATTTTCCATCTCCATATCTCCTTTAATTAAGTTTGCACATAAACTTCTTAAAGTTTGCTCTATTATCTCCATTCTGTTTCCCTTGTTTTTCACTTTTCTTCATTAAATTTGAAGAAGATTTAAGTTATGGCTTGGGTAGACAGGTCAACTTGGGCTGTGTAGGTTGACTTGCTGGTTTATTTGAGATTAAGCAACACGTACGGACCTGCCACTAGTATATGAGGTTGACTCTAACTAAATCCATCATGTTGCAACCCCTATGCCAACTTCTATTGACCAAGAAAAATAATGCTGATATCTATAAACAAGAGCAATATTTTATGAGTCTTCGAAAGTTATTTATCACTCTTGGGAGTTCCTAGCTGTTCTGGATAGGTTAATGGTGTTGTAGCAAATTTTGTACTCTGTTTCTTCCAACATCCAATATTTTACCACTCAAGGATTTAAGATCATAAAGGAGTATCAATATCTCATAATATCCCACTCAACTCAATTTTTTTGAAATGGCAAAATTGTATATTATTTTATGAACATAAATATGAAGCTCTCCTCGTTGTGCATGAGAGCGTGCATGTGCAGGCATATGTGCATCACTGCATCTACTGCTATTCTGATATATTTGTTCTGCGGTAAATGAGGTCTTTTCTGTTTTACAGTCTATTGGGCTCGTTGAACAAGATTCCTATCTCTATTGCTGGTATCTTGCTGTTCAGAGTCCCGATCAGTGTTCCCAACTTATTCAGCATAATTTTTGGTAATATTTCCTCATCCATGAAGACGTCTTGGTACCTTTCATGGCTTCTGAATTATCTCATTGTCATGCTTAACTATTGGGCAGGTCAATTTGCTGGAATTTTCTTTGCAAAGGCAAAAATGTCATGATTGCCATTGAATGAACGGAAATTATGTTGGAGTCTTGCAGGACTCCAGATTACTTGTACACAAATGCAATATGAATTTTGTTCATTTAATTCTGTAATACAAGCCTAGAGGGGAGGAGCTAGTGAGATCTCACTTACGACGTTCAAGGCATCATAGTAGTGCAGCATATTGGTTGGAGAAAATATCAGTCCTCTTGTTCCTTTGGCATAATTTTTCCAACCGCCGACCCTGCTTTTTTCCCCCCCTTGCAGGAGAGTTACCGGCACACAATAAAAAATGGAAGAACAACATCGATGTCTTAGATAATTACATGCAAGTTGAATGATAATGCAGGATTTGAAACATTTATTCTGCAATCGATAATTCCATTATCTTTTGTTTTACTTTTGTAGTTCAGCTGCTTGGTTGTGAATTTCTTAAATAACTGCAGGCATCTGATGCAAAATTATATGCCGTATCTCTGTGACATATGAATTCATGCTTTTTAGCTTATATCTGAGTGGATGATGACATGTTGGCTCATTGATCCCGCTAGTCCCAGTAATATCGTATCCGTACGTATGTGTTGCATCTGAAGGTCAACTTTAAATTTATTGTGTTTTTTTTTCTTGAAAATAATTATTTTCGACATTTGTATTCAATAATTGGTTGCAGTGGATCACACGGAGTTCATGTACATTTGAAACAGGGAAAAGACTTTGTGCATTGGGGCGGTGCCGTAAATTCAACGTGGCTCGTATCATATTTTTTTTTATTGATTCAAATATATCCAATGTAGCATGTAGCATGATGGGATGAGAGTTGAGCGTGACTAGCATTAATTACTATTTAGCTTTTATTTGAAATTTTTGTATAGATTAAAATATATTTTTCTCTAGTTTTTTGAACTAGGATGTCGTAGGTTTTGAACTAGGATGTCGTAAAGATATTTTAATTTAGACAAAAATTTCAATTAATGCTAGTCATCTCAGTTCCCGTTCCATCATACTATAGCAAATATATTTAGACCAATAAAATGTCCAACGCTAGATTTGCTGCACCGCATGCGGTGTACAAAGAATTATTTTAAACAGTTTGCGGAGGTATAACCGTATAAGTTGGGATCTAGCTAGAGTTGCACAAATGCAGTCCAGTTCGACCACCTGATTTGGGGTGGGCCTGGGCAGTGAATGCAAACCCGACCCACGGGCTGGCTCGGGCTCATACAGTAACCAAAAAAAATAAACTCCAGCATGGTTGCCCAAATTTTTACTTTTAGTTTCCTAAAGCTGAAATCATATTTTTTTAAAATACCAAAAACTTGAATCTTGGTTGATGCGCTCATACAGTAAAATGCTTAAAGTAGCGTCTGGCTATCTATTTCTGACTTCCAGTTTCTTAAAGCTGAAACCATTTTTTTCTAAAAGACCAAAATTTTGGAAACTATTTTGATAGTGGAGATGACGGTGATGGTGGCTGGCAGCAGGCGGGACGACGTACCGGTGGTGGTAATACGAAGCGGTGGGCATAGATGGCGGCGATGACCGGTGATGAGGGGGTACGTGGTAAGGAATGGTCTGCAGTGGAGGCAGCCATTGGCAATTAGTGATGATTATGAGTGGTGATCGGTGAAGGTTGCTTGTGCCAACGGCATGCAGTGGCAGTCGGCAATGGGCGGTGGCCGGTGATGGCCGATAGCGTGCGGCGGTGGGAGCCAACGGCGGGGATAGTGGCCAGTGGTGGGCGATTATCGGTACGTGGTTACCGGTTTTCATAAAAGTCAAGACACATTTTCTGATATTCTCAATTTTTAGAAACTAGTTTCTGTTTCAAAAAGTGAAAATAAAAATTAGATTATCAAAGATTTGTCCTGCCACGACTTACGCGTGTTCAAGAATAAATGGAAATTGCCATGCGAGACGGGGGCTAAAGTTCACGCATGCATAAAATGCCACCGTGGTAGCAATCGCAAAATGCAGACAAAATTTTAAAGCTGGTTGGACTTAAAATATAATTAATTAGCACGTAACTTACCGCTGAATAACCGAAATAACGTGCTAGTGGCATGGGAAATCAGATAAATAGCTTAATTAATGCTCTGAATAATGTTAAATGGTCCAAAGGAGGGGGAGAGCGTGGTGATAACGATGCTGTGGTAAAATAACAGTAGGCCGCGGTGGAACCTCTCCAGAACTCGTTCGGAAGCAAAGAATTAATAGGCTTCATGAGGGCGAAAAGTTCACGAAAAAAAAAAAAAATCATTCTTACGAAAAGAACGGTTCATGAAAATGACGAAAGCAAGAACGGTTCTTCCATCTGCTGCACATAACGCCCACTTCCAACTCCATCTGCTGCGCTCCGAACAAAAGCAAAAAGACTCGACCAAGTCTCTTTGAAAGTTGAAGCCTGGTCCGGACGTACGAGAAATTATAAACTACGAACTGTTGCTGCTGCTGCTGGTGCGAGTCAGAGACCGAGAGCGAGACGACTGCAAAGACAGCATCTCTATCAAGTCCAGCTCTCTCTTGCAACTCGACGAAGTTTGATCCTCGAGAATTTCGGTGTTGGCGCTGCCGTACACATAAGTGGAAGATGATGGTGCTCCATTTAAAAGATAGGAGATATAGTTGTCTGAGAAGAGAGGTGCAACACTCTTGGTGCTGGTACCATCCGAGGCAGCAGTACTTGGACCGTTTGGTTCGCTATGAAAGATGTCAGGCGCCTGGGGAGGAGCCGGCGACATGCATTCATCCACGCCCGCGATCAAATAATCGCCATCGTCGAAGTCCAAGACATCTAGCGGATCAAGGATGCAAGGTTCTTGAATATCCCCCCCAAGATGAAACCCTCCCTCTTCTGCACTCCCGGTAGCCGACTGATCTAAAAATGCTTTCATCATGAAGGTTGGCATGCAGTCCTCCATCTGGGCTGTGGTCGATATAGAGGAGTCAAGAGCAGATAAGGGTTCTTGCACGTTCGGAAATGTGATATGGTAGTGGTGCGGCGGGCTCGGTGGGGCTGAAGGGGGGATGAACTCGGTGGAGCAACTGTCCTTGAGGTCGAGCATCTTACTTCTGACGTACTCATGTAGAATGGAGGGTCGAGATCTTCCACCCTGAGCCGTCTTTCTCTTGCTCTTTCTCTTTGAGTTTTGCCGCCTCCTGGTTGCGTTCCAGTGGTTCTTGATGGAGTTTTCACTCCTGCCCGGGATATGCTTCGCAATTTCGGCCCATCGATTCCCAACCTTCTTATGTGCTTCAACTAATAGCCTCTCCTCTTCTTCAGTCCACGTGTCCTTCTGCAGCGAAAACATGACAAAAAGAAAGCATCTTATGTGTATATGCTCGGTGGGAATGATGCAGCACATGACAATGAACAATCGAACGTAAAAAGATTCAATAAAAGATGCAATGATGATAAAAAAAAAAAAAAAAGGTATATAATATATTAACTAGAGGCTCAAAAAAAAAAAAGAGTATCCATCAGATCGATCAGCTTGGATTAATAATGGAGATATATAGGAATTAATCCCGAATTAAGGAAAAGAGTTCACGCTCATAAATCTAAAATTCAAAGAGAGAATTTGAAGACTGATAATATAAGGACGGATATACGTACAAGAAAAAATAATAATAAATAACAACATATATATATATATATAGAGAGAGAGAGAGAGAGAGAGAGACCGAAACCGAACGGAACCTTGATGTCAGGTCGCAGATGATTATGCCATCTTTCTCTACACTGCTTCCCGCTCCTACCAACCAACTTATTAGCAATCTGAGACCATTTCCGAACTCCATGTTGCTTCACCAATCGTACCAACATACTGCAACACGAAGCAGAACAAGGGCCGGGGAATCAACCATCTCCTGCGCTATAATATTTAGCAAGAAGTCCACTTCCGGAAGAAATCCGGAAGTATACAAGTGAAAGATGGATCGAATCAAGATTGTCAGTACCTGTCCTCCTCGACAGTCCATTGCCCTTTCACAACAGCGGCGGCTGCAGCAACGGTTGTCGATGAGCTGCTTTGCACTCCATTCCCTTCTCCGCAACCGTTGCTTCTAATGATCGCATTCTTAGCATCACCATAAAACCTGAAATCATTCGACAACATCCCATTCGGAGGAACGCCCATTGCACCAAGAGATATCTCGGCCTTCTGCTCCAGCCTGTCTTTGCTGGGATTCTTCACGAGACGAAGTTCACCTTGGCACGAACTGGCCAGAAACCTCTGAAGTGGTGTCAATGGTGGAGCAGGCCGGAGACAACGAGCGCTCTTCTCTACAAGCTCATCAATCTTTCCAGCCGAAACAATTTCCATATCGAAGTCCACGACAAGAAAAAAGAGACGAAGAAACGGGCGAAGAATCTGACAGAATGAGAGATGAAGGGGTCAAAATGGGAATGGCATGGATTTAGGCTCGGAGGAGTGCTTGATTTGTGTGGGTGGGTGGAGCGAGATAGCAGGGAGGAGAAGGAAAGACGGGAGACTGCAGTTACGCTGGAGGATAGTATGGCTTTTACTGGTGGCACCACCATCACACAATTAATAAGTCGGCCATTTAATGATAGCCGTCGATCTGGTAATCATCTGAAGGCTGGGATTGCCAGAGGCTTGTAACGCCTCAGCTTCCCTCGAAATAAATATGGATGGATTCACCAAAATGCCCCTCCCAGCATGGGCCACTAATCCCGCCTTCGGGTTCATTCACCGCTAATAAATCTGAAAATTAAAGCTATACGTCTCCTCAAGAAAATGGCTCGCGATCGCAATCTTGGCCATGCGTGCATGTGCACCCAATTTACATGGATTCAAAGATTTCTATCAGTGTCCATCCATGGATAAATAGTAGCTAGATCACAGCATGTATCAGTAGAGGGTCTACCTGCGTTTATGTGCTCATGACCACTGTTCACTGACCTGTCCTTGATTGATGAGGTGATCAACGATGATCGATGATGACAACATTGCCATGCATGGATGTGTAAGCATTATTTTTTAATGTTTAAGTTGTAAAATTTTTATCCAATGCATTAGCTAGCACTCTTGATCCGGTATCTCGGGTGTGAATCGTACACATTTTTTCTTTTTTTGGCAGATATACAGGCCGCAGAATGTTTCATTTTAGGGACTAGTTCTACATATATTAGTATTTCAATGCTTATTTACTTCTACGTATTTTCAATTTATGTATTATATTTTCCTCTATATCTAACTCTTCTTTGCATGTTGACCCTGCCGCATCATCCTCCTTGGATGCCATTATATAATATATTAGTCAACTTAGTAAATGATATTTTATTCCTTCAAAACTTGTAAGACAAAATTTAGTAAGTGATGTTTTATTCTTGCAAAACTTTTAAGACAAAAATAAAATCTCAAGGCTGAACCAGATCACTAGCCATCGGCAAAAACACAAATATCTTAGCCACCGAAATAATATGTCATGATAGTTTAAATTGATGACTAATTTTTCTTAATTATACCAGGTCAATTGAATTACTTCGACAAACATATGATATTTAAATAATTAATATTTCCTCTTAAATAAATAAAAAATACATAATTCATTTTATTTTGCTGATACTTTCAAAATTTTACTATTTAAAATAATTAAAACATGACAATTAGTTTTCTTGGTTAACCATATCTTTCTATATCATATATTAACTTTCATGATTTTTATAAAAAATAAATGATTTATGATTATTTTATATTTATTTTGCTATTAAAAAGCAGTCTATAATGTAGAAACACATGATATAAATTGTGATAATTAAATAATTTGCACATTCTTTTCTCTTTGATAGAAAATAAAATACATAAATTTTATTTTAATTATTTTTTAAAGACCTTCAACAATCTACTACTTAAATATTTAAAATATATTAGTTAAATTATTTTAAATAGTTAATTTTTAAAATTTCTAAAAAAAACAAAGCAAATATATATATATATTTTTATTGTCAAATTGACATGAATGTGCATGCTTGATAAATTTTCAATTTAATTATTAATCTCCAAATAACATGATCAACATTTTATACCATATTCTAATAGTAAAACTAATGTGAAATAACAAAAAATCATCTATTTTTAGAAGAAATTAATTTATAAAATTTTTAAGATATGGTGCAGAAAAACACGAAGAACTAATTATACTTCCTTCCACGTCTTTGTTTTACTACCTCCTATTGTTGTACAAAGAGTTATAATCTTTGATTGCATCTAATATGAGCAAATACCTTTGCTAAATCATAGAGATTAGTTATCATGAACCAGGGCGGATATAATATTTCTGGAGTATCAAGATCCCGTCATTATAAATGGTGGGACTTGATGGTGGACCATGTGCACTGCATTCTAGCTCAATCTTGCTATTTTGAAAACGTCCTTCGACTTCTTCTCATGGGCCCACTACCTAAAAATGGTAGGCCTTGAACTTCCATAAAAGAGCAGGTAACACATGCCAAGGTCAGCATCTACTGCAAAAGAAAAAGATAGAAAGATCTTAATCCCCATCTTGGAAGGCTAGGCTTCTTTCTCTGGTGAGATCGATTTTCAACTTGACAAAAGCCTATATCATCCATGCTGTCTTACTTCTCAAACTTCTTAAAATTATAATTTTTATTTTAATAAATAGATAAAAAATTTAAATACTAGGTGATTAAAGAAAGTAAGGTGGTGTTTGGTATTGGATAATATTTCATATCATCTCATTGATGTGAGCTAGATGATAAGATCATTTTGTTTGGCATTACAAAATTCTATCCAATAACAAAGGATTTAATGATAAATTCAATAGCATCATTGCATTGTACTATAAAAATAAATATCATTCTAGTATCCATATTATTCTAGTATTTGCACATCATTTCTGTGCTCACATCATCCTGATGATCACATTATCCTAGTGATCATATCATCAGTGATATATCAAACAATATCTAAAGGACTACATTATCAATGCATGTTTAATATGCAATCAAACTTGGCTAATTTCTTAATATAAATTAATACATTTTTGAATATGCAATATTCATTTATCAAAGAAGGGGAAAAAGTGCAAAATTATAGAGCTATCAATCTTGACCTCTATTAGAGAGGCACCAAGTGTTGTTTAATAAAGGTAATGTTTGCTGTTTAATTACCTAACATAAAAAAAAAAAAAAGTGACTTATCATGTGTACATGAACCATAGTCTTGCTGCATCTTATTTGGATAATAAATTATTAGTTAGATTAGATCCTTGAGCTTAGCAGTAGATCAATTCTATCAGAAAGTAGTCTATTTTTTGGTGAGTAAATATCATAAAAAAGTTGATCAACTTTTCAATTGATCAACTTATCTATATTCTTATGCTTCTTTAGATTTGGCAAATTATTTTTTCATAAATTGTATTTACCTACTAAAAGAAAAGAAAATCTTATCCATCTAAGAGATAGATAAATTAGTTTTCCATGAACTAAGAAAATAAATTAGTTTCCCATGAACTAAGAAAAAAAACTTTTTATTTTATTCCGAATAAACCCTTAATCATATAATAATATACTTATATAATATAATATAATCTAATACAATAATATATAATATTATATTATGCTATATTATATGATAGTACATTATATTATTATAATTAATATATTATTATAAAATAATTTATCATTTTAATATAATATAAAATATTATATAATATAATATAAATTTTATATATAATATTATATAAAGATAAAATATATTATTTATATTAAATTATATATTATAATATATAATAAAGAGTTATAAAAAATATGGATAAATTTTAGTAACTTATATGAGAAAGTAGTAAAACAAAAGAACATAAATATATAATAAATTCTCTATTATTATTTTTTAATATATAAATGAATATGAATAAATTGTTTTTAAATTTAAATATTATCTAAAAATATTTATTTGAAAAAAATTGACTCATTTACCCTCCAAATAATGGATCCTGACTGTCCACGGGGATCTAAGTAAACCAACCTACGTGTACATAAGAGAGAGAGTTTGAATGTGCTTCACCCTCTCCCTCTCCTCTCTCATCAATCATCTCAGAAGAAACCTTAGGATTTGGTATGCCACTAGTCTTTGACTCCTATAAATTGGTCACCAATTAACTAATTTAAGGAAAAGGGAAGTTATAGATCTGGCAGCAATAGTGGCCGAGTAGTTGAAAGTAGCTCAAGCGAAGGAAATGCTTTGGTAGAGGACATGATGCATGGTACGTGGAGGATGCCATTTTGGAATAAGGAGAGGGCAACTTTGTTGGAAGACCATGAGGGAAGAATGGCAGCATACAGAAAACCTAGGGGGAGGCTCGAGAGAAGGCCGATAGTACAAAATAGAAAGGATAATGGTAGCACATGGGAACCAGCTTACAATTCCAATTGAATCGCTTAGGATCATATAGAAAGGGTGTTATGACGAACCTTAATCTTTTATAAATGGATCGTACTTTTATATTCATATAAAATCATAAATTATAGAAGATATACATTATACCATTATTCCTGCCTATAGATCGCGTAGTTTTTAAGATATCCATTTTTCATCGCGAGATGACTGATCTTCTCTTTCCTTACCCTCTTCTCCTTTATATGATAATTGATGAAAATCATTCACTACCGGTATGAGAGTTGGAGAAAAGGAACCAGGTAACCTCTATATTTATACCTGCATATGTCTCTTCCATTAGAAAACTAAAACCTTAATTAGAGTTTCATTCCAATTTTGTTTGATCAATAAAATTAGTTTCATTTGCAATAGTTTTTCTTAATCAATTAGACTCTCTGTAATTAATTCAGTACATATGATTGACCAAAAGAGTTAAACATGACTAAGCGGTAACTAGGCTACATTAGTTATTAAATATAATATTCTTTTACTTGGCCTATATTATCACTTAAAAATAACTCTAGGTTCTACCAAAATATTTTACTTCAAAAAAATAAAATATTTTAATTTTTAAAATAAAATAATAGTATTGAATCAAAATTATTTAAATTGACCCGACAAGTATACTCATTTTAAAAATTTATCTAATTATCTATTCCTTAACAAATCCTTTATACTTTGATTAAGTAGAAAACTACTGATACAAATCATGATAGTCATGTATCTCAATTATCATACTCCCTTCCATGTATTAGATATCAATAATTCTCACTTAATCTAATCTTATACACTAGAGTATATCAGCTATCAAAACTATAATGCCCATCATAATGGTTCCACTGTAATATCATATAAATGATTTTTCTGTTTACTTTAATTTTTGACAAAAATCGATAATAATGTACATAAACAATAATTAAATAGAAGTAATAGTAGTCAATAAACTCATAAAAGATCTCAAAATAAGTATTTATTATAAATTAAATTTTTCAATGATAAACATCCATAAGTTTTACATGCATTTTGAAAACTTTGAATATTAAATTTTTAGTCAATGGATCAGCTATCATACAAGTAGTATCAATAAAATCAATAGACACTTGATAACTACTAATTTTCTCATTTATTATAAGATATTTAACATCAATGTACTTGTTTGCATTGATAATTTTGTCACCATTGGAGAACAATATAATAGCAAAATTGTCATAATAAATTCTCAGCGGCTTGGAAATAAAATCCATAACCCCAAGCCCTGAGATGAACAACCAATATAATCTACATCTAAATAACCAATTACCTCCAATTGATCGATCATTCTATAAGTGAGTATGTAGTTTTTAGTCCCTTGAAGATAGTGCATTACCTTCTTGGTAGCATTCCAATGGTCTATACCTGGATCACTTTAACATTTATCAAACATTTTCAGAGTAAAACTAATATCATAACGAGTACACACTTGAGCATACACCAGATTACCTACTATAGATGCATAGGATATATTCTTCATCTAATTTCTCTCAATCTCTTTCTTGAAACATTGAAATTTATTGAATTTATCATCTTTAATAATTGTCACTTCACTTGATGAGCAACTTGAAATTCCTAACCTTTCTAGAATCCTAGTAATATAATTTTTCTGAGATAAATCAAGTAACATTTTACTTCTATTATGATAGATTTCTACACCAAGAACATAAGAAGCATCTTTCATATCTATCATATCAAAATATTTGAAAAGAAATTTTTTAGTTTTATACAAGAGATCCAAATCATTACTAGTTAGTAAGATATCATTCATATATAGAACTAAAAATATAAATTTACTTCTACTCACCTTCAGATATAGACATTGATGAGCAATGTTTTTCTTGAATCTAAAAAAAGCAATGACATCATTAAACTTTAAGTACCATTAGGTAGAAGCTTGTTTAAGATCATATATGGATTTTATAAATTTACATGCCAACCTTTTATTTTCTTGTATTGAAAATCCTTTTAGTTGTTCCTTATACATCTCTTCTTATAAATCCCCATTAAAGAACATAGTATTGACATTCATTGAATGTAGCTCTAAATTAAAATAAGCTACTAATGCTATAATAATTTTGAATGAATCTATTCTAGAAATAGAAAAAATATTTTGAAATAATCGATATCATCCTTTTAAGTAAATCCCTTTTTTAATAAGTCTAGTCTTTTTATCTTTCAATATTATCTTTGGAGTCTCGTTTGATTTTAAAAATTTACTTATAACCAATAGACTTAAACTTATCAGGTAATTGTTTAAGTTTCTAGACTTGATTTTTACTTAGATTCCATCCCATCTTTCATTGTATCTAATCAAAGTTCAGAATTAATACTATTTATAGCATCTTAAATGAAATTGGATTATTCTTAATCCTAATATCATAATCACATTCTTGTAAGTAAATAATATGATCATCTGGAATAGCCGATTTCTTAATTCTAGCAGATCTTTGTAATGCTCCAAGTTCAGTATTATTGTAATTATTTTCAATCGGGTTAGGTTTATTAGTAGGCTATTCAGGAGATGATGTATTAATCTCCTGATAATGTCCCACAGCCTCAAGATAAATAGTTTCTTATGGTACATTTCTAAGTGTTACTATAATGAAAAAAGATTCTCTTATTTTTTCTAATACATATCATGTAGTTCACCACTTCACTATTATCATCATTCTCAATGAACCTAGCATTTTAGTTTTAATAATTCTAGTGATGTGTGATTGATGATAAGATTTTAAAAAATTGGTTGTAATTTTTTAAAAAATATTACTATAAAAAAATTCTAGGACAAGCTTTGTTTTTTTTAAAAAAAGGCATTTCTATTAATATAAATTATAGTATAAGCCATAATTAAATAAAAAAATATTTTTATTAAAAAAATGTGAAGCAAGCTGTTAAAAAAAAATTGTAGTAAAAAAAATTAGGATACATTGTTAAAAAATAAAGGCATTTATATTTTAAAAAAATGTAGGAGATGTTTTAAAAAGATTTTTATTAAACAAATAAAATCTAATGCAAGTTATTTTTGAAAAATGTATTCATATTTTAAAAAGAACATTGTAAGCTTTTTTAAAAAAGATGTTTATATTAAAAAAAATTGATATCCTGTAAAAAAATGACATTGTTATTAAAAATAAATTAGTGCAAGTTGTAAAAAAAATTAGAAATAAGGCAGGGATAAATATTCTCAAGCCAAGGGTGGAGCCAGTGTTTGGGCTGAATTTAGGCCAAACTGAGCCGAGCCACAGGAAAATCCGAGCATGGTCTGAAAATTGAATTAACTCTAATATTAAGTCAAAGTATGACCTGATCTATTTCAGGTCGGCTCAAAGCCTCTCATACTGGTCAATAACCTAATAATTCTTGACACCATGTATTAGGCCATCAAATTTTTTATCAGGTAGTCTGTATGTTTATGATAGGTAAATTTTTATTTCTTCTCCTATGTTTGTTCTAATTTTAATAGAGATACACAACATGCATGTTTGTAGTTTTTAATGTATATAAAATATTATTATTGGTGTGCTCATGTTATATAATTATGTATTAATTTGATTGATTAATTAATTATTTATATTTATAAAATTTATATTGCATGTAACCGTAGACTCGTCAATTAATTGATGTGCATATCTAGGCATCCGTATATTTATATATTTTTATACAGATAGAAGAATTATATACATTGGTTAATTGATTATCCAATTTGGATAGTTTGAGAATTGTAATTAATTTTATATGTTAATTTACAGTAATCAAATGATATGCAATAGAGACCGTAAGAAATTTTGGATAGTATTTTATTTTAATTCTCTTTACACATAATTATTTGTGCAAGGAGAAATAAGAAAAAATGCTGTCAAAATTTCTTTCGATCTCTATTACATATTGTTTTGTTATTGTAATTGACTTATATAATTAATTACAATTTCTAAATGGGATGGGGTCTTTACCTATTAGTTGGTAATAAGATGCATTTATTATGTAGTCATTTTTAATTTTATATTTTGATGTTGAATCTAAAATATGATATAACACTTTTTTTAAATTAGATAAATTTTTGCTTCTTTTTAATGCTTGTTATGTTATTAATAAAGATATATAGAATACATGTTTCTAGTTATATATCAAAACATCGCCTTTCTATTTTGAGTATTACCATGTATAATATTTTTATTTGTTACATTAATATTGAATGTATATTTTTTTAGATAGCATATTTAAATTAATTTTATTTATTAATTATGTAGTAAAAAATAGAAAATATAATCACGGTCTTATATTATATTAATGGTTGTATCATTAATAGAGAATTTGGTATCGAGTACAATTAGGGATCGGAAAAGGCAATTGGAATTAAATATGGAATGACACATGATGAATTGGAGAACAAGTTATATATAGTTTTTTGTATAGATAGAACAAGGAATAAAATGTTGATTATATATAGATATCCACAACTTGTGCATCCAACATTTAAAAAGTATGAACATATTTTAATTACCGATGATGAGGATATGGAGATAATATTTTCAACTATCAGTTCATATCAATGTCTATGCAGAGTTGTATATAGATATATAACCCGTTGAAGATGCTCAACCTATTCATGAATATAATGATTATGAAGTAGTTGTTCAAAATATAACAACAACTCATGTCAGTAAACATGTTATTTCTGCTTGTAGTTCAAACATTGTGGATATTCCTCTAGCAAATACTAGTTCAATATATATAGAGGACCAAATTCGTATAATGGAAAGTTGATGGGGACATCAGGTAAAGGCAAATAGATTTCAAGTTAACTCTTTTATAGCTAGAGAATTAAGTCAGAAGGTCTTTTAATTGAACCCAATGTATTAATTGAGGAAGTAAGGAAGCCTCATGAAGCCACCTACTTTCCATGAGCTGACTCAACCAATTTTCCTTAAGTCGACTCAAATCCTCTTCATGGAGTCAACTTAATTTCCAACCACTTGGAGGCCACCTTATTCCATCCACTTGGGTGCCACTTGGAGGCCACCTCATCCCCAACTTCTATTCGCTCGGGTGCCACTTGGAGGCTATCTCATCAACCCCTTTTTGGGGGCCACATAAAGTAAAGACAACTACCTACAACTCTCCCAACAACTTTGCAACCACCTTCCTATGTGGAGTGCCACCTTATTTGCCACTTCACCTTCCAACATGGATGCTACATCATCAAGGAAGGCCACTTCATCATCCACATAAGCACCACATATACAATTAGTTGCAACCAATTTTAGTTACATACCTCCAAAAAAATTTTCTAGCTATAATTTAAAATTTAAAATTTAAAATCTGAAATCTAAACTTTGAAGTATAATAATTTCAATTTAAAATTCAAATTTTTAAGAATTTGAAATTTGAAATTCGAATTTTTTTTGGTTAGAGGGTTGTTAGTTAGAGGTTTCTTGCAACCAATTTTAGTTACATACCTCCAAAAATGAATTTCCAACCATAATTCAAAATTTTAAATTCAAAATTTATTTTCTGGAATCTAGACTTTAAGATCTGAAATTTTTAATTTAAAATTTAAATTTTGAATCACAAGTTTGAGCTAGTCTAGATATTCTTAGCTAGTTGAGAGTTGTGCATTCATTTCAAAATTAGCTTAAGAGCATTCAATCACAATATAACGGAAGGAGGTTATTACCTTTCCTTGGCCCAAAACAACCACCCATATTTTGCATTGACCTAAGCCTAACTAAAATCGAGTCGGAACCTAAAACTAGGGACATTCACGAATCAAGTTCATGTGCATGATGAAGCAAAGTGTTGATTGATTCTGTATTTACTCTTTGATATTAGTGTCTATGGCTAGGGGTCCAACGGCAAACGCCTTAAGCAGACTTACGATTTTTAATTAGGACCTCATAAAAGCGAGGGGAGCCTCCAGCAATCCCACCTCTTACCTGACCAGTTGAAAGGGTAGCTACAGTCTTAATTGGTACCTAGTCAATTCCTGTTGCATTGAACTTCTAGGTCTAAGAGCCCTGAAGCTAGGTTTGTATTGCATGTTTACTAGGTTAGGAGCTCAGTATCAACATTCACAAGGTTTCACCATGGAACCCAATCTTGAAATTTTGATGAGAATCATGACTGAAAAGTTTGATACCATAACTGAGCAATTAGGACAAATGAACAACAAGTTGGGTCAAGTGAAAAATCGTACTGGGGTCCTTGAAGAATCTCGATTAACCCCCACTAAACCTAACTCATCTAGTACAACTCCCCTTGGTCCAAGAGCCCATTATCATGATCTCACCCCTGAATATAATCCTAAACACCCCTACCAAGACTTTGTAGATCAGGAGGAGAGAGTCTTTAGGAGCAATCGACCATATGCACCCACTTTTGATGAAAATCTAGATCCTGAGGTGCATATCGATTGGGAGGAAAGAATGGATCAATACTTTGAGTAGGATGAAATATCAAATAAAAGGAAGTATCAATTTGCCAAACTTAGGTTAGTCTAACATGCTAAAATATATTGGGGAGATGTTACGCATAAATGTGATCATAGAGGAGATAATATAACTACCTGGAGAGCTATGAAGAGTGAGCTTAGAGAAAAGTACCTATGTAGATTCTATGAGCAAAGACTTTTAGACCAATGGTACAGATTGAGACAGGATAATAAAACTGTATCTGAGTATATTGCCGAATTCAATAAATTTGACAGAAGATGTAACATAGCCGAATCTGAGCCAATGATAATATCTAGATTTTGAGCTGGCCTATGCAAGGACATCCAGTGGAAATTGTTTCAATAAGAAATTCGTGACCTAGAAGAAGCTTATCAAATTATTAAGAAATTCGAGTCATATCAGAGGGAACTCATGATTAGTCGACCTAAGTCCAACAGGAATAGTACATCAGGACATAGGCCTAGTTCTAGTCAGATTCCTTCAAACCAACCTATTCCTATTATCCAAGTAGTTTGTAAGGAAGAAGTCCTTGAATCTATTAAAAAGCCAAAGATAAAAATATATGAAACCAAACCAAGTTTAATAAATAAGTATGAAGAAGATGAAGAAGAGATTAAATCCACTGAGAAATTAGAGGAACAAGCTCCTGAATCCATTAAAGAATTTAAGAAGTCTATGAAGCTGGGTCTAACCTAGTGGATGATATTGACTATGGTCTTGATTTTGATGATTGACAAAATGTTTAAGTATATATGAGTACTAATTGTATTTTAAGTATATTTTTCAGATCTTAGTACTCAACTATGTTGAATGAAGAAATGCTTGTATTTCACTTGAAAAAGTCCTTAAATTAATGAAAAATCAAGTATATGGACTTTAGAATTAATATGGAAGAACTTGAAGAGGTTAAAGTTTCAATTTGAAGATGTTTCAGCAATGGCACAGGCAAGTGTCGATACCTGGAAATGAAGTGTCGACACCTGAGGATCAAGTGTCGACACTTGAAGAGTGAAGTGTCGACTCAAGGCCTGAGACAAATAGAAAACTTCAGAAGTACTTTCAGTCAAGTGTCAACACCTGGAGCTGAAGTGTCGACACTTGGAAGTGAAGTGTCGACACCTGGAGAATGAAGTGTCGACACTTGAAAATGAAGTGTCGACACCTGGAGGTGAAGTGTCGACGCTTGAACAGTAACATCTAGTTTTCTGGGCTGCAGAACTTCTCCAACTTGGCTCCAACGGCTATATTTTCCTCCCTAATGGCTATAAACAGTCATTTAAGTGTTAGGAGGCTATATAAACATCAAAAATCAAATGGGGAAGCAATCCTTTAATGAGTTTCTTGAATATTCTTAAAGGATTCAAGAGTTGAGTGATTTAAAGCCTTCAAGCTTTCAAGTTTCAAAGAGAACATTCAAAGTCTACATCTACAAGCATCAATCAAAGGCTTCATCAACTTGAAGACAAGATCTTCATCAACAATCAAGGGCTTCAAAGAGATATTTGCTTTATTTTGAAAGCTTTTATTGTATTCATTTATATTTGCTCTTACATTGTTTTACTTGAGGTTTTTGGTGAGCCTTGAAAAACCAAAGAGATTTTTGGTAAGCCTTTGAAAACCAAAGTGGTTGTTGGTGAGCCTTGAAACCAACTAGGGTTTTACTTGTGAGCCCAAAGACAAAACAAGTTGTTTAGGTTCTTGGTTATCTCGTAAAACCAAGGATGGTTGTTGGTGAGCCTTGAAACCAATTAGGATTTGACTTGTGAGCCCGAAGACAAAACAAGTTATAATGATTGTTGGTAAGTCTAAGTTAAAAAATCAAACTTATTGGAATTCTCAAGGGATTCTTGGGAAGTGGATGTAGGTGCTTGGTTGGCACCGAATCACTATAAACCTTTGTGTTTTTGTGATTGTTCTCCTTGTGCTTTTATTTCTTTATTTCTGCTGCATTTATTTGAAATATACAAGCACTTGAATTGCATTAGCACATACTTGCTTTAGTTCATATTTTAAATAGTACAAAAGTTTTATAAAACCCAATTCACCTCCCCTCTTGGGTTGCCTATCTGAGCCTATAATTGTTTCATAGAATGATTCCAAGAATTCACATACATTGTCTCCCCTCTACTCTTCATCTGTTGGACAATATTTATAATTCTTATCAATTACCTGCAGAATATCAAAGGCTTTTTACTATTTGATTGCACTTTCAAGCATCAAATATGTTGAACTCCATCTAGTTAACACATCTAACCTTAAACCAATCCCTATATCAATGCTAGCTTGTTGAACACATTCTTGAAATTTTATCATCCTCCCATCTGATCTCCTTACATACTTAATACTTTATCTGATTTTAAATAATACTTTACTGGCCACTTTTAAGCTCTTTTGAACAATGTGATTCAATATATGAGTAGAACACCGTATATGAAAAAATTCACCATCACATAACAAACTATTTTGCAAACGGAGATGGTTTTTCAAGATATCTTGCATATTATCATTAACATAAGCATTATCCAAGATAAGAGAAAAAATCTTTTTATTTATTCTCCATTGCTTCAAATAATCAAATATAATTACTTCCAATTCAACTCCAGTGTGTGGAGATTTCATACGACAAAAGTTGAGAATTTTACTATGTAATTTATATTTTTCATTAATAAAGTGGACAGTACATAAATATAACCCTCTATAGTAGATGTTGTCCATACATTCAAAAGTGAAACATACTCTATTAAGAATTTTAGCCATGACTTGCTTAAGCTTCTCCTTCTCTTTGATATAGATTTTTTTGATATAAAAAACAATAGTATTTCTAGAATGCATCATTTCATCTAGATCTAAGTAATTTGTCCAAGCTCTAATCTTCTCATATTCAATAAAAGAAAAAGGCAAATCATGTTGAATTATAGCTTATACTAGGATTTATCGATGAATCTTTTGATTTATCTTTCTTGACCTCATTTTTTTATCTTGATCAATGAGCATTTGACGCACATCTTGATATGTAATTTCTTTATAGCTTGAAATGTAACGAGTTAAATGTGAAATCTTATAATTGATATGAGTTTTAGGATTGGTACCAATTATATATTCTTTTTTACAATGATTGTAAGATGTCCTTTTAACCCCTTCTTTTTCTTTACCAATTTTTGAAAAATATTTTTAAACACTTGATATTTCTCTTCTACGAAGAGTTTCAGTAACTTCATCATCATCCAAATTATTAATAGTTGTATTCACGGACTCCATTATTTTTCTATAATATAATAATTTAAATAAATCAATATGGTCAGCACCTTATTCAAAATCTAATACAGTAAAATATAGTAAATTTTAAATAATTAAATTTAAAACTATAAAATTTATTAACAAAAATAATTATAACATGACTAATTTTTAGTAATTAATTATTTTACTTTTACTCTATTATATTTATATATTATGCACCAAGTTACTGATTAATCTCAAGGAACCATATATTACATCCACTCATTCGTATTGTGTACTCATGGATATCGAGTATATTGTACATTGTAACATTGGTTATTGCTTAATCCCCCAATATTTATACGATGACTACCGAATGCATTGTATATTTGTTATTGACTAATCCCCCAAGTCTAATAAATATCATGATTATATCCGTATATAATCATAAAATATTAAAACCCAAAACATTTCTTTTACTCTTTTATAAATTTTTTTTATTTTTTTTACTAAAAGGAAGTTGGGACCGCGGTGCAGGACCGATCATTAATTCTTCGTTCTTTGTTTTTTATTTTACTAAAGGAAATAGGGACCGTGGTGCTTTGTGTAGTCTCGGACTTTGAGTCCCTGATCAAATGCCCATGATGCCCTGGTCACCCGTCAGAGACTCAAAGTCAGAGGGAGGCAACTTAGAAGACTAAGACAACAAATGCAATTAATAGCTGCTGGTGCAAGTAACAAATAAAAGATTTTCAAACTTCAAAATATATAAGGCAACGTGAAAGAATATAAATATGATTGGCCAATAGAATTTGCAATATTGTGACTGCAATAACTATTTAAGGCACCAATTTAGTTTTCAATTTGGACAGCTATTTAGCCCACCATGTGTAGAGAACCCGTGGGACAAATAAAGGATGAAATAATCTATTAAAAAAAAGGATAAATTGCAGTTATAGGCTTTAATCTTTGAAGACATCGACATAAAATCGATGGGGGAGGGGGATAGCATGGAGGAGGCAAGAGTGGTAGAGTCGCAGGAGTCTCTTAGAATAGTGGGAGCCGGGAAGGGCCTCATCATTGAGGGGCAAAGTCGGAGATTTGACATCCGGGTTGAGATCATGGAGGAGTGGAGATTCGACATCGGATGCAACGCCGATGAAGGAAAAAGACCCAGCCCGGTGAGCCCTCTTGACAGGCCTGCACAACAACGGCGACAGCCCCCAACCTCTATCTCTAACTCTCCGTTGAGAGAAAAAAAAAAAAAGAATTGAGGAGTCCTCGCTGTCGATATTCGATTGTACTTGTCTCGATGCCAATGCCGCTTATCTCCTTCATTACCCCTTTGTCATCGCCGGCGTCATCTTTGGCACTAGTTTCTCTTCTCCTTTGCTAGAATGGAAGAGCGGCAAATCCCTGATGAATTGAAATAGGCCTGATACAGGACACGAAAGTGGGAACACCGCGGAAGAAGAATGGGTGACTCGATGAGACGAGAATAGATAAGAAGGGGAAAAAAAAAATGAAATCTTGGTTTAGAAAATAAATCAATTAACCAAAACATCTTTATGTTTTAAAGCATTTTTGGCTCATGGCTCATTTAAGTTTAAATATTTTTTTTAAAAAAATCCCAGGCCCACGAGCTGATCCGATTCTAACTAAGTTCAGTCCATGGGCTATAAGGGTCAGGCCAAAAAGCCTAGTTACATAAATGAGCTATTTTTTTGGCCTGGCCTGGTTCATTTATAAGGTCAGATGGGCTAGCCCATGGGCTTTAGCTCCTTTTGATAGCTCAACATAGAAGGGTGCTACACAGGAAGCATATACTCAAGTAAAGCTTCCGATGGAACATTAGGGATCAAGTGATTTGAAATTTTCACATCATCGAAAGCAACCTCTACGTAGGAGGAGACGGCAATCTTGTGAAATTTAGGATATATATTTTGGATTCACTTATGTATTATATTTATGTATTGATCACACTTTTTTTATACATTTGCTTTGCAATCAATTTTATATTTATGTATTACATTTACCAATGAATGTTATATTTATTTATTTATATTGGATACCATCGATGCGTCGGGCGGTTATTGCCATCCTGGTGGCCTCCATCAGTAGGGCTGGAAGTGGGCCGGGCCGGATTGGGCCACACCTCTACCCGAGCCAGGCCCAAAAAAATATTTCGGGCTTCGGGCTTCGGGCTTCGGGCCGGGCTTAAGCCCGAAATTTTTTCAAAGTATCAAGCTCGAGCCCGACCCGAGCTCGGCTCGAGTAAAACCCAAATGACCCGAAAGAAAAAAATTCACCCTACTTCCTGCTCCCGATCCTCTCCAGCTCTACTGCCTCCTTCCTCCTCTCGCTCTACACCACCTCCTCGTCCACCGTAATCACCACCTGATCTGCCGACATCGCCGCCCCCTTCGTCGCGAGTGCCACATCAGACCACTGGCCCCCGCTCTCCGTCGCCTCTATGGCGGCCTGCGCCGGCGGTTGGAGATCGATGGAGTCCATCGAGGGGCTTTCTGGATCGGGGATGAGATGGGAGCGGCATACGGGATAGGTTACATGGGAGGCAAGCCAGGCAACAATACAATCGGGGTGGAACACATGGCTACATTTGGGGAGGAGTCGGAGGGTCTCATCGTCCTCGAACTCGTCGAGATAAACCGTGCACTCCAGCTCCCCCTTCCCAATCCTGTGCTCCTTCACTTCCGAGTACACCAGCATCGGGAACGTCTCCAACACAGATGGATCTAGCCCCCATTGTCGCTGCGACCGCCCTCCTCCCCTGTGCACGGGGAGGCGAATGGACTCCACCCTGTCTCCAACGGACTACCTCGCCGGGCACCGTGGCACCATTGGTCTCCCGATAAACACGTTGATTGTGCCTCGCCGAGCGTCGCCATGGACATCTCCCCTACCGCCGATCAGGAGGGAGGAGAGAACCAAAACTAATAGTGAGGAGGGAGGAGAGAACGGAGAACCAGGGGACGGGGAGTGGGATGGAGGGAGGAGGATGAGATCTTAAAACGAGCCGGGCCTAGTTTGGGCTTTGCAATTTTGGGCCCTCTTCGGGTCGAGTTCGAGCCGGGCTGGGCCGGGCCAAGGGGGTGCCCGAGCCCGACTCGAAAATTAAATGGACCTTATTTTCGGGCCCAAGCCCGGCCTGATTTAATTGGGATATGGCCCGAAGCCCGATCCGACTTCGGGCTAGCCCGGGCCCACTTCCAGCCCTATCCATCAGCCTTGCTACATCGATGAATGTTACATACGATGGAGCCATGCGCCGGACTCGTCACACATCATGATAGGGTTTCGGGTGGCACGAGCAATAGGTGCCCATCTTGTTTTGAGCTTACAATAACATCATCGCACTACCACATCACCTCTATCCTCGTCAATCAGCCGATCCCGCATCCCATCATGCCATACTAATAACACTAGATATGAAGCCACCGCCTCCATGACCGATGCATGCACATAATTAAAATATATTATAATATATAATATATAATTTAATATATTATAATATATTAATTTTTAATAATAATATAAAATTTATTATAATATAGTTATAATTTTAATATTATAGAATATTAATATTATAAAATAAATTTTATTGTAATATATAATCAATAATATAAATATTAAACTTCTTTATTAATAATTAATTTTATATTTATCTATTTATATATTAATATTATATATTATAATATTTAACTTTTAACATTATTAAATTAATATATTAATATCATACATATTTCTAATAACATAAATTTACTAAAATATTAGTTTTAAATTAATGTATTATAATATATTAATATGTTATGTATTTAATTTAATAAAATATTAACAAATATAAATGATTAATTATATGTTTTATTATTATTTTGTTATGGACATCTTATAATGTATTAAATTTTTTTATATTTTTTTATATTTTAATTTTTGTTTTTTAAATTTTAATTAAAGAAGCTAAAGGGGATACTCAATCAAAGTAAAGCTGCAAGAGAAAAAATACAATCTACAATTTCACTTAAATTTTATTTAAAAAATTATTATTTTATTTTTTATATTTTAAATATTTTTTTATTTTTATTTGTTATTGGAAATTGTAGGTAGAATTTGTGGTTTCATTTAAAATGAAATCGTAGGTTATACCTGTGGCTTCATTTGATTAAAACCATAAGTACAACCTGCGATTTCAGTCAAATAAAATTATATGCGGCTTCACACCATGGCTGCCACCTCATCCAAATAATGCTAGTTTAATAAATATATTTCAAATCACCCTACATTAATTAATATATATTTAAAAATATTATTTTAAAAAAAAACTTTGTTAGAGCGAACAAAGCAAAGGGCTTTCGACATTTGGTATTGCAAGCAAAGTTGGGCGGTATAATGACTTGTAAGCTTGTCAAATGCCCATAGGACCGAAACTAAATTCAAACCGGACTTCCGGCCAAGCCAAAATAGATCAAACTAAGCTTGGATCCAAAAATAAAATCTATTTAATTTTTAGATCGAGCTCGGACTCTCCTTTGACTCAGCCTAGCTCGAAAAAGACCAGGCTCACCAACCCGATAATTTTAGAATTTTAATCTTTTAATTTTTTTTAAATATGTACCAATAATTAAAAAAACTTCATTTTATCATTTCATCTTTAATTTGACATGTCCAATCAAGTTTTAATTTGAACCGGTTCGAATCAAAGCCTGGTTCGTACTGGACTCAGGTTCGGACTTGGATCAAGCTCAAGCTAAGTTTTTTTAAAATAAATAAAGACTAAGCCCGGTCCAAAACTTAATTTTTTTTTTTTTTTTAGATCGGGCTTGAATAGGAGTATGGCCTGACTTGGCTCGATCCACTTCTAGCCCTGGATGCCTGCCAATTGGAGATGCAAACTGCAGCCCACGCTTACGAAGACTCCTTCCTAATCAATTCAAATAAAAAGACTGGAAAATGCAGGGAGAATGCGAGGCTTTGCTACGGAAAAAGCCACAATCATCGTAAGGAAGAAGCCCTTCTTTTAGGTAGTGTTTGGTTGGTGAATAGGTATTCTGAGAATAGGAATAGGTATTCTCCAAGAATAGCTTATTCTAATTGTTATTCTCGATTTTTGTTTGGATGAAAATCTGGTATTCCACCTTATTCCAGTGCAATTAATGCGGTATTATTATAAATGATGCTTGGATGAGATGAAAATAAGCCTGTATTCCACCAAGAATAGGAAAGGAATTTTTTGAAATTCCAAAAATACCCCTACTCAAATATTAATATAAAATAAGTTATAAAATTCTTTCTTAATTTTATATTTAAATAAATATATCATTATATTAATAATAATTTAATAATATGATATATTAAAAAGATGTTATACCGAATAATTTTTTAGTACGATTTATGTAAATATTAAATTAAAAATGAATTTATTCAAAAGATAGAATTGTTCCTGAAATCGGGAAAAAAGAATTGCTTAATTCTACGAAAATCGTGAAATAAAAATTTTAAAATTACATGATTTGATCGAAATAAGATATAATTCTTGTCTTTTCTCGAATCTGAAACCGTTTGGAAGGATAAGAGGTTTATTCCAAACAGGGCCTTGGAGCTGCTAATTACAAGAACATATATTGTCGGGAGGAGCCACCCACTCCGTTCTCATGAGACACATGAGCCTTCGACGCGGCAACTAAAGAGATCGCATAGCGACGAAAGACCAGCTAGCGGCCCCATCCCCCACCACACGGTGGGCAAAAATCTCGAAACAAGAGCTCACCCATCCACACCCACGAGAAGAGAGTTCTCCTTGCTCAGCCGTTTGGGAGACATACCAGCTCAGCCCTCACCACCCGGTATCCATGACAATCGAATAGAACAAATGGAGATAAAACGCGATAGCTGCCTCCAGCTTTTCGGATGTTGCTACTATATATTTTTGTAGTCCCATTGCCTTGTCCATTGTTCCTCAAGTGCTGGACTCGTTTTGGTATTTACTTTTCCGCCGCTACGCATCATCGCCGCCATCGAGAGGGTAGCAGGTTTCTCCACCCCCAGTGCTCCACAGGAAATGCGCATAGTTGGCGGCATGGACGGTGTTCCCGGGATCCGCGGCGATGGCTTCCAAGTACGTCTCTTCCGCCGCCTCCAGATCCTTGCGCGCTAGCCACAGGAAGCTTGCATACCGGCTCAGCGCCTCCGCGTCCAAGGGCTCCGCTCGCACCGCCCTCTTGAAGTAGTGCTCAGCCCTGCAAATGCCATCATCCAACTATTGGTTCATCTCATCAAACAGACGTACACAAGTCATACTGTACAAACCATTGACAACGAAAGAAATCTCTCTTATTCTTCCACCAAGTAACTCCGTCAAATAGGTTGTGCTCAAAGGTGCGATGGACAGGGCTTAAAAAATGCGGCTAAGAAAATACAGGATCCGAATAATAGCCGAGTATCCGAATCACTGTATTCTTCACGGAAAGCTCCATATCAAATACTCGAACTTCGGTGTACCAAACTAACTAGAATCAATCGATGAGAGTAAAAGATGGATTACCTGTCATGGTCGTGGAAGACGAGATAGAGGAAGTGGGCGAAGTTGGAGAGGAGAAGGGGATTGTCGGGCTCTTGGGCCAGAGACTGCTGGTAATTGAGCTCCGTCCGCAAGTAGTCCGGGTAATCCTCCGGCTCCAAATCCACCGAAACGGGAGACACCAGCCGCTTCAACGTGTCGGGGTCCATAAGCGCCCCGTCCCTCATGCTCGCATGCATTATAGTAGCTTCCTCCACCATCCTGTTCCAAACCCTGGCCGACTCCTCTTCCGTTACACCTGCCGAGCCCTCCCCCTCTCTACCTCCTTCTGTGACAATTGAGATCCCGTCGGGAAGAATGGCGCGGCTCCGGGACGACGACGAAGAGGATCCGTCGGACCGTCCGTCGTCCGTGGACCCTGCCACCGGCCTCACCCTTCCTCCGCCGCCTCCACCGATGGAGGCCATTCTCCCCGTGGCGGAGGAAGGATCCAGTCTCGGCTGGTTTTCACTTGGTTGTCTGTGGTGGTTTACGACGGTGACGACGACGGATTGATCGGGCGGCGAAGAAGGTGCAGCGGTTGCGAAGATGGAGGTGGAGTGGCCCATGGAGTAGACGGTGTAGTTGGTGAGGAGGAGCATGAGGGAGACCATGAGGGTCGGGGTACAGGAGAAGATCCGCTGGAAGAGCCAGACGAAGGAAGAGTGGATCTCCTGTTGGACCTTGACCAGGATCCCTTGGAGATCCTCGTAGAATAGGGTCCGTCGCATTTGGAGGGCGAAGCTGTGGAGCTCCCGGACAATGAACACCATGGATGAGAAAGCTTTCTTCACGGAGCAGCAGGCGGACTCCCCGGCCTCTCTCAAGAAGGATCCCTTCTTCTTCCGTTTTATAATCCGCAGGGAGAGTGGCATATCTACGCTGCTTGCGTTCCGCTCCACGGTCGCCGGCCAGTCCGGTGGTTCCGGCCTGCCGGAGAGCCAGGGAAGCTCGACCGATGGCTCGGAGTAGGTCCGTAGAGAAGAGGAGGAAACAGAGTAGGAAGAAGAGAAGGCATCATCATAATTAACGCGAGTGCTGCTGCTCTTTTCTTCTCGATTTGTTCTTGAAGGGGAATGGATCTCGGCTAGCTTCTGGAGACTCTTAACGAACTCTTCCTCATCGTCGTCACCAACGAAGCTTTCAAGGCTAGCACTGCAAGCCCTCCGTAAGTTATGCTCCCTTCTTCCCACTCCGCTTCCTTTGAGGATCTCCAAGGATCGAGTCCGGGGCAGCAACCTAGCCTCGAGGAACGGTACTGAGAGGTGATAGGTGAGGGAGCGATCGCCGCCGATGATGCATCCATCTCTCCTAGAGCAGAGAGAGGAGAAAACCGAAGCCAGGGTGTGGGAGGAAGAAGAGGGGAAATGGGTGGGCAACGGCTGCGGGGACCAGTGCACGCAGGTCCCGGCAACCTGGACTCCCATTCCCGGCCGCCCACCACCCACCCTTGATCGAAACCCAAGCCTGCCTTGATAGAGCTTAAAAAATAAAGAATCAGATACAAGGTCGGTAAGCTTTGTGAAAGGATATAAATTACGTATCCAGGGGCGCAGCTGGAGGCAAGAAGGAATTGAAATCGAACAATTTTTTTTTTTAAAAAAAAAAGTAAAATCAGAGAGATGGGGCGAGAGAGACTAAGAAGAAGGAAGCTTGCTGGAAGCGAGGAAGTGGATGCCAGCCCCGGAGTAGATTTATTTCCACCCAGCCAGCAGACGAAGACAAGGATGGGGTCGGCTAGTAGAATCTCCAGAACAGGCTCAGCTCTCTTCCTCCTCGGTCGGTCTGGCATCCCCGCACTGATATGTAGTACATACACGCCCACTTATACCATCCATTATTTATTAATATAATATAAACCAAAGCGCTTATAATAGATTACACGATGACTACGTGTTAGTTTGATATTTGTCTCTAGTCTCGACATTATGTACGGCCTCCAATCGAATAGTCAATCATCCGTATATCCCATTTAGATACCGAGTGTATTTTTGCAAAAATAAACATTAAATATATGATCGAATTATCGAACACAATCAGGAAATACGGATAAATACGATTATTATGTTAGTGAGACCTTTTTTTTTTAAAAAAAAAAAAAAAAAAAAAAATCTTTAAGCAGTTTGCCTTCATGCGTAAAAAAAACCACGAGATATTGATTACCGGCGACAATTGCGGTTCACGTGCACCTGTGCATCGCCATGTGGGTGCGGTAAAAACGTGAATCCTGGCGGCTTCACCTCCGCTCTGACCCACCCACGTGTCAATCATAATTGGAGAGAGACGATTTCAATCTGGTGGAGCTTCGCTCGGGATCGACTCTAAAAAAACTCGGTTCGAACCCAATTTAATGCTTAACAGACCAAGCTTCAATCAAATTAATTTCGAACCAAAACTTCATTAGATTAGGCTTGAAAACAAATAAATAAATATGCACATATATAAATATATATAACTCTTTGATTTGACGGGGAGATAAGCTAGTGGATGCAAATATCAATATACTTCACCGATCAGTAAATTGCATTTATTATCTCTTTGTATGGATTAAAATTATATTTCCAATTTTAACTTGCTCTAGTTATGATAATCTTAGCACGTTCCATCTTGTTCGATTGTTTTTCTTTTTTCCTTTTTATTCTTTCTCCTATGTATTTAAGACGATGGAAAGTTGTGGAATGTTTCGAGGTATTAACAAGCTTTGAAATTAAAAATCCACGATCATGCATGTCCTGGTGTTGTATCCTTTTCTATATTTGATTTTTTAAATATATATTATCAAATATCTGAACCTGGATAATTATAATAACCATGCATATCCTCCCCCTCTCTCACTCTTTCCCTGAAAAGCCCATGATCAATAATTCATTGCCAACTTTTAAGTCCACCACTCCAAGTGCGATGCAGCGCATACAACGGTCAAGTATTCAAAATGGTCGCAGCCGTTGAAATTTGGTTTTGAAGGTTGAGCTCTTGGGGACTTAAAATAATTTCGGCATAAAGTTGATCGAGTTAAATTGCCCTGCAAAGCTATGATTAAATTTTTAAAGAACTAATCATAAGGCTGAAACCGTATCGAATATGAATCAAATACCAGTATATCAAAATCTGTATTTGTTTTACTTGATGATTACATATATGATTATTGATTGGATATAAAAATTTATATTTGTATTTATTTCGAACCGATACGGATATAAATTAAAAACAAAAAATATAGATATAAATCAGATAATTAAATTATATGACTATATAATCGAAGATATTACCAAGTAAAAAATAAATCAAGTTAACAGTATACTTATAATTTTTTCTTAAAAATTAATGAGTGCTATATAAAATTAAATATGATTACAAGTATAATTGAATATTCAGATATGGATCGGATAGTTGTCCATCCATATCAATATCCATATTTTTTTTACGGAGATGGATACACATACGAATATTAGTCGGATGTTAAAATTTCTATCCATATCCAAATAGATTCGGATATTGAATTGGTTCTCGCTAGATATCATCCGTACCACTTTCATTCCTACCTGATCAGTATTGGTTCCATGCCGTTTATAAGAAATAAGAAGTTAATAATTCACATTTGAGATAGATTATATTATTTGCATTACTATCGATTGGGCCGAGGTGGTACATAGGCATGCTCGTTCTGATCGGTCCTGACCATATGGATTCTACAGGTCTATCGGACTAAATGATTGAATTTTTGGCGAACAAACACCATGAATCGAATGACATGACAGCTTCTAAAAAAAAAAGTTGAAATGCAGTGAAAAAAAACAAAAGAAGCTGAATCAAAATTGGGAAAATCCTCAAATTTCTTTTTTTTATGAAGATATAGGGGTATGGTTTTAAGTTGCTGGAAAGGCATCCTTGAGCAACCAATCAATGTCCTTGACTTTAACTTCCCGTATAAGTAAATAGACGATACAATTGCACATAAATGTATATATGCGTGCACATAAGTGTATATATGATCGCACTCGGGTTTATAAAAATATCATGTCTGAGAAGAAGTAAATGTTGGGACAAAGAGACATGACATTAGATTGGATACGGACGAGAATGTAATAGCTGGCTGTCAAAATGTGGACAAGAATGTAAAATAAATATCTATGAGACCTGGAGAATGGACGGCCCAAATCGCGGATGGTAACGAGAAAAGATGCCAGGTTGTGCTTGTGTCCACCAGTCGGTGACGTCGACATGCGAAACGATTATTTTAGTTTTCTGTCTATTCATAGAAGTTCAAGTGAAAACTAGAGGACGGCTGAGATTAAGCTGAAAGATTTGACATCCAACAAGTTGTCTTGAGAGAAATCGATGATTTAAAAGATGAAAGCGAAACACTTGGCATCGACATAACTTAAAAAAGTTTGCGAGGCTTGCATGTCCTTTCTCCCTTATTTTTTCATCAACAATTAATTTTTTTTCAAAAAAAAGAAAAAAAGAAAAGAAAAGAAAGAGAAAAGCAGTATACCTATTTCAAATTGCCTATAGAGGTCATGATATTCCGTAAATTTTAAAACATGTAATTTAACTACAAGCATCAAGGAATGAGCGGTGATGAATATAAAAGTTTTGCATTTTGATCAAATAAAAGCATCGATACTCTTTTCGTCGTCACACAATTCCAAGAACGACCATGCGAGTAGGAAAGGCAAGCAAAAATATTTCCTAAAAAGGTTTATTTGGAAAAAATCTGAAAGGTGTAAAAATATTTTTTAATATTAAAAATATAATAGAAACTTATATAGTAATTATGATAAAGTGAATATTTAATCAAATATAAGTTATTTTAAAATAAATTATTTTTTATGATCAATCAATTATGTTAAAAAGATTTTTTTAAAAAAATCATGTTTTCAAAAATCAACTTTTCAAAAATAATATTATATGAAAGATTTTTTTTTTTTAATAAATCAAATCGAGAACTGTTTAAGTTCAACAATCAGCGATGCATCTCCTGGATGCTCCCAGTCCTGATCGCGCGCAAGGGGAGGCGAGAAACGAGCACGGCTCCGAGAGCGGAGATCATGTTTATTGGGTGTGGACGGACACCACTCACCGGGGGCCCAGAGGGGTTAATCGGGCTTGGGGGGAGGAAAGTTGCGGCCATGGTGCTTCACGAGATCTCATGCTCGCACTCCAGATGACGACAGCGACACCTCTTTTTTTAATTATTATTTTATTTTTAATTTTGGGTATACAACAGCGACTCCTTTGGAAGGGCGAAACCCTTCCACCCTACCTTCATAGACCATATCAGGCATCTCCTCTTCGATCTTCCATCTAAATATACCACACGCCGATTCCTTCACCGTACCCTTTCATCTCTCTCATTCTTATCGTCAAACATGTGCACCATATCAATGTTGTTTTTGAGGATGATCAGCATATCAGATGGGAGCTTATCCCTTTCTTCCATTTCAGGTGAACGGCTCGCATGGAAGACCTTCTCACCTTCTATTCTCCTCTTCCTTCGATCAGAATGTCGGACCGGGAGAATTGTGGTCTTATTAGTATTGTTTATAAGGATGAGGTTCAGGAACCCTATGGCTGAGGATAAAGTTTCTGGTCCAGTTGGATTTTTTCTCTATTCTTCAGGAGGTATTGGAGTATTGTGCGGGTGGAGGTGGTTGCAGCTGTCTAGAAATTCTTCTTCTTTACCACGATGCCAGACTCTGTAAGGAAACTTTTATCACTCTTATTCCTAAGCATAGGGACACTTTGGAACCTAGTCATTCTAGGTCCATCAACCTGTGCAACACTATGTACAAACTTTGTGTCAAACTCATGGTTAACAGGATGAAGCCAATTCTTCCCAGCCTTATCAGATTGGAGCAGGGAGCTTTTGTGGAGGGTCGGTCTATTTCTGACAACCTTCTTATTGCACAAGAATTTATGTATAATCTCTGCAGGGGAATCTACCCACCGCAGTCTTATGGCCATTAAGGTAGACATGGAGCGAGCTTATGATCGCATGCATTGGTCTTTTTTTCAGAAGGTGCTGATGGACTTTGGGTTTCATTCTTGATGTGGCGGGATCGCTGACGTGTAGCCCATGTCAGACCCAGTCAGATGCCATATCGGAGGAAGCTACCACGCCAGATCTTTTCTCTGGACTCCTTCGCTAGGCGGCTTCCCCAGGGTCGAGACGCCGTGGCCAAAGTCGAGCTCCGCCTCTTCGGACTCCTTCACCAGGTGGCTCCCTTCGGGTCGAGACACCATGGCCGAAGTCGATCTCCGCCTCTTCGGACTCCTTTGCCAGCTGGCTCCCTTCGGGTCGAGACGCCGCAGTCGAAGTAAAGCTCCGCCTCTCCGGACTCCTTCGCCAGGCGGCTCCCTTCGGGTCGAGACACTGTGGTCGAAGTCGAGCTTCGCCTCTCTAGACTCCTTCACCAAGTGGCTCCCCAAGGGTCGAGACGTCATGGTCGACGTCGAGCTCCACCTCTCCGGACCAGCTCCACCTCGGATAAAGGGACCAGCAATCGAGGGACATCGCCGCTTTTCTTGGATGGCGGCCCGCCACCCAAGGTGATGCGGGACAGAGATTGGACTGGATCGCTGGTGAGCATGAAAGTCACCAGAGATTAGGATTTGCAAAGAAGGAGGAAAGAAGAGGGTGCAGGGTTAAGAAAAAAAATACTAGGGTTCACATAGATTCTCCAAGAAGAACAAGCACATAGCAAAGGGGCTCACACAGATGCCCTAGAAGAACAAGCACATAGCAAAGGGGCTCACATAGATGCCCTGGGCTCACACAGATGTCCAAAATCAGGGATCACACAGAAACCCTGGGAAGATGGAGAAGGGATCATACAGATACCCTAGGATCACACAGATCCTTCACACAGAATAATAGAAATTTTATTCATCCATCCTCCTATTACAAAAGGCTGAGGGTGGTATTTATAGATTTTCCAACCCTCATTTGAATTTGAATACAAGATAAAAAGATAAGAACGAATCAAATTCAAATATAAGATAGGATAAGATAAGCCTATCCATATATCAATCCTAACCAACCAAATCATAATTCAAATTTTAAACAAAAGATAAATCCTAAATAAATTTATTCCAAAAATGCTTCAAGATCTGTGCCACTCCAAGAATTATGCTTGCTCCAAGATCCGTGCTTGAGATGTCCCCATCATTCTCCTACGGTGGGGTGAACTCGACTCCGTCGAATCAGGCTGAGCGAGGTTGATGGAACTGAAACCAATCAAAAAGGACTCCGATGCTGAGCGAGGTTGATGACGGTGGCGGCCATGGTGGAGGAACGTGGCTAGCCAACAGAGAGCACTGAGGCGATCCGGTGGAGCATTCGATCTGAAGCTTGAGGGCGACGATGAATCAGGTGTTGGGGCTCGCCGGCTGTAGGCAGGGGAGATGTCGTTGACGGAGAGAAGAAGACGACCGCCGGTGGGCTTGGAGGTGATCTCTCCGGTGAGGTCGGCGGACCAGAGTCTTTCACGGAGCGCCTGGGAGCTAGGGTTGAGGACGGCTGGGGGGAGAATGGTCCGACGTCGATGTTGGGGAAGGATCCGTGGACGAGATTTGAAACAGGGAAGAAAGAGAACAGTGGGCCGGTGATGAAGCAGAAAAATCCTAATCCTTTAGCTTTGATACCATTTGATGCGGGACAGAGATTGGACTGGATCGCTGGTGAGCATGAAAGTCACCAGAGATTAGGATTTGCAAAGAAGGAGGAAAGAAGAGGGTGCAGGGTTAAGAAAAAAAATACTGGGGTTCACATAGATTCCCCAAGAAGAACAAGCACATAGCAAAGGGGCTCACACAGATGCCCTAGAAGAACAAGCACATAGCAAAGGGGCTCACATAGATGCCCTGGGCTCACACAGATGCCCAAAATCAGGGATCACACAAAAACCCTGGGAAGATGGAGAAGGGATCATACAGATACCCTAGGATCACACAGATCCTTCACACAGAATAATAGAAATTTTATTCATCCATCCTCCTATTACAAAAGGCTGAGGGTGGTATTTATAGATTTTCCAACCCTCATTTGAATTTGAATACAAGATAAAAAGATAAGAACGAATCAAATTCAAATATAAGATAGGATAAGATAAGCCTATCCATATATCAATCCTAACCAACCAAATCCTAATTCAAATTTTAAACAAAAGATAAATTCTAAATAAATTTATTCCAAAAATGCTTCAAGATCTGTGCCACTCCAAGAATTATGCTTGCTCCAAGATCCATGCTTGAGATGTCCCCATCACAAGGACCACGGAAGGGTGCCTGCCAGGCCGCAATAATGGCCCCAGCTACCACTTACACCGAAAAGGAAAGGGTCCCCCGATCGAGACACTGCACTCCCTACCAACCTCTGTACCACCCAAAAGAGGAAGTCAGCCCAGAAGATTCAAATCCAGGAGGTGGCTGTCCCCCGATCGAGGCTCTGCCAGGCTACCCGAAATGGAACGACCAGAAAGAATGTCAGAGCACACGGTAAGTTCCATATCACAAGGAAAGGTATCCCGTCCACGGTATGAAACATCACCGCACACGAGTGAGGGGGGGATCCCAAGGTAGGCCTCCGACAGCCTTCCTAGCTTAAAAAGAGCGCTCCAAGGTTCCAGAAGATAAGCAAGCAAAACACAAGGCAAGTTAACGGGCAAGAAGGGTGACACATAGGAGAGAACCGAGAGATTGAGGCTATCAGAGATCCACCGGGAGGGTCTCGTTCGACACGATCTTCCAGCTCAAGCTCTCCTCCGTCACCACATCTTCGGCTCCACTCACAACTCATCTACTTTCTCCTCCTAGCATGGAGTCCATCTACGGGGCTCGGCCAGGAGGATCTGTTCCCCTGGATCGTCACTGACTTGAGCGTCGGAGTGCCCCCACCGGGATCGCCGGCCCGGGTCTCTTCTGTTTTGCAGGTCCAGGTGTACGAGTGAGTCTGGACCGACCAGGGCACGATCCGAGGTTTATTTCAACTATAGGCCACGGCGATTAGGCGGCAAGAATTCTTAATAGATCTCTCGGATTCTTGCCAATATTGTCAACCCTTCCTTTTCGATTCTAATCAATGGCACTCCTTCCGAATTCTTTGTTTCTAATATCGGCCTTTGTCAAGGTTGCCATTTATCTCCGTACTTGTTCATTCATTCTGCTGACGCTCTTTCGCGAGCTTTATGGGTGCCACCTCAAGGATTGGGTCTTAGCCTTATGTCCCCGCCCTTGAGGCTAACCCCATCTCGCATCTTCTATTTGTAGATGATTATCAGCTCCTGGATCGGGCTTTTGTTCGCTATGCTCAACCCTTTAGGAGGATTACTGTCTAGCTTATGGGCAAAGAGTAAATTGCCAAAAATCAGAGATCTACTTTAGTCCAAAAACTCAGACCCTTTTGCGGTGATCGATCCGGGACATCCTCGGCATCGTTGATCATGATGATGCATTGCATTACCTTGGAGTCCCAGTTATGGGGGGCAGATTGATAAAGGCTGATAGTTATCATCTGATCAAGGAGGTCCAAGATAGGATGCAGGGATGGTAGTACAGGACTCTCTCCCTTATTGGGGTGGATCACCTTGATCAGATCCATGCTTACTTCATTACCAGTTTATCTACTCTCTGATGTTGTCCTCCCGAAATTTATGGTTCTTAGATTGGACCAACTTATCCGGGCCTTCCTTTGGGATTTGACTTCTGCTCGGAGGTCCATCCATCTTATTAGCTAGCAAGTTTGCCAGCCCCACCGAGATAGGGGTCTGGGTATCCACTCCTTGCTCTTGATACGGGAAGCCCTGTTCACGAGACATGTAACCAGGTTCCTGCTATGTCTAGACAGCCTGTGAACAGGAATGATGAGACAAAGATACGACCCCTTCTACCCTGATGTAGATCATTGACTTACCCGGAGATGTTTTGCCATTTGGAGAGCGATGATGACCACTGCCCTTATTGTCACTCTCCATACCAGATGGGTTTTAGGGAATGGTATAGCTATCAGCTTTATGTTTGATCCTTGGATTACAAATGTCCCACTGTCTCGCTGGCCAACTTTCATTGCTATGGACATCAGTGATTTCCTTTCCATTCCTGACTTATTACTTGTCGATGGCTCGCAATGAAATTTAGCACCGGTAACCCGTGTGTTTGGTGATATTATGGAGCTCGGGTATTATCGATTCCATTGCCTGTTCATGCTTGTACTCATATCAGGGTATGGAGGACCTCCGCTATTCCCAGAGCATCTAGGTCTGAATTGCTCCTATTCAGCCAGGTACCTAAGCGGAGTCTTGATCTTGATTGGATTTGGAGATTCAGGCACACCCTAGGGTGAGCATATTTTTTTGGAAAGTGGCTTGGGGCTGCCTCCCTACTAGAGCATTTCTCTCCTCTAGAGGGGTGCATGTCCCTTCCTACTGTCCTGTTTGCGGGTTGGAGGATGAGATCTTGGTACATGTCCTTCTCTTATGTCAGCAAGCTACCCATATTTGGACATTTGTAGGGCTCCTTCCCTCTTTCATGTATGTTGCAGACTATGTTGATTATTTCCTGGAATTACTCCGCCCGGCCATTGCTCATCCTGTTGCCACCTTTATTGCCTATATAGCATACCACATTTGGCTATCCAGGAATGACATAATCTTCAACTCCGCTACTCCTTCCGCCAGACTTGTCGTGGAGACAGCTCGGATGCATGCTGATAAGTACTTGACGTCGACCGTCATATCTTCAGAGACCTGGGGCTGCCGTGCCGCTCCTCGAGCATCCTATGGGGTTTTTATTTCCTGAGAGCCCCTACCTCCGAACTATGTCTAGGTCAACTTTGACGGGAATGTTTTGGGGATACATGGGGGAGCCAGCTTTGTCATCCGTGACCCAGGTCTCGGGA
The DNA here is from genome assembly GCA_021397845.1 of Areca catechu. NCBI lineage: Eukaryota > Viridiplantae > Streptophyta > Magnoliopsida > Arecales > Arecaceae > Areca > Areca catechu. The sequence continues at coordinate 188,958,109 of CM038050.1, read as the reverse complement.
TTCTTGTTGTGGGAGGTTATCATCTCTTTGAGCCGACTGTCCCTACCGTGGAACTACAGGATGCCTGGTCTGGTATTGTATATGCTCGGATGATTCTGCACGTTGACGACCTTATCATGGAGGGCGACTATGCTACTGTAATTGCTTGGATCCAGAAGGAGAGAAGGATTAGACCGATGCACCATCTCCTTCGTGATGTTGCACTCTCTTTCAGGGATGCTCTTAGTGTCTTATTAGGCATGTATATCGGGATGCTAATTTCATGACAGACGATTACATCCTATATTATCTATCATTTTGATCTTGTTTTATGGATTGATTTCGAGCATATCATGATGTTTTATTGTAATTTTATATTTTTAGGTTTCCTTGATTGTATTTATATTAGATTTTTAATACGGATGTAATGATTTTAAAAAAAAAATGTGCACTGTTGCCGCCCGGATCATTGTGGCCCGTAGCTGCTGATGGCGTTGGGTGTTCTGCGTCCGCCCGCGGGAGATGCCTTCGGTGCCTTGGGACCTGCAAGAAAGCCAACGTCAGTGACCCGGGCCGGGAATTCCGGCGGGGGCACTCCGACAATCAAGTCAGTGACGATCCAGGAGAACAGATCCTCCTGGTCGAGCCCCTCTGGATGAGCTCTACGCTAGGAGGAGTGAGTAGAGTGTATGTGAGTGTGTGTGAGCTGGGAGGTGTGGTGGCCGAGGTGGTCTCGCCCTCCTCTCTGACCTCTCCCCCTTTTTCCCTTTTTCCTTGTGGTGGTTGTGTCATTGGAAAAATGGATATCTCCCTTGTTGAGAGAATGTCGCTCTTCCTTGGAATGGAAGGATGAGTGTCGTTACCTCCCTTTTGTTCATTCTGGCTGAGTCTTCTACTTTAGCTTGTCTCGGGGTTCTCTCATGCTGTCAGACGGGTACAACAAGGTAACCGTGCCGTAGACGGGATGCCTTCTTTATTGGATAGCTGGGGAAGCTTCTGCACGTCTCTGACATTCCATTTGTTTGCCCTTCCTGGAAGCCTGGCGGGACCTCGACTGTTGTGCCGCCGCTCTCGGGAACCGTGCTCCATGGTGGGGTCTTTTCTCCGGTCGTACGGCAGGTCGGTGGGGGGCATGGTGCCTTGATGTGAGCTTCCTTTTTTTCTGGGATGAATGTCGGCCGTGGGCATTAATGACGACGTGGCGGGTGCTGTCGTACGGTCCTCGAGAGGCTCGCCACCGTCTTCGGAGGAGAGGTGCTGCTCCCGCGGTGGTTGGTGTCCCAATCTAAGTTGAGGGCCGAGCTAGGAAGATGGGGTCCACTCGCAAGGGATCAACTTCGCGGCGACTCGGTTGTGCGGAGGAGGGCCGAGCTCGGCACCAGGCCAGGGAGGCCCAGCTCTTACCGAGCTCGGGCTGGCAGAGGTGGATGAGGTGCGCCCAGCCCAGGAGACCCGGCCTCGAAGGGATTTCTCGTGGCGGAGGAGATTTGAGCTCGACTCCGGAATACGGGACCCGACCTCGGGCTCAAAATGTCTGTCTCTGGTGGGGTTTGAGTTCGGCTCCGACCTAGACGTCCCGACCTGGTGGGTACCGACCTGGCAAAGGATGGAGCTCGGTTTCGATGGACGGTCCCGTTGGCATCGGGAGCTCAGTCCGGTGAAGGAGCATGTGATGATAATCCCGCGTGACATTCAGTGAAGACTCCGTATCAAATTTCTTGTTCCATGTCAATAAATCGGTCACATCATTATCGTACAGAATGCGTCGCTCAATGTGAACGTACATGGAATTACTCGAACGAGTATTACGAGAAATATCTATGGCACTTGGGCTCAGTGAAAGGTCGGAACCTTCGATTCGAGGCGATGCTTGCCAACTTAGACTGATGTAATAATTTCTCGGCGGGAACCCTGAGAGGTCAATAATCAAATCAAAAAATATAAATAATGTCGCAGGGAAGGGGAGAGATCGTGACGGCGACGGAGCCGCGGGACTGGAGGAATATCTAGCGTGAAGATGGGCCCAGCAGGTGGTGCAGGGTCCATTGATGGATGTACATGTTGTCGTCATCGATGAATGCATGTCAGTGACTGCCTGCCTTGGAGTCAGTGGAGAGCCTGAGACCGATCAATTCTCGGGTGCACCGCAGAGAGACCTGCCCTCGCCTTCCACGTTTCCCATGACAGTATTGGACGGCTGTCTGATACGAATTCGCTGATGCTGGACCACGACGGAACGGTGTCCCCTCCCTGCCTTTCCGTCGGTGTGGCCATCCTGTCCGTACGTAAAAATTTAAAAAAAAAACATGTGCTTCGAATCCGGCAGCTCGGACTCCTTTCGTTATTATTTTTGTTTATTTATTTATTTTTTTTTTTTTGTAAACAGGAAGATTTATATTACTTTCCTTGAAAATGTACAACCAAGACTATCTGCATACAAAATATTTCTAAACTGTAGAGATAAATCAAGCAGAGAGGAACACACAAAATCTCTCGAATGCTGTGCAATAAAAGAGGCCGCCCAGTCGGCCGCAGCATTGGCCTCACGATAGACATGGCGAACCAGGAGCCCCGAGCACTGACTGAGCATCATGCCAATATCTCGAAGGATAGGGATAGCAGGCGTATCCCTGATTGCCTTCCGAATCCAGGAGATGATCGTAGCAGAATCACCTTCAACGACGAGACGATGCAATCTAAAGATCCTCATGGCATACTCGATACCCATCCAAGCACCATAAAGCTCAGCCTGGGGTACAGTTTGTTCCACTAACTTGGAACCCCCCATAGCTATAAAGGTTGCCGCCGAAGATCTGATGACAAACTCCGCTCCACCATCCATCCTCTAACACTCCCATCAAAGTTGATAGTAACATACTCTCGAGGAGGGGGCTCCCAAGAAACCAGAATCCGGTTATGCGCTCGAGGAGCTGAACCGGAGCCCCAGAAATCAGGCGCAGTCACCATCGACTGATGATACTCCTCAGCCAGAGACTTAGCTCTTTCAATTAAGAAAGTAGGAGAGCTAGTCTCAGACCTGAAGATAGTAGCATTCCGGGAGATCCATAATTGATAAGCCAGATAAGCAAGCAAGGTCCTGGACGGTGTAGTATCGGGGGACCTCAGATAATAAGCAAAGGTGGAGAGGACATCATCTTCAGCATCCAGAAGGGACCCAAAACCTGTAAGAGTCCAAACCTGCCTAGCCCTTGAACAAAGAAATAACACAGTCCAGAGATTCCTCTGGATCCTCACAAATTGGACATGAGGGGGGTATACGGACACCCCTAGAACTGAGTAGAGACCTTGTAGGCAGGCGACGCCTCATGACCTTCCACAAAAAGAGGCAGATCCTCGGATGAACCGGTAAAGCCCAGATCCAGCCTCCCTGCACATCAACTTGCTGGGCCGGATGATAGATGTTGTAGAGGTCCGACATAGGGACAGTAGTGGAAGAGGAAGGGCCCCAGACTGTAATATCCTGGCAAGGACATAGAGGAAGAGGAATGGATAGAATCCTTTCCTTCAAAGACTCTCCAAAATAGCAAGAGATAAGTGGAGAATTCCAGATCTGCAGCCCAGAAATAATAAGGTCACTGACCATCCAGGCTTCAAGCAAATTCGGTGAGACAAAGATAGGCCATCTACACAGAGAAATATCAGAAATCCAAACATGTGCCCACACTCTGATAGATTTACCATCCCCCACCGTCCATCTGACATGGGAAAAAACCTGCAGAAGACGTCTAGTGATCTCCTTCCAAATTGGCGATCCACGAGAATAGGCCACAACCTGACCCCCCTGAAGGAAAATAGTATCATATCTGGCTCGCATAACAGAGGCCCACAGGCCAGTCGGATTAAGGATCAGATTCGTAGCATGACGAGCCAGCAAAGCTTCCCTCCGCCCGAGAAGCAAAAAAATGCCAAGACCACCATCTCGTATTGGCTAGCAAACAGAATGCCAGCCAACCAAGTTGATACCCCTGGTCGCAACATTGGATCTCCATAAAAAGGCTCGAAGAATTTGCTCTACCTTCTCCACTGTTGCCTTAGGAATAATGGCATTGGCCAACAGATCGATGGGAAGTGAAGAGAGAACAGATCTAATCAAGGTAAGTCTATCCATAGCCGACAAAGCCCTGCCCTGCCAACCTTCTACCCGATCTTGAACCGCCTGCACCATGATTCGAGATTCATCTTTACGGAGGCGACCGCCCGAAATGGGAACACCGAGATAGTGGATAGGCCCCTCCTTGTTCCGAATCCCAAGAATAGAGACAATGGCCAACCAAGTAGAGGCAGGAATCTTAGGGGAGAAATGAACCTCAGATTTTTCGAGGTTAACAGATTGCCCAGAAGCTAAACAATAGTCAAACGTAACCCTGCAGTAACCCCGAGCAGTTTCTTCTGTCGCCTTGCCCAGAAGTAAACAATCATCAGCAAAAAGGAGATGGGAAATAGGACGTACCGCCGGGGATGCAAAATAAGGGTGGATAGAAAAGTCCCTGACCGCCTCTCACAGGCCCCTGGAGAGAGCATCAGCCACTATAATAAAAAGGTAGGGCGACAGCGGGCAGCCCTGACGAAGGCCAATAGTCGAGTGAAAGAAGTCCGACGGCGAACCATTCAGAAGAATAGAGAAAGACGGCCGCATGATACAACTCATGATCCTGGACGTCCACAGCGGGTGAAAGCCAAAATCATATAAGGATTGCTGAAGAAAGGTCCATCGCACCCGATCATAAGCTCTCTCTATATCCAGTTTGATTGCTATCAGAGAAGCTCGAGGGGGCGCCCTCCGCAGATCATGCATAAATTCATGGGCAATCAAGACATTATCTGATTATCCCCGACCCCCAATAAAAGCTCCCTGCTGAGGAGAGATAATCCCTGGGAGGATAGACTTCATTCTCAGAGCCATTAGCTTAGCACATATCTTATAAAGAGTTGTACATAAGCTAATAGGTCGAAAATGGGATGGATGAGAAGCCTGGGGATGCTTGGGAACCAGAGTAACAAAGGTTTGCTTCCACCTGTCCGGCATCCGGCCCATAAGGAAAAAGAGTTGAACTGCCCTCACCACTTCCCCTCTGATAATATCCCAGTATCTTCTAAAAAATATTATAGGGAAACCATCCGGACCAGGAGCTTTATCCTCTGCCATAGAGCTTAACACCATGCGAATTTCATCCTTAGACACCAGAACAAGGAGGCTGGCATTTTGAGCCTGTGAAACAATCCTATCCGGTATCGGAGTCTGGAAATAAGGCAGATCAGCCACATCCGACATCCATCTAGACCTGAAAAAAGCCATCACCTCTTGAAGAATATCCTGTTCATTATCAATCCAACCCCCATCAGTCCTGAGAGCTCGAATTCGGTTTCGATATCTCCTGACAATAGTGGCTTGATGAAAGAAGTGAGAATTTCTATCACCCTGAGCCAACCATTATACCCTGGATTTCTGTCTCCATAGGGTTTCCTGTTGAGCCAAAAGTGAATTGTAGGAACCTGCCTAGACCGCAGCATTGAAAGATCCTCCTTATTGAGACCCCCCTGAGAATCTTCCTTACACTGTAGATCATGGATATTCTTTTCCATTTCAGCCAGACGGTCAAAGATATTACCTACTTCCACCTTGTTCCATTTCCTCAGCCGTCGCTTAAGAAGCTTCAATCTACGAGTAATGTGATACTGAGCATCACCTCTGATTGGAATTCTCCAGACCTCCCTAACCACTTCCCAGGAATTTGGGTAGGAGAGCCAGATTCTTTCAAATCTAAAAGGCACCTGAGTAGGGGAAAGGTGGGTGGTGGTCATTAGAATCGGCCAGTGATCCGAGGTGATCCTGTCTAAATGACGAACCGAGAAGTTGGGATGCATCTGAAGCCATGATGAAGTAGCTACCGCTCTGTCCAGTCTTTCCCAGACCCGAGCTCTCCCTGATATGTTGTTGCACCAGGTATATCTATTACCCACAAATCCCAAATCAATAAGGCCATGGAGTGCAAGAAATACGCAAATTTCCTGGAGGCCACATTTTGGGAAAAGGGGGTCCCTCCACGCTTATCCTCCACTTTAGTGATATAGTTAAAATCCTCAATAACAATCGTAGGGAATCCCTGATCAATGATCAGAGACACCTCATTCCAGAGATATCTCCGCTCCTTATAACAGGTGCTGGCATAAACCGCCGACAGGATCCAAGATGGCCCATTATCTTCCGATATGACCATAATTGCATTCTGCTCTGACTTATGGAACACATCAATCCGTGTAGCAGTTGTATCCCACGCTAGTACTATACCCCCCGATAGTCCCCTGAAATCGATTGCATAATGATTCTAGGATTTAGGAAAGCACCGAAGGATCCTTTGTAAGGACTGACCAGACAGACGGGTTTCCAAAATAATACAAATATCCGGACGATGAAGAAGAAATAGTCTTCGAAAAGTAGAGGCAAAGGAACGTTTTCGTGCCCCTTTAGCATTCCATGATAATATCTTCATACAAGAACAACTAACCTCTGAACACCCCCTCTCCAGAGGGTTTTCCCGAGCTGCCTTCTCCATCACCAGATCCATGGTCAACCACATCCTCCTTCGGGAACTCCGTGTCTTGAAATAAGGCCACCTTCAATTGTCCGACAATATCAGCATGATCCGGGGTTTTCCGGTCCACTCCAATGTTGATCGGAATAGAAGCCAAATCAGGCAGCCCACCTTCCTGGATTACTCGATCAGAAGCAATCAGGGTAGACAACCCCCCTTCTTAAGTTTCTTCTCACCCAACCTCCCATCCTACCCCCCCAGGGCCAAGACCTCCTGAGAAGAAGCACCAACCGCTCCCTTCTTCAGCACTAAAACCTCCGAAGATGGCCCTTTTACCTCCACCCCTGAGACACCCAGAGCACCGACCCCTGAGACCTCCTGAAGGACAACCTTCCCCCTCGCTCCTCCACCCCCCGTAACATCCCCCCCCTCCTGTACACCCTCCCCTTCTCCTGAAACCATCATACCCTTCCCCTTCAGAGTCTCCCGTCCCAACCCACCTCCTTTCAGCTCAGACACCGCTGCACTCAGCACACCCCCACTCGAACCCTGAACTCCCGCGCTCCTTTTGTCCACCTCCGTCCAAGCCAGAACAACTTTCTTACCCCTAGACACTCCCCCAGAGCGCCCACCCATCATCACTGCAGAGACCCCACCCACTCTTCCAACAGCAAGACCCACTTTATCCGGCAAAGAAGTAGAAGAAACCCCCTTCCCCTTACGCCCGTCCATACAAGGATTAAGAGAAGCAGCCTTACCCACCGGAGGCGACGCCGAGACCGTAGTTCTCCCCTTCAGGCCCGCAGGAGGAGAGAGATCAGTAGAGCACGTTCCGGAGTCAGCATCCACCTTCAGAGGTCTAGCCGGAGAAGAATGGCTAGGTGCCGGAAGGCTCCGGCCCCGTTTCAGTATCCCCGATCCATAGTCCACCATCACCGCATCCATAGGCCCCGAGTCCCCCAGGCCCACCTCCATGCTCTCTCCAAATCCAGCCAGCGGACCAAAGATGGATTCTCGTGGAACCGATCCATGGGTATCATCATCCGAGTGAAGTACCGGCGATCGGCGGCGTGCCACCTTGCACGGCTTCTGCCACCCGTCAGAATCCGGGGGGGAGTTCGGTGAAGAAGTACCCACCGTCGGAGAAGTCCTTAAGGGGGAAGAGGAGGGCAAATCCGAGGATCTATCAGCAGCACCTCCCCCCTCAGCCGCTCTTCTTCCCTTCACAGGGGACCAAACCACCCTCAGCATCCTAGATCTCGAGGTAAGCATCCATGGTCCAAATCGAGGGCGACTATTTCCTTGTGCCTCCTTGTTCACAGTAGAGGCCAAACCCTTCCCATCAGACAGCCATTCCTCCCCCTTCCCTGTCTCTTTCTCCTCCCCCACCACCTCCGGTCCAGTAGCAGAGCACTCCTCTTCATCATGACCGATGACCTCATAATGGAAACAAAGAGAGGGTAGGTTCTCATACACAAAACGCTGCCAGAAAATTTTAGATTTATCTTGAATGAGTACTCCCAGTTTCACCGGTTGGCCAGCATCAACCTCCACCCTAACTCTCGCATATCCCGCCTTCTTCAGATGATCAGTAAACCCATCCACCGAAATGGGTTTCCCTGCTTCCCTCGCCATCGCCATCATCGAGGAAGGCTTCCAAAACTCCAACGGTAGCCCAGGTAACCTGAGCCAAAGCACAACCTTCTGGATGCTCCTCTGCTCTGGAACAAAATCAGGCTCCCAGTCCTCCATGGCTAGAAGTTGGCCTACCGCAAACCATGGACCCCCTGAGCAAACAGAGGAACAGTCCCTCACTGACTGTAAGCGGACCACCAGATGATCCTTCACAAGGGGGATAACCTCCGGGTCATAGGACAACCCCGCTTTAGACTTGATCTCCCTCGCCACCGCCTCAGAGGACACCCTGCGGCCCAAGCTTCGCACCACCACCGCCAACCCTTCCCACTCCTTGCGAGCTCCTCAAGCTTCGGCTCCGGCAACTCCAAGACCTTAGTGAAGTAGGCCTGGAGCAGCTCCAAATCCTCCGATGGTAGCCTCGGTGAGGACCAAATAGAACCCCGACCAGAGCCCTGCACCACTTTCGCCCAAGACCGATCTTCCTCTCCAGAGCTTCTCCCCATAGTCCCCTCCTTCCCACGCAACTGCCCCGGCTCCGCCATGGCCACCGAAGAAGCACAACAACAACCAAGGAACCCTACACTCGGATGGAAACCCTCCACACCAGATCTTCGGAAGAACCCTAAAACCCAATGAAACCCTAAACCCTGATGGAACCCCGAAACCCCCTGCACGCTTCCCAAGTCACTCTGAAACTCATTTTTGCCCTTTTTCTACACAAATTATTATATATGGACGGATGAAATGAATTCACCATATAATTTTATTTTTGACGAAATCAAGCCACTTACAACTCATATGAGTCATGTTGCGCCCATTCGGCTAGTCCCGGGTTGGACCGGCCCCGGGCCTCCGGTCGGCTGATCCCTGCGCGGGGTCCGACTCCCCGGTTCTAGGAGAGGACCCAGCGGCCCCCTTTCCCAAAGAGCTGATCCGGGGACTTCAAGAGCTGGCGAGCACCTCACCGTCCGTGCATTGGCCTCTTCGACTGCCACGATCGGCTTCCGGGAGGCCCTGTTGACTGCCACAATCGGCTTCTGGAGGTCCGACTGAACGCCACGGTCAGTTTCTGGGAGGCTAGGCTGACCCGCTGCTGAAAGGGTCGCTCAAAGTTTCCATGAGCCTTTTCTCCCCGACAAGTTCTGACATTCTATTGTAATGGACTCCAGTGCATGGCCACGATTCTTGTTGCCAGGCCACTACTCTGACGCTCCTGCCACGCCACCAGCCACGACCTCGCCGCCACGCCTATTCTCCTGGGGGCATATTCGGGCTTTTCTAGCCTGTTCCCCAACAAAATTTGGCAGTGCTCCATGTCTATAAAAGGCACCCGGGGGACCTCCGTAAGAGGGTAACATTCTTCTTCCCCATTATGAATTCTCTTCCCGAACTCTTTCCATTCTGTTGCTCCAACCCTCCTTTAACTTAAGCATCGGAGTGTCCCCCGCCGGAGCCCCTCCGGCACCTAGGGACTTCTTGGAGGTTGATCGGTCGAGAAGCTCTCCAGCGCACCCACCGAGCCCGGTCCAAGAGGAAGAGCGGCAACAAGTCCATATAAAAATTTTATAAAATTTATGAATTGAAATAGGACAACCAGTAAGTCTATAAAATTATAAATTACACTAGATTTATACCTACAACTATTTAAAATTGATTTGAAGTGGACTGATTTAGATCTCTAAAAAAAAAAAAAAATCTGCAATCTTTTTTTTTTTCTCTCTCGATAAATTTGATTTGATCTGCTTCAAATATATATATATATATATATATATATATGATATGGCTGGATCGCTAACATGAAGCTTCTTTTTTGAGCTCCTTCACTAGGTGGCTCCCCCGAGGTCGAGCCCACATCGGTCAAAGTCGAGCTCCTGCTCTCTTCGAGCTCCTTCGCCGGGTGGCTCCCTCGAGGTCGAGCCCACCTCGGCCAAAGTCGAGCTCCTGCTCTCTTTGAGCTCCTTCGCCAGATGGATTCTTCAAGGTCGAGCCCACCTCAGCCGAAATCGAGCTCCTTCATCGGGCAGCTCCCTCGAGGTCGAGTTCACCTCGACCGAAGTCGAGTTCTCACTCTCCTCAGGCCAAACTCTCTTCAGGCTAAAGGTCCAGGAACTGGAAGTCAAAGCCCCACGGCGCCACCTCCCTTGGGTAGCAGACCGTCGCCCAAGGACCATGGAGGAGCACCCCCTCAGGATGCCTTAGTCACTCCCGTTGCTACTTACACTAGATAGGAAAGGGCGCTCTGACCAAGGCGCTGCACTTCCAACCAACCGTCTACGCCACCCGAAAGAGAAAATTGCTCCAGAGGATTCAAATCCAGGGGACGGTTGCCCCCCGATCGAGGCTCTGCCAAATTTTTCAAAGTGGAGCGATAGGGGGGAGGTCAGAGCCGGCAACATAACTCCTTATCACGAATAAGGAAGGTACTTATGCGCACGGCACCGTCCTTTGATCGAAGCTTTGCCAAATTTTCCAAAGTGGAGCGACCGGGGGGAGGTCAGAGCCGGCAACATAACTCCTTATCACGAATAAGGAAGGTACTTGTGCGCATGACATAAAGCACTGCCAGACGTTGACTTTCCGGCACCTGCGGAGGGGGGAGATCCCGAGGTAAGTCGCTAGAGAGGCTTCTGGCCTAAAAGGATCCAAAAAGGTTCTCGAAGGAAGGTAAGCAAGATTAACTAAGCAAACGAGCGAGGGGGCAACACACAGGAGAGTGACCGAGAGGTCGAGCGCTCTGGACTACCGGAGACTCACCGGAAGGATCTTGACGGACACAACCACACAGCTCAAGCTCTCCTCCGCCGCTACTTCCCCCGCTCTATTCTCTCCCTCTTTCAAATCAAATCTTCTCCTCCAAGTATGGAGTCCGAGCGAAGGGGTCCATAGAGAAGGATCTGTTTTCCTAGATCGTCACTGACTTGATCGTCGGAATGCCCCTACCGGGATCCCCGACCCGAGTCTCCTCTGTTTTGTAGATCCGATCGCGTGAACAGGTTCCCAAGCGACGAGGTCAGTGTCCGAGATCGTCTTCAAGCTACAGGCCACGACAGTCAAGCGGCAATAATATATATATATATATATAACTCAATCCAATCTATAATCCTACAATTTGAGCTTATAGGAGGAAAAAATATATATATAGACTTGATCCCATCCGCTAATTTTATAGAATTTTCAGTATAATAAAATAATTTCAACTTTTAAATCGATGATGGGTGTGGCCCTTCGAGGACTCCAACTATATATATATATATATATAACTCAATCCAATCTATAATCCTACAATTTGAGCTTATAGGAGGAAAATATATATATATAGACTTGATCCCATCCGCTAATTTTATAGAATTTTCAGTATAATAAAATAATTTCAACTTTTAAATCGATGATGGGTGTGGCCCTTCCAGGACTCCAACTAATTTTTTTTAACTCGATACTTTCCTCTTCGCCCATGATCAAGACCTTTCCATGGTAGGGTGGTGGATTGCAATAATTATATCCATTCAATGATGTCCGGATATCAGTCTTGCTCCTCGGGCAACCGTATTTGCCACCAAATCTCTTTTGCCGAAGTAAAAATAGTGAAACGAAAATGCAGAAGCAAATCCCATATAAATGGCATATACTACTTTGCGAACATAATTCTTGCTATCCAACTGTCGAGTAACATGTAGCTGTACTTTCTTATGAGAATAGGGTACAAGCTCCAACAACATCATGGTGATAATGAAGGAAGGGATTACATGAGAAGGGAAGCACAAGCTCGCGACTCCAAAAATTATAAATCAACGTTACCAATATGTTGAATATTGCTTTTACCGATGGTGCACATCTTGCTCTTGATTCACTTTTCTGAAGAAGAACAAAATCCTCGAATATAGGTCCAAACAGTCGGCCATTTTTCTGCGGTCTTCGCATAAGCACATGATGACCTGAAAAATTGCAGATCAAACTCTCGTTTCCAAATGCATGTAATATTTTGACCGAACCAACATCCCATCATCCACGACAAAAACTACATGGTAAAACATTTTCTATTAATAAATTTAGTAATTTCACTTGCCAGCAAATTACCTTCCAGCTCATAGCCAACGCCCTCCGTCCTCGAAGGTAAAGCATCCCCAGTGCGGGTGGGAATACACAAGATGTTCAATTCAATACAAAATTAGAATAGCCGTAAATGCATGTCACATGGATTTAATATTGATCGAGTTGATATAATAGTATAGATAATGATTACAATGATCTAAATGAATTAACTGTAATATAAAAAAAGAATATATATATATATATATATATATATAGCCGAGAGACCCATACAAACCCATAATAGTACAGATAATGATTACAATGATCTAAATGAATTAACTGTAATGTGTGTATATATATATATATATAGCCGGCAGACCAATACAAATCCACAACGATCACCAAAACCAACTATGCCTGCTGTCTATGACCTTCGCATTGGTTGCTACCAAAGGCATATGACCATAAATTGCAGCAAACACGTCAAGGCATTCCGATCTCCTTCTGCTATGACCTCCTAAACTACTGATGCCCGTTGATCCAATCTCGAATACCCTGCCTGTAATAAAACACAATCACTTCAGACTCTCGAACACCTCCATATAGTAATTTAATTGCATTCGTCAATATATGGACGATGGTATATATCGTGTCAGCCTTCCAGCACAAGAGAACTATAAGAAATTTCTTTACATATAAAATGCGGACGTACGAGCTTCACAGAATTTGCAAACAAAAAAACATGTCATTTTGCTGTATGAACAAAGAGGAAAAACGAATAAAACAGAGAGGACAGAACGCTTGGGATATGAGGAACATTACATGGAATCATTCAAGGAAGAGGATACTAAAGATACCCTTCAAAACAAGGTAACAAGTGCGAACCAAATTATGAAAAGTGAAACAAAGAAGGCCATAATAATGTAAAATGTCAAAAAAATAAAATATTGCCGATTTGTTGATCTGTCCCACCGTTAGAGTATTCATAAATCAGACAACATAATCTGAAACCTCTCTCCTGAAATCAGTATAAAATATCTTACATCTCCAGCTTGGACTACATTATTGATAGGGTTATTTCATTCCATGTCCTCGAAGAAAACACGTATGAACCGCACAGGTAACCAGGAAATGGGTAAACAGTTCCTTATTTGCAGGTTTCTCAATTGTTTAAAATGGCTATAGGACAGGTTTCTGTCCACTCTGCATGATGAATATTATCAAAATACACCTCCCTTGTACTCATACTTGAAAATTCATGTTTAACCATACTTTTCAACCAATTGTGCTTTAACATTCACATGATCCTGAGTGATAGGATAATGGCCTCAGCACTATATCTCACAAGCATTTTGTGAATATCCTTTCACATATAAAAGCTTTGGACATAGTATTCAGGTCTACTGGTAATAATCAGTTGCATGCTTCTGCTAGATTGTATGATTTAGTCTCAGGAAATATTAAAGTTTACCCAAATCTTTGTGTGCAAATTTTGTTTGAGAGGACTCTTTGGTATTCCAATAAACTTGCCATCACATTATCTACGCACAAGTCTATAATTACATGACCAAGCACCATTACAAACAGAAATACTGAATAACCTGCTTGCAACAACTGTCTGACTATATACATATATAAAGATTAATGTTCTTGCCCCATTTTTTTCATTCAGAATTTCCATACCATAAGGCATTTTTGATATAAAGCTAGTATATAGACAACAGAAGCAAGAGAAATAAACTAAAGCACATAATGTGCCATCTCTTGAAGATAAAAGCTTCAAGAATTTTAATTCTTAATATTTATAATAAACTTTCAGCGATTGATCAAGTCTTAGGGAGGATGGGTCAGGTCTAGTGCTAAAAAAAGTCCTTCAGCAACTGATCTAGTGTTTGATTTTTCAGTAGTATATGAACTTACATACATTCAACCACCTCTTTCCTACTGATACCAATTTCCATGTTTCATATGAATGAAAATTAACATGGTCTCTACAGTGGCTTTCTGCCAACCAACCTAAGCAGTTGAGTTATTAGGAATTTAGGGATAACAATCAAGGAAAAGAAAATAAAAAAGAAGCAAATAGATGATAAGGAGACAAAATCCAAGATAAAATGGAATAATCACATATGATGGGTAGAGCAAATACATTCATTTTTCTGAAAACAATTGGAATATCAAACTTTTGATAATTTGCAACCTCAGAGTTGAATGGCTAAGACTTGTGGTCCCATGTCCCACATGAGCTTCAACAAGGACTCAAGCCCAATTATTTTTATCAGATGACACATGCAGGTAACTGTACAAAATTGCACAAAATAAGACTCCAATTCTGATGGGGATTGAAATTTGAAAGTTTAGAATTGAATCCAAACCTAACAGCCAATATGGGATCTAAACCTAAATGAGGATGTTTTTTTTTATTTTAGATCTCAACATGCTAATAGGCATACGTGCCAATGAGAATGCAGAAGATGGATGTAATTAAGAAGATGATGTGTTGCATGATTTGATTATTATACATGCAGGTCATCCTCCAGTACTATTGATCCATCTCCAATTGAATCAGCTGAATCTCTTTTACTTAACTTGGAAAGACAACCATGCTCATATAAAACTACATAATTCTCAATTGTTTATTCAGAAATAAACTCATTCCTTAGCTTTGCTCCTGCCCCTTGTTTTCATTCACAGGAGGTCTAAACCCATCTTGACCATAATTGATGAAAAGTCATAAACATACATAGGCTGGGAAATGAATAAATGGTGATTCTAGGCTACGTTCAAATATTAACTTGGCAGGAACCATCAACGGACAAAAGCATGACTGATTGTTAATTTTATTGCAACAGTATGTTATCATTTCTTAAAATCATTTGACTAATTTTAGAACTCCGAAAATGCAATTCATTCTTCCAAATACCGAAATTTACTCCTTGTTGCCTATCAATCAGAAGTGCATTGACCTCTATCTGCACTCCATATAAGAAGCCCAGCACATGCTAGTCGATTTGTATACATCAAGACATATAATGTAATAAATGAAGAGAAGGTCATGCATCAAATATATAAAACTTATAGAGGCTAGCTGCCATCCAAGTTTTTTTCTTTAAACAACAGTGAGCAACAATAATTGAGCAACAATAATAATACTCCTTGGTATCATCCTATGATCAAACCAAATTGCAGTTTTATCTCAAAACAAAGAAAGAGGATAAATGGTGACAGAATTCTTCAACAAATCACTTCCTCACCTTTTACCCATATGGGAGGAGCACCTGTTACATTTGCAACAAGCAAAGACATTGCAATATCTTCACAGTTCCTGCAATATAAATGAACCCCCCCCCCCCCCCAACAAACACCAAAATAAATAAATAAATAAGTAAAGCAAAATAAAATGAAGCATCATTACTTAAAGGAATTGAAGAATACAGATCACTCTATCAAAAGCTAAGAAGTAACAATAATTTCCATACAGACCTGTTTTTGGTTACATAATCTCTTATAGCTGCAGGCAAATGGTTTGTGTACAGATCAAGATACTTCTTGTGGAAGAAGGCTGCCTTGGAGAGAACCATGCTATAGGTACCCATCCACCAGACTGACCACCAGCCTCCATACCTATAGTGTTCCAGACTGTCTCTCTGGAAAAAAAAAATGCATTCACCATGAACTTCCAAACAAAAGTTGCAAGACAAAAAGGAAAAAGGAATAAGTTTTCTTTCCCCCAGGGGTGCGGGGGAGAGGATTATGAAAAGTCATATGTTTCTATGGGCTACATTTAGTATCCTTTATTTGATTCAACCTAAAAAGAAGGTATCCTTTATTTGCTTCTAACGGAAAGGAAAAATGCCTGGTGTAAATTTTAGAGAATTTCTCCCACAAATTTAGATGCACATTGTCGGAGAGAAAATAATTTGACAAATAGAATGTATAAATGAAACGTGAATGAAGAGTGGAAGTCGGAGATTTTTCCCCAAGATTTAGTCTATTGACAAAATATGAAAGGATAAGAACTTAGGTTCAAAATATGAATTGGCAAGGGCATACCGACTTATCCAGCCAATGCATACGAGGTACAAATCCCACCATTGACATTGGGGCACTTTGCCAGACACTGAAAGCTAATTCTACAGATGAACAGGAAAATATAACATCATCATCTATTGAAAAGACAGCATCAGTCCCCAAACCCTTGATTTCCTTGAACCTGTTGTTCAGACTATCTTCTTGATTCAAATCAAATCTTACTTCAATACATTTGCCATCTTTAGACTTCATCTGTGTAGCTTGCCTCAAAAAATCATGTAACGAATCTGAAGGTGGATCAGGTTCACTCCACACGATGTGAATGGAATCAACTCCACTACAGGAAGCATAATGAACAATGGATTGCTTCAGCAGGTCATTTCTCTTCCATGTGTTAATCAAAATAGTGTAACCTTTCCTGTACAGAGCAAAGGATTATAGCATTTACATAAGAAGCATGTTTTAGGACAAATATAGATGAAGAATCTTCAAGAAAACTTAACCAAATCAGTGTCAACAGTAATCGGTTTTCCAATCCTAATAGAGACACTTCAAAATGTTGTCGTCCAGATGTTCAAATTTACATTGCAATGCTATTTTTTTCGCATTTAATATTGCATAATCAGTGAGATATCATTATAATGAAAAAATAATGTCGAGAATGGGCATAAAATTTGGCTTAATGATTCTACAAGAAAAGTTATCCAGATCTGGGACAAGAATGAATTTTTAGAGCTGATGCTTGAAATTGCACGTCACCAAACAATATACAAGAGAAACAAATCCTCCTAATAGCATAAAATTAAGCCCATAACTGGAATCATTGCTTTGATTCTTTCAAGTAGGCATAAATTAATTGCACAATCACTTCAGAGGTTATGATTAAGAATATAAAATAATAAGTGATGCGGAACGGGATGGTGACGAGTGATGTGCCATGCTTATCTTAATTTATATATATATATATATATATATATTTTGTATTTTGAGAGCAATAACTGATATCCTAACAGCAAAAGCAAACAAGAAGACCTAAAGAAAATAAAGTAACAACTAGTTATCGAACTTACCTACCCGCATGCGGATCTTATCAAACAACTGTAAGGAAGGATCGCAGTGATTGAGAAACCACCCTAGACTAGGTTACCTATTTTCAAGTTTCAGATCTAGAAGAAGGGAAGGGGTTTAGATTTACCAATACGCATTGAAATTCTCTCGATTGAAGATCTAGATCACAACACTCTAGAGTTGACGAACCCGACTTCAAAACCGACCGATCCGGCATCTGAACTTCAGTCACACCGGTTCCAAAGCAAGGACTCCGATCCTCAGAGTTGGATCTCGAAAAGGTTGTTGATTATGCTTCCGGGATATTCTTCTTCAACTTGTTTCAGGAATCTTTTCAAAGGATTAGATACAGACCTTAAGGAACCTTCAAATGACAAACTTGATAAAAAAACCGAAACCGATAACTGTAGAGCGTCGCACCCTATGAAACTTGGACATCGCACCCAAGTTGTTCTAGGCGTCTCACCTAGCACCTTCAAGCAAACTAGCTATGGAGGAATTGGAAACTTGGACGTCGCACCCAAGTTGTTCTAGGCGTCTCACCTAGCACCTTCAAGCAAACTAGCTACGGAAGAATTGGAGAAAATGCAACAGCACTTTATATTACTCAAAATATCATTGCTTACAAAGAAGGGCTTTGGGCTCTATTTATAGTCTCATTACAAGTAGAAAGATGGGTTGAAATTTAAATTCAAAATAAATGAAGAGGGAATTACAATTAAGGTTTTGGAATAGGTGCCAATGCTTCATAAAGTTGGTTATCTTGACTTGATCTTCCACCTTCCAATTTGATCTTCTTCCTTTTTTCTTTCCTTGGTCGATTAAAGTTAAATTGCTGCATTTTAATGAGAGTGGAGCCCACTTAAAACACCTCCAAGAGAAAATTCGTGGGGAAGGGAAGAGAATTTGTAAAAAGTAGTAAAGCTTTAACCAACTCTCTTGAATGCCTTCAAAACTTGTGCCATTTAATGCCTTTAAAGCTTGTGCCATTTAATTCTTCATTTAAGACTCCTTGATTGCTACCTTCTTTAAGAAACTCCCTCCAACTTTAAAGCTCCTTAATTACTACCTTCATAAAGCTTTCTTCAAGAAACTCCCTCCACCTTTAAAGCTCCTTAATTGTTATCTTCATAAAACTCCTTCCACCGATTTTAATTCTTTGTTTGGTGAGAGAATACGCGAAAGGTTTTTTTCTCGGGGCTTCCTTTCTTCAAGTAGCCAAATAAATGCGGATGTGGTCCCCTCTTAACTTCTTTCATGTTATGTAGACTTAGTCAACTCCATACAAAATAACTTAGATCCCATTAAAACCCAAAATGGACCTAAAGACTAATTAAACTAGATTGGGTCAACTGATAGAGATAAGATGGCATGGATGTTTCTTTCTGGCTCTGGTGTCCCCACCAATTCTTTCCAGGTGGGAGGAACTCAACCCTGTCGAGTAAGGGTCAGCTCTGCTCAGGTACCTCTCGAGCAAATCTGGATCAATCTTCTGCAGATCCTCCCGAGTTATCCAAGAATCATCGGAGTCGGGATGTCCTTGCCAATGAACCAAGTATCGCTGGTAGTCCTTGTTCCGAGTAACAATCGTTTTGTCATCCAAAATTCGTTCAACCTTGTCTCTCCGATTTGAGATTTTGGCCAGTGGACAATCAGGGATAGGTTCACTCTCAAGAATGGGGTCAGGCCCAAACGGCTCACTAGGTAGCAGTATCGGCTCCCTATATTCTGCAAGATCTGATACGTTGAAAGTTGGACTTATGCCTAAATCTGGTGGTAACTCAATCTCATAAGCATTAGATCCAAACTTACAAAGTATTTTGAAAGGTCCTGCACTTCGGGCATGTAATTTCTTGATCGTTCCAGAAGGAAATCGCTTAGGTCTGAACCTGATCATAACTTGGTCCCCTACTTTAAATTCTTTAAACCTTTTGTTTGAATCAGCCATTTGTTTATATGAGCCATTGCTCTCTTTAATTTTTTTAATGATTTCGTGATGCAAGTTCTTTATGTGTTGTACAAATGACTCAGCAGACTCAGATATGCGTGCATTAATAGGTAAAGGAACCAGATCTAATGGCTTCCTAGGTTTGTATCCATGAACAATTTCGAATGGACTCTTTTAAGTAGATCTATTAACTGAATTGTTATAAGCAAACTCGGCTCTAGGCAATAATAGATCCTAATTAGCAATATTCCCTCCCACTAAACTTCTCAATAGGCTCCCTAGACTTCGATTTAATACCTCAGTTTGACCATCAGTCTGGGGGTAGTAGGCAGTAGAATATATCAATTTGGTTCCTAGCATATGCCATAAGGTTTTCCAAAAGTAGCTAGTGAACTTAACTCCCGGTACCAAATCAATTGCATGCTGAATATCTCTTAATAGAGGTAACTGATCTGGTAAATCTTCAGGAAAAACATCCTTGAATTCTTCTAATAAGTCTATGACCTTCTTAGGATGTTCTAATTTGGGTTGATCCTAAGCTTCCTTGGTAACCAAAACCCAAACTGGTGACCCTCCAACTATTTCTTGTTCTAGCTCCTTTGCAGAAATCAAGTTCAGTTCAGACTCTTTTTCTTTTAAATGACTTGACCCTCTCTTAACATGGTCCTTAGGTGGAACCGCATTAATCACTATCTTTTTTCCTAGATGATGGAAAACACACGAGTTCAATTGTCCAAACAAGGTGGCATCATGATCAAACAACCAAGGTCTACTTAAGATGGTACTACTGACTTCCATTGGAAGGACATCGCACCAAACTTCTTCTTGGTAGGATTGTATCTGAATTGTAACCTTACATCGAAACTTGATGGGAATGCTAGTTGCATCGATCCAAGATACCTTATAGGGGTTCGGATGTGAGACAGTTGATAAGTTTAAGCTTTTAACAGCATTAGTAGAAATTGCATTGACACAACTCCCACTATCAATAATAACTTTACATACCTTATCCCCTATTCTAATGAAAGTCTATAGGATGTTGGTCCTACGCCAATCCTCATTCTTTTTAACTTGAGTCAAGATACATCTAACCACTCCTAGTTGATCAATGCCGATGATTTCTTCCTCCTCCACATATTCATCTATTAATTCAGTTCCAGCCTTATAAACCTCTTCATCACAAGACTTCTTAGTTTTAGGTTCCTCCAATTCAGGTCCCCCTATGTGTAGAGCTCGTGATGGACATTGAGCAGCAAAATGACCAGTCTGGTTACATCTAAAACATAGTGTGGTCTGGTTCCTATCCTTCTGAACCACATGTGCTTTCCCTTTATCATCCTTATGAATAAGCTAGGGATTGGGTCTAGATCGATTGACAGGAATTTGATTCTGATTTGGCCTATTTCCAAAAGTATTAAATCTAGTTGAGTCAGGTCGATGGGTAACAGGTCTCCTCTGAAATCTTTCAGAATCTAGAACAATATGGTAGGCATGTTCTAAATCATGTATCTCTCTTAGAAACAGTTCCTTACTTATGTCATCATTTAGGCCTGCTCTAAACCTAGATAAAGTAACTGATTCAGACTCGGACACACCACACCACATAGCATATTCATCAAAAAGAGTGATGTATTCGGACACAGCTCGATTTCCTTGGGTCAGCCTCTGCCATTGATCTAATAACCTCTGTTTATAAGACAAAGGTAGGTATTTGGCCCTTAATCTGTATTTCATCTCCTGCCACGTATCTATAGGTTGGTTTTCCCTCTGTCGCTCTAATCTCTCCATAATATTCCAATATAGTCGTGCCTGTCAGATTAACCTAAACTTAGCGAATTTGACCTTACGTGCTTCCGACATAGGATACCATTCGAAATATTGATCCATGTCACTTTCCCAATCGGAGTAGATTTTAGAATTTAAGGTGCCGTCAAACGTAGGTGCATCAAATCTAAAACTCCTGAAGGCTCGCTCTTCCTAATCATCTATATCATACTGTGGCCTCCTAGGAATAGGATCAGGGATAACTTCTCTGTGCTGGACTCGATGCCTAGGAATTTGATCAGGTCTGACCTCTCTATGCTGGGCTCGGTACCTAGGGATTGGATCAGGAGTCAATTCTGGTTGCTGGGATCCTAGGTCATGCCGAGGGGTAGCTCCAACGGGTGTAGGATCAAGTTGAGACACATGGGATTCCTTCAACGAACTTATTCTTTCATTCATCTGATCAAACCTCTGATCGACTCTAGTGCTAAGCTGCCTAAGTTGCTCAGTCATAGATCTCATAAGATTTTCAAGGTTTGAATCCATAGATGTACTAGATTGGTCCTAGGGAACTTGATATGGTGTTCCAGTCCTAATAGTCATGCAAACAACTCGATGCACTCAAACAAACCTAACCGACTATAGCTAGCTAGACCTAGAGCTCAAACCAAATGTTAGGTCAAAATGACAATCTTGGTTGTAGTAACTTGGCACCTGGCCAGGTAAGTGTAAGGTTGGTGGAGGTCCCTCTTTGCTTGCCTTAGACACCAATTTGAAATTGGCTAGGTAAGCGAACCAACCCACCTTCCTTCAGGCTCTTGTCCCTAAACTGCTTGCCTAGACACCAGACACACAAGCACACACAAACAAGTTGTCTAAATTGGCTTGACACTTGGATCGACTCGACCTTGTGGGTGTCCCTAACTCTCTAGAGCAATAGCAATTAAGTTTATACTCGATTTTAATTCAAAGCTTGGGTTCGAATGCAATGTTGGTTGTTTTGGACTAGGGAAAGGTTATCAGCACCTCCCCCCATCGGACATGTTCGAATTGCCCTTAAAATTGCTTAATGTATGAATGCGGCAGACAAACATGCAAACTAATGAAAACCCAAACCATAATGAATTAAAATCATGCTTGCTGGAATTTTGACAGAATCTGTTCTTAGACCGAAAACAGAAGAGGAAAAATTTCACAAAACTCAGTAAATCATGGAAAATGCAATAAAATACTTTCAAATGTGATGCATTCAACAAAACAAGTTTTACGATTTTTGGACTTACCTATAGACAGAAACAATTAAAACATCAGACCATATATGAGTAGATGCAAAACAGAAACTAGATGCAATGATGATAACCTAATCTAAACATGCTCTGATACCAGATTTGATGCGGGACGGGATGGTGACGAGTGATGTGCCATGCTTATCTTAATTTTTATATATATATTTTTTTGTATTTTGAGAGCAATAACTGATATCCTAACAACAAAAGCAAACAAGAAGACCTAAAGAAAATAAAGCGACAACTAGTTATCGAAATTACCTACCCGCATGCGAATCTTATCAAACAACTGTAAGGATCACAGTGATTGAGAAACCATCCTAGACTAGGTTACCTACTTTCAAGTTCCAGATCTAGAGGAGGGGAAGGGGTTTAGATTTACCAATACGTTTTGAAATTCTCTCGCTTGAAGATCTAGATCACAACACTCTAGAGTTGACGAACCCGACTTCAAAACCGACCGATCCGGCGTCTGGATTCCAGTCACACCGGCTCCAAAGCAAGGACTCCGATCTTCAGAGTTGGATCTCGAAAAGGTGGTTGATTATGCTTCCGGGATCTTCTTCTTCAACTTGCTTCAGGAATCTCTTCAAAGGATTAGATGCAGACCTTAAGGAACCTTCAAATGACAAACTTGATAAAAGAACCGGAACCGATAACTGTAGAGCATCGCACCCTACGAAACTTGGACGTCGCACCCAAGTTGTTCTAGGCGTCTCACCTAGCACCTTCAAGCAAGCTAGCTATGGAGGAATTGGAAACTTGGACGTCGCACCCAAGTTGTTCTAGACGTCTCACCTAGCACCTTCAAGCAAGCTAGCTATGGAGGAATTGGAGAAAATGCAACAGCACTTTAAATTATTCAAAATATCATTGCTTACAAAGAAGGGCTTTGGGCTCTATTTATAGCCTCATTACAAGTAGAAAGATGGGTTGAAATTTAAATTCAAAATAAAAGAATAGGGAATTATAATTAAGGTTTTGGAATAGATGCCAATGCTTCATAAAGATGGTTATCTTGACTTGATCTTCCACCTTCCAATTTGATCTTCTCTCTTTTTTCTTTCCTTGGCCGATTGAAGTTAAATTGCTGCATTTTAATGAGAATGGAGCCCACTTAAAACACCTCCAAGAGAAAATTCGTGGGGAAGGGAAGAGAATTTGTGAAAAGTAGTAAAGCTTTAACCAACTCTCTTGAATGCCTTCAAAACTTGTGCCATTTAATGCCTTCAAAGCTTGTGCCATTTAATTCTTCATTGACTCCTTCATTGCTACATTCTTTAAGAAATTCCCTCCACCTTTAAAGCTCCTTAATTACTACCTTCATAAAGCTTTCTTCAAGAAACTCCCTCCACCTTTAAAGCTCCTTAATTGCTATCTTCATAAAACTCCTTCCACCGATTTTAATTCTTTGTTTGGTGAGAGAATATATGAAAGGTTTTTTTTCTTGGGGCTTCGTTTCTTCAAGTAGCCAAATAAATGTGGATGTGGTCCCCTCTTAACTTCTTTCATGTTACGTAGACTTAGTCAACTCCATATAAAATAACTTAGGTCCCATTAAAACCCAAAATGGATCCATAGACTAATTAAACTAGATTGGATCAACCGATAGAGATAAGATGGCATGGATGCTTCTTTCTAGCTCTGGTGTCCCCACCAATAAGTCCCTAAAAGAACCTACAGAAAAATTGATGCAGCATTCACTAAATATCCTACTTGACAATGGGCCGCAGATTTGACATCTAAGAAACAGCTACATAAAGTGCAGCAAATGGTGCAGCAAAAAAAAAAAAGTAATGAAAAAGAAGAATAGCTGGAATTAGATAGCTTAGATATCAGAAGTCCAAATGATTAGTGAATTGAACAGCTACTTAGAGTGCTGCAAATGATGCAGCAAAAAAAAAAAAAAAAGGTAATGAAAAGAAGAATAGCTGGAGTTAGATAGTTTATATATCAGAAGAACTCCAAATGATTAGTGAATTGAACTTACAAGATCCTACTTGCTCTCTTGGAAAATTCCTCTTGCCAGCAAATTTCTAGGTAACCAACCAAGGATTTGCTTGATTAGTAATTTGTTTCTATGTAACTCATAAATGGTTAAATAATTAAGATACAAATAAAACATTTGCCAAGTTTATGGTCATGCTCATGAACAATACGCCGTGAAAAGCATGGATGCCAAACAACAAACTGTAAAAAAAAAAAACAAAAATCTCTAGATATGATATTCAAGTGGAGTCTTTCTAAGCTTCAAGGAGATGAAGTTGCAGATTGGACATGTAACTGGAAATATTCAGGAATGTAATGTTCAGCTCAGCTTCAGGTTGCGTCAAATGGCTTTTTACCATTTCTTGTATCTCACATGCAACAATTCGCTCCAGGGCTCTATGTACCGTTCTTGGTTGACGATTAACCGAAGTTGTGGGTGAATACAAGAAACTGATTGGTATCAAACTGAAGAGACACCATTAAAAAAAAAAAGGAGCCATGATGACAAAGACAGCAATGACTATGATGACAGGGTTGTTCCTTATCATCCCCTTTTTTATTTTAGTTTGCACCACAAATTGTATGCCCCGGTCTGCAAATTAAATCAGTTTTTTGACCACGCGCAAAGAAGCTCTAATTTACGAAGTATATTATACCACGGCAATGATTAGGATGACTTAATCCAACTACTTGGGGAAATAAAGAATAAAATAAAAAAATATTGTATTAACATAAACGGAGACAGAACTATGGCGGAAAATATGCTGGAAAAAGGAAACCAAAAAAAAGTAGCCAAAAAAAGGGGGGAGAAGGAGGAAAAAGTAATTTCAAAAGAAAGCAGGAAAAAGAACAAGATCAATTGCTTGTCCATCATGGGAGTGGTGTGCAAGATGAAGTAATTTAAATGGTGAGACAGTAAAGTATATATATGACAAGATCCATCCCTCACAGGTCATATGTGGAACTGATCGGATTAGAAAATAAGAAACGGCCACACAACAAAATAAAAAATAAAATCTCGGGTTCAGATTAACGAAGCCAAAGCCATGAAAGACAGAGAAACAAACACTAACAAAAATGAAAAGATATCGCTGTCCTCGATAGGCCATGACAACATTTTGTGAGAGAGGAGATCTAAGATACTTAAGTTTGGTTCGAGAGAAGAAGAGAACATGACGATCCCTTGATGAAAGATCATGCAAGTAAGTTTCAAAGAAAAAAAAGGGGAAAAAGAGGAAGTAAAGAGGAGCAGTGCAGTACCCAGGAGGGGGCAAGGATGGAGGAAGGGAGGGGCAGTAACGGCAGCGGAAGGCGAGGAGGAGGAAAGCGAGGCAAAGAAAAGAAAGGGGAAAAAGAGGAAGTAAAGAGGAGCAGTGCAGTACCCAGGAGGGGGCAAGGATGGAGGAAGGGAGGGGCAGTAGCGGCAGCGGAAGGCGAGGAGGAGGAAAGCGAGGACGACGCAGCAGCAGAGGAGCAACCTGATCTTGACGGGACGGAATCTGAGGGGGATCCTCCGGCCGGAGGAGAGGGGCAGGGCGGCCCCTCTCATCGTCGCACAAGCAGAACTCGGCCTTCCCCTTTCTTCATCATTCCATGCGCCTCCTCCTCCCTCTCTATTCCCCTCTTCCCCACCTGCTCGGAAACACGTGCTCACGGCGGCGGGGCGGAGGCAATGTGATGATTCCCGTACGCGGCAATGGTGCCTCGTACGGAAGAATCTCTCTCTCGTTTTGGTGCAGAGACGGGGACGGGGAGAGAGAGAGGCGCGAAAGAAGGGAAAGTGGGATGCCAGGATTAGAAAATACAAGCGGAGAGGTTGCTTCACTCAAAACAACGAGCCAACAAACCGACCGACCGACCGACCGGCCGACGCCAGCAGCGATCGGCTAAAATAGCTTTTCATGTCCCACGTGCGGTTGGCACGCTCCCACGCGTTCCTTTGTCGCTCAAACGTCGCCAGCCTCTGGGAGACAAATCATCGGCGGTTCCTCACCCCTTGCTGCCCCAAATCCAACTTTATCGGCCCGATTCCTTCCATTAACATTAAAATCAAATATATATATATATATATATATATATATATATATATATTTACCGTGCTATTCCTTCCGGGCTCCAAGATGCTCACTGGGTTATCAATTATGATATTGACGGTGAGCGATCAAATAATTTTTTTATCATCTATCATTTTTTATAAAAGCTTCTAAAAATTTTATGATCAAAGCTAATTTCTATGACTATCAGGTATTCAAGTAGTCTTGAACTGGATCTCTGCTCGATCGAGCGTATCTAAGAGTCGACATCTGGTATCCTCTCTTATTGTCTAGCCCATACTCAGTGCTTAAATACTTAGCCACCTCTCGGTCGCAAGACCGATACGATCAACCTCATCTACTCCAGCCATGCCAACCTTTCCACATGTCCTTTACAATGAATATGGCCGATATGGCTCACAAACAAGTTCGTGAAAAATAGTATCTCAGTAAAATTGGCGGCCCAATAGAAAGGGTGCCAATGAAAGAAATTCTAGAAGGCAAGATGCTAACCACATATCAGAATCCATTACACTCGCCATAGGCCACCTCCCTGGCAACCTCTTCATGACCCCATGCAATACTATGAATAGATAAAGGAGATGCTTGGCAAGGTAAGGCTTGGGCTAATCACACTTACGTCCTCACCATCATCGCAACTCATAGCTTCAGAAGTTGTTGCCCATTCCACCTTTCATTTCTAATTTGATCGTTGGAGTGTCCCCACCAGTAATCCCAATCTTAGAACCTTTTACAAGAGTCATCAGTGAACCACCGAGAGCAACATCCACACTTACTGGAAAGGATCAAAGGTAACCCCGATGCCACCGCGACCTCGTGAAAGGTGATCTGATAGCAATAAATACCATCCTAAATATTTTAATTTATATAAATATTTTTAAAAATTAATATTTGTGCATAATCCTTACAAAATATTTATTTTACGCATATACTTTTTTTTACATATACATCCATATCAACTAATACCATTAAAAAATTAATAATTTAAAATTAAAATAATTGAAATACTTTTATGGATAGGTGTATAAAAAAATAAGAATATACATGTAAATAGTAATTTTACAAGAATATTCATGTACATTTAATACTTAGAAGGATATACATGTAAAAAAAAATAATTAAATTTTAATTTATTTTTTTTTGAATTTGGTCAAAGGGCTATTCAATTGCCATCCTTAAAAATGACTTCACAAAATTTTGAAAAAAAATTATAAAAAGCTCAACTTGATCGACCGATTAACATAATCCAAGTTTTTTCAAGAATTTCTCATACAATGTATAATATACATAGTAATCTTGATTTTATACTCTATACGGTATGATATACTTTATACATTTTATAGAGGCATTTTTTATAAGAATTTTTTTAAAAAAATAATAATAAAATTATAAATTCTCATCGTTACATAATAGTCGAATCCATGACTATATCTATTTTATGTAAATATACAAGCAATCCATCTAATATCGAGTTTAAACACTTCTCTCAAAAATATATTATACATTAGAGGAAACATAAACGGTTAAGATCTGTCAATAAATTAAATATATTCATTATTATAATTGTGCATATTAATTTTTCTCTCATTAGAATAAGAAAAGAATTAACAAATCAAGAGAGGTATACTTTAATTTTTTCTTTTTTTTACTTATACCCTTCCAAATATTTAACTTTATATGAATACACTTATAAAATTATTATTTATATATACATTCTTATAATTTTTCTTGTTGCATGCTATACATAAAGATATTTTAATTATTTTATTTTTAAACCATTAATTTTATTTTAACGGATTTAGATGATATAGATACATATTAAATATATATATATAAATAAATATTTTATAAAGATATACATAAAATATTGATTTTAAAAAGGATATTCACGTTGGTTTGGATGTTTAGAAATGTCTCTATGAAAAAAAAAAAAAAAAAAACACCTAACCCCGATCCACGTGCTTTGATCGTTGTCGATTTTTTACGGTTTGGATTAATTGCGTGGACCGAGCCAGATCGGAAAATGGGCCGGGCTGAATTAATCCGGCTTAGTTTCGCTCGGTTAGATAGCGGTGATTATTCTCGGATGAGAAGAAACGGGGACACCCATGCTCCGCAAAATGAAGGCAACCACTTACGTGCGCAAACTTGGCTCATCGGTTTTTAAAAGTCTAGATTCACGCGCTCCCCGAATGCTTTTTCTTGCTGTGAACAGGATGGTTGAAGCTCCAAATTAGATTATTAGATGATTTGGTCGGTGAAGATGGCTCCTTGGGTGACACGTCTCCAATTGCTATTTGTCAATGGCCATGCTGAATGCGAATACATGTCCCTCCCTTCCATCAAACACCTCTCTTTCTGTTTTCAACCTGACGACTGGGAGCTGAGGGTTTGAAGATTAATCCGGGACCCTGCGTACACGGCTAAAAAACCTGCCGATTGGTTAAGTGTCAAATGAGAAACATCTATTGCTGACTTATGAGAACCATATAAAGTTGTTGGTGAAAATATCATCTAGGTTTTGCTGTGATGCTTGCATATTATTTTTTTAATAAAACATAATAAATTATCCTAATTTTGATCATGACTTTATCTATATTATATAATAATAATAATAATAATTTTTTTTTAAAAAAAAATAATTATAATAGCAATAAATAAATTATAAGTATTATAATATATATATATATATATATATATAGTAATAAACTATTATTTTGTTGGAACTGTAACTGTTATAGTAATATGCTTTTTTTTGATTTGTGGTATGATGACTATCATATTATTTTATAATTTTGGTAAAAGAATATCAAATTATTATTCATTATTATAACAATATTACTATAGCTATTACATTACTTTTAAGTAATTTAATAATAAAAATCAGATATATTATCATTATTATAAATATAGATTCATAATTTATAGTATTTTAATAACTAATAAGTATCATACAATAGTTACTGTAATATAATAATGATTAATTTTATAATATCCATATTATAATAGGGACAGTTATGATATGTAATGATAATTAAAAGTATAATAAATAATAGCTATTATTCAATGATCATCATAAATTATAAGAATGAATCTCATGATAATATAATATTACAATTTATTATTATATCATTATCACAATAACTCATCTATATACTTATATAAATAACTGATACATATTTAACATATCAAAATTATACAATATAAAATTTTATTGGTCGGAGAGTTGTAAAGGTTATTTTCTTTTTGAGGTTTGCTTGTTATTGTAACAAAATCTTCATATAACTCGGAATGTAAGCTTGAGAGTTTAGGTGAAAAATCTTCTAAGCTTACCTTGTAGCCTGGCCAACTACTTAATTAGCTTTCCCTGGCACGTGCATAACTTAAAGTAGAACGGTCCTTTGATTGAAGTAGTACATAGAATTTCGACGAATAGGTGGCAAAACTCTTATGCACTTCCGCTTTCTTTAAGCATGTAATAGATAGAGGACAAAGTTGCCTTCAAAAAATAATATGAATGACAAAAATAATGATTTGGTTGAAAAATCTTTAATAAGTTGGTTTGTTTATTTTCTTACAAATCGATCAATCGTAGGATCTAATCTAAATATTTACATAACTCGGCCATTCTATGTCATATCATAGAAGTTGGCCCAGCATGTAGCTTAGTTGGGCAAATTTCATTCGATCATGAGTGTGATCATGCTAGGGCTGATATTTGAGGCCTGACTAAATCACAACTAGCTTCGACTGATCATAAAATAGATAGGTGCAACCTAGATACCCTGAAATTAAAATAAGATAGTAATTAATTAGTAAGTAACCACCTAATTGTTGTTGTCCAACGAATGGATCGAGTTGGGTTCGAGCCTAGCTCTCAAAATACCATGTCATCTAGTTGGGCTTGGGAATAGCTTGGCCTTTAGGCTTGCATCCTAAATTCAAGCCTGCTACTTCGTATATTGGATTTTTCGGATAGGCTCTTAGGTTGTTTGCTTTTCTATTTTTTTTTTGGATCATAGCCTTAATTGGCAAGAACAGAGCTGCGAAGAAGAAGGGCGTCGATGTGGAGTAGTGGCACATTGGGATGGAAGGAGCTAGAGGGGAAAGTGGAGGATAAGAGGAAGGGGTTAGAGGGGGATGGGGACTTGGGGTTGGAAGAGAAGGTGGAGAGTGCTGGTGGGGGATCAAGATGGGAAGGATCGAAGGAGGGAGGGGAGGTTATGGTGGGGTTAGGCGAGGAGGAGGAGGAGGAGGAGGAAGAAGAGGAGAGGAAGGTGGGGGGAGGGAAGGGGGTTTGTAGGAAATTGAGATAGGAGGGGTTGGGATAGGGGAGGGGGGCCATGATGGGATCAGGGGAAGGGGCGAGCAAAATGGGCGGAGGGAGGGTAGAGTGGAAGTTGTAGTTGGCGTTGAAGTTGAAATTGATAGCTATGAGAATATAAAGTGTGAGGGCTCGGGGAGTTGTCGATGTTGTTATATAATTCCGGCTCGAGATCGGAGAAGCGGTCAATTGATGGGCATCATTGCTGGAAAGATCCGTAAAAAAGTTTTTGAGTAGAGTTGGCTCTGACGAGGACTTTCCGATGCTCAAGTTAGAGTTTTGGAATAGAAAGGAAATAATGAGTAAAAAAAATTACCTACTTTGGTCCTTGGGGCTCTGGCTATTTATAGGAGATGGTTGAAGAATTATGCAATTACTTGGTCATGCTATTATGGATACGAGATTGTAGCCCTTACCCACTCCTGTGCAGGGTGAAAACCATTGCCGTTGAGCTTATCCATTGGAATGTCCATTTTTACATGATCGGCCGTTTAAAATTGCGGAGACCGGTCACGTGACAGGGAGTCCCGTGTCAAGAAAAAGAGACTGATAGTAGCCAAGTGTAGATATGCTTTGGCATGGCTGATAGGTCAGCAGATGGTTCGGCCTATCCAAAGGTTGCATTATGATGATGGATCTGAGGCATTAGACATATTTTCATAACACTTGCCTCCTAGTCCCGAGTCTAATCTAGAAAGAGATCGGATGAAGGGAGTACTGCTAACATCATGTCTTGGATTCAAAATATTTGCTCACAGCTTCTCGTACGACATCATTGTATCATTTAATGTAGGTGGTGCTTAGATGACACCTGTAGTTGGCTATTAAGAGAATTGATGTGACCAGATGTGATCGATTAGCTAGCCTAGATTGCTAGATTTTTTAGAAATTCCAAACCAATGATACTACCTTTTTGTCTTCTCTCTCCCCTCCCTTTTTAAATTTGTCCTTCCTTTTTAAATATGTCTGGAGAGCTCCTTGTCTTCTTTAGCAAGATCTCTAGTTTGCTTTTGCTGCATTCTTAAGGTAAGATGAAACCATAAGACCTTCAAGCACTTGAAAGGATAGCTTGAAGAAAGTAGGCTAAGTCATCAACATCGGCACCAACAATGGACCTCCTGACTCTGGCTAGTGGCGGCATCAATCCCTAGGTGCTCCAGCCTGCATTCCGATCACTGCAAATAGAGATACTGGTACACCGATCATGCAAGCACCGACTCCAATAGATGTTGAAGTCAGCCCACCAGCAGAAGCTCCAACAGGTGCCATGGACGTGACCGGTTCACTAGAGAAGGCTTTGATGGAGACCGCGGATGTCGTTAGCCTAGCAGAGCAATCCTTGATGGAGACGATAGTAATCATCGATTCATCGGAGAGGGCTCAAGTAATGGATGCGACCGATCTCATGGTGACCTCGATAGAAGCAATAGAGGCCAAGAGTCCACTAATGCAGGTTGCAATAGAGACAATGGAGCTTGAAAGCATCTTTCCATCGGTGACCACTTTTACCAGTGCTTTGCAACCAACACTCCTTACCAGTCACATGCTAAAATACTTCAACACCATTGTGGAACACCTTAGGGGTTTCCTCCCACCGGCTAGTAGGCAATGACTAGTGGGACAAAATATAGAGAGGCAAATAACATATACCCTGGAGTCATATGCATGGGTAAGAACTTCCCGCATTCTTTGCACTTTCTACCATATTTTGCTTGACACACATCCATTTGAAATTTGTGTATTTAAGGCACTACTTGGCCTGCCTTACCAATTATGCCTTAGAGGCCATAGCGTAGGAGCTAGCTATGACAAAGGAAAGGGCGGATTGGTTGGAATACGCTTTGGTGCGAGAGAAGTCTGCCGATACCAAATTGGTCAAGGAGATCAATTCTCTTGAAGAAGCTCTTCAGGAAGCCCAAGAAAAAATTGACCATCGAGATACTATGATTTAGAGGGTAGAAGAAATAACTAGGGACATCGAGCGATGGGCAATTCAGGCAAAGAAGGATTGCTTGTGGGCTCAAGATGAAGTAAAGTGTCCGAGGAAGGCACTAGAAAAGGAAAAAGGGAAGAAGTGTCGAGATAAGTGTCGAGATATCGCTCCTGCCAAAGCTCATTCTTCATGAAACACCTCCACCAGAAGAGCAGGTGCCTCAGCTAAAAAGGCAAAAGCCTTAACGAGGCAAATCAATAGGGTGAACACCTCAAATGAGGAAAGAGTTTGCTACAAAGATGCCTCGAACAACCGAGGAACTGCCCACACCTCAGTCCGAGCTTCAGGAGATGACCCAAAGAGTGAAGCACTTAGAGAAATGACTGAAAGAGGGAGAAAATCATAGAATGTATCTTTACCGCCAACCCGTTGATCAAGAGAACCTAGCTCAAGTTGGGGAAAAAAACATATCCCATTTGGAGAAAAAAAGGGGTCAAAGTTATAGCTCAAGCCTACAAAATTGCTTTTCTTTGCAGGTTTTGAAAGATGCAAATTGATGGCTCAGGCCTTCCTCCATAATGATAGCATTGAATCCTTGCACGTCGATCTTCCAAATAAAAGTTTAAAGGCCATGGGGGATGATGGCATTGGTATATTTGCGAAAATGTCATGGTCGCTTGCTTTTCCATCTAAGGTGAGTGTTGCCTATCAAACTGATGAAGATGAAGCTAGGGACTCCTTGAGATTGCCATGAGGCAAACTACTTCTAGGCATGAACCCCTTTTTCTTCCTTTTCTATAATTAGCCTTCTTGTAATAAAGTTTTCATTCAATAAAAAGTTGATTTCTTTAAAAATCTTTATATCTTAATGTGTTATGGACTATGAAGGTGACGAGGACATTGCCCAACACAGATCCTGATGTACATATATGAGCAGACATTTATATTTTTATTTTATTTGAATATATTAGGATTGAAAGTATTATTTTTATTTTTATTATTCTTGTATCCAGATCATGCACGGATATCAAAGCATGAATAGTGGATTAGTATAGAGTATGTTTTTAGATTAGGCTAATTATTTCAATTTGATTTGAGTCTTAGTATACTAGTTTGTCCGGTCTCTAATTTGTTGGAAAGTCCTAGAATTTTGGTCTCCAATTTATAAAGGACTAGAATCTATATAAAGAATCCCATGTATCAATTGAAGTATCGATATATATTAAAAAAAAAAATTTGTTTCCTGACTCCCCTTTTTTTTTTCTCTTCTTCTTCCTCTCTTCTACTCCTTCCTCTCCTCCCTCTCTTCTTCTCAGATTACTTATCCCTCTACCAATTCAAAACTCCCGAGCCCGGTAATAACCATTGTCAAGCATCCACTTCTGGCCTCCCCTGTTTTAACCCATTTCCACCAAACAAACATCGAACGAGCCCACCATACCATCATCGATCTCGTCGGAGGCCAGCCGCCCATCCCTCTGACCTCACCGCCGAGTCCCCGAGTCCACCGCCACCCTCCTGATCGGGGAGGTCCTCACCCGAACCGACAATGATCGATCCCTGACGGACACCGGCAGCCCCAAATCGTTCAACTGCCGTCGCCCAATTCCGCCCGACCTTCCCATCTTCCGGACCGCCAGCCATTGGCGGAAACCCATCCCCAGAGCTAACAAGCGGCGCCGTCGCCCGTGAAAAACTCGCTGGTTTTCCCCCTACGGGGTTCCTTATTTCGGCACGGACGTGAAGGCATAAGGGCTTTCACGAACGTGAAAGCAATCTCGACCTCCTGTTGCCGACTTTAGGCTAAAGCAGGAGGGAAGGGAAAAAAAAAGAGAGTTTTAAATCTTACAATTTGGGCTACACCTGAGACATCCCGAGCAACCCGATTAACGCATCCTAATCTGCACTTAATTCAAAGCGATCCCGAAGCCCTGCTCCAACTCATAAAATTGGATTTATCAGACTGAATATAAAATTATTTTATTTAGAAAATCTTGGCTGCGTATGTTATTGTTGGG
The DNA here is from genome assembly GCA_021397845.1 of Areca catechu. Taxonomy (NCBI): domain Eukaryota; kingdom Viridiplantae; phylum Streptophyta; class Magnoliopsida; order Arecales; family Arecaceae; genus Areca; species Areca catechu. The sequence goes on along the minus strand of CM038050.1, from coordinate 188,923,493 downwards.
TTGGCCAGCTCACACCCTCTTGGTTCCTCTGGATAGGAGGTTTGGGCCCACAGGTTTGTGGATGCCACTGGTATGGTGAGGTTGGTGCCATGTCAACGCTCCTTGGTCGGTGTTGCGGTGCTCGTCCCCAAGCGAGAGCCGACTCGGGTTTGTGGGTGCCACTGGTAAGGTGAGGCTGGTGCCACGTCAATGCTCCTTGGTCGGTGTTGCGGTGTCGTCCCCAGGCGAGAGTCGGCTCGATGATAGTACGCTGGGTTGGTACTGCGGTGCTCGGTGGGGGTGTCGACTCGTGCGTCCGGGGTTGCTGCGCTGCCTACTTAAGAAAGATAAACTACTACTTCTAAATAGGGAGCTTTCTTTTGGATAGTTGGTTGGGGCGTCGATCCTAGAGTTGGTATCAGAGCTGAGGTCATGGGTTCGAGTCCCCATACAGGCAAAATTCTCGAGGGATTGTTGGGTGGGCCAGCTCTGGGCCCACGGGTTTGTGCGTGCCACTGGTAAGGTTAGGCTGGTGCCACATCAACACCCCTTGGTTGGTGCTGCGGTGCTCATCCCCAGGCGAGAGCCGGCTCGATGATAGTAAGCTAAGTTGGTACTGCGGTGCTCGGCGGGGGGGTCGACTTGTGCGTCCGGGATTGCTGCGCTGCCTACTTAAGAAAGATAAACCACCACTTCTAAATAGGGAGCTTCCTTTTGGATAGTTGGTTGGGGCGTCGATCCTAGAGTTATTTTTGGTATTCCAGGTCTAAAGACTTTATCGGACTCGCCATCCAACCGGAATCTCGGCCCGACTTGGTCAACACCTTCTTTTCTAGTTTCGACCATGATCTGATATGTGAGCATCCTTTTTCCACTTAAAATATTTAAATTGATATTGATAGTAAGTTTTTTTCTTTAGTTTTATTAGATTAATATATTAATTGATTGTGCTTAGTCTAAACTTACGGGTAGTTTTTCAATTGCCCACGATCCTGATTTCTTTTAAATCTAGGATTTTTAGTATTGCTTGTAGTTATTTAAAAAATTCGATTATAGCTTAATCCCTTACGTATTAAGAAAATCATAATTAGCTAGTTTTGTTTTATAGTTTTGGATTGCTGATAATTTGAAATAATGATAATAATAATAATAATCTACATTACATCCCTAGATCATATCGTCTCATATCAATTTTTGGTATCATAGCACAATTTAATTTAGATTAAGCACATTTACATTGCATTTAATTAAAAAAATTAAAAAAATTGCATATCTCAGCATTTAGCAAACCCTGCACATCCTTTACTATTTTAAAAAGTTCCATTCGTATGAAATCCTAAAAATTATAAAATATACTTTGTTAGAAAATAGACTCATAGCCGAACAAATCTACGGTTGTGGATTTCTAAATCTGCTTCAGAATTCATACCAAATTTTGAGTTTAACTCTTGACCTCTATTCTAATATTTTGCAACCTAGAATTTTGAGCAACCTCTGTTTAAACCTAAAGTCCCGTTTCTAGGAGAGTCAAATAATTACAAAATCAGTGTCTCTAGAAACTAGACTCAAATTGAAAAATTTCTACATGCACAAATTTGAAAAACTGCTTTAATATTTGTACCAGTTTGATCAAGAACTTCTGATTGTGCATGCAAAAAACTGCAATCTGTAGAATTGTGCCGCACCTGTTCTGTTAACAATTCTCATTGATAGAATTATCAAAAAATCATAAAATCTGTAGATCAAACTTTGTTGGAAAATCTTTGAATCAAATTTTAGATTGATACCAGTTTCTGGAAAAGACTAGTCATTATATTTAGAAAATTTAATAAAGAGCTTGGTTGTGATTCTTGTAGCGATCTTTGCATGACCACTGGTCAGGAGTAAAATACCATCCTGAATCCTTAGAGTCAGATAATAAGATGGATCCAAATTAATTAGCTGCATCCGTACAAGTCCTTAATAAGAAACTTGACAATTTGACTAGTATTTATCACGAGTATGGATTGAGAATAGAAAACCTGAAAGAAAATCAAGTCAATAATCCACAAATTAGGAATACACCCCTAGACCCCTAGCACAACGAGATATCCAAAATGTTAATGGAGATAGAAATCGGGTAATTCGATATCAACAAGATTTTGTTGAACAAGATGAACGGATTTTACGTAGTGTTAAGGTTGAAGCCCTGAGTTTTGTTGGTCGATTGGATCCTAAAGAGTATATTGATTGGGAAGCAGATATGTAAACTATTTTGAATGGTATGATATATATGAAGAAAAAAAATTAGATTTGCTAAAATGAGATTATTAGGACAAGCTAAAATATATTGGAGTAACATTGAAGGATTTGCCATGCATGGAAGACATGAACCTATTAGGACTTGGATTGAAATGAAAGATAGATTGCATGAAAAGTACCTACCCCCTTCCTACCATTAACGTCTCTTTGATCAGTGGCAATGACTGATCCAAGGCAATAGACCTGTTAGTGAATACATCTCTAAATTTGATGAATATCTTATGAGATGTAATATGACTGAAGATCCTTTTGTCACTCTATCTCAATTTAGAGCTGGATTAAGAGATGAAATTCGGAGTGAACTCTTTATGCGAGAAGTTTATAATCTAGAGCAAGCTTATTAAATAGCTCAAGACTATGAAAGATTTCATAGGACATCAACAACCCATCGAACTGAATCTCGAAACCTAAAATTTTAGGACCTAGACCCAGTAATAATTAGGCCCCTACTAGTCGTACACCGCAAACAGCACCACCATATAAGAAGGACGAGAAAGGAAAAGCTATTGCAAGAGAGGTTTACCAGACTAGTAGTTCTAGAATTCAATGTTTTAAATGTAACGAGCTAAGTCACTATGCGAGTCAATATCCCTCAAGAGCTTTATACATCGAGGAGCTTGAAGTAGAAAATGTTAAGAATGAACTTGAGGAAGAAATTTATATTGCTGATCCAGAGTTAGCAGATACCTATGAAAAATATGATACTACCTAGGAGGAACCTAAACCATTGCTTACATCAGAAAATAGACTTGGAGTGGTTAGGAGTATACTCACCCAGCCTAAAGCAAGTGAAGATTGGCGTCGAACATCTATTTTCCAAACCTTTATTGATCAGGATGATAAGGTATGTAAAGTAATTATCGATAGTGGTAGTTGTATCAATGTGATTTCCACAGATGTTTTGAAATGTCTAGGTTTAATATCTATAGACCACCCGAATCCATACAAAATTGCCTGGATAGACACATCATCAATTCCAATTAGGCATAAATGTCTGGTACCTATTAAATTCCAATCTTATCAGGATAAAGTTTGGTGTGATGCCAATAGAAGTTGGAAGTATTATACTAGGAAGACCTTGGTTGTTTGACCAAGATGTAACACTCTATGGACGATCAAATTTATGTACTTTTGAGAATAAAGGAAAAAAAGATTACAATATATCCTTCACCTCCTAGAGTTATTAAAAAGAATAGAGCTAATGATAAAAAGGATGATAAACTTAATAAGAGCCTATACTTAGTTAGCACTAGAGAAACTGAAAAAGAATTGAATAAGGGCTCTTTAATGGGGACGAAGCTAAAATTTTCATATCAAATTGATGGACAAGCTCAAATTGTAAATAAAAGTTTGGGTAATCTTCTTCGTTGTGTAATTAAAGAATATAATAAAAATTGGGACTTATTACTATATAGAGCTGAATTTGTCTATAATAGTTATGTTAATAGGATAATAGGAATGAGTCCTTTTGAAGTAGTATATGGTCTTTAACCTAAGAAACCAATTGACCTCATTCAATTACCTATGCATGTTAGGATATCTGAATCAGTCGAATCATTTGCACAGCATGTAAAAGATTTGCACAAAAAAATTATTAATAAAATTAATGTCAACAACCAGATCTATAAATAATTAGCTGATTCATACAGACGAGCTTATGATTTTACAGTAGGGGATTATGTTATGATACGGATTAGACCAGAGCAGTTTTTCTCTGGAACCATTAAAAAACTACATGCTCGAGGAGCAAGCCCTTTTAAGATCTTAAAGAAACTGAGATCAAATGCATATATTATGGATCTACCATATGATTATGGCATTAGAACTATATTTGATGATTCAGATCTAATAAAATATAAAGAACCAATATCAATACCCAATGATCCTTTTGAGCCTAACTCCTTTGATGAGAGTGATCCCCCGCTCGAGTGTCCATGACCATGAGTTTCTCGAAGACATGATCGGATTGAGAAGATTCTGGACGAGCAGGTCATTTCTATCAGGAGTCGTGGATATCAGAGATATGTGGTGAGATGGTAAGGCCACCCTGAGTCTGAGGACACATGGATTACCTGAGAAGAGCTGCAGTGGAATGATCCAGATATTCTTGAGCATTACTAGAGCAATATGAAGCCTGACTCGATGAAGTCGAGTTCTCCCTATCCCAAAAAAATGATGAGGACATCGTCAAGCATAGATCCTAATGCACATATTTGAGCAGACATTTATATTTTTATTTTATTTGGATGTATTGGGATTGGAAATATTATTTTTATTTTTATTATTCTTGTATCCAGATCATGCATGGATCTTAGAGCATAAATAGTGGATTAGTATGGAGTATATTTTTAGATTAGGCTAATTATTTTAGTTTGATTTGAGTCTTAGTATACTAGTTTGTCTAGTCTCCAATTTGTTGGAGAGTCCCAGAGTTTTGGTCTCCAATTCATTAAGGACCAGGGTCTATATAAAGGAGTCCCATGTATTAATTGAAGCTTCGACATATATTGAATAAGGAATTTTGTTTCCAAACTCCCCTCTTTTTCCTATCTTCTTCTTCCTCTCTTCTTCTCCTTCTTCCTCTCCTCTCTCTCTTCTTCTAAGATTACTTATCTCTCTGCCAATTCAAAACTCCTGAGCCCGGTAATAACCATCGTCAAGCATCCACTTCCGGCCTCCCCTATTTTAACCCATCTCCACCAAACAAACACCGACCAAGCCCACCATCCCATCACTAATCTCGCCGGAGGCCAGCCACCCATCCCTCCGACCTCACCACCGAGTCCTCGAGTCCGCCGCCAACCTCCCAACTTGAGAGGTCCTCGCCCGAACCGACAACGACCGGTCCCTAACGGACACCCACCATCCCAAATCGTTCCATTGTCACCGCCCAACCTTCCCATCTTCCGGACCGTCGGCCACTGGTAGAAACCCATCCCCAGAGCCGCCGAGCCACTACAGTGCCATCGCCGGTGGAAGCCTTTCTGATTTTCCCTGCCTGTCGGTTCCTTATTTCGGCATGAACGTGAAGGCACAAGGGCTTTCACGAACGTGAAAGCAGTCTCGACCTCCTGTTGTTGACTTTAGGCTAAAGCAAGAGGGAAGGAAAAAAAAGAGGGTTTTAAATCTTACAATTTGGGCTTCACCTGAGACATCCCGAGCAACCCGATCAACGTGTCCTGATCTGCACATAATTCAAAGCGATCCCGAAGCCCTGCTCCAATTCATAAAATTGGATTTATCGGACTGGATCTAAATCTATTTTATTTGAAAAATCTTGACTGCGTATGTTATTTTTGGTATTCCAGATCTAAAGACTTTATCGGACTCGCCATCCAACTGGAATCTTGGCCCAACTTGGTCAACGCCTTCTTTTCTAGTTTCGACCACAATTTGATCTGTGAGCATCCTTTTTCCACTTAAAATATTTAAATTGATATTGGTAGTGAGTTTTTTTTGTTTTATTAGATTAATATATTAATTGATTGTATTTAGTCTAAACTTATGGGTAGTTTCTTAATTGTCCACAATCCTGATTTCTTTTAGATCTAGGTTTTTATTATTGCTTGTAGTTATTAAAAAAAATCCGATTATAGCTTAATCATTTCCGTATTAAGAAAATCATAAATAGCTAGTTTTTTTTTATAGTTTTGGATTGATGATAATTTAAAAAAATGATAAAAAAATAATAATAATCTACATTGCATCCCTAGATCATATCGTCCCGCATTAGAAGGATGCACTGACTAAGCTACTTTCAACTGAATTTATCATATGGAATGATCTATTCGCCATAGCTTGCATCATGTTTGAATCAAAGCCATAACTGAACTAATCTAAGAGATAATCTAAGGTACAAACCAAGTCATCCATAGGTTTTGAAATAAATCCAACCCAAAATCTGAAGTAGAAGTAGTATGAGACTTTGAGATATCATCTAAAGTAAATCCAACCCAAAATCTGAAGTAGAAGTAGTATGAGACTTTGAGATATCATCTAAAGTTGTTGGATAAAATAACTTGACCCAAAATCTGATCCAATATTTTAATAAATTCCTTCAAAATATTTGTGTACTTCTAACAAGAGGAAATTAGAATTTGAACCACTTTCGTATACTTTTATGTGACGAGTACTCTAATACGCTACTTCAAAGATAGTGCAAAGCATGATTTGCCTGCTACTAGCATTACTGCCATATCATCTGCAGTAATCGTACTCAATAGAGAAATGCCATGTGTTATTGAAGTGCACCTTTTTTCTATCTTTTGTAATTAATTCAACAGGAGATGGATGGGAGAAGACATGACGCCAGGGTGCCTCAAGCTTTGGTTCTATTTGAACTCTAGATAGGGCGATGCTTCGAATGTTAGGGCATTTCAATCATTTCCATTGTTTTTTCTACTACAGAGTCCTTGTTTCCTCTCATTTCCTTCTTGCAGCCATCTTTTTCTCTTCAAGCTTTCTTACATTTTCTTACTTTTCAATAGCCAGGATGAACACCTCTAAGGAGTCAATAGCTCCAGCGATGCTCATTTCAAAGGCTGAGGAGGAGGAATTCGACTTTGCCCCGATGAACTTCCGATCTAAACTCTCGAATATAGATATGGTTAAATTCCATGAGGAGTTATCCAGATCCTTCCGAGATTTCAACTGGAGGTTCCAAGGTTGGATAGTCGAATCCGTCTACCTCCCCCAGGCTAGATAAGCCTCTATGAGGAAGGCTTTTAGGCTGGGATGAGGCTCCCCCTCCATCCCTTTTTTATTACTCTCAATTTTTGGATATGTTACTAAGTTTGATAATCCCGAACTCATGATGGCATATCTACGGTTTCACCATGGTATTCATCTTGGTTGGGTTCAGCCAAGCGTCAAGTGATAACTGAATTCTCAGTTGGCTTTACAACTAACGCCTACTTTGCTTCGTCAATGTGCATATACAATTAGAAATATAATAGCCTTTAGATGATCTAAATAGGTCACTAAAAATCCGATCAACTAGTCTACTTTTTTACTCGCTACATTCATTAGTAAATACTTGCCAACTTTTATTATCTTTTCTAGTCTATTTTGCTTTAAATTTTTTTTCTTGATATATGATTTATTTAAGTAAGAATCTTTTTAAAAATCTTAAAAGATTTTTTCAAAAATTTTCAAAAAAATCTTTAAAAAATCTTCCCTACCCCCTAAATTAAATATCGTTGTCCTTGATGGTATAAATAACTTAATGAATTAAACACAAACCATAAGAACAAAAAAAAAATGAATAGGTATAGAAGTGACCTAAAAAGAGAAGCTCATCATCAATGTAAGGACTGCAATATTTTTTTAAGAGCATAAAAATATATATTGGGTTGCCACCCAACAAGCACTAAATTTATTGTTTTCATTCGGACTTTATTAAAACTATTCTTAAGAAATTGGGTTGCCTCCTAACAAGCACTAAATTTAACATCTTTAGCTAGATACTATGAGGGAGTCTTATTTATATCAAACTTGGTAGCATCCCTCAAGATCTCAAAAGGACAGGACTAATCAGAAGGCCTTATCATCATAGTAGAAAAATATTTGTAGAGTATTATATAATGGTTAGCTCGACTCAAAAAAGTATACCGAGCAAGCATACTATACCAGAATTTAAAAATATTATTATAATTTGTATGATAATTAGGAAGGGACTGTGTTTGTTGGACTGAAATTGGAGGTGGTAGTTTAGGAATTTCTTCAATTATAGGTTGATCTACCTGGTGTGGCGAGATCGCTGACGTGGATAGCTGACAGGCGCCACATTAAGGGAGGCCGCCACGGTGGATGCCAAAGCGACGCCCTAACCCGGATACTTTGCCGAGCTGAGTTGAGCTCCTACAAGGCCACGAACCGAGCTCCGTCCTCTGCCAGGTCGTGCATGCGAGCTCGGGATGCCTAGGCCGGAGCCATCCTCCGCCAGGTCATGCCTGCGAGCTCGGGACGCCTAGGCCAGAGCCGTCCTCCGCCCTCTAGAGCGAGACCCTCGGAGGCTAGTGCCTAGCGGTCGAGGTCAAGCTCAGCGCTCACCCGTCGATGTGGAGCCTCTCCGAGCGCGCGCCCTCTGGATCGGGTCCGTCCTCCGCCCTCCAGAGAGAGACCCTCAGAGGCTAGTGCCCTGTGGTCAAGGTCGAGCTCAGCGCTCACCCGCCGATGTGGAGCCTCTCCGAGCGCACACCCTCTGGACCGGGTCCATCCTCCGCCCTCCAGAGCGAGACCCTCGGAGGCTAGTGCCCTACGGTCGAGGTCGAGCTCAACGCTCACCCGTCGATGTGGAGCCTCTCCAAGCGGGCGCCCTCTGGACCGGGTCCGTCCTCCGCCCTCCAAAGCGAGACCCTCGGAGGCTAGTGCCTTGTGGTCGAGGTCGAGCTCAGCGCTCACCCATCGATGTGGAGCCTCTCCGAGCGCACGCCCTCTAGACCGGGCCTGCACTCTCCCCTCCTCCACCAAGGTGACTGCACAAGCTTGGAGTGCTCAGACCGGAGCAAGCCCTGCCATCCCAGGACACCGGCGAGCCGCCCGAGGACTACGAAACGGCGCCCCCCCATGCTGCCATAACTACATGTCCGACCGTACTTCCAGGGGATGGGCCAGCCAGAGAGCACGCACCCCTAGGACGGCGACCCCCGGATCGAGGCTCTGCCAAGCTTCCCGGAATGGAGCGACCGGAGAGGATGTCAAAAGGAATAGAAGCTTCTCCTACCACCTGTCAGGAAAGGCGTCCCGTCCACGGCACAGAATCCTGCCGCACGTGCCTGCCAACCCAGCGAGAATCTCGAGACAAACTCCAAACGGCCAATTTTCAACTACAAAGAATAATCGGCACCCCCGAGAGGGGGAGGTAACACACTAGTAACAACACAGTAACCACGATCCACCACCAACACAAGTGCAAGCTCGATAAAGAGGGCAAAGCGCCACCACCAACACCATAGTAAAGGGAAAACAAGGGAAACAAGGAAAAGTGGAGGAACAGGGAACCCCTCTGTCCCCGCCATCAATCTCCCCCTGCTACGTTTTTGCCTACACACATCTTTCACTCCTCCTAGTACGGAGTCCATCAAGAGGGGCCCGACCAAGAGGATCTGTTTCTCTGGATCGTCACTGACTTGATCGTCGGAGTGCCCCCGCCAGAAATCCCAGCCTAGGTCACTAATCCCTGTTTCATAGGTCCAGGAGCAGAGGACCGGCAGGCAGCAAGAGGAGCGCACTCCGGCACCGGTAGCAGCTACGGGCCACGATGGTCTTGGCGGCAACACTACCCTACTCCCTTTCTCGGATATGATATATTTGGGCATCACCTCTTCCTGATTTGTAACGTGGCACTTTATCCAAATTAACATTAGATCTATCTTCAAACATCGTTTTAATATCATGAAAAGATTTTGGGAGCAGTCCTTGAGATTAGTGCTGAATATAGAGTAATCAATTATAAAATGTTCAAAATCATGATCCCTCATTTTGGTGATATCTCATCCAATAGCTTCTTTATGTACTTGTAGAATACTACTAGGTTAGATTTCCTGATTAAAGATTGCTAGTAAAGTATCAATGGATGTATCAGGAAGTAGCTTCACCTCTAAAGCAAATGGTGATTCTAATAATAGAGCTATTGGAGGGCTAGATGTTAGCTTATGCTTTTCAATCTCTTGTGGGGTGATTTCGAAGAATGTTGTTTCTACTAAATTATTCACTTTAGCACTATACCCATCTATATTAAAATCATCATCTCGAAATGAGCCAGACATGGATCTATTAAATCTTGAGAGAGAACTGTGGAGATAGCTTCTTCTATTATGTTATGCATTTATAGTTCGTGGGAAGGCTCAACTAATTCCATCATTGCATCTATTTATTCTCCCATCCCTTTAAAAAAAGTGGATAATTCCAAGGTACTTGAGAATGGAACTTTAGATAAGTGGGGTAATGATGAAATTAGTTCTACCCACCAGTCTAATTGCTTCGTATATATTTCTAAATTAGTCTCTGTCTTAGTCAAATTATCTATATTGATCTTTATGGTTATGCAAAGTTGCTCTAAAACTAGTTCATTCCCTAGAATTAGATTTAATTGTTTAGAAAAAAATTGAGGGTCATTAAAATTTTAAGCTAGGTATGGTCCCTCTGGGTTACTTCGGGCTAACTAGGAAGCTTACCTCCCTCTTCTATATTAAGTTTGATTAATAGTTGGTTAGTTTGATCTATTAACTCATCAATAGATTGCTATTGGGTCATGATTATTTGTTGAAAGTGAGTGAACCAATTGTAATCTGGATTGGTCTGTTGATGAAGTGGGTATGATGGCTGATATAATGCTTCCAAAACATTCTCTTCAAAAGATGGGCTATAAATAGTTGGAGAAGGTTCATAATATGGGTAGGGCATATCATAGTAGGGTGCATCTATAAACTAAGATTTTTATGATGTCAAGGTAACCACTGGGTGTGGTTGTCACAAAAAATCTAGTTGAGCCCTCTAGCATGGATTGTAGGTGTTAAAGTCTAGATTATTTCCTGGTCTATAGACCATTTGGATTTAATCTTGATAAACTTAGTTATACATAGATCCAGAAAATTAGCATGCTACTAGGCATTCACTCATAAAATGAGTGAGGCTCGAACAAGGTTGCTGTGCAAGAAGAAAGGGTAGAGAGGAAGAGAATCTGATGTCTAATTAGCAATTTAGATGATTTAGTTTATGAGATAACTCAACTAATCTACTATTGAGATCTAAGTTCCTATACTGCTCTAATTTATTGAATCATTCTAATTATTTGGATATACAATAAAAATCTTAGATTAAAACAATCCTTCTTCTATATTATTTTAATATTATATTATTTTTTAGATGAGAGAAAAAATGAAGAAAGAAGAAAGAGAGAGGAGTTCCAAAGATGAGAGCTTAAGGAGCCCTAGGGCTAAGAGTGAGAGAAAAGAATTAATTATTTATGGTTTGATGTTAGTTATAATTAAGTTAACATGAAATTGACTCTCTATCACATGGTTAACCTAAATCTAGATAGCTCCTAACTGCCAAAGCCTCCTTAAAGCCCTCCAAGTCAGAAACAACCAATCAACTGGCCAGGTAAGGATAAGATCAGTGGGAATCCCCTTGTTGCTTTCTTTAAATACTAATTAGTTAGCTAGGTTAGTCAATAGAATCAATTAAAAACCATCTTTATTCAAGGCTACATTAATCTTGAATTCCTTTCCTAGATACCAGTTAACCAGCTAATCTTGATCCGGTTCAACTCTTCTAGGTGCCTTGTCTTAGTGAGCTCGAGTTCTTTAGGGGATGGTGTTTAGTTAATTTTAATTAAAAGGTTTAGATATGCTAGATGCGGGATGATGATTTGTGGACTAAGAAAGGATGATCAAATCCCCACCTTATGTTGTTGATGGATATTGCCTTTAAGTTATTTTATGAAAATATACAATGCAAAACGAAAAAAGATGTCTAAAATAAGTAATAAGTTTTTAAAGTTTAATTAGTTTTTTTTTAATTTTATAAAGTGTTTTATGATACTTTTATTTTCTTTTTATCTTATTAAATAAGATGTAGGTTTTAAGGTTGGTTTAGAAAAAAAAAAAAGGTTAGGCATATAAAGTAACTAGAGATCCTATAATTAAAGCAAAAAATTAAATATACTTTTTAATATAATAAATAAAAAGTTAAGTATTTTTTAAAATTAATTAAAAAAGCTAATTAAAAGAGAGTAATTCAAAAAATAAATCTAACCAGAAAAAATTTTAGGTTGTTTTAAAAAGGAGACTAATCAAAAGAAACAAAAAAAAGATTTTTTTCATTAATTTGAAAAGGAAGAAACTAATTAAAATTAACTAATAAGAAAGAAAATTAATTTAGGGTTAAGATTGATCTCGCTAAAACTGTAGAACTTTTTTTTTTTTTCTTTTTCTATAAAAAAATAAAAACAAGAAAACAAGAAAAGTTAGTAAACTATTTTACACAAAATCAAAGAAATAACAAACTTTAACGTTTGTGCCTTTTTCGGTAACGGTGCCAAAAACTTGATAAGATCACAATATTGTTATAGGACACTGCAGCTATCAGTTTAATTTTTGACTTGTAAAAACTTAAAAATTCGAGCAAGCGGAGAGTCGGATCGAATCCACGGAGAAGGCTATATTTTGAATAATTTGAAATCTCTATTTTTTGAAGAGGAAAGGAATATAGATCGAAGTCGGGTAACAAAAATTAAAATTACAGAAAAGATAAATAACTTGCTACTATGATCTATTATTTAGATCATAACATCTACTTATAATAAAAATAAAAGACAATGATTAAAAAAAGCATGAAAATAAATATTATATTAATTAAATAAAAATAATATCCAACTACAAGAAAATCAAAGTAATAAGTAAATGAAATAAATAAAACTATAATAAAGACCGGAAGTAGATCAGTATAGCCTCGTCGGGAAGATGGCAGATAAACTCCCTTTTTTCTTCTTACTCCTCATAGCGGACCAAGTTTTCTCTGCTACTTTCTTTTTGAATTTCTATGTAGAGATTGGTGTAGGCATAAGATGGCACAGGAGACGGTGCTTTTTCTCTAAGAAACCTTATTTTTAAAGGCCAATCCTCAATTCAAAGCTCATACTTCTTCCTGTACCATAGCCCGCTCTCCCAAATGGATTTTTCTTGTAGCTCGGGAGTCTTTTAAATAGAGGTTGGTGAATGCTAAATCAGTGTAAAACTAGTGGTTAGATTTTTTGTAGAACTTTTGAAATTTTTTCAAGATCTTTTTGGATCTCCAATCACCCCCAAATCGGCCTATATCATATTAGACTAGCCCGGGCCATCGGATTAGTATAAGATCACGGCATATTAGCCTTAAATCATGCCAAATCCGTAGAAATCGCGTGCCCAAGAACTTGTCTCAAGTTAGGTTGTTCAGTAGCTGTAGGATCGTCACTTTGGAATTGTCTCAGCCATGGGATATCGAAAGGCAAACGAAACCAAGTTAATGCTGGCGCCCAAAATAAGCCAGTAAAGCCACCAGCATTTAATGCTCCAAAAAGCTTAAACTGCACTATTTGCACCAGAGAACCAACCTACTTTCGTTCTTGTGTTGGCCTTCTACTATTGGATCCATTTTGGAACATCTCCCAATCACCTGTTGTCGCTTTGAGTGCTACCAGATAGCGCTAGAGAAGAGCCAGCACCCATATGCTTTCAAAGCCATCTTTTACTTGGTTTCTTCCTTCACCATCCATTCCTCCCATGTATTGCTCCAAGCCGCATGATAGGCCACCATAATAAAACAATGTCACTGTTCCTATGATTGTAGACCGATCGGGTTGGTTTGGATCTTTTGGTTTAGATTTTGGGCATGGTTTAATTTCATTTTAGCTCCAATTAAGCTTCGATATGCATCTTTTAAATTCATAAATCGAGCTCTTTATGTTGATGCGCATCTTTTCATTATTTATAAAATATTTTTCAAGATTCCAAACATCTCTAGTAATTTTAGTATACTTGTCAAGGAAGAAAAAATATAAATTATTTTTTTTATTAAATATTTTAATAGATATAAAATTATTTTTATGATTCGACTCGATATCTACTTTTCATGAACGCGCTCTAATTTCATATTTTTCAAAATTATTTTAAAAATAATTAATTTTGTAAAAAAGTTTAATTTAGCTATGAAATTAGAGTTTTATAAGATGTTAGCACCCTTAATTAACTAGAATACTCAAAATAAATATATAAATAAATGACTTATCACACCTCCCAACTTACTCAATATTAGTCCCTTAGCAATGCAATAAAAGCATAAATTTATCATCATGTATCCTTTAGATCCTCCTTTATAAAAATAGACCTATCATTGAAAGTTAAAAGATTTAGCAGGTATTACTAAGTATTGAGTTTCAGAAGCAAATTTCACGGTCAATACGATCAGAAACTTTCTTAGAACTCATCTAAAGATCCATAATACTTGTGTTTGTAAAAACTAACTTAATAGTTGGGTGCCACTGGTAAACGACGAATATTTTTTCGCTTATGACATATTTTGGTTAATTTTCTATATAGCCCAAACTTAGATAGCTTTCACGCTACTTGATGATTTTTTGAAGTACTGAGCATCCTAGCCTTTCCTTCACCATTTAACACGAATCACTATATTTGACTTAGGTGCAGAGACCCGATTACTAAGCATAGGGCAATCTACATATACTCTATTTCAAGTACTTTTATTTCATGCAGGTAGCTCTTTCCTTAAATTCAAGGTAGCTTTCATACTAACTAATTTTTTTCAGGTAGATATCTCTTTCTTTAAATTCAAGTTTCTTTAATTGGGATATATATTAATTATCAATTTTCAATGATAATTTAATTTTTAGTTGGCCTTAGAACCAACACCTACTTTGATAAGTGGCACATGCATTCTTAAGCCCAAAGGGCATGCCCTTGTGATAGAAGAGCCTATGATCGGTAATAAAAGTAGTTTTCTCTTCATCTTCAGGCATCATTTATATTTAATTATAGCAAAAGAAGGCATCCACGAAGGTAAGGAGCCCATGACTAGAATTCGTATCAACCAACTCATCAATTTAAGATAAAGGATAGCTATCTTTTAGGCAAGCTTTGTTTAGATTAATGGTCTATATATATCCGTCACTTTTCATTTGCCTTCTTTATAAGCACCACATTTGCCAGCCAATTGGGATATATCACCTCCCGAATAAAACTAGCTTTGACCATCTTATCAGCTTCCTTGATAATAACCTTCTAGCACTTTAGGCAAAGCTCCACTTCTTCTCCTTTACTGGGCAGTTGGTTGGATCAATTCCTAGCATATCAATAGCAGACCAGGCAAATACGTCGATATTTTCCTATAAAAAAGTGGTTAGCCATTTCTTTTGTTACTTTATCCAAATCCAAACCAATCCAAACATTCGGCTAGGGTCCCCCCTTGAGAGACAGATCTCTAGCAGATCGCCCAGCAGCTCACCATGCCCCTCAAATAGTTCATCTCGTGTATCCTATCCCATGGGAAATGAGTCGGATCATACCTAGGTCTGGACCTTGGTGTTATAGTATTGCCATGCTACATCTTGGATTCCTTGAATCTGCTCAAGTCCATTCCTCATTGGAAACTTCACTAATAGATGTTTAACAGAGACCACATCTTCGAGGGCACATAGACCAGGCCATCCCAGAATTATATTATAGGTTACCAAAATTTTGACCGCCAAAAAGTCTATTTGGATAGTGACTCATTAAGGCAAGGTGCTAGCCTTAACAGGCAATGTGATCACCCCTTCTATAGAGACCGGCTCATCGAAGAAGCCCTATATAAGGGAGTCGTACCGTATCCAAGTGCAAGTATTGGACACTAGGTGCCCAATCTTCATCAAAGAAGGTGATGGTTTCCTCGACCTTCCATCTCTTCATTGCCATGGAAGACTCTGCTTTATTCACCATGTTAACATGTATCATGCTAGCATTGCCTGCAAGGGGTCCATCTTCTTCAGCCTCTTACTGGGGAGGTTGTTTAGGAACTCCATGAGGCTTTGGCAGTGGCAACTGTCGGGGCCTCAAGGGTGACCGATGCGATGGTGTCCTTCTTCAGAGGAATCGGTTGAGCCTTCCCTCTCGAATAAACTTCTCGATCTCATCCTGCAACTAGATGTAGTGTTTCATATCATGTCCATGGTCATAATAATAAAGACAATATTTGTTAGGGTTGTGGAGATGCTCAAGCCCGCCTTGCTTCCTCCTTGCTGGCAACAATTGTGGCCTCACCTCTATTAGTATTTACTTCTAAGGTGTGTTCAGAGGTGTGTAGTTGGTAAAACATCTCGAGGGTGAATCAGGGCATCTCCTAGAGTAGACCTATTCCTCTGGTTCCTCGAAGGACTTCTAGATCGGTGGTGAGGTGGACTATGGGACCTCCATCAATTTCTTTGGTTGCCCTACTTAGCAGGGGCCTTCTTCAAACTCTCCAGCTTCTCCATCACCTTAACTTCAATCGGGCCGAATTGGCATTATATACCTCCTCAATATTGGCATCTTCTTCGCCCGAGTAAACATTTCTACGAAGTTCCAAGGATAAGTCTTCTCCAGTGTGAAGAGAAAAGCATTTCATTGCAGACTGCTCTTCAAGGCCATCAAGGCTATGGACTGATCTAAGTTACGCACCTCCAGAGTCGCAGCATTGAAGCGGCTTAGGTATGCATGGAGGGATTTGCCTTTCCTCTACCTAATACTGACAAGATAGTCAAACCTTTGACGATGCCTTTGACTACTGACAAAGTGGGAGGCAAAGGACTGGCTCAGTTCAGCAAAAGAATCGATGGAGCTAGGCTTTAGACTAGAATATCAGTGCCTGGCCACCCTTTTAAGAGTGGAGGAGAAAGCTCAACAAAGGGTTCTGTTAGTTGCCTAGCAGAGTAATATGAGGTTTGGAAACTCTCGAGATGATCCAATGGATCCCCCAACTTATCATAAGTCTCCAAATAGGGGACCTTGAAGTTTGTAGGCATTGGCTCTTACATTATTCTAGGGGTGAAAGATGTGCTGATGATGACACCAAGCCTTTTATCATAGATCAAGGCTTGATTAAAAGGCTTGATTTTGCAATACCTTGATCCTCTTATTCATCTCTTGGAGATGTTGCTCCACATCAGCATCCCTAGCATTATTAGCCTCAGAATACTGAGGCAACAATCTCTTGGGGGTGGAGCCCCATTCAAAATGGGGAGTAGGAGATCATCTCTAGGCCCATTTCGGACTTCTAGACCGGCTCTGCCGTGTATGCCTCTCCTGTTCTATTTCTTGTGAAGGAGGATGGGAGCCGGCTGTGGTTGCTGAGTCACAGCAATAGGCTGCTGCTATGGGGTAGGAGTAGGCTACCCCCTGCTGGGGACCAGTATTCTGCTACATTGCCTAGATTGCAATGGTTAAGGTATGCATGTACTGGGCCAGCTCATTGAATTGATCCGGAGTTATCCCTATAGCAGGTGGAGGTGATGGTGAAGAGGGTGTTGGAGCCTTACTGTTGGAGCGGACTTTAGCATTTCTCAAAGCATTCTTAGGTGGCTTCGAGGAACATTGTTCACTGTTCTTCCTGAAAATAAGCATGTGCCCTTCTTCTAGCACTAATTTGTTACCATAGAATTCTGACTCAAGGTCAGAGAAGTAGTCGATTGATGGGTGTCGCTGCTAGAGAGCCTGCAAAAAAGTCCTTGGCCGAAGTTGGCTCCAGTGAGGACCCTCCAATACTCAAGTCAAAGCTTCGGAACTAAAGAGAAATGGTGAACAAGGAAAAATCCAACCTACTTAGATCCCCGGGACTTTGGTTATTTCTTGGAGACGGTTGAAGAACCATGTGATCACCATAATATTGGGCTATTGGTCATGTTATTATGGACACAAGATTATAACCCTCACCTACTCCCGCGCAGGGTGGAAACCATTGCCAACGAGCTTATCCACTGGAGTGGCCATTTTTGCATGACTGGCTATTTGAAATCGTGGAGACTGGTCGTGTGACAGGGAATCCTGTGTTAAGGAAAAGAGATTGACAGCAGCTAAGTATAGATATGCTTCAACATGACTGATAGGTCGATCGTTGGTTCAGTCTATCCAAAAATTGCATTCCAGTAATGGATTCAAGGCATCAGAAATATCCCATAATAATTAACAAGAAAGAAAAATTAAAAAGAAGGATAAAAAATAAAAATAATAATTTTATACTATATTCTATAATATATTCTATATTATATAAAATTGGATTTGGGTTGAGCTCAGGGCGGCTCGATGTAGGTTCAAGCCCATTTTGTTTAATAGGTAGGCTTAAACTGTAGATCCGATCTGGCCCTCTGGACCTAAGAATCAGATGTAGATCGGATCATCTACCGCACGGGATTTGACTTTTGAGTAGCTCCATGCCATTTAATACCACCAAGTCTCATTTTTAGCGCCCCCACTCCGTCAGGCTCCTCCTAATCTTGTCGGGCCGGTCGGGCTCGGGCCAGACTTTATGGATGGTCCGGGCTTTGTATGACCGTATGTCCGAGTTCGGATCTCTACCAGCAGAATGCGCAAAATTACAGGCTCCGTCGTGCTGCCCTAGTACCAAAATCTCCGTCCCCAGGGCTGCTTCGCCTCTCGCTGCTCAACGCATCGCCTACATACCCTCTCCGCCTTCCTCTTAGCCAGAGAGAGAGAGAGAGAGAGAGAGAGAGAGAGAGAGAGATCGAGGAGAGCCATGAAGGAATTCCAGATGAACGGGAATACCGTCTCCTTCGCCCTCTACACCGACGTCACAAACAGCAAGTCAGCCTCCCCTCCCTTTCTTTTCTTCCCTCTTTTTTTCTAATTTTCCTACTATTTTGCCGAATAAGATGTTTATGCCTGCTTATTGTATTTCCTCTCTCATGTGTTCGCATACCTTTCTTTCACCCTTTCTTGATTCATGCTCGTCGTGCATGATTGCTGCCTTTAAATTAAGACGATCATCTTCCAATATGTGTCAAATGTTATTGGAAAATTAAGTTAATTTAAGTCGGAGCGATCTGATCATAGCACTTTATTTATTACTATTCATCTCATAAATTTTTGACGCGCGCGATAAGAATGCCCATCAACTATATTTATGTGATGTGACGATACCGGATGAGAATGCATGCAAAATGACATAGAGAGATGCCTCATGAAAACGCGAGAAGCATCGCTTGGTTAGAGAATGCATTGGACGAATTATGGTGAAGCTGAAGGAAGGAGGATGCTATTCGTACATTTTAGAAATGTACAGAAGCAGCTAGGACTTCAATGAAACCAGATTATTAGTCAACCAAGATGACCAAGGAAAAATGCAAAAATGAAAGCATAGGGAACGAGCAGGACACTGAGGCAGCATAATATGAAATGTCATGGTAAAGCAAGCACTCCATCCGGGATTTGCAAATTAAAATTCTCCTTCCTACGATCTGAAGGCCAATCAAAAAGAATTATCCTTTACAATAACATGAAATTGCACGACTTGTTGCTTAAATTTCTTATTTAAATAATGGATTGATGGTTCTTGTTTTCTGCAGCAGCAGATTCACAATAAGGAACATAATTCATATATAATGTGCATGGCCAATAAACTTTGAGAAGTAGTGTTGTGGCCCAGTCACCCGACCTCATAACAAAGGGGTCTATTCAAACAACTATAACTACCATTCGGTTACCATAACTACCTTCAGTTACCATAACCACCTTCGGTTACCATAACCACCATTCGGTTATCATAACCACATTTGGTTACAGCTATACCTATAAATAAGGATAAGCAAGGTCTAAAGCAAACAAATCCAGACTAGACCACCTTATTCACTCTTTTTTCATCTATGCTCTTCTTTGAATTCTCCATTCTGTTGCCTAGACCGTCCCACTAACTTGAGCGTCGGAGTGTTCCCCACCGAAAACCGATCCGGGGATCTTTTGCAGGTGTCCATCCAAGAAAAACGCCCAGGAACCCGGTTGGAATAGCGAGCGGGATGTCTGGCGCCGTCGAAGTTTCAGTCCAAGTGATTTAGCGATAACAGATTGGCGCGCCAGGAAGGGGTACGTTATTTTTCCTTGGAAAGGAGAATTTCAAGAAAAAGCAAGATGGAAGACGAAGGAACAAACCTGTCGTGAGCCTTCTTCCGCTCCAGCAGGCGGCATCGCCGTCGCTGACGAAGTGGCACACTAAGATCTCCATCATTGGCATCGGAAGCATTGGGATGGCCATCTTCCAGACGATCCTCACCCAGGAACCATCCGACGAACTTGCCCTTGTCGATGCCAAGCCCGACAAGCTCCGCAGCGAGATGCTCGACCTCCAGCATGCCGGCGCCTTCCTCTCGCGCACCAAGATCTGCGCCTCCCCTGACTACACCGTCACCGCTGCCTCCGACCTTTGCAGCATCACCACCGATGCCCGCTAGATCGTCGGTGAATCCCGCCTCGTCTCCTCCCCATGGGAAGCTTCAGGGAAGTCGTCGACCTCCGTCTCCTCTGCTCCAAGGAAAGGAGTCGTTGTCTCCTTTGCTCGAAGGAAAGAAGTCGTCTCCTCTGCTCCGTCTCCTCGCTGGAAGGAGATCGACTCAAAGAGAGCTACCTTGGATTCGGATCAACTCCGGCCTTCGCCACAAGACGGTAGCTGACAGGATGCAGCACGAGCTGGTGACGTCCACTAATGGCGACCGCCTCAGTTCTTCCATCGGATCCACGCCGTTCCTATCCCCAGATTGACGGCTCTCTTATGCTCCATACTCCTCAAAAGTTGGAGATTGCTTATGGCCCCATACATCGGTTATCTCAGCAACGGAAGAGATAATGACTCGCGTGACCCAGCCTCCTGGCTCCAACGGAAGATCCCACCGCCACTGAGAACCGCCTTCACCTTGCTTTCCTTACTGTCCGATACCGCGAGATCGTCGAGCACTACGATCTGTGCCTTTCCCACCTTCAGGATGCGGCGCAGGAAATAGAGGCCCTCCGGCTGGAAAATTCCAAGTTCCGAATCACCAACAGCGAGCTCGCAAAGCACCTGAACCTCCTCTCCGGGAAGCAGAGCGGGCAGATCGCATCCCCCATCGTTGGCGGCCATTCCGTGTTGTCGATCGTGGACGAGTTCGGTCGTCTCGGTGTTAGGGAATTGCCTGCAGAGACCAGCCCGACAACCGAGGGAAACCTGCCGGTCTCCGTCTCGTCAAAGAGGGTCTTGTCGATGGCCAGGAGAACACCACCCGCGCCCTCGGCCTCCTCGGCCACGACCCGAAGGGCGTCGACTGCAAGCTGCCGTATGCTTTGTCCTCATCAAGCTCCTTAAGGACGGGGTCCAATGAGCGCCAAGGCGGCCGCCGCCTGGACCGTTGCCGAGCTCGCCGCCAACTACCCCGCTTGCCAGGACTTGTTCGCCTAGAACATCCGACTAATCGTCGGCCACCTTGCCTTTGAGACCATTCAAGAGCACAACAAGTACTCCATCCCCATCTCCAAGACCATGTCCATCCACTCCGTCGTCCTCGCCACCACTACCAATAAACCCAATTTCGCTGACGACAGGAGCAGTGGCGGTGGTGGTGGCCCTTTCCGGCATCATCCCAATGCCATGGGTGACTTGGCCTCGACTCCACCATCGCCGGCCGGATCGTGACCACCATCACTGGCCTCGCCCGGGGGGTAGGATCGTGTTGATAACCACCCACCTTGGCTTCAGCACAATCGGCACATCCATGATGAACAGTCCTGGCTCCACTCCGATCAACTACCGTGGCCTCTCCTCTAGCCCGACGACTGAGGGAAACCCGCCAGTCTCCGCCTCGTCTCCTCCCCGTGGAAAGCTTTAGAGAAGTCGTCACCACCACCTCCGATCTCTGCATCATCACCACCGGCGCCCACCAGATCGCCGGCGAATCCTAGAAATAACGATTCCGAATTAATCGGGTCCAAAACAAGTAGAAGATGGCCTTCGGCAGCCGGCCGATGCAGCCTTGGCGGCCAGAGGCGACGAGCAAGGCATTGGCGCAGTACACGGCGGATGCCCAACTCCATGCCATGTACAAGCAGTCCGGCAAGTCCTTCGACTACTCCCAGTCTGTCCGTGTGGCAACGTCGCAGTCGGTCCCGGAGCAGCAGATCATCGCCTACCTCTCCAAGATCCAGCGCGGCAGTTGCATCCAGCCCTTCGACGCTACCCTCGCTGTCGACGAGCATTCCTTCCGCCTCCTTGCCTTCTCCAGGAGAACGCCGCCCGCGGCATCGGCCACCTTGGTCACGATGGGGTGGGCTTTAGCGAGAAGCCGTCAAGCTGGTTCGCGGGCGCGGAGCAGAGTCATCGACCTCTGAGATCGCAGCGTTGCCGGGGAGCACCGAGGTGTCCAGATCGCTGGGATTCGGCAGGATCGGGTTCTAGAGACGATCTTGCACCGCGCTGAGGGACGATGAATCCTGGCCATTGGTCAGGATGTTGGAGCATGGGTCCGCCGGTGATGATCGCTGCTCGCCTAGCACGTCCTCGAGCTTGGGTGCCTGGAGCAAGAATTGGAAATGCCTGATCTGATTATAGCTACAAGGGCGCTGGAGCATTTCCATCAGAGAGTAGGAGAATGATATCCAGTTGTTCGCCGGCACCATATTAAGCTACCTGACAGAAAGAAAAGGCCCACTAAAGCCTACCTTATCAGGGCCCACTGAAGCCCAAGAAAAGATCCACTAAAGTCCAAGAATAGGCCCACTGAAGCCTACCTTATCAGGGCCCACTAAAGTCCAAGAAAAAGTTCACTGAAGCCTATCTCATCGAGGCCCAAGGTTGATTAATGCGCAAGGCCGATCAATGCCCAAGAGATGCAAGGCCGATCTACGCACTAGGACGATCAATGCCCAAGAGGCGCAAGGCCGATCTACGTGCTAGGCCAATCTACGTGCTAGGCCGATCAATATCTAAGAGGTACAAGGCCATCTACGTGAAAGGCCGATCAACGTTCAAGAGGTGCTAGGCCATTTACGTGCAAGGTCGATCAACGCGCAATGCCGATCAATGCGCAAGGCCATCCACGCGCAAGACCGATCAACGTCCAAGAGGCGCAAGGCCGATCTACGAGCAAGGCCGATTAACGTGCAAGGCCGATCAAGGCCTACAACGGTCCATAAAGGCCCACGAGGTCCACAAAGGCCCATGAAGGCCCACAAAGGTCCACTGAAGGCCATTGAGTCTGTTGAAACTTACAAAGACGGGCCTGACTTATTATCAAGCAAAGGCACGGGGATGGCCTAAGCGATCTACCCTACGGTAAATCCGACGACGTGCCGAGACGGGCCTGACCAGCCTACCTTACTATCAATCAAAGGCACGGATGGTCTAAGCGGCCTACCTCACGGTAAATCCGACGTGTCGAGGCAGGCCTGACCAGCCTATCTTACTATCAATCAAAGGCACAGGGATGGTCTAAGCGGCTTATCCTACGGTAAATCCGACAATGTGCCGAGACGGGCCTGACGAACCTACCTTACCATCAATCAAAGGTACATGAATGGTTTAAGTGATCTATCCTACGGTAAATCCAACGACGTGCCAAGGCGGGCCTGACCAGCCTACCTTACTATTAAACAAAAAGGATCAACAAAAGCAGATCTAATCAGCCAACCGACAAAGTGCAAAGGCTATTATTTGTTTATGCCAATTACTTCGTTGAATCAAAGCCAAAGCATTTCACTGGCAGCATTTTTCGAGCTCGGGAGTGGGGGGCCGTGTTGTGGCCCAGTCATCCGACCTCATAATAAAGGGGTCTATTCAAACAACTATAACCACATTCGGTTACCATAACCTCATTCGGTTACCATAACCACCATTCGATTACCATAACCACATTCGGTTACAACTACATCTATAAATAAGGGTAAGAGAGGACCTCCAAGGGTAAGCAAGGTCTAAGACAAACAAGCCCAGACTCGACCGCCTTATTCATTCCTTTTCCATGTATGCTCTTCTTTGAATTCTCCATTCTGTTGCCTAGACCACTCCAATGACTTGAGCGTCGGAGTGTCTCCCACCGCAAATCCGGTCTGGGGACCTTTTGCAGGTGTCCATTCGAGAAGAGCGCCCAGGAGCCTGGTTGAAAGAGCGAGCGGGATGCCCGACGCCATCGAAGTTCTAGCCCAGGTGATTTAGCGACAACAAGTAGCATAGATTATGTTCCATCTCTCACCTGCAAAGTTAGTAAAGTTTCAGTTGATCCATCTTTTGTGGAATAGCTAATTAGAGCTCAAGGGCTTTGCATGAAGTCTGAGGTCGTAGTTAGGGACCTCTGATCTCTCGAATGGCTATAAGAGGCTCTGACTTGGGAAGTAGTTACTATTTTGTTTCTTTATAAACATTAGCATGCCCAGGTCTTCCATCAGTGGCATGAAGAATCGGTCATATGTCATGAAATGCCTTAAATAAGCTCTGTGAAATGAGTTTATTTATTTATTATTTTTAAATGACCGTTATGGCCAGATCATAATATATATGGCTTGTTAAATTTCAGGGAGCTTCTTGATTCTATGCAGGCTGGAAAGCTACAACCAGAAGTAGCACTTCTCAATGCATCACTAGTACGCCTTTTCCTCATTGATATTTATTAAGACTAGATTCAGATTATCCTGTCCACGTTTTATTTATGTTATAGAATACTCTGCTCCTTTCTCTTGGTTATAATTATGAGCATCCGGTAGTTTATTCATAGTAGATGTGATATTGTATACAGCTACAGCCTTTCATCTAAGGAGCATGCATTTAACCTGATGCTATTTTTATCACCCATTGAACAGATACCAGATATCTTCCCTGTTCTAGCAGCAGCGCACAAAGCACTTCTTGCCAAATCAAGGGAATCCCTGACAACGCGCACTCTTCATTCAGAATTAGTTTACAGTTATTCTGGATCTAAGCATGTATTGATCTGCTGTAGTTCATTCCAGCTTGATCATTTTATCTCAGTTACTCTGCAGAGTAATTACTGTGAATTATGAATTTGATATTTGCTAGATAACGGAGTCCTTGAAGAGGTGTGGAATTTCTGATGATACAACCTATATTCTTGCAGCTCGTTTTGGCGCTTCTCATGATGAGGTACCTATTAATCAGTTGTTCTGTCAATTTTTTTGTGAAATCACTTAGATAACCAGCATGTGAATTGGAAGTTGTTTTAATACATGAATAATATGAATGTACCGGCAGATGTTCTTATTGCTTATACTTCAACATTGAAAGTGAGTGATATATGTCTAAATTTTATGTACTTGTGTGGAATTCTATGATTGGAAATTTGTCTAAATTTTAAGTAGCATTGGAAGCTTTTCTGTTAGTTGTGATATATTCTTGAAACTGCAATACATTCTTGAATCCACAATACAATGATGTTTTGTCAATACTGCAACATGACTTTTTTACCGTTTGAACCTCAAGTTGCATCTCCTTGATATCCGAAGATCCAAGCTGGGCTGCCTGCACCACTCACATCCTCGTGATCTAAAATTGATATAGAACTGTGCTTTAATTGTCCATTACCTTTTGTAGTTCAATAAGAGGATTTAGGCTCATTTTTCTGTACATGCACGATCCATTTTTTTTAACCCATCATATCCTTTTCATGTCATGATGCATCATATCGCTATCTATTTGCATTTGAACTTTCAATAGTCTAGTGTCGCACTAAGAAAGGATTTCAACTTTGCTAGATGAAGGATATTGAGAAGCTCATATGTGGGAAAGAGATTGATTTGGAGGCGTTGGGAGGTAGAGCTAACCATACACAGATCCAAAAGGTTTGAATTTTATTTATTTAATTATTTGGGTCGTGCTTTACCTTTTTTTCCCCCCTGTATGGTGATATATATATATTTTTTTCTCTTTTGACCTTTTACAGCACTATAAAATATCTCCACAGGAATTAGCAATGTCTTCCCTGGCTGATGCAATCACCTGCAGGATTGCAGCTCGAGACGCCCTATAAGGAATTTCGAGGGTCTACATATCACCGGTGCTACCTATGAATTACTTATGGAAATTAGTATGTCATTCTGTGCCCAGATTAAAACCGATCTTTTTTGTTTATTAATAACTGAATTTAGAAAATGGTACAAGAGCATGAAACTGAATATCTGCAAAATCTGGAACCCTTGGTCATGACACCAATGCTTGATAAATTTTCAATACCTGTATCAACCATTCTTGTCCTGGCAAGGTTCAGGTTGTGTTGTTGCTAAATCACCCGAGTTGGAACATCGACGGCATCGGGCATCTCGCTTGCTCTTTCAACCAAGTTCCTGGACGCTCTTCTCGGATGGACACCTGTAAAAGATTCTCGGATCGGATTTCTAGCGAGAATACTCCGATGCTCAAGTCAGTAGTGGGGTGGGGTCTAGGCAGCAGAATGGAGAATTCAAAGAAAAGTATAGATGAAAAAAGAATGAATAAGGTGGCATAGTCTGGACTTGATGGCCTTAGACCTTGCTTATCCTTGGAGGTCTCCTCTTATTCTTATTTATAGGTGTAGCTGTAATCGAAAGGTGGTTATGGTAATCGAAGGTGGTTTGGTAATCGAATGGTGGCTATGATAATCGAATATGGTTTGTGGTAACCAAATGGTGGTTATGGTAACCGAAGGTAGTTCTGGTAATGGAATGTGGTATGGTTGTTTGAATAGATCCCTTTGTTATGAGGTCGGGTGACTGGACTACAACACAGCCCCCCACCCTCGAGCTCGAAAAAATGCTGCCAGTGAAATGCTTTGGCTTTTTCAGTGAAGGGAGTAATTGGCATAAAATAATAGCCTCTGCACTTTTATCGATTGGCTGATTAGGTCTACCTTTGTATTTTTTGTTGATCATAAGGTAAGCTGATCAGGTCCGTCTTGGCACGTCGGATTTACCGTTAGGATAGGTCGATTAGGCCGTTCCTATGCCTTTTATTGATAGTAAGGTGGGCTGGTTAGGTCTGTCTCGGCACGTCGTTGAATTTGTCGTAGGGTAGGTCGTTTAGGCTATCATTGTGTCTTTGCTTGATAGTAAAGTAGGTTGGTCAGGTCCGTCTCGGCACGTCGTCGGATTTACCGTAGGATAGGCCGCTTAGACCATTCTTGTGTCTTTGCTTGATAGTAAGATAAGCTGGTCAGGCCCGTTTTTGTAAGTTTTAATGGACTCAATGGCCTTTAGTGGGCCTTTGTGGGCATTCATGGGTCTTTGGGGGCCTTCCACGTTGATCGGCCTTGCATGTAGATGGCCTCGCGCGTTGATCAGCCTTGCACCTCTTGGACATTGATCGATCATGGGCCTTGATCGACCTGAGGCGTTAATCGGCCTTGCACCTTGATCGGCCTCGCGCGTAGATTGGCCTTGCACCTTGATCGGCTTTGGGCATTGATTGGCCTTGCACGTAAATCGGCTTTGCACATCTTGGACGTTAATCGGTCTTGTGCATGGATGGCCTTGCGTCTTGATTGGTTTTGGACGTTAATCAGTTTTGCACGTAGATCGACCTTGTACCTCTTGGATGTTGATCGACTTTGCATGTAAATGGTCTTGCGCCTGTATCGGCTTTAGATGTCGTGGAAGCATCATTGGGTCTTCCAATCGCTTATTATTTTCAAGACAACAATGCCATAGCTGTATGTGTCCACTTTCCTGGATAGCTGTCTATGGATTGCATGCTCAGGTGTTGTGTAACCCAAAGTTCCTGCAAATTTGAAGCCTTGCCAATCCAAATCTGCAATCTTAGGTTGGAAATCATCATCAAGCAGTATATTGCTAGACTTTATGTCACGATGTATGATGCAGACATGGAATTCCTGTTGAAGATATGCCAATCTCGTGCTATGCTAACAATTATATCAAATCTCTGCTTCCAGTTAAGAATTCCACGTCTATCACCATATAAGACTCTATCAAGGCCGCTATTCGCCATGTACTCATAGACACGCAACAGTCGAGGGCTTTTGGTAGAACATCCAAGGAGACGTACCAGCTTTCAGTGATGAACATTGCTTATGAGCTTAACCTCGCTCTCTGTCCACATTTCTGGCATTGGCTATTGTGAGTCTCTTCACGGCGACTGCTTTACCGTTTTTTTTTTTTTTTTTAATACACCCTTGTATACTTCTCCAAAACCACCTTCTCCTAATTTGTTTGCTTCACTGAAATTTTTTGTCGTAGCCTCAAGATCGGCATAACGGTAATTCACCGGACCTCGTAGATCAGTTGCCCCCAATATATCTCCTCTCTCAATCTTCCCGGCCTTTCTGGATCGTCTAATCCAAAGGAATGCGGTAATCACCAAAAGCAACAGAAACCCAGCTCCTCTTTCAGTTTCAGCATCTCATCCCATTGCCTCAGGAGTATGTCGGTCTTCTCCTTCTCGAGCTGGAGCTGTTCGAGCCTCCCTTGCAATTCTTGCAACTCATCAGCGAAGTCTTTCTTAGTCGTGGCCCGAGCTTCGGACTTCAAAAACCTTCTTCTGGGCCTTCCGTGGTGAGAGGATCGAGGCAAGGCTATCCTGGCTCTCCTCTGCTCCAGCAAACAGGGGAAGTGGGGAAGAAGAGACCTTCCCGGTCGAAATATTGACATCGTTCTGGGTGAGGGTCTTCAGTTCCTTCCTACCCCTACCCGCTTCAAGATGTTTACCAACAAGTCCGACATCCTCTGCCGAACTGATCCTCTGTCCACCAAAGATTTCAATTTCCTCAAGATGAGGATCGATGAGATGTATCAGATTAATCCGATTCTTGAAATCTCCTAGCGATCCGGTACACCAGTAAAGGTGATTACATCCTCCGGTGGACTAGGTATCTGGTATGAATCCGATCGGGCGATGAGGGAGAAGCACGGCCGGAGGACCGCCGACTCAGGCGCTTCGGGAGCTCGATCGGCTTTAAGAACCATTTGTTCTGATTCCATCTTCAAAGCGAGAGAGAATGTTGGCGATGGGGGATCGAGGCTACGAAGAGGCGGCTGATGTTGATGGCCTTGGCAAAGCCGAGGAGATGGATGGCCGCACCCTTGATGATCTCGGTGACGGGGGCGTCGTCGCTACCGGGGATGCCAACGAGGCCATCGAAGATGCGGTCCAGAGGCGACGCTCGTTGGCGAAGACGATCCGGACGCAAACCCGGGCGGCACGGATCCACCGTCGAATCATGGCCTCGAGTACGTCCCATTCGAGGCACTGGACGTCACCTATGCTAAGCTTCTCCATGCCCAGCTGCCGGAAACACGGGTCCCCCGTCGCCTCCCGGGCGAAGCCGTACACCTGGAGCCGACAGCGATCATCCACTCCGCGATGCTCCATAGATCCGCGACGGCATCCTCTGGCACAATATTGATTTCCCGGATGCTTCTAGTCGACGGGTAGCTGTTGCTTTTCCTCCAATGACCCATACTGCCCCCCTCCGATCCCGACGCCAGGAGGCTCCCCTCATCATAGCCTTTAGATTCGGAGATATCGCCAGCCAGATCCTCCTCCGGGGACATCGAGCTCGACATCGACAGTGAGTTCAAATCGATGAGTGACTCAATCTCGAACTCGTTGACTCTCAAATCCAGTAGATTTTGGAACTCGTCCTCCAGTCGTGCCATCGCGATATGGATTGCGTTCATCTCCGACGATGACAACGAAGATGATCGACGGGGGCTGCCAAAGGCGATGGGGTCCTTGATGGAGCGGCAGATCTTGTCGACGGTGCGGAGGAAGGCTCGGCATCGAAGCGGTCCCCGTCGTCAAAGATTAGAGCGATCGTGGAGGCCGAGTCCCACCTCTTGATCTCTCGCTCCGCCACCTCAAGACTCCCTTTCGCCGCCGGCGATGCGATGGCGCCTCCGGAGCTGTCCATCATAGAAGGGATAGGATTTCTTAATGGCTTCTTTTGGAGCTTGGGAGGGCGGTAATCAGGCTGTGGCTGGAACGCCGGGTTGTGCTGAATGAGCTAGAAGATGATCTCCTGCATTTCTTTGTTGAGACACTCACGAGCACGATACTCCCTTGTATTGATCCGGATTCCCATGTTGTCATAGATGGGCTCACGGAAGGCGATTGCGGGCGGTCATCCAAGGCAAATTGTACTAGAGATGGTGGTTTATATCGAGAAGTCGCGCACATTGAGGGCCTGGACTTCGGGGTCAAGATCGGCAGTAAACTCCTTTAAGAAATCAGGGAGCTGAATCATGGTCTGGCATCCTCCTCGTCACTGGAGCAGTCCTTATCGGTGCCATTTTTTCAGGTTTACTCCTTCCTCTTTCATCTTGCTTTTTTTTGAAATTCTCCTTTCCAAGAGGGAAATAACGTATCCCCTTCCTGGCAATCTGTTGTTGCTAAATCACTTGAGTTGGAACTTCGATGACGTCGGGCATCACGTTCGTTCTTCCAATCGGGCTCCTGGGCACTTTTCTCAGATGGACACCTGCAAAAGGTCTCTGAACCGGATTTCCGGCGGGGGATACTCCGATGCTCAAGTTAATGGGGTGGTCTAGGCAATAAATGGAAAATTCAAAGAAGAGCATAAATGAAAAAGGAGTGAATAAGGTGGCTTAGTCCGGGCTTGATGGCCTTAAACCTTGCTTACCCTTGGATGTCTCCTCCTACCCTTATTTATAGGTGTAGATGTAATCGAAAGGTGGTTATGGTAACCGAAGGTGGTTTATGGTAACTAGTTATGGTAATTAAAAGTGGTTATGGTTGTTTGAATAGATCCCTTTGTTATGAAGTTGGTGATTGGGCCACAACAGGTTGTAACATGAACAAGGCCTAACGTGAACCTAATCCGATCATTGGTGGCTTTGAAAGCAACCAGAAAATTATAGAGAGATAAAATCCTTTTGTGGGAGGAAAAAAGAAAAAAAATGATACCTTAAACCTAAAATCGGAAAGCGGCCCCCATTTGGATGGTGCCCGTTTAGGCTTGGTGGTCAGGCCGTGTCGAGTAGATTTCACGGCCCCTGATTCCGAGGTTGCGGACATGCAAGCTGAGTGGATCGAGGATCACGGTTTCATCACATTTCAGCTGTATTTTTCCTTGCTGGGTTGTGCAATTGGTCTATCTTATCAATATGCAAGATTTTAGATTTAGAAGAAATACCAGACTTGGTTCTGGCCCTTGTGCTACGTTTGGTTTTCAGGTTTTGATGAATGGAAAATGATCGAAATGGTCATCTGATATGGAAGGCAGGGAATGGGAATCGCCATCCTATTCCATTGTCTGGGAGTAGGGGAGTAATGGATAAAAATAATGGAAAGGGAACGCCAATTCTATTTTACTATTTTTTTTTTAAAAAAAAAAAAATTAATTAATTAATTATACACGTCCACTTTGCTTCATCACATGGTCCAATTAAGCGTTGTGCCAATTCAAAGTGATCGATGAAAATACAACACACAAATGGTGTGACTCTTTGAGTTACATATCTGAGTTTGTACTGCATTTTTGTTCTGTTGTTCTCCGAGATGCATCAACCTTTGTTGAACTGCGAGACGTGCTCTCTGCCTCTCTTTTTATCTGTTAGAAGAGAGACGCCATTTTCTTTTGATGGGTGGAGTCTTTTTATTCTTTTTTTTTTTTTGACAGGCTCAAGTGCAGGGTACATCTACGAGGAATGTAGGCATGTTCTGTCTGGATTCTCGGACAATTAATCCGACAAATAAATCGTGCGTGTTTAAAACTCGAAGAGAAACATACCCTCTAAGGGGAGAGTTCTAATGAAATGAGAAATATTATGTCACTTAAAATAAAAAGTTTTGGATAGACTGAGCCTATGTGCTATAAACAAAGCCAACAAAAAAAAAAATTATTGCATCAATATTTTTAACTAAAAAATTTTATAATTATTGGAACGCATCATTGTTTAGCCATCTCAACACCCTGTTCTTGGAATGATCATTTTTTTTAATTCAAAATATTGATGTAGTATTATATTTATTTATTTATTAAAAATAATAATAGATAAAATATATTCAATAATTTATCTATAAAAATAGGTACAATGTAAATCAATTTTTGGACGTGCATCCTCTGAAATTGTGATCATTATGTGTTTTCATCGAGTGCTTTGTGATTCATGCTATATTTTCTTCTTTCTTGATCGTCGGCAACTGGCCTATTTGTTGGGAACGGTAGCATCAGCAATGATAATGAACGCATCAAGGGATCGTTTAGTGACTTTGTAGGTGGGAGATCAGTCGGATTTGAATTGAAAGAGGGCGGTCCAAGGTCGCTCTATGTGGGTCTTGCCAAAACAGGCGGTCCAAGGCTGCTCTATGTGGGTCTTGCCAAAACAATCACCGGAGGAGATGGAGGACCTCGCAATGGTTCCCGGAGGTGGTGAAGCTCCCAAAGGAGGACATGAAAGTGGAATAGCAGGAGTGGGTAGTCTCGATAGTTGTAGTCAGGAGTCTCGGCTGTATGGTGTTCGTAGAGGTAGAAATGAGGGAGTTCTACCTCAAAGAGGGGCTTAAAAGGGTGATGGCCAGCTTCAACTTGGAGTAGAGCAACCTCTTTTTCCATTTCAAGGCAGCCAGGAAAAGGGACTTGATCCTTCGTCGACCGTGGATGGTGGCCAGATAAGTTTTGATGGTGAAGCTATGGAGATTAAGCTTATTCCTGACAAAGGGGGCTATTAAGTCGACCGTGGCGTGGGTTCGTTTACCAAAGTTGCTGGTAAAATTATGGGGAGAGGCGATGATCCAAAAGGTTCTCAATTAGGCCAGTGATCTGTCTCGATGGTGGATGACTTCACGATGAAGTGGCGAAAGTTAGAGTTTGCCTCGGCATTCATCAAGATTGACCTTTCCCGATTGGTGAGACCAGGCGAACAGTTTGTGTATAAGAACCTAGAAGTGGTTTGCCTTTGATGCGAACAGTTTCATGCTCTAGTGGTGGTGAGATTGGCCGAAGGGAATGAAGGGATCTCGATGACTAGCCTATGCTCAGAGTTCGGGACCCAAACCAAAAGGAGGGAGGTCGGAGTGGTGAGAGGAGGGTTGCGAATGGGACCTTGGCTAGTGGCCGTTCGTCAATGGCTATCGGTTGACTTGGAGAAGAAGGCGGTCTGGTCAGCATGGGCCCTTGAGGTTGAACCAACAATGAGCCGACCCAAGAACAATGACTCTGGCCATGTCGATTCACTGGCTAGATTTGATGGTTGGATCAAGCCAGCCAAGATTGCACGGCGGTGATCACCTATCCGACCCAGGCCTGAATCAATGGCCGGATCAGAAACGGAGAGCAAGGAGATTGGTGCAGTTGCTAGGATTCAGGCTAGCAATCGATTCGACCCATTGGCACCGAGTCGTGATGCGGGAGAAAGCTTACTTGTAATGGGCAAGCACATTAGATTAAGGGCCAGCGAAGCAAGCACGGTGGCTTCGGGTTCGAGCCAGTGCAAATGAGCCCGACCCATTGATTATGAGTCGAGCCAAGGGAATTTGAAGCCCAAGGGCTAGGAAAAAGGTGTTTTTCCTTTCAAAAGAGACCCTAAAGCATCCGATAGGACCAAGGATAAGTCCCTAATCCATTCGAAGGCCTGGATGGAGATGTCGACTACTTTTGGAGGACTTGGGGTTTTCATTTTCTTAACTAGTATCCCAGGTGAGGGGAAAAGGGGTATGGTCCAAACGGAGGAACAGGGGGCTGTTCTTGATGTCCTAGAGGTGCAGGACCGATCGAGCATATAGCAGAGTTGTTGTCAAGGGGGACAAGCTACCACTTGTGGGACAGGACTCGATGTACTTGGATCCTTTCGAAGGTGGCCAAGTCATAGATCATGACGAGATAGCAATCCAACCAAGGGAGGCTATCTAAAGGGAGGAGGAGAGTCCAGTGGCTATGAACTCGGTGATAGTGGAGTAGGGGGTGGAGATTCAAACTGAGGGGGATACCGGTGTAAGTTCCCCCTCCTGCCAAATGCCCTAATGAAAATGTTGATGTGGAGCACCTGGGGGGCGGGGAAGCCCTCGTTCCATACAACCTTTGGTAGACATATTCAGTAGCATTATCCTGACATTTGTATTTTGTTTGAGACCCATCTTTCGAGGGTGAGCCTTGACCGGGTTAGATAGCGAGCTACATGGGTATAGTGTTCCTATGCATTGGAATCCAGAGATATATCGGGTGGGATCATTGTGATGTAGTGGTGGGGTTTGGTCAAGGTGGATCGGTCTACAACTGTGATCAGCAAGTGACTTTAATGGTTTTGGAGTAGATCGGAGGCCCTTGGTTGCTGTCCGATGTTTATGCAAGTATTGATTACAGGGAGTGGAT
Source organism: Areca catechu (assembly GCA_021397845.1). NCBI lineage: Eukaryota > Viridiplantae > Streptophyta > Magnoliopsida > Arecales > Arecaceae > Areca > Areca catechu. The sequence goes on along the minus strand of CM038050.1, from coordinate 188,889,397 downwards.
GGTGCTTTGGTCTGAGATCTCCAGGATGATGATGTTGGGCTTACCTTCTCTTGTTTTTGGAGACTTTAACTACATTATTGGATCTCACCAGAAAATGGGAGGCAAGCATTATGCTGATAGTATTGATTTCAGAGAGTTCAAATGGTCCATCGATGATTTGGGCTTGATTGATCTTGGTTATACTGGATCGAGATTCACTTGGTACAAGAATCGGATTGGGGTGGCTAGAGTTTGGAAGACTATTGATTGGGTACTTGCTATATTGGTTCTAGCATTTCTTAGGATACAAGATATGAAATCTTTTAAGGATCGCTTTTGACCATTACCTGCTTCTTATCACCACTGATGGTCTGCACTTGCCTAGGGCACCGTTCAAATTCAAAAAGTTTTGAACCTTCTACCCGCATTCTTGGGATCCGGTTAGGAAGATTTGAAGGATGCCGGTTCGTGGTGACACGAGGTATTGAGTGACCTGGAGACTTGAGCTTGTGAGGTGCAGGCTCTTTTGTTGGAACCGTCATGAGGTTGGTGATATCTTTCGATGCATTAAGGACATCGAGGCTGACATCACAGAGCCTTGGCATGGAAAGGATTAGGAAGGAGGCCTTCAAGAACTAGACCTGAGTTCACTTCATTACAAGCTTTTTGTGCACCATTCCTTGCTGAGACAATAGGAGATGCTATAGAGGCAAAAGTTCAGGGTGCAGTGGATCTAAGAGAGTGATAAGAACCCTAGATTATTTCACCAGTCGATAATAATTTGGAGGTTGACAAACCACATCGGCAACTATAGGAGAGTGATGGTAGAGTGGTGGAGGATAGTGCCGAGATCAAGAAGCAATTTTTTTAGTTTTTCAGATCTCGTTGGACTGTACATTTAGACAGGGATGGTCCACTCCAGGGATCCTAGCTTGATTGCTATATTTTCGATAAGGAGAATGACACTATGACTTATCCTGTCTTTGCTAGGGAGGTGTAGGAGGCCCTTTGGTCTCTTGGAGAGGATAAGGCCCCAGGGTCACATGATTTTTCTTCTCAGTTTTTCCATCGCTACTGGACTATTGTTGGGAAGAGGTGGTGGGGGTATAGGGGGTTTTTGAATCCAAGGGCTTCCCAGAGGAGTGGAAGAAGATGCCGATTACTTTTATCCCGAAGAGACTTGATGCGTCAATCCCTGAGCACCTCAGACTGATCAGCCTATGCACCACCCCTTATAAAGTGTATACTAGGACTCTAGTTGAATGTTTGAAGCTAATTATTCCTTGCTTGATCAATCTGAAGTAGGGTGCTTTAGTCAGCAACCGAGACATCACCGACAACGTCCTGCTTGCCTAAGAATTCATGTATGATTTGTGTTGCGCCCCCATTTGTCAGAGCTTGATGGCAATCAAAGTTGACATAGAGCAAGCTTACGAGCGAATGAGTTGGTCCTTTTTATGCCGGATGCTCTATGATTTAAGACTCTAGGATAGGTGAATTGACTAGATCGTGGACTGTGTGAAGGCCCCAAGTTTTCCTATTCTCATCAATGGAGCCCCGACGGAGTTTTTCCACTTGACCAGTGGTCTTCACCAAGCGAGCAATAGTTCAACGGTTGGTCCTGTAATCCTACTGGTATGTCCCTGGGGCTATGCCTCACTCGCATCTTCTTTTTAAAGATGACTGCCTATTTATTGGTTGGATCTCCGTCTAGAACGTAGAGTGATTTGCTTCCATTATCAAGGATATTGCAGGGCATCTACCAGTTGTTGAACCTGCAGAAGTCTACTATTATTTTCAGCTCCAAGACAAAAAATCTAGGTGAGGCAGGTGATTCAAGAAAGGTTGGGAATCTCAGAGCAGATCGGGTCCCTGACCTATTTGGGAGTTCCTATCTCGGGGTGGAAACTCTGGAGATTTGACTGCAGGCCTATAGAACAATGGATCCCGAATCACCTCAAGGGTTGGCAAGCTAATACTCTTTCCATGATGGATAGGACGATTCTAGTGAGATCGGTCCTATGTTCCATCCCGGTCTACCTCTTGGCGAACATTGTTATGCTGATTTCTTATTTTAGACGTTTGGAGCAGCAATTCCAAAACTTCATGTGGTGTTCTAGGAATGGAAATCATTGAGTTCACCTATTATCCTATAGCGTGGCCTGTCAACCTATGCAGGATGGGGGCTGGGAATCTGGTCTTTGCTAGTTACGAGTGAGGCCATGATTATCAAGTATGCTGCTCATTTTCTTACCCAGCTTGATTGCTTTTAGAGCAGGGTGATGGGAGCTCGGTATGGGGCATGGAGTTAGGAGTTATAGATCCAAAGTATGTATGGGTGCTCCATCTAGAATGAGATTTACATCCATGCCCTTATAGTTACAGCCAAGGTCAAATGGTTGGTTAGGGATGGGATTTTCATATTTATGAGCCACGATGCTTGGATCTCTAGTTTGTCCCTATCACGCTGGCCGACCTACATGTGCATGGAGGTGGATGACCATCTATGGTTCTATGATTTGATGATGGATGATCATAGAAGCTAGAGGTTACTTGATATCTCTTACCTCTTCGATAGTTAGCTTGCTGATAGGACCCTTGCTATCTCGATTCCCATCCATTAGAACCAGGACTTGAGGATCTAGGATCGATCATGCTGCCTTAAGATCCCTATAAGGGACCTCACTGGGTTGAATAAGTCAGTGCTTGAAAGGAGGATTCAGGTTGCTTGGATCTTGAAAGTGGTGGCCTATCCCAGGATCAGATTGTTTCTATGGAAGGTGGCTTGGAATCGGCTTCCGATACATGTGCTTCTCAGGAATAAGGGCATGGATATTCTGATGGCTTGCCCAATCTGTAGGCTTGAGGACGAGTCCACTGAGCACGCTCTTCTTTAGTGCCCCAAGATGAGATTGATCTGGAGGATGGCTATTGGCTAACCTTGGTGGGCTAGTACTAGCTCATGGCTGAGTCACTTTTTGGATGCGATCCATAAGAGCTCTGTTAAGGGCTCAACTGGTACTTGGGAGAGCAGGATGGTATATGGTGCCTGATGTGAAGGGATTGCTGACGTGGAGGAACCGGCAGGCGCCACGTCAAGAAAAGACGCCACATCGATTCTCCAGCCCGGATTCCATTACCGAGCTGAGCTGAGCTCCCTCAGAACAACAAGCCAAGCTCAGTCCTCCGCCAGGTCGTGCCCGCAAGCTCGGGATGCCTAGGTCGAGCCAAGAACTCACCCGCCGATGTGGAGCCTCTCCGAGCGCGCGCCCTCTGGACCGATTCCACCTTCCACCCTCCAGAGCGAGACCCTCGGAGGCTAGAGCCCTGCGGTCGAGGTTGAGCTAAGAGCTCACCCACCGATGTGGAGCCTCTCCGAGCGCGCGCCCTCAGGACCGGGTCCGCCTTCCGCCCTCCAAAGCGAGACCCTCGGAGGCTAGAGCCCTGCGGTCGAGGTCGAGCCAAGAGCTCACCCGCCGATGTGGAGCCTCTCCGAGCGCGCGCCCTCTAGACCGGGTCCGCCTTCCGCTTTCCAGAGCGAGATCCTCGGAGGCTATAGCCCTGCGGTCGAGGTCGAGCCAAGAGCTCACCCGTCGATGTGGAGCCTCTTCGAGCGCGCGCCCTCTGGATCGGGTTCGCCTTTCGCCCTCTAAAGCGAGACCCTCGAAAGCTAGAGCCCTGCGGTCGAGGTCGAGCCAAAAGCTCACCCGCCGATGTAGAGCCTCTCCGAGCGCGCGCCTTCTGGACCGGGTCTGCCTTCCGCCCTCCGGAGTGAGACCCTCGGAGGTTAGTGCCCTGCGGTCGACGTCTAGCCCAGTGCTCACCCGCCGATGTGGAGCCTCTCCGAGTGCGCGCCCTCCGGACCGGGCCCGCACTCTGCCCTCCTCCACCAAGGCGACCCCGCAAGCTCGGAGCGTCAAGGTCGGAGTGAGTCCTGCTGTCCCAGCTCGGCCCTAGCCCGGACAAGGTCCTCACCAGCCCAGAACACCGGCGAGCCGCCCGAGGCCTGCACCGAAGTGCCTTCCAGGCCGTACTGACCACCTGCGACCACCAGTTACACCAGAAAGGCAAGCAGCACGTTGATCGAGATGCTACATTCCTCACCAACCACTTAAATCATCCAAGAGAAGAAGCCAACCGGAAGATTCGAATCCCACGGGCGACATCCCGCCGTTCGAGGCACTGCTAAATTTTCCGGAATGAGACAACCAAGAGGAATGCCGGAGCACCTGACAACTCTCCTTATCATGAATCAGGAAAGACTCCTCGGGACACCGCCGCATGCGCCTGACAGCCCAGCGGGGATCCCGAGACAAGCGCCCAACGGTAACCTAGTTTACAACAAACTCAGAGGTAACACAACTCCAAAAAAACACAAGCCAAAAAAAAGGAGTGCAACCCCCACCAGCAAGAGGGGCATGGCACCACCACCACCACGAGACAAGCGCAAGCCCGACCAAGAGGGCGAAGCGCCACTACCACCATAGTTGAAGGAAAACGAGGGATACAAGGAGAGGCGGAGGAACAGGGCACCCCTCTGTCCTCGCTATCACTCTCTCCCTGCAACATTTTCACCTTCGCACATATTTTCCACTCCTCTTAGTGCGGAGTCCATCAAGAGGGGCCCGACCAGGAGGATCTGTTCTCCTGGATCGTCACTGATTTGATCATCGGAGTGCCCCCACTAGAAACCCCGGCCCGGGTCTCTAACCCCTGTCACGCAGGTCCGGGGGCGGAGGACCGCCAAGTGACAAGACGGCTACATCCAGCACGGAGGTCCGGGACCCGAGGATGGTGGGCGGCAGGAGGAGCGCACTCCGGCGCTGACAGCAGCTACGGGCCACGACGGCCTTGGCGGCAACAGATTGGCGCGCCAAAAAGGGGGAGAACGGTGACGAACGATGATGACACAAGCTAGAAAGGTCAACAGATTTGCGATCTTCTCTAGGCCTCTCCAGGACGTCACCCCCCCTGTCCCCTTCGACGGGGAATCCGCTGACGAAACCATCAGGCACACAGCGAAAGTGCGCCTGGAGAAGCATGAGCGCAAGACGGCGGGATTCTTCCGCTGGTTCATCAGCATGCGAGGCTCAGTCGGCGAGCCACCAGACTACAACGCCCACCATCGGTGAAGCCCTTCACCGGTGAAGCCCTTCACCAGTTGTGGCGAGGCGGAGTATCATCGCTTCCACCGCTATCACGGCCATGGTATCGAAAAATGTCGCAACCATGAGCAAGAGATCAAGAAGCTCATCAAGGAGGCTCTCCTCCGAAGATTTGCAGGGGGGGCAGGCCTCAAGCGGGGTCCCAAGCGCCCGTCGCTCTCCTGTCAGCTTCGACCACCGACAGTCACTCCACCGCGAAACCGGTGGGCATGATTGCCTGGAGAATCGCGTGTGCGTCTAAGAAGACTCGGGGGGTAGAGGACCCCGAGAGTAATCGCCCCGCCATGAGGGGAGAAGAGAGCGAAGGAGAAAGATAAATGAGATGCCACGGACACCGGGACGACGGTCGCGAGCCACCGTGGGGAGGCCCCCACGAGACGGTCGAAACTCCATCACGAGGGGTCCATTACCTCGAGGAACTCAACGGCGTCAGGCTCCCCCGAGGGAGGAGGGCCTGCAGCCTACAAAGACGCCCCCGATAAGGTAAGTTCCCTTACCAACAATCATAATAACAATTTTTTCCTTACATGGGTGTCCGCATGTCTTGCAGGAAAGAATCGACGGCGCCCCCGAGCCTAGCTCCAGGATGTCAAAGAACTTCGAGCCATGTAGCTCCCAAATTCCAGGCATCCCCGAGCCCAGCTTCAGGACGTCAAAGAATCTTCGAGCCACGTAGCTCCCAAATTCCAAGCATCCCCGAGCCCAGCTCCAGGACGTCAAAGAACTTCGAGCCACATCAAAATTTTTAAATAAAATGTTTTAACATATTATAAAGAATATAATAAAGTTAATCATTTTTTGTCAAAAGCAGGAGGATTGAATTTTGAATGGAAATAACTAATTATTAGACTATGAATTACCATAATATATTTGAAATGAGAATATTTTCATAATATAAATAAATTCATATAAATACAATAAATTTTACTTGCATATCAAAGGTTAATATTATTATAGTAGTTAAATAGCATGTAATGATCCAATTCTTTGTACAAGTATATAAAAGAATTTTCTCTTCTACCTAATCTAATTAGAAATCAAAATGACTTGGCCAGATAATATCCAATTTATAACTATTTTGATCATGAGTTTGTTTACATTTTCATGGATTAATCTTTAGTCACGAAGAATATATATCTTTTGTGGATTTTTTTTTTTTTTAACAAGTAATATTATTATAAAAATATAATCCCTTTGATGATAAGTTTATTTGCATGACTATAAATTAACCTTCAGTAATGAAAAATAGGTTAATCGTGATGAAATAATCGATTTCTTGTGATGAAAACTATATTTTAATATTTGATGATGAATAAATATTTATTATAATTAATATATACATATTGATGAAAAAATTATTATCATCATGTACCTTTAACAACATATTATAGTTGACAAGCCTCATGGCAATTTTTTTTATCACTATTTTTTTTTTATATAACAAAATTACTTTTTTGATAACGATATTTTTATCAACTTCCAAGCCCGAAGCCTAGATACCCACCTCAGTTATTCATCTCGGTCTCAAATTAAACATCGTCTTCTCATTTTAGATTCTAGCGACAATGTAGCCCACATCGCACTTTCTCCCTCCTACGGGATCTCGAACTTTTGGACATCACATGTCCTGAGGATGACCACCTCGTGTAAAGTCGGCAAAATTGCCGACAGGTTGATTATATAAATTTGTACCGGTTTCGGCAATGTACTTGCAGTTGCTTTGGCAAAACATAAAAAAAAAAAGTTGTGTTATTTTTGTTATAGTATTACATTAAGTCCAAACTATTTAGCAAAATGGGAAGACATAACCAATCCAAGAACCTGGCTCGTTTTGGTTGCTTTTGAAGCATTCGGCCAAATGAAATCTGTAAGTAAGCTCTCGGATTGCACTTGTCATGTTATCAGGCAATCCTGGAAAGTAATATGTATTATCAGTAACGTGGATTGTTAGTATCGTAGATTATAAATAATGTGAATTATTGTGTTTGGTACATACAGACAATGTTGTATAATATAAAATCAAAATTTTAAAATATTTCTAAATTTAATCTATATTATTTAAATATAAAAATTATATATTAAATAGATAATAAATTTAATATATTATTTAAATATATTAAATAATATATTAAATTTATATATTATATTATTAAAATTAATATAATATAAAAGATATTAATATAATATTATATTATATTAGTTACTATAATAATATTATATTTATAATATTGTATAGTTATCATTTATATTATATAATATTATTATATAATATATTATAATTATATTATATTATATTTTAAGATCAAGGAAAAAAGGGAGGGTAATATTGTCCAAAAAAATTAGTTGAAAGATAATAATCTGGCTAGATTGCCTGCTATCAAATATAATCTTGGAGTTGAGTTTTGGTGCTGTTCAACTAATTATGGGGTTAACAATTAACGAGGAGGGGTGTTAACTGGTACAGGGAGTTCTACAAACCCAGCGGTGAGATCCGGTTTGATGCCGACCAGAAGCTCTCGCTGACAAGAGCCATATCCTACATGGCACCTAGGTGCCAAATGCGGGGCTGGGGTGGCAAAAGGGTTACATGGGAACCGGTATCGACTGCAAGCGGGTGGCGCTGATGTGGTCAAGTCCTTGATGAATTGATTGGGATTTCCTCCTTGCCTTGCTGCTGGTCGAGGCTTTCCTACATACACCTTGGACTGATTTGATCAAGTCCTCATTGAACTCTTCCCTTGTAGGGTTCATGGTTGATGGAAGACCAGGGTGTGAGGCCCAGTATTATTGGGCCGATGTTGGGCTGAAGTCAGCAGTCCTTGTTGACTTCAGTTCGAATTTAGCCTGGCACCGAACCTTCGAGGTGACTGGCAGGAGCCCGTTTTCTCTCGAGCGTGGGCTCGAGCAGGGACGACCGACTCGTGGGAGGGGGGATTTACTTTATTTGTTGGGATTTTTTTGGTGGGTGCCAGATGGTCGTCGGTGGTCACGCCGCCATCCGCTCCGATCAGTCGAAGCCCCCTTCTCACTAGCTGTCTCCCATTGCCGGCAGCCATGGGGAGGCTGGCTCGGTCAGGCAGAGAGAGGAGCAACGGGGGAGGGATTTATTTGGGGTTTACTTCGTTTTGGGTTTCCGGCAGGTGGCCGGACAGCCAGCAGGGACGCCGCCGATCCCTCCCTTTTCATCTGATGTTGCCGCAGGTTGTGGAAGGATTCGGCGTGGTCAGCTACATGGCTCGAGCCCGGCTTGCTCATGATGAGCATGTCATCTACATACACTTGCATGTTGCGGCCGATTTGGTCCTTGAAGACCTTACTGACCAGGCGCTGATAGATGGCTCCTGCGTTCTTTAGACCAAAAGGCATCATCTTATAGCAGTATGTCCCTTGGTCGGTGATGAAGGCGGTATGCTCCTCGTCTTCTGGATGCATGCGGATTTGATTATACCCGGAGAATGCATCCATGAAGGAGAGCAGCCGGTGGCCAGAGGTGGCATCCACCAGCTGGTCGATCTTCGGGAGAGGGAAGCTGTCCTTCGGGCAGGCTTTATTGAGGTCGGTGCAGTCTACACAGATCCTCCATTTGCCATTATTCTTTCTTACCATCATCACATTCGCCAGCCAGCTCGGGTATTGGACCTCTCGAACGAAACCGGCAGCCAGGAGTTTATCAACTTCCTCCTTGATAGCTGCCTGTCTCTCCGAGGCAAAACTTCTCTTCTTCTATCGAACTGGTTTGTGCTTTGGGTCAACACTCAATTTGTGGGTAATGATGTCAGAAGGGATACCTGGCATGTCCGCCACCATCTAGGTGAACACATCTGCATTCGCCCGCAAGAATTCCAGCAGTTGGGCCCTCTCCTCCTCGGGTAGCTGGGCTCCGATCTGCACCGTCTTCGTGGGGTCATCTCCGAGCGGGTAGGAAAGTAGGCGCTTGACCGGGCCTCCCCTGGGGTCTTGGGCCCTTTAGTCGAGGTCATTCGCACTGGGGTCGTCCTGAGGGACCTTGGCCCCAGGGAGGGTTTGGAAACAATGCTGCACCGGTTGGAGTGCTCCTCTCATCTCCCCGACACTGTAGGGAGTTGGGAACTGTACAATTAGCCTCTTGGTGGAGACAACGGCGTCGAGCAAGTTGAGCCCGGGCAGGCCCAATATCACGTTGTAGGCGGAAGGGAGCCTTACAACTGTGAAAGTCATCATGACGATGCTCTACCGAGGTGGGGTTCCGGTAGTAACCGAGAGAGTGATTTCTCCTTCTACCCTTACGGAATCGCCCGTGAAACCAACAAGGGGCCTGTGCACGGGCTTAAGCTGTTCGGAGAAAAGATTCATCCCGGAGAAGGCATCATAAAAAAGCACGTCTGTGGAGCTTCCACTATCAACCATGATGCGCTTTACAGGATGCTTCGCGATCATCATCTCGACGACCACGGTATCGTTATTTACATTTTTCCCCCGTCTTCCCCTTCCCTCATAAAGGGGAGTACATTCTCAGAGTCCCCTGCCCCCCGGGCCCTCTTGGGTGCACGCGCAGCTCCCCAGGAGATCATGCCCACCGGCTTCTCAGTGGGGCGGTTGTCGATGGTTGGAGCTGGCGGGAGAGCGACGAGTGCCTGGGACTCCACTTGAGGTCTGCCCTCTACGAATCTTTTGAGGTAGCCTCTCTTGATGAGTTCCTCAATCTCCCACTTGAGGTTGAGGCATTCCTCGGTGTCGTGGTCGTGGTCGCGGTGAAAGCGACAGTACTTTATTTTGTCACGGCCAGTGGAGGGCCTCAATGGAGGCGGGCATCTCAAGTAGTCCTCGCCTTCGATCTCCATAAAGATTTTTGTCATCGGGGCGAGGAGAGGGGTGTAGCCCTCCTCGGGAACCGGAGTCCCTCTCAGTCTTGGTCGGTCCCTCCGGGAGCTCGGAGCCTGGGGTGCTGGCTTCCGGGCCCCAGACGCTTCGGCGGGGGCCGGCTTCTTCAGGGGTCCTCCGTCGAGCTCCCGCCTCATACGATTCACCTTCTCGGCGCGGATGTACTTTTGGGCCTGGAGAAGAAGCTCGGAGTAGGTCTTGAGGAGCTTCTTATCCAGCGAGTAGGTCAGGCGGGAGGTCCTGAGTCCTCGCTTTAGTGCCAGCATGGCGACTGGCTCTTCAAGATTGTAGATCTCTAACGCGGCGGCCTTGAAGCGGGCCATGTAGTCCCGCAGGGGGCTTGCGGATGGAGAAGAGGCTGTCTGCCTCTCGTGGCAACTTCTTGCAAGCATCAAAGTGAGCCACGACTTCTACCCTAGCTGAGCGAAGGAGCTGATGCTCTCCGGCTCCAAACGGGTGAACTACACCCGGGCTGCCTTCTGGAGAGTAGCAGAAAAAGCGACGCAGAGGAGAGCGCCGGTGGCCCCCTGGACCCTCATAAGGGTTTGGTAGCTTTCCAGGTGGTCTAGGGGGTCGGTGGTCCCATCGTAAGGATCCACCTACGGCATCCGGAACCGATGCGGGATCGGCTTTGCTTGGATTTCTTGAGAGAATGGGGAACGGGCATCATAGCCCGTTGGCTCACTAGCGGAGCCCTGCATGTTGGCAAACCGGCGGGCAAACTCCACCAGCTTGCATTCATGTTCCTCCAGGCGCCTTTCCGCCGCGCGCCTGACGGCTTCATCAGTGGACCCCTCCGTCGAAGGAGACGGAGAAGGTGACATGGATGCATGGCACCCGTGACGGGGGGTTTTGCCTCTTCTGCCTCGGTGGGGTCTGGGCACCTCCCGCCCGAGGTTTGGCGAGCGGCTCTCTCTGTCGGCAAAGCCGGCTCGTTATCTTTTCGCCGGAGCTTGAAGGCTGCCCCGGTTGTCGGTGGTGGCCCGCAGCTATGACGGCCTTCCTTGGAAGGAGCACAAGCTGTTGTGGAGAGCCACGGCGTGGGCCGCTAGAGTCCCTGGCTACTGGTGGGTAGCCACGGACCGGTGCTGGTGCTGAAGCTGGCGCACTGCCGTGGCGAGAACTTGCATCTGCTGGGCGAGTGCAGCCAGCTGGGCTTCCTGCGGAGGTGGCGAACCGGCATGGAAGGCTCCGCTTCTTGGCGGTGAGGGTTCCCCCGGGAGGGGGAGTCCCCCGCACGACTGGTGGAAGCCTCCCTTGCCCTTGTTGTCACCATCCTTCCGCCTAGCTTGCCTGTGGAGAGATGGAGGGTCCGACTTGGATCAAAGATCGTTCACAATGTCGCTGCCCCCCTTCCTGGCGCGCCAATCTGTTGCCGCCATGATCGCCGTGGCCCGTAGCTGCTGCCAGCACCGGAGTGCGCTCCCTTCACCGCATGGCGGTCTTCTGCTCCTGGTCCTGCGAAACAGGGGTTAGTGACCCGGGCCGGGATTTCCGATGGGGGCACTCCGACGGTCAAATCAGTGAAGATCCAGGAGAACCGATCCTCCTGGTTAGGCCCCTCTTGATGGACTCCGCACTAGGAGGAGCAAAAGATGTGTGTGAAGGCGAAAACGTAGCAGGAGGAGAATGATAGCGGGGACAGAGGGGTTCCCTGTTCCTTCGCCTTTCCTTGTTTCCCTTATTTTTCTTCAACTGTGGTGGTGGTGGTGGCGCTTCACCCTCTTGGTCGAGCTTGCGCTTGTGTTGGTGGTCGATTGTTGTTACCTTCCCCCTTTCGGGGGTGTCGACTATTCTTTGTAGTTGAAAATTGGCCGTTAGGCGCTTGCCTCGGGATCTTCGCTGGGCTGGCAGGCGCATGCGGCAGGATTCCATGCCATGGACGAGACGTCTTTCCTGACATATGGTATGGGAAGCTTCCATTCGCTTTGACATCCTCTCCAGTCGCCCCATTCCAGGAAGCTTGGCAGAGCCTCGATCTGGGGGTCGCCGCCTTAGGGGTTCGTGCCTTCTGGCTAGCCCATCCCCCTGGAAGTACGGGCGGACAGGTAGTTATGGCGGTATGGGGGGCGCCATTCCGTAGTCCTCAGGCGACTCGCCGGTGTCCCGGGATGGCAGGGCTTGCTCCGGCCTGGATGCTCCGAGCTCGTGTGGTCACCTTGACGGAGGAGGGAAGAGTGCGGGCCCGGTCCATAGGGCGTGCGCTCGGAGAGGCTCCACATGGCGAGTGAGCGCTGAGCTCAACTCCGACCACAGGGCTCAAACCTCCGAGGGTCTCGCTCTGGAGGGCGGAAGGCGGACCCGGTCCAGAGGGCGCGCGCTCAGAGAGGCTTCACGTGGCGGGTGAGCGCTGAGCTCGACTCCGACCACAGGGCTCAAACCTCCGAGGGTCTCGCTCTGGAGGGCGGAATGTGGACCCGGTCCAAAGAGCGCGCGCTCGGAGAGACTCCACGTGGCGGGTGAGCGCCGAGCTCGACTCCGACCACAGGGCTCAAACCTCCGAGGGTCTCGCTCTGGAGGGCGGAATGTGGACCCGGTCCAAAGAGCGCGCACTCGGAGAGACTCCACGTGGCGGGTGAGCGCCGAGCTCGACTCCGACCACAGGGCTCAAACCTCTGAGGGTCTCGCTCTGGAGGGCGGAAGGCGGACCCGGTCCAGAGGGCGTGCACTCGGAGAGACTCCACGTGGTGGGTGAGCGCCGAGCTCGACTCCGACCACAGGGCTCAAACCTCCAAGGGTCTCGTTCTGGAGGGCGGAAGGCGGACCCGGTTCAGAGGGCGCGCGCTCGGAGAGGCTCCACGTGGTGGGTGAGCGCCGAGTTCGACTCCGACCACAGGGCTCAAACCTCCGAGGGTCTCGCTCTGGAGGGCGGAAGGCGGACCCGGTCCAGAGGGCGCGCGCTCGGAGAGGCTCCACGTGGCGGGTAAGCACCGAGCCCGACTCCGACCACAGGGCTCAAACCTCCGAGGGTCTCGCTGTGGAGGGCGGAAGGCGGACCCGGTCCAGAGGGCGCACTCTTGGAGAGGCTCCACGTGGCGGGTAAGTGCTGAGCTCGACTCCTACCACATGGCTCAAACCTCCGAGGGTCTCGCTATGGAGGGCGGAAGGCGAACCCAGTCCAGAGGGCGCGCGCTCGGAGAGGCTCCACGTGGCGAGTGAGTACTGAGCTCAATTCCGACCACATGGCTCAAACCTCCGAGGGTCTCGCTCTGGAGGGCGGCTCCGGCCTAGGCGTCCCAAGCTCGAGGGCCCGACCTGGCGGAGGACGGAGCTCGGCTCGTTGTTTTGAGGGAGCTCAGCTCAGCTCGGCAGAGTGGTCCGGGCTGAGGTGTTGCCTTGGCGTCTGACGCGGCGGTCTCCTTTGACATGGCGCCTGTCAGCTACCCACGTCAGCGGTCTATCATTCTTCCCTTGCTACGTTTTCGCCTTCACACACATCTTTTGCTCCTCCTAGTGCGGAGTCCATCAAGTGGGGCCCGATTAGGAGGATCTGTTCTCTTGGATCGTCGTTGACTTGACCGTCGGAGTGCCCCCGCCGGAAATCCCAGCCCGGGTCACTAATCCCTGTTTCGCAGGTCTAGGAGCAGAGGACCGCCAGGCTGCGAAGGGAGCGCACTCCGGCGCCGGCAGCAGCTACGAGCCATGGCGATCTTGACGGCAACAGTTATATATTTATGAATTATTAAATATATATAACATATCTGCATTTGATTGCATTGGTGTGAGTGCATTATGTTGGTGTGGGTGCATTGTATCGGTGTTGGTGCTCTCTAGTCCGACTATGATTACACGAGGACCTAGTTTCCTTTTGGACCTCCAGCTGGGCGATCGTTGGTACATGACCGTTGAGCGGTATGTGATACAGGAGCTAGTTGCTTTATTTTAACTATGCGTGGCAGTTATCGGGATATGCAGAGAATGCATATTTTCTTGTGTGACACAGGATATTAGATCCCATGAAGCTTGAAGGGTGGTGGGACTATGTACGAAATATGGAAAATTTTGATGAAGATTTTTATCGAAGAGTCTGGTCAGATTGTCTTCGTAAATTTACCTTACCGTTGCACTTTTGTCCCGTGCACTCCCGTATTTCCCTTCTTTTATTTACAAAAAAAAAAAAAAAAAAAAAATTCCTGCAAAATGACACCGAGTTATCTCATCTCCCGTATTTCTCTTCTTTTATTTACAAAAAAAAATCCTGCAAAGTTATCTCATCTTCATAATCTTGATATGTTGCTTTGAATCCGCTGGCTTCATGGTGGGTTTGTGGCGGTGGGAATTCTGGGTCTGCCGCGCCCTTTCATTGGAGTCGTGCATATATGCCAGCAGCAAGCCCAATCTAGAATCAGATTTGTGACCGGACCTTGCCCTTAAGATCCAAAGCCCTGACCAAGTGCCATGCCTCATGATCTTGCTGACGATGGAACATTTCTGTAGTGGACTCGATCGATGATGAGTCTTGGCCTGGTGTATTTAAATTTTCATCTCTCCCCCACAACTCTACATGTAAATGCTGGTGGGCCTGCCTCTGCTTTTCCATTCCATTTCTTGCAGGACTCTGCATGCTTCAGCAATTGCAACCTTTTTTTCCTTTTCTGCTCCAACCACCCACCTGCTACAATAATAATAACTTGTGGATAAATTTAATGGAGTTGTTACCGTTTTTCTTTTATTTTCCTTGTCCACCTACTTGATCGATTGGTTGCGCAAGCAGTAATTTTTCAGGTTTTGGATCTTGGATGCACGGTGAGCTGCGAGTGGTCATGAGCCTCCAAAAGAAAAGCTCGACGAGGGGGAAAACCAAAAATGGGATATACGGTATTGTCAGAAGAAAGAACGGATTGATCCTTGGGCAAACCACAAACAAGATAAATTTTTTGCTGTGCTTTGCTTTGCTTCTGTCGTACAACCTTTCCCTGATCACAACCTCCATCTGCTTAGCATCTCTTCATGGCAGAATGGATCACGATAAAAGGTAAAGCAGTTCTATATACTATACGGGCATCTAAAACAACCGCGGAAATTAAAAGATGGGTTATAAGTTTGATATGGGCGAGAGTCGGATGTCTGAAAGGGCTTCATCAATGCTACAAGGATACTCCGGAAGGTTAGGTGGAAGTCCAGGCCGAAGCCCATGTGCGGGTGAGCTGGATACAGGAAGCGAGATGTCCATTTTTTTTTTTTTTTTTTTTTTCAAATTTTTGGTGAACAAGAAGGGCATTCATTAAGGAGCATTACTAGGTGGCGTCATTTCATCGCCATCGGAGGAGACCGCGGTCATGCCCATCTCACTTAACATGTCTCTTTTTAGGTGCATTAAGTAACGTACGCCCCAGGACCACATCATCTTTTTAATTGCCTCGCAAGCCACCATACTCAACGGGGATAATAGCCACCCATGAATTTCCAGCATTAAACTGGCATATATGCTGAAAGCCTATCTTAAATCACCCTTGCAAGCATGAGCCACCCACAGATTAATTAGCAACATCCTATTTCACCCTTCTTCTCGTCATTTGGTACAGCCAGCCAAGGCTACGTGATTTCACAAGGATATATATATATATATATATTTTTTATTTTATTTTTTTCCCCGCTTCGAGCGTAATAATGAAGCAAGGGGGTACTGGTTTCGCATTAACTGACTCGTTAAGAAACCTATCGGAGTCGGGAGATAAGTTAAATACAACCACCCACCGTGAACATACCTGCGCGCACGGCATCTCACTTCCTTTCTTACCATTTATAAATTCTTTCGTCGGGTATTTCTCTTCTTCCAATAAAGTCGATTTCGATATAACAAATATAAATTATGAAGTACATTAAATAGGAAAAAAAAAAAAAAAACGAATTTATTTATTTAACATTTTTTTTAATTAATCAGGATTTATGAGATCAGTGCCGATTACCTTCGAATACGTTCCGTTATTATAAGCCTGATGGCCTACAGGTGCTGAATATAATAATTGAACTTTAGCTACACAACCTCCTACTTCCCAACCAACAAATCCGACCGGTGGAAACCTACTCTCTCCACCATCCCGTGGTTTCCGCGGCTTTTACGTTAAATTTGCCTGCGAGTGCAGGTTTTGCCTTCGCCGAAAGTCATTGAAAGACAAAATGCAGGCATTTGTCGTTGATACCCTACATCTTTTCCTCTTCAAACTTAGGTAAGAAAAAGAGAGCCAAAAGCTTGTGCGCTAAAAAACTGAAGCCGGCCACGCGTTGTGGACGACACGAGCAATTAGGTGCTTCACTAAGTTGCTTCCAGAGGCATATTTGGCAATTTTGAACCGGTAATGGTGAGTCTAGAATTAAAAGCCTTTCAAGTTAGCTAGCCGCTGTACGTCGGCCCGACCCCGCATGCCCATTTATAGTCCTCCATGCCCCCGCTTCCATCTCCCAGAGATCCACCACCATCACCTCCTTCTCATCGATCGATCCTTTTGCTCCTCTCACACACATGGGGTCTCATCGATTCAGGTCCATCAAAGAATGCAGCTCCGAAGGAAGAGCGGATCAGACAATAGCTGCCGATCTTGATGGCACCCTCCTCATATCTCGAAGTGCTTTCCCTTACTACATGCTCGTCGCCATCGAAGCCGGCAGCCTTCTGAGGGGATTGGTCCTCCTCGCCTCGGTCCCCCTAGTGTGCATCATCTACATATTCTTCTCCGAGTCTCTGGCCATCCAGATGCTTGTCTACATCTCCTTCGCAGGACTGAAGCTCCGAGATGTGGAGATGGTGGCTCGCTCCGTCCTGCCCAAATTCTATGCCGAGGACGTCCACCCTGAGAGTTGGAGGGTGTTCGGTTCTTTCGGCAAGAGATACATTGTCACGGCAAGCCCCAGAATTATGGTGGAGCCTTTCGCCGAGAGCTTTCTCGGGGCCGACAAGGTCCTGGGGACGGAGCTGGAGGTCACCAAGTCCGGAAAGGTGACGGGCTTCATCACCAAACCTGGAGTTCTTGTTGGAGGCCTCAAGAAGGCGGCCGTCCAGAACGAATTCGGCAATCGATTGCCGGATCTGGGCATCGGGGACAGAGAGACCGATTATGACTTCATGTCCGTTTGCAAGGTCTGATCCCAGATCCCTCTCCCCACATATATTAATTAATTTCCATCAGGCGCTGAGCAAGTGGTAAAATGACGTCATTCACGATAGATTTCTTGTTAAATCCTTGGCTATATGCGAGAAGCGTGTCTTTTAGCCCTTTTTTTTTTTTAAAAAAAAAAAATTATAAAAGAAAGAAAGAAAAGAAAAGAAATGATGGACATTTAAAATTCAACAGCTTAGCTTCGCAACGCTTCTAGTTTTCTTTTATTTTTTAAAATAAAAGAAATAAAAGACCGTAAGCTCGATTGGGAGAGACGGGGATTCCAACTTCCGAAATAGTTTGTTGGATTTCACGGATCTCTCGCTTCTTCTCCTATTTTCCCCTCCCAAATTAAAAGCAACAAGTCTCTCTCTCTCTCTCTCTCTCTCTCTCTCTCTCTCTCTCTCTCTCTCTGTTCCGCGTCTCTATTGATCCTGAAAGCAAGGCTCGTGATACTGCCCATATATTTTCGTTTCCGACAACCGACCCTACTACCTCAACAAACTCCATGTCAGATATGTTTCCCCTTGGTTTTAGGATCTCGTCTTTTGTTTAACGATTTGAGGATGAAGTTTTCGCAGCCTCCTCCTTCCCAATTCATTATTGAAAAGTTCTACGGGGTCCGTAGTCACAGGAATTTAGCTGACATCTTCGTAACAAATTTAATCCTGGAAAGCCGTAGAGTCCAAACATAAAGCTGGGTTAAAATAGCTTCCCCCACCTCCATAATTCTGCCACCTTTTTTCGTACAACAATTCTACCGTTTTTATTCAAGAGAAAACAGAGGGATTGAACTGTTATATAGTTTGACCGGTACGAATATAGTCGATTAAAATATAAGAAAGAAAGGGAATGAAGCAGGGGAAGAAAATGAATTAGTACATGTTGCATGCTCTCATGATCTATCATCTACTCCAAATTTTAAAAAATTTCCTTTCCACATTTAGTGTTGTAAGCGTGTAAAATAGATATGGCCAGCGTCCGGCAAGAATTATATATTGAATATCATTCATGCAAGTATTAAAGCTTCGTTGCAAATAATTTGCATTTTAAAGCTTTTGAACGCTAGATACACTTGCATATAACCCATTATCGAAAAAGCGTCTAGAAACCCGGAAACTCGCAAGTGATCATTGAAAAAAATATTTAAATATATTATAATATCAAATTGATCGGGAGTTAATAAAATATTGTATATAGTATAAATATACAGATCATATAAAAAATAAAGATGTATAATATAATGTCAAATCAATATAAAGTAATAAGGATATAGATATAAAGTTTTAATTAAATAATAATTATGAATCAGGATAAAAGTAATATAAATCGGATATATATTGATGAAGACAATCTAAAAGTAGTTTGGTTAAGCCGGGGTCCATCGAAAAGCTGGACAGGTTGGATCATTGAATTTTTGATTCATCCATTCACTCGGATATAAATAATCTAATGAACGATCCAACGATCGAGATTCTATACAGATTTGGCAATCCTCGAGATGCATGGCCATATTTTTTTTTTTTTGAACGACGTGTTCGGTTGCAACCTAAATGCCCAAATTGCACCCCGTCAGTACTGCCCGCCTGAGACATGATCATTAATCATAGCATTTTGATTTGTTTTGGATGGACATCAAGTCTGATGGTCTTTGTTTCTTTTTTATGCATGCACCTGTATGCATGCATGCGTGATCGACGATATAGGAGGCTTACTTGGTGCCAAAAAGCAAATGGAATCCTGTACCAAAGAACCAGCTATTGAGCCCGATCATCCTCCATGATGGACGGCTGGTCCAACGGCCCACTCCCTTGGTCGCTCTTCTCACGTTTCTCTGGATGCCGGTCGGTTTTGCTCTGGCCCTCGGCAGGGTCTACATCAACCTCCCCCTTCCGGAGCGCATCGTGTTCTACAACTACAAGATCATGGGCATCAAGTTGGTCGTAAAGGGAACTCCTCCCCCTCCTCCAAAGAGAGGGCATCCGGGAGTTCTCTTCGTTTGCAACCATCGGACCGTGCTCGACCCCGTCGTCACGGCCGTGGCACTTGGCCGAAAGATCAGTTGCGTCACCTACAGCATCAGCAAGTTCTCGGAGCTCATATCCCCAATCAAAGCCGTGGCATTATCTCGGGAGAGGGAGAAGGATGCTGCAAATATCAAACGCTTGCTGGAGGAAGGGGATCTCGTCATCTGTCCCGAGGGCACGACGTGCAGAGAACCTTTCCTCCTAAGATTCAGCGCACTGTTTGCGGAGCTCACCGATCGGATCGTTCCGGTCGCGGTCGACACCAAGCAAAGCATGTTCCATGGCACCACCGTTCGAGGGTGGAAACTCATGGATCCTTACTTTTTCTTCATGAATCCCAGGCCCACCTACGAGATCACTTTCCTCGATCAATTGCCTACGGAGCTCACCTGTGCCGGAGGGAAGTCACCGATAGAGGTCGCGAATTATATACAACAGGTGCTGGGGAGCACGCTTGGCTTTGAGTGCACCAACTTCACCAGGAAAGACAAGTACGGCATGTTAGCTGGAACCGATGGTCGTGTCCCATCCAAGAAGAAGAAGAAGGATAATTAGCAAATCAAAGGGCATGACGACTGCCATGATCGAGAAAAAAAAAAAAAAAAAAGCTATTGAATTTGGTTAATCGTTGAACTCAAAAAAGAAGGGGAAAAAAAAAAAAAAAAAAAGAGTAGATCCATAAATGTCTGAGGTATACTGCTATTTGGTTTTTCTAGTTTTTTTATTTTAATATATGCCTTTGATTTAAGTGGTTGAGTGCATGAGAAATTAAAGCCCGTGCAGTGTCTCTCTCCAGAGCCAGGAGGCGTCGAGCATCGTTGATCTCATGAAAAGTTCGAGGATACCATGAAAATATTCGATTTGGAATGTAACAAATCTCAAAACAAAAGTTACCATCATGGCAACCTGCTTAAATAAAAAATAATTAAGAAAATGAGGCTTCGCCCAGCCCAAACTAGATTTTAGTAAACTTGTTGTTTGCATTGTTGTTTAGCCAGGAGACGAACAGAGAAATCACTTTGCAACCAAATGCCATTGGGGGTGAAACGTGAAAGGATGAAATAAGAGCATGTAAATCAAGCCAAGTTGCGGTGACTTCTTCTAGATCGGACTCGGTCGAATATGTTGGAGCGCTTCTTTCCCGGTCGACCTGTAACAAAGTCTTCAAGGCACCGATGGTGTTTCGACGGAAGACCCTCCGATGCCTAAGTTAGCAAGAGCTTGAAGACAACATAATGGATGAGTCAAGGAGATAGTATATGGAGAGGAAAGAGAGTCCTTACTTTGAATGGGATCCCCCGGTTACCTTATATAGACGCGAAACGGTCCAAAATCCATCATGAGAGAGGCCAAAAAGGACCGATATGCCCTTAGAAGAATCTGGAGAGTGGCCATGTGGCTCCCAGACAGGACAACACCGTGAAAATAGTGGAGCAGGACTACTGGTATGGCAAGATTCCGTTGTAACAGAAGGGAGCTTCTAGAATCCTCCGGGTCCCCAAGCATGTCTGTCGGAGGCCGACCGAAAAGGCTAGTCGCTCGAACAGGAGGTCGGACTCCCAAAAAAGAGCAATGAGTCGGATCCCAGCAGAAATGGGTCGTTCGGATCTCTGCTCCGGTGGGTCGGACTTTCGAGTGGTGTGGCCATCAGAGCTTTGGAAGAGCAACCCGATCGGATCGCAAAGATGGATCGATCCGGTCTGATGATGAACCGATAGGGTATAACAGAGCTCCTTCATAATTTCATACGATGAAGCCTGATGCAGTTTCATGCTTTTTGAACGGCTCCATCAAACTCGACTACCGACACCCCAAAGAGAGGAGAGGTACACGTACGTACCCAAGAGATGAGATTAGGAGTCGGCAGAGGGGTATCCCGGCCGGTTCTTTGATTGGGTGCCAGCAGAAGTCGTTGAATCATAGAAAAATTGATATTGATAAAAAGAAATACATATTTGCAACAAAGTACATGGGATAATATAAGAATTTTGAAAGAGACACTTATTATGAGCATCGCAATTAAATAAGCGAGGCCATATAATTAAGTAGTCGCAGCTTTTGCCACCCTCTCTGCCTAGGCATGGGTCAAGGAATCAATCAAGCAATCAATGCCGGCAAAGAAGGTGGTCTGAAAGTAGCGAGAAGCCGAGCCAAAGCCACCTGGCAAACCAAGGCAAAAAAACACACGGGTGATCAAAAAAATAGAATGCTCTGAATCAGTTTGACACGAGTCACGGGCTGAAAAGGAATTTGAAATGACATCTCGGGATATTGGTAGTTGTTTTCGGGGCAAACATTGCATTGCAACTTCCAGCAAAAACATTTCATGCAGTTGGATGCATGGATAAATGCAAGATCCACATAAAAGGACTAGATTTTTGTGCATTGAAATTAGTGTGAATGAATAGCTGAAGAAATATCTTTTGAAGTTCAAATGTGCCCATCCTAGGTGATCGGACCAATCACCTTGCATGCAGGACAAAGAAATTAAGGTTAATGGTCATCATGTCAGCATTAAAAAAAAAAATATGAGAAAGAGCTGATCGAGCGATCCCGAGTATAATCAGGAGTAGTAAACCGATCCATGAAGTAAGTACCTTTGAAGATCGATTGTGGCATCTAAAAACGAAGGCCGATGCATCATGGAAAGGGGGAGATCCAAGGATCGTTCCAGACATTAATTAATAGGCTGCCCGTTGGTGAGAAGCCATATAAAAAAAAATAAAGACTTTCCAAACAAGGGAACGATGAAAAAGAAGCTTCTGGTAGGCCAACCAAGAGCTCGAAAATCTGCATGTCGAAGTAACGAATTGAGCCTATAGGGACTGAGATTGCAGAATCAGATTTGCAGCTAGCCTCGACGATAAAATATGTTGACCGATTTTAAGAGAACGCAATCCCTATCCTCCCATATATCATTTTACAAGTGCAGATGATGTCCCGAGCAATGACATGCGGTTTACGTTGGTCTGGGAGAATAACATAAACATATATTAAAAGAAGTGATGATAACGCACACCTTTGCATGAGGCTGCAAAAAGTAGGGAACCAATAAGTCGATTGACCATTAATCAACAAAGAGAATTGGAGATGCTTTACAGGGGTCAAGATCATTTGGATGAACTGACTATCAAAGCAAAGATGCTGTAGAACACATTTCAAATTTAGATTCATCGAACTCTATAAAAAGCCTTTTCCATATCAACCTTAACCGACAAAGACCGGGAGATGAGGAGTCATGAAATAAAAAGTGCATATAAGTTCCTGGATGAGAAGGATATTCTTTGTGATACTTCAACCTTCTCCAAATTCTCCTTGTTCTGGAGAAATGAGATGAGGCATCATTATTAAAGGCTCAAGACAACATAAAAGAATGGTAGCAACCAACCTGTGACTTATATTACAAGAACTGATAAATTAAAAGTTGGAAGTATAAACATGATAGGTCGCTTTCGGGATCAAGGCAATGAAGGATTGCTTGTCCTCGAGATTTCGAAGAAAAAAAAAAGAACTTCATGAATGATCTCTTTTTTTACTGTATGCCAATAAATCCCTCTTCTCCCCCTAAAAAAAAAAAAAAAAGAAAAGAAAAAGCCATCAAGCCCTGAGATTTTGTCAGCATGAAATAGATAAAGGGCTCGAGTAACTTCCTCCTTCATGACTATAGGAGGGGATGGTCAAAGATCTTCAAATTCGTAGCAAAATTCCTAGGACTACCGGAAATGAGTAAGAGGCTCCATATGGACTCTACTTCTTCGTCCAGCCATTGCCCATGGTGAGATTTCAAAAATAAAATTTTACTCCACCGACGCTCGACGACGGTAGATGGATGAAAGAATTTTATATTAGCATCCTCTTCATAATAAAGTAAGGTGATTCTAAGGTGCAAATGATCGATCATCGTGCGAGCACGCACCACTTCCATGGTTTGGAGCTGAAGGACTTGCTGCCATAACAACATATAAGCATAAGAGCCTACACGACGACGATTTCATTTTTTGGAATTTGTGCTTGGCCTGGATGAGAAATGCCGACACACGCTGGTCAGGCGGCGGGGAAGCTGGGAACGAAGGGAAAAAAAAATAGAGCAATAAAGACAAAGAAAGGCAAGATGAGGTACTCGGGAGGGGAAATTAGTTTGCACCCGGGCGCTAACCAATCCTCGTCCACGGGAGGAAAACGCGGCCGCGCAGTTTGGAAATAGACAGGTATCGAATATTTCGGAGAGCTTTAATTTTAAGCATAGATTTCACGTCCGGTTTTGAACTATCATTGCAAATTAACCAGACGAGGGATGAGCTCACCTAAACAATGGAGATGGGTCGATCGTACTGGTACGAAAAGCCCGACATCAACTAGCCACGCACCAGCACCACAACGTTCGTTCGTTCGTTCGTTCGTACGTACGTACTAGATTATTAATTTGATTTCTTGTTTTCTTGATCTGCTACTCCTCGTCGGATCCGAATGCAAGCGGATGATATGCTACGATTGCATGTGCATGCCGATAAGTTTCCCTTGCAGGATGGCATGACTCATGAGCATGATCTCTCCTTTTCGGGTATGTGGTAGTGCAAAGGACGGTGTTAATAGCAAATTGATTGCTTTTATTATAGAGCACCATGACCCCAAAAAATGGGGACCAGATTGAGCCCAAAACTCCAGGACAAACGACTCGACCAACCAATCAAATACTTTCCCGCGAGGAATGACCCAGAAAGATACGGTTGCACCGATGCACGTGGATTTCTTAGAACATGAAAAAATACAATGGTACCGATCAGCATAAATTTGATGGTCTTCTTTATTTTCCCCCTTTAATAACGACTCGAATCAATTTGCAACCGGAGAATTCCAATTCCAGAGAGAGAGAGAGAGAGAGAGAGAGAGAGAGAGACAGAGAGGAGGGGGTGGGTGGGGACAGACATGAGATCAAAATTCACAAAAATTTTTCTTTTTCCTTTTTTTTTTTAAGAGAGAAAAAAAAAAAACAAAACAAAAGGGTGGGATTAGAGTGATGGACCTAGAATAAAAAAAAAAGAAAAAGAAAAGAAAAGGCAGAGGAGATGGTCGAACGAAAATCAGATTAATCAAAAACTCTATTTCTAATGATCGGATTGGATATGTTGACTTGAAAGTGAAAATTAGGAAAAAGTGAAGGAAGTGAAAAAACTGGAGGGGGTTGGCCAAAAAAACACTAAAAATATGAAGGACAACAGGAGGGGAAAAAAAGAAGAAGGCGAAGAAGAAGCTAGAAGACGTGGATAATGATAATCCGTAAATCAGCTTACTTTTGCTTGGAAGATCCATGTCAAGTGAACCAGGCTAATATGCACCATTCAAAAAGTCGATGTGAAAAAGATTCATCCAATTCATACAGGGTCCATGAAGGGGACCGATATACATCATGCGTTCGCTGGATGGCACTACCGACATCTTGAAGCAGATATATGAGATAAAAGAAACCATGTTATTGATATTTATAGAGGTCATTGATATTTTCTATAATACATGCCATATATATCAATGTAAATCACAATTTCACAATTTCACAATTTAGATTTCAAGAAATCATGTGATTGATATTTAAAGAGGTCATTGGTATTTTCTATAATACATGCCATATGAACGTAAATCACAATTTCACAATTTAGATTTTACGTGACCATTAATGGATGCATCAAAATTGAGTAGAATATAACAATCAATTAAAGGATGAGATGAATACCATTGTTGCTCAAAAAAATTTTAAAAAAAAATCTATTTATGAGCATGCATGTCTGACCACAAGCTAAATGAATCATCGAAAAAAACTATATGGATACTTAAGTGTTGCAGGTTCATAGATCTTCAATAGTTTGCTGTAGCGTCGATAGATTCTGTCATCTTCTCCGGTGAGATGGAAAAGCTCCTCGCGGGCAAGTACCTACAAAAAAAATTCCTAAGCTGGAGTCCGACGAGGAGCACTCCGATACTCAAATCAATAGGAGAATTAGAAAAGCAACAGCAATCAGAACTATATGCACTAAAGAACAAACTAAGCATAGAGTAGAGTTGCCATATTGTCCCTGGTGGTGCCTAGAATTGCCATATTGTCCCTGGTGGTGCCCCCTTAACTATTTATAAGGGAGTAGAATAACTACTTTTCATTTAAGGTAACCAAATATCATTAGGTATAGCAGGATATCGTCAGGGTAGCTAGGATAGTTAGGGAGGTTACATTTTGTTGAAGAGTTGGTTGGTAACCGAATGTAGTTATTTGTTATGAATTCCAATTGAGATAGTAGAAGGTTGTTTGCTACCTACTCGAGTCCTGGTAGGAGTAGGTATGGAGCCAAGAAGGTATTCGAGGATCAAGTTGCTTGGAGATGACACCCGGGGCCGAATGGGAATATGATAGTGTATCAAAGGTGGGGAGGTGCTCTGGCTTCTTGGCGAGGGGTGCGAACTTGTTAGAGCCGAGTGGGTTATGCCCCCACTTCTGAGTCTAGAATACTATGGATTTGTTTGTCATTTCTGAATGAAGGGAGTCATTATCTCTGGTGCTAAGGTGGATCTCTATGTCATGTCACTATTAAATATTTTCTTGGGAGTCACCCGGTTAATTCGACAATGGCAGAGAGAGGGACCATGGCCCAGTATTTGCAGAGACTACACCATGATTTCTTAAAATGGCTGGCTATTGGCCATATCTTTCTTAGCGAACAGGGATGTGCCATGTGGTTTGGCATTAAGTATCCATTAATAATATGCAAGGATTCGGAGCCGTGTACTAGTTGATTTCTTATCTTCCCGAAGTGTCGACGGTAAGGAGTTGGACACATGTCATCATCTGATAGACTAAATTATTATGGGGGCTTGTATCTTGGTCATCGCAGTAGAGTATAAATATGAACCCCCTTCCATCATTATGAGGATTGCTGGCTTCATTGAGCGAAGGGCGAAAGGGAAGATGGAAGAGAGAGAAGCAGGCTTAATCTGGACCAGCTTCCAGTAGGCTTTCTTCTTTAGATCTCCAGGTTAGAGCTCTCTTCTTGAGTTCTTTTAGGTTTTCTTAGGTGTCTACGGCTTCTTAGGATCCTCCTTGATAGAACCTCCATTGGTGACTTCTGTCACAACTTAGAAATCTTTAGATCCTTTAGTTGCTGAAATTATTAGTGTGCAAATAATTTTTTCTAGCTTGAAGTATCTAGTTTTAGTATCATGGAGCACTCGACTGGTATATTAGATGAACTTTTGGATTCTTTTGTCGTCCAACTAGATGAGTACGGAGCTGACCGCTTCTGATAACGTGGCGAGATACAAATATGGAGTTTCATCAACTCCTGGTTTGGAGAGTAGAGGAGGGGCCTTGAGGAATTGCTTTAGTTCTTCGAAAGCTAGTTTGCAATTTTTGGTCCAAGTGAAATCACTTGACTGTCACATGGTTTTGAAGAAAGATAGGCAACATTATATAGATTTTGAGATGAATTGGCTAAGAGCAACGATTTAGCCAATTAGTTGCTTCACTTTTCTCTTTGAAGTTGGGTGGCACCTATCAAGAATGACCTAGATTTTTCCTGGTTGGGTTTAGTTTCATTTGATGGCAACCGAGGGTATTGAAGGCTTTTTCCAAATCAAATATATGGTCAGCCATCTTGAAACTTTTGACAAGCATGTCATCAACATAAATTTTTATCTTTCGACTGATTTAATCCTTGAAGACTTTATTTACCAGTCTTTGGTAGGTAGCTCTCGAAGGGCATTACTTTGTAATGATAAATACCCTTCTCGGTGATAAAGATAGTATTCTCTTCATCCTTGAAAGATATTTTTATCTGATTATAGCCAGAGAATGCATTCATGATGCAAAGTAGCTTATGCCTAAAAATAATATGTACTAACTGGCCGATCTTTGACAAAGGAAAGCTATCTTTATAGCAAGCTTTATTGAGATCAGTGTATTGATGCATGTTCGCTATTTTTTATTAGCTTTTTTAATCATAACTATATTTGCTAGCCAGTCAGGATAGTGTACTTCTTAAATAAAGCCAGTCATTAGGGTTTGTTAACTTCTTTATCGATGGTCTTTTTCCTCTCGGGACAAAACTTTTTTCTTTTGCCTAATAGGTTTAAATTTGGGATCAATATTGAGTTGTGCATGATAACTTCAGGAGGAATTCCTAGCATGTCGGAGATAGACTGAGTGAAGATGCCTGCATTTCAATTAAGAAAATCTAGCAGCTGGTTCTTCTCCTTCTTGGATAAAATAGATCCGATTTGTGTACATTTAGAAGGAAAGGATAGTAGCATCTCGGCTAGTTTCGCTCTTTTCAAGCTCCCTTTGATCAAATGGTTCAACTACATGTACTTCGATAAATTTTGGTGTTTTGGTAGACTTCATGAAGTAGTGTCGAGCCATTTGTTGATCGCTCCACATTTTGCCAACTCTGTTTTTGGTTAGGAAGCGGACAAGTAGATGTTTGGTGGAGCTGACGGCGTCTAATCGTTTGAGCTCTAGTCATCCAAGTATAATATTGTATATAGAAGGTATCCGAATGACTGTGAAGCTGACATAAATGCTACTCTGTTAGAGTGGAGTTCCAGCAGTGACAGGCAAGGTGATTTCACCTTCAACTTTGACTGAATTGCCATAGAAATTAAGGGGTGGAGACTTGTCTTAATTGATTGAGTGGCAAACTTATTCGAACAAAAGCATTGTAAAAGAGAACATCGACAGAACTCTCACTCTCAACTAAAATTCTCTTTACATTGTACTTTGCTATTGTCATGGATATGACAACATCATCATCACGAGGATTCTGGATTCTAGCCAGATCCTTGTCAGAAAAAAAGATTACTTTTATTTGTTGTTATTCCCTCCTCTAGCGCTTGAAGGCACATTATGTTCCCTAGGAGATCAAGTTGATTGGCTTCTCGGTGAATTAGTTGTCAACTTTAGCCTGAGCAGGCATCTGGGTGGGGCCTTGTTCATTAGGTTGAGCTCCTTCCTTCTAGATGAACTTCCCGAGGTAATCGTACAAAATAAGCTTCTCGATTTTATTTTTCAAGACATAGCAATTCTTGGTGTCATGTCCATGATGTCGGTGGAATCAGCAATATTTGCTTTCATTTCGGGAGCAAGAGGTGACTTCATTGGTGGGGGTTGTCGAAAAAAATTTTCTTCTTCGATTTTTGTTCTAGGAGCAAGGAGGGGGGGTAATCGGGATATTTTGGCTTCCTTGCTTTGGACTTTGCTGGTAAGAGGTGGTAGGCTTTTCAGTTTGATTACTACTAAAATCTTCTTTGGGTTTCTTTCTCCTTGGCTTTCCATCAATCTCTTGCTGAACAACCGCATCTTCTTTTGTCCGTATATACTTCTGGACACAAGTCAGCAATTTCGAGTAGGATTTCAAATGAAATATGTGAACCTAGAGGAGTGAAGTTCTCTTTGCAAAGCAAACATGGCTACAGATTCATCTAAGTTGTATATTTTCAAGGTGCTTGATTTGAACTAAGCCATAGTTTTTCAAGGGTTCTTCCAACTTTTGTCGAATGAAGAAAAGACTATCAAGCTCCTTGGGCATTCTTTGGCTGGCATTGAAGTAAGCGATAAATAGCTTTACTAGTTGCTCGAAGGAATGAATGCTTTCTGGCTCTAGTCCAGAGTACCAGACCTGAGCTACTTTGTGGAGGGTTGTTGAAAAAGTGATACAAAGTAGGGCATCTGAAGCATCTTGTATCATCATGAGAAATTTATAACTTTCGAGATGGTCAAATGGATCTGAGGTGCCACCGTATGGATCCACTTGAGGCATTTTGAACCGGCTTGGAATCGATTCTTCCATGATTCTTCGAGATAGAGGAGGGGAGTGGTTGAAGTCGAGTGGATCGGATCCTCCTCCTTGTAGATCAATGAGTCGGTGGCTAACTTCTCTGAATTTATACTCATACTCGTCAAGGCCTGCTCAGCTCAGCGCTGAATTGCTTCTTCGGAAGATCCTTCCCCAGAGGACTCGAATAATGAGAGGGGATGTTTACTTTGTTTTGACTTCCTTCCCATGGGTACTCTTCATATTGGGGACTTCTTTGTCATGGAGGATGCGACCAGAATCGATTCCAACTGGGCATTCGGTATCGACTTATAGGATGGAATGTTTCTCCTTCTCGGGGAGATTGATGGACCAAGAATATGGCGACAACTGTGGGAACAAAATTCTCAGGTTTTGTCACTACTTGTTATTGTTGTAGTCCTTGTACTATTGTAGTCAGGGTTTGGACTTGCTGAGCCAGAGCAGTAGTAAGGATTTCTTACTGGGCAATTGATGACGATGGTGGTGGGGGGGCTGGGAGCTCCACTACTGGATTGGGCATTCTTGCTTAAGGCAAAGAATGCCCAATACAGTTACAGAGGTTTCTTGGATTCTGTTCTTAGTCTTGGCCATGCTATCAGCTCTGGGATCTTGTCAATGGGGATGAACAAATAATAGTTTCCCTGCTTGACATGCCAATCTGTTGTGGGTTCGTAGATATCCAGTGGTTTATAGTGGTGCCAACAAGTCCCATCGTCTTCTTCGATAAGATGGGCGAGCTTCTTATGGGCAAGTACCTACCCCTGGGTCGAAGTCTAGCAAGGGACACTCAGATGCTCAAATCAATAGAAAAACTAGAAAGGCAAAAGCAGTCAGAGCTGTGTGCACTAAAGAACAAGCTGAGCATGGAGTAGAGTTGCCATATTGTCTCTGGCTGGAGGTGCCCCCTTATTTATTTATAAGGAGTGGAATAACTGCTTTCCGTTTAAGATAACCAAATACCATTAGGTATAGTGGGATACCATTAGGGTAGTTAAAGTAGTTAGGGAGGTTACATTTCGTTGAGGAGTTGGTTTATAATCGAATATGGTTATTTGTTATGAATTATGGTTGAGACAGTAAAAGGTTGTTTGCTGCCTACTCGAGTCTGAGTAGAAGTAAGTATAGAACTAAGGCTGGAACTGGGCCGGGATGGCCCGATGGGCTTCGGGCCGGGCTTTCAGTACTTCAGGCCAAGCTTCAGGCCTTATAACAGAGCCCATTTAATTTTTGGACTGGGCTCGGATTTCCTTTTGGCCCGGCCCGGTCCGACCCGAACCCGGCCCGAAAGAGGCCCACCCGAACTGGCCCAAGTCAAATTGGAATTTAAGGCTTTAAAAATTAAGCGTCTTAATGCCCTCGTGCTCTCACGGCCTCCGGCTCCTCTCGGTGCTCCACTGCTCTCCCACCACCACCCTCGGTTTCATATGACCCGGTTGCCACCCCGAGCTCCGATCACCCTTCCTCGGCCCTGGCGCATGGGCCCAATGCCCCCTCCACCCGCGTGACCCCACAGCCCTCCGGCAGTCTAGCTTCAATCTCCCTCCCCGGTCTTGGTGCACGCACCCTGGTACCCGACAACCCCTCCCCTCCCTCCCGGCACAACCCCACAGCCCTTCCCGGCTCCAATCTTCGTCCCCGGCCCTGGTGCACGTACCCGACATGGCGACGCCCCCTCTACCCTCGCGCAACCCCGTAGCTCGATGGCTTCAATCTCTTTACCTGGCCCCGGCGCCCACACCTGATGCGGGACACCGCTTCCCGGCTTCGATCTACTTCTTTCGGCTCTTGCGACCACACCCAATGCCTGGTCATGCCTGGATTTTTTTTTTTTTTTTTTTGGGTGGGTTGGGGGGGGGGGGCGGGGGGTTTCCATGACGTGGGCCAATTTAGCTCGGGCTAGCCTATCGGGCTCAGGCTGGGCTTGGGCTCGGATAGGGGTGTGGCCCTACTCGGCCTGGCCCAGTTCCAATCCTATATGAAACCGAATAGGTGTTTGAGGATCAAGTTGCTTGGAGATCACACCCGGGACCAAATGGGAATATGATAGTGTATTAAAGGTGGGGAGGTACTATGGCTCGTCGGCGAGGGGCGCGAACTTGTAGGAGCCCACCGGGTTATGCCCACAACACTTGGAATAATGAGGTCGATAGTAATAGTTTTACTAATTGTAATAAATAAAGAGAAAAGATCTGAGAGAACTATCTTGGATAAAGTTAGTTCCCGAAGAGTTTGTGATTAGTCGAAGTTCAAGGAAATAGCTTATACCCACTGCAGCTAATTTTAGTTTCATGACACAAAAAGATGATGTCATAGAAGAAATAAAATCTGGCAGAGCATAAGTTGAGAATATAACATGCTTTATCACTTGTTCGAATAAAATTATAACCCTGAACTGACATGCGGCGAGAATGCCCAAAATGAGGATAAAAAGTTCCTTCATCTCACTCTTAATAGAAGAACTTTTAATAGATGATGCACGTCTCACAAGCAGTCTCATGACCAAATCCTTGTACCAAATGTGACTTTAGAATATTACTCAAGCTTCCATATACATCATCCAAACAAAGTTTGATTCCTACAGATGTTTGCAGAAAATACCTATTGCTTATTTGCATAACCTTCTAGAGTATTCCAGAAATCCTTACTGCATTTGTGCAATCCAGAATAGAATGATACAAGACTAGTTACATTGCATGTTGTCACAAATCGCAAGCATCATAATCTTATTCAGATCAATTATATATCAAGAAGCTCTTTACCGATGATAAAGCATTTCCCCTTCCCCTTATGATGACTGGCAGGTTTCGGTTGATCAGGCCCTGCCATGACCGGTCCGAATGAAGTGGGATTCATTTTTACATCATAAATCTGATTATCTCAATGCAATCGATGGATGTTCGAGTCATCGGCATCGTAATTTACCGGTTATGCTTTGATGTAAGGAAGCATCGCTCCTCCCAAGCTGAATGGTCCGATGATCCTATGTTCAGCAAGTACGCAGCTTGCAGCACATATCTTGAAGCACCAGCATACCATGGCAAAATTCAGTAGGTGCTTTAACAACATACTTGTAGTTTAGGTCAAATATTACTTGGGCATCCACTTCGCGTTAATTGTCAAGTTTCTCCTTAGCATCGATCCTGTTCAGACAAAGGATTTAACATGACCATTTACCGTAACCAAATAAAACGTGAGGTAAGGGTCGTCTCATGTCCATATATTGGAAACCAGCTATATTTGGAAAAAGGCAGAAACAATCGCATGTAATCTTTAATATATTTTATTAGATCGGAATAGATTTGACAGACTTATATTGATTTGGAAATAGCATAAGGCCGATCAACGTCGAAGGAACGCAAGGCCGATTGGTGAGCCATAAGGCCGATCAACGCCGAAGGAACGCAAGGCCGATCGATGAGTCGTAAGGCTAATCAACACCCATAGGGCACGAAACCGACCAATATTCAAAGGGCACCCGGCTGATCAATACTCAAGTTGATCTTGATGATATGTCGACCAATCTCTATCGATGAAGATAAACCGTAAGAATTATAAAGGATAACGATTGCTGCACGTGCCAGTCCACTAATAGACTAACCGTTTTCAGTTTTTTAAGCTGGATACGGTTAAGATCTGGGCCTATAAATACCAGCAAGTGGGAGGGAAAAGGGGATTCGAAACAGAGAAATTCTAACGCACCCTTTGCTCGACTCTTCCCTCGGACCTAATCTGTCTAGTCTAGACTTTTGTGGCGAACTTGGGCATTGGAACATCACCCCACCAAAAGCTACAAGAAGATGAAGAAAAGCTAGATCAACTAGCTGAATTCAATTCCAACAAGTTCGATCCAAGCTCAAGCGTCGCAACAATCCGGACACAATAGATTAGCACGCCAGGAAGGGGTCTCGACGAGAGATTTTCTCAAGAATATTAAGGAAAATATGGTAAAGGGTAGGATGCAGAACTTTCCTGTGGAAGAGGTTCATCATTCTCCAAGGGAGAATGGTCCTATTCTAGATGGAATGAATGGTGCTCCTGCTGGTAATCTGGATCAAGAACAACTCGGAATCCTCCTAAGTAAAATGGAGGTGCTTACTGCAGCAGTTCAGAATCTCCAAGAAATGGCTGCGAGTGGACCACTATGGCCAGTTGGTTCAAGGAGCAGCCGGTGATCTTCTCTCCATGTAAGCAAACGCCCTGGTCCAAGTCGACGTTCACCTTGCCAACACTCTTCTGGACAGCACTCTCCCTTAAAACAACGCCTATGCTCTCACCACCATGTTAAGAGACGGGGCAAAGGGAAACGCCCTCGATCATACTCTACATCTTCTGCTGAATCAACCCCTAATAGTACTCAGACTATCTTGGAAAGATTGATGACTTTGAAAGGAAATTCAGAAAGTTGGAACTACAGATCGCTAGACTCGATGAACAGAGGAAGACGGAAGATGCTATTTTAACTTGCGACATTTTACCTTTCTTTTCCAAGAAAATAATGGAGGATAGGATTCCTCATCATTTTAAAATCCCTCAAGTAGAGCCATATGATGGATCGGCTGATCCACTTGACCATTTAGGTAGTTTCAAAGCGCATATGCTGATTCAAGGAGCGTCCGATGCGCTTCACTTCGTTGCCTTCCCAGCAACATTAAAAAAAGTCGCAAGAATATGGTACTCTAGCCTCCGGCCAGGCACCATTCATTCCTTCGAACAGTTGGAAAGGCTATTCATCTCTCACTTCAGAACAAGTAGAAGAATGCCAAGGAACTCTGATAGTTTATTCTTCATTCAGCAACAAGAAGGAGAAACTTTAAGAAAATATGTTGCAAGGTTCAATTTCGCCACGTTGAAGATCCCAGATCTCAACGAACACATGGCAATGTCAGTCATGAAAAAGCGACTACGAGCTTCCATGTTCACATTTTCCTTAAACAAGAAATTTCCAACCAGTTATTCAGAACTGTTGGCCCGTGCCCAAAAATACGCTCAGGCTAAAGAACAAGCCCTGAGCCGGTGCCAAGTAGAAAGAAAATCGGCACCAAGCAAAAGGAATTCCAAAGAAGACGAGTTCCGATCTCCTGGAATCCAACCAATTCAACGGCAAGTCAGAAGCCGAAGAACTTAGTCGGCAGGAATTATGTCAACAAATTTGATGCTTACACCCCCCTGACTCTTTCGTGAGATAAAATACTGATAGGAAATAGAGAAAGAGAATTTTCTTCAAAGGCCTAGGCCAATGCGAGCTCCACCTGCTGTGCGCAACAAAGCCAAATATTATCGATTCCACCGCGATCATGGACACACTACAGAAGAGTGTATCCAACTGAAAGACGAGAATAAAGATCTAATCAAACACGGTTACTTGGGCAAGTATGTCCGTAACCAAACTCAAATCGACCAATTGAAGCAACAACACCAAGGCCAACAGCCCCAAGAATGATTACTGACGGGACAGAACTCCCAAATCGACAGCCAACCGATGGGTTAGTCGGAATGATTCATTACCAAGCATGTCATGAAGATGACAGAACTGCCAAAAGACTTCGAAGGAGTATCAGCTTTTCTAACGATGAACTACAAGGTGTTCAGATGACGCATAATGATCCTGTAGTAATTTCTGCGATAATTACAAATTACGATGTACGCAGAATTCTAATTGATAATGGAAATTCTACTGAGATTTTGCTTTATGATGCTTTTGTTAAGATGAACTTGCCAATTGATAAGCTACGAAGAACTCATATGCCATTGACTGGATTTGGCAAAAATTCTGTGAGAGTTGAGGGAGAAATCATACTTCCTGTAACCCTCGGAACGATGCCAAAACAAAGAACTCTTCCTCTCACCTTTATGGTTGTTCGGACCTCTTCTACATATAATGCAATATTAGAAAGGCCTGCCTTGAACAAATTCTAAGCCATTATATCTACATATCACTTGTTAATGAGATTTTTGATCCAAAATGGGATTGGAGAAGTAAGAGGAGATCAACCGATGGCTCGTCAATATTTAATGATTCAAAATCAACAACCAGATGGTAGCTCAACTTTAGAGAAAATGGATCCGCGTGATCTGACTGATGGAGCAAGCATGTCGGTAGAAAGAACTATCCATGTTCTTTAGAATATCGATGATCTGACTAAAATCGTTCAGATCGGAAGTTCATTCAGTGAAGATCAAAGGAAATGATTGATTGATTTTTTTCAAAGGAATGCTGATATATTTGCATGGACTGCCGCCGATATGCTGGGGATTCCTCCCAAGTGATCATGCATGAACTCAAAGTGGATCCATTCAATCGGCCTATCCGTCAAAAGAAGCAGAACTTTGCTCCAGAAAGATAAAAAGTCATCAATGAAGAAGTAGCCAATTTGTTTGATGCCGGATTTATCAGAGAGATTCATTATCCTATCTAGCTTGCCAAAGTAGTAATGGTGAGGTAAGCTAATGGAAAGTGAAGAATATGCATAGATTATACTGATCTTAATAATGCATGCCCTAAAGATAGCTTTCCTTTACCTAAAATTGATCAACTAGTTGATGCTACGGCAGGACATAAATTCTTAAATTTTATGGATGCTTTTTCTGGGTATAATCAGATACGAATGAATCCAGAAGATGAGGAAAAAACATCTTTTGTTACAGATCGAGGAATATATTGCTACAAGGTGATGCCTTTCGATCTTAAAAATGCCGGAGCTATGTATCAGAGGTTAGTAAATAAGATCTTTGAAGATCATATTGGTAAGATCATAAAAGTATATGTAGACAATATGATTGTCAAAAGTAATCAGTTCGATGTTCATATTGAAGATCTACAAAGGGCCTTTGATATTCTACGAAAAAATCACATGAAGTTAAATCCAACTAAATGTGTCTTTGGTGTAACTTCTGAAAAATTTTTAGGCTTCATGATTACAAAACAAGGAATTGAGACTAATCCAGAAAAGATTTGAGCATATTAGACATGAGGCATCCTGTAAATAAGAAGAAAATTCAATAATTGGCTGGACGGATCGCTTCATTAAACCGATTTATTTCTCGTTCGGTCGAAAGATGCTTGCCTTTCTTTAAATCTTTACGACAATCTAAGGAGTTTAACTAGTCAGACGATTGTCGGCCGGCATTTAAGGAACTTAAGAAATACTTAATGAATCCGATCCTATTATCTAAACCTGAAGAAGGTGAAAATTATATCTCTATTTGGCTGCATCTAATGAAGCCGTTAGTTCAGTGTTGGTAAGAAAAGAATCCGATGGGTCACACAAATTCATCTATTACATCAGCAAAGTCCTTCATGATGCGGAAACAAGATATCCAAAACTTTAAAAAATTGTTTATACCTTGGTAATATCAGCAAAGTGTCTCAGGCCATATTTTCAGTCTCATCCGATCATCGTATTAACCGATCAATCTCTAAGAACTATTTTGCAATGTCGAGACACTTCTGGTTGGATGGCAAAATGGGCAATAAAACTGAACGAATATGATATTACCTATTAATCTCGCTCTGCGATGAAGGCTCAAGTGCTTGCTGATTTCATAGCCGAATGTACTTGGAGTAGCAATGAAGATAAAACTCAGATGTCTGATGAAGTAGAAAAGATTGATTTATCTTGGGTTCTACATGTGGATGGAGCTTTAAATTCTTCTGGTTGTGGGTCTGGATTGATTTTATCTAGTCCAAATGGTGATGTCATGGAATATACTCTCCGATTCTCATTTAGAACTTTTAATAATTAAGCTGAATATGAGGCTCTTCTGGCCGGATTAAGGATCGCAAAAGAACTGAATGTTCGGAGATTGAAGATATTTTCTAATTCTCAGTTAGTTGTTAATCAAGTGAAAGGAGATTTTGAAGTTCGTGATACTACTTTAGCTCTATATTTGGGAAAAGATCAAGAACTTGGATCTTTATTTAATTCTTGGGACATCAGTCATGTCCCTAGAGCTGAGAATTCTCGAGCTGATTCATTATCCTGATTGGCTACTTCGGTACCCGATTTGATGGGTCGAACTTTTGTAGAGCATTTAAAAACTCCAAGTATTTCTCTAGATGACCAAGAACAAGTCCTTCAGATAGAACCAAAATTGAACTGGATGAGCCATATAATTAGATATTTGACCGAAGGAATATTGCCTGAAACCAATGCAGAAGCTAAACAACTACGAAGGATTGCTTCTCAATATGTCATTTTAGATGGACTGTTATATAAAAAATCATTCTCCTAGCCATTATTAAAATGTTTATCTCCTTCGGATGCTGAATATGCTCTCAAAGAAGTTCATGAAGGCATATGTGGTGACCATCTGGAAGGCAGATCACTGGCCTATAAAATCATAAGACAAGGATATTATTAGCCAACTATACAGAAGGACACATCGAATTTTATAAAAAAATGTGGTCCCTGTCAAAGATATGCAAATAAACAAAGGCGTCCCGCCAATCAGCTAACATAATTAATTACCCTATGGCCATTGCTTAGTGGGGGATGGATATTCTTGGTCTGTTTCTCCCAGCTTTTGACAACAAAAATTTTTCATTATTGCCATAGATTATTTTACCAAATGGGTAGAAGCTAAAGCTCTGGCCCAAATCACAGAAAGTAAGGTAGAGGCGTTTGTTAGAAATGCCATTATATATAGATTTGGGATTCCTCGTGCTATCATTACTAACAACGAAAGGCAATTTGATAATCAGAAATTTAGTGACTTAGGTACTCAATTCAACATCCTTTACAAATTAACTTCCGTCGGACATCCTCAAGCTAATGGAGAGGCAAAGGTAATCAATCGGACTATCCTTCATGGATTGAAAACTCGATTGAATGAAGTTAAAGGATCATGGACTGATGAACTTAAATTCGTTCTATGGGCTTATCGTACAACTCGATCAACAACAGGAGAATCTCCGTTTAACCTTTCTTATGGAAGTGAAGCCATGTTGCCTATAAAAATTATTCTTCGTTCCAGAAGAACGGATTGTCTTGAAGAATCAAGTAATGCTGATCAAAGAAGACTTGACCTGGATCTGCTTGAAAGCTCCAGATTTCAAGCACAATTGAAAATGGCAGCATATCGATAAAGGATGGCTCGATATTATAACTTAAGAGTTAATGCTTGAATCTTTCAGTCTGGAGATCTTGTCTTACGCCGAACAATGGTATCCCAACCAACTGATCAAGGCAAACTTGTCCCAAATTGGAAAGGTCTTTATCGTATCACTGAAGTGGTGCGACCCGGAACCTATCGACTTGAAAGCCTTGATGGCTATCTGATGGCGAGACCATGGAATGTAGAAAATTTTTGTAAATATCATCAATAAAAGGATTCTCTCTCTCCCATTTTTTCTAAATAACAAAAAAGTATTGAATTGATATATTCTTAAAAGGTCAGCCTGATATGCTGACCACAATCCGACAAACTGAGTTGGTTTGACCTACTAACTCATCGGTATATTAATATCGGAATAACCGATTAATAGCAAGATTGGCCTGATACGCCGATCATAATCCGACAAAATGAGTTGATCTGATCCACTAACTCATCGATATATTAATATCGGAATAACCGATTAATAAGAAGGTTGGCCTGATACGTCAATCATAATTTAAGTAATGAGAGTTGGTCTGATCTGCTAGTCTATCAGCATCATTACTTTAAAATATCAAAGGTATTGGAAAGATGGTCCAATATATTAAACTGATTATTACATATTGGTTTGATGTGCTAACTGTAAAGCATCAGAAGGAAAGAAAGGTTTTTGTTGATAGTCAACTAAAAGGAAACCTTGATTCAACAGAAGTTTATCGTTACAAGTACTATTCAACTTTTTCTTGATTGATTTGAGTACAAGTAGCTTTCTTTTGTACAGGTGTTTCTTCAATTAGGAAAATTATTCGATCATGGGTTATTTTTTCCGCTCCATCTTCTTCCATAATTTCATCTATGGAAATGGAGGAAACGTCAAGGTCAAGATATAACTTTTTGACCTTTTCGATGCAATCTTCAAAACGATCTTATAACCTTCTGCCCCTGCTTCGTCTATTTCATCATTGAAAGCTTCAAAATTTTTAAATTCTTCTGTTGTATGAAGATTATGTTGAATCGCCAAAGCAGCTACTCGTTCGATTCATTCCAATTTTTGTTTAAGAGAAGTTATCTTTTCTTTCATTTTGAATTTTTGATTCATTGCCTCTTCATAAGCCCGAGTCTTTTCTTCTATGACTGCATCCGCTTGTCGAAGTCTTTTCCTCCTTTTCTTTGCATCGATTAAAAGCTTCATGGCTTGGTCTTCAACCATTTTTAATTATCTTTTTAATGACAAATGTTCTCCTGTTGCTCGGACTAGTTTCAATTCTAAGGTTGTTCGATGATCCTCAGCTTTATCTTTTTCCTCTTTGATTGATATCATCTGATGTTGAGATCTATTTGAGATTTAGACGATCGGAGCCATTCTTCTTCGATCATGGAAATATCATTGATAAACTAAAAAAAAAAAAATCAGAATGCCATTGAAATGGAAACAGAAGATTTTCTAAAGAGAGGATTAATACTTACCTTTAATATTCCTGGATAAATGGAGGAAAAGATGTCTTATACTCCATTCCTATGTGTCACCTCCCAGTCTTTCCGAAGAATAGTAGACTGTAACACAGTCTTTGCTAGCTTCAGATTATCAAAACTCGCATCTACAACGATCATTTGAACACCCTTATCATCTTCCAGATCGGATAACTTTTCATCAATTGGGGCTTTGCCTTTCTCTGTCGAAGTAGGTTTAACAGATGGGTCAGATGGTTGTAATTTTTTTTAATCAGACGAAGATGCGATATATTCAGATGATTCTTGTTTGTTGGAAATATCTTTTGATAAGCGACTTCTTTTCACACATGACCTTTGTTCTCTAAATCGTATGGATCCAGTTCTTTTTTTGAGTGCCTGACAAAGTCTCTCGCTATTTGGTTTCATCTTCAGGATATGATAAAAACTTTTTAAGGTCTTTCGAAACAAAAAAGTTTGATGAAGAAAATTCTTGGAATACTTGGAGTAGAGTTGGCTTGAAAGGCAAGCCTGAAATCTTTTTCTATAGGAAATTTCAATGATCAGGATTTATGATTCAAAGTCCGAGATATCTGGAGATTGCGACATGTTTATATTCTTGATTTGGTGGGAATTCATATGCCATTACTGATTCTTAGAAAGTCGGTTATAAAGAAAGAAAAGATGGTATGTGATTTGAATTTGAATTATGTACGGTTTCTGGAATACTGACCGATACGATTTTACAACTTGCAAAATAACTGCCCTTCCAATGAGGATACGACATTTGGTAGAAGTGATATACCCATTTTATTATGGGTTATCAAAGTCGATCTTGAAGATATCTCATGAAAATTCTTCTCAGAAGATAAAAATATATATATTATTTGATAAGTCCGACTGAAATATCGGATTATCATAGGTCCTGGTAAGCCTGGAAAATTAAATGGCAATTTCATTATGATTGACTTAAGAGCCGACTGATTAAAAGATCAGCTCTCTTAAGTATTTGATGAATGATAATCTCTTTTTTAGGGGGAACAGGTAATTAAATTCTTCGATAGACCTTTTTTTTTCATCAATAACTTTGAATTATCGAACTTGTTCGAAATTGATTTGGTCGGATCTTTTCGAATGTTTTGTTGATGTCTGTCATTTAACAATATCGGATAACCGTTTGTGTTGTTCGAATAACTTTAAACTTAGACCGAACATTTTCAAAAATTTTTTGAATGATCCGATGATTCCATATTTAGAAAATTTCTCATTTGTGAAACTTTTACTTACCACCTTTTTACTTATCAAGTGGTTTATTGTATCTTCTTTTAGAAAAAGATGTTTTTTTTATTTAAAGTTTGACAATCTATGTTAAAGAAAATAGAGTTCTTCATTTCATATTAAAGGTTGGACAAGTCCATACAGTTATATAGATTGATTTTTTACATTCTGTTCAATTATATTTTCCTTTTTAATCTGTTATGGATCAAGGGCTGTTATTGTTTCTTCTTTTTGAGTCTGGGCGTTCAACACTGGCTCTTCCTGTTGATCTTCAATTTGTTTTTTAGCATGATCTTCTTCATCTGATTCTTCTTCAATTTTGGACATGTCCAGATCAGGATAATATTTTTTCACTTTGTTCAGGCAATCTGCATAGCCATAATCATAGCTTTTGACGTCCGCCTTATGAAGTTTATCTTGAAAAGCCGATGATCTCACATAGTTTCTTTCGACTTCATTGACAGCCTCTTTGATAGCTTGCTCTGCTTCTTTTCTTGTTGTCATAACCTTTCCTTCGGCTTTTTCTAGTTTAACTGCAGTCGATCGAAGTTTCTTCTTCTTTTTCTTTAGTTTTGATTCCATGTTGGTTATCTTCGATTGGGCCGCTTTAAGTTCTGCTTCCAGAACTAATATTTGGGTTGCTTGCACTTCTAACTTTTTCTCTATAGCATTCTTCAATTCTTTGGCAACCTCTTTTTTCGCTTTAGCTATGTTTATTTCGTTGCGCATAACTTGGCGGAGCTGATCAAAATTTTTCAAGCTTTCTTTCATTATGGTGATTCCATGGATAAGCTGCATGTTTTCATAAATTGATTTGATCAGAGTTGAAAGGATTAAGAAACGATTTTTCACTTACTTGTTTGAAACAAAGTTTAGTTTTATACCTTGAGCATTGTCGGATGGAGTAACAAAACTGTATCATCTATTTGCTAGGATTTAGTAATATCCCAGTCTTTCGGAATTATGGTCGCTCTTAGAAGGCGACGAGCCAATGCTGGGTCATTCAAGCCCGATTCGTCTGTGTAGACATGAAAATCAGTTATGACATCTTTAGCAAAAAGTCTCTCTTTTTCTTCTGTCATTGGGGCTTTCCCTTTGTCAGTTTGGTTAATAGGGGGTGATGATGGACCTGCTGTAGATATTCTGATTGATGACCTCATTTGTATGGAAGGCTGAAGAGATGTGAAAAGAGGCACTTCATCCTCATTTGATATGCTGGCTATTATTATTGGAGACTATGGAGCTGATGAAGTGGCTGGTTTTATCTTTTTTGATTTTTTGGCCTCTCTTTCCTTTTGATCGGACGGAGTGGCCACAGTCTTCCTTTTCTTCGACATCTGTCGAAGCCTCTGAGTATCCAACATGACTAATGTATCTGCATAAGCCAAAGAATTGGATGTTATAATTAATCATCAAAAAATAAGTGAAAGAGTAATATCGGTGGTAAGATACCTAAAGAAGGTTTGGGGCTGATTTCAGCCGAATATAATCCTCTTTCATTGAGAAGCTCTTTTATCGGGGGAATCTCCATTCTCGTCAACTTTTCATGGTCTTCTTTATCTGCTGCCAAAATCTTTTTGCCATTGTTCGAAGTTATTCAGGGTTCCTTATGGCTGATATTAAAATCCCAAGAAATTTTAGAAACTATATAAAAGAAACAAGGCTTCTAGTCATGAATGGCCGAAGGAAGCCCAACAATGTATTTCTGACCATAGCATGAGTTGATCACCCACCATCCTTGGCCATGAAAATCTCGTTTTAGTACAAACAAAGATGTAAAAAGAGAAGTTCTAGGAATTATATCTGCATCCTTGCAAAGAATCAAAAAGGCGTAGATTATTCGGATACTGTTG
Organism: Areca catechu; assembly: GCA_021397845.1. Lineage (NCBI taxonomy): Eukaryota > Viridiplantae > Streptophyta > Magnoliopsida > Arecales > Arecaceae > Areca > Areca catechu. The sequence continues at coordinate 188,846,763 of CM038050.1, read as the reverse complement.
GGAGTTAATTGACCTGGTAGTACGCGGTATAGCTTGGAAATCTTGAGGAAGAAAAGATGGAGTAGAAATCTAAGTCCAACCTTTAAATGTTCTTCATAGATCGTTATGCTACCCGGAGGAGCCCGATCTATTTGTTTTTCAGAATTTGGGACAACTACTGCAAAATCATTTGAGATATTATAGTACTTCTTTAATGCGAGGATCCTATGTTCTGTTAAGGAAGTCCTTATGGCATCTATCATAATTGATTCGGCTTGTTTTTTCTTCTTCTAAAAAGTAGAACTTTCCGGTTCATTAGTACGACAATTTCTAAGATTCTGGCCATGGAAAAGAGAAGAAGGAAAGGAAGATTAACTTAAAGAAAAGGTTGAAGAGAAGAGGGGGCCGACCTGAAGAAATTCTTTTGCTCCTAAGGCGAAGAAAGTTGTAACGGCAGAAAACCTATTTTTTTGAAAGAGATGATGCTTATATAGTGATGTTTGGCGGTTAAGATCCTCTCCTCGAACACCGAGATTGCTTCTGATCATGCCACCTGTCCACAACATCCGATGAAAAGATACGGTTCTTTGAAACCGAAGTGACTACTCATGATCCGACGGCAGACATATCAGTGATGAGACGTTTATATTTAATCGACGATGATCCTTCGTAAATTTCAAAAATGGCAATGATGATAGCAGGCTACGGTAGTCAGTTTTTATAACTGCTTCTCCTATCAGAGGTCGATATGTCGTTAAGGCGTGCGGCTCAAGAATGGAAGCATTGGTTAAAAAAAAAAAAAAAAAAGGAAGGAACTTCTGACAGCTTTTGACATTCATTTAATGAATTCAGAAGCTGGGGGGACTACTATTGGGTCAGGACAGATTTGACAGACTTATGTTGATTTGGAAATAGCATATGGCTGATTAACGCCGAAAGAGCGTAAGGCCGATCAATGCCAAAAGAGCGTAAGGCCACTCAACACCGAAAGAGCGTAAGGCCGATCAACGCTAAAGGAGCGCAAGGTCAATTGATGATCCATAAGGCTGATCAACATCAAAGGAGCATAAGAGTGATCAATAAGTCACAAGGCTAATCAACGCCCATAGGGCACGAAGCCGACCAATGTTCAAGGGGCACCCGGGATCAATGCCCAAGTTGATCTTGATGATATGTCGACCAATCTCTGTCGAAGAAGACAATCCGTAAGAATTATAAAGGATAACGATTGCTGCACGCAGGGGTGGACCACACCAAGTTTTTCAGGGGGGGCCAAAAAATATGATACCATATCATAGGAAGTTAGAAAACATACTATGATACCTACCAAGCCAAATATAGATAAAACGAGTGGAGACATGGAGCTCCAGTATCAGGTCATGGGTAGGAGTTCTGGACAGAAAAGGAGCCGGCGGCCGGCGGCGGGTAGCCGAATAAGAGCAATGGTTGCTAGTTGGGGAAAAGAGGAGGAGTTGACTGTAAAACAGGTGAAGCCGCGAAGGAGACGGCGGGTGGGGTTAGCCATCGGTTGCGGGTGGCCTGTCGGGGGCAGCGGCAGGTGGAGACATCGTCGCGATGGTTGCCAGTTGGGGAAGAGAGAAAGAGTTGGTGACTCGGCGAGGAAGAGAGGTGAAGGAGACGGCACGAAGAGGTTGATTGTTAGGAAAGAGAGGAGTAGTCAGCGGCAACCGACGGGTGGGGTTTGGGGATTGGGAAAGGTTTCAATGTAAGAGCACGACGGATGGGATTTTGGATTGGGTTGCTACATGTAAGTTTTTCACCGATTTTTTTTTTTTAGGACTCTTTAGGATTGATTTTTTTATAAGATTCATGGGATTCAATTTCTTTTTTGAATTTTTTTAATCATTTTTTAAAGATTTTTTTTGAGATGAAAAAAAAAATTAGGAGGACCAAATATCTAAGATTTTTTAAAAAAATGAAAAATTATAGAAAAAAATTCTAAAAAATGAAAAAAAAAAAAAATTGGGGAGGGGGGGGGGCAAGGCCCCCCTGCCTCTCGGCGGTCTGCTCCTGGCTGCACGTGCCAGTCCACTAACAGGCCGACCATTTTCAGTTTTTTTAGCTGGATACGGTTAAGATCTGGGCTTATAAATACCAGCGAGTGGTAGAAAAAAGGAGATTTGAAACAGAGAAATTCTAGTGCATCCTTTGCTCGACTCTTCCCTCAGACCTAATCTGTCTAGTCTAGACTTCTGTGACGAACTTGGGTATTGAAACATCATCCCATCAAAAGCTACAAGAAGATGAAAAAAAGCTAGATCAACTAGCTGAATTCAATTCCAACAAATTCGATCCAAGCTCAAGCATCGCAGCAATCTAGATACAACATATTTCAACACATCAAACCTTCAAATTATGATCATTACGCATTGACCAGCTATCACATACCCAGAGGACAGCACGGTTGACCCTCTGTTAAATATCTTTTATAACTAATGATCTTCGGTTGGCAGGGCCCAAAAACAAAAAAAATTGAGACCAAGCCAGTTTTATAAATTATTAATCGATGATCTTTAATGTCCATTCACCATTTTAACTTTGAAGGTTGCCAAATACCAACATTTGAACTTAAAACGCTTGGCTACATGCCTGTTTTTGGTCTGCATAATGTACTGTACAATTCAGGCACGGTTCACATTACTACAAAATGTATTTTAGCGGCCCTAAGCTATAGATCTATATAAAACAGTGACCAGTCTGATCAGTTGCTGTACTCAAACTATCAGAATTTGTAAGAATATTACTTCAAAAACTTAAAGATTTTAACTTAGAGATGTAGGAAATACTTCAGAGAAAATTGCAACTCGTATGAGCATAAGTTTAGTCACAGCATCATGTATTGGCTATGTACCAAGCATTTGTCAAATATTTATAACAGGTCGCAGAACTCTTGACCATGGGCTAATCATAAAGTTTACAATTTAATTAGACTACGATCTTTACTTTGGTTAAAAAATAAGAATTCAAATGCACATGACATGTGAGGACTTATGTAAGTGTACGTTTAGTTTTGTATATATATATATATAATCCTGTGTTGTTGTATCAACAGAAAAAAAAAAAAAAAAAGCTTTAAAGAGTACAAAAATGGTATTTGTGTGTATAGGGATTGTCAATAAGATGGATTCGGTACTATCAGTGAAAGAAAGTACGAAAATCAAAATCCAAGACACTAACACCTTCGGAAAACAAAACCGTAACTAAATAGATTTCGAATTAAAAGAGCACATAATAGTCACCGAAAAAAACTGCAAAACAAATTGAAAACTGAAGATTAATTAATCTTATTTTTATTCGTTTTAAAAAATATTACATATAAATAATAAAATTAAATATTTGACAGCCGTTCTAATGAAATTAGTAATTTGGATTGTACTAAATATAAGCAATATTAAAGATATTAAATATCGAGTATATTTTGATTTTGGATTTGGTTTTGAGTCAGAAAATTCTTGCAATTATAATTCTAAAGTAAAATCAAACCATTTTTTATTTTCAAATCTATCATCGAAACTATTTCTATTTAATTTTAATTAAAATCTTTTTTTTTTTTTTTATTTTATTTATCCGGGTGACGTTCGTGGTTCGCAAACCCAAACGGGGGCATGCGATTGCCATTTCATTTCATAAGCAAAATATCCGCATTTGGATGGGTCGGCCACCATGAATCCTACTCCTTCGCCGTAGCCAATTCAGTCCATCGACGTAGGTTAGCCCGCTCCATATTTCAATGTCCGGTATCAGATCAGACCCGTACATACGAGGCCTAAGGTTATTGGGCTGGAACTGGGAGCAGGTGGTCCCGATCGTTCCATCGCTGACAGTTCCATGGATGGAGGCGACGACGTGACCCAACAAAATATCCGCCAGCCAGCCAGCCAGCCATCCATCCATTCGACCATTCCCCCGAAACCACTCGTTCTTTCCCATGACAGCTCTCTCAAGTCTTAAGAGCCATGGACTGGGGACTGCCTCAAAATGGCAACCGTTCGATGTTCGCTCTTTTAAGCCATGAACGGGGCGGGGGTCTATCTCCTCCCACTCTCCTCTCCTCTGCGAACCCCTTTACTTCCCAACAACTCCAATCCTAGGGCTCCGGGATGGAACGGGGGAGCTCCCAGGGAAAGCGTGCGGATCTGTCGCTCGAGCGAGCCCTGGCGGTCGGAGTGCTTATGCCGCCGCCAGAGGGCGGTCCGGCTTGCCCGCACCGGCGGTGCCGACCTGCAGTCGGAAGTGTCCGACTCATCGCCGGAGTCGATTAACTTCCGGGAAGCTTTGAGCGAAGCAGTCTCGCCTCCCCTGGAGGAGGAGGAGGAGGAGGAGGCGGCGGCTGCGGTGAGTTCATTAGGTTTGGAGAAGTTCCCGAAGCGATGGGTGATTGTGATCCTCTGCTTCTCAGCATTCCTGCTCTGCAATATGGATCGAGTAAGCTCTTGCTTTCTTTCCTTTTTCAGTGCAATATGCTCCTCCTTCACTGTTATACGTTTGAGTAAGATCTTATCTGCGAAGTTGCGAACTGAGCATGAAAGATTTTGAAGGGGATGAGGATTTGGCCTTCTAGGAGGAACAAGGTGCAGGGTAAAGGTCGGCCCAGATGGTAGGGGTAGATGGGTTGAGTTTGGTCATGGTAAAATATTGAGTGACAAAGTATACGAATCAAAAGTGATGTTACCTTCAACCTGTATTGTATTGCTGAATTTGCACAGCTTTTCGAAATCATTCTTCGGGTATCAGGACGTTCTGGCTGCCTGCATGCATTTCTTGGAGCGAATCTTGGAAAATTTTTCATTGTGTCATCATTTATTCACCAGATAAATCCACAGCTATGCTTCGCCGTAAATATAAACATAGAGTCGCACCCTCGGAAAATTTAAGATGCATACCTTCCAACAGATCTATCACCTTGTATGACTGATATTACTGTTTTAACTTGATAAAATTGCCATTTATGCAGATGTTTCTACATTTTTACAGAGGGTGAGGTTGTTCCCACTTTTCTTACTCTAAGCAGCAACTTATAGTGATTCATGTCATTTGGCAGGTAAATATGAGCATCGCAATTCTCCCCATGTCGGCAGATTTCAACTGGAATCCTGCAACAGTTGGCTTGATCCAATCATCCTTCTTCTGGGGTTATCTTCTCACACAGGTTGGTAAAATTTGTATAACAAAATATCAAATATTTATTCTATCTGTCATTTTGACTGTGAACTCTTATACCCCATGCCTTCCATTCTTTTATTTGCACTGAATGCAGAAATTAATGTTTGTCTAGGATTGCCAAGATGATATGGCTCCATCACTAGCATTTACGGATAGACTTTAACCATATTTTGGCTTCATCTTATTAATATGGTGTTATTATTTCTACTTAATTATTATTATTTTTAAAAAAATTCTCTCCTAAACTACTCGCATTTAACAATTTTATTGTTGATAAGTCCATAGACCAAGCTGTTGATGCTACTCCTAAGCTCGGCTGAAAATAGTGGTGAATTGATGTTAGGCAGGTAGCCTGTTTTAAAATGAGAAGACCGATATACGAAATAGAATTAAATCACTAAATCATGCCATATCCCTTCAGTCTTTTAATCATTAAATATCTTATGCTTCAACATGTCAATGTTTACTGCTTATTTTGGGCAATGATTGTTTCAATCTATTAAGCAGAGCTGTTTTTCGTCTTTATTGGAAAGTCACTGCTCAGGCGTGTCCGCTAGATTGCAAGTCACAGTTTTGAGAAAAAACATAAAAATTCCATTTATTGTGTTTTCACCTGTTTATAGCTTATAAAATGAACTTAATGTTAGCACCTAACTCACTGTCAATTCAATATTTAAAAAAGAAAACATGCCTATAATCACAACCATTTTTGGACATTAGAATATTGGCTGCTCTCAAGTAAGTGCCATGCCTTATGTTTCAAATTCACTCATCACACCAAAATGCTGCCTGTGATTTTAATGCTACCTACCAAAATACATGTGCATGCTCCGTAACAGAACATAGTTCTGAAACAGGATTACATGCATTTTTGTGTTAATCTTTTGTCTCGATCTATAGATTGCTGGAGGTGTATGGGCAGACACGGTTGGTGGAAAGAGTGTCTTGGGATTTGCGGTTGTTTGGTGGTCTATTGCTACTGCTCTCACTCCAGTTGCAGCTAAAATTGGGTTGCCTTTTCTGCTTGTTGTGCGTGCTTTCATGGGAGTCGGTGAGGTAAGTTCTTGTTTATCTTTTACATAATTTCTTGTGATTTCCAGAAGCAGAACATAGGCAATAATGCTTGTGGCTTTTGTTTCCTAGTACTTCTGTAGATCATTTTTATCTGCTGTCTTTTGTTCCATATTTCTGGATAACCTTTATATTTCTGGCTCAAGCTGAAATCATATCCTGCTTCCAGGGCGTTGCGATGCCTGCAATGAATAACATTCTATCGAAATGGGTCCCCGTAGCAGAGAGAAGTAGATCACTGGCTCTGGTGTATAGTGGGATGTACCTTGGGTCAGTAACTGGGCTGGCCTTTTCACCATTGTTAATACATAATTTTGGCTGGCCTTCAGTGTTCTACTCCTTTGGTTCTCTCGGAACTGTTTGGTTTGCAATATGGTCAAGTAAGGTATGTACATCTGCAGTGTTCAATAAATTGAATATCTGCTTACACAATTACTGTCTTAATTGTGGAGCTTCCTGTACGATTATCAATGACAGTAGTTAGTTAATTTGAATGGTAGTCTTTAATTGCTTCGATGCATTTATAGTGCCCAAACAAAACCCCTAGATATGGGACTGCCATTTGCATTAGATATGTCCAATTCAAAAGATAGTATTGCTATTTACTGATAAAGATTGTAAAGCAGTGAATGTGGATCAGAAATTACAATTTGTTCTTTGCCCCCTCTGAGAGCCTTCTAATATCTGTTGTCATGTATCAAAAGTCGTACAGTTCTCCTCTTGAAGATCCTGAACTTGGTGCTGAAGAAAAGAAGCTTATTGAGAGTAAGAGTGTACCAAATGAACCTGTCACAACAATTCCATGGCGACTTATCTTATCAAAACCTCCTGTATGGGCTCTTATAGTTTCCCATTTCTGCCATAACTGGGGAACATTCATTCTTCTCACATGGATGCCAACGTACTACAATCAGGTACGTGGTCATTGATGGAACTGATTTCATGTCTATTCCAATATTAGCTGTTTCCTTTTAAGGGGTCACACCTCTATGTGACCTTCTTGATTAACAAAAACTACTTGTGGAATAGGTTTTGAAGTTCAACCTCACAGAGTCTGGGCTTTTTTGCGTTCTTCCCTGGCTTACGATGGCATTTTCGGCAAATATTGGTGGATGGATTGCTGACACACTTGTGAGTAAAGGATTTTCTGTGACAATGGTTCGTAAGGTATGATGTTTATCTTTTCTACATTACATGGTTCAACTTTCCTCTGATATTAAATGTCATGACAAAATTTCATTTGCCTCAATCACGATGATGTCCAAGACATTCCCGAACGTTTTTTTATTTTTTGTTGCCTCAAACTTATAACATGTAGAAGATGTAAAGGAACGAGAGGTAACGATTGCATACATAATCTTAATAATCAGGTATGGACTCTTGGCTATTTCATGGTAACTTTCTGATAAGACTAGGAAAAGGTCATGAGACGGTAGCAGGCACAGCATGTTGTTTGGATTGGACTGTTGGATCATTGAAAAGGGGTCCAAGCATATAAAAGGAACGTCAAAGAGATGCAAATTCTGAGGTAGTGTGTCTTAGTGCTTGATAGACATTAGAGAGACTAGGAGTTGAACTGTTAGTTGGTACTTGGTAAGTTGTCTGATTGGCATGAACATGTACTAGGTGAACCAGTGAGTTTCCTATCAGAAGAGGCTGTCAGATTTGTTTGGACCATAGGAAATAAGTGAGGAAGGCCTGAGGATCCTCGATGCAACTTGTAAGAGAGTATTTAAAAAACTTGAGTTGATGTGCAATGTCTCCTTTGATAGGAACAAACAGGAAGAAGGATTTTAAGCTGCCTCATCCGGGAGTACAACCAGTAATTGTCTTGATATTCTGGATTTTGCATTTTGCTTCCGGGAATAAATCTGAAAAAAAAAAAGAGAAAAATTTCTTTTTCACTGACAAGAGAGCCTGAGAAGCTTGAAGTTATGGTGGGCATTCTTTGCAGATAACTTGAGAAACATCCTCAGTTCAAAAATTCTGTCTTCAAATATATATATAAACAAAACCATGTATTAGCAGAAATGCTTAAGTTTAATATCTTAATTTATCTTTTGCCTTTTTATTTTCAAATTTATTATGATGGTGACTAATCTACTTCTTATCATTCTGATATAACTATGTCCTGGAATTTAGTTCTTCCTAATAGAAAAGAAGTATTTTGATAGGCTGACCGTTGGTAATTCTATTTATAGCACCAAATGTAATATCCAGAACATTGTGATCAATATTTTAAGCTGCGCAGGCCCCTTCTTTTGTGTCTTTGTGCATGTTCAGTCATTGCTTGAGATTGTAATTTTTGCAGATTATGCAGTCAATTGGATTCCTTGGCCCAGCTTTCTTTCTAACTCAGTTGAGTCATGTCCATTCTCCTGCAATGGCAGTATTATGCATGACGTGCAGCCAGGTAAACTCTCTGCTGGCCCTTGTTCCTGATTAAAAATCGGAGAGATAGCAGCACCCATGGTGCTTTAACATCCACCTTAAAGGTCGTTGCTGTAGTTACATTTCATATATAATTATGACAAAGCTAATCAATTCTAAATTGTATTCAAATAAAAATGTCTTTTAGTCAATGTTGTCCTTTTCTTTTGTTTTTTGCAATATAAGTTTGTTCAAAGGGGGATCAATTGAGGCTTGGAAATTTTGGGTTTAAACTTTCGCTAGGTGCACTTTTGGGAACAAGAGGAATTTGAAATACCAGATATCGAGCAGAGTCTAACCTTGGCTTTAAAAAGACAATAACTTTATACACATCTTGTACATTCTGAGTCGTGGAAATGGTCTTTGTTGTATATCAGTGTTTAGAAGATCATTGTCTGTTAAGCGATTAGTCATCAAGCTTCTGCATTTTGCTTGTAAGACCTGTCTTCATCAATCTTCTGGCTTTGCTGTGGGAAATCTGTCTTCATATCCAAGCACAGCAAAAGTACTATAATATTGCCTTTGGAAAATTCTTATTAGCATTGATTTGGAGAAATTTGTTTGTCTAGATAATGTGCTCCATCATGCTAGCTAAGCTGTTAAGTATTGTAGATGCTTGTGAATATTTTGATACATTTCACCAATCAATTTTACAATTTTTTCTGGATATCCAAATGCAATATATCTCTTTTAAGCTACAAATCATGGAATGATATTTGGCGTAGCTGTTTCTGTTGACATGCCCCGTCTTATGTGAGGGTTGAAGGGAGTTCTAATCCACTGCCAGCATATGCATGTTCATGGTCAAGATCTGCAAGCTATGAAGTACTCTAATTATCCAAACTATCTGACAGGGAACTGATGCATTCTCTCAGTCTGGTCTGTACTCCAACCATCAAGATATTGGCCCTCGCTATGCTGTGAGTAGTGTTCCGCTCGTCACTGATATGTTATCATGTGCTTACAAAGGCACTCTCGGTCTGGTCTGGTGTTGTATATGCATGAATAGTTAAAGCTGTTAAATCAATATCAATTATTACCACTTTTAAAGAAGCGTTAAAATTGCCCTCGTATTCTTTGCAGGGTGTGTTGCTTGGGCTTTCAAACACTGCGGGGGTTTTAGCTGGTGTTTTTGGGACAGCAGCAACAGGATACATATTGCAACATGGTATGACCACTTCAGGCACTTCTTCCCTGGTTTGTTGGCACCTACATAAGCTCCATCCACACTGCCGTAGCACATATGGAGTTTCCTTTTCAGTTACTGACATGTTGTTACTTTAGGTTCTTGGGATGATGTCTTTAAAGTGTCTGTGACTCTTTATCTTGCTGGAACTGTGGTCTGGAACCTTTTCTCTACTGGGGAAAAAATTCTTGATTGATTTTCTGGTCATAGTTATCGTCATGAAGTAGGAGGTATGTGGAAGGCCATACACACTCGAAGACAGAATTGAAGAGATGTGGAGTACCTGATTAATTTCTCGGTATCAGCATGCTTTGAAGCAAGGTTAACTATAGCTACAACTAAGACATCCCTGTTTGTACATCTACCTTATCCAGTATCTTCCCAAGTTGATGGAATTGCAGGCGGGCTCTGCAGACCCAAATTTATGAATGATTCGGTTCTGAGTCCAGATGTTGTGCCTTAAGTCTTGATTGAATTGGCACCAATTTTGCCCCGTACATGATACTGTATATGAACCTCGATAAAGTTCACAAATAATAGCACATCATCTGAATACATGATATTAGACTTTTTGCTCTCGTACCACTTGGAATCGTCAGTTTTGCAGGACGCTATATTCCATGAGCTTTGCATCATGGAGATGAAAAATACATGGTTAAACCTCGTCCATTCAAGCTGTAGCTTTGCATCATGGAGATGAAGGATACATGGTTAAACCTCGTCCATTCAAGCTGTTTGTCCCAGCGTTTTGAAAAACATGTAACGTTCTTCTTGATTAAAAAATGTTGCCAATGGCCACTGCATAAGATTTGTTATTGGTTTGGTTTGTGAGGTAGCAAAGCGTTCTGGAACCCATTTTCCTTGCCAGGATCCCATCCAGTTTCATTTTACCAACAACAATGTTATTCTGTAAAAAAAAAGAACTTGCCATGATGTGAATCATGCTATCCATGAGACGAGAGAGCCTGTAGATTTGCTAGCTAATACAAGAGGGAGATGGCGCCTGACAAGTCGGAGCTCTCCCACACCTCGATCCCCTCCATCCCGTCCCTGCTCACGAACAGCCGATCCCCACCCCCTTCCATCCTCTTTACCAGTCCTCGCCTCGCGTCGTCCTCGCTGTCTACAAAATTCCTCCTGTAACTCCTCCCAGAAATCCCTCCCTCCTTGTCCTCCTCCTCCTCCTCCTCCTCTTCTTCCATGCGCGACCACACCTCTAGGCCCCCCTCCCGGCTCACAAACACCTGTCCCTTGTAGCAGTGCAGCACACTGTTGAGGCCGCCGCCCGCGTTCCTGAGCCCGGGGCTCCGCTCCTCCAGGTACACCCAGGGGTCCTCCCCAAGCCGCCTCAAGTCCGCCACCCCGACGTCCCCCGTCTTCCAGCACACCTTGTAGATCGCCGGCGCCCTTTGCCCTTCCGTATCCGCTTCCACGTCCGCGTCCGCGAACGCGTCCCCGAACCGGGTGCTCCGCCCGGCTCCCCCGGGCTCGCTCGTCTCCCACACCGCCTCCCCGGACCGCGGGTCCCATAGCTTCATGTACCCCGAGTAGCCGAACGCCCCAGCGCTCACCGCCGCCGCGAACACCACTCCCCGCTCCCGCACGTGCACCAGCTTCCCCGCCGCCGCCGCCTTCGCCGCGCTCCCGCTCTGCCGCCCAATCTCCGCCGAGATCTTCAGCGTTTCCCTGTCCACCGCCAGGATGCAGTTCTCCCGGTGCGGGCACTCGAACGCCGCGAACACCGGCTCGCCGGAGCTTTCGGTGCCCGCCGCGGCTGCGATCGCGGTGACCCGGGCCTTGTACACCCGAGGGTCGGACGGGTCGGACCAGTGGGTGGACCCGACGTGGCGGCCGCTGGTGACGTCGTAAAAATGGAGCCCGGGGGAATCCAGGGAGCCGATCCCCGCGATCTCCGGCCACACGCGCCGGAGGGAGGTGATCTGGTCCAGGTGCGTCCGCACAGTCCCGGCGTGGGCGAGGCTCCAGTCGTAGGCGGAGATCTGGCCGGCGTGCGCGATCCAGATGGATCCGTCCCGGGATCCGGCGGACAGAGCGGTGGGAAAGCCGTCGGAGGCGGGGCGGATGGTGGCGGCGAGGGCGGAGTCGAAGCCGAGGAGCGGCGGCGGCGCCATGGCGGTTCGGAGGCGGGCCTCGATGCCATAGTACTGAACCTCCTCGACGAGATCTTGCTTGGAGAATCGGCGGGCAGTGGACGGCAGGCGATCGGAGCGGAGGAGGGAAAGGAGGATGGAGAAGATCTCAGGGTCCCGGTCTATGAAAATAGGCTCGCCATCTTCTGTCGCCCGGTCGGAGAGGGCGGCGAGGAGGGAATCCGGACCGCCGGAGCGGAGGGTATGCCCGGTGGTCTCGAATAGCTTGCCGCCGACGTTGAGCTTGATCCGTTCATTATTGGTTCGGGAGGCGGAGTTGAGATCGGGATCCGGTTCCTCCATCCTTCCTTCTCTGGAGTAAGACACCGGGACGGCGAAGATGGCAAAGACGATGAGGTCAGAAGGACAACCGGGAGAGATAATTGCGAGGACGGCGGGGGCAAGCCTTCTAGATGAACGATGAATTGTGGTTGCAGTCGCGGCGGGCCGGGTTAGATGCGGTCAAGAATTGATCAATCCTGGCCTTATCTATTTATTAATATATTAAAAATTTATATCTGACTGTTAAATAAATTTTTAATAAATTAAATAAATTCCTAACAGAGCTAAAAAAAACTGGAGCAGGTCGGATTAAATCGAACGAAATTGAATTAAATAGATTTTAAATGAATTAAACATGCCTCAAATGATTAAATAGATGAGGTCATAATTTGATTCAATTATTAAATTTGTGATTAAACAGACCCAGAAATCTAAAGTTGCATTAAACATTCTGATCATTCATGTCTAACAACTAATATTTTATTTGAAAGTGCGGCTTGTGCTGATGATCAAATCCTTTTGCTCATCAATGAGTAGTCTAGAATTCATGATATACTCTTAAATTCCAGATTTTTGAAATTATAACGCCGGTGCTCTATCTGGAAAAATAATAATAAAAATAATAACACTGATGTTATCAGCCAGGTTCTTTTTTTCTCTTCATTTTTACGTTTGCTGCATGGATCATGCTTTGCTACCGTGCAGCTAAACAAGTTACATCCAGGGGTTGTGCGTGTTTGCTTGATAATTTTATATAAAAACAAGATATTAACATAAAAATAAAAATTAGCATCGGTGCAAGGTTACTTCTCTTAGTGGGATTGATTTTAGATCACATTGCAATCACAACTTTTGTTCAGCAAATCATATATCATGAAGACCATCCACAAGGACACTATAAATGGATCGATAGCCGAAATTCATTGTTTGATTTTCAATCTAGAAGAAGGCAACCGTTGCAATCCATGGGGGAGTGGTGGGAGCGTCACTTAGTTTTTAATTATTTTTTCTTACTAGAACATGCCTTGTACCTAATTTCCTCATGGTTTGAAGACGGATGATCATCAAGCCGAGCTTCAACGCATCCGAGGTAACCTAGCTGTCAGCAGTAAGTCCACATGGTACATGTCAAACATCCAAACATTTGGTAGGTTAGTGATTTGGACTGCTATAGTATATAGAAAACAAGATCATGGTAATTAATTAACAAGTTATTTGATTTTTGGTTGTATTTGTATAGCCGAGATCTAGACACAATCCATATCATACTTGTACACCACACCAATAATAGTATCAGAATAGAAAGAAATAAAACAAAGCAGAAGAGAGATCGAACAAATCGATTGCAAACACCGGTACTTTCGACTATGCGCGAAGCTTAAGGTAACAATTCTCGTGTAAAGAATTTTCGAACAGGACCGCAGCAGCAGAATCTAAGCAGCAGCAGGCGCGATCGACGCATATGGAACACGACTCGGAGGTGAGTCAGTATTGACATGGTGGTACAGCTTCCTCTGGTGCACGTACACATGGAGGCCGTTCTTCATGAAGAGTGTGAGGGACATCTTCTGCTGCACCCGGTGGCCCGGGACCAGCTCCAGCCGGTGGCGTAGCAGAATCGCCGACGCGATGGACCTCATTTGGAGATGGGCCAGGTCTTTCCCCAGGCACGTCCTTGGCCCTCCGTTGAACGCCACGAACCGGTACGCGTCCTTGACCGGCTCGAACCGGCCCCCCTCTGCTGTCAGCCACCGCTCCGGCCGGAACTCCATGCAGTCCTTTCCCCATATCCCCTCCATCCTCCCCACCGAGTAGATGGAGTAGGTGACCGTCGACCCCGCTGGCACCGCCGTGCCGTCTGGCAGCACGTCGTCCGCCACCACGTACTTGGAGTCCTGCGGCACCGATGGATACAGTCTCAGCGTCTCCGCCAGCGCCGCCTTGAGGTATTCGAGGCGCTCCAGCTCATCGAAATCCAACGGCTCCGCCACCCACCGCGCCACGTCCGGACCCCGCGTCTCGCGCAGCACCGCCGCAATCTCGTCCACCACCTTCTTCTCCACGTCGGGCCGCTGGGTGACGGTCCAGAAAAACCAGCTGAGAGCGACGGAGGAGGTATCGCGTCCGGCGAGCACGAAGTTGAGGGCGATCCACTGGAGGACGGAGGAGGGAAAGGCGTTGCCGTTAGCATCCTTCTTCTTCATGAACCGTGAGAGCAGGTCGTCGGAGGGGTTCTCCTTGCGCACGGCGATGGCCTCGGTCATGTAGCGGTCCACCACCTCGAGGCTCTTCCGGAGGCTCCGCTCGCTCCCCAGGTCGAGGAGTTTCTTGAGACGCCAAAGAAAGTCGGGGTAGAGGAAGCGCTGGAGGGTGGCCTCGGTGGCGGCGTCGAAGGCGTTGGCGAAGGGGTTGTCTGGAAGGTCTGGGGAGAGCGTCTCGGGGTCCTTGCCGAAGGTGAGGCCGCAGATGTTGTCGAAGGTGAGGCGGAGGAGGAGATCTTGGAGGTCGACGCCGTGGCGGCGATGATGGAGGTGATGGTCTTCGCAGTGATCGGCAAGGATGCGCCAGAGGCGTGATCTGATGGAGCGGTTGGCCCAGCGGGCCATGGCCTGGCGGAGGGTACGGGTAGTGAACTCGAGGGCGGCGGTCTTGCGCTGGAGGAGCCAGGTATCGCCGTCGGAGTTGAAGATGCCCCGGCCCAGGAGGTCGTGGAAATTGGACTGCCACAGGGGGCCCTTGGGGTAGTTGTCGAAGCGGGTGCGCAGCACGTGCTCAAGATTCCTCGGGTTGCACGTCACGGTCACCAGCCCCTGCCGCCGAGCCAGCCCCGGCAGCGGCAGCACGCACGTTTGGTACGTGGCTGCGGCGCCCGTCGAGCGGAGGTTGTCGGCGATCCAGTCGTGGAGGCGGGAGCGGTTGGCGATGAGGCCCGGGAGGCTGCCGAAGAGGGGCCACGCCCTTGGGCCCGTCAGCCGCCGGGCCAGAACCCAGAACCACGTCAAATATGCCGATGCCAATGCCACGACAAGGGCCATCACCAGGAAATGGATGCTGCCTTCCGGTTGCCGTTGATGTGCTTGGCATTCTAACGTCTCCATTGCAGCTGTGGTTGCTGATAGGCCAAGCAAGGGGATGATCGACGAACCGACAGAAGTGGGTTGAGAAATTTGCCGGGTGCTCGTGTTATATATACTCTCGGAGATGTCACATATATATACTCTCGGTGATGTCACAGGGATGAAAGAGAGAGAAAAGGAACGTCGAGTGCTTGTGTGCGTCACGTTGGAGGGGTTGGTGGGAAATTGGGGGATAACTTTTCTTGCTGGCCCGGTCCGAGGGGGAGGGGGGAGGGGGGAGAGCACCGTTGTTTTCAAAAGTAACGAGGTATTAACACAGGAGCGGGTCGCCAGGCGTCCAGCCTGCGCCGACGAACGTCAAACGTCAAAAACCGTCCTGTCAGGGTGAAATGAACGAGCCTCGCTATTTTACTCAAAAAATAATAATAATAATAATAATAAGGCAGGCGTGCTGACTTGCACTCCAGCTGCACAATAGGCTGGACATCGTTAACGGGGAAACTCGCGCGATTGCGTGAACCCTTGTTTTGGGTTTGGTGCATTTTATGGCTCTGGCTTTTACCATGCCTTTAGAATATTTTTTAATGATTAATCGACTTCTTCAAAGTAGCTCTCTTTGCAACTATCGTGGATTTGACGAGGAAAAAAGGGCATATGCATGCGTGCTTATGCCAAGGGAAAAAGGATAAGTAAACCGAGGAAAATACTCGAGAGGATGTGCGCCTTTCCGTCTGTTAAAACACTACCGGTTTGGTGGGAAGCCGTTCAACTGCAAGGAGAAATTGGGACATGCCACCGGGTGAGCAAATTTAAGTGCGGTGAAAGAAATTAATGCAGAAACGACACTCTTTTATTTTTGGCAAGGAGAAGAAACTTGGGCGTGCGGGAACTTACAAACATGCAGGTTGCGAGACGGAAATTTAAGAGTTTTGGCATGCACGAAAACTTCGGATGCTGTGTGTGTTGTCGCTAAATCCCGAATGGAGCTTATGGATAGCGATCGACATCCCCCCTGGAGCTGCCCTCAGCGGCGCTTGCTGATTTCTCTAATAAAAAGTTTCATTTAATCAAAGATTTTTTAATTAAAAATCATGTGATGTTCAGGTTAATCGGAATTTAGATAAATAGTAGAATTGAAAAGAATATAGCATTCAGGGATGGTAATAGGTAGGGTATCCATGAAATTTGCCCTATATGTATCTGAATTTGATTATAATTTATCCTATCCAATCTTGTCCCGAACCCGATTATAAAATAATTCCAAATTCTAAACCCATTCCGTATTTAAATTCGGGTACCTAAACCTGTCCAATAATCTTATAATTGGACGGGCTATTTGGATACCCAAATCAACCCGTTTTCACTACCTAGATATTTGGAAAAATTATTAGGATTTTGAATTATAAACTTATATTTATTTACTAAATACTGGGCTTGTGCGATGTACAGGATATAATAATTTTAATATTTAGTTTGATTTAAAATTTATTTGATAAAATTTATTATCTATTATATATATTATTTTAAATTTATTTAAAATTTATTTCAAAATTTTGATATTTGAGAATTTTTTTAAAAACTAAATTAGAGAAATCTGGTGCAAGTTTTGAAGAAAAAATTATCTCCAAAACTAGGCCAGACTTCTTTGCTTTTTAGATATAATATATTATATAAAAGATATAATTTTGAGCTAAAAAATGAGCTAGAAAAATTTAATACTTGACCGTCATTGAATCCAGATAGTATTACTTTAATTATATATAATAGATTAGAGTTTTAATAGTATAAATATGTTATCCATCAATATATAATAAAAATGGGCTTGGTGGTTATGACAGTTGATAGGCTATCTAATTATTTAGAGTCCAAATCATTCCTTCTACCTATCTCTAGTAGTGTGTGTAAGCATTGTATAAAGATCCCCTAACCATTTTCAGTTAAGATAATGTTAAGATAACCTCTTTCGATAATCATGTTAGGATATAGTCGCTTTCTGTTTCTTTGCATCTCTTACTCGAGCATTATAGATTATAGTGGCATTCATGCCTTGGCTATCGTTTGATAGAGAATCGTGCCTCTTACTTGGGTATCATAAATTATAGCGGCATTCGTGCATCGACTGTTGTTTGACAGAGAAATCTCGATACATTTGCCATCTCTTATCTCAATAGTTAGTCGGTCTGAACTATTATTTGGCTTTATGTATCGAAAGACATTGCGTTGACCATTGTTGCCACCTACACCGCCGTAGTCTGTAGCTTGGGGATGACCTCGGATGCCGACCTCGTCGCTCGGGAACCAGCTCACGTGCCCGGACTTACAAAATAGAGGAGACCCGGGCCGAGATCCCGACGGGGGCACTCCGACGATCAAGTCAGTGACAATCTAGGAAAATAGATCCTTTCCTGTGAGCTCCTTTGGTCGGACTCCACGCTTGAAGGAGAAGATTTTGCTTTAGAAATAAAGAGTGGAGTAAGGGTGGTAGCGGTGGAGGAGAGCTCGAGCGGTGACGGCTATGTTCGTTGAGACCCTTCCGATGGGTGCTCCGGTAGCCTCAGAATGCTCTGTCCCTTGCTTGCTCTCCTGTTCGCTTGCCTTTGATTGTTTTCCTTGTTCGAAGACTTTCTGAACCTTCTTTTAGGCCATGGACCCTTCTAGCAACCTATCTCAGGTTCTTCCCCCTCTGCAGGCACCAAAAGGTCAACGTCCGGCAACGCTCCGTGCCATGCACTCAGGTGCCTTCCTCATCCGTGATAAGGAGTTATGTCGCTAGCTCTGACCTTCCCTCTGATCGCTCCACTTTGAAAAATTTAGCAGGACCTCGATCGGGGAGCAGCCACCTCCTAATTTGAATATTCTGGGATGATTTCCTCTTTTAGGTAGTGCAAATGGTTGGTTGAGAAGTGCAGTGCCTTGGCTAGGATGTCCTTTTCTATCTAGTGTAAGTAGCAGCGGAAGTAATCATGGCAACCTGGGGGGTGCCCCTCTGTGGTCCTTAAGCGACGGTCCGTCACCCAAAAGAGATGGCACCGTCCCCTTCCTCCTGCTTCTAAATCTCCTGAAGCACCGTGAACTTTGGCCACGGGGATGGCTTTCGGCTACTGGACCTCTCGTCTGAAGAGAGTTTGGTCCAAAGAGAAGGAGCTCGACTTCGGCCGAGATGGACTCGACCTTGAGGGAGCCGCCCGGTGAAGGAGCTCGAATAGAGCATGAGCTTAACTTCGACCGAGGCGAGCTCAACCTCGAGGGAGCTGCCCGACTAAGGAGCTCAAAGAGAGCAGGAGCTCGACTTCGATCGAGATGGACTCGACCTCGAGGAAGTTGCCCGGTGAAGGAGCTCGAAGAGAGTAGGAGCTCGACTTTGACCGAGGCGGGTCGACTTCGAGGGAGCCGCCCGGCGAAGGAGCTTGAAGAGAGCAGGAGCTTGACTTTGGCCGAGGCGGGCTCGACCTCGAGGGAGCCGCCCGGCGAAGGAGCTCGAAGAGAGCAGGAGCTCGACTTCGACCGAGGTGGACTCGACCTGGAGGGAGCCGCCCGATGAAGGAGCTCGAAGAGAGGGTCTGACATGGCAACTTCTGCCACTATTGCATCCGGTTGGATCTGACAGGGACTCCATATCAGTGATCCTGCCACATCAACTATGCTTATGGTTACTAGGTCACGAGCATCATAGTTGCTCGATTTTGCTAATGATTTGTAGTCTCCTATTTAGTCATCAATCAAGAGATCTTTTGAAGCTAAATATCTGAGTAGTTGTCATAATAGTTGCTCTCCACTTCCAAGTTCAAGATAGTGCCGATTAATTGCTTCAACCTTTGTCATTTTGGGGGAAGGGAGTTTGAGTTATTTTCTTAGCCTCGATAATTAAGTAAGAGTCTTTTCCACCGCTTATGGTATTTATTATCCCTTTGGAAAACCATTGCTAGCCCTTTCATTGCTTCAATCTTAGCAAAAGGCAAATCACTCTCGAAAAGACAATCAATTAATTCCTTAGATAGCTAGGTGATTCGATCAATCTTTCTCGATTAGTCAAGCCTTGCCATGTAGTGGATAATCACTGGCTATTAATTGCCTGCACTAGTCCTAGCAATAGAAGTTAATTAGCTAGTAGGATTTTCGAAGAGATGCAGCATTGCTTGGCATAGATCATGCCACACATCGAAATCGGGTAGCATTGATCAAACCAAGGCTTTGATCTTAGCCATTAAAACTAAGTATATAAAGGTCTTCCCTGCCATTATTGCAGGGATCCCATTTTGAAGTTAGCAAAGCACCTTCACCCCATGCTTCACGGTCCTTTTCTCTCAGAGTTCCAAGCATTTTTTCCATCCCCAAGGTCCCTAGCACCCCAGGTTGGTCATCTTGTGCATCCATTGCCTTCCATTATAAGTCCCTAGGGACTTCTTTCTTGCAGTAGCTTCTTTTGTAGCTTCTTTGCCCTTTCTTCTTTTTAGAAGTTCTTGAGTGATTTTTTATCCATTTTTCTTCTATTTTTTCTCTGTTCTTTTGATCTTCATCTTCTTTTCAAGTGTTTGCTCTGAGAGATGTCTTCTTCTAAGGATAAAAGCCACTCGGTAAGTCGAGTCTCCCATCTTTAGGGCTCCTAAGAACCCTTTCCAAAGGAGATAGAGTCTCAAGTCCCGAAGGAGGTTGAAGTCGCTTCCCTCCAAGAAAGTCTCCAGGTTGGCCAATCTGACCGCTATCTCAAAGGCTACATTCCAAAAGATATGTGGAACACTCGACTCATAGAGGAGCAAGCCTAGTTTCAACAATATGGCGGTGTTTCTATTTTATAGAACCATTTTGTTCAGGAGTGTATGGACATAAAATATGATTTCCCAATGCCATGACGACTAAGATTATCTTGAAAATATTTGGACAAAAATTCCTTGATAGCAGCAGTTTGAAAAAATTGATTTTGGAACTTAAAATACTTTAAACATAATTATAAAAATGCACAAAGACATTATAGACAGTAGATCGATAAACCATTGGATAATAGCAAGAAAATTTAGAATAATTATCTAGAAAATTGATATAATAATGATAGTCCAAGTGAGAAGTAAAAGGGGCAAGTTTTCAAATGTCCGTATGGACAAGTTTCAATGATTTAGAGGATCTCGACTAAGTTAAAAGAAATGGCAATTGGTGAAATTTACTAAGAATGTATGGCTCACGTATATTATTATCATTACTAAGATAAAAGGAAATAGAAGAAGTAAAAAGTATTGAATGAATGTTTGCATCGCAGCATGACCGAGATCACAGTGCCATAGATAAAGAGATGGACATGAAGAAGATGATGCGAAGAGAGCCTTGGATAACTTTGTCAATAAAACTTGACCATACAAGCAATAAAGGCGATCAACCCTTAAGCATTGTTGTTTTGGTGAGGTGATCCTTCACAAGATAATAGGAAGCATGCAACTCAAAGAAATAATTATTATCTTGAGCAAACTTAGAAACAAAAAATAAGTTGGAAATGGAAAGAGAATGCAGGACATTGATTAATTGAAATGTACGAGATGAGAAACTAAAAGTAGAGATATCGATGTATTTTGTTGCCAGACTTATTCCATCACCAATAGTAAGTTTTTCAGAACCATTATATTCAGAATATAGCAATAAATTTATCAAGTTAGAAGTAACATGATGAGTAACTCCAGAGTCGGGATACCAAACATAATCACCGACAAGTTGGGGAGATGGATAAATAGAAGTATGAGCCTATGGACTCACAAATGGTGACAATGGCAGTGTAGCTATAAATAGCTATGCAAAAGTTAATTGTACTTAATATGCTTGATCAAAATGATGGCAACAAACTAGAGCTATGTAGCTATACTTACCACACACCTAGTTGCGAGAAGAGTGCTTGTTGGTATAATTTCTTCCGTTATTATAATGCTGGCCATCAGAAGCATAAGTGATTGGCTACGAGATCATAAATAGTCTAGGCATATTTTGTAGAGTATCTTGTTTAGAAGACCGAGGTAGTAGAAGGCTGGAAGATCGAATGGTAGCATGTGCCCTAGGAGAGGCAACAGAAAATGGTTGTTCCTGCAACATTTTATACCAAACACAGTTATATTGTATTATCAACATGCTTTTTATGTTAAGAGCATAGCAATTAGACTTTCCATAGAGAAATAAGAAAAAGATGGAGATAATGTAAGAATGAGAGACTCCCCATCCTCTCCTGGACAATTGCAAATGTATTCAACTACTTGTTGCTCGGAAATGGGATGATCAACCAATGCAAGATGATCAATCATAGATAATGAATCTTTGCATAATTTTTTGTTGCTTGAATATAGATCTCGGTTATAAGAGGAGGTAGGGAGCCATCAACACATCCAATAAGTCGGTTAGCTTTGAGGAATATAATAAATCTATTTTTTTATAGCATATAGTTACTGGTCTTCAACTCTATGCTAATAGAAGGAAAACTAAATTGAAGGGAAGCCATGACAGAGAATAGATAAAAGAATGGCTAAGGATAAAGAGAAGATTGGCCTAAAGGATAGAGTTATCTAAGCATACTCAGAGAGATGGCAAGGGTGGAGAAGCTGGAGGACAAGAGCAATGGGGGCTTGATGGTGAAGGAATGGGCAAACTTTCATGGGACAAGAATCTTCTACTCTAATACCATATTATAAAGATAGAGAAAGGGACAAAGAATATAATTTATTGATTGATCCAACTGTGTATAATTATAGGATATTTATACAAATATAACGGTAATTGTTACAGTAGTAAACAAGATCCATTCGGCCCTAACACGCATCCTCCTTGGAGGCTGGCGCAACAGCGTACTTCTCCAGCTCGGCCACATACTCCGCCACCTCGGCTAGGTACTTCAGTACCTCGGCCTCACCTCGGTCCCACTTCAACCACGTGGCGGTTCAGCTCGGCTCGGCAAAGCCCCACCTCGGCGAGGAACCTCAGTACCTCGGCCTCACTTCGGCCATGAGAAGTCCCACTTCGGCCGTTCAGTTCAGCTCGGCAGCTCTGCACGTGCCGGTCCAGCTCGGCAAGCCCGCGCGGAGCTCTTCCACCCATGAGCTCCGCCCGTGGTAGCCTGGATCCAGCTCGGCTCGGCCCCACCTCGGCGATGAACCTCAGCACCTCGGCCCCAGCTCGGCCACATACTCCGCCACCTCGGTCAGGTACTTCTCCACCTCGACCTCACCTTGGCCGTTCACCTCGGAACCTCAGCCTGTGCCGATCCAGCTCAGCAAGCCTGCACGGAGCTCTTCCGCCCATGAGCTCCGCCCATGGCAGCCCAGATCCAGCTCGGCCCCACCTCGGTGGACCAGCGCAGGGGCAAGTGGCACGGAGGTGCACCGGCGCCGGGGCGTGCCCTGGCGCGGTCGCGGAGTTGTGGGCGCGCGGGTGCGACCAAGCCGAGCTGGGAGCCGAACCGGGAGGACCGGACTGGGGCACCGATCGCCGGACTGGAGCGGGGCAGGACCGGAGCTGCGAGCGGAGGTGGTGCCGAGGTGGGTTTCCCACGGGCGGAAGCGGAGTTGGGTGCACCAAACTGGAGTGGTCACAGGCATCGGCGGAGCCGGGCTGGCACAGGGCAGCCACGGGTTTGCCTAGCTGAGCCGGTGCCGGAGCTAGCGGAGGTGAGCTGGGGCTGGCCGTCGCGCTGTGGGAGAGGTTGAGAGGAGCCGGATCTCGGAGGCGAGCCCCCCGCGAGCGAACTGGGCACCGGCTTGGACGGAAGCCAGAGGCGTCGGAGCTCGGAGGCGAGCCTCCCGCGGGCGAACTGGGTGTAGGCTTGGGCGGAAGCCTCCCGCGAGCTTCCCATGGGCAGACCGGGCGCCGGCCTGGGCGGAAGCCGGAGGCGCCGGAGCGGGCGGAGGCAAGCCGGGGCCGGCCATCGGCGAGGTCGAGAGGAGCCGGAGGCACCGGAGCTCGGAGGCGAGCCTCCCGCGGGCGAACTGGGCGCCGGCTTGGGCAGAAGCCTCCCGCGAGCTTCCCACGGGCGGACCGGGCACCGGCCTGGGCGGAAGCCGGAAGCACCGGAGCTCGGAGGCGTGGCGGGCACGGGGGCTCGCCGGCGTGGGGTCGCGCCGGACCGGACGGAGGCGAGGCATTGCTGGGGTGCTGTCGGTCGTTACCTTGGCACGAGCCTGCCCAGGTACAAGTGTGCGCTTGGGCGGTGCAGGTTCCAGATTCCCCTGGCACAAGTGATGGACGTGCGTACCTCCCATGCGCACGGATCGAGGCACAGAGAAGGTACCGAGCTAGGATGGCTGGAGCTGACCTGGGTCTGACCGAAATGGGCTGACCGAGCTGGAACTGACCTGGGCATGCTAGAGCGTGCCAATCTGGACTGGGGGCGTGCCGTGGGCGTGCCTAGCTGGAGCTGACCTGCGAATGCCACGAGCATGCCGAGCTGAACTGAACGGCCGAAGTTGGACTTCTCATGACCGAAGTGAGGCCGAGGTACTGGTTCACCGTCGAGGTGGGGCCGAGCCGAGCTGGGCTGAACCGCTACATGGTCGAAGTGGGACCGTGGTGAGGCCGAGGTGCTGGTTCACCACCGAGGTAGGGCCGAGCTGAGCTGGGCTGAACCGCCACATGGCCGAAGTTGGACCGTGGTGAGGCCGAGGTGGAAAGGTGCCTAGCCGAGGTGGCAGAGTATGTGGCCGAGCCAGCCTCCAAGAAGGATGCGTGTCAGGGCCGAATGGATCTTGTTCACTACTGTAACAGATGCCCCCACTTCCTGAGTCTAAAACACCTTCGTTTTGGATAAAGGGAGTATTATCATTCATTCGGCTCTGCACTTTAGTGGACTCTATACCGGCTGCAAGAAGTTAGTCGCTTAAATAAAACCGAACTTACCGGAGTTTTAGCCATTGATCTTTGAAGACCTAGTATGGCTGTCCTTTTCATGGACAGGGAGTGGCCCGCAAAATAAAGTCGAAGGTGTTTGTTTTTAAAACTTACTTGCCTGTAGGTACTTCGACCTAAGGTTAGTTGCGTTATGATGGTGCAAGTACTTCAGTCTGACTCCTCTTTGACTAGATAGAAGGTGGTGCCATGGAGGAAGAGGTTGGAGAGGTGCACAACTTGGGTGCTCACATGCATGACTGGGCATATGGTCATCATGGCCGAGCGCAAAGTATCCGTCAGAACCTTTGATGAAGGCATGGAAGTTATTGAAGAAGCCCAAGAAGCAGGAGAAAGAAATCGTCTCCAGTCAGATACTCGTCCTCGGGAGAGCAACGCTCGACCGCGAGGGAGCCATCCTAGCGGAGGAACTCAAGGGGCAGGAGTTCGACTCAGGCCAGATGCTCGACCTTGAGGGAGCAACGCTCGACCTCGGGGGAGCCATCTTGGCGGAGGAACTCAAGGGAGTAGGAGTTCGACTCAGGCTAGATGCTCGACCTTGAGGGAGCAATGCTCGACCCTGGGGGAGCCATCCTGGCAGAGGAACTCAAGGGATAACACGTGGATCGAAGTCCGGGCCTTCATGCCGAAATCGGGTTCCGAGGCATCAACCAGACTGAAGTCTGGGATCATGTGGGGGAATCAGGTTTCGCGCCACCTTCCAGACCGAAGTCCGGGATCACGTGGGGGAACTGGATTCC
Source organism: Areca catechu (assembly GCA_021397845.1). Lineage (NCBI taxonomy): Eukaryota > Viridiplantae > Streptophyta > Magnoliopsida > Arecales > Arecaceae > Areca > Areca catechu. The sequence continues at coordinate 188,821,799 of CM038050.1, read as the reverse complement.
GTGCCACCTTTCAGACCAAAGTCTGGGATCATGTGGGAGAATCGAGTTCCGCGCCACCTTCCAGACCGAAGTCCGAGATCATGTGGGGGAACTGGGTTCCGCGCCACCTTCCAGACTGAGATCCCGGATCACGTGGGGGAACTGGGTTCTGCGCCACCTTCCAGACCGAAGTTTGGGATCACGTGGGGGAATCAGGTTCCGCGCCACCTTCCAGACCGAAGTCCGGGATCACATGGACGAATCGGGTTCCGCGCCACCTTCCAGACTGAGGTCCGGGATCACGTGGGGGAACTGGGTTCTGCACCACCTTCCAGACCGAAGTTTGGGATCACGTGGGTGAAAGAAAAACTAGTAGCGAGCATGCTTTAAAACTTTTCTATGCTACTTGTCCCAAGATCTTGCATGAATGATTAATATAAACAGTGAAATCATGAATTCATGCTATGAACATTTCAAAGCAACATATCTATATATGTAAAACCATACCTTGTATGAAATGGAGACGCTCTCCGCTGCGAAAGATCCAGGAGCAGGAGGAAGAACTCTGCTTAGCCGCACACGTGTCCGGCCTCTACAGGTGGTTCACACCAGGGCTCTTTCAAAATCTACTTCCACTCCAAGTGCTAGCTTGTTGTGGAACGATTTGATCGGGACTCCTTTTCTTCTTTCGATGCCGGACTCTCCGAATAAATGAAGAAGCTCAAGAGGTGGAGAATGAGTGGTTGGAACCCTTCCCAAACACTCAATCCTAAGACCTAGATCTCTAGGTACAAAAATGCACACTTTTCTCCAAAAACCTCACACCTATAAAACTAGAACTTTTTCCTAGTTTCTTCCCTTTCTTCCCTTTGATTTTTCCAGCATTTATTTGCTGAATTTTTCCTTATTTTCGTCCTCCCATTTCAGCCCCATAAGTAGATGGAGAGGGAGAGGGAGAGTGGGGAGTTATAGGTGTGGTAATGGGTAGTTATGGGGAGTTATGGTCATGGAAAGTTACATAACTCCCCAAAAATGAATTTAAACTTATTTAAATTCAGATTAAATGTATTAATTGATTTTAATTCATAACTAAAATCAATTGGGTCAAGTGTGCATACATTGGGTTCAACCCGATTGGATCCAAACCCATTTTGAGCCAAATCCTATTTGATTCGTTCCAGATTTTTATAGCTCAATCAAATTGGGCTATCAAGTAATCATATTACTTAATTCACCTCCATGCATCACCAACTATTAGTGAAAATTTCATGTCACAACCTTTTGTGACATCAAGTGTCTACACTTGCGAAATCAACAAGTGTCGACACTTACACAAGTGTCGACACTTTCAAGAATATCAAGTGTTGACACTTGGATAAAGAAAAATCATTTTTCTCTGTGAGTCCACGAACGATTCCCAATCATTCTCCGATCACTAGATCAAGTAGAAACCCCTATGGTGTGTGACCCCATAGGTTCGAACACTAAGCCGGTAGCACTGGAACATTTCCAATACCAGTCAAAGTCGCCATCTAGCAATGACACCCGACGTCCGGATAGGTCGAAGTTGCAGAGCAACAATCAAGAACCAGGAGATATGGAAACCTTGTAATTAATCCCTTTGACCTCAATGCTCAGGAAGACTTAGGGTTTAACTGCCCAACCCATAAAGTCCATCAACAATGTGTCTCAATCTCACAAGTCCTGTAACACTTTACAGTGACTACCCTGGCCAAGATTTTGCTAAATTGAAACACAGTAAGATATCTGCTCCAAACACTTTGGAGGGGTCAATCCCATCTTGATCCAATCACTGCTACACGAGTACTTAACTATACCCAGAAAACCTTCCATCCCTGGATTAGAAATCCAGATAGTCCAGTACCAAAGTACAATGAGTTGCTCGCAAGCTACCATGACGATCTCATGTCTGAGGGATAGCTACGTCCATATCAAAACTCTAGGCAGAAAAAGTACAGACGGGTCATGTTCGATGAAATGTCAAACACAACATCTGCATGCCAAACCAGTGTCTCTATACTCCTTGGTTAAGAGGACAACCAACGACTATGGCACACAACGACCTATACTTGATATACTATCATCCTGAAATAAGTGTATTATTTGGTCGCGAACAATTTTAGGACTATATGATATATCCTCTCTATATCACATACAAATAGTCCTAAGGACTTCATCACTGAAGAACTCATTACAGAAAGATGAAATAGTGATGAACTGCCAGAATAAACATTTTATTCAATAATATAATTCATATATAATTATATCAAATGTACAACTGTTTACAGTAGAAATTGGCTTTGGGACACATTTCCCAACAGTGGGGGTATCGGGTTCTACGCCACCTTCCAAACCGAAGTCCGGGATCACGTGGGGGAACTGGGTTCCGCGCCACCTTCCAGACCGAAGTCCGGGATCACGTGGGGGAACTGGGTTCCGCGCCACCTTCCAGACCGAAGTCTGGGATCACGTGGGGGAACTGGGTTCCGCGCCACCTTCCAGACCGAAGTCTGGGATCACGTGGAGGAATCGGGTTCCGCGCCACCTTCCAGACCGAAGTCCGGGATCACGTGGGGGAATCGGGTTCCGCGCCACATTCCAGACCGAAGTCCGGGATCACGTTGGGGAACTAGGTTCCGCGCCACCTTCCAGACCGAAGTTTGGGATCACGCGCCGGAACTGGGTTCTGGGCTTTCATTCGGACTAGACTCCAGGATCTTGCACCGAAGCCGGGCTCTGGGCTTCCTTCGCCAGACTCAGAGCCAGACGGATGAGCTCCTATAATGATGAAGAGCAAAGATGTACTAAAGATGAACTTTAATTATTGAGAAGGTATTCTTACATCCTTCATGAGGTGGCAGAGCTGTTTGGCATGCTAGGAGGCGAGCCGCAAATGGCCGGACCTTCAGAGCTACCTATGGACATCTCCGGATGATAGTCAGGAGGTAGATGTGGGGTTCGATGAAGAGCTTGGCTTCAGCTCGGCTGAATCAAGAGGCATGACTTCAACTCGGCTCTATTTGATTTCAGCTCGGCTGAACTGAGGAGCTTGACTTCAGCTCGGCTCTATTTGATTTCAACTCGGCTGAACTGAGAAGCTTGACTTCAGCTCTTAACTTCGCCGGACTTGGAGTCGGACGGGCGAGTTCATGTGTTGGTGAAGAACAAAGTTGCACCAGAGAGGAACTTTAATTATTAAGGAGGGATTCTTACCTCCTTCATGAGATGGCAGAGCTGCTGGTTCGCCATGCTAGGAGGGCCGTGAATGGTTAGGCCTCCGAAGCTTCCCATGGTGGTTGGCCTTGCACATCCCTGATGCCCATGTCGCATGGAGGAACAGGACCACCCTTTGCATCATGTTCGCATGGTGTGGAGGGCCAAAATCCTACTCCAAAGTTTCGCATGATATGCATGGAGTGACTGAGTCTTCACTGCTTCTTCCTTTCGAGAATCGTGCTTCGTTCGTTGCCTTCCCCAACCATAGTAGGGGTTAGTTTTCTTCATCTTCAACAGGAGTTTGACCTTAGTAGGGAGCTCGGTCTCATCAAAGAGCTTGACTTTAGTGAGGAGCTCGGTTCCATTAGGGAGCTTTAGCTCTGTTTTACCGAGAGGCTTGATTGACTCTTAGCTTGAACGCAGAGCTTTGGCAGCTTCTTGGCTTTGGTGCGGGACCTCTGGTGTTTCTCGTCTCGAGGTGTTGGAGAGCTCCTGAGAGCTTTTCCTGTAGAACTGTGACACAGTTTTTCATTGTGTAAATGTAGCAGAGGAGTTACCTATTGAGCTCCAGTCATATGAATAGATGAAGATATGTTCCTTCCTTGAGCGGGTCAGGATCAAATTCGTCGGCCGCCTTCTCACGAAAGAATGAGACTCCTTTGCACGGAAGAATAGAAATCGGTTGCATGGGGGAGCAAGGCTTCATTGCATGGGAGGACGGACCTCCGTCGCATAGGAGGAGGGGAGACCTTAGTTGCCTGGGAGCTTGAGATTCCATTGCATGAGGGAGATGACTCCGTTGAGTGGGAGAAATGAGATCCTGTTGCATGGGAGGAAGCTTCCGTTGCATGGGAGAACGAGGCTTTGTGAGAGAGCCCGTTACATGGGAGGAAGCTTCCGTTGCATGGGAGAACGAGGCTTTGTGAGAGAGCCCGTTGCATGAGAGCATGGAACCCCTTTGCATGGGAGCTTGAGGCTCCGTTGATGACGTCATAGGAGGTCTTCTTCAAGAAAGAATAGAACTCCTCTACATGGAAGGATAGACCTCCATTTGGGGGAAGAGGACTTCGTTGAACGGGAGAATAGATCTCCATCGCATGGTGGAGGAGGACCGCTGCACGGGAGCATGGCACTCCACCACATGGGAGAAGCTTCCATTGAATGTTGCATGGGAGAAACGAGACACCTGTTGGATGGGGGGAAGCTTCGTTGGATGGGAGCAAGTCCTGTTGCATTGGAGCATACTTCGTTGTGTGAGAAAAATGGCTGCATTGCTTGGGAGGAGAAGAGACTCCCGTTGTATGAGAGTAAGCTCCGTTGCATGGGAGCATACTCCACCGGACGGGGGGAAGCTCCGTTGGATGGGAGCAAGCCCCGTAGCACGGGAGCATACTCCGTCGCATGGGCTTCTTTTTTCTTCACGATGGCCAGATCCTTCCTTCCTCTCTTCTTTCTCTCTTTTCTTCTTCTTCTTCTTCTTCTTTTTTTTTTTTTTTTTTGGTGGGGCTCTTGGATGGTGGCACCGCCAGGAGGTGGCTCCATCCTTGGCCTGATGCCAGTAGCCCCGTCAAGGGTGGCGATGCACCTTCACAGTTTAAGGTTTTTGGTCGAGGCCGCTCCTTGGAGCCTCGAGAGAGAGGGAGAAGTTCGCATGCCCCCATCCCCGTGCCCCCGGTCTGCCCCACAGGGACTAAGGACAAAGGTGGAAACCATCATCCCACCTTATTAAGGAGCATGGATCTGCCCCCCTACCTGGCACGCCAATCTGTTGCCGCCTGGATCGCCATGGCCAGTAGCTCTTACGTAGCCTAGGTGAGTGGACTCCTCGCCAGCATCTCCGGGCTTGTCGGTCAGAGACGATCAAGGGGAACATAGTCATAGTTGGGATGAAAGGGGGCTTGGTACAGTGGTGGTCCTCCTGTGGGCCTCTCCGGTGAGGAGTAATCTTCTTTCGTGTCGTCCCTCCGTTTGGACGATACCTGCAAAACAGGGGAGACCTGCGCCGGGAATTCCGGCAAAGACACTCTGACGATCAAGTCAGTGGGATGATCGAAGGAAATAAGAGATATCTGAGACAGAGAGCTTAGGGGACTCTCTGCTGCCAGGGGTGATAGAAAATGGATGATAATGTAAGAATGAAGAGACTGTGTTGTCTCTTACCCCTTCTCACCTATTCCCGCTGCTCTTATGTAGACGAGCGGCTCTTGGTGTTCAGAGAGGCACGTTCTTCTTGGTATACACCTGTGACGCTTTCGCAGGCCTGGGAGGCTTAGATAGGTTGGTCAACCTTCTCCTTCCAGGTGGTTCAGGAGGTTGGTGAAGGGGCACAGTGCCTTCGATGGGACGCGACTTCCTAATTAGTGTAAATTGTATCCTGGGGGCTTTAATATAGCCCTTCTGGTAGGAGGCACACTAGGGACAGTGATTTTACATGTCAGGCTGCCACCGTACCTGTATTTCAAAAAGCGTACCTGGGATGGAGAGAATGATATAGGATCAAGAGAGACAGGCGGATGGAGGCTCTTCATGCGCACAGTTCAAAGTGCGCGGCACGAGGCGCCTCGTTCATGCGGACCGGGGTGCGCGGGCAACAGTCTCTTGGGCGCGCGGACCGAGGCGCGGGTGCGAGATGCTTTGGCGTGAACGAGCGGGCAAGGCGCCGGCCTTGGTCTGGGCTAGGATAGAACCGCGTCACGCTGGAAGAGCAGACCGGATGGAGGCTCGGCGGACGGAGCCTGGCATGTCGCATCGGAGCTGGGTGCACCGCGAGCGGAAGCGGGCCGGAGTCGACGCAGGCATCTGGACTGGGAACCGTAAGGCGGCAGCGCAGGCCTCCCGCGGGCGGATCCCTATGGGCGACCGGCCGCTGGGGCAGGCGGAGCCAGGGTGGACCGGTGCTGGCGGATCTGGACACTGGGAAGGCTGATGCCGTGGCGGACCGGTGCGGGGGCAGGTGGCACCGAGGTGCATCGGCGCTGGGGCGTGCCCTGGCGTGGTCGTGGAGCTGCGGGCGTACGGGTGCGGCCAGGTCGAGCTGGGAGCCGAACCGAGAGGACCGGACCGGGGCACCAATCGCCAGACTGGAGCGGGGCAGGACCGGAGCTGCGAGCGGAGGCAGTGCCGAGGTGGGTTTCCCACAGGCGGAAGCGGAGCTGGGTGCACCGAACTGGAGCGGTCACAGGCGTGGGCGAAGCCGGGCTGGCACGAGGCAATCGCGGGCTTGCCCAGCTTAGCCGGTGCCGAAGCTGGCAGAGGTGAGCTAGGGTCGGCCGTCGTGCCGTGGGCGAGGTCGGGAGGAGCCGGAACTCGGAGGCGAGCCTCCCGCGGGAGAACTATGCGCCGGCTTGAGCGGAAGCCGGAGGCATTGGAGCGGGCGGAGGCGAGCCGGGGCCGGCCGTGGGCGAGGTCGGGAGGAGCCGGAGGCGCTGGAGCTTGGAGGCGAGCCTCCCGCGGGCAAACTGGGCGCCGGCTTGTGCGGAAGCCTCCCGCGGGCTTCCCACGGGCGGACCGGGCGGCGACCTGGGCAGAAGCCGGAGGCATCGGAGCGGGCGGAGGCGAGCCGGGGCCGGCCGTGGGCGAGGTCGGGCGGAGCCGGAGGTGCCGGAGCTCGGAGGCGAGCCTCCCGCGGGCGAACTGGGCGCCGGCTTGGGCGGAAGGCTCCCGCAAGCTTCCCACGGGCAGACCGGGTGCCGGCCTGGGCGGAAGCCAGAGGCGTTGGAGCTCGGAGGCATGGCGGGCGCGGGGGCTCACCGGCGTGGTGTCATGCCAGACCGGATGGAGGCGAGGCATTGCCGGGGTGCCGCCGGTTGTTACCTTGGCGCGGGCCTGCCCTAGTACAAGTGTGCGCATGGGCGGTGCAGGCGCCAGTTTCCCCTGGCACAAGTGATGGACGCGCGTACCTCCCGTGTGCACGAACCGAGGCATAGAGGAGGTGCCGAGCTGGGTTGGCTGGAGCCGACCTGGGTCTGACCGAAATGGGCTGACCGAGTTGGAACTGACCTGGGCATGCTAGAGCGTGCCGAGCTGGACTAAGGGCGTGCCGTGGGCGTGCCGAGCTGGAGCTGACCTGGGCATGCCATGAGCATGCCGAGCTGAACTGAACGGCCGAAGTTGGACTTCTCATGACCAAAGTGAGGCCGAGGTACTGGTTCACCTCCGAGGTGGGGCCGAGCTGAGTTGGGCTGAACCGCCCATGGCTGAAGTGGGACCGTGGTGAGGCCGAGATGCTGGTTCACCGCTAAGGTGGGGCCAAGCCGAGCTGGGCTGAACCGCCACATGGCCGAAGTGGGACTGTGGTGAGGCCGAGGTGGAAAGGTGCCTGGCCGATGTGGCAGAGTATGTGGTCGAGCCAGCCTCCAAGGAGGATGCGTGTCAGGGCCGAATGGATCTTGTTCACTACTGTAACACTACGATACCCCAGTTCAAAACCTACGATACCCTAGTTCAAAAAATGATCTCAAACATTATTACGACATCCTAGTTCAAAATCTACGACACCCTAGTTCAAAACCTACGATACCCTGGTTAAAAAATAACCTGAAACAGTATTACGACATCCTAGTTCAAAACCTAAGATATCCTAGTTCACAATCTACGACACCTTAGTTCAAAAAATGACCTGAAACAGTATTACGACATCCTAGTTCAAAACCTACGACATCCTAGTTCAAAAATGACCTGAAACAGTATTACGACACCCTAGTTCAAAAGCTACGTCACCTGAAACAGTATTACGATACCTTAGTTCAAAAGCTACGTCATCCTAGTTCAAAACCCATGACACCCATGCAGAAAATATAAATTAAAACCTGAAACAGTATTACGACATTCTAGTTCAAAAGCTATTACATCCTAGTCAAAACCTATGACACCCATGCAGAAAATATAAATTAAAACTTGAAACAGTATTACGACATTCTAGTTCAAAGGCTACAATATCCTAGTTCAAAACCTACAACACCTATGCAGAAAATATAAATTAAAACCTGAAACAGTATTACGATACCTTACGACACCTTACGGCACCCTACTTCAAAAGCTACGATACCCTAGTTCAAAACCTACGACACCCTAGTTCAAGGGACTGGAGTGAAGGGTATTTTGATCTGAACGAAAATTTCAAATAAAAGCTTAATGATAATTAATGCTAGTCATGCTCAGCTCCCATCCTGTCATGCTACGGTGGATACATTTGGACCAATAAAAAAACATGGTGCGGGCCATGTTAGATTTACTGCACCGCACGTGGTGCACAAAGACTTTTCCTATTTTTTATCATGGTTAATGACCAATTACTCTGGGCTGATCCAAAGTTAATTCCCCCTGATCCAAAAGTCCTTGTCGATCGGCCCGTTTAAGATACTCTTAAAGTTTGACACGGCATCCCGCATAAACCTTGCATTCTGCTGCCGCTCGACGGACCTGGACATCTAGATAGTGTTTGGATGGCCTATTCCTGACTGGAATAGATCCTTATTCCCGGCTATTCTCCCAAACAGGCTTAAAAAAGGAGGTGAGCTCCAAGAGAATCTATATTCCGGTCAAAGTCTCTTATCCCCATTTTGCTATTCCATGCCCCCCATAGAATAGCCCTATTCTCACTTCTCTTATTTCAAGGACAGTAGAGGGAATAAAAAATAGATTTTCTTAAATTATCAATATTAATTTAATAAATTATAATAATAAATTAATTTATGTAACACAATTTTAATATATCATGATCATAAAATTAATTTAATTAATTATTTAAATATACCATACTAATAAATTAATATTAATAAATTAATTTAATGTGAATAAATTTATTTAAATATTTAAATATACTAATAATTTTAATGTGAATAAATTAATTTACTTATTTAAATATGTTAATAATTTTAATGTGAATAAATTAATTTAATTACTTATTTTAATATATTATACTAATATTTTTTTGATAAAAGAAATGGATGGAGGGATAAATCCCGGTATAGTTACCCCTCAGGCTCCCACCCCGCCAAGCAATGTCCGATTCAAGACCATTTTAATATCTTTCCCCACCAACGGTGGGTACGTTAGCCTGGCAGAACGGGACTATCCTAATCTCTCATCCACACTTTGGATGGAGGGATAAATCCCGGTATAGCTACCCCTCAGGCTCCCGCCCCGCCAAGCAATGTCCGATTCAAGACCATTTTAATATCTTTCCCCACCAACGGTGGGTACGTTAGCCTGACAGAACGGGACTATCCTAACCTCTCATCCACACTTACCATCACAAACATCACAAACTCTAGAAAATTCTAGGATTTAATCGAGTTATCCGTGGGATCATGCCTCGAACGCGGGACCGGGTAGTGGTGAGGCAAGGCCTCTACTAACCGGGCTACCGCCTTAGCGATTACTAATAAATTATTTAGTATAACATATTATTAATAGATCATATTAATAAATTAATATGAATAAAAAATTATATTTTTTTAAATATATAATTTAAAAAGAATTTTATAATTTATTTAATCTTATTTATTAATTAAGGGTATTATTGAGATTTTAGAAATATTTTTTTCTATTTCCAGTAAAATATATGCTTATTTCCCTGCCATCCAAATATTATTTAAAATAATAATGTATTAATTATATTAGAATAAAATGGTATACGAGATTCTGATCCTGAGAATAACAAACAAAAAAAAAAAACTATTTTTGGAATACCTATTCCTGTTCAGGAATAACGTTTTGCGATCCAAACGCTACCCTGAGAGCCGCACCCCACAAAGCCCTAATACCTTGCTTCAGCTCTCTCTTTCTCTCTCTGGGAGGCGAGCGGCGAGCGAGATGGCGGCTGGCAAGCAGACGGTGCTTCAGTTCTTCCCGTCGTCGACGAGTCTGAGTGCGAGAGTCCACCCCGTTGTCCTCTTCAACATCTGCGACTGCTATGTGCGGCGCCCCGACCAGGCCGATCGAGTCATCGGCACCCTCCTCGGCTCCGTCTCACCCGACGGCACTGTCGAGATCAAGAACTCCTACGCCGTCCCCCACAACGAGTCTGCCGACCAGGTAACCCTTTTTCTTTTTCCCTGCCTTTCTTCTTCCTCCACCTCGTTCTAGGGTTTCGAGATCATAGGATGCCACAAAGTTTGCCGTTTGGGTTTTTTTTTTTTCCTCTCAAACCTTTTTTTTTTTCTGTCGACTTCCTTGCTTAGGGAAAGGCGACCTATATAACATGGATGATTTGCCTTGTTCACCGTTGGGGTTTTGTGAGGGTTTCGGTGATGACCACGGAAAACTTTTTTTTTCCCCTCCTTTTCCTTTTCCTGCTCAAGAATCTGATTAAGTTTCAAGATTTGCAGTTCAGTAGGAGATTTTGACTATTTTATCGTTTGCGTTTCAAAATGCTCAGGAATTTGCGAATCAAATCCAGCAACAAAAAGGAGAAAGCACTTTATATAGTTTAAGGTAAACAGATAAATAAATAGGGCTTCTGTCTAGGGAAGCATTAATGCTCTAAGATAAAATATCTAATCATCTATTCACTCTTTAGATTGTTATGATGAAGGCAAGGCACCTGAATCAATCATTCAATAGATGCCTTCCAGCTGATGTTATTATCAAAAGTCTCTGATGCAAAGTTAATTTGTTTGGATAGTTTCTCCAAATATTACCTTCTTCTATCATGATGCTTCTCGAGAAATCTTCAACTGAACTCTCGTGAATTTTTGATTAAACAGTCAAGGTGAAGAATGGAACTGTAGTAAAAACATATTTAATTTACACCATATCCCATGCATATACTTTGTTTTCTTGTGCAAGTTTTAACACCTATAAACATTAAAGATGATCCTCTTTTGATGAACATTAATCTTCAATAACCCTTTTCGACAACAAAATCTTCAATTTGCTCCCTTGAATGCATTTTGGTGCTATCTGGTATGGGGTAATGACCCCAAGATCATCGGTGATGTGGGTGGAGATCACTAGATCGTCGTGTTTGCTTGCATCCTGGTGATCCTATGTGGCAGTGGGCGCACATCACTTCCACTCTTAAAATCACCGCTCAACCCGGTGATGTTAAACCCATCGTTGAGTACAGGTTCTGAAGATCATCTTAGGATAGTGATGTTGGGCTGAAATTTGGAAAAAAAATGTGTTTCAAAAAATGCCAATCTCTAAAAAAGGTTTTTCTAGCTGGAAAGGGTTTAATAATCTCATGAAAAACTTCTTCTAGGTTGGAAGATTTGATAATCTCCTAGACTTACTTTGATAGGTTATAATTAATTTTTGATTTTTTTTGAATTAGTCTGAAATAATTGGTTTTGACAATTTGATTTATGTTCATGTCTATTTTTTATGATTTATTTGAAAACTCTTTTCAATAGTTGCGAGATATATGGCATATATCAAGGATAGTTTTGGTATTACATGGTTGGTAGCTTTGGATTCTCATGGCATGGTAAATAGGTTTATCATGGATACCCAAGGATCTTTGATCATCGGAACAAAATATACCATATATGATGATCTTAGATCATCGAGGATCATATAACCCAGAGTCATCTATGATCTAAGATCACTGTAGTGATCCCATTCAGGTTACCAAATGCCACCTCTATCTTAAATGTTTTTGCGAAGTAAGCTTTCACCCTTGGAAATTCATTATACCCGGTTGCAATACAAAATCTTACCTATATGGTTTACATATCATCAACACTTTCAAACTCATAGGCAAGATCACTTGCTTAATATGGAATCACGAAAAGGGGTGAAAAAAATTGGTGGTGTCATCTAGTGAGTAGGCGAAGCTCATGTAAGAATTGGTGGTTGGTTGTCATGGCATAAATGAGGTAAAGAAACAAAAATAAGATCCACCATTTTTATATAGAGAGCTATTTGAAAGTCACAATCTGACAAGAATTGGAGCTTTGCAAAAAGTCGACCTATGCCATAACCTGTTTCCACCCCACATGAACAAGTTCTTTAGATAGTTTCACACTTATGCATGTAGAAGCCATTCTATAGAATTGAACTGGCATGAACTAATCAGTTGTAGGAAACTATTTAGTAATTTTCTTCATCAAAAAAAAGATCTACAATTCTACCTTTCCACCCTCACAGCTACATAGCAAGTTTTGGAAAACTAAAAAAATCATTTAATTGGACTGGTAGTTAACAAATGCGAATGTATTTCATGTTTGCTTTATTATGATCCGATTTCTAAAATTACCGATCAGGGATGGCTTGTTTATCATCTATTCAGTGTAGCTACCTTTTTTCTGACATTTAAACTTTTGAACTAAAAACAGTTTTGTTAATGACTTTTAGTAGCTACAATGCTAGGAGATCTCTCTTTATCCAGTTTGTCAGTCTTGATAGAGATTACAAAATGAGAACTTTCATAAATTTTTGCTGCATGCATATTTTGTTTGTGCATTATTTCTTTTGCTTATTTTTTTTTAATTTTGTGCTCGACTACAGGTTGCTTTGGATATTGATTACCATCATAACATGTTTATGTCCCACCAGAAAGTCAACCCTAAGGAAGTGATAGTTGGATGGTAAAAAACTTTAAATTTAGTTAGTTTCTGCATCTCATGGCATTCTGTTTGTTATGAGTTATGATATGCAATGCCGTTTTATGTTCTTTAGCTGCTGTTTAGATGTCTTTATGTCTTGATCTTTTGAAAAATTTATGCCCAGGTACTTGGTATTAGAGAAGGATATTCTTGACATATTTAAGAGCATTGAAAGTGGCAGCAAATAAATGCTGCATGATCTTGATATACTGTCAACCTTATCCAGTCTAGTATTATATACAATTTTAGAAGATTTAAGCAAATAGGTTGTAAGATTATTCCATCTTCTTGACCATCCCCTTTGGTGTAAGACAAAAGTAACGAAGAAAATCAAGACTGCATCATATGAAGATGTTCAACATCTGAAAATACATTCAAAAACCTAAATGAAATAAAGTTGTCATAAGCTTGAGTTGTGGTGAGGATTTACTGGAAGATATGAAAACTACAGTGTTTTTGCTTTTACGCATAATTAAACGTCTCAAACATTATGGATATGGTTGATAGGGTACTCATTATTAATACTCTCCTACAAAACTGCTATGCAACCAGCAAGTGTTTTGGCATGTCTAGATATTACATCACTTTTTATGTGATTATTATTAAAAGAAGATGATGGGAACTCAATAACAATGAAGATTGTTTGTCGATACCCTGACATGATAGTTAACTAAACCAAATGGAACGTAAATTTAGTTAGAATTGCCATCCTTCTGTATATGCTATTGTATAAAGATGCCCTAAAACATTTGAAATTTAATCTTTTGGTAATTAAGAATTGCCTAGCTATTCAGCTAATATAGTCTGTTATTAGAAATTTTATATCTCATTATCTCCGGACTAAACTTTCCTAATATTCATCAACTCAAGCAATTTGAAAATGACCCACTACTTCAAATAGTACAATATATGTGCTACTTTACTATCATAATGTGTCTTGCATGTATATCCTAATGCATGTCAGGACTCTAAATCTTATGATGAGTGAGTAGGGCCGGTCTGCTATGAAACTGTCTACGTGCAATTGCCCTTGAGTTCCATGAACCATTTTGCTTAGTGTGCCATATTATTGGTCAAGTCACCAACTTTAATCATTTGTACCTTCTAAAATATGCCTTTTTGTATGTATACTTATAACATTACAATTGCATTTATGTCACTGTAAATTGATTTGTTCTATAATTTTGCCCCTTGACTTCTCATCTATACATGGTCAAAGAGTGATTGTTTAGGTGCAAAATGTCTGAAGTATCCTTCTCAATTTGCATAAATTGTCTTCTAAATTTTAGAACTACTGATTTCATGATGTATTAGTGGTAATTTTACAGGCCAGGTTATGTTTTAACTCAGCCAAAACTATAGTTGATCCAACATCTCTGAGTGCATGTTGACAGTAGGTGTATAGCTGCACATAAGAGAAATTTACTAGGGTATGACTGCAAAGTGTAAATTTGCAATGATATACAAGCAAAAAGGCATAGTCCAAAAGTATATGTTCATAAAATACTATATGATCTATGCTTATAATGGTGAGAGTGTGGTTATGTGATGAGTGATGACCATGCTGCATTGGGGGGTAATAATATGCACTATACATAATGAGTCGCCCTTGTAAATGAATCCAGCCACTAATGATTTGAGTAATACAAGTCTCTTGGAATCATGATATAATGCATTGTTAAAGTTGAACTTAATGACAGTAAATTGTTGATTCCTGGGGTTCTCATACAAGGGAGGAAGGGACCTTTGTGGCAGCAGTTTGTATACGAAAACCTCCCGGCGGTTTGCTACCGGTGCTGGAGAACGGGCCACCTTGATGAAGGATGCCGGTTCTCTGATGGCGACACCTCCTCGGTTAAAGGTAGCAGTCCTATTCTTCCTAGGAATTTGGTTGCTGTGGGGGGTCAAGGGTTGTCGGAAGGGCCGTGTCCCCTGGTGGCGGAAGGCAGAACAGTTGATGGGGAAGGTCGACCTATGCTTGGTTCGTGGTTGGTGACATCGCGCATCAGACAACCTCGGACCCCCAGGGCTCCGGCAAGAGGAAGGACCAAGACAAGGCCAAGGAGAATTGCCCGGAATCGTCGGACCCGTACTCTTCTTCTCCCTCGAGTTCTTTCAGAAACAATTCCTCTCTCCTAAACTCTTTGCCAGACTGACGGTTGGCAAAAACCGTCAAAGTTGCCCGCCGGCGGTCGCCCGACTTTGGTGGTGGAGATCCTTCGAGAGACTATGCTGCCGCTGCCACTAGGTTCTCGATCCTCGGTCCACTAGGAGATGGAATGGACTTGGGCCAAACGGCGGATGGCGGCCCACGGGATGTTCTCATGACCGACCCATCTATGGTTTCTTTGAAGAGGGCCCGTAGTCCACCCAAGATCAGCACCCCCAACCCCCCCCGAGCACCGGCTCTGGAAAGCTCTCTTAAATCTCCAGTTCACCGGTTGCAAACCAGGTCAGTCCCTCTGCTCCCTCTACGGGTGGGGATCGGGTGGAGGGTAAATCTAAGTGTGGTGTTTTTGTTGAATCTTCCGGGCCCTCTCCTATGGTCTCTTTATCCTTTGCTACTGGTTGCATTCCTGCTGCTGTTATTGTGTCGGACCTTTGTTACTCCAAGACGGTAGCGAAGGATCAAAATAGGGAGGCAAAAGCTTTGTTGGAGGGTGATAAGAAGGCTTTGTTAGAGGGGGGTCACTTGTCAGTTGCTTTTGGAGGTGGCGGGTTGTCACGGCCTGACTCTTCTGATACTTCTCAGCAGGAGGTCGATGGGGATGCCCACGGGGTGCAATGCAGCCAACCTATGGTTCTTGGGGATGGGGGGAAGGAGCTTGGCAATCGGGAAGTCATTACGGTAGTTAGACTGGGGTTTGTGGAAAGTGCCGGGAATATAGGACTTGCGGTTGCGAGGGGGCTGGAATCCACAAAGATCAGTGCTACACCATCATTTGATGAGCATTCGGAACATGGCTCTGATGATCCGAGGAGCCATGAGGTGATTGCCAAGCAACTCAAGGAAGCTTTGTTTGCGGGAGGGGTGATGTCTGTAATGATCCCAAAACAGGGAAGCGAGGAGGCCATCGTTGGGCGCAAGGGCAAATCAAAATTGCTGTAGTTGATCCATGAAGACTTTAATTTGGAATGTGAGGGGGGCAGGTAAACCCTATTTCTTTCTAATTTTTGGAGGTTGGGGCAACGTCATCATCCTTACATGTATTCTGCTTGAAGCTAGACCTGGATCGAGTTTGATCGAATCCGTCGTTGCTTTCTGGCTAGTTGGGATTTATGCCATTGAATCTCAGGGATTGTCGAGCAGTATAATAGTTGTCTGGGATCCTAGGGCTGCCAGAATTGATGTGTTCAATCGATCTTCTCAGCATGTGCTTATAGTGGTGACTGAAACCAATGGGCAGACATGGTTTTTGTCGGTGGTGTACACCAGCACCGACTATAAGGAGAGGAGGTCCCTTTGGGAGGAGATTATAGTCTTGGTGGACCAGGGCATCCCTACAGCGGTGGCAGGTGACTTCAATTGTGTTCATCGATCGGAGGACAAGCAGGAAGGCAAACCATTTGTAGCAAATATTGGTACTAGAGAATTTGAGCACTTAATCACAATGGCCTAATAGATATTGGCTTTCTGAGCCCTCGCTTCACCTGGTGCAACAACAGATCAGGCAATGCGAGGGTTTGGGAGTGCATTGATAAAATCCTGGTGACTCCCAGTTGGATGTAGCTATATCCCAATCATTTGGTTAGGCATTTGCCAAGAATTGGGTTGGATCATTGCCCTTTACTTCTTACTATTGATTCGGCTGTTTCCTGTAACCTCTCTTCAGATATGAAAAGTTTTGGTTGGCATATCCTCGAGCATGGGAGATTGTTAGGGAGTTGTGGCAGATTCCAGTTTGGGAGGATGCCAGATATCGTATCTCTCGGAGATTGGAGCTTCTCAAAAGAAGGCTTAGATGTTGGAACATAGTGGAAGTGGGCAATATTTTCACCAGATTTGAGGGTGAGAAGTCCATTCTTGAGCTCCAAGAGAGGGAGGTCAGGGAAGGGGATCTTTCTGAGCAGGACTTGGCCTTCTTAAGGAGTTGTTTGTCAGTCTATCACTCTCTTCTCCTTTAGCAAGAGACTTTTTGGAAACAGAAATCTAGGATACATGATTAAGGAAGGTGACAGAAATACCAGGTTCTTTCACCAGGCCAGTTCCATCAGGAGGCACAAAAATTGCATTAAGGCTCTTTGAACTCATGAGGGGTTTTGGATAGAGGATGATCATATTAGATTGGAGATCACACAATTCTTCAAATCCAAATGGAATGTCTCCATTACCGATCCTCCTGATTTTCATCTTCCCCTCTCGTTGGCTATGGTGTCAGGTCGAGAGAATTGGGGCCTTATCACTTATATATTTTAGGATGAAGTGCAAAATGCTTTGTAGTCATTGGCCAAGGATAAGGTCCCGGGGCTTGATGGGTTCTCTCCTCTCTTCTCAGGCGCTTCTGGACTGTCCTCCGGGACGATGTAGTTGCTGCCATCCAGGAGTTCTTTTATTTTGGTGTGATGCTTGATTCTTGGAAGCAGACTTTTGTCACTCTCATTCCTAAACATCAGGATGCATCAGAGCCCAATCACTTTAGATCCATCAGTTTGTGCGATGCTATGTATAAAATATGTACCAATCTTATGGTGAATAGGATGAAGCAGATCCTCCCGTGCATGATCAGCCCGGAGTAGAGAGCTTTTGTGGAGGGTCACTCTATTTTTGATAATGTTCTTATTATTCAGGAGTTTATGTATGATCTTCGGTGAGCATCGGCTCGCCGCGATCTCATGGCCATCAAGCTGGATGTGGAGCGGGCCTATGATTGCATGCTTTGGTCCTTTTTGGAGAAGTCCTTTATGGATTTTAGATTTCACTCTCTAAGGATATCCTGGATTATGGCTTGTATTGTCCGGCCCTCTTCAATTCTCATTAGTGGCACTCCTTCGAACTTCTTTTTCTCCAATGTCGGGCTTCGGCAAGGTTATCACTTTTCCCGTACTTATTCATTATATGTGTTGGTGCTTTCTCGCGAGCCTTTCGGGTGGCTTCTCAAGGGTCTGGGATCTAGCCGTATGCCCTGGCACCTGCTGCCAGCCCAATCTCGCATTTTGTCTTTGCAGATAATTGTTTGCTGTTGGGCCGTGCTACTGTTCTATGTGCCCAGGGCTTCAGGAGGATATTGGAGGTTTATTGTCTATCCTCGGGCCAGAGAGTCAACTTGTCTAAATTAGAGGTGCACTTCAGTCCAAAGACTCTTGCCCCTCTACAGCATTCCATCTGCCATATTCTTGGAATTGTTGAGCAAGGGGTTCTCTTCATTATCTTGGAGTTCCTATTACTAGTGGTAGACTTTTAAAGGCTGATTGTTATTGTTTAGTCAAGACTATACTGGACAGGATTGAGGGTTGGCAAGGTAGAGCTCTCTCCCTCATAAAGAGGATCACTTTGATCAGGTCGGTTCTCACATCCCTTCTTGTTTATTTGCTTTCTAATGCTATTCTACCCAAATCTGTGATCCTCAAGCTGGAGCAACTCATCCGTGCCTTCCTATGGGAATATGCATCCGGATCGAGGGGTGTTCACTTCATTAATTGGCATGCTGTCTGCCAGCCTCAGCGCGAGGGGGGTCTTGGTCTTCACTCTCTCATGGAGAGACGAGAAGTTTTGTTCGGTCGACATGTTGCTAGATTCCTGTGCCCTAATAGCTTGTGGACTTGTCATGAAAAGCAGACATGGCTCTGACTGGCTGGAGGAAAGTTACTGTCTTCCTCGCAACTGCTCTGCTATTTGGAAAGATATGATGGCAACAACTCATGTAATTCTTCCTCAGACTAGATGGATGCTAGGAGATGGTACGTCTATTAGCTCTATGGCAGACCCTTGGTTGGCGGATCTATCGTTATCTTGCTGGCCGACATTCATTGCCATGGATATCACTCATGCTCTTTCTATCCTTGACTTATTGCTGAGAGATGGCACTCAGTGGAATGCTGGGCTGGTTATCCGTGTTTTCAGTGATATTCTAGGGGCTCGGGTTTTTTTCATTTCTCTACCTGTTCATGCATGCTTTGATATTAGGGTGTGGAGGACTTCTCTCCCGAGAGTTGCTATGACTAATCTGCACCCGTTGTTCCACCATGCACCCCACCGGTCTCTTGATATTGGTTGGGTGTGGAGGATTCGGGTCCATCCAAGGGTTTCTCTTTTCTTATAAAAAGTGGCATGGGATTGCCTTCCTACTACTGCCTTTCTCAACAACAGGGGTCCTTGGCCCATTACTTGCTCGGTGTGTGGAGAAGAGGAGTCCTTGGCCCATGCTCTCTTCCTATCTTGCCGGGCTACTCAGGTTTGGGAGACTGCAGGCCTCCAAGCTCATTTTATGCAGGTAGCTGATTATGTGTATCACTTTCTTCATTCACTCTGACCTGGCACTGTGCATCCTCTAGGTACCTTTATGGCTTATATTGCTTACCACGCCTGGTTAACCAGGAATGATATTATCTTCAAGTCTTCCACTCACTCTCCTTGAGCTGCAGTGGAGAGAGCTCACATCCAGGCCTCTAGGTACCTTTATGGCTTATATTGCTTACCACGCCTGGTTAACCAGGAATGATATTATTTTCAAGTCTTCCACTCACTCTCCTTGAGCTGCAGTGGAGAGAGCTCGCATCCAGGTTCATGAGTATTTGATTTCGACTATGATGACCTCGGAGACCTGAGGTTTCCATCCTGCTTTTAGAGCGCCTACTCAGGTTTTCATCTCTTCGGAGCTCCTACTTTTGAAGTTTGTCACAGTCAACTTTGACGGTAGTGTTAAGGGTCATCTCGGTGGGGCTGGCTTTGTTATCCAGGATCCAGGGTTTGGCATCTTGGCTGCTTGCGGTCACTATCTCCATGAGCTGATTGTCTTGGAAGCCGAGCGCGGGGCGCCTGGGCTGGCATAGTGTATGCCCGAAGGATCATATAGGCCGACCATCTGATCATCGAGGATGATTCTGCGATTATTATTGCTTGGATCCATCGGGCTAGGAGGACGTCGATGGTTAATCCCCTTCTCCGTGATATTGCTCTCCTCCTTCATGGTTCCTCTAGCTGCATTATCAAACATGTGTATAGAGAGGCTAACTCTGCGGCAGACTGGGTAGCCTTCTTTGTAGCGAATCACTCTGGTCCTGTGCTGTGGACTGACCTGGGGGATGCCCCAAGGCCTTTTCGGGATATCATCCTCTTGGACTCTCTTGGGTGTATTCATTCTAGATATCTTAATTGAATGCACTTGTTTACCAAAAAAAAAAAAAATGGACAAGAAGATTATTAACAGTCATCAAGCAATGTGTCATTGGAGAGTCATTAAGGGTATTCAAGGGCCATGATGGAATGGTTCATTAAAGAATTTTGAAGAAGACTTATATGACAACAATGTTGTTGGAAAATATGTATGGTAAAAAGGGTTTTGAGCATGAGTGGAGAGTTGTAGGCATGGAAATGTGTTTGGTTGATGTGCGGTAAAGTTAGGAGGATGCTGTGAGATTAGCCCTGTAAGAACCTTGATGCTACATCAATGAGAAAAGGATGCGAAAAGTTTATTTGGACCATTATGTTGCATGAAACACTAACTAAAACTCTAGAGGGAGAGGAGTTCAAGCTTGTGGTGATAGGTCGAAGAGACGAATAGAGGATTTGCAAGTTGTGAAATACATTCAAGCAAGCATTTGTTGGTAAAGATTATATTGCCTGAATAAAAATAGTGTGTTGCAGCATTAATTAATGGGCTAATTCTGCTTAGTCATCCACTTGGGGGAATGCTTGTTGGTTAACAATTATAGCTATTTTGTTACCAATTTTGTTGGAGATGTATCAATTTTAAGGTTTGATTCTTTTGACTGCCAATATTTTTCTAGTAGCCAGACTATTTCTGGCCGTTTATGGAGTTTGTTTTCTTTGATAATGGTTTTGGCTGTTCTGAAACATTAGAAGATGGTAAAACTGTTATATCTATTTGTCTTATTCTTAGTTTGCTATTCTGTTTAGTTGCTCAATTGGCTGGGTTAAGCCTTAATGATATTTATTATGGATATATTGACAGACATAAGTGGGAATACAACAATTTTGAGATTTGTTTCTATGTAAGTTTATAGAATGTTCAAGTTGTATCCAATATCTGTTTGCCCAGCTGGTTGGCACCCCTCTCCTAAGGGCTTGCCTTTGGGAGAGGTCCAGGGTTCGCACCCTGGTGATGGCACATTATGCTGTATTTCTCTAAAGAAATGTTCAAATTATCAAATTATAAGAACTTTTATGAGGCCATTTACAAAATAATGGTGTTGGTTGTACTTGTTACTATGGCTATCTTTTCTTTTTTTATCAGTGGTTGTTAGATCATAATTTGTAGTTCATGGTATTATGGTGAATTCATTTTAGGGTCTCTATTTTATAGCATTAGGGAATTATGCTTCACTGCTACTGTACCTTGTGCAGGTATTCGACTGGCTTTGGTGTTTCTGGTGGGAGCACATTGATACATGAATTTTATTCAAGAGAAGTATCAAATCCTGTTCATCTTACTGTTGATACCGGATTCCTAAATGGTGAGGCTTCCA
Source organism: Areca catechu (assembly GCA_021397845.1). Taxonomy (NCBI): domain Eukaryota; kingdom Viridiplantae; phylum Streptophyta; class Magnoliopsida; order Arecales; family Arecaceae; genus Areca; species Areca catechu. The sequence goes on along the minus strand of CM038050.1, from coordinate 188,800,386 downwards.
TCAAAGCTTATGTGTCTGTCAGTTTGTCTCTTGGAGATCGGCAACTTGCTGCACAATTTCAAGAAATTCCTCTGGATATGCGGATGATTGAAGCTGAACGAGTTGGATGTATGGCTTCTATTTAGACTGGTTAACTTTTGAGTGCCGCCTCTTCTTCTTTATTTCATACATAATGATGCAGTTTCTAATTAAATGGTGTCATGTTGATGGACAATATTATTCATTTTTTTCACTAGCTGGAAAACCTGCTGTTGGATGGAACAAAGGATTTGCTCTAGTGGCACACCATTCTAAATTGCATAACCAGTCGGAGAGGACTCCTAGTGTTGATACGCCTCCTTTATGGCAGGCATTGCTTCTTCAGAAAGTTGCATTGGCCAGAAACGTGGTCAATGCTTTTAGAATAAGTCATTGTACCCTGATCTATAATTCATATTTGATAGGCTAAGAGCTGTGGTGCTGGTTCGAATTTAAGTGGATATCTGCATAAACTTCATTCTTTGAAGGAAAAAAAAAGTAAAGAAGTAAATCAAGTTTAAGGACTTTTACCTGCACTTAGATTTGGATAAGGCAACTGTAACCATCTACGCAAGATAATCGTTAATTATATAAAGATAGCGTTTGGTTGGTTCAGCTTTTATTACTTACCAATAGCTCTTTTGACTGGATAAAGCATCTTGTTGTGGAACGCCAATCGGTTTGTTTTCCAAACGTCAATCTTATAATTTCTATTTCCAATGTAAATGTTTTTCCATTGATGTGATATTTTTTTCTCCTGTATCTATGTTCCATTTAGTTCTTAATGTGTTTGAAATCCTAGTTTTCTTTTTTTATTACTTGTCAACTCTAAACTGCAATCTTCATATCTTATTTATCCATGCATTTGTAAAGTCTATTTAATTTATCCATCAAGGTTAAGGTCAAGTTGACTGGATTATTTTTACAATCATGGCAGTTGACATCTTAAAGATGACAATGGTGGACAAGCTTCCTAATGATTTAGAAGGAATGGAAGCGTCGATGGAAAGGCTGCTTTCTTTGATTGACGACGTCTACAAATATGTGGATGATGTTGTGGTGAGAATCTCGGGCCTTCATTTAATCCTTTTGATTTCTTGGCATCTTGGTGCAGGACGTAAAAACGTAATGCTTCTTTCCCAGGAAGGACGTGTAACCCCAGATGATAATATCGGGAGATTCATTGCAGACACTTTGTCATCGGTTCCCAAACTTTCTCCGGCAGCATTTGACAAGCTCTTCAATGATAGAATTCAGGTAAACTTGTTTCTTTAGTTCTCAATGCAAACTTCAGGCTCAAGCATTGTTCTGAATGCTTTATTTGTTCTTTGCAGGATAATCTTGCGCTGGTTTATTTATCAAGCCTCACTAGGACACAGCTCAGTGTAGCAGAGAAGCTGAATACTGCCGCCCAGATTTTGTAGTTTCTCTGTATCTTATGCATGAAGGTTGGTAATATCTTTTGATACCATTTCAGTTGCACTCATTTTGTATTACTGTATAGTTATTGACAGCATGGTTAACACTTAAAACATAAAGCTACGTGTTAGCGTTTCTTCTTAACATTGTTTTTAATGATAGAGGTATTCCTTATTATGATCGGGTGACCGAAGATCTGAGCGTTGTGGTTGTTTGTCAGAGAACGGATCTCATCAGATTGCAACTCTTGTTGACTGCATTTGTTCTCATCGAGTTGAAGTTTTGTGTTTTTTTGTTTCCTAAAAAAAATTATTGTTAAGCTTTGAGAATTAAAGGGAATGGAAGGTTACTATGATGGAGTGATTCCTCTCATGTTGTCATCAAGGATTTCTTTTTTTTTTAGCGAGTTTCTTTCAAGACTTCATCATCAAGATAAAATTTGGCCAGTAACTGATGCCCATCTAATTATTGCAATGTATGGTTGCAGCAATGTGGATATGATACTGAAAAAATTATTGTTGATTTAGTCAGATTTGGCTTTTGGTGGATTAAGATAAGACCCAGCTCGATTTTTCTCTTTTTTTTTTTTTTTTTGAGATTTCAGTAAATTTTGTTTCCCACATTAAAATACTCGTGCAGGTTTGTACTGAAATGATGCGATGAAGGGGCACCAATCTTAAAATTTAGATCGTTAATTGAGCCAATTCTTGACAGAGAACTGGATAGCTTCTTATACAGTCCTAAATTGTAACGAAAATTTGTGGTTTACAAGTTCGAGAACCTGGGGGAAATGGATTCGTAATTATAAAGAGAGATTAATTAGGTGGTTGCGGGGGATTCAGGGTTGGACGGATTGGCTTGAAATGGATTGAGATTAATTAGGTGGTTGCGGGGATTCAGGGTTGGACGGATTGGTTTGAAATGGATTCGTAATTATAAACAGAGATTAATTAGGTGGTTGCGGGGGATCCAGGATTGGACGGATTGGCTTCCGGGATGGGAATATTTGACCGGCGTGCTCTGGATTCGGGACATGTCTGGTCATAAAGAGAGAGAGAGAGAGAGAGAGAGGCAGGCTGAAAGGGCGCGTGCAGTCGTAAGGAAAGACCAGGCTCTAAGAGTGATGATGCGCGTTAGGTTTTTGGTGAAGACAAGGGAGAAGGACACAGAAAGCAAGCTGGCGTGATGATGCGCGTTAAGTTTTTGGTGAAGACAAGGGAGAACGACACAGAAAGCAAGCTGGCTGGCTGCGACGCCTGCGGTCCCACCCCTACCCGCCGGCTACTTACCTCCCTCAACTTGAGTTCACGCACAGCAGTCGTCTGCGTAGTAGTACCCGGCTACTTACCTCCCTCCAACTTGAGTTCACGCACAGCAGTCTGCGTAGAGTACAGTCTGCGCCTCATATTTCTTTTTCAGAAGCACGCGGACCCCGAAAACCCGCCCGCCCGATCGCATTCATCAGTGCCGAACGAAAGAGAATCCATATAGACGAACGCAAACGGACAACCCCCATCCTCTCTACCGTCCCCCTAAAACTTCCCTTTGCTTCGCCCTCCATGTATGACTCCAAGGTCCGCCACTTCTTGTGCCCGATGATCTGTTGCTTGGGCTCATACGCTTTCAGCACTGGATATGTATGATGAGCACAGCATGGCAGACGGTCCGCGTATAATTTTATCAATCGATGAATAACCGAATCCCGATGCCACAAATTCTCCCATTTGTGATCTTTCGAAAATTAATTAATTAATTAATTAATTAATTAATTAAATTCCACACTATTCAATTCCCATCTCTTCCCTTCTTTTCCTGGTCATGGTCATTGCACATTTTGAACGTTCGTGCATGTCACATGATCGATATGAGCAGCTCTTCCTCTCCGTTCAAATTTTAGTATTTTATCCAGTTCATGTAACACAAATCAGAGATAGTTCTCACACCGCGGAACCGTTGGTGATTGCACAAAACAAGGCACATCCATCACCCATAATTTTGCATTTTGCAACGCATGAATTTTTTTAAAACGGACGCAGGACCGACAACTTTCTTTTTTTCATCATCTTCTTTCTTTCCTTTTCTTTTCTCTTTTTTTTTTTTTTTTTTTTTCTTTCTTTTATATATATATTTTTTTAGTTAATTTTTGATGTTGGAGGCCGCCCTTGGCCGGGATATCGGTCCCGGATACGCCATTGCTGCTGTAAGGCCCTTGATCGGCCGAGGGTGCATGGCGAGAAACATAGGTTTGGTCACGGAGTCAAGTCACGCAAACTTCGTGGTCCAAAAAGCATGAGACCAGGCTCTTATCAAAAAAATAAAGCATGAGACTGGATCGGGCGAGGAGAGCGTGTCCCTTGGGAATTGCAGCTTGAAGTGCACGCAAAACGGATTTTCCGTGCATGAAACTTGGAAAAAACCGTAGACTGTAAAGTAAGTGGGAGGAACGATGTGATGAGATTGTATTATATAATTCCGGGCTCGGAGAAGTGGTTGCGTGTGTCCAAGCCTCTCTTTCTTTAAATAAATGAGCGGCAACAAAAGGAATAAGCAAGTAGCCACTTGTGCCGAAGAAAGCCATTACCATTTGCCTTCACTTTTTCAAGCGGCATTTCAAATTGCGATGGTCCCAAGGGTGGAAGTGGAACCCCTCTCCGAATATATTTACAACAAAGGAGGTACCATTGATGTATGTCGATCGCCATCCCAAAACAAAAGGATGACATCTCCCTAAACATTTTTAAGGACATTTATTCCTGAGTGGAGTCTTTAACAGCCGAAGCTACAGTTCGAGGCCATCGATCTGCATCGTGCGAGAAAATTTAATGCGTGTCAGCTGGAAATTTATTCAGCTCCAGGACATATTAATTAACTATGATGAAGCTGCCAGCACGTCTACAAGTTCATTTCCACGATAGACATTTGGCAGTGGAATCTTTGACACATAGCCAAGCCATGTGTTTGTTTTTTATAACTCTCGGTAGTGTTACCTCTATCCGATCGTATCTTCGTTAAACAAACAAGGGACTCGCTAATTTATTGCTTTTAACCAAAGTCTTAGATTATTGGTATGAAGTTAGTATCAAGGACAAACATATAGTCCATCGAAGATTGAAAATTATAAAAATTGTCAGCTCTTCCATGACTTGTTGCTGAATCCTTCTATATATATATAGATCGCATTATTAAACAAGAAAATATTGCTAAATATTCTTGAAAGGTGAGTTAGTAGATGGACAAACTCCGAAGTTTTGTAATTTAAACTCGACTAACCGGTGTGTGATTTTGCAAAGTTTCCGATAATTGGTTTGAAAGGGTATAAAGAATGTGGATAAAACAAAACCCTGACAAAAGAGTACGTACAATCAGTTTTCTCACCACTGCAACCTAATTACAAGACGAGGAGACCATATAATTAAGCGAAAAAAGAGACACGAATTTCCTGGTCCAGATAATGGAGCGCGGATTCCCTGCGGAGCGCGCGCGATCCGTGCTCCAGATAGTGCCATTTTATGAGTTTTCAACTGTATCCCACATGGAGAGAGAAGAGGCAAGTACTAGTGTAAGATAAAAGAGGAAGCTCGATTTTTTTTTATTATTATTTAAAGAAAATAATTAAGGACGCTAGCTCGAGTTGAAACTTCGATGGCTTTAATATCGGATCGGATAATTGGCTGATTAGATTAACTACTTACACATGCAAGCGTTAATTTGCTTCTAGGATTTTGAAACATTTAAATAAAGGTATGCTGATTTTTAATTCGACCTTGATAATAAATAAGATGGATGTCCGATCTCGTTCATCTCGGATATGGATAAATTGAAAAAGATGATCGTGTCGGCCGGCCGGAGAATAGCGATGGCAGCAGTTACATCCACCAAGCCATTATTATAAATATAAAATGGTTATGACTGCCGGATAACGTGAAAAATTAATTGTTATCGTGCAATTAAGCATGATTATAGATATTATCGTGCAGTTAATAGACAATCCGTATATTTCGATAACGGCTATCGAACTTTTTTTTTTTTTAAATAAATAAATAAATAAATATGAATGAATGAAAAACTGTCGAATAAGCCATTCGACAGCCCTCTCTCGCTTCTTCTCTTTTACCATCACCTCGATGTCGCCAATGTAATTAATGTCAGTCTAATCTCGGATTTCGTCATGCAGCAACTCTATCCAACAATTCAACATCTTTTCCGCGCCCTGAGATCGGGAACATATCCACCAAACTAACTTTTAATTCAGTTCATCAGAGATGATGACTCAAAGATGGATAGAATATATATATATATATATAAAAGATGACGATCCCTGCAGTATATAGCTATTAATTTCACCTGCTGTTGTTTTTGGGGTATATATGAAGTGAAGGATACATTCCGTCAGGTATATATATTAAGTTCTCTCATCATCGGATGGTTAACCGGCCGGCCGGCCGGCCGGCCGGACCAATTAAATTCTGCATGCGGCCAGCTACCTAGCTAGAATTGTATATATCGGCGCCTCTGATGAGCTGCGAGGCACCCTGCTGCAATATTGTTCAAAAGCGGTGAATGATGACCGTTAGAAGGTGAGAGAAAGCAGCGGAAAAATAAATAAATAAATAAGCAAAAAAAAAAAAAAAAAAAAATACATCCTAGCTCGCATCCAGACAGTGGTGCATGTTCATCAGCAGTCGCATTATTATAATAACAGCTCATCCCCTAATAGGACACAAGATACGACACGGCGCTATCAGACACGATAACACTTAGATTTGTACGACCATAATTAACGAGCCTTAAGGATGTCTGCTCGGAGACCGAGAGGTTTGAACAGTTGCAGCTTTTGCGCATGTCTCCCCGGCACAACGGCATTTCTTAATCAGGCTAGCCTAAAACAAATCCGAGACCATGATAGAATCCTTCTCCGGCCCCCTCTTCTACTTATTATATATACTGGTCACCGCCTGCTGCGTATCTATTGATTTCAGAACTGACCGAGCAAAAAGTTCAGAGAGTGGCCGGGCGAGGAAAAAACCAAAAGAGAAGGGGAAGGGAGTGCCTGCTGCTTCGGTGAGGAAGGCAGGATATATGGACGAAGGTGACCCGTTCGGTACGGCCAGAGTTGGGGCCAAGTGCGGGCGCTGGAACCCAACGGCAGAACAGGTCAAGGTGCTGACCGATCTCTTCCGGTCAGGGCTCCGAACCCCGAGCACCGACCAGATCCAGACCATCTCCTCCCACCTCAGTTCATTTGGCAAGATCGAGAGCAAGAACGTCTTCTACTGGTTCCAGAACCATAAGGCTCGCGAGCGCCATCACAAGAAGCGCCGACGTGCTGGACCTGGACCTGGACCTGGACCTGGACCTGGACCTGGACCTGGAGGAGGAGATGACCACCTCGTGCTGGTCCCTGAAAAGAGAGGAGCTAGAACTAGAAGCCTTCCCAGCAATGACAGTAAGAACATAACACATTTCTGGAATCGTCAAAACTTTACCTGACCATTTTTAGCAAAGACTAGGAAGGGTTTGGCTAGCTTTTTCGTTCCTTTCGTTCATTCTGAATAAATAAATTAATAAAAGGACTTGTTGTTCGTTACACAAACAAGTGATGAACAGCAAGTCCCTGGATCAGAACATGAAAACTGATCCTGATGTAAACCAAGCAAAGAAGGGCAATATGCTATGGTAACTCAAAAAAAAAAAAAAAAAAAAAAATCACTCAGCTGTCGTGCACCGATCACTTGGCTTCTTTACGTGGCACGATTCACAGCGCTAATTCAAAGAGGAGCGATGACAATACAACGCACCAGCTGAGTTATTTTTTGAGTTACAGATCTCAGTTACCAAAGCGCACCTGGTCATTAGAAAATAAACTTCTCGTGCTAGTCTAAAACGTTCATGCAGATCTATATATCAAAATAAAAGAAAGAAACAAAGAAAGAAAGTTGTTATTTAAGAGTATCAGAAAATATTAGGAAAGATTTTCGGCTAATATCGATCGGAGAATATCATGAAAGAATATATATATAAAAGAGATTTCCAGTAGTTCTGGTTCTATATATGGTTGGAGCTAGCTAGTGATCGTATAATGCTGGCATGGTTTTGCAGATTCTATGAAGAGCGAACAGGAAGTGATCTGGGAAGAGCGGCAGAGAGAAATCGAGACGTTGGAGTTGTTCCCGTTGAAGTCTTATTACGACCTGGCAGCAGAGAAGAGGCCGTCGGTGAGAAACGAGTGTAAAGAAACAGGTTTCCTGGGAGCTGGAATGGATCCACCGTTGGATCTGAGTCTGAGCTTTTTGTAGATGGGCTTATAATTAATATGTTCCCTTGCTGTTCTGTTTCTACCCAGAGAGAGAGAGAAAGGTCTGATGTACTCGTAAAAAGTTCAAGAAGAGCGGAGAAAACAGCGATGTCATAATTTAAGAACACGAGAGGGAGGGAACTGCTGCAGCGCATCTCCATTGAAAATAATATTTCTTCTGTTTGTTTTATTTTTCTTTTATCCGTGGTACTGCGTACCGAGCACTGAAACTGTAGAAACACATGGCCTTTATGTGTACAATGGAGGGCAGAGGGTTTTAAATTTCGCGACGTTCCATGGGACATGCACACCTCTCTCTCTCTCTCTCTCTCTCTCTCCGTGAGGTTTTCGTTCGGAAGCCTGCTCGGTCACTCGCTCTCTCTTCTTATTCTATAGACCAATGCTGTCGTGTTCTTTGACTTTTGGTCCACGGTCATCTGCCAGGCCCGGCAAATAGAAAAATTCTTTTTTTTTTTTTTTTGTTGAAGGGTTGGGGGTGGAAAAGTTTGCAGCGAAAGTTTTGACCATGCATGTAATTATACCCCCCCCCCCCCCCCAACTAAAAAATAAAAAATAAAAAAATAAAAAAAAGGTTTGGACCATGCAACACTGTCGTCTTCGATTACTGGGTTGACTGGTCTGCTTTGAGACTGTCAAATAGTTAGCAGTATTTGATTGGAGTCTTGCTAAGCACATGGTGCCTCCACTGGCCGCTTGCCCTATACCAGCCCTGGTTAGGCAGCTCTCGATGTGATTCCCAAAACGGCGTGGAGCTCCCCGTAAGCAAAAGTTGCGATACAACTTCCAAACAAGCATCTACATACCCTTGGATTCATCCCAGGTTTTGAGATCCAGCTTCTTTTTTGGCTTGTGCTTTGCCTCCTTTCTTGCCATGTCGAACAATGCTATCAAGTGCCACTCCATTGTATGCCTTTTCTTTTATATTTTTAAAAGAAAATTAGACTACGGAGGGGCTCCAACCTCCTCCCCAACCAATACGTACTCCACCTAATTAAACGAAAACCACATCCCTAGATTAATCAAGACCAGCGATTGCAGGGGAACAAAAGAGGGTCGATGCCCTTTGGAATCTAACCCCGCCCATGGTTTTAAGTGGCAAGTTGTAGCATCATGATTGTAGGTTCATTAATAATATCCAAGATTGTGAGATCTTTTGTTAGCCAACTGTTGAACCGAAGAAGAAAGAAGAAGAAGAAGAATAAATCATTATTATTTTTCATGTTTTAGTCATAAGGACCGTTTCCATTTTATACATGAATTTCATCCTTTAAGGAATGTTCATTCATAGTTAATAGCTAAATCGGAAAAGGCCATATAAGATAAATGAGATATCCATCTAGCCGGATCGAACTAATCAGGAGAGAAGAATTATCCATTACCGTCCGAGAACTGGATACAAATCATCACATAAAACAGCCATTCAAAGTTGTTCTTGAAAAAATTAATGCTTCTAAATATGCTTAAGAGCAAGTATACCTAAAGCCAGGTCATAGAAAGGGCCTGCGGCCTCCCTTCTTCTTCCATAGACATCCTGCAACAAGTGGAGGTCGAGTCTAGCGGGGATTGGGTGGCACCAAGAGGGGCTTCAGAGAGAAGGTCGCAGAGAGGGTCCAGGACCGCAAAGATAGCAGGAGCCAGGACTGCAAAGAGAAGGTCCGACGAGAGGCTTCAACGAAGATGGTGCTCTTAAGAGCCAAGACCATGGGGTGGCCGTCGATGGAGGAGCTCGGGAGTCTAGCAAGGGCTCGAACAACAAAAGAGAAGGGGGACGCCTGCGATGTCGAGGCCTACATAGCGGAGAGGGCATGGTCGACATGGGCTCCTGTGAGGGGCGGCCACGAGCAGAACGTGATAGCAAGGGGAGCAGTGGCAGGGGGTCGACGATAAGGGGGGCACCATATGCAAGAGGCAGCGATGGAGATATCGATGGCAAGGGGGATGCCGTATGCCAAAGGTGGCAACGGTGGCAGCGACGGTAGCAATGGTAGTGGCGGCACTTAGCAATGGGTCGGAGAAGAAGATGGGAATAGGATAGAAATAAAATGAGAATAGGATAAGAATAAGATTGAAATAGATGGGATAGGTCAGTTGCTCTGATACCATGTTGACAACTGGAAAATAATAATAAATTTCTTTTCCTTCTTATCTTGTTCAACACCAACCGATTAGCTCTAATAATAATAAATATTTATTATTTTTTTATACTTATAATATAATAATAATAATCAAAATTTTAATAAAAAAATTAATTTAAAATAATAATTAAATTATAATATATAATATCTAATAGATTAATATTCTATGTGATATTATGTATCTTATGATCATAAGTAATTATTCAACAAATTCGATTGATTGATACGAGTTGATTTTCTATTACGATGGATTGATGAAATAATAGCTAGCCCAATAGCTGCTTCAGCAACCGCAATAGCTATAACAAAGATTGAGAAATGTTGCCTTCTAATTGATGACTACCAATTATATCTGAAAATGTTACGAGATTGATATTAATCGAATTGAGCTCCCTCTTCGGAAAAAAATGAAAAACTAGCATAAATGGAGAAGCACCGTACTTAACTCATCCAACTTGAGTAAATATTCTCATCTACAATCTTCCTATTTTAACCAAGGACCATCCTAGCACCAACCTTTGTAGTTTATGAACTCGGAAACACCAAAAACCAGGTGTGGTTGGAGCATGTTAACTTGGATTTAGTCAATCTAACAATAAAAAAGAGGTGCTTGCTATCTGACAGTCCAAGAGGTCTAGCCATCCAACTATGTCTAGGTAGGGCTGAAAATGGGCCATCCCAAAATCCATTAGACCGGCCCAAAGATTATTTTTTAAAAATTTTTTTGACCGAATCCGGATATCCCTTTGGTCCAAAAATTAAATGGACTCTATTTTACAGCCCCAAAACTAGTCGAATATGCTTAAAATTTTGTCCATAGCCTGAACCAATTTCAGACCGGTCCGAAATTTATTGAACTAACCCAGCCCAGTTCCAAACAATGAGCTTTAGGACCGGTCCATTTCTAGCCCTATGTCTATATGGTGCTCCTACCCTCCCCCGAGCTCATGGCCAGGAACGCGTCCACGCTCCACAAGCTAGATGGACGGCTATAGGGATGCAACGTGTCAGATTCCTCGCCTGGGTCTGGGATCGCCAACAGATGAGGCCGTTCACCCACGACCGGAAATTTAAACATTTTTTTTCCATGTAGGAGAAAAATCGCAATTAAATGACACCAAGAAAACTGAAGGAAAGGGGGGGGGGGGGGGGGAGTCCCATCGCGATTTCCTCAGAGCCAATCTATGGTTCGGATAAGAAGCTTGTGGCTGACTCGTGGCGCCAAGGCTCCCCAGCTGTGGTAGACTGTGGGTCGTCAGATGATGATCAAAACACCATTGCAATCCTCCATCCAACGGTTCAGCTTTTAAAACTAGCTAGCCTGGAGGCCCTACCCTATATATCCAGGACCAGAAAACCAAAAAGAGTGAGACCAAGGATAGAGAAAGGAGAGGGAGAGAAGGAAAGGAGTGATGGCTTCATTCGGCATCATGGGTTTCGGAGCATCAGCAGCGAGCGGGAGGGTGCTCGCGGCGACTGCGGCAAAGAGCACGGGGGGAAGCGGGGAGGAGAAAGGGCTGCTGGACTGGATACTTGGTGGGCTGCAGAAGGAGGACCAACTCCTGGAGACTGACCCCATCCTCCAAAAGGCTGAGGAGAAGAACGACGGTGGCAGAAAGTCCACCAACTCCGTCTCCATTCCCAACAACAAGAAGAAATCCGGAGGTGGTTTTGGAGGCCTCTTTGCCAAGAAATAAATAACTACTACGTTGAAGAAAACACAAAACGCCCCCTTACCCTGCTCCCTTGATTTCATCCGTCACTGCTCTCTTCTGCCATCTGATAGGCACAGACAGATATTCTGGCTGATGTTCAAGCGCGTGCTCTACTCCTTGTTCTGTATTTTTTTGAATGGTATAACATAATATGAATCTCTGAATCAATTTGGATCTAGAAAATTTGGAAATTTTCTTCCTCAGTCTGGCATGCAATTCTACGGACAAAAAAAAAAAAAAGTAAGTACTTGATCGATAAATTATATAGTTCTTCAAAATCCGGATAAACCACGGTGCAATCTGATATGACAGGACCGCTAACATGGATACCTTCTCAGATTTAACTGGCGACCACGCTTGTGGAAGATGCCACATGGCAGAAGACGCCGCGTTCGGAGTGCCCCCTGGTTGGAGTGGCTCCCCCGAGGTCGTGCCTCACCTCTCAAGCTCCTTGACCGGAATGGCTCCCCCGAGGTCGAGCCCCGATCGAGGTCGTGTGCTTCCCCGAGGTTGAGCCCCGACCGACGTCGTGCCTCGCTTCTCAAGCCCCTTAACAGGAGTGGCTCCCTCGAGGTCGTGCATCGCTTCTCGGGCCTCTTACCCAGAATGGCTCCCCCGAGATCGAGCCCTAGTCGTGGTCATGCCTCGCTTCTCGAGCCCCTTGACTGGAATGGCTCCCCCAAGATCGAGTCCCGGTCGAGGTTGTACCCTCGTTTCACGAGGTCGACCCCCGGTCAAAATCGACCTCTTCCCTGAGGTCATGTATGAATTTTTCATATGAACGCGGCCTCTCCCACAAGCGCCACTGGGGCAAATGGGCAGGTGGCGTCCGCAAGTGACGCCACCGCACTCACCAGAGCCCTGGCACGGCATGGAGAGGCTGCTACGCCTAAGGGTCGGTGGCACGCCGCCTAGAACCTTTAAGGAAATGTCACCCCACCATGGCACGCCGACTGACCCTTGCTGGATGGCGTTTCATCAGAGCACGCCGCTTGCGAAGGAGCATCCCGCCGGAGCGTCAAGCCCTTTAGCCCACTGTAGGCACCACCTGGAAAAGGGTACTCCGCTTGGGGCGCTGCGCCCCTCTACCCACCATCTGCACCACCCCGAAGAGGAAGGTTTCGCTAGAAAATTTAGATCCTGTAACATCTGCCTCCAGACCGGTACTCTGCCGGGTCTCCCCAACCATGGTGGGATGCCACCACCAAAAAGGGGCAGTGTTCTGTCGCAGTGTCAGGACCCACGGCGTATCTCATGTACCTGCCACGAAAGAAACGCACACTCCTCCATGCTCCACTACCACTGTCAGTGACAGATCTCTTCCCTCCTCTGGGGGGGAGAAGAGCAGGCCTATGCCTCACCCATGTGGAAAGCACCCAGGGGAGGTCAAGCCAGAACAGGGCACCTCACTACGGGTGCCATCCATCTATAAAGAAACCCAAAGGGCCTCCGATCAAGGTAAGGTGAGAAGGGGCAGGCAATTCAGCAAGGCATAGAGCACATCCAGAAGTATGCCAGAACTTCTCAAAAGAGCTCTCACAGCTACGGCTACCACAACTCAAGCCCTCCTCAATTCCAACCCTCACCCCGTCAATTTTTAAGACCTCTGAGAGTGAAAACTATTTTGGGATCCACCGAGAAGGATCTGTTCCACTTGATCGTTCACTGACTTGACCGTCAAAGTGCCCCCACTGGGATCCCTGGCCCGGGTCTCCTTTCTTTTGCAGGATCGGGTACATGCGTTGGGAGCCAGGCGAGAGAGCCACCAATCGATGGCACGCAGGAGCTGCAGGCCACGATGTTCTAGACGGCAACAGATTGATGCGCTAGGAAGAGGGACGACGGTCCCACGTTGAGCCAGTCTCTCGTCGCCAGAACAATTCCACCAGCCCACATGGTGATGACCCGCGCACGTGAAGCCCCCATCAATCGTGTGGGGGATTTTCCTCCCCACGGAGACCCACTCAATCCAGAGAGGGAGCTTCCCGCTCTGCCACTGCCACCTCCGGCAGATCTCCAGCTCACCGCACTCACCCAGCAAGTCCAGACCCTGGCCACGGCAGTGCGATAGCTGCATCATTAGCATCGATCCCTAGCAACCCAACAGCAGTCAGGAACCCCAGCGGCTCAGGTCACTGGATATCGCGGTAGCTTGCAATCCTTCCACGGAAGGCCATCGCACCCGCGGGCCACATCTCATCACCGGGGGAGCCTTTAGACCCCAAGGAAAAGGCAATGGAACAAGTCAACTGATCGAGAGAGCCGATCCCCGATCTCCGACCGCGTCACCTCTGGGCGTCGCAAGCGCCGCCGAGGCAAGGCCCCCCGGCATGGTCCTCTTCGACCCTCACCTTCTACTCTTCCGACAGTATCAATAGAAGGTTCCACCGACGAGGCTATCAAGCATCAGGCCGAGAGATGCATGGAGGAACAAGAGCTCAAACTAGCTGAGCTGTCGTGCCAGTTTGCCAACTCGCAGGACTCCCCATGCGAGCTAGTGGGCCATGACACCCGCCCCCCTTTCTCCCGATAAATCCAAGAGGAACCGATTCCCAGCCGGTTCCGCATGCCTCAAGTGGATCCCTACGATGGGACCACCGACCCCTAAACCACCTGGAGAGCTACAAGGCCCTCTTGAGAATCCAGAGGGCGACTGACACCCTCCTCTGGATTGCCTTCCTGGCAACTCTTCGAAAGGCCGCTCGAGTCTGGTACACCCACCTCAAGCCTAGGAGTATCGATTCCTTTGTGCAGTTGGAGAGGAAGTTTGTGACGCACTTCGATGCCTGCTGGAAGGTGCCATGAGAAGCAGACAGCATCTTCTCCATCCGGCAGCAGGATCATGAGTCCTTGTGAGACTACGTGTCCCGCTTCAGACTGCCACCCTGGAGATCTACAATCTAAACAAGCCCATTGCCATGCCGACACTGAAGAAAGGGCTTAGAACCTCCTGTCTCACCTACTCCCTGAGCTCCTCCAAAGACCTACTACGAACTCCTCTTTTGGGCCCACAAATATATCCGTGTGGAAGAGGCAGACCAGACCCGAAGGGAGCTAGACGGAAGGTCGCTGAATAAATAACCCCAGGGGAAACCTCCGATACCCACAGGCCTGGAGCAACCTCGAACCTCCGAACAACTCCGAAGCTAAAGAGTACCCCCAGCCAGGAAGAAAAATACACTCCTCTCCTCGCCTCAAGGTCCAAGATACTCATAGAGATTGATGGCGAGCACTACCTACGCCGCCCTCTTCCGCTAAGGCCGTCTGGTGGCCATGACAAGTCGAAGTACTGTTAGTTCCACCATGACCACGACCATGACACCGAAGAATGCTATCATCTTAAAAGAGAAATCGAAAATCTGATAAGATGTTACCTCGGAAAGTTCGTGGGGGGCAAAGCTCCGGCAGAGCCTCAGGCACTTGCAGCTCTCCCTCCTGTTGACAACCGACCTACTGAGAAGCCAGCAGGTATGATATCCTAGGGGATAAAGGGATAGAGCGTGCCTCGAAGAGGACCAGGGCGGGGGAAGGGTCTGAAAATGTACTCCCCTTTGCAAGAGAAAGGGAACTAGGATGAAAAATATAAATAACGATGCCATTGTCGTCAAATTGACGATAACGAATCATCCTGTAAAATAGATTATGGTCGATAGTGAAAATTCAACTGACGTCCTTTTTTATGATGCCTTCTCCAAGATGAGTTTATCTCCTGCCAGTTGAAGCCAGTGCACACTCCCTTTATCGATTTTACCGAAGATTCAGTAGGGGTTGAGGGGGAGATCACTCTCCTAGTCACTGCCGGGTACCATCCCAGTAAAGCACGATCATGATGACCTTCACAGTCGTTAAGCTCCTCTCGACCTACAACATTATTCTCGGCCGCCCCAAAATCAATTTGCTTAACACGGTCATATCAACAAAGCGACTCCTGGTTCAATTTCCAACCCCTTATGGCGTGGGGGAGATGCGAGAGACCCCCTAGCCGGTTTAGCACTGCTTACAGGCAGTCCCCAATGCCAGAAGCACTGAAGAAGACCCTGTCACCGGAGAGCTAGATCAAAGAGCGCAGGACGCCAAGGGTGGTCCAATCGAGCGCATGCTGTCATGCCCCCTCGATGCAGATCCATTGAAGACCGTACATATAGGAACCCAACTGCAGGAGGACGAGAAGTCTTACCTACTAAGCTACCTCTGGGCGAATGTAAACGTCTTCGCCTAGATCGCGGCAGACATGCCAGGAATCACTCCTAACATCATCACTCACAAGTTGAACATCGATTCGAAGTGCTGCCCAGTCCGGTAGAAGAAGAGGAGCTTCTTCCCAAAAAGGTGAAAGGCGATCAATGAGGAAGTAGGGAAGCTCCTCATGGCCGGCTTCGTCCGCGAGGTTCAGTATCCCAGCTAGCTGACAAATGTAGTCATAGTCAAAAAGTCTAACGAGAAGTGGAGGATCTGTGTTGACTACACCGACCTCAATCGAGCCTGTCCAAAAGATAGCTTTCCCCTTCCGAAGATTGACCAGCTAGTGGATGCTACGTCAGGGCACCGCCTACTCACCTTCATGTATGCATTTTCCGAGTACCACCGGATCCGGATGCACCCGAAAGACGAGCACACTACCTTCATCACAGATCGAGGGATGTACTGCTACAAGATGATACCGTTCGGTCTGAAGAATGCTGGAGCTACGTACCAACGCCTGATCAATAAAGTCTTCAAAGACCAAATCGGCTGCAACATGCAAGTTTATGTAGACGACATACTCGTTATGAGTAAGCCAGAGTCGGACCATGTTGCTGACTTAGTAGAAGCTTTTCAAAACCTCTACCACCATCAGATGAAATTGAACCCAGCCAAGTGTACCTTCGGCGTGGCCGCCGAAAAATTTCTGGGCTTCATGATTACTCAGAGAAGAATCGAAGCCAACCCGGAGAAGGTCCAAGCGATCGTCGACATGGAACATCCTATCTCGAAGAAGCAAGTCCAATGCCTGACTGGTCAGATTGCAACCCTGAGCCGGTTCATCTCGCGCTCTGCTGACCGCTACCTTTCCCTTCTTCAAGGCATTGTGTAAGGTGCACGACTTTGCCTGGATGGAGTGCCAAGAAGCCTTCGAGGAGCTGAAAAAGTTCCTAGCATCCCCACCGCTACTCTTCAAGCCAGAAGATGGGAAAAAACTCATGTATCTGGCGGTCTCCCCAGGGGCTGTCAATTCGGTGCTTGTCTGCATGGACGGAGACGTAGTCCAAAGGCCAGTGTACTATACAAGCAAGCTCCTTCGGAATGCAGAGACCAGGTAATCCGCTCTAAAAAACTAATTTTTGCACTCATTATGTCTGCTCAATGTCTCAGGCTATACTTCCAAGCCCACCCAATCGTGGTCCTAACCGACCAGCCGCTGAGAGCCATACTCAGCCGCGGGCACTTCGCTAAATGGGCATTGAAGCTCAGTGAGTTCGACGTCACCTACCATTCGATGCCATCCCAAAAGATGCAGGTGCTGATTGACTTCCTGATCGAATGTACCTGCATGAGTGCAGAGCCAGAGGAGGCTTCCCCGGAGCACCCCACGGAGCCACCATCCGACGAGGCGGTTTGAGTCCTCCATGTGGACAACGCATCCAATGATGAAGTAGAGCCAGCCTCATCCTCGCCAATTCTGACGGTGTTATGGTCGAGTACACACTACGCTTCTCGTTAAAAGCTACCAACAACCAGGCTAAGTATGAAGCACTCTTCGTGGGGTTGAAGGTGTCCTGCGAGCTGAGTGCATCCAGCCTAAGAGTCTTCACTGACTCGCAACTGGCAACCGATCAGGTCTCGGGAGAGTTCGAAGCCCGAGACCCTCAGATGGCGAGGTACCTGGAGCAGGTACACTCGAGTACAGCGAGTTTTCGATGCTTCAGCATCTTCCACATTTTTCGTAGGGAGAACGCCCGTGCCGATGCCCTCTCCAGGATTGCAACTCTACCGGACTCATCATTAGGGTGCGCCTACATCGAATACCTGCAGGCTCCCAACTATGAAGTGCCCGGCGAGGTCTAGCAAGTCACTCCTGAACCTAGCTGGATGGACCGCTATATCAAAAAATATATCACTAACGGTACCTTGCCCGAGAACCGCGTAGAGGCCGACCTCCTCAAGAAGGTCGTGCGCTGTGTTAATGGATGAGCAACTCTATCAAAGGTCTCATTCCGACCTGCTCCTGAAGTGCTTAAGACCCTTAGAGGCAGCCTTTGTGCTCCAGGAGATACATGAAGGCCTCTACGGGAACCATATGGGGGACAGGACATTGGCGTACAAATCCCTCCGCCAAGGATATTACTGGGAGACCATGAGGGAAGATGCGGCTGACTTCGTAAAGAAGTGTGACCGCTGCCAACGGCACGCTTATATACAGCGTCAACCGGCTGCGCCGCTTTTCCAACTCTCCGCTCCCTAGCCATTCGCTCGATGGTGGATGGACATCCTGGACCCTTTTTCCTCCATATCCGGACAACAAATATACCTAATAGTGACCATCGGCTACTTCACTAAGTGGGTCAAAGCCAAGCCATTAGCGTGAATTACTGAAACTAAGGCCAGATCTTTCCTCTAAAAATCGATCATTTGCCATTTTGGACTTCCCCACTCCATCATCATCGACAATGGACGACAGTTTGACAACCAAGCATTTGAGGAATTCGGTGTTGATCTCAACATTCACCACTGCTTCACCTCGGTGGCTCATCCCCAAATCAATAGGAAGGCCAAGATGACCAACCGGACCATCCTTCAAGGGCTCCGAACTAGGCTAGATCAGGCCAAGGACCGATGGGCCGAGGAACTCCCTAACATTCTTTGGGCTTACCACACCACCCCCAGGATAGCAACATGTAAGACACCCTTCAATCTCATTTTCAGCATTGAGGCTATGATTCCAATGAAACTGGGTCTGCCCATACTACGAGTAGAGCAATACGATGAAGCTAAGAATCCAGCCCACCTTCTGCTCAACCTGAACCTCCTGGAAGAGACAAGAGACAAAGTCCAGCTCCGCATGGCAGCCTATATATAATGAGTGGCCCAGTATTACAACTCCCGCGTGAAACTGAAGGCCTTCCACTTGGACGACTTGGTTCTGCAGTGGGCTGAAGTTTCGCAGCCTGGAGAATGTGGCAAACTCTTCCCCAACTAGGAAAGTCCTTACAGGATAGTCGAGGCCCTTCCTCATAGAGCTTACTACCTCGCCGAACTCGATGGCGTCCAATTTCCATGAACTTGGAACGCTAGCAACCTAAGAATGTACTACCAATAATGTAAGATTTTCTTTTATCAATAAAAAGTTTTTTTTTGGTGCAACACTGTCTTCACTTGCGCAGGAACTCCACCCATCAGATTTTCAATCCGGCTATGGTAAGCCGGGAAACTCCTGAAGCCCCGCACTCTAAAACCGGGAAACTTTTGAAGCCTTACACTCTAAAACCGAGAAACTCCTGAAGCCCTACACTCTAAAACCAAGAAACTCCTGAAACCCCGCACTCCAAAGTCGGAAAACTCCAAAAGCCCCGTACTCTATCCGTCAAACTTCTAGTTCGGCGACGGCAACCCAAGAAACTCCAGAAGCCCCGCACTCTATCCGTTGGACTCCCAGATCGGTGACAGCAAACCGAGAGACTTTAAAAGCCCCACACTTTATCCGTCGGACTCCCAGTTCGGAGACAGCAAGCCGAGAGACTCCAGAAGCCCTGCACTCTACCCGTCAAACTTCCAGTTCGGCGACGGCAAGCTAAGAAACTCTAGAAGCCCCGTACTCTATCCGTCGGACCTCCAGTTCGACGATGGCAAGCTGAGAAACATTGAAAACCCACACCCTATTCATTGGACTCCCAGTCCGGCGATAGCAAGACCAAAATTTCTTAGGCCCTACACTCTGACTTACAAGTTTTCTGATCCAACGAAGGTGACTTGAAAAAACTCCGAGTTCCCTTCAGCAACCTGCCAGTCTTTGAATTGGGCAGGAAGAACCGGAGCTCCAAAAGCCTTAAGGGATTGGCCGCCTCAGTGAACCTCTTAGCATAGAGAAGATAATTCACGGAATTCCTAAGTTACCTTCGATCACCTGCTAACTCCAGGGGATCACCAGGAAGGACTAAAATCTGAGAAGCCTTTAGACGGGAGATCACAGTGAAGATTCACGCCTATGCAAAAAGAAAAAAAAAGAAGAGGAAGACAAAGGGGAAACCGACCAGGATGCCTCGGAGAGAAGGATCGAATTAGGAAAGAAGGGGCTCTGGTTCGTCTGCGAGCTCAAAAATTCGAAAGAGATAGTTTGGAAAAAGTTTTCCTCCTTTTCAAAAATAACCTAACAGCACCTGTGCATCCTTTCGGTCTTCTCATCACCAGATGCACGCCACATGTCAAGATCAACTGAAGATAGCACCTCGGTACACTGAAGATTGCCTCAGGCCCGGCGTCAATCATTATGCTTCCTTGGACCTGCTGACATGGCATCTCCATATTGGTTTTGGGGCACGATCTGCAAATCATCGACAATCGTGGCATTTGATGACACCGGATATTTGTCCTTTCCATGTCAGTGTCACCATAACTCCCTTCGTTTCGAGCGCTACGACACGTCAAAACTCAAAAATGGAGGGCAATTAATGTGGCAAGACCGCTGACGTGGAGACCCTCTTAGATCCAACTGGCAGCCATGCTGGTAAAAGATGCCTGGCAAAAAACACCACCAGGACGCCGCGTTCGGAGTGCCCCTTAGTTGGAGTGGATCCCCCAAGGTCGAGCCCCGACCGAGGTCGTGCCTCGCCTCTCGAGTCCCTTGGCCGGAGTGGCTCTCCCGAGATCGAGCCCCAGTGGAGGTCGTGCCTCACCTCTCGAGCCCCTTGGTCGGAATGGCTTTCCCGAGGTCGAGCCCTGGCCGAGGTTGTGTCTCGCTTCTCGAGCCCCTCGATTGGAGTGGCTCCCCCAAGGTCGAGCCTCGACCGAGGTCATGTCTCGCTTCTCGAGCCCCTCGACTAAAATGGCTCCCTCAAGGTCGAACTCTGGCCGAGGTCATGCCTCGCTTCTCGAGCCTCTCGACCGGAGTGGCTCCCTCGAGGTCAAGCCCCGACCAAGGTCATGCCTCGCTTCTCAAGCCTCTTGACCGGAATAGCTCCCTTGAGGTCGAGCCCCAACCAAGGTCATGCATCGCTTCTCGAGCCTCTCGGCCGGAGTAGCTCCCCGAGGTCGGGCCTCTTAGCCGGAGTGGCTCCCCCGAGGTAAAGCCCCGACCGAGATCATTCCTCGCTTCTCGAGCCCCTTGCCTGGAATAGCTCCCTCGAGATCGAGCCCTCACTTCTCAAGGTCGACCCCTAGTTAAAGTTGACCTCTTTCCTGGAATCAGGTATGAACGCGACCTCTCCTACAATCACCCCTGGGGCAAACAAGCGAGTGACATCTGCAAATGACACCACCACCCTCGCTAAAGTCCTGGCACAGCATGGAAAGGCTGGCACACCAGAGGGACGGTGGCACACTACCTGGAACACCTGAGAAATGGCATCCCACCATGGCACGCCAACTATGATCCCTGCTGGATGCCGTTTCATCAAAACACGCCACTTACGGAAGAGCATCCCGCTAAAGCATCAAGCCCCTCAGCCCACTATCGACACCACCTGCAGAAGGGTACTCCGCTAGAGGCACTGCACCCTCTACCCATCATCTGCACCACCCCGAAGAGAAAGGTTTCGTCAAGGAATTCAGATCCTATAACGTCTACCTCCAAACCGGTGCTCTGCCGAGTCTCCCCAAACGTAGGGGAATACCGTCAAAGAGAAACAATATTATGTTAGAATGTCAACACCCATGACGTACCTCATGTACCCGCCACGAAAGGGACATGCTCCTCCATGCTCCACTACCACTATCAATGACAGACCTTCCCTCCTCCGGAGGAAAAGGAGAGCAAACCTCCGCCTCACCCACATAGAAAGCACCCAAGGGAATCAAGCCAGAATGGAGCACCTCATTGAGGGTACCACCCACCTATAAGAAACCCAAAAAAACCTCCGATCAAGGTAAGATGAGAAGGGACCGGCAATTCAACAAAGCACGGAGCACATCTGAAAATATGCCAGAACTCCTCAAAAGAGCTTTCACGACTACGGTCACCATAGCTCAAGCCCTCCTCAATTCCAACCATTATCCCATCAATTTTCAAAACCTTCTAAAATGAAAACCATTTTAAAATCGATCAAGAAAAATCTGTTCCCCTTGAACATCCACTGACTTAACTGTCGGAATGCTCTTACCGTGATCCCAACCCAGATCTTTTTTTTTTTTTTTGTAGGACCGAATACGTACATTGAAAATCAGGCAAAAAAATCACCAACCGACGGCACGCAAGAACCGTAGGCCACAACAATCTAAACGATAGTACAATCAAATGATGGTTCAGCAAGATCCATTAATGAAACCATACTTTTTCTGGCTGCAAGTTTTGAATCTTCAAGTTATTATAAACCATGCTCGTCCAAAAAATCGTCAATAAATATTATTACCCTTATAATTGCTCGAAAAATATATTGCAATCGTTGAAGCCAAAAAAAACACAGATTCAAGGTTTTCAGTTTGTACCGGTACGTGTTTAGACGACCACAAAAAATGCTTCGCTCCTTGACTCCTTAAAACGCACTTGTACCAATTACATAAGTGGAATCGACTGAGAGCACGAAACATCATACCCCCTAATTAGTGCCCTTTGCGCATCAAAAGTTTAATTAACAGAGGAAATTACGCTTATAAGTAAAAGCTTGCGTTTTTACATGAACAAGATTACCTGAAGGCAAAACATCAATAGATCAACAGGTCACGGATTCTCACCGGTCTTTTCACTGCATTTGTGAAACCCTGCAACATGTCACATTTATACAATAAAAGTTACAAAACCATCAATTCAGATTAGCTTCCATTAAGGTCAGTAATAGTTGTCCTTCGGTCAGTAATAGTTGATGTAAAAGTTCAAAGAGTTGGCTGCAATATCCACACATGCACAGACACACGGATAAGACGTACTGCATTCCACACCCCGCTAATGGTAATGTCTTAATGATATATTATTGAAAAAGGGCCTTGAAATTTTCTTGAGTTCAAAGGTCATACTACATTCCGCACCTAATAGTTGATGTAAAAGTTCAAAGAGTTGGCTGCAATATCCACACATGCACAGACACAAAGGCATAAGGCGTACTGCATTCCACACCCTGCTAATGGTAATGTCTTAATGATATATTATTGAAAAAGGCCTTGAAATTTTCTTGAGTTCAAAGGTCATGCTACATTCCGCACCCCTCTCTAGTAATATCTTAATGATATATTACTGAAAAAGAGCCTTGAAATTTTCTTG
Source organism: Areca catechu (assembly GCA_021397845.1). Lineage (NCBI taxonomy): Eukaryota > Viridiplantae > Streptophyta > Magnoliopsida > Arecales > Arecaceae > Areca > Areca catechu. The sequence continues at coordinate 188,777,397 of CM038050.1, read as the reverse complement.
AGTTCGGAGGTCATGCCACATTCCGGACCCCTCTTTGCCAATATTTTACAGATATTACTGAACAAGGGACTATAAATTTTTTCTTGAATTTGGACATGGAAACTTTTTCACGCCCCTCTTATTGGTCAAACCATCCAATGCACCAACCATTAAAGGTGAGTGCACAGTTTATCTTAGCAGAAGGTATTTAGGAGGTAGTTCCATGAACACCTTAAGTTGGTGATGATTAGCATCCTTTGAGGATGGGTAAATACCATAAAAAAAAATTGATCAACTTTTTTATTGACCAAATTACATATATTCTTATACTTCTATAGATATGGATAAATATTTTTTTACTGAAAGGAAGATAAGTCTTACCCATTTAGAATAGCCACCTAAAAGATAGGTAAATTAATTTTTCATATCAAGAAAATATATTTTTTTTATTTTGTTCCTAATATATCCTTAATCATGTTATAATAATAATATTTATATTACAACAACAACAATAATAATAATAATATATCATAAAATAACATATACCTTATTATATTATATATTACATTATATATAATATAATCTAATATAATAATGCATAATATATTATTAGACTAATATAATATATTTTATAATATTATAGTATATTATATTATAGGATATATAATATAATATAGTATATAATATATAATATTATACTAAAATAAAATATATTATTTATATTATATTATATATTATGATATATTAAATTATATAATATAATATAAATTATAATAGATAATTTATATAATAAAGAATATTATAGAAAATATGGATAAATCTTAGCAACTTACTAATAAGGCAAAAAAACATGGATAATAAATTCTAAAATTATTTTTCAATACATAAAAGAACAAAAATAAATTATTTTTTTATCTTAATATTATCTTTAAAATATTTATTTTAAAAAATAGAGATTTCTACATAAATTATTTACCCTTCAAAAATAGGCCCTGAGATAACATCAATGCTGGGTGGGCTCTCAAGTTTTGCAAACACAAAATGCTATAAGAGCTTAAGTTGCTTTTCATTTTTCATTTTTTTTTGTCTTTTGCTTAATTTACCACACAGCGATTGGCAAAAAATGTGAATCCAGCAGATAAATAAACGCACCACCATGGTGTGCATACCTCATTGTACTTGAAAAGTAGCGGGCGTGCGTCCCTTTCAGTAGTTGCTGCCTTTTGCAAAACGTCTCCAGCAACCTTGGAGTCCGTGCTGCTTCCTCTTCTAAACCTGTATCATTGAAGTGCGAATTACTGGGAATGAAATGCATTCGATCTAGAGCATATTTGGACGACTGGCCTCAAATTCTATGGGATTCATCAATTGAACTAGTACAACTAGTAAAATCAGGCTAGACTAAACCTATATTCATAAATAATCGGTATATTTGGAGTGGATCAACCCGAATCCCATAAGAAAAAAAATCCTATGAAATTTGCGCCGGCCTACTCCCAAAATACTTTGGATATTTATGAATATAAACTAAACCTAGCTTGATTTTATGGTTGTATTGGCCCAACCCACGAGGTCCCATAAAATTTTAGGCCCGAATATCTAAACAGACTTCTAGTGTTAAATAAATCCTATTGAAGTCAATACTATTATATGGAACTCATATAACATTGTCAGATAGACATTGTCCTGTTTATAAAAAAAAGAAGCAAGATATGCATTGAAATATAAAATGCATTTAGCACTTGCTGATGCAATTTTCATTAAAGTGAAGTAAATACTACTGATATTGGATAAAAGTTCCTGAACTGGAATATTACCTATCAAAGAAACTAGAAGAGTGACTAGAAGATTTCTTTGGATTTCCTGGAGTTCTTAAATTCGCACCAGAAGCTGGCAGTTTTTTGTTGACTTCTGAACTTGTCATTGATGCATCCCTGGATATCTCTTGCCTCTGAATCAAAGCTGCATTTAACTTGTTGTTGCCATCAACAGATGAAGATCCAGCCATATTCATCATTGGAATCACTTCAGCATTTACGGTAGCTAATGCTTGCTTCACACTGCTGGTTTCATCAGTTAGATTCATGGACCTTCCAGTGCTCTCTCGCAGGATTCTCTGCATATCAACCTGCAAAATCATTCTCCATCTATCACGTGCAAAGTGAAAATTTTTAGGATGGATGACATTTAGTGGCCATAAACTTCTCTAGGTGTTCATTTACTTCAGATAAGTTCACTGGCACTTCATATCTTATTAAATATTAGTAGCACGGTAAGGCAGCCTATCAAGGAAAATTGTTCAGGACAGGATATATATATATATATATATATTGCAAAGCAGGTATGAGGTGATGTATCAGTATGTTGATCAACATTAATCAGCAATGATTACTTTCCAGATTAAAGGGGGAAAACAAAACTACTAGGTCACAAAAATTCCAATGAACGATGGCTACCAGTCTGGGTTAAATAGTATTTTAAGATTGGTCTGTCTCCACGATAGCAATTGACAAGAGCTTCTTGTTTTGACATGCAAGCTATGTCTATGCTTTGGCTTGTTATATCAGCACCCCTCAACATACAGGAAAAAACTTGCTCCGAGTAGGACAGAAAAGATTATGTTCTTGTATTAATAAGTTACTTCAGCTTACCTCATGAACCAAGACCTGCTTCATGGCTGCAGAGAGTCCACAATGCTCAGGTTGATAATCCTGTTATTACCAGAAGACAGTAAAAAAAAAATCAACTTCTAGTGATATAATGCCTACAGTTGTTCGATCAGCTGGTTGGTACCTCCAACTCCAAGTGATTGGTCAAAGGTTCAAACTTGAGTAGTGGTGACTAACCACCTTATTCTTTTTTTCTTAAAAGAAAAGTTATATAACACATTAACGAATGGAGAAAGAGAAAACCTTAAATTTCACAAAGTCACCAATGGGGGGATCCAAACAAAGCACTGAAGCATCGGGAACTGATCCATATTTATGGGCCTTTTGTGGAGGCTCAGGTTTTGAGTTTTTATATGTTATAGAATATGAAACCATGGTATCTACTAGTTGGGCCAGATCATCCTTTTCTTTTTCTGATAGTAAATGCAATGCCACCTGAAAAAAGATAAGCAAAATTTTTCATGAATTTGAATGAAGCAAAAGAAAATATCGAGTGCATTACAAGTTCCTCAGACCCGGACTAATCTGACTCAATGGATGAAAGTTGAAAATATACGTATCAGAATAAGGTCCTCATCATATAGAAACTAAAATTACATTCACAAAGCAAAATAGTGTAAACAAGTAGCCTTAGACATATTATATATGTCATTTGTACAAAGCTCCTACATTCTCTCTCTCGGTGCAAATATTTCTTAACTTTCACAACTTTCTTCATTTTCTTATTAAAAAAAATATATACAGAACTTGACATGTACGCTCGTAAAATTGCTCCGATTCAAACAAAAAAGCAACAGCAAGCTTGCATAAAACACTAGTTCTAACAGGAGGCCTGCACTGGTTGAAATTTTGATGCTGAGTTTAAAACTAAGTTTAAGATACATAAAGTATGTTGGATAGACTGCTTTTTTATGACATCAAACTAGGATTTTGATATACTAATTGAATGCAACAGCTCGATTTCACCTAACCAACTGAAAGTGCTTGATTATTTCCAACCAAAAATTATTTGATTTTAGTAACTGGTTACCGAGAACTTGTTAGTTGAGGAAGATGCAGACTTAAACAAGCTTGAATGATTAGAATTAGTTCATAGTTCTCATTACCAAATCATAAATATTATACCCAAACAAGTTCAACCAGAACACTATATTAACAAAGAACAGCTCTCCTAGTAGACTGAATCTATTGCACATACTACAACACCTATAAAAGAAAGAGGAAAAAGGGTGATACTGCATGTATTTAAAATATACTAAGACTTCAAATACCAGAGTTTATTGAATAGTGGAAGGACAAAAATTCATGCCAGACAAAGGCTAATACAAGTTGTCCGAACTAGCACCATATTTGTCTTTCCTTTTCATCATGTCCTGGTGGGACCATAAAAACTGCCTTTCAATAAATGAAACACCCCAATATCAATTGAGGTGGAAATACATGTTGAAATATGATTCCAGAAATTACCGGCCTCAAAGTTGGTGGCATTAAAATATGTAAGAATGGAGAAACAACATCTTGTACAAAAGACTTGATTGATAGATGCCTTGAAATAGATGGCACAATTTTGTTTTGCCAAGTCTTCAGCAAGTCTTTTTTTTCCATAAGCATTGCTCGATATCTGCAGTATTTCTCAGTAATTAATTTAATAAAACATGGCCAAAAATTACAAGGTTGGTTTAGATAAAGTACCTCTGAAAGGTCTTTGGCCATTCAATGTTTGGTTTCTTGACTTGTGCTATCAGGCGGCTAATGGTTATGGCAATAGGAGGTTGATGGACTGGAGGTTACAGTTAAAACCATGTCAATCAAATGACTGTATATATAAATACCATGATCATACCATGAAGCAACATATGTTGTGCCATGTGTGTGTGTGTGTATACACACATATATATATGCATACATTCATACACACACACACATATATATATGTGTGTGTGTGTACACAACATGGAAATATACAACATGATATATACATATATATATGTATGTATGTATGTATGTATGTATGTATGTATGTATGTATGTATGTATGTATATGTATGTATGTATGTATGTATATATATGTATATATGTATGTATGTATGTATATATATGTATATATGTATGTATGTATATATGTATATATGTATGTATGTATGTATGTATGTATGTATATATATGTATGTATGTATGTATGTATGTATATGTATATATATATGTATGTATGTATGTATATGTATATATATCAGATTGTGATCTTACCATGGATTGACATCTGCTGTGTCCGCATGACATACTGAAGTAATGAATCAGAAACACCAAGAACGTCAAGACATTTAACCTTCAAGTTGCAAGGTATAATAATTAAGCATGCAAACGCCAAAATCCAAGATGACACAAAAAATATGAGGACAGAGAAGCTTACAGTCTTTTGCATCAGTGGATCATGATAAGGGAGATGCAAAAAGTTTTCAAAAATACCATCCACAGTCAGTTCATATTCACCACTGTTGAGTCACAGCTTGGATGGTGAAAAATTTAGAAACACAACTTATATGCATTAGACTATGAGAAGAAAGGACACATTTTACAACAATAACCATTATCTTACCGGTTAGATATGAGGGAGTATAGATAGTCAAAATCCCCATATCCACTGCAGCCACTCATGGACTTCCTTTCGCACTTCAATTTTTTCTTCTGCAAAATCTATATTCAAGGAAATTACCCTTAAAAAGAACAAAGATCAAACATATATGACTATGGCACATACTAATAAACTCAGATAAACATCACTGGCTCATGGCATGTTCATACCTCCTTCCACACATCAAGAGTGCTTCTTGACATGTCCTTCCGACCGACTACTTGGGAACCAACCTCCAACTGTGTTATCATATAGAATCTCATTAAAATGAACCACCTATGGATCACAGAGATGTCTTAGAGAACAAATATCTTTACTGTTAACTTACAATGTTGAGGGCTTCTTTCTTTTTATTCAGAAATTCAAGTGTGTTTAAGCATGAACGGATGTCACATTCTGCAGAAGATATATGCATTTAATCTAAAGTACATTTCTTAAGGAAAATGAGAAAGAAATATTTACAGCAGTCAAAAGTTCATAATAAAATAAATACTTAACAGCCTTGAAGCAACTTAATGGCATATCTAATAGGGGTCCAACTTACGCCCACCCAAGCTGCTCATAGGATATTGTTGGATTGAAGCTTTATAATTTTGGGTTGGGGATGGACTCAAAAGAATCCAAACTAACCTCAAGTTGGGTTGAGTTAGGGTTGACCTTCAACCCCAAACTCAACCCAAATCTGAGCCGACCCAACTTAACTAATCCAATGCAATTTATAAATAAATATATATGGATCTTTAGCCACAAAATAAGGGTTATTAATATGCATCTTTGGCAACCATTTAAGAAAATGTACAACCCTCAAGCTCACAAGGAAAGCTTAACCGGAGAATTAAGAATTGGCCAGAATTACAAATGTGATGGCCAAAAGAGTAGCTAAAGTTGAACATATTATTGTCTAATGGGCATGCTCATCAACTGAATACTCCTTCCTCTTGAATAAGTTGCAGAATTGCAAGACTAAGATGCTAGTTTTTTCATACAAACCATCTTCTTCATGTTCGGAGATTTTGCACAAGGCTGTAGCTTAGCTCTATAAATACACTTCTTTAATAAATGTCCCCTTAGCCCTCTCCAGATAGTGTTTTAAAGAGAAACCAAGTAGGTCAACCAAAAATGATAGCCTATTATGAATTCATCCACATATGCATGCATGCAATTAGGGGGTAGCTGAGATCACAACCATCCATCAATTACACCCTTTAGAACATTTGATGATGAGTATACTTTAGTTGAAGAACCAGAAAAGTAGATCATACAACAGATACACAATTGTTGGAATTTAGCAAAAAAAAAAAAACCTGTGTATTCAGCCAGTGCAGAAAGAGCTATTGTACTTGTCCTGAATCCTTCTTTTTTGCAGATATATTTAAGCCTACCATTACCGATGTTCATAGATGACAAGAATGTTAGTAAAGACAAGAAAAATGGAAGAGACACTGTCTATTATCATGCTAGAAGGATATAAAAGAAAATAAATATCATCAAAATCATGATATGGTGGAAGATTTTCAAAATATGACAACCGGTTCACAACACGGCTAACTGTTGGCTGAACAAATGTGTGCACCCTGTAAAGTAAATAAAATACTCCTTGTCAGGTGATATAGCAAAGATTTTTCAATGGCAGCTAAATGGAAATGCTGGTGTTTTATAAAATTATTAAAGGCATTAGATCAACCAAAAGTAAGAACCAAATCATAAATTTAGCATCAATAATGACATAAATACAAGGACTCACTTGGCCACTTGTCTCAATGGCCTCAAAGCTGGAGCATAGAGGTCATTGCATATGCAAATTACCTGCATGAAATTTAGGTCCTTGATATATTGGGATGGTAAACAAAACAAAAATGAAAGATCCACTCTATTGAATTCTTACAGGCCTAGACAATGCTACTGCTTTGCATCCTTTTTTTGAAGAAGCCTTTCCTGGTTGAGCTTCCTGAGTAGCATTCCCTTTTTCGGTACTGGATTTCTTTTCAGCAGCCAGCTACAAGAACAAGACGAATTTACTATTGGAAGAGACACACAGCAGCAAGATAGTGACATAACATGGACTTCTTATTGGAAAAATGGTATTCCAGTTAACTGCATAGATGATACAATGATTGCACGACACCATGCAATCCTTGATACATCTTGTCATGTTCTCCATTGCTTTATTCTTAGTCAATGTTTGAATGGCTCATAAGCTACCTAGTAGTTTTGTTTCTGACTCTATTGTCAGTCCTTGTTTGGACTCATTTTACCTGCACAATGCTCGATGATTTTGGCATAGAATTGCTACTGTGAAACAATGGCTATATTTAAAAATTTAAGAATACAGAGCAATCTAGACAAATATTAATTGCTACATAATACTTCATGAATAATAAAGGAATTAGCAACAAATGAGAAGAATATATACCATTTTCAGAATCACCTCCACTGCACCCTTTCCTTCACCAAGTGCTCCATCAATTTCATCAATTACCTGCAAAGTAGAAGAACTAGTTAATAATATTATGATTTAAACATATCCAAAGCTTTGCAAACATAAACTCACCAAACACTTTGGCTTGGAGTCAGGAATAACAGAGTTCATCTGCACCACATCAAGAATTTTAGATTCAATCATTGAAGTTGAACGATCATCACTTGCATTTATCTGCACCAGACATTTCTCATGAGTCACACTGCGTAAGAAATCTGATATTAAGTTCAGACCAAAATCAATTGTGAGAAATATTTGCAGCTGTATGCACATTATTTGTTAAGTCCTTAAACATTATGCACCTTAGCTTGTAATAATGCATCAACTTGCCTCTCATAGTAGTTGATATGCATGTACCATTGCATGGAATGGTGCATGGTTCTCACATGCATAGACATCAAGTAAAAGCCAGTGAACCAATAGACATGCACATAAACACTAGCATGACCCACTAATCTCATTATATTAGGGAACAAAAACTCATTGCTTAAACTCATAGATCCTTTTCAATAATATTAGTGCAATACATGATAGCCTTGTCTTTGATGATCTTCCTCTTGTCAAGTTCGACTTGCTTTTCCTCTTATATATTGCTCATAGAAAGAAACCATGTCTGTCACCAAAGTCCAAAACAAGGATCGCTGAACCGGTACCGGAACCCATACTAATTGCTGTGAAGTCACATTAAAACCTCCCCCACCCTCCTTATGGCTACAGTGTCCAACTTGAACCAGGCTAAAACATACAGTTCAGGGCTAAACCGTACTGTTTCAGTTCAGTTCAGGATTTTTCGAGCAGTTTGGGATCCGAACCATTTTCCACAACTGAATCGTGCCAATTCTTGGCTGGTACAGTTCGGTACATCCCAAACTGGGTGATTTGATCCGGTTCGGAAAATCTCGGTCCAAAGAGTTTCCTATCATGTTTATTTTTTTTCCTTTTTTGTTTTTTTTCCTTTTGTCAAATAGATGCAGCGGTTATGAAATCATCTCTCCTTAAAGAACACCTTGTGATTGACTCATATATTCTGAGTCTTGCTAGTGTGATTTCCACTTGCCATCAAGCCACATGATGACAAGGCTTTGCCTTCAGAGTGGAAGGAACTGCTCTATCACATGTTAACAATCAACTTCTGAAATACTCTGTGGTATAAAACAATAAAGAGATGATCAAAGCTCAAACCTCAACAACACGGTATCCACAATGCTTAGCAGCTACATGTGCAAGTGTAGTCTTTCCAAGCCCTGGTGGACCACATAGTAGAAGCACCTGCAGAACTAAAAAGCTATGTTTGTAATGACTTTGCAACTAATAGAAAATCCTCCAGGCATTTTTGCATGGATTTTAGTAGATCATTTTTTTACATGTCATGTAGAAACTAGAAATAATAGGTATTACACACTGCTATGGGAAAAAAGAAATATCACATCAAACTATATAAAACAAAACTGGAGTCTTGGAATATTTTCTTTGCTTTTTGTTCCTTTTAGGCATAACTTGTTTGATAGGCAATTTAAGCCTGGCTTGGAAACTCTACCAAAATTGGCTTACCCCTCTGGGAAAAAGTGAGATATATGCTTAAGCATTAACCTCCAAGAGCAAAACATAGAATTAAGTTTGAAATCCTAGGTCATGATTATGCATGTCGCACCCACCTTTTGTTCTGGCGGATGGTTGACTGGGGACTTTCTGCTTGATAATTCAGATACACCTTTCAAATTGCTATTTTCTCTATCAAAAACATCTGAAGCTTTGAAATTTTGAATGCTGAAAGGAGATCCCCTTTTTTTTCCAAAAAAGCTTTTAAGATTGGAAAATTTCTGATGTTGAACTGAAGAATATCGTCGTAAAGCAGATAAAACATCATCAGTGGTAGCCCTAATTTGGGATCCAAACACAGAGGAATCCCATTGCTTCAACCATAAAAGTACCTGTGCAAAACAGTAGCATATGAAGTTCCAATCAAAGATCAATTACAGTTGTGAAGTACCTTGTTTGCATTCTGTGGATTGATTATGCTTTAGCACAAAGATCACTCATACCTCCCTATTTGTCTGTTCATCACTAAGAAGTTCTGTGAAAGACTTTGGAGCATATTTCTCTACCCAAAGTTGTTCATTGACTGTCTGGCTGGTAGAATGGGTTTGATGTATTGGCAAGTCAAAACTTGTTTGCAAAGCCTTCAGAACCAAAGCAACATCTTAGGACACACATCATAATATACTAGCTAATTATGTAATAAAAAAACAAAAATAATCAAGAAACCAATCTTAAAGATAAGCTTATTAGTAGTTAAGCCATTCCTGAAGCAGTTTTTCTTTAGGCACTGGTATCTATAACTGATAATTTTACTATGAAGGCATGAAGCAAAATCATGGATATCAACATAACAATCTTTATGATATTGTTTGGAACCTTCCTGTAAAGCAGAGCATTGAAAAATACAGAAGATCTAAACTAGTCACGATAAAATATTCAACTTCTTAGCACAGAATCTAACAAGATGACTATTTTATTTTTGTTAAGGCAACTAATTCATATTCTTACAGCTAGGTATTCAAATATTAAGCTATGAGCTAAGAGTAATGTTCAGAGACAAATTAAGTTTGAGGTGAACTAAATTCTTCCAATAATGCTAGCTCATTAATGTGTATATAAGCAAGTCTGCTTTTCATGGTGTTCTAGTTTAGATCTAAATAAATAAAGATGAGTTCAATGATGCTATCACATCGGTATGTGCTCTACCCTAATGCAAAACATCCTGGCATTCTTAACACATAGGTTAAAGAAACAGGATATAAGATCTTCATGATGAGGTCGTTTAGAAACGGGATTGGTGATGCCATTGATTTTTTTTATTATTATATGTATTTTTCAACTTTGAAACCTATATTGTTTTTCCATTTTATAACTACTATCTTTCTGACAATTAATGATATTGAAGAAAAAGTGACTTCCATTCGAAGTCCATGTAAAGAGTCATACCTTTGCTAAGGCCTCTTGCTCTACTCTTCTGGTTAATATACTGATAGGCTCTGAAAGAAGGTCTGCCCAAAACGCAACACATTTGATGAAATAACTACATATGGATCGGCTTAAGCAAATGTCATCGAATTAGTCATCAGAAAGGGTAAATGCAGTTAAGGTGAAGGAATGGTTTTATATAAATGTATATGCATATACATACATATACATGTACATAGATATACATACATATATACATACATGTGTATATATGTATGTGTGTGTATATAATATATATATATGTGTGTGTATGTGTGTATATATGTATATATATATGTATTATGTATGTATATGTATATGTATGTATATATGTATTATGTATGTATATGTATATGTATGTATATGTATTATGTATGTATAGTATTATGTATGTATATGTATGTATATGTATATGTATGTATATGTATATGTATATGTATGTATATGTATATGTATGTATATGTATGTATGTATATGTATATGTATGTATATGTATATGTATGTATATATATCAATAAGCAATGGATGCAGCAATCACCACAAATAGGATAACAGCAAATAAGAAGAAAACAGAATTTCCGACTGACAATTAGCAGGCTTTTCCCGTATTAGCTTCCTCTGGATTCCATCCATCTCCCCCAAGCTCATCTTAGCATAGACCCTGTCTCCACAGGGCCCGGTCACTGGCATGCTCTCCCCCTCGATCTCGGAAGCAAATCGGGAAATAAACTTCTCTTCGGCAACATCCGGCACTGCAACCTCCCTCTCAGGTGCCGCAGCAGCCGCTGCCACATCTTTTGGTGGTGAGTAGCGAAGCCACTCCTCATCGCTATCATCTCCCGATGCTCTTCTCCTGGTCCCTCGCTCATCGCCGGCAAGTACCCTTTCCAAAGCCTCCACCGCCGCTTCCTTCTCTCGACGCCGCTTCTTGCTGGTCTGGATCTCGATTGTTGTGGGTGGATCTGCAGAGAACATGTTAAGGGGTTTGCAATAGAAGAGGAATGTCGATATGAATTGTGAGATCGATGGACGTGCCTGGTGATTTCCTTCGAGAGACCTCTATGATATCTTCTTCTTGCTCTCCTCCAGCATCTTCTTCCACCACCGTGTAATCTTCATATTCTGAGGAGAGGAGAGCGTTGGTCTCGAGCCATTCGAGCTCCTCGGGAGCTGGGATGTCCATCTCCATGTCCGTTCGCGGCGGTGCTCCGATGCCCTAGCAAATCCTACCAATGAGGAAGGAGGACCGGACCGGACTGACGAGATGGCGCGTCCCGGCCAAAGCATATCAGATATATTGGCGGGAAAAGAAATGAAAGGGTAAAGTAGGTATTTGAGAGAGTTTGTTGGGCTCCGTCCGGACCCGGTTACTGCTCGTGGCCCGGATGGTTAGCGGTGAGGGCGGCCCAGTGATGTTTGGGAAAGCGGGAGGCGGGAACTAGCGTGGCAATTGGCTCTACATTCCGCGTCCAAGCCAACCTTAATAGAGTGGGTTTTTTTTTCTTTTTGGTTGGGAATGAACAAAGTTCAAATCCAAATAAATCAACCGTCACCAGCTAATTAATAGCTGAGAAAAATTCATTTATTCTGACTATCCATTCCTGAATTGCAGTAGCCTCTTTAACAAGATAATCTATCACTTAATTGGCCTCCCTAAATGGGTTTTAATCAACCTATTTAGAGTTGGTAGGTATGGACCTTCAATTTAAAACTTGCAATGAATCCAAAATTGGTGGAGCTTATAGCAATTCCTATCCGGACCCGGCCCAATTATATATAAGTCTTGATGAATATAATGATTGTTGCGCCTACATCGTCGTGGTTTGTAACTGGAAACCGACATCGAATGCCGACCTCGTCGCACGAAAGTTTACTCGCGCGCCCGGACCTGCAAAACAAGGAAGACCCGGACCAGGATCCGGACGGGGGCACTCCGACGATCAAGTCAGTGACGATCTAGAAGAACAGATCCTCCCATGTGGGTCCCTTTGCTCGGACCCCATATTTGGAGGAGGAGATTTGATTTTGAAAGAAAGAGAATGGAGCTAGGGTTGGAGCAGCTGAGGAGAGCTCGAACTTTGTGGCTGTGTCCATCAAAACCTTTCCAGTGAGTCTCCGGTAGCCCAAGGCGCTCGATTTCTCAGTTTCTCTCCTGTGCGCTGCCCTCTCCATTGCTTGCTTGGGTTAGGCTTGCTTACCTTATGTTGAGAACCTTAGGAGTGTCCTTTTAAACCAGACTTCCTCCCAGCGGCTTATCTATAAATAGTCCCCCTCTGCAGGCACCGGAAGGTCAACTTCTAGTAGTGCCTCGGTCAGGGGGGTAGCTGCCCCCTGGATTTGAATCTTCCAGGATGATTTCCTCTTTCGGATGGCGTAGAAGGTCGGTTGGGAGTGCAGTGCCTCGATCAGGGCGCTCTTTTCTATCTGGTGTAAGTAGCGGCGAGGGTGATAATGGCGTCCTGGAGGGTGCTCTTCCGTGGTCCTTGGGCGCCCAAGGGAGGTGGCACCATAGGGCCTTGACTTCCAGCTGCCGGACCCCTTGCCTGAAGAGAGCGAGAGCTTGATCTCGGCCGAGGTGGGCTCGACATCGAGGGAGCTACCTGGCAAGGGAGCTCGAAGAGAACAGAAGCTCGACTTCAGTCGAGGTGGGCTCGACCTCGAGGGAGCCGCCTGACAAAGGAGCTCGAAGAGAGCAGGAGCTCGACTTCGACCGAGATGGGCTCGACCTCGAGGGAGCCACCTGGCAAAGGAGCTCGACTTCGGCCGAGGTGGGCTCGACCTCGAGGGAGCCGCCTGGCGAAGGATCTCGAATAGAGCAGGAGCTCAACTTTGACCGAGATGGGCTCAACCTCGAGGGAGCCGCCTGGCGAAAGAGCTCGAAGAGAGCATGAGCTCGACTTTGACTGAGATGGGCTCGATCTCAAGGGAGCCGCCTGACGAAAGAGCTCGAGGAGAGCAGGAGCTCGACTTCGGCTGAGGTGGGCTCGATCTCGAGGGAGCCGCCTGGCAAATGAGCTCGAGGAGAGCAGGAGCTCGACTTCAGCTGACGTGGGCTCGACCTCGAGAGAGCCACCTGGCGAAACAACTCGAAGAAAGCAGGAGCTCGACTTCAGCCGAGGTGGGCTCGACCTTGAGGGAGCCACCTGGCGAAAGAGCTTGAAGAAAGCGGTCTTGAGTGGCAACTTCTGCCCACGTGGCATTTCATTGGATCTTACAGGGATTCCACGTCAGCGATCTGGCCACATCATTTGCCCCCCACTCCCAAGTCCCGTTGGCGAACGGCGCTCAGGACGAATGGAGTTAATGCAGAGCTAACATGGAAAGGTAGAGATCATGCGCAATTAATGCCACGATCGCTGGCGAATCGTGGAGTGGGCAGCCAACCAATAAGGGGATGACACGTCAACTCGTCCGAGGAGGCATTATAGCTGACATAGAACTCGAAGTGGTTTCAGGTGAGCCGAAGCGTCGCTCTTCGTCGATGTTGACACATGGCACAAATCCGACGGCGACGATTTTGGGGGGTACAATTTCCTGTCTAGCCATTTCGAAAAGAAGGGCAATTTTCCAAAAACATCCTTTATTTCGAATTTCTCGTGCCTGCTGGTGAACCAGAGCCTTCCTTCTTCCCCGACTACCCTTTCCCTTCAATGTTTGCCCGATTTGTCCTCTTCAGTATTCTTCCTTCCTTGGTTAGGTAGAGTTCATCTCTGGGGTCCTTCTGAACTTCGTCCTTCTCCTCCTTCTTCCTTCTTTCTTCTTTAATCTTCTCCCTTAGGATGGCCCCCTCAGGTCATAGTAACCATGTCTCGAGCAATCCCAATGAGGCAGGGCCCTTTCGACCGAGGACCCCATCCTCCGATGAGGAAGAGGAGATCCCTTTCGAGATCCATAGAAGGCTTCGCCCCACCAGGATTGTCATAAGAGAACCTAGGGCCCGTCTCCCTCCTCATGTTCCTGAAGTTCCATCCGAGCCTCCTCGATCGACTAATCCTGATGACATTGCTTCGGTGATGATTAGAGAAGACCTCTTAATCATCTTGGAGGCCTTCGGCATCCCGGACTCTGTCTGGCTCTCGGTCCCGAGATCGGGAGAACGGGTCACCTCCAGTGGCCCGAGCCGGATAGCCCTCTATGAGGAGTCCCTCACAGGGGATCTTTACTTCCCCTTTCATCCTTTCTTCTTCTTTGTGTTGAATCATTATTGCCTCATCCCAACTCAGCTAGTCCTAAATACAGTCAGGACGATTTTTTGTTTCATCATCCTCTGTCACTTCCACGGGATTGTAGCCCGATTTTCATTGTTCAGGGCTTTCTTCACCCTGAAGTGCCACCTAACAAAGGACAGTTGGTGGTTTATTTCTCCCCGCCCAAAGGGCATCAAATTTGATCTTCCCTCTTTCATCAAAGGGTGGAAGAGCAAATACTTCTCCGTCTCCATTGAAGGGGTCGATTGGGTCTGGAGTGATCCAGACCAGACTCCGAACCGGAATGCCAAGGTCAAGGCGGCTAATCAAGAGATCCATGACCAGCTTGTTGCCAACCAAATTCCCTCTCTCGAGGTTCTGCTGTCATAGCAGAACCTGTTCGAAGCCGGGGCCAGCCCAATCTAGGAGTTGGATGAGTTCGGTGCATACTTTTTGTTACTTCTTTTGCCAGTTTGTTCGAGCTTGGGGTTGACCTCGTTTCTCTTATTTTGTAGGTTTGAAGTACTCCTTAGACCACCTCCTTGCGCTTTGCCAGAAGAGGGGCGTACCGGCGGGAGCTGGGGAGTCCCTGTCGAAGAGGCCCCGGAGTGAGCCCAGTGTAAGGCCAGGGCCTGCTGCACCCCTCGAGCCGAGTAGAAGAATGGTCAAGTCGGTCCCTGAACCATCGAGGCAGCAGGACCTGCCTCTTGTCCGAGAGCCCGACGTAGTTGTTCGGGCCTGGACCACTACTGCTGCCGCTGCGTCCCCACCTCCTGAAGTTGTCGAGGTGGAAGCAGAAGAGGAGGAGAGGGTGGAGCCACCGTCAGCGATGCCATCTGGTGTGGCGGTAAGCATCAACAAGGGCTCGGAGACATCTTCGACTACCCCTGAGGGCATCGCGGCGGCCCCAAAGAAGAAGGGCAGCTCCCGAAGGCTCCCGAGGTGGTACCGAACTCTATAGTGGCCCAAGACCAGAAACTGGCCGAGCGCATGATGGACTTTACGATCCAATCACGCGATCAGTGGGAAAGGGGAGGAAGGCTTTTGGCGGATGCCATCCTCGGCACTTTCCCGCAGCTCTTCTCGGTAGGGCTCCTTGCCTTTTTCTTCATCCATTTCATTCATCACTCCCTTCTCTTCTTTATTTTTCTTTCATTTTTTTTTTACATAGCTGACATTCTTTTTGGTGCAGCTCGAGATAGATCTCCTGCTCATCTGTGATTACTGCAAGAACTGGGCCAAGAGGGATAGGCTGAAAGAGCAGGAGATCGCCTCGCTGGTGATCGAGGCCAAGTTGAAGACGGACAAGGCTCGGAGGTGAAAGAAAAGAACAGAAAGCTGAGGGCCGAGGCGGCGAGCACCGAGAGGCACCTCAAGGACCTGGAGGCATCCTTGGCCCGGGAGAAGGATCGGGTCAAGCACCGGGCCGAGGAGCTCAAGGCTAAGGAGGACTGAATAGAGGAGCTCAAGGTTGAAGCGGCTCAGGAGAAGGAACAGGCTCAGATTCTCCGGGCTCAGCTAGAGGTGGTGCAAGCGTGGGCTGCGGCCACCGAGGAGAAGGCCACGGAGGTGGTGACCCTCATGGAGACCGCAAAGAAGGAGGTCGCCGAGGCAGTGTCAAACTACAAGGCCTCAGAGAAATTTGACGCGGAGTTCCATGAAGCGGTCACAGGCTTGTTCTTCAAGGGGTACGAGTTCTGCCGGTCCAGGATGGCAGAGAGCTTGTCCCGGACATGAACCTAGATTGGCTTGCCTTCCCTGCTGCTCCGTGCGGGGGCCCAATCATGCCTTGGCTGAGGTGGATGAGGAGCCTGCGATCATCATCGACGTAGCCCCATCGCCGGAGGTCCAAGAGGATGCCACTCGACCTCAGCGCCGTCCTGGGAAGGAGCCAGCCGAGTAGGATAAGATAGGGGGCCCCCTCTCCTTTGTACTTTTTCTTCTGCTTTTTCTGGACCACCTGGCCTGTCGGGGGTCCGGAGACAGTGTAAAAATTTTACAAATTTTTAATGAAATTTTTTTCTATTCTGTCTCTTTTGTATCCTTCGCACCTTTACTGATTCGACAACTTCCTTTCATTCTTTTCTTTTTCTCTGTTCTTTTTTTTTTTATCGCCCATGTGCATGCTTTTGTTGAGGCGCCTTACCCTGAGGCACTAAGTCCTTGAACTCTTTCCTGCCGAGCTCCGGATACTTTATGCATTTTTTCTTTTGAGGGAGGTCTGGATGACCTCAGGTGAAACCATCTCCAGGTGCCTGGAGTGCGTCTGAGCCAGGAGGTTGAGCTCGATGGGTTCGCAAGGCACCTCCACCAAGCTAGGATTTGGATAGGCAAAGTGCGGGGGCTTCTGGAGCCTCCCAGCTTTGAGATACGGGGTTTCTGGAGTTTTCTGGTTTCAAGGCATTGGGCTTCAGGAGTTTCCCGGCTTTGAGTGTGGGGTTTCAGGAGTTTCCTGGCTTCGAGTGCGGGGCTTCAAGAGTTTTTCAGCTTGAAGTATGGGGCTTCAAAAGTTCCCGGCTTGATCTGCATGACCTGGGATCGCTCGATAGTGTTCCTGCAAGGCAAGACATTTTTCATAGAAAGGAATTCTTTTACTAATGAGAGGAGATCTTACATCACTGGTAGTACATCCTCAAATTTTTGGCATTCTAAGTTCATCAAAATCGGGCACCATTGAGCTCGGCGAGGTAGTAAGCTCCATGGGGGAGAGCCTCGACAACTTTGTAAGGGCCTTCCCAGTTCGGAAAGAGTTTGCCGCACTCCTGAGGTTGAGAATCTTTAGCCCGCCGCAGTACCAGATCACCTGGGTGGAAGGTCTTTGGCCTTACCCACGTGTTGTAGTACCGAGCTACCCACTGCCGGTAGGCCGCCATCCAGAGCCAAGCCTTGTCTCTTATTTCCTCAAGGAGGTATAAGTTGAACAGAAGGCGAGCTGGATTTTTGGCTTCATCATATTGCTCCATCCATAGCATTGGCACACCGAGTTCAACCGGGACTACGGCTTCGGCGCTGAAGATGGGGTTGATGGGCATCTCATCCATGGCAATTTTGGGCATTATATGGTAGGCCCAAAGGATGCTGAGAAGTTCTTCCACCCACCTATCCTTGGCCTGGTCCAACCTAGTTCAAAGTCCCTGAAGGATGGTCCAGTTGGTTACCTTGGCTTCTCCATTAATATGGAGGTGAGCCACCGAGGTGAAGCAGTAATGAATGCCGAGGTCGGCACAGAACTTCTCGAACTCTCAGTTGTTGAACTGTCGCCCGTTATCGGTGATGATGATGTGGGGAAGTCTGAAAGGGCAGATGATCGACTTCCAGAAGAACTGGCAGACCTTAGCTTCGGTGATCCTGCTAGTGGCTATGCCTCTATCCATTTGGTGAAATAGTTGATAGCCACTATCAGGAACTTGCACTGTCCAGATATGGGGGGAAATGGGCCGAGGATGTCCATCCCCCACTGGACGAACGGCTAAGTTACGGAGAGTTGGAAGAGCAGTGTCGCCGGCTGATGCTATATGCAGGCATGATGCTGGCAACGATCACACTTCTTTACGAAGTCGGCGGCGTCCTCCCTCATAGTCTCCCAATAATATCCCTGATTGAGGGCCTTATATGCTAGCATCCTACACCCCACGTGATTCCCACAGAGGCCTTCGTGTATCTCTTGGAGCACAAAGGCCGCCTCCATGGGTCTCAAGCATTTCAAGAGTGGATAAGAGTAGGACCTGCGATAGAGCTGCCCATCCATTAGGACAAATCACACGGCTTCTTCTTGATGAGGCCAGCCTTCGTTCGATCTTCTGGTAGGGCACCGTTGGTGATGTAACTGATGTACCGGTCCATCCAGCTAGGCTCCGGGGTGACCTACTGGATTTTTTTGGGAGCTTCATAGCTTGGAACTTCTAAGTATTCAATGTGAGCTCGCCCCAATGATGAGTCCGGTAGGGTTGCAAGCTTTGAGAGGGCATCGACACGAGCGTTCTCTCTACAAGGGATGTGGGAGATGCTGAAATGTCGAAAACCCGCTATGCTCGAGCGTACCTATTCCAAGTACTTCATCATCTAGGAGTCCCTTACCTCGAATTCTCCAGAAACCTGTCCGGCCACCAGCTGGGAATCGATGAAGACTTTTAGATTGAGCACACCCAGCTCGCGGGACACCCACAATCCTGCGAGGAGTGCCTTGTACTATGCTTGGTTGTTGGTTGCTGCAAATTGAAAGTGGAGCGCGCACTCAGCCACAACCCCATCATCGTTGGCGAGGATGAGGCCTGCTCCACTCCCTCCCGAGTTGGATGCACCATCTACGTGGAGGACTTAGACCTCCTCCTTGATTTCGGGGTCTGCCTGACATTCCGAGGTGGTCCCCTCCAGCTCCTCGCCCAAGCCTGCACACTCGACCAGAAAGTCTGCTAGCACATGGGCCTTTTGGGATGGCCTTAGTCGGTATGTGATGTCGAACTCGCTAAGCGTCAAAGTCCACTTGGTCAAGCGTCCATAAGTATCGGGGTGGCTAAGTATGGTCCTCGATGGTTGGTCCATCATGACCATAATCAGATGCACTTGGAAGTATGGCCTGAGCCACTTAGCAGACATTATGAGAGCAAAAATCAACTTCTTAGAATGAGCGTACCTGATCTCCGTATCTTGGAGAAGTTTGTTGGCATAGTATACCGGCTTCTGAGCTCCGTCCTCATTCGTATAAACAATGACTGAATTGACTACCCCTAGGGTGACCGCCATGTACAACAAAAGTTCCTCCCCATCCTCTGGCCGAGAGAGCAACGATGGTGATGCTAAGAATTTTTTTGGCTCCTCGAAGGTTGCCTTGCACTCTTCGGTCCAGGTGAAGTCATGCACTTTGCACAGTGCCTTGAAGAAAGGAAGGCAGTGGTCAGCTGACCTTGAGATGAACCGGCTCAGGGCGACAATCCGATCCGTTAGGCATTGGACCTGCTTCTTCGAGGTGGGGTACTGCTCCATGTTGAAAATTGCTCGAACCTTCTCTGTATTCGCCTCTATTCCCCTCTAGGTGACCATGAAGTCAAGAAACTTCCTTGCTACCACGTCGAAAGAGCACTTCGCCGGATTCATCTTTATCTGGTATAGACGAAGGTTTTGGAAGGCCTCCGCCAAGTTGACGACGTGGTCTGACTTCGGCTTGCTCATAACGAGCATGTCATCCACGTAAACTTGCATGTTACGGTCGATCTGATCCTTGAATACTCGATTGACCAGCTATTGGTACATGGCACGAGCATTCTTCGGGCCGAAGGGCATCACCCGATAGCAGTACGTCCCCCGATCAGTGATGAAGGCAATGTGCTCCTAGTCCTCTGGATGCATCCGGATCTGATTGTATCCGAAGAATGCATCCATGAAGGAGAGAAAGTGGTGCCCCAAGATGGCATATACTAGTTGGTTGATTTTCGGCAATGGGAAGCTATCCTTCGGATAGGCTCGATTGTGGTCAATGTAGTCCATGCAAATCCTCCATTTTCCATTATTCTTCTTGACTATCACTACATTTGCCAGCCAGCTAGGGTATTGCACCTCGTGGACAAAGCCGACCGCGAGGAACTTATCCACCTCCTCGTTGATCACCCACTGCCTTTCCAGGGCAAAACACCTTTTCTTCTGCCAGACAGGGTAGTACTTCGGGTTGATACTCAACTTATGGATGATGATGTCAGGGGGAATCACGGGCATGTTTGCTACCATCCAGGCAAACACGTCCGTATTCGTATGAAGGAATTCTAGCAGGTGAGCCCGCTTCTCTTCTTGCAGCTGGGCCCCAATTTGCACTGTCTTCATCGGGTTGGTTCCGAGTGGACACGACAACAAGCATTCAACCAGGCCACCTCTGGGGTCTTGCACCCTTTGGTCGAGGTCGTCGGTGCTGGGGTCTTCCTCGGAGCTTCTAGCCCCTGGGACAGCTTGAAGACAGTGCTGGATCGGCTAAGATGCCCCCCTCATTTTTTCTATGCCATAAGGAGTGGAAATTGCACCAATAGCCGCTTGATGGAAATGACCGCGTCAAGCAGATTGAGCCCGAGGTGGCCAAGGATCACGTTGTAGGTCAAAGGAAGCCTAACAACCATAAAGGTCACCATGACAGTGCTCTGCTGAGATGATGTCCCGGCAGTGACGGGAAGAGTGATTTCCCCTTCAACTCCCACAGAATTCCCAGTAAAACCAACAAGGGGAGTGTGCACATGCCTCAATTAAGCAGAGGATGGATTCATCCTGGAGAAAGCATCGTAAAAAAGGACATTAGTCGAACTTCCACTATCGACTATTATCCATTTTATAGGATGCCTGGCGATCATCATCTCGACGACCACGGTATCATTATTTATATTTTCATTCCCAAATTCTCTCTCTCATAAAAGGGAGTACATTTTCTAAACTCTCTTCCCCCCGCGTCCTCTTGGCAGTGCGCTCTATTCCCTAACATATCATTACCACGGGCTTCTCGGTGGGCTGATTATCGACTATGGGGATGGGAGGAAGAGCAACGAGCGCCTGAGGTTCTGCCAGGGTCTTGCCTCCCACAAACTTTTCGAGGTAGCCCCTTCTTATCAGATCTTCAATTTCTCTCTTGAGGTGGTGGCACTCTTCGGTGTCATGGCCATGGTCATGGTGGAATTAGCAGTACTTCATCTTATCGCGACCATTAGATGACCTCAGTAGGGGAGGGTGGCGCAGGTAGTGTTCGCCCTCAATCTTCATGAGGATCTTCATCCTCGGGGCTAGGAGAGGTGTGCATCTTTCTTCTGGGATGGGGTCGCTTTTTGGCTTCGGCACTTGACGAAAGTTCAGGGTGGACGGTTCGGGCTTCCGTACCCCAAACGTCTCCCCAGGAAGTTGCTTCTTCAGTGGCTTCCCGTCTAGCTCCCTCATCGTATGATTCACCTCCTTAGCATGGATGTACTTATGAACGCGGAGGAGGAGGTCGGAGTACGTCTTCGGTGGCTTCTTGTCCATGGAATAAGTTAGGCGGGAAGTCTTGAGCCCTCTCTCCAGTGCCAGCATGGCAACTGGCTCATCCAAATTGTAGATCTCCAGTGCAGCAACCTTGAAGCGGGTCACATAGTCCTGCAAGGGTTCGTGGTCCCGTTGCCTGATGGAGAAAAGGTTGTCTGCCTCTTGTGGCACCTTCCGGCAAGCATCAAAATGAGCCACGAACTTTTTCTCCAGTTATACAAAGGAGCTGATGCTTTCAGACTCAAGATGGGTGAACCAAACTCGGGTCGCCTTCCGGAGAGTAGCTGGAAAAGTGATGCAAAAGAGGGTGTCGGTCGCCGCATAAACTCTTATAAGAGCCTTGTGACTCTCTAAGTGGTCCAGAGGGTCGGTGGTCCCGTCATAGGGATCCACCTGTAGCATGCGGAACTGACTTGGGATCGAGTCCTCTTGGATCTCTCGAAAAAAAGGGGGACGGGCGTCGTAGCCCGTAGGCTCACAGGAGGAGCCCTGCAAGTTTGCAAACTGGTGGGATTGCTTCGCCAACTTGCGCTCCTACTCCTCCATGCGCCTTTCAGCCATGCGCCTGATGGCCTCATCGGTGGAGCCTTTCACTAAGGCCGACAGAGGAGTTAAAGGTGACAGCTGAGGGGGGTCGCAATAGGGGGCCTTGCCTCTACGACCTCGACGGTGCTTAACATCAGCCTGCTTGAGGGTCGGAGACCGACTCTCCTAGTCGACTGACCCGATCCACTATCTCTTTGCCAGGGTCCGGTGGCTTCCTTGGGGGCTGTCGTGGTCCGCGGCAGCAACGACCTTCCTTGGAAGGACCATAGGGTATCGTAGGGTACGGGGGCTTGGGCCGCAGGGATTCTTGGCTATTGGTGGGTGGCTAGGGACCGGTGTTGATGTTGCAACTATCGCACCGTTGCAGTCAGAACCTACATTTGCTGAGCAAGCGTGACCAACTGGACATCCGTTGGAGGCGATTGCGGTGGAGCGGGGGGCTCCCTCTCTGGACTGTGTGGGCCCCCGTGAGAGGGGGGGTCTTCCGCATGGCTAGTGGAGACCTCCTGCGCGCCGGTCATCACCATGTTTCTGGCAAAGTTGCACGTAAGGAGATTGGCTTGGATTAGAATGTGTCCTGCTCTCCCCTTCCTGGCATGCCAATCTGTTACCACCTACACCATAGTGGCCTATAGCTGGAAACTGACCTCGGATGCCGACCTCGTCGCATGGGAGCCTGCTCGCATGCTCGGACCTGCAAAATAAGGAAGACCCGGGCCGGGGATCCGGGCAGGGGCACTCCGATGATCAAGTCAGTGATGATCTAGGAAAACATATCCTCCCCTGTGGGCCCCTTTTCTCGGACCCCACACTTGGAGGAGGAGATTTGGTTTGCAAGAAAGAGAATGGAGCTGGGGTAGGAGCTGCTGAAGAGAGCTCAAGCTTTGTGGCTGTGTCCTTCAAGACCTTTCCGCTGAGTCTCCGGTAGCCCAAGGCACTCGATTTCTCAGTTCCTCTCTTGTGTGCTACCCTCTCCCTTGCTTGCTTGGATTATGCTTGCTTACCTTATGTTGAGAATCTTAGGAGGGTCTTTTTAGACCAGGCTTCCTCCAAGCGGCTTACCTTTGGATCTCCCCCCTCTGCAGGTGCCGGAAGGTCAACTCTGATAGTGCTTCATACCGTGCACTCAAGTACCTTCCTTATTCGTGACAAGAAGTTATGTTGCCGGCTCTGACCTCCCTCCTGGTCGCTCCACTTTGAGAACTTGGTAGAGCCTCGATCGGGGGGCAGTCGCCCCTTGGATTTGAATCTTTCGAGACGATTTTCTCTTTCGGGTGGCGTAGAAGGTCGGTTGGGAGTCCAGTCCTCGGTCAGGGTGCTCTTTTCTATCTGGCGTAAGTAGCAGCGAGGGTGATAATGGCATCCTAGAGGATGCTCTTCCGTGGTCCTTGGGCGCCGCCCAAGGGAGATGGCACCGTGGGGCCTTGACTTTCAGCTACTGGACCCCTTGCCTGAAGAGAGTGAGAGCTCGACCTCGACCAAGGTGGGCTCAACCTTGAGGGAGCCACCTGGCAAGGGAGCTCGAAGAGAGCAGGAGCTCGACTTCGGTCGAGTTGGGCTCGACCTCAAGGGAGCCGCCTGGCGAAGGAGCTCGAAGAGAGCAGAAGCTCGACTTCAGTCGAGGTGGGCTCGACCTCGAGGAAGCCGCCTGGCAAAGGAGATCGAGGAGAGCAGGAGCTCGACTTCGGCCAAGGTGGGTCGACCTCGAGGGAGCTGCCTGGCAAAGGAGCTCGAAGAGAGCAGGAGCTCGACTTTGGCTGAGGTGGGCCCGACCTCAAGGGACCCACTTGGCGAAGGAGCTCGAAGAGAGCAGGAGCTCGACTTCGACTGAGATGGGCCCGACCTCGAGAGAGCCGCCTAGTGAAAGAGCTCGAAAAGAGCAGGAGCTCGACTTCGACTGAGGTGGGCTCAATCTCAAGGGAGCCGCCTGGCGAAGGAGCTCGAGGAGAGCAGGAGCTCGACTTCGACTGAGGTGGGCTCGACCTCGAGGGAGCCACATGGCGAAGGAACTCGAAGAGAGCATGAGCTCGACTTCAGTCTAGGTGGGCTCGACCTCGAGAGGGCCACCTGGCGAAGGAGCTCGGAGAGCGGTCTGGCATGGCAACTTCTGCCCACGTGGTATTTGACTGGATCTGACAGGGGTTCCATGTCAACGATCTGGCCAC
The DNA here is from genome assembly GCA_021397845.1 of Areca catechu. Classification (NCBI taxonomy): domain Eukaryota; kingdom Viridiplantae; phylum Streptophyta; class Magnoliopsida; order Arecales; family Arecaceae; genus Areca; species Areca catechu. Next base: position 188,752,750 of record CM038050.1, on the reverse strand, counting down.
ATCAATGATAATGGCGAGAATTTATTGTAACTAATCATGAAAAAGATATATGTTGTTCAGGTGGCTACTCAGGAGGGGGGTGAATTAGAAATTTTAAAAATTTAAACAAGTAATGTGCAATTTCAAAATCCTTTGCAAGTGGTAGGTGCTGTGATAAGGTTATAGAATGCAAAAGCTAAACAAAGTAGAGAAAGCACAACACAAACACACCAAATTTATAGTGGTTCGGAGCAACCTAGCTTCTACGTCCACTACCGAAGATACCACTTGGAATTTTCACTATATTCACACCTGAATACAGTAGGATTGTTTTACAAGACCACAATCCAAAACCTCTACGCTTTGGTTTTACGGGATCACCAAAGAAAACCCAACACCCTTTGGTTTTTAACAGGCTCACCAAAGAAACCTAAACTTGGTTTTCACAGGATCATCAAAAACCTAAACCTTGGTTTTGATAAGGCTCACCAAAAATCTATTTGGTTTTTCAACCGGGCTCACTAATAACCCAACAATTCAAAGATTGAATTGAAAATAAATGCAACAACAAATGACAAACTCAAGTTGTCGGATAGTTGCTAGTGCAGCTCGTTGGAAGTCCACTTGAATGCACTTGAATAAGCTTTAATGACTTTAGTGGCTTCTTCCAAAGTTGATTCAAGCTTTAGATCAGAGTTGTTGAGGGCTTGAATGCAGACTTGAATGCACTTGTGCTCTATCTCTTGTGGTTGGTTGGATATTCAATGAAGCTCTCTCTTTTTTCTTTTTGAACTCCCTTCTTAATTAAAAAATTTCTTCAAAGTAGTTCAAATCCTTCAAATTTAAAGTCTTCCATCATCCCAAGGCAGTTCTAGCCGTTGTAGACCGTTGGGGAATGATTTGTGACCGTTGGAGCACTTTTTGGCATTCAAAAAAAAATTCTGGAACTAGCCGTTAGACACCTGGAAGTGACATTCGAGTCGGCTCGGATCTTTCGAGTCGATAGGTCGAGTCACCATTTCTTCAATGCAGTCGGCTCTTTGTTTCAGGGCGTAGAATGCCACTCTGGACGAGTCTGCTCTTTACAGCTCAGGTCGGCTCGAACTTGAATCTTGAAATTCTTGAACTCGAGGAGTCGGCTCTTTTCAGCTTGGGTCGACTCTTCTTCTCGGGTTCGGAAAACCTTACTCTGGAAGAGTCGGCTCGATAGAGTTCGGGTCGGCTCGCTTTCTTAGACTTTTGAAATTAGGTCCGGCAAAGTCGGCTCTTTCTAGGTCGGGTCGGCTCGCCTGGCTGTTCTCAGAAAACTTTAAGGAAATGGACTCTAGAGGAGTCTTATCGGACTGATTCCAATCGACTCGAATTCATTAGTGTCGGCTCACTTTCCATCGAGTCGGCTCGGATTGCTGCATTCCAGAATCCTTGCTGCGTGCCAGTAAGCAAAGTCGGCTCTTTTTGTCTTGGGGTTGGCTCGAGTATCTTCTTCAGGATTTTTACAAGTTGAACTTAAAGAAAACTCTCACCAACTCTTTTACAATTTCACACAAACCAACTCAAAGCAAAGTTTAAGGCACACACACTTATAGAAGTAACCCTATTACTTGATTTTTCTTAGCATTTTCATTGGAGTTCTTCTTTACAAAAATACTTACAACACAACTCAAGCAAGAAAATAGAAATGTAGGAGTTGAAGTTTGAACATGTTATGCATCATACAAAAACTTGTCACACACTTGAAGAGTTGTCAGTAATAAATGTACATGCTCCAATGTTTGGCTATCATCAAAATCACTTATGGGGTCAACAATATATCATGCAAAAGGCTATAAGATACATGCTTAGTTATTCATTTTTTTAATTAATTATTTTTAATTAAAAAATTTGATCTCATAAAGAATAATATTTTAGTTTTTGTTTTTATTGTTGAAGTTTGTCAAATTTTTTTTGTATATTTGACTCTTATTTTAGTTAATATAATCTAAAATACTGATATTTACTTTTATATTTTTTAAATTTATTTGATTTGTATGAAGAAAAGAAAATAATATTTACAATATTGAATGGCTGGATCGCAACCTATCTCATCTAACTCTACTCATCCTACCTATACTCCGAGGCAAGTACTAGCCAGGTATAGATATTTGATTTCTAATTGCCAAACGAGTATAGATGATAACCTATCTAAACCAAATCCATCCTCTTGCTATCCTTATCAAGAGTAAGCAGGAGAGGATAAGTTAATTGCTGCTGAATAACCACTGATAGGAGATTTGAAGAAGACATGTCTCTACTTATGTAAATTTTGTTGTTAATGGGTTTGCGCATATAAAAACGTCGGGCATCTCCTGCACTAGTTTAGTGGACAAAAATATGGCTGCAGCTGTTTTGCAGAAATGGTCTTCTTGGCTATACTGCAGCTAAGGTAGTCTACTTATGTATAGATAATATTTGGATACAAAAATTTATTTATAAAATAAGAATACCAATATTCAAGAAATATCAATATTCAAGGAATAGTTATTCATTCTTGTTATTTTAAATTCCTGTTTGATTAGAAATCTAGAATAATAATTTTATTCTAGTATAATTCTTATAATGGAACTCATCATATAGAAATAAAATGGCTTGGAATAAATTATTTTATGGTCTATCATGAAAAAGCTATTCTAGAATACCAAAATTTAACTAGAATAATTTATTTTAGATGATCCATCCCAATTTTCTTAGCTGTTTAGAAAAATAATTTAAAATAAATATTTATTCTCGATGAAAATAGCTGAACTAAATATTATTGTAAGGTTTACTTACTCTTATGTCGGTAACTTGCGCCTCTCTCTTATACTATGCTCACGAGTTGGAGGTGCTTCAGCGTAAAATGTCCATGGAACAGGTTGTGCGAAATAACCCAACATTTTTTGTGACCTTTTACCTGACTTTCAGTGAAGAATCTAATACACACTGGAATTGGTCGATCACATGCACTCTCTATCCCCTTCAATATTGTATTTTGTGTTACTAGCTTCCCTAGTCACATGATTCACTTCCACGCTTCCGCAATCTCTATTATAGCCAATGGTGGCTGTTGGCATGGAATTCCTGGATCGGCCGATCGGAGTCGCTGTATCGTAGGACCACTTTCTGGTTCACCTACAAAACAGATTTCTTACCAGAGTTATTTCGATGGAGGACACTTCGATGCCTAAGTCAGTGACGTATCCTAGTCACATAATGGGGAAGGTGTCGAGAGTGGAAGAGAAAAAGGGCTTTTGGAGATTGTAAGCGTATGTGAGCGAGGATGTTCGCGTTCCTCGAGCAATCCTTCTTGCCCTTATTTAAAGAAGGCCTCCGGCCTGCGTCCCGCTCTTTTTCCGATGATCATGGGGAGCCAATCTCTCCCATGATTGGTGATTGTGGGTTGTCATTGAGCGGTTTCAGCCAGATCGAAGGTGTGGCAGCAGGAGTTATGCGCCATGATCATGGCATGATGAGTGTCGATTGTAACCGTTGGTTACAATTGCCTTTCTGGAACAGATTGTGGTCCAAGCTTCGGATTTTCCCTTGCGTGGACCGAAGACTTGGTATTTCCCCGAGGCCGAAGATCGTGTCCACGGCGGGGACCGAAGTACGTGCCTTCGGAATGCAAATAAGCACATCGATGTTAAATATTTTACAATAAATGAGAAAATTAGTAGTTATCAAGTATCTATTGATTTTATTAGTACTGCTTGTATGTTAGCTGATTCATTGACTAAAAGTTTAGTGCTCGAAATTTTTAAAGGGCATGTAAAACTTATGGATGTTTATCATTGAAATATTTAATTTGTAATATATACTTATTTAAGATCTTTTAATAATTTATTGATTACTATTACTTTTGTTCAATTATTGTTTATATACATTATGGTTGACTTTATCAAAATTAAAATAAACAGAAAGATCATTTATATTATATTATAGTGAGACCATTATGATAGGTATTATGATTTTGATAGCCTATGTACTCCAGTATATAAGACTAGGTTAAGCGAGAATTATTGATGTCATGATACATAGAAGGGAGTATGTCAATCGAGATGTATGACTGCCATGATTTATATCAATGATTTTTTACTTAATCGAAGTATAAAGGATTTGTCGAGGAATAGACAATTGGATGATTTTTAAAAAAATGAGTGCACTCGTTGGATCAATTTTAAAATTTGATTCAGTACTTTTATTTTTATTTTTTTAAAAATAAAATATTTTGATAGAATTAAAAGTTATTTTGAATGATAATATAGGCAAAGTGAAAGAATGTTAGATTTAAAATTTAATATATAGCATAATTATTATCTTATCCTGGTCAACTTTTGACTCGATCATATATACTGGATCATAGTCCAATTGATTAAAGAGAACTATTCCAAATAAAATTGAATAAACAGGACTGGAGTAAAATTCTAACTAAAGTTTTAGTATTTCATTAATTTTTTTATGAAAAAGATACATGCAGCTATAAATAAGGAGCTACCTGATCTCTTTTTTCCAAGTCTCATAACAGTGATTTAGGATTTTTCATCGATCATCCATATAAGGAGAAGAGTGCGTGGAGAGAGAAGATTAGTCATCTTGCAGAGAAGAAGGAACATCTCGAGGATTACGCGATCTGCAAACCATGGTTCGAGATATATTTTATGTAATTATGATTTGCATATATATATACAAGCACGTTCTAGACAAAAAAAGATTAAATATTTTTTCAATAAATTCTTGATGTAAAATTAATCTACTGATGTCATTTAAGGTCAGTGGTCATCAAATGTCATGCATGATCTTGAATGATCATTTAGCCTTCATTCATGTGCTTTGCCAGATCCCTATCATGCTTGCCACATGTGCACCATCGTTTGTAAGATCGGACATATATCGGTACTTCCCTAACACCTGGGTTTTCCGATTATCATCCACGTATAGTTGAAAATGGCTTCCGTTCTTCTATATGGAAAACAGGATGTTGCAGTCCCTGGTCTCCTTTGCTTGTAATGTTGTTGGAGAAATTATAGTGAGGTAATTAAAGACGCGCGCCAACCAAAAACAATTTCATGCACCCCGATTCAGGCTGAAAATTTTGGATTATGATTTCTGTTTCATCTCTGCAAAGAGGCCAAGAAAACTGAGAAATGTCTCATTTTCTCAACCTGGCTGCAGCAAGGCCATGGTGGTATTCGAAACTCGGCAACGGGTTTCCGTCATTTGCCTGTTAGTTATAGGTTTTAAACTATATATTTCTTGATAGCGCCGACTAAGATCAACTGGACCATTATTCTTTTTTGAATATTAAAAATAATAATAAAAAAAAAACAGATAATGATTTCTGCTACGTGGGCAGCAATGATCAATGGAGGCCATTATTCATAAAGGTTCGAGGGCTTTGGGTATGTCGTGTGGGCGGTAATGCAAACTTACCTTGTCTCCTTGGTGCGATCAAGTAATTCTGCAGTCCATTTGTGGTATATGGGCTTAAATCTTCTTTCTTCTGTTCCACTTCCACATGCTGCTGCTTTTTTTTTTTTTTTTTTTTTTTTTATAGAAAAAAAAGGGGGAGAAGTCAATCCCAGGCATAGTCATCCCTGGACGGTCCCCCAATCCCAGTCAAAAAATGTTCGATACATATCTCTAACTTTTTCACTACTACCAGCCAACAGGACTCGAATCCCTGCCAGCTGGTTGTGAAAAAAGTCTCACAACCAACTGCTATACTCACCGGTGATACATGCTGCTGCTCTTTACATGATGGCATCCGATATGTTTAAACAGATCAAGGCTTCAAGGGCGCGTTCGGTTCATGGTTAAAATTGGATCGATATAGATTATAAAGAAAATCAGGATGGCCATGCATCCTAATATATTAGTTTATGATAATAATCCAAATCAAAATTGGAATAAATTATGAATATTAAAAAAGGATTGGCATTGAATTTTTTGAGGATTGAAGTATATTTCCATCCCCAAATCCGAATGAAAATGGGATCGGACGGCTAGGATAGAAATCACTCATTTTTACTTCCTTTTTAGGGTCCAATTTTTTCTAACTAAACATATCCCGAATCTCTAAGCAAAAAATGGAAATGAGTAGGCGGCCGAAGTTACAGGCTAGGCCAAATTCACCTCAAAAGATCTAAATTTTCACTATCTAATTGTTGGAAAGCTGTTTATTTTATTTTATTTCGGATAATCTACACTTTAGAATTTAGAATGTGCAAGATTGCTTGGATTTCCTTATTTTTTTAATGTCAATTTGGGAATTGATTTGCCGAGTTGCATACCAGAGTACATGAATTCTGTTAAGGTAAATATTATGCCTCTCAAGGATGAGCATCAAAATAATTCTTCCCTTGTGCAATTTTTTATGTCCTTTTTTTTTTTTTTTTTGATGGAAAAAAAGGATAGGGGGTTTTACCCCGATGTAGCTTCCCGTAACAAGTTCCTAGCCTGCTAGACCATGTTCAATTCGGGCCACAATTTTTCCGCGTGCCCTTCTCGCACAACTAGACGAGTACGTCAGCCTAGTCCTACTAGGGCGCCGGAGTTTCAGACGCTTAGCTCCCAGTCACGTGCCCCAGGTTTAATCTGAAATTTAATCGAGTCACTCGCGGGATCATTCCTCGAACCCGTGACCAGTGGATTATACATAAGAGCTGAGCCGCATCTTAACCGACCGTGCTATCATCATAGTCAAGATTGACATAGTCAAGATTGGTACATCTGACCTGGCTTGCAAGCAGCTTATGCATCGATGCATGTCATTTTGACCACTTTTGTCTCCATATATGGCAAGATCCTGCTCGAATCTGCTGGCCTAAATTGGCTCCCATTTTCAAGCGAGCCCATAACTGTCGAGCGGCAAGCATGATTGAGCTAGATCTAAATTAAGGCCCATAATGTTTGCCAAAAAAACAAACAATTTAGCATCTTCTTGAAGAGGTTTGATGTGCTCTAATAGAGATCGACGGAGTCCTTTATTGAAATGGTTATTAGTTGGACCGGTCTGAATGCAAAACAAAAAATATATTTAATTTAATTTTATTAAATTATCATTTTTTGATTATTCAATATATAGATAATAAAATTTTAAATTATATTATTTTTAATATATAAATAATTTTGATGTGATGGATCATATTAAATGGCTTGAATCTTCGATACAGACTTTCATTACAGGGTTGACCTGAAATGATTTAAGTTTTAAATTCTTTCAAAAGAAATCAAGTCTCCCTATATATATATTTATTTAAATTGCTTCATAATTAGGTTGGTCCCCCAACACAATAATGGACTTGATTTAAGTAAAGTTTATATTGTTTGGTGAAGTCCAAGAATGAGTGGACTCTTGTACATAAAATTTTTAGTTATATTAGGTCCACTAATAAGCTAATGGACTGGTCTAACTACGAAACAACACACTCAAATGCTGGTATCACTCTCTTTTTATTTTTATTTTTTTATTTTTTAATTTATTATGTCCATATTTATGCATGCTAGTTATTGGTCGGACCGGTTCACTTTTGAGTTGATTGACCGATGTTGCCTAACCAATGATCTCGTAATGATTTTGGACTATTTACTTTTTTTTTTTTTTTTCCCCAAATTTTTTTAATAATCTTTGATATTTTTTCCTCCATCATGGACATGAACAGGATTAAATATAGTTTGGTCAGTTTGATTTGAGGTAATTTCTTAAAATCAAACTGATATTTTAATTTAAGAGATTTTTAAAATCAAATATTTGATTAAATATGATTATTATATATATATATATTTTTTGGTTCAGTTTGTTTATGTAGGTTTTCTAAGTATTAGAATGGTTTAAAATAGTTTTTCAAGTTAAACAGGTTTATCAATTTAATTTTTTTAAAAATAAAAATAAAAAAAATAAAAAAAATATTGAAAAAGAAAAGATCGGAAATGAAAAAAAATGAAAATAATAAATTTACATCATATACTAAGAGATAGCAGGAATACAGAACGTATGGATATGTCCTTGTATATATAAATATATAAAATAATATTTTAGCCTATCACATTAGCCGGTAAAATCGAATCGATATTTTAATCTTTTTATTTTATTAAATGGAATCGAATTAGCTAAATTATAAAATTATTATATTTGGTATGGTTCGGATCCTCGGTGGTTTAGACGGTCTAATCGGAAATTCTTTTACACCCCTCGGCACGTACGGGCATGGGGGAACGCAAGACCGGGGATAGCAAAGCTGAGCCCACCCAGAGTTCATGGACTCGCGGTTGCTATCCCGGGCCCCAGAACCTGGTTTTAGCCCACCCAGATTAGTTTACCATGGTTCAGGCCCAATCCGATCCTCCTTGACTTGTCGAGAGACGTCCGTAGGCCGAGGGTCGACGTTCATTTCTGCGATCTGTGGAGTGGTGCAGAAGGAAAGGTATCCGGAGTGGCAAGGAGAACGAAGGGTAGAAACGCAGGCTAGAGAAAAGAAGAAAAGAGGGGCAAGGGGATGGACGTGGTGAAGGCGCAGCAGATATCGGGTCGGGCGATCGAGAAGGTGATCGTGCACCCTCTCGTCCTGCTGAGCATCGTCGACAACTACAACCGGGTGGCCCGCGACTCCCGGAAGCGCGTCATCGGCGTCCTTCTCGGCTCCTCTTTCCGCGGCACCGTCGACGTCACCAACAGCTACGCTGGTATTCTTCTCATATTTTTCTTCTTATTAACCATGCTTTATTGTTATTAGTTTAAAATAATTTACCCACCGGCCCTTTTCCCCAGTTTCATCTAAGAAGACTAGGTTTAGGGTTCGGCTATGAAAAAATTTCGATTTTTATGATCTAAATTAAATTTTCCTTTCGTGATTTCAAAGAAAATATGAGTTTTGTGGCCAGGGCTTTGATTTAGGGCTTCTTTTGTGTTCCTTTTATCAATCGCCTCAAGTGGATCGTCCTGACTGTCCGTGCTAGATTTGCAGAATCTCGATGAAGTTTAGGTTATTCTTCTGCTCTAACAGTTGGTTCTGACGTTTTAGAAATTTTTGGTCTATCACCTAATGATTTTTCCTTGAGTTCTTAGATTTTACCAGATTAACTTCTACTCACGGTCAATCGTTTGAAAATTTCGTTGGCGATGTTTCATGGTCTCGGGTCTCTCGCCTTAACTGGCTCATGCGTGACTGTTTCTTGCACCATATGGGATGAAAGCTTGATTATGAGTGTAATTTGTGAGAAAAAATGATGAAAATTTTCCACATCTGCATTGCAAGGACTCGGTGGATTTGGAATATGAGCTGTTTGCTGTTTTGTGGCTTAAGATTTTGGAAATTTAAGCACCCCTTAGGTGGATTATAATGTGGGAGGGGAGGATGGATGGAAGAGAGTATCTATTCATTATAGAATATGTGATATGGAAAGTGAGATTTAAACATGTTTGGATTTCACTACGCGGACATCATGTACTTTCCCTCCTCCTTGTTTGGATTTTACCTTACGGACATCATGTACTCTCCTTCCATCTTGTTTGGATTTCACACACTTTCAATTGAATAAAATTCATTCAGAATGGTCTTCCTTAACTAATGATTTTATTAGAATGTGTTTCTTATAGGGAAAATCCAGATGGATTTTCTGTGCAAGCGAGGAGACAAGTTTGCTTTTCTTTTTTATAGCATAGATACATATGTGCAACCCAATTTTGGCTGATGTGTATTTTGCGAAAAGGCAATGTTGGATTTTTTAAAAATTTTATTTGGAATATATTAGATCTGGCAATTATATTGGATATTTTGATCAATTTATTGATAGTCAAACATATTCAACATTGCAAATGCAGTCTTCGAGTCAGTTGATGATCATATAATATTTAAGCTGGTCAAGTGACTGTAAAATCATCTAATGTGCTTGAATGGATAAGCAGATCGAACTGAACTTCTTGAAACTTAAGGTGCTATTACTTAAAGCAATTAACTACAGCGCAGCGATTCATGTGTTTAGGAAACTATTATTATGGCATACGTCAACTGTCAATTTTGATATAGGGCTTGTGTGCTATATGCATGACTTTGCTGATGCTCCTTCCACTTTGCCAGTTTTTGTAATTCTTCTTTTGTCTATATTTTTAACTTTCTTATCGGATCAGATATTTTATGATACTCCTGTTTTTCTTCTAATGCTCATTTATTTTGTTCAAGAAGTTATGCTGTCATTTAACTGCTGAATATCCAATCTTTCAAGCAATTGTTTATACTGAAGTTCTTGTAGGATGAGTAAAATTTTGTGTTCTTAATTCTTCACTGTATTATTTATTTGTATTTGTTTTTTGTCAGGCAAAAGGTTCCATGCACATTTATTGTCAAACCTTTTTCTTTTAAAAAAAAAAATCAGTTCCTGTCCTGTTAAAGGCTTTAAGCTGAACAGTTCACTTATACCTCATTGCTGATTTTGCAGTGCCTTTTGAAGAAGATGAGAAAGACCCAAGCATCTGGTTTCTTGACCATAATTACCATGAATCAATGTTTGCAATGTTCAAAAGGATTAATGGTGCCCCCCTGTATTCCACATTCTGTGATTGATCTTTATAAAATTTCTTTACGTTATGCTTAAATCCAAACTTACCTTTCTTTCAGCAAGGGAGCATGTTGTTGGTTGGTACAGTACAGGTCCAAAACTACGGGAAAATGATCTAGATATTCATGCATTGTTCAACGAGTAAGATCATCAAACCTTTTTTGGATCCTTTTTTATCTTTTTGACTTAGATATTCATGCATTGTCCAGCGGGTAAGATTATAGAACCTGTTTTATCTTTTGACTTTTGATTTTTTTTTTTTTTTTTTAGAATTGTATAATGTTTTAACTGTGAGACTTTCTAGATTCCTTGTCAGATATCCTGATGTTTTCCCCTTCCTGCTTAGAAATGAAATGGTGTTCCTCCATTTATAATTAAAACTATATAATTACTAATTTCCAGTGTCGACTAATAGTTTGGTTGGAGGATGATGATACTAAGTTTTCTAATTTGTCACCTTGGTCTAACCTTCAAAATATTATGCAAAATGTGAGCTAATTTAGTTATCTTCTTTCAATTTTAATGTTGTCATGCTCTCTGCCTTCCCTGTTAAGATTGGTACCTCATAACTAATATCAGGTGCAGTTCTTCCCCTGCACTGGACTGAGCCATGGTTTATCATATTCCTGATATGATCAATGCATTCATAAAATCTTTGTAAAGATCATTGAACAGGGATTTAGTAGCATACCAACTAGCATTTGCAGTTTCATCTTTGCTTTATTTGCTCATCCATTCATCCATTATTTGTTACAATGCTTATTAAGATTACTGAACCTTGCACAATTTTCTCTACCATCTTTACATGTTTTTCTTTTAGTCAACCCCAAATGAATGGTTTAAAGGGATCTTATCATGTAACTGACCTGTGTGGTTGAGTTTCAACTTTTGCTTCTGGTTTTCCAGTTATGTCCCCAATCCGGTATTGGTGATTATTGATGTCCAACCTAAAGAGCTGGGAATACCTACCAAGGCATACTATGCTGTTGAAGAGGTGAAAGAGGTAAGCAAACCCAGTGTGGTGGAATTTTTCAGGATGTAGGCTTCACTGTATGCTGCATAGTGGTGTGTAGATAACCTTGTTATAATTTTTAAATTGTTTGCAGAATGCCACTCAGAAAAGTCAGAAGGTGTTTGTGCACGTGCCTTCAGAAATTGCTGCTCATGAAGTTGAGGAAATTGGTAAGCCTATGCTATTTTTTTTGAACAGAAACTGTAGCAACCACCTTCCAAATGTTTCAAATATTGTCTTGTCTGGACAGCTACTGGAGAAAATCTGAATGTCTGCCTTTCTATTTGTGCATGGAAAGAAACCCTTTATGCTAAATTATCTTCTTTGCATAACCCTGACTTCACCTTCGATGCATGTGATGATTGACATATGACGTTTGCTTTGTAACTGAATGTATTTATAGGAGTTGAACACTTACTGAGGGATGTGAAGGATACAACCATCAGCACTCTTGCAACAGAGGTAATTTTCTTTATAGAAATGCCTTTGTTCAAGGGGTTCCAGTTTAAATGTTTTGAAATGCATTTTTATACAGTTAGTTTAACCTTCAATGCTGTTATATTTGATTCAGGTTACTGGCAAACTTGCAGCCTTGAAGGGGCTGGATGCAAGACTCCGTGAGATTCGTGGTTATCTGGATCTTGTAATTGATGGAAAACTTCCACTAAATCATGAAATTTTGTACCATTTGCAGGTACGGCTTTCCTTGGCATCTCTCTGCCATCCTCCTGTTGAGTTCCATTTATCATAGTGCATACGTTTATACGTATAATTGTCTTTCCCATACCATATACAAAGTAGGTGATTATTTTTTGATATGGAAAAGGATAATCTCTTCACGTGCTTCTTCCATTATCACCTTGTTGTGTTAATACTGAAGCTCCAGCATTACCCAGGCATGTTGCTATATCACTTACAGTTCAGCTGGTACCTTGATATGTTCAAAATAATATTTGTATTGTCAGTTTTTTATGAGAATATTTACTGTTTAATTTTTGTGAACGTATTTGCTATGTTCTTTAGATTATTTATAAGAAAGTCTGTTTGAAGCATATGTACGACAGCTGTAGTATGGACTTGTGATCTTCCATTGTATTGTTTATACAGATACGAGTACATATACCATATCATAACAAAAAACTACCTGTTTAAATGTCGTGCAAATTTTTTGTTTCTCCCTTCTACTTTTGTGTTCATTCCTTTATGCAGTCAAGCTGAGAATCCATCCTACAACTGATGATTGCAAATTGAAACACTATGCAGCTTATAATGCTTAGCCATAGATCAATTTCCTTCCCCTCTCCAGAAAAAGGGATTTCTTGGAACTGTTCTTTCTTATTTACATCTTTTTGGTTCATACAAAAGTATTTCTACTTGCAGGATGTATTCAATCTACTTCCAAACCTTAATGTGAATGAATTAATCAAGGCTTTTGCAGGTATTGCTACTTTGCTATGGACAAATAAGTGGTTGACTTTATCTCAATAATTACTATGTACATTTTCTTTCTTGTATCGGACCGTACTGCTTGGCATGCAGCATACCATACCGGTAGGTACCAATACTGTTCTGGTACAAGGTGTACTGTTTGGATAGCAGTATGGAGTCTGGTATCAAGATTGCAAATGTTGATTACATCCCTCTCACGATAATTATATGATCGGATCTATTCTAATCCTTTTGCAGTAAAAACAAATGATATGATGCTGGTCATATACCTTTCTTCCCTCATCCGGAGTGTCATCGCACTTCACAACTTGATAAACAACAAAGTAATTCGTTCTCCCCCTTTTTTATTTTATGGAGCATGCAGTGCAGTTTTCAGTCGATAACTGCCTTTGATTTGGTTAATACGATAAATGCAGAATGTTATATTTGTGAACAACCACCACCCCCCTCCTCTCTCTCTCTGTTGCGTGCATGCATATTCACGATCTTTTGTTTTTCGTCATCTAATATGGCTATGATATATAACATATTTATCTTGGATGGAACCTAGGATTTTTTTAAAAACTACTTGTGAAATAAATATCTAAGGGTGGCTATATGTATGCTACCAGATGCTGAACAAGGAACATGAGAAAGCCGAAGACTCCAAGCCTACTGTTGTACCAAGTGCTGCAGGAAGCTAGAAATCATCCATTGGTGCCATGCTGTGGATGCGTTGAGATGGTCTTTAGGGTCATGCTCGTAGCTTTATATTTCGTGTACTGTTGCGCAGAGATGGTGTAACGTTTAACGTCGCTATTGGTTTCATTTGTTTTGGTACCAGACAGAGAGATTTTATTTTTTGATAAGGTCTTAATTTTTAGTGTTTGATTAGACGGTTGCAGAAACTGAGGTGTGTATGTCTGCTACGGTGATACGTGTTGTGTCGAGTTCCAAACGAGATGGCCGCACATCTATCTGATGTGTTATTTTTGGCTGGGAGGGAATATTTATTTGAGTACCGATTGAAACTTCCAATCCGATGATTGGTAGGCGGCCGCATGAAGTGTTACCGTTTGCGGCAGATCTATGATCTGCGGTACGCACGAATAAAATGAACTTTATAATGCGCCAAAAGCCTAAACTTTGTAGGCATGTACGTGGTCTATGGAGCTTCTCTCGATTAGTGCAATTTCCTTTTTTCAAAACATAAATAACTCCCAAAAATTAAAAAAAGGAGCCACTTGCCAAAGTGGAGTGATGCTGGACTCCGGCTTCCAGGTGCTACAAAGATGAATCACGGGCCTTGTCCCGTGATGTGTGATGTCTATTGGGGACGGCATATCCAGATGTCAGATGATGCAGCATCTCTGTGAACTGTGGACGTCAGTGATGTGAGCTTCTTTCGACTGCCTCTTGTCGTGGAGTTCCATCATCGGATGGTGGTCGGTTTCACCCCTACAATAATGCAGAGAAACCGGCAAGCAGGCGTCGGATGGAGACATCGTTCTCTGGATGTTGAAGGTTGGCACCCAGGCTGGAGCCACTGCTCGTTCTTTGGCTCTTAGGGGTCGAACGAAATCAAGGGATTTTAACCGCAGCTTTCTTTCATCCGGAATTTATTTATGAGAACGGGGAGCAGGTGGTTTTCCTTGATTAGTATCTTTGGCGTTGTCAGAGAATATTCATCACATCAGAATGAAGCCGTGCAATCTAACCCGGCATTATTTTTATTTTTCTTTTATTTTCAAAAAAGAAAAATGAACTAGTCTAAGAGAATATATACGATGAAATCTTTTTATTTTTTTCCCAATTATTTGGAAAATCTTTAGAGCTTTTTTAAAGAAATGTCCAGAACCCTGGACTGCCTGAAGGGACTTTAATATTATCTAAACATGGAAACATCAATCAATTAGCCATAATTACTTATTTGCAGGATAAATACTTCATGAGACACATACGGCTCCAGGTGGATGTTCCATGGACTATATATCTTATCCTCAAATTGCCAGTGCTTTGTTTTCAAGCGGGACTAGAATCATGTCCGGTTTATGCACAGGAAAGCGAGGGATCAGAAATGAGTATACCCTCCGCTTAGTGGCAAGCAGCTCCGTGCCTTATATAGCTGTCCTGCTATTTTCGGAGTTTTAACTCAAAAGACAGGAGCAAAATTAACGAGATTAGAAGTTCAAAAAAAAAAAAAAAAAAAAAAAACAATGGCAGTTTCTGCTTAGCGAAATTCGGGCGGTTCTCCTTCACTCCCTATACTAAAAGGAAAGGAATTTCAAAAAAAAAAAAAAAAAAAAAAAAAGAAAGGGAAAAAAGTAGTGCTTCAGAATGTAAACCAATTCCAGAGGAAACATGGTGCAAGATAAAAAGGCAAGCAGACTGTAATTTTTTATGTGAATTCATCGACAACAGTACTACTGTTTAAGAAGCAGCATAGACATGCTTTAAGTGCAAAATTTAGCAAGACCTCCTTGATGTGGAGTTGATGAATTTAATGCAGTCTTCGATGGCCTCGCTATGGTGAGAGTCTCTTGGAGGAGCAAAACCTTGCGGAATAACGGTCAGAGAAGCTTTAGTGGAAGGTTCCTTTCTGGAGATAAAATGAAGGGCCTTCACCATCTTGGCTCCAACATGCCGGAAGAATCTTGCAGCTGAGAAACGTGCATTATCGAGTAGCCGGGAAGTGAAGCCTCCGGGTGTCTGGTTGTTCTGTTTTCCGGAAGCTCTTGGATGAGTTTTTGATGTGAGAGAGGATGTAGGCCTCTCATAAATATCAGGGCTGAAGCCGGCATGCTTGCTACCTGTTCTCAGCATCTTAATTAGGTCGACGCAGATGACTTGATTGTTTAATTCACACCGGGAAGGAATGAAGTGGGAGGAATTTATAGAGCAGTCCGGAGAAGTGCCAAGAAAATAAAGATGGAGGAGGACAAAAGATAAAGCAGGGGGAAGAGAGAGAAAAGGTGGCCTTGTTGATTCTTCCGAGCGTGGTTTGTGATAGGAGAGTGATGCTCATTTAGATGAGATGCGCTGTGGTTGTGGACTTGACATGCAGGCGTTTTCTTTCTTTCGAAATGAGGGGGACGTAATGGAGTCAGCTTTAATGGAAAGAATAAGAACGGGTGGAACATTTTTGACTCGACTAACATATAATGCTTGGAATATTGCGGTGTGGGTTGGCCGAAGAATCTCCAGCATGAGAGCAAGTGATGAAGAATTTCGTAAGGTTTGAAACAACGAAAGGGACTAATGACAACGGGGAGAGCACAAGGGTGAAGACACGAGATCAAAAAAAGCTCGCAGCAGCGTTACTTTTGATGCGTTGCTGTACCTCCCCTGTTGCAACTTTAGGGCCTCCTAGGTGGAATCCATTTCTCTACAGCGGAGTGGTGAAATGGACAGAGCCAGGGAGTTGGGCGCTTTGGGTCCCATCTGTATGTCCCTAGATTCTTGAAGCACTTCTGCATGCTTCTGAACTATTTGTTATCGGACCGTTCGGTGGGTCTCGTCAAAGTTTTCTGACATCTCTCATTTTGTGTTGGTCTTCGTGTTTGACTACACTATCGAACTCATTCGAGCTAGCTTTAAGGTTTAAACAATCCACGTATGCTGCAATATAACAAGAAAAGTTTCGATCAACGAAATGAAAGCTCCCGAACATTTGCCAATTAATTAGCTACATAACCCTACCGTTCTTTCTTGAGCTGCAACACTAGTAGCTACAGTGAAAGGAGGGACAATTGTTTGAAGTTGAGCAGACGGAACTTCATTAGGTCCGAGAAAGATTGGGGCACCGATGCTTGGAATCTGGGGTGCCAAGGAACTGGGCTTGACTGGGGTGGCCTCCTCCATTGGTCGTGGTGCTTGGGCACCAATTAATCCTCATGTGGGCTTGAGTGTGGACTAGGGGTGTGAGCTTGGAAGGCGCCAATGCTGATGGACTTGGGGGGCCAGGCGCAGGAGCTGGGGTGGCTGGAGTAGGGATATGGTGACTCTCCTCTTGAACTGATCTTGAATGAACAATTACAGAACTGGACTGAAATAACTAGACTCAACTCAATTGACTCAATGAACTCAATTGGACTCAATTGACTCACTTTATTACAGGACTCAGGACTCGAGCGAGCAAATGGACTCACTGGCCTCACTTGACCTAATGGACTTGATACAAAAAAATTAACTGACTACCCAATACATGAATCAGAGATCTTTATGGAACCCTGAAATCCTTGTCTGATCCTGATGTCCCCATCAATTCTCCCGGGGTGGGAGGAATTCGATCTTGTCGAGCAAGGGTCAATCTGGTTCTGGTACTGCTCTAACGGGTCTGGGTTGAGATGTTGTGGATCATCTCCAGTGATCCACGAGTTCTCAGATTTTGGTCAACCTTGCCAATGAACCAAGTAACATGGTAACATTTGATCCGGGTACTAATAACTTGGTCGTCCATGATACGCTCAATCTTTTTCTTTCCTAGGCTAATTCAGTGCACACTCAGGGATCTCAGGGATGGGTTCGCTCTCAAAGAAAGGGTTAGGTCCAAAGACTTACTAGGTATCATTGTTGGCTCCCTATACTCAACTAAGTCTTAGATATTCAAGGTTGAGCTAATGCCAAATTCGGTGGTAACTTGAGTATTAGGTCCAACTTTTTTTATCACTTTGAAGGATCCAGCTCCACGGATATGTAGCCTAATCACTACAAAATCTTCCTAGCAAACTCTTTGATTCCTTTCAGGGATTAACCATATTTTTATAAATATCATTGCTCATATTAATCTTATGGCTAATTTTCTTATGCAAATCTCTAATCATGCAGTGCAAATGACACATAACAACACTTAATGGACTATAGGGTCGACTAAACTGGGTGTCTGACCCTTGGTTAGTGGACGACATGCAGATGAAAACTTGGCATGAACTCCTAATAGATGCCATAGGGTCTTCCAGAAGTAGGATGCAAACCTAACATGCTCAATGGACTGATGCAACATGCTAACCTCTACAAAATGTAAAACCTCTACAAAATGTAATCTGATAATTCTAGAAACTTCAGAAGCCTCAGGAAAAGGTAGGAAATGAGAAAAGGATTCATCGACTAGTTCGGGCTTCATGGGGATGACCTTAGGGTGTGGGCATTGATCTATAGGAAAGAAATGGTCTACTGTATGAAAGGATAAGTCGATAATTTCAGGAAAGAGATCTTCAATTGGGACCAAAGGGATGAATTCTTCCTGAGGGTGCTGAATTAAAGAGATCATGTCCTCAATAAATTTCTCTGGTTCATAAATTTCAGGACTGGGCTCTATAATTAGGTTCTCTTCTAGTGTCTCCTCAGGTAAAGCTTGAGTAGCAATGTCATGGTTCTCTTCCTCTAACTGTTCTTCCAACATAGTTTCAATTGGAGTTTCTTCCTGATAAACTAATTCTGGGTCAGCAACATATACCTCCTCTTTAATATCATCCTTAAGAACAAATGGCATAGTAAGGGTGGGTCGGCTAAGGGAAACTTGACTAGTACTTGGTTGATAGCTAGGGATACTAATCCTATCGGGTTCGGGTCAACTAAAAGGAACCTGGCTAGTACTTGGCTGATAGCTAGGGGTACTAATCCTATGGGGTTCGGGTCGATTAAGGAGAACTTGACTAGTACCTGGCTGATATCTAGGGATGCTAATCCTATTGGGCTCATGTCGATGGGCCATGGGTTCCTTCTGCTCATAGGGCATGGATTCAAATTGATGGGTTATGGGTCTACTAGGCTCATAGGACATGGTAGGGATCGATGGGCTATGGGTCCACTGGGCTCATAGGACATGGGTAGGGATTGATGGGCTATGGGTCCACTGGGCTCATAGGACATGGATAGGAATCGATGGGCTATGGGTCCATTGGGCTCATAGAACATGGGTAGGGATTGATGGGCTATGGGTCCACTGGGTGCATAGGACAAGGATAGGTGCCTTTCCCTAAGTTTGCTCTTCATGGCTCTCCAGGTAGTTATGGGCTGGTCTCCTCTTCATTTAGTCAGACTTTCAACATCCCCCTAGTATAGTCTAGCTTGGTGAACTAACTTGAGTTTAGCAAACTTAAATTTCCTTTCTTCAGTCATTATATCCCTCTCAAAATACTGATCCATACCTCTTTCCCAATCAACGTAATCCTCAAGATCAAGATCGCCACCAAAAGTAGGTGCTTCTAACCTAATGTTCCTAATGTCTCTCTCATCTTGGTCCATGAAATCATAATTAGGTCTCCTATGATTAGACTCCCAGATTGGGTCATGGTGTGGGGCTTTCCTAGGGTTGGGAAGTGTGGGAAGAGGTGACTCAAGTTCAGGTTTATTATGGGTCTTTCTGGTCCTTTCTAGGTTTCCTAATCGTCCCTCCAATCGATTAAACCTATGGTTCATTTGGGCACATTGTTCATTGAAGGTCCTTAGTAAGGTTTCTATAGTGAACTCCATGATCATACTGGGTTGGGTTTGAGACTACTGGTATTGGGCTCTGGGCTCCAAGGTTAGGCTGGGTTAGGGTTGAGACTGAAGGTATGGGGCTCCTAACCTAGTGGTCATGCAATCAAGCACACAAAGCATTCTAGGGCTTTCTAGACCTAGCAGCTTGAGCAGAATGAGTCAACTCAACTTACAACCAATTAAACAATTACCCTGTCTACTGGCCAGGTAAGAGGTGGGCATGTGGGAGGCTTCCTTTGCTCTCGCAGGATCCTAATTAAGTAACCACAGCACCGCTTAGGGTGTTTGCCTCTGGACCTCTTTCTTAGATACCAGCTACAAGAAATAAGTAAAGGATTGGGTGCACTAGTTTTCTCACAAAACCATGAACAGGACCTATTGGTGTCCCTAACTCAATTAGGTTGCTACTTGATTTTAATTAAAGCTTGAGTTTGAATGCATGATGGTTGTTTTGGGCCAAGGAAAACTAATGATATCCTTCCCTCATCTGAGATAGTAAAATTGTCCTTAAGTTGGTTTATGGATGCATGCACACATATGAAAGATGCAACATGAAATTAAATCAAAAAATTACATAAAATAATTTTTTTTCTTTTTTTTTTTTTGTGGTAAATAGCAGATCTAATGAAGGTTAACAGCAGCTAATTAAGTGCAAGAAAAATTAGGGTTTGAAGGGTTTTTATGCAATCAAATTTCAGCTCTAAACTAGGTGTGCAGAAATTTCAGTAAGCAAGTTTTTGTATTAGGGTTTTCTTATGTAGATTTTTTTTTTTTTTGCAGATGGCAGAGGTAATTAAGGACTAATAGCGTCTAATTAATTGCAAAAGAAATATTAAGTTTTGAGGGGTTTAAATGTAAGCAAAGTTCAGCCCTAATCTAGTGTGCAGAATTTCAGTAATGTGGCCATTAGGTTCTCATGCAGATTTCATTTTGTTTTCAGATCTGAAAAATTAAAATAAAATTGCAAAAATAAAGAACACTAACTATTTGATTAATGGGTGCAATAATTGATGAAAAACAAATAGTTTTCAGTGGAAAACATGCCCTAGGTTTAGACTACAGGTGTGAAGAAAATTTCTGCATGCAGTTTTTTTTTGTTAGAGTTCTTTCTAATACAGATTTTTCCTCTGTTTTCAGATCCGAAAATTACAGAAAAATTGCAGAAATAAAAAGGACTAATTATGTGAATGATTGATGCAAAGGATGGTGAAAAATAGATTTGTTTTGATGGAAAAACAGTCCTATGTTTAGACTAGTATGCAGAATTCAGCATGCAGAATTTTTTTTTGTTTTGTGTTTCTATGCATGAACATGCCCCATCCTATGCTTTGATACCAAAAATTGATGAGGGACAAAAAGCATGCAAGGGATGTAGGATGAACATGAAAAAATTAGATTATATGAGAGCAATTTTTCTGAAATTTTAATGATTTTGTTCCCGAAAAGAGACTAAGAACAACTAGGGTTTTAATGCAAAGACTAGGTTCTACCCGCATAGCAAGATTCTAACAAAGTAAAAAAGAAAATCAGGATCCTAGGGTTAAGAAATACCTATTAGGAACATGTTCAACTTCAAGAACTCAGACAAAAAGAGAAGGGAAGGGTCAGAATTACCTAGCAATGATTCTCCTTGCATCGTAGAAGGGATCTCACATCTCGGATCGGTGCCTGGATGATGAAGCAGCTTTCTCGTGGATCCGCCAGCTTTTTATCAGCTGGTTTCGGGGATAAAAAAAATCTCATCTAGAGGGTGTGGTATTGGAGGGATCCTACAAACAATTATTGTTAGGGATTTTGAAGTTAAAAAAATATGAAATTGGAAATTGGTGGAGAAGAGAAGACAGGAGGGGGTAGAAGAGGGATGGCAACCTATTTTGATGGAGGACGCCTGGAGCTTGGATTTGGCGGCCTGGAGGGGAGGATGCCTAGCAGGAGGAGGATGATGGATGGGCGTCCAAGGGTCTTGGGCTGATGGGTGTTGGCAGCCAAGGATGGATTGAAGAAGGGGGTGGCCAAGGGGAAGATGGAATATGATGGGCGTCCTAGGGCTTGGATATGATTGGGGTGGCTAGGGTTAGGTTTGGGTTGCACCTCACGTGCCCTCCCTACGAAGTGAATATGGGCCTCACACCCTCTTTCTCACGGAGTGTCAATCGCAGAATTGCATGGAAAATAAAAGAGAAGAACACTCAATTTTATTCAACCATAACATGATTACAAGAGGGAGGAAGGGTGGGATATTTATAGATTCACCCAGGTCCCTGGACTCTCTGACAGACCATAATTACAAAACTTGAGGGCCAAGAAACTCAATTGCCTGTTGGACTTGGACAGTTGACTCCTCTTGGGCTCGGGCCGGGCAGCAATTCATCACTGGACTGGGAGGGGTGCCATCCTTGTTGGGCTGGGAAGGGGCGCCATCCTTGTTGGACCTGGACTGGGGCGCCAACCATTAATGGGCTTTGGGAGGGGCGCCAACTTCAAGTAGGCTTGGGCTTGGTGCCAATTCATGTGGACCTGGATTGGGGCTCCAATGCTTGGGAGTTGGGGCACCAAGGGCCTGGGCTTGACTGGGGTGGCCTCCTCCATAGGTCTGGGAGCTTGGATGCCAATCCTCGTGTGGGCTTGAGTATGGACTAGGGGTGTGAGCTTGGGAGGCGCCAATGCTGATGGACTTGGGGGGGGGGGGGGCAGGCACAGGGCTGGGGTGGCTGGAGTAGGGGTTTGGTGACTCTCCTCTTGAGCTGGTCTTGAATAAAAAATTATAGGACTAGACTGAAACAGCTGGACTCAACTAAACTGACTTAGTGAACTCAATTGGACTCAATTAACTCACTTTATTACAAGACTCAGTCTTTATTTCAGGACTCAGGACTCGAGTGAGCAAATGGACTAACTAGACTCACTTGACCTAATGGACTTTGTTGCCACCTAGATCGCCGTGGCCTGCAGCTTCTTACGTGGCCCGGGTGAGTGGACTCCCTGCCAGCATCACCGGGCTTGTCAATCGGAGATGATCAAGGGGAACATAGTCATAGTCGTAGGGATGAAGGGGCTTGATACTGTATTGTGGTCTTCCTGTGGGCCTCTCCGGTGGAAGAAATCTTCTCTGTATCGTCCCTTTATCAGGCAAACCTGCAAAACAGGGAAGACCTGCACCGAGGATTCTGGCAGAGGCACTCCGATGATCAAGTCAGTGGGACGATCGAAGGAAAATAAGAGACCTCTGAGACGGAGAGCTTGGGGGACTCTCTGCTGCCAGAGGGTGATAATGAAGGGAGTGTGTTTTTTCTTACCTCACCTTACCTCTCCATGCTGGTCTTTATGCAGACGAATGGTTCCTGTTACTTTTGGGGA
The DNA here is from genome assembly GCA_021397845.1 of Areca catechu. NCBI lineage: Eukaryota > Viridiplantae > Streptophyta > Magnoliopsida > Arecales > Arecaceae > Areca > Areca catechu. The sequence continues at coordinate 188,729,922 of CM038050.1, read as the reverse complement.
GGCGTGCCGGTCTTGACATAGACTTGTCAGGCTAGGGTGGCCTGTGAGGCCATGATGGACTGGTGAACCTTCTTCTTCTAGGTGGTTCAGGAAGTTGATGCAGGGGTACAGTACCTTGGGCATGGCACTATTCACTAGTTAGCGTAAACAATAGCTTAGAAAACTTAAATGCAAACCTTCCTTGCAGGTGGCGTATCAGGCGGCGTGCCATAGGACGCACGTGGAGGGGGATCCTTGGAAAGGGCGTCGGGACCATATGGATGGGTCCCTCGGGAAATGCACCGGGCCCACATGAATGAGACCGAACTACGCGATGCACCCAGTGACTGAGCTGGGCTGAGATGCCGAAGTGCCGAGCCGACTGGGATGCTACTCCAAGCTGTCATGCAGGCACGTGGATCGAGAGAAGGCCCGTGGGGGCCTCCATGCATGCTGATCGAGGCGAGGTGGAAGGCCCCATGCGTGTGGTTGTGAGCCCATACGTTGCGGACCCACACGCTGCTCCTGGTCGAAACCAGACTATGGGAGGACGGAGCTGGGCCGCAGGCGTGCAGGGGCGCGGAGCAAGTGCGGACGAAACTGGGCGCCATGCGGGCGTGCGGGCCGGACTCGGAGGAGCCGATCCTGGGCACGACGTCGCCGAGCCGGGGTCCCACCGGGCTGAGGTGTGGGTGCGCCAGGTGGGCGTGCCGCGATGCCGAGCTGGGGGAGCCGGGGTTCCGTGGTGTTGGTCTCCCGCAGGTGGACGGACGGAGCAAGGCGCGGGGGCGCACTGCCCTGGGTGTGCCGCGCCAGGCTCGAAAGTGCCGGGGGTGCTGCGCTGGGCGCGCCGGCTAGGTCGGGCGAGCAGGAGGACCCGGGGCTCGGGGGTGCGCTGCCCTGGGCATGCCACGGTGACGAGTTCGGAGGCGCCGAACCGGATGCAGGCGGATTCGTGCTGCGTTGGCGAGGTTGGGGGGAGCCGGAACTGGGCGTGGGGTCTCACCATCCTGGACGTACCGAGGTCGGCTGGACGCCGGAGGGGCCGGGGATCGGTGGCGCCGGACGGGGGCATGCAGAGCTGGGAGCTCGCGCAGCGGTGCCGAGCTTGGAGGTGCCATGGCTCGGGCGGAGCCGGAGGGGAGCACGCGGAGCTAGGAGCACGCGCCGCGGTGCCGAGCTCGAAGGCACCGGGGCTTGGGCAGAGACGGAGGGGACATGTGGGCAACTGGGTCACATGGAGCCGGAGAAGCCGGACTCGGAGACACCGGGCATGTGCCGTGCCGGGCTCGGAGGTGCCGGGACCGCGCCGCACTGGGCACGGAGGCGCCGGGCAGCGCTCGGGCGGTGCAGAGCTGGAGCTAGAGCTCGGGCGGTGCAGAGTTGGACTCGGTCGGGGTCGCGCCTCCCTTGCGCGCGAAATGAGGAGAGGCACGGAGCTGCCCTGGCACGGGCTTGGCCGGTGCAGAGCCAGGTGCCGGTTTGCCCCGGCACGAACACGCACGGGCATGACTCTGGCACAGTGATCTGGATGCATGTACCTCCCGTGCTCGCGGACCGAGGCACAGAGAGGGTGCCGAGCCGGGGTGGCTGGAGCAGACCTGGGTCTGACCGAAATGGGCTGCCAAGTTGCCGACCTGACTTGGTTGAAGTGGGCTGGTCGAGCTACCGACCTGACCTCCACAGGGACTGATCTCTTTAAGTGGACCCACCGTTGTGCCAGGGCTGAACGGGTCGGTTACTACTGTAACAGACTTAATATAAAAAAATCGACCGACTACCCAACACATGAATCAGAGATCTTTATGAAACCCAGAAATCCTTGTTTGATCATGATGTCCCCATCATCACCACTCCATGGGAATAGAAGATTTAGAAATAATAATAGAAGTTGGTCAAGAGTTATCTTGGAAAAATGAGAAGTTTGTACTTAATCAATTTACTAGAAGCTATTAATATCCCAATGACTTGTTTTATCTATTATCTAATGAAAAATCTTCTTCTTATAAAAAGGGTATGAGAATAACCTGAGTCCAAGTAAACTTGTATATGGTATTAAAGTTTTTGATAGCCTCTTAATTATTTTCTAATAAGCAATTCACGAATTATCTTTTATTCTTATTCGAGGACAAGTAAGACTCAAGTTGAGAGGTATGATAAGTACATAAATCTAGCTATATTATAGATCAAATTATCTTTATTTTTTAGAATTGATAATTTTTCTTATATTTTACAGAAAAAAGGTGACCATAATAAAGAGCTCGATCTATAGACCTAAAGGATAGAAATTGGAGTGCAAATAATGAACAATCGGAGCCCAACACCTATCTTAAAAGTGATCCAAAAAAAGTCCACATGCTACCGGTCTACCATGGACTTATAGCTTAGTCCATAAGAAGCCTTCATGCGATCCACCAATGAATCTGAAGGAAATTTGGGATCAGATTCGTCAATGAATTTGAAGGAAACTTGCATCTAGATTCATCAATAAATTAGGAAGAGAATTATGGCTAGTATCATCCAAAATTTAAATTTTTTTATTTTTTTAGTCCCATATCGAAAGAATGTAAACAATCCTTCTTCCCTGACACCTATAAAAAGACATGTATACTCCATGAAAAAGGCACTTTCCGCTTTCTTCTACCCTTCCAACATACGAGAACGAGAGGGAGCTAAGAAAAAAAGTCTCTGTCAGGTTCTAAAAAAAATTATTTTTTTTAACTCCAAGCCCTGTTAATAGCTTAGGAGTTAACTACTTTTGTAATTAAATTTTTTTAGCAATAAAATTTTATTCTTCTTGTTTCAATTATTTTCTTGTAATTTTAAATTTTAGCATTAGGATAGTTTAAATTCTTGTAATTTAATTTCTACAATTATGCTAGTTTAATTTTTGCACATCTTTAAATTCTATAATTTAAATCCTAGCGAGTAGTGTAGAATTTATTTTATATTTTTAAAGAGTTAATTTAGATCATGTCTAGCTAAGCAAATCTTTTAGGGTTGGCGATGAAGCTAGACTATGATTAGAAACTCTTTCTTAGGATCTCTTTTTGGACTTTTAATTTTTTAGAGTCCTTTTTTTTCAATTTCTTGCAAAGAGATTTGATGGACTATTATTGGATTTCAATCCCTTCATAGTTCATACTTGATTCGGTACAAGAGGGTAATAGATAGAAGGCTCAATATTTTAAACTCTTTTTTGTTCTTCCTTGTAGAAACCTTAATGGATTATTATTGATTAGAATCTTTTTATAATTTATACTTAGTTAACACAAAGAAAGAAGTTAAAAAAATATTATGAAAGAAATCATAGAAATGCTTTTTAAGTCATTGATCTAGTGGATTCAAAAGTCCTAGATCTTTAGATTATTTATCTTCATAATTTGATTAATTTTTGCTTTAAGTAGAAAGTAAAGAAACAATCTCTTTCCATCTTTGTTAACCTTGCTTAAGCAAGAATTTGATGCAGTTCAAACATCCAATTGTTCATGAAATCGACCCCGTACCTATCAGACGTGCTATACTGTGCACCGTGTGCTTGCAGTTTAAATTTGACATACATCAATTGACATCAAGCCATAAGATCCTAGCTTGTTGCTCTATATACCAAGATCCAAATCCCACACATGCCGAACACATATCCATGCACAACTCTTTAACTAATTAAATAATTAATATCTAATTAATTAACTAATTAATTAGATATTAAAAAAATAATTAATCAATATATAATTACTTAATTAAATAATTAATTTTTTTATTGTTGACCCCTGGAATGATTTTGATGATCACAAAATATTGGAGCATGTATTTGATACTAACTCTTTATAAATGTTTAAGAAGTTTTTGTAGGAATGAATTACCTTGGTTTTAAAATGGTATTCAAATTCATTTAAGAAAATTCAATTGAGTTTGTAAAGGTCCTTAGTTATGAATGTTGTAATCATGTAAAATGGGCTTAAAAGTGTAAATAATTTGACAAAGTATGTAAAGTAGCTTCTAGTTGTTTCAATGATGAAGTTTTTAGAAAACTTGAAGCAAATTTTTAAAGACTTGTAAGAGCCGACTCAAAATGGCATGGCACGGAGGAAAATTCAGAGTTTCAGAACTAAGAGCCGACTCCCAGCTCAAGAGCTGACTCTTACAGAAGTATAGTTTCTGAAGTTCTGAGAACTAGAGCCATCTCCCAGATCAAGAACAGACTTCAGGTATGCATGTTTGTCAAGACTGAAAGCTTGAAGGCAAGAGCTGACTCCTAGTCCGAGAGCCGGCTCCTACAGAACTTTATTTTTGGCATTTCTGAGATTTCGAGTCGACTCCAGGAGCTCGAGCCGGCTCGTAGAGCCGTTGTCTATACTTCAACGACTAGCTATAGAAATTAAAATTTGAATGCCAAATCACCTCCAACGACCATTTCACGATTCCCAAGGCCATACAACGACCATATTACTTGAAAAACTATAAAGGGGATCATTTTTGAAGGATTAATCAATGAATGGAGATTTATTACTGAATATTCTTGAAAGAACAAAGAGCTTCCAAGTCATTCCTTCACCTACCTCAAAGAGCATTCAAGTGAGATTCAAAGCTTCACTAACTCCACTCCATCATTGAATCCATTCATTGAAGAAGGGAAGAAGCAACTTTGAAGAGCATTGAAGTGTACTTAAAGCTTGACTTCATTTTGATCTTCATCGGCTACATCGAAACAACTTTGGTTTGTTGTAGTTGCTTATTTTACATTCTTTATCTTGGTTTGCTCTCTTAGAACAGCAAGGGGCTGTATCTAGAGAGAGAGTTGAAGGTTTTAGGTGAACCTTGTAAAATCTAAGTTTGGGTTCTTGGTTTTTCCGATTTGAAATCAAGTGTTTGGGTTTTCTTTGGTAATCCCATGTAAAACCAAAAGGAGTTTGGGTTTCTTTGGTGATCCCGGTAAAATCAAAGTGTATAGGTTTGGATTGTGAGCCTAGTAAAACAATCCGACTGTATTCCGGTTGGGAGATATAGTAGAAATCCCAAGTGATCCTTGGGTAGTGGATGTAGGAGCCGGTTGCTCCGAACCACCCTACTTCTTGGTGTTTGTGATTGTGCTTTCATTGCTTGATTGCTTTAATTTGTTTACTTCCGCTTTGCACACTTTACTTCTACACTAAAAGAATTTCAAAGTGCACATACTTGCAAAAAGTTTTTAATCCCAATTCACCCCCCTCTTGGAAAGCCACTTGGGCAACATTTATTAAATAACTTATTAATTAACTAAATAACCAACAAATTAATTAAATAAATAACTAATTAATTAACAAAGATTTAATTAAAATTAATTAATTAATTAGTTAACTATTTCATTACATAAATAACTAATTTATGATGAACTACTTAACTAAATAACTAGGTGATTATTAATTAAATATATATTAAATTTTTAGTGATGCTCTCTTACCATCATCGTCATCATCGCTAAAGCTTACCGAGCCCATAAATGATGGATCTAGCTAGACCAGCCAAAAAAAATTGGAAAAACAATCTGGTGGTAGGGAAACTAAATCACAGCCAGATGGTGACACCTGGGAAGAAGGAGACATGCCCAGGGGAGACGATGTACAATGGGGTCTCAACAGGGGCAACGTGTAGGGGAGGATGCACGGTGGCCTGCGGAGCACCAAGGGGGATCGATGGTGGCGCATAGTGGGGATGCAGGGTATTTGGTAGAGCATAGGGGGAAGCATGGCGATCGAAGCTTGCAGGAGGGGGGCGGGCGATGGTCGGTGGCATTGGGGGGTGTGTGGGAGTTCGATGGCACTGGGAGGGAGGGAGGCGTGGGAGTTCGGTGGCAAGCAACGAGGATCGAGAAGACGATAGTCGACGGCAACCCAGGGGCCGTGGGATTTTGGTGGCCATAGTGGGGGAGAGATGCCTCATTGTTTGGTAGGAAGAGGCAGGGGGCTAGGAAGACAACGACCGGCGGCACCTTAGGGGGGAATGAGATTTTGGTAGCACCCGGGTGGAGGGAGGCTGGGAGCTTGATGGGAAGCAACAGGGGGCCGGGAAGATGAAGAGGCAAAAAAAATCAAAAGCAGGAAATGAACAAATGGACACTGGAGGTGTTTTTAAAGAGAATTATTAGCGATGACATTTTGCCATCGCTAATAATTGCTTCTCATCAATAATATAAGTGATGTGGCCAGAATGTTGATGTGGCACGAGGCAGCTGACATGGAGCCCCCATCAGATGCCACGACAAGCTTCCAACATGAGCGCCTTCACCGGGTTGAGCATCCCTAAACTAACAACTCTGCCCGGCGAAGGTGAGCTCCGTCCTTCACCAGGCCCATTCTGCCAGCCCGGAACACCTAGGCCGGAGCCGAGTCCGAATGCCCGCCCAAGGCGGACCCCTCGAGATCGGGCCCCGTAGTGAGGAGTCAAGCTCAGCCTCCTCCGCCACGAGGTGCCCCTCCGAGCTCAGGTCCCCTGGGCTGGGCGGCACTCCGGCGTCGAGCTTGCCTGAAGCCGGGCCCCGTGGTCAGGAGTCGAGCTCAGCCTCCTTCGCCACGAGGCGCCCCTCTGCAGCTGAGCTCAGTCCACCTCCGTCCTGCTGAGCAGCACCGAGGCGAGTCTACCGAAGACGGGCCCTGCCCCCCCAGCTCGGCCCGAAATTCAAACCAAAGCGCCAGCCGCTAGGGGAGCCATGCCTCTCCTCCGAGGACAGTGACGGTACTCTCGAGGGCCGTGCGACAACACCAACCATGCCGCAATTAATGCCCATGGCCGTCTCTCACACCAGAAAGAAAGGAAAGCTCACATCAAGGCGCCATGCCCTCCATCGATCTGCCGTACAACCGGAGAAATGACCCTACTGGAGAGCGCGGGTCCCAAGACTGGCAGCCCGCCGATCGAGGCCCTATTAGGTTCCCAGGAGAGGGATGGGCAGAAGGAATGTCAGAGATCTACGGAGGCTTCCTTAACTGTCAAAACAAGAGAGACGTCCCATCTACGTCACGGAACCTCGCCGTACACGACAGCATGGGGAGATCCCAAAGCAAACCAAGATAGAAGATCCCGCCAGGGTAAGCAAAAGAGGTATCGGCATCTGACCCAGAACAACATCCATAGCATATTTTCTCAATTCAAGAGGGAAATCAGAGCAACACAAGGGAAAAAGGCCAGAGAGGAAGCCAAGACCACCTCGGCCAATACCACTCCCAGCTCGTCCTTATCTTTCACTCACACTGTATTCACTCCTCCTAGCGTGGAGCTCATCCAGAGGGGCTCGACTAGGAGGATCTGTTCTCCTAGATCATCACTGACTTGGCCGTCGGAGTGCCCCCGCCGGAATCCCCGGCCCGGGTCACTGATATTACTTCTTTGCAGGTCCCGAGGCCCCGGAGACGTTCCTAGGCGGGCAGATTCGCGACACCCGACCACGTAAAGAGCTGCAGGCCACGGCGATCTAGGCGGCAATAGATTGGCGCGCCAGGAAGGGGCGCAAGTACGACACTCGATCCAGTTCAAGCCCCGCTCAATCGGTTCACCGGGAGGATGGTGACCACCCGAGCCAGGGGAGCTTCTCCCAGCCGTGCGGAGGCATCCCTTTCTCATGGGAACCCGCATGATCCGGAGACGGAGCCGCCTACCCCGGTTCAACCACCCCCACTGGAAGTCCAGCTGACTGCGTTTGCTCAGCAGATGTATACTCTTACTGCAGCGATGCGCCAGCTTCTGCATCAACATCGGTCTTTGGCTACACATCTGCAGTCGGAGACCCTCGTGGCCCATGCCGCAGTACCCCGCGATAGCCTGCGTTCCTTCCATGGAGGGCCATCGCGGCCACGGGCCGCGACAAGCCCCCGGGGTACCTACCAGACTCCGTTAAAGTGATGCCGGGCTGGGTCCACTAACAGAGAAAGCTGCTCACCGCACCTTGACCGGGGGGCATCTGGATCCTGCCAGGGGAGGGGGGGCAAGGCTCCTCGTCGTGGGCACCATGCACCCGCGTCGCCTTACCCGCCCCTCTCAACGGGGGGTCTACGGATGAAGCCGTCAGGTGCATGGCGGAGAAGCACCTGGAGGAGCATGACCGCAAGCTGGCGGAGCTGTCTCACCGGTTCGCCAACTTGCCTGGCCCCACTATTGAGTCAGTGGGCTATGAAGCTCGTCCTCCTTTCTCCCGAGAGATTCAGGCGGAGCCGATTCCCCGTCGGTTCCGCATGCCGCAGGTGGACCTCTATGACGGAACCGCCGACCCCCTAGACCACCTGGAAAGCTACCGGGCCCTCATGAGGGTCCAGGGGAGCAGCTCCCTGCCTTGCCGCCACCGTCGTCGTTGCAGAGGAAGCCTTCTTCCACGGGACTCAGGGCGCGGCCAGTTGCTCCCCGGATAGAACTCCCTGCAGCTGGGACCGGCAGTATGCGAACCCCTTGGCGAAGGAGTCCGTCGCCGCTTCTCGGAAGTCCTTGAGGTATTTCGGGGTCGCCTTGAAAGCATCCACAGCATCAGCAGCTACTTTCTCTGCAGCCTCGGCCCGGCACCGGACCTCCTCGAGCTCCGCCTTCAGGTGCTCGGACAGACGGACGGCCGTCGCCAGTGCCTTCTTAGCGGTCTCGGTGGAACGATGGGAATGAGCGGCCTTCTCCTCCGCATCTGCAGCCCTCTTCTCGGCTACAACCACCTTCTTCTCAGTGGAGGTGGCCCTTTCTCTGGCTGCTTCTGACTCGGCTCGAAGCTCCTTCAGCCGGGCCCTCTTGGACTCGAGCTCACTGTCGAGCTCCTTCCTCATTCTGGCCGCATCAGCAAATTCGGTCTGGAGGCTCTTCACCTTCTGGCCAGCCTCTTGGACCTCTGCATCCTTTCGGCCTACCTCTGCCTTGAGGGACATGAGCTCAGCTCCCTGCTCTCTGTCCCTCCTCGCCCAGTTGCGACAGTAATCCCTTATAAGGATTAGCTCCCGCCCTTGCTGCAGTGGGAAGATCCAAATTAGCAACAAAGGAAGGCAAAAGGACATCAAAGTAAAGAGAAGCTACTTACAACATATAGTTGGGTGAACGATGCCGTGATGACGTCATCGAGGAGTCGCCCACTCCCCTCGCGCCTGTCGCATGACTGGACCGAGAAGTCCATCATGTGCTCCGCCAGACTCGTGTCCTTCACCAAGGACACGTCCGGGCCTAGCCGGAAGGGGACTCGGCGATAGTCCCTCTCCTGTGTTCTCTCCAATTCAACCCCTTCTACGGCGGAAGGCTCCCTCGGTGTCAACTGGGAGATTGGCACCACATCGGACCGGACTTGGGGCGCCGGCCTGACTTCTTGCGCCCCCCCATCCTCCTCCGCGCTGGTGAACTCCGGGGTGGGGGGCGCCGACCTGGCGGCAGCGGTGGCTGACCTCGCGCGGACTACCACCTCGGGCTCGGACACCGCTACCGGCTCGCGCCGCCCGGAAGGCTCAGGGATGCGCTCGGCCACCCTTTTCCGTCTGCGCTCCTGCACTGGCGCGTCCGCCCCAGCCTGCACCAGCCTCGCCCCGTCCTCAGTTCGGGCTCTCTTCGGCGCTGGCTCGGCCGCCTCAGTGGCCTGCTCCCGCTCCTCAGAGAACGAGAGCAGCTCGTCCATCGAGAACTTCATTGCTGCACCAAGACAGGAATAAGGTCAGACCCAAAAAAAAAAAAGAAAGAAAGAAGAAGGGGTGGTCAAGTCGAACTCACCCGACTCCTGCGCCGAGCTGACCCCGGCCTCGCGTAGGTTCTGCTCTAACAGCAAGACCTCGAGTGGAGGGATCTCGGCTGACTTGAGCAGGTCGTACAGGTCGAGGTCGGTAGCTTTGACAGAGGAGTACTTATTCGGAGACCGATCTGGGTCGCTCTAAACTCAGTCGATCCCTTCTACCGAGGCAAAGAAGAACCTACTCTTCCATCCTTTGATGGAAGAGGGGAGCACAAACTTGATGCCCCGAGGGCGGGAAGAGAGGGACCACCACCCATCCTCGGCAGGGTGGCGTTTCAGGGTGAAGAAGGCCCTGAACAAGGAAAAACGGGCAACAATCCCATGGAAGTGACACAGAACGATGAAACAAAAAATCGTTCTGATGGCATTGGGGACCAACTGGGCAGGAACAAGCCGGTAGTTGGCCAAGAAGGAAAAGAAGAAAGGATGTACTGGAAAGCGGAGACCCCCGGTGAAGGTCTCCTCGTAGAGGGCGATACGCCGAGGGCCACTGGAGGTAACCCGCTCCCCGAGACGAGGGATGGAGAGCCGGATGGACTCGGGGATGCCATAAACTTCCCGGATAGACACGAGGTCCTCAGGGTGATCACCGAAGTAATCCCTCCGGGACCTGTCGATCGAGAAGCCTCAGGCTCAAGAAGGGGAGCAGGAGGAAGGACTCGAAGTGCAGGAGGAGAAGACCCAGGTTTTCTAATGGTCACCAGGCCCTGGGCGGGCCTCCTACTAAGCTCATACGCCGCCTCCATCTCCTCGTCGGAGGAGGAGGGAGTCCTTGGCCGGGAGGGTCCGGCTTCGGCCTGGCAAGAGGGACAGAACTCCGGACCGAAGCGATCCATGGAAAAAAGAGAGAAGAAAAAAGAGAGAAAGGGACAGAAGAAACCCTAAGATGACCCCTAGAGGATGAGAAGAAAGGGGGGCTACCTTGCTAGAACTCTAAAGAGTCGCCGGCGGCCGGAAGGGAGAAAGAAAAGGAAGAATGCTCTTGCGGGATGCCGGGCGCGCAAAGTTTGAATGAGGGTAAGCTTCGAAAAGACTTATCCCTTATTCCTAAACTGCCTACGCCCGACCGTGCCTTTGCGACCCCCCAGAAGGTGCCCGCCGCGTGTCAACCATCCATTGGGTCCACACGCCCATCCGACCGTGGTCGCTCCGACTTTCACTCCCGCCTCGACGGCCCCCCTGCGTGGCCACGTGGCGTCCTCCCACAAGCTCGTAGGACCGCAGAGCGAGGCGCCACCGATTTTGGCCATTATTGCACCCGATTTCTTCGCCTTTCCACGTCGTCGCCATAATTATGCACTTCGCCCTAAGCGCCGTGCATCAATGGGCCTCGTGCGTGGGGGGCAAATGATGTGGCATGAGGCAGCTGACGTGGAGCCCCCATCAGATGCCACGACAAGCTTCCATCATGAGTGCCTTTGCCGGGCTGAGCTTCCCTAAAGCAACACCTCTGCCCGGCGAAGGCGAGCTCTGTCCTCCGCTAGGTCCGTTCCTGCCAGCCCAGAACACCTAGGCCGGAGTCGAGTTCAAATGCCCGCCCAAGGCGGACCCCTCGAGATCGGGCCCCATAGTGAGGAGTCGAGCTCAGCCTCCTCCGCCACGAGGCGCCCCTCCGAGCTCAGGTCCCCTGGGCTGGGCGGCACCCCAGCGCCGAGCTCGCCTGAAGCCGGGCCCCGTGGTCAGGAGTCGAGCTCAGCCTCCTTCGCCACGAGGCGCCCCTCTGCAGCTGAGCTCAGTCCACCTCCGTCCTGCTGAGCAGCACCGAGGCGAGTCTACCGAAGACGGGCCCTGCCCCCCCAGCTCGGCCCGAAATTCAAACCAAAGCGCCAGCCGCTAGGGGAGCCATGCCTCTCCTCCGAGGACAGGGACGGTACTCCCGAGGGCCGTGCGACAACACCAACCATGCCGTAATTAATGCCCACGACCGTCTCTCACTCCAGAAAGAGAGGAAAGCTCACATCAAGGTGCCATGCCCTCCACCGATCTGCCGTACAACCGAAGAAAAGACCATACCGAAGAGCGTGGGTCCCAAGACCGGCAGCCCACCGATCGAGGCCCTGTTAGGTTCCCAGGAGAGGGATGGGCAGAAGGAATGTCAGAGATCTACGGAGGCTTCCTCAACTGTCAAAACAGGAGAGACATCCCATCTACGTCACAGAACCTCACCGTACACAATAGCAGGGGGAGATCCCAAAGCAAACCAAGGTAGAAGATCCCGCCAGGGTAAGCAAAAGAGGTATCGGCATCTGACCCAGAACAACATCCATAGCATATTTTCTCAATTCATGAGGAAAAACAGAGCAACACAAGGGAAAAAGGCCAGAGAGGAGGCCAAGACCACCTCGACCAATACCACTCCCAGCTCGTCCTCATCTTTCACTCACACTGTATTCACTACTCCTAGCATGGAGCTCATCCAGAGGGGCTCGACCAGGAGGATCAGTTCCCCTGGATCGTCACTGACTTGACCGTCGGAGTGCCCCCGCCGGAATTCCCGGCCCGGGTCACTGACATTACTTCCTTGCAGGTCCCGAGGCCCTGGAGGTGTTCTCAAGCAGGCGGATTCGCGACACCCGACCACGTAAAGAGCTGCAGGCCAAGCGATCTAGGCGGCAACAATAAGTATTACTGACAATAAATTTGTTTGCTATTAAATTTATTAGTAATACCTAAATTTCATATATTTTAGTAGCGATGGCATAATGCCGTCGCTAATAATTATTTACCATTATAATAAAAATATTATCGACGGCAAACTTGTATTGCTATTAACTTTGTCGGTAATATCTAAATTTCAAATATTTTATTAGTGATGGTAAAATATCATCGTTAATAATTAAATCACCATCGGTAATAATCTTTTAATTTAAAATTAAATTTCATAAAATATAATAATTTATTTGCGATGGTATGCTTGCTAATAGTCATCATGTATCACTAATAATTTTTTATAAAATATAAAAAATCTTTAAAATTCTAAAAATTAATAGCGACATTTGTCTTGTCGCTACTGCCGTCATTAATATGATTAGCGATGGAATTTTTTACCGTTGTAATTACTGTTGATAAATCTACTTATTACCGATGGCTAGCTGGCTGTCAGTAATGTCTGTCGCTAATACTTTGATTTTTTATAGTGTGTAGCCTACTTCACTCTTTTCTGATTTGAGCATTGGAGGGTTCCTCATCGAAAATCTCGATCTAAGAATTATCTTTATAGGTCACCATTCAAGAGCCACCGGGAGCAACACTGGTTTTTTGCTAGAGTAACTAGTGAGACTCTCAAGCACCACCTAAGTTACGGTGAAAAGTAATTTGATGACAATAGGTAGATCTTCGTTTCTGAATATGGGAGACAGTTTTGCTATATGAGTTATTGGTGCTTGTGTTGAAGGCATTTTTAATCGATATACAACCTTAGTGAATTAGGCAATCTTCTTTTCTAATTATATAAAATATTTTTTTTTCTCACCATCCATTAAGGTATGACTAATAGCTGTACGTGTCTCTTCCTTTTTATACTTTAGTATCAAATAGTCTTTCTTCGTATGCTTGTACATTTCCTGCATGCCCCATATATATATATATATATATATATATATATATATATATATATATATATATATGAAGTCCTTCTAAATGTAGAGGATTGAAGTTTTGATACCAACTTAATCCAGTCGAAAAGAATGATAAATTTTCTTACTCTGCTTAACTTGAATCCTTAAAAGAAATTTAGAAAAAAAGATAGAAAATTGGTGAAAATAAGATTTAGATTTTTTTTTCTTTAATTAATTAAGACCAATGATGATTCAAAAACTGAGATGTATAAACACTATTTGTAATAGTAGCAAGGTCCACCTTGTATAATTATGGATGGATTCTTTTTCTATTTCAAATAGAACAAACTTTCTAAGAATGAACATGACTAGCAAAAATAAATATAAAAATTATATAGAATATAAATTTTAACTTCAATATCAATTCATGCTTCACCGTTCTATCTAATTCTTCTTGTATTAAAAAATATGTTCATTTAAGATTTCTCTCAAAAAGGAAATTCTTGATTTGATCGGATTATTTTGAAACACATGTCAAAATGTTGGCCCGTTAATCCCTACTGTTGCAGTAGTAATCGATTCATTCAGTCCTGATACAATGGTGGGTCCACTTGGAGATATCAGTCCCTGTAGCGGTTAGGTCAGCACCTTAGCCAATCTGGTTCGATCGTGCTTGGAGCCCAGCTCGGCCGGGCCGGCACCCCGCCCAGGTCGGCAGCTCGGCCAGTCCACTTCAACCAGGTGAAGTCGGCACCTGGGCCAGCCCCAGGTCGGCCCCAACTGCGTCCAGCTCGATGGCACATCGGTACCTCGGTCCGCGTGCACTTCCCATGCATGCACCCAGGCTCTTTCTCCTGGTTCACGCTCGTGCGCACGCTTGCGCTAGGGCATGACCCCTCTGGCTCCAGCCTGGCAGCAGATCCAGCACCAGCTCGCCTCCGCCCGCAGGCAAGGCGAAGCTCCACGTAGCTTCAGATCGGCGACACCGTGCTCCGGGTCCGACTATGCCGACACCACCTGCCCTCGCCCGGTCCGGCTCAGCCTGACTGACACCCCGGCAGCGCCCCGCGCGACTTCGCCCGGCCTTGCCCACGACGCAGCTTGCCTCCGCCCGCATCTTGGTCCGGCTCCCTTGGCTCGCGCTCCAGCAGCAGGGGAAGAGTCCATCCTCCCGACCTTGCCGACGCGTCCCGGGTCCGCTCGAGTCCAGCTCGGCGATTCCGAGCCCAGCGCGGCACGCCCAGTGCAGCGTGCTCCCACGCCCCTTCCAGTTTACCTGCGGAAGCCCAAGGCCACCGAGCCCCAGCTCCTCCGGCTCCACCTGACTGGCGCGCTCGGCGTCTCCGAGCCCGGCGCGGCACACCCGGCGTCTCCGAGCTAGGTGGCGGCACGCCTAGCGCGTCCAAGCAAGGCAGCGGCATGCCCGGCACATCCGAGCTAGGCGGCGGCATGCCCCGCTCCTCCGAGCCCAGCGCGACACCCCCGGCGTCTCCGAGCTAGGTGGCGTCGTGCCCAGGACTGGCTCCGGACCGAATGCCCGCGGCGCGCCCGGCTTCGCCCGTGCATGGCGCCCAGTTTGGCACGCCCTCGCGCGCCCAGTTCAGCACGCCCGCGTGGCACCCAGTTCCGTCCGCACCTGCTCCGCACCCCAGCACGCCCGCGGTCCAGCTCCGCCTTCCCGCGGTCTGGTTTCGACCAGGAGCAGCGCCTGGGTCCGCAGCGCGTGGGTTCGCATCCACACGCATGAGGCCTTGCACCTCGCCTCGATCAGCATTCATGGAGGCCCCCATAGGCCTTCTCTCGGTCCGCATGACCGCATGGCAATCTGGGGTAAAGTCCCAGCCAGCTCGGCACTTCGACACCGTGCGGTTCGGCCCCGTTCATGTGGGCCCGACGCGTCTCGCGAGGGGCCCATCTGCATGGGCCCGACACTCTTTCCCCTCCACGTGGGGCCTATGGCACGCCGCCTGACACACCGTCTGTAAGGAATGTTTGCATTTAAGTTTCCTAAGCTATTGTTTATACTAACTAGTGAATAGTGCCCTGCCCAAGGTACTGTACCCCTGCACCAACTTCCTGAACTACCCAGAAGAAGGAGGTTCACCAGCCCATCATAGCCTCACAGGCTACCCTAGCCTGACAAGTCTACATCAAGACCGGCATGCCTTCCCAAAAGCGACAGGAACCCTTCGTCTACGTAAAGACCAGCATGGAGGGGTAAGGGGATGTAAGAAACAACACACTCCCTTCATTATCACCCTCTGGCAGCAGAGAGTCCCCCAAGCTCTCCGTCTCAGAGGTCTCTTATTTTCCTTCGATCGTCCGACTAACTTGATTGTCGGAATGCCTCTGTCGGAATCCCCGGTGCAGGTCTTCCCTGTTTTGCAGGTCCACCCGATAGAGGGACGATGCACAGAAGATTTCTCCCACCGGAGAGGCCCACCGAAAAACCACAACACAATATCAAGCCTCTTCATCTCTACAACTACGACTATGTTCTCCTCGATCGTCTCCGATCGACGAGCCCGGTGACGCTGGCAGGGAGTCCACTCACCCGAGCCATGTAAGAAGCTGCAGGCCACGGCGATCTAGACGGCAACACCTACGAAAGCTAGCTATTTTAAAAAAAACTGATTTGAAAAAAAAGATTATCTCAATCAAATATGCATGATAACATTATGACTCTTAGAGTTCAACAATGATTCGACTTCCTGATATGCTAGATTTTATTTTTGTATCCGATCTAGATCTTATTTTTGTATCCTGTCTTCTGTTTGTAATAGTGAAAATGTTCAAATCGAATTTGAAGACCCTCTTAGATTATAGTATGGAAAGTATTGAAGATCAAGGAATCTAATTTAACCAAAAAAAGCTTTCATGCACAACGCATGCTTGCTGTGGTCAATAGATTTTGGGACCACCAACAACCTTCATGTAAGTTCTGGGATCGGTATGAACTTTTAATTATGGCTGGAAAAAATGATTATTAGAGTGGTAGTTTATTTTCTGAAAATTTGAACTTGGTACTACATTCTTGGCCTTCGACATCTTCAGGATACCAAAAAGATGTGGCACAAAAAAGACCAGTTCGGGGATTTTTGCTTGTCATCGGCTCTTGATGCATGGTATAAATACAACTAACGAAGCGTCCGTTGGCGTGGTCGACGGCTATTTCACGCGATGGCCCACCTCACCCCTTCCTCCTCCCAGGACCCAAATGCATGGTTGAATATAAATGAGATGGATCAGATCAGAATGATCTCGATTTGATCCAATTTTTTGATCAGATTTTAATATTAGATCCAAATCTAATTTACTAGAAAATTGGGTCAGGTAGGATTGGGTTCATTATTAAAATTTTCATCTTAACAGGTCATTCGGGTTGGATCGGGTCCATAAATAATTCGGTTCTAATATAAAACAATTATATCTAAATATGATCTAGATAAAATATAGATAACCATATTCCAATTATTACATAGCCAACTATTATTAACCATAAAATAGATAACAAATAATAATATTTTTAAAATAAATTAAAATATAAAAATAATTATAACTCTATTTTTATGTTAAAAATAAGTTTCATATAAATTTTAAATTATAATTTAAAAGTCCAAATAGATATGATTCTAATAGTATTAGCATATTCAAATCAAGTCGGGTTGAGTCCAAATTTAGGACCTGATTCGAATCCACGGATCCATAAAAATAGATTAAATCGAGTCTAAATGGATCAGATCATGGATCAACCCGACTTATTTGCAGTTTTAGTTGAATAAGCTACTTAATAATCAGCGGGATGGTCCGAGTCTGTTGGATTTTGGCTTTTTGGAGGAACCTATTGATCCCGAGTCTTTCGATGCCTCCATTCCTTTCCATCTATGGACTTATCAAGGCCCAATCATGCTTGGTTAGTCGACCTGCTCGGGCTTTGGGGTTCGGACACTCGGGTTATATTTTGATATGGATCTTTAGCCGAGCCCAAATCCTTGCTGACCAAGATGGGCCTAGGGTGAGTGGAGACAGGAACTAGCAAAGCGCTCGTGACAGTCTGCTAAAGTTTGGTGTACAACAAACAGGGGTTAGGTTTTCTAACAAAAATAAAAAAAAGAAAAAGAAAAAGAAAAAAAAACAGGGGTTAGGTTAAGCTCCAAGTAGAAGTGTGATATAGGACGATTGCTATATTCAATATAGTAGCAGGGCTGGAAGGATCTAAATACAAAATTTGCCACATCATATAATCAAATTATTTATCAAATTTTTGGAAGTTATAATTTTGTCACATGATTTTTTTTTTAAATGAATAATTTTTGAGTTTTACAATATAGCACTGACTTCTAAGAAATTGAAATGAGCTGAAATAATCTAACTTTCTTTTCATAAAGAAAATTTAATGGGATATATCTTCTAATCTAAAAAAAACCCAGTAAAGTAATAAAGGATGAAGGTAATATTGGAGTCAAGAACCATTTCTCATAAAATTTTAGTTTTTTTTTTACTAGTCATGTTTAATTTTAGAAAGCTAGTGCTGTTTGAATGAGAAGAAGAATTTGATTTAAATTACACAATGATATAGGCCTTATTTGTATTATAAATAAAGATTATTATCTTAGTTTTGATTTATTAATTAAATCATCAAAAATTTTGTTGATCCAAGAATTGACGTTGATGAATGTTGCTGCCAAATCACCTGCCCCTAGAGCTTCGTTAGCACCGGACGGTCTTGTCGCCTTCCCCGTTGGAATGAGGAGCTGCTTCCGAGCATCTCTCGAGCGGATATATGCAAGAACAGTCTCTCTTAATCGATGGTTACTGATGGGGACCTTCGATACTTAAGTCAGTTGAGAGATTTGGGCAACAACCAGAGATGAAGAAGAGATGGCCAGAGAATGCCAGAATGAAGGTATAGTAGGTGGTAACCAACATATTTATTAGGGGTCCCCTCTTATCAATTTATAAGGTTACGTGGAGCAACTGAATACTGTTTGGAAGGTGGCCTCCTTTGATATGTGCAACGAAATCTATTGTGATATTGGGATCTTATCTTCTGGAATCTTTTTTATTGGTATTTTTTTCTTAAGATGATAGTTTTTGTTGAAACCTTGTTTGCTACGATCTCTGCTAGAATAGCTATGATTAGTTGGCTTCTTTTACTTGTTTGGATGTCATGGACTCCAAGCATCGAGAGATGACATGCAGATGGGCTTGCAGTTGCTCGATGTCACTTGGGCTCAAGTGTCATACTTACTTGGGCAAAGTTACTCGACCAAAAGTACTCATCCATGTTGCTTGGCCAAAGTTACTTGGCCATAGTTGCTTGACCAAAATTACTTAACCACATGTGTTTGTCTATGGTTGCCCAACATTGCTGCTAGGCTTAAGTTACTCGACCACAAGTGCTTGTCTATAGTTACTTAGCAAAGGTTACTTAGCTAAAGTTACTCAGCCAAGGTTACTTTGCTAAAGTTACTCATCCATAGCTTGCCTTCAGCTTAGTTGTTGATCTGATCGATTCGTTAAGGACGGGTGGTTGAGTTATCACAACAATGCCCCCCATTCCTGAGCCCAAAAACCCTATTGATTAAGTGCTTCAACTTTTATTGTTTTTGGATGAAGGGTGTAGCATCACTTTTTCGACCTCAACTTGATTGTGGAAAGTCGGTTGTTGAGTGGAACATGACAATAAGAAATTGGTTGTTGCTTGGAAGCTGACATAGGAAGTCGATTGTTGCTTATCAACCAGTTGCTAAGTAGTTGAAAGAGAGTAAAATCCGAATAAGAGTAGGAGTGAGACCTAAATAAGAATAGGAGTAGAATCCGAATAAGAATGGGAGTGGGATCCGAATATGAATGGAAGTGAGAGCTGAATAAGAATAGGAGTGAGACCTGAATAAGAGTGGGAGTGAGACTCGAATAAGATGAAGGTATGAGAACCTAGCCATATTCTTCAACCGGTTATGAGAGGGCCAGATGGGAGTGAGACCCGAGTAAGATATAAGTGTGAGAATGTAGCCATTTTCTTCAACTGGTTATGAATCGGTCGGATGGGAGTGAGACCCAAGTAAGATGGAGGTATGAGAATGCAGCCATCTTCTTCGACCGGTTATGAGTTGGCCGGATGAAAGTGAGATCTAAGATGGAGGTTGTGAGCTAGCTATCTTCTTCGACCAGGTGTCAATCGATCAAATAGAGTGAGATGCAAGATGGAGGTTGTGAGCTAACCATCTTCTTTGGTCGGGTGTCAATCGATCTGATGGGAGTAAGACCCAAGATGAAGGTTATGAATAGCCATCTTCTTCGACCAGGTATCAATCGACCGGATGGGAGTGGAATACAAGATAGAGGTTAAGAATGCAACCATCTTGTTAGATCGGTTGTGAGTTGGTTGGATGGGAGTGAGATCTGAGATGAGAGTTTATGAGCCAGACATCTTCTTCGGCCTATAGTGAGTCAACTAAATGAGAGTGAGAGTCGAGTAAGATGGAGGTGTGAGAACACAGTCATCTTCTTCAACTAGTTGCAATTTGATCGGATGGGAGTGAGACTCGAGTAAAATGGAGGTGTAAGAATACAACCATCTTTTTCAACTGATTGTGAGTCGGCAAGATAGGAATGAGACCCGAGTAAGATGAAGGTAAGAAAGCAGTCATTTTCTTCAACCGGTTGTGAGTCGACCAGATGGGAGTGAGATCCAAGATGGAGGTTATAAAGCTACCATCTTCTTCGATTAGGTGTCAATAGGTCAGATGGGAGTAAGACCCAAGATAGAGGTTATGAGCTAGCTATCTCTTTGGCTAGGTATTAATTAATCAGTTGATAGTGAGACCAAGATGGAGGTTGTGAGCTAGTCATCCTCTTTGATCAGGTATCAATTGACCGGATGGGCTTGAGGAGCATGTTGCATTAGTGGACCCTATCGACTTGGATGTACAGGTGGGCCCTGTAGATAACGATGCACAGGTGGGCCCCAATGTTGGGATCTTAACTCTCCATGAGATAAATAGAGAGCAACCGACTTCTTGAAGAAATACAAAAAAAATAATTGGCACAAACTACTTCTTGGAATCAAGAAACAAGAACCATGCACAGAATAGAGAAGAAAAATAAATATTAGGAGAAAATAAGATATCGTCCTTTATTACTTGAAGAAGAAGCCCTAGCCTCTGTTATAGACTCTGGAAACCGCTCCTTTCCTCACTCCAAGAATGCCCAACAACCGAACAAAGGAGAAGATATGCTCTACACTCTCTCACGTCCGTGAGAGCCTTTTTTTACGCACCAAAGAACCATGGCCTCCTCCCTTCATGCGCGCCCTTCCTTCAAGCACGCCCTTCCTTCATGCACGCACATCTCAAGAAAGACCGTGGTCTCTCTTTTTCCAACGCACATGAGCGTGCGGTGTTCCACATGGGGTACGGTCTTTCCTCACATGGGCTTCCTTGATCTTGGTCTTGGTCCAACATAATTGGTTACAATCCTAGGTGGTTGGGCTAGCCAACAAATTTTCTAACCACCTACCCAATTAATTACTTAGCCCCTTTCACCAATCAAGAGAAATAAGCTACACCTCTGGACCTAAAATAAAACTCCATAACCGAACTGGGTTATGATATAATCTCTAAAAAACTCCCTCCCAACAAGTCACATATGCAAATCCTAATCCTTGGGTCAAATCCCCTTGACCCAAACATGACTCTGGGCCCTGGGGACTTATAAGCATAAGCCCCCAAACCTGTGTGGCTCCCCTGGGCTTTGGGTGCGCCACACAAAAGCCTACACCCAAGGGCTTCGATATACTGATAGGCCTGTGGATGTCAATGCATCGATAAGCCTCGCAATCTCGGATGCACCGATGGGTCTCACAAACATCGATGCATCATGGGCCTTGCAAATATCGATATGCTGGTGGGTCCCATGGATGCCAATATGTTATGGGCCCTGCGAGCTTGGATGCACTGGTGGTCCCCATAGATGGTGTGCTGATGGGCCACATAGGTTTGGATATGCTGGTGGGCCTCAAGGACGTTGATACGCCAGTGGGTCCCGTGAGCTCGAATGTGCTAGTAGTCCCGTAGACATCGAGACACTAATGGGCCCCATATGTTTATGTATGTTGGTTGGCCTTGTGGACTTGATACGCCGATGGGCCCAGTGGTCTTGGATGGGCCCCATGATCTTGGATGCACAGGTGGGCCCATGGATGTTGGTACATCGATGGGCCTCATGGACTTCCATGAGCCCTTGCGAGCTCTGGTGGGCTTGGTGGCGCTCATGCCTTGGATCTTGGTGGCATTCATCCCTCGAATCCTGGTGGTATTTGTGTCTCAGATCCTGATTTGCTGGTTAAGGATTATTGATCTTATTGCCCAGAAATGGAGCCCAAGAGGGGGGGGTGAATTGGGTCTTCTAAAAATTAAAACAATAATGTGAAGGTCTAGTGGTGTTTGTGAGTAATAAATTTAATGCTCAAGATTAAATGCAGCGGAAAGCAGTAAATCAAATGTAATAAGCTAAGAGCAAGAGGGAAGAAAGGGAATCACACACAAATACAATATTTATAGTGGTTCAGTGCAAACCAAGCACCTATATCCACTCCCCAAGCTACCCTTGGAAATTTCACTATAATCCAATCAAGATTACAGCCGACTTGTTTTTCAAAAGGCTCACAAGTCAAAACCTATGTTGGTTTTGTCACCTAGGCTCACCAACAACCTTTTACACTTGTTTTGTCTTCGGGCTCACAAGTTAACCCTAGTTGGTTTTATCCCTTTGGCTCACCAACAAACCACAACAACCTTCCTTCAAGAGACCCTTGAAAGCAAGGTCAAATCACAAGATAAAAACAGATATACAACTTTAAAACTAAGATAAACTCTCTTCAAGAGTAGAAAGGAAGCTTTGAAGCTCAAGTTGATGCTTTATCTTGTCTCCTCCTTGGAATATCCTTCAAAAAACTTCTTTTGGAATGATGTAAGGATGAGCTTGTAGGCTTTTTCAGGGAATCAAACTATAAAATGCTCTTGATATGAAGTTCTTGAGAGAATATTGGCTTTTTGGCTTTGAATGGACTTCAATTCACTTCAATGCCTTTGGAATGAAGTTGGTGGAGGTTAAATACAACAAGAAACTTCCAAAAAATGGTTTGTGACTGTTGGAGCCTCGAATCTAGCCATTTGGAGCTTGAAAAGCAAGTTCTGCAAGTCAGAAAAATAGATCCGTTAGAGCGTCAGGCTTCAAGTGTTGACACTTGGCTCATCAGGTGTCGACACTTGGCTGTCAGGTGTCGACACTTGAACTTTCAAGTGTCGACACTTGATGCACAGGTGTCGGCACTTGACACAAAAATCCTCAAATGGCCAAGTTCTGGATTTTCAAAAATCTCAGGCCTTGAGTCGACACTTGGAAACCTAAGTGTCGACACTTGAAATGCAGGCGTCGACACTTAAGTTCTAGGTATCAACACTTGGCGTGCCAAGGGTTTTTCTGCGTGCCAAATGCTGAAGTGTCGACACTTGGCTTCCCAGGTGTCGACACTTGATACTGAAAAATTCACAATCAAGTGTAATTAGAGCCAAAAACATAAATATTGATTTTGAAATTTAAATGGAACATAAATAAATAACAATTGATTATGTAAAAGCCCTTTTTCCATGAAGAGTATGTCCATGATTGCGAAAAATGCTCCGTGCCACGGCGTGCCATGATACATAAGCTTTTGAGATTTTGAGGTGCTTTCTTCCTAAAAACTCTTAGCTTGAAATACACATTAGTATACAATATGCACTCAATGTTTTGTTATTCATCAAAATCACTAGGTGGAGCCAACAGATCTCTAATCCTCGCCATGATCTTCAAAGCTCCTAGATCTTCTTTTCCCTTCCTAGTATACCAATCTGTTGCTGCAAAATCACCTGCCCTTGGAGCTTCATTGATGCCGGGCAATCCTGCTGCCTTCTCTGATTGGATGATGTACTACTCCCAAGCATCTCTCAGGCAAATACTTGCAAGAACAGTCCTCCTTAATCAGTGGTTACCAGTGGGGGACCCTCTAGCACTCAAGTTAATGAGGGGATTTGGGCAACAACTAGAGTTAATAAAAAGGTGGAGAGAGAATCATAGAATGAGCGTGTAGTGGGTGGTAATCAGCATATATATCGGGGATCCCCTCTTACCAATTTATAAAGTTACATGGACAAATTGAATGCCGTTTGGAAGATGGCCTCCTCTGATATGTGCAACGAAATCCATTGAGATGTTAGGATCTTATTTCCTGAAATTTTTTTTTGGTATCTTTTCATTAGGATGGTAGCTTTTATTGAGACCTTATTTGCTACGATCTCTGCTGGGATAGTTGTGGTTAGTTGGTCTCTGTCACTTGCTCAGATGTCATGGACTCCAAGCGTTAGGAGATGTTCTATCGATGGGCTTGCTATTGCTCGAAGTCACTTGGGCTCAAGTGTCATACTTACTCGGCCAAAGTTATTCGACCATGGTTGCTCAATCAAAATTACTCGATCACAGGTGCTTGTCCATGGTTACTCGACCATAGTTGCTCGTCCAAAGTTACTCGGCCATGGTTGCTCGGCCATATAGTTTCTTGGCCAAAATTACTCGACCATAAGTGCTCGTCTATGGTTACTCGACCAAAATTACTTGGCCAAATTACTCGACCAAAGTTACTTGGCCAAAGTTACTCGACCAAAGTTACGTAGCCAAAATTACTCAGCCTCAGCTTGCCCCTGGCATTGTCATTGATTTGGTTTGTTTATCAAGGTCGATGGTTGAGTTGTCACAGCAACGAATAATAAAATATTTGAATATATAAGAAAATTAATAAATTGATAAGATGAATGTTTTAAGAAAGCTTTTTAGCCTCGAAGGAATAAGAGTAAAAGAATATCTGGAATCTTACAAAGGTGCTTTTGGAATCTCTTTTTACACATAAAAATTCAAGAAATTTAAGGATACATGGCATGATGATGGAACAAATCATAAGAATAATCTTTTTGATGAAAAACATAGAACTTGGCATGCAAAATTCAGATGGCATATATCCGAGTCGACTCCACTTGCAATTGAGTTGACTACATAGAAAGAATAGAAGAAAGCATAGAAAATAGGCACGTAGAATTTTTAGTTGGCACATAACCAAGTCGACTCGATGGAGGATCCAAGTCGGCCCTATACGATGCACAAAATATACAAAAAAGATAGTTTTTTCTGGGCTGAAATTCGAGTAGACTTGACTGGCATTCGAGCCGACTCAAAGAAGAATTGAGTCGACTTGAGATATCCGAATTGATGTCTTAGTGAATGATCGAATGAGAATTTTTTAGAAGAAAGAGCTCGAGCAGACTCGATTGGAGATCGTGTCGATTCAAGTGGAATCCAGGTTGACTCGAGGTCTATTGACAGCCTAATAGCTAATTCTAGGGGCTATGCAAAAAAAGTCCAGTATATCTTTAATAGCTAGTTTCTACCTTTCAATTGCTAGAAATGATTATTTTAAAATTTTAGAACTCTTAAATGTTCGCCAAATTCATTGGAGAACGAGGAGAATAAGACAAGAACTCAAAGAAAGCTGCGAAATTTCTAGTGAGATTTACAAGTCAAAAAGAAAAATTTATAATCATTAAGTATATGCAATCATTGTTCCATCACCTGAGAAAATACAAGCTCTCCACCTGCAAAGCTTCCATAGATATTCCTCGAGCTTCATCTAATTATCTTTTTGCTCATTTAAGAAGCTTTTTGTTCTATTATTGAATTTCATTTTTAAGCATTGTAACTAGTTTCAATTGGAGATTGAAGCTATGGAAAGGCTATCTAGGTCTAGAAATTGGATAGTAAACCAAAAAATTAGCTTGTGATAAGATTTTGATTAGAAATTTCATGTAAAACCAATTGAGATTTGGATTGTGAGCCTGAAAAAATAATCTGGCTATAATTTTGTTGAGATTATGGTGAATTCCTAAGAGGAGCTTGGAAAATAAATATAGATATTGGGGTTATACCGAATTACCATAAAATTTTTATATATTTTTGGTTTAGTTTCTTAACTTTACTGCTTTTCTTTTGATACTTAGGTTATTTAAATTTAGCATATATTTCTACCGCACTTTCACTATTTTCACTTTCAGCACATGCTCGTTGATTTTGCTGCTAAGTTTTTAAAAACTTTAATTTACCCTCTCCCTTGATTGTCTCGCTCCGCATCATGTTTATGTTGTGCTGGTTAACTTTTCTTTTATTTTCTCTAATCGGATTAAAGTAACTTACTTCAGCTGTGGAGTTCCTGATATCTAGAGGTGTTCATATTATTTATGAATGCCCTTTTTGTCAGAGTCCTGGAGAGTCACAGCTGCATGCTATATTTTAGAGCAGTCGGGCTATCATGATATGGAGATTGGCAGGATTCTCTGACTTATCCCCCCAACCTGATCATGGTCTCGACTCCTTCTGCACGCGTCTCACGAGATCTTCGACTATTCATACTTCCTTCATTGCTTACCTGGCTTATCACATATGGATTTTCAGGAACGAGTATATATTTGCTTCTGTGAGGAGCTCTCCTAGGATGGTTGTGGAGCGAGCCAGGAGTGCAGCTGTGGAGTTCTGGAGGTCGATGGTGACTTCTTCGGAGACCTGGGATTCCCCTTTCGCTCGTAGAGCATCCCGTAGGATTTTTATTACCTGGGAACCCCCTCCTCCATCGTTCGTTACCGTTAGCTTTGATGGGAGCCTTCGATGCAGATTGGGTGGGGCGGGTTTTGTTCTTCGAGACTCTCGCCTTGGATTCCTGGCTACTGGAGGACTTCCACTTCTGGACTCTTCGGTTCCTGTCGCTGAGTTATATGTTGCTTGGACTGGGATCAGGTATGCCCAGCAGGTTCTTCACCTCGATCGCCTCATCATTGAGGACGACTCTGCCACGGTCATATCCTGGATTTCTCACTCCTCGACGGACTCGGTGGCTCATCCCATTGTCCGGGACATTAGGCTGCTTCTTCAGGGGTGCTCCTGGGTCTTGATTAGGCATATTTTTAGGGAGGCCAACTCAGCTGCTGACTAGGTGACTTCCTTTATAGCTCAGCACTCGGGTTCTGTATTGTGGTCATATTGGCATGATGCCCCTGTACAGCTTAGGAACCTTATTTTGTCAGACTTTTTAGATTGTATTCATTCCCGTTCTGTGTAATGAATATACCATTTTATCAAAACAAAAAGAAGTAACTTACTCCACCGTCGCCAACAAAGGCTTCTAGAATCTATCCAAAGGCTAAATTCAATCAATGATAGAGAATTTAGAATTTTTTAAAATATTATTTTTTAAAAATAATATTATCGAAGTACTGTTATTTTAAACTTATTAACCATTTTATGGTTGTTTCCCCATGTCAATTTTTTTTTTATTTTTTATACCATGAAGAGAAGGCACGAGTTGAACCTGCGCCTTCTCATAACTTTTTTTTTTTGTTTTTTATACCATGTGGAGAAGGTGCAAGTACAACCTGCACCTTCTCATAACCTTTTTTTTTTTTTGTTTTTTATATCATGATAACTTTTTTTTTGTTTTTTATATCATGAGGAGAAGGCGCATGTTCAACTTGTGCCTTCTCATAAAGTTGAAAAAAAAATTTGATCGAAGGCACAGGTTGAATCTGCGCCAATGCAAAAAAAAAAAATCAGCTGAAAGTTTTCTAATGAAACTTTAAAAAATGCTGATATGAAGGCATTGGTTATCACGGGTAAACAAAAAAATTAAATTTTATATAAAAATTCAAAAAAAATTCAAACTGGTGGCAGAACCTTGCAAGTCGGACCAGTAGCAGGATCCTGGTGGCTAGATCGGCGTTTGACCGGTAACAGGACCCTAGTGACCGGAGGCAATCAGATCAGTGGTAGGATCCTAGCGACCAAATCGGTGGCAGGACCCTGGCGGCTGAACCGATGGTAGGACTCTGGCGACTGGATCGGCGACAGGATCCTGTCGATCGGATCGACGGTTTGACCGGTAACAGGATCCTAGCGATCGGACCTGTGACAAGACCTTACCGGCTAGACCGATGATCAGACTGGTGGCAGGACCCTGGTGGCTGGATCGGTGGTAGGACCCTTGCGGCTGGACCGGTGGCAAGATCCTGGTGACTGGATCGACGATTTGACCGATGACAGGATCCTAGCGACCGGACTTGTTGCAGGACCCTACCGGCCAGACTGACGATAAGACCGATGGTAGGACCCTGGTAGCTGTATCGGTGGCAGGACCTTGGTGACAGATCGGCAATTTGACTGGTGATAGGATTCTAGTGATTGGACCTATGATAGGATCCTACAGACCAGACCGGTAGCAGGACCCTAGCGACCGGACCGGTGGCAGGATCCTAGTATTTGGACCGGCAATCAAAATCGATGGCAGGATCCTAGCAGCCGGACCGGTGGTAGGATCCTGGCAACCGGATCGGTGGTTAGACCAATGACAGGACCTTAGAGACCGGACCTGTGGCAAGACCTTGCCTGCCAGGGTCCTGCCACTGGTTCGGCCGCCAAGGTCTTGCCACTGATCCGGTTGCAAGGGTCCTGTCACCGGTCTGATCACTAGTCTGGTCGGTAGGGTCCTGCCACAGGTCCAGCCACCAGGGTCCTGTCACTAGTCAAACCGTCGATCCGGTCGCCAGGATCCTGCCACCGGTCCAGCCACCAAGATTTTGCCATCGATCCAGCTGCTAGGGTTCTGCCACCGGTCTGGTCGGTAGGGTCCTATCACAGGTCCGGTCGCTAGGATCCTACCACCGGTCTAGTCGTAGGGTCTTGCCGCCGGTCCGGCAGCTAGGATCCTGCCACTGGTCTGATCGTCAGTCTGGCCGGCAGGGTCCTGTGACAGGTCCGGTCGCTAGGATCCTGTCACTGGTTAAACCACCGGTCCGATCGCCAGGATCTTGTTACCGATCCAGCCGCCAGGGTCCTGCCACCGATCTGATCGTCGATCTGGCTGATAAGGTTTTGTCACAGGTCCAGCTGCCAGGGTTCTGTCACTAGTCAAACCACCGATCCAGTCGCTAGGATCCTGCCACCGATCCGGTCGCAGGGTCCTGCCACCGGTTTGGCCACTAGGATCTTGCCACCGGTCTGATCGTCAGTCTGGTCAGTAGGGTCTTGCCATAAATCCGATCGTTAGGATCTTGTTACTAGTCAATCACCGATCCGGCCACCAGGATCCTGCCATTGATCTGGCTTGCAAGATCCTGTCATCGATTTGAGTTTTTTTAAATTTTTATATAAAATTTATTTTTTGTTGTTTATCCCCGATAACCAATACCTTCGAATCAGCATTTTTTAAATTTTATCATAAGGCTTTTGACTGATTTTTTCTTTTTTTAATATTGGCACAAGTTCAACCTGCGCTCGTTGATTTTTTTTTTTTTTTTTAATGTGCGCCTTCTCCTCGTAAAAAAAATAAATAAATAAAAATTTAAAAAAAAAAAAAGAGAAGGCGCAGGTTGAACCTGCATGCGCCTTCTCTACGTGTTAACGAAGGAGAAAAAAAAAAAAAACTCATGCGGCGGAAACGACCATAAAACAATAAATAAATTTAAAATAACCGTGCTTCGATAATATTATTTTTATAAAATAATATTTTAAAAAATCCAGAAAATTTGGACGCTCTACCCAAGGATTTGGACAGACCAGACACCCAACTATGGAATATATATATAATTACGTGAAAATTTGCACACAAATGGACATTTCATGTTTTATTGCACTTGATGGAAGCGGAGCTTACTTGTAAAGCCAATAGGGAATTATAATTATACATAGGCCACTAATTAAGTGGATTTAGACTCTAATTATCAACCAAACATTTCGGATAATAATTAAATTTTAGAACCAACCCGTACAATCAACCATCTTTATCCAAACAGGGAGGGAGGCGGCTGCAAAATCCAAACGACAAGTCGTTTTCATTTTAGTTTTAGATATATAAAATTATTATTGGATGGAGAAGGACACGACTTATTAAGTAAACAAACTGAAAAACAGCAGGAATCGCGGTCCAATCATGGATGCATTCCGAGGTCGAACGTGCGTTCTGTTTCTGTAGCTCGAGAAGCTAGCCATTTATTAGAGTGGAGAGTAGTCTTCGAATACGTATTGCATGAACTCGTCGTCTTGGAGGAGGGCCGCCATGGTGTCGGGGGCGAGGCAGACCTCGAGGTCCACGCTTCCTCCTCCCTCCATCCCCGGGAACGCCGAAATCTTGCCGTCGAACTTGTTCGCCCTCCCGCTCCGCAACGCCAGGGGCAGCCCCCACCCGAAGTCGTTCCCCTCGTAGATGGGGAACCGGTGCGAGCTCCCCATCGTGATGCCTGCCCCGTCCGGGTTCCCCAGTGGGAAGCACCGCGGCGCCGCCTCCCACTCCGCCACCACCAGCCGCACAGCCTCGTCGCCGTACGCCACCACGCTCCGGTGCAGCAGATCCGCCGCCCACCACAGCTCGTTCGCCGCCACCTCCCCCACCGCCGCCGTCGTCGGGATGCTCTGGATCGCGTTCCCGAAGTACAGCGGGTCCACCCGCGGCAGTACCCGGTGCCGGCAGTTCACCGCCATCCGGAACGTCGTCGTCGCCTCCGGTAGGAGGTGCTTCCGTGCCCTCGTCACCGACCGCCACAGCTGGGCGCACAGCGATTGGAAGGACGAGATCTCCTCCTCCATCCCTGCCTTCTTCCGGTCGTGGACGTGCTTCCCGTAGATCTCGGCGATCGGATCGCCGCCTGTCGAAACCCCTCGGGCCTGGCGGTTGGCCCTCGATTTGAGATCTCGGACCGCTTGCTGGCTGAAGTGGAAGATGCGCTCCCGTAACGGAGCATTTACCGGGAACGTCACCTCCGGGCCGGCTCCATCCGCGAACCGAAGCACTGCGTTGGAGTCGCCGAAGAAATTCCGGCAGAAGTCCGGCAGCCTGGGGGTGCCCCCACGGCAGAGATCGGCCCAGACATTGAAGAAGTTCCAGAAGGAGGTGCCGTCGACGATGGCATGGTCGACGACGCACCCGATGAAGACGGCGCCATCACCGAGCTCGGTGACCTGGAAGGCGGAGAGGGGCCGGAAGTGGCCTTGGTAGCTGACGGCGTCGTCGAAGGGGAACAAGGACTTGACGAGCAGCGGGACATCGGATGATGGGGGAAGGAGGAGGTGGAGGGACAGAGAGGGGGCGACGGCGTGGGAGAATTCGGCTCCGGCGTCGTTGCAGGAGATGACGATGCGGGCGTCGGGGAGGGTGGAGAGGCGGCCGGCGAGGGGTGGGAAGAGGGAGAGGGCGCGGGAGAGAGAGGACTTGAGGAGGGCGAGGAGGGGAGCGGAGGGGATGGGGGAACGGGGGAAGAAGAGGCCCTTCTGGATGTAGTGGCAGGAAAGCATGGGGAGGTCGGAAACGGAAAGCTTCAGGTCTCCGAGATTGGAATTGCAGTCAGGAAACACGGTGCATTTGGATACAACAGTGACAGCAGCAGGAGTACTGGAAGACAAGGAGGAGGAATTGGGAGAGTGCATGATAGCAGCAGGGGTATTGGGGGAGGAGGAAAGATATACAGCCATCTCCATCTTCCTGCCTTTATTAATTTCCGCTGCTGTCTCTTTGCAGGGAATGGTAACCGACCGCCACTCGGTTCGGGATTTTTTATAGGGGAGGAGAGGAGGAGGTCGCGGTTCATGGACGACATCGCATGGGCGATGGGACACTTGGATGCCATTTGGATATGCATCCATCCAGATGGAATAGGATGGAGGCTAGCCAGGGGATGTACAAATATTTTAATTAATACGAGAACTTAAAAAAAGCATGGGCATGGGCATGGGCATGGATCCCTTGTTTGTCCGGTATTTTACGTCCAGGCCAGTGTTGCACGGCGTTAATTTTCACCGTTATGCATATCTATTTTAATATGCATGCAGACGAGCCTGTTTGCAATCACATATATTAAATAAATGTACATAGACCTGGGGACTGCATAAAAATGGCCAATGAAATAATATCTTTAGTCAACAGAGAGGTTAGATACAAAATGTCATTCCATCTGAATTATGCATGGATCTAAATTTTATCTATTCGATACTGAAATGAATTTTAGGAGGGCACTCTTACAATCATGGCTAGCTACATCCATGATTAGCACGCGCACTGTCTTGCGCAATTAATGGTGGTAATCTTTTATATTGAATAAAAATGGTTTAACTGTCCAGCACGGAAGTAGCTGCCTACCCATGTGATAAACACGCCTGAAAACAGGAATGTAACTGAAATATATATATATATATATATATATATATTTTTTTTTTCCTCCCTTTCTCGATAACAGCGCACTTCATTCGCTGCCTTGTACATTTAAGACAATGCCTTGCATATTTTCGATGATAATTTTTATTTTACACTACCGAAAGAATTTAGAATAAAAATATGAAAAAAAAATAATTTTTTTAATTAACATATAAGATTTTATCTCAAAAAATTTGGATCTCTTAATTTTAAAATTAAAATTAATAAAAGAATAAAATTAAATCATCATCATTGCATGAATAAATTTTTATTGTAACATGATAATCATGCATGAATGTTTTCATGATTCTTTTAAGATGATTACACGAGCATCGATTCCTACAAACATCCATATAAGGTTTTAAAATCGGTCATAATTTTTGATTTTACCGGAATGCTGGCTTCTTTGCAGGGATCCCTGTTGAATGATGATCTTTTTTTTTTTTTTCTTGTTTTAAAAGATTTTTGGGATATGAAGAATATATATAGGACGTCGACTGTCTTTGGCATCAAGATTTTTTTTTTTCTCTTTGATGTGAACTTTACATAAGAAAGTCTTAGATAAAAATACTTCGTTTCATTGGGGCACCAACTCTTTTCGTGGAAGCCTTCTTCGTGTATAAATTTTTTTTTTAAAACTTTTTTTTGCTTGGAATCCCTTAGATGGGCCAACTCTCGACGTACGTGAAAGAGTCCTTGAAATCTTGGACGTGAGCTCCTTGGCATGAAATACTTAGCATAGCGGCGGCGCCCAACTTCTGGGCTTCAGGATTTCATGAATATAACTTTCCTACATTAAAAAAATTATTAGTTTTTTTAATTATATTTATTTTTTAATTATTGTTTTAGTAGTATTTACTTTCTAATTAGCTAATCAGCAAATAAAGTTATTCGGTCGGTCAGGATTATTAAATATATCTTGCAAAAAGTGAATTGACGGTAAAAAACAATAAAAAGTGTCATCCGGAGAGATGAAAGTTGGTGGCCAAATAGGGGATAAAGAGGGATAAAGTTATTTTAACCCTCGTGGTTATCTACCTTTCTGGTCCGTTCATTCGACAAAGTTATTCGTGTCTATTTGTATGGTGTTTGGTTGATTAGCTAGATGTATAACAGTTGTCATCAAGATCATCGTGGCTCGTAGCAGCTGTCGATATCGGAGTGCGCTTCCTTTGCTGCCTGCCAGTCCTCTGTTCCTGGACTTGCAAAACAGGGATTAGTGACCCGGACCGGGATTTTCGATGGAAGCACTCCAACGATCAAGTCAATGACGATCCAGGAGAACAGATCCTCCTGGTCAGGCCCCTCTTGATGGACTCCGTACTAGGAGGAGCGAAAAATATGTGTGGAGACGAAAACGTAGCAGGGGGAGACTAATAGCGGGGATAGAGGGGTTCCCTGTTCCTCCGCTTCTCCTTGTTTCCCATGTTTTCCCTCAACGGTGGTTTTGGTGGTGGCGCTTCGCTCTCTTGATCGAGCTTGTGCTTGTGTTGGTGGTGGATTGTCGTTGTTACCTCCCCCCTCTTTTGGGGGTGTCGACTATTCTTTGTAGCTGAAAATTGGTCATTTGGAGCTTGCCTTGGGATCCTCGCTGGGTTGGAAGGCGCGTGCGGCAGGGTTCCGTGCCATAGACGAGACGCCTTTCCTGACAGGTAATAGGGGAAGCTTCCATTCGTTCTGACATCCTCTCCTGTCGCTCCATTCCGGGAAGCTTGCCAGAGCCTCGATCCGGAGGTCGCCATCCTAGGGGTTCATACTTTCTGGCTGGCCCATCCCCCTGGAAGTACGGCCGGGCAGGTAGTCATGGTGGCATGGGAGGCGCCGCTCCGTAGTCCTCGGGCGGCTCGCCGGTGTCCTGGGATGGCAGGGCTTGCTCCGGTCTGGATGCTCCGAGCTCGTGCGGTCACCTTGGCGGAGGACGGACCTGGTCCAGAGGGGCGCGCTCAGAGAGGTTCCACATCGGCGAGTGAGCGCTGAGCTCGACCTCGACCGCAGGGCACTAGCCTCCGAGGGTCTCGCTCTGGAGGACGGACCCAGTCCAGAGGGCGCGCGCTCGGAGAGGCTCCACATCGGTGGGTGATCGTTGAGCTCGACCTCGATCGCAAGGCACTAGCTTCCGAGGGTCTCGCTCTAGAGGGCAGAGGACGGCTCCGACCTAGGCGTCCCAAGCTTGCGGGCGCGACCTGGCGGAGGACGGCTCCGGCCTAAGCGTCCCCAGCTTGCGGGCGCGACCTGGCGGAGGACGAAGCTCGGCCCGTCACCTTGGAGGGGCTCAGCTCAGTGCAGCTCGGTAAAGTGGTCCGGGCTGGGGTGTCGCCTTGGCGTCCGTCATGGCAGTCTTCTTCAATGTGGCGCATGTCAGCTACCCACGTTAGCGGTCTTGCCACATCATTTGCCCCCCACTCCCGAGGCTCGTTAGTGCGCGGCGCTCGGGGCGAAGGAAATAACTGCAGTGCTGGCGTGGAAAGGCGAAAATTCGGTGCAATGGTGGCCGCGGTCCCCGGCACTTCGAGGGATGGCCCTGCTGCCAGTGCGAGGGTGTCACGTGGCCACGTCCGAGGAGTAGTTAATGCTGGCGCAGAATTCTGAGCGGCCGGTACTCCTTTTTCACTGATGGGCAGTACGTGGCGCAGATCCGTTGGCGAGGGGGTCGCAGCATGCGGATTTGATGGGTCCTTTCGAAGTGAAAAGAAAAAATTTTCTTACTCAAAGTTTCCTTTCTTTCAAATCCTTCGTGCTTGTCGCAATGCACAGATCTTTCCTTCTCCACGATCTGCATCCGTCCTTCTCTTCTCTAGGGGTCCAGACCGGCTTTGTTCTTCTCCCCTCTTCCCTTCTGGGGTAGGCTCCTTCTTTCTTGGTCCAGCATGTCTCGTCCTGAATCTTTCGCCCAAAGGGTAGTGCTCTCCTCCTCCAATGAGGAGTCGGAGGGGGCACAGTTTAGGATCAGCATGAGACCGGCCCTTCCTGCCCCTCCTGTTTCTTCTAGTCTTACTTGTCCTCCCCTGTTGCTCGAATCAGCTCCTAAGTTTGTCCGGTCCACAGGTCCGGGCGGGGTCGTTTCGACGATTTCTGTCGCGGAGCTGGGGGCCATCTGGGATGCTTATGGCATCCCTACTTCTGTCCGACTCATGATCCCCCGCCACGGGGAGTGGGTCACTTCCAGTAGTCCGGGACGTCTTGCCTTCTATGAGGGGACCTTCTCCGAGGGTCTCCGATTCTCCTTTCATCCCTTCTTCTTATCTGTCATGAAAAACTATCGCTTGGTCCCCGCCCAGTTGGTGCCGAACGCCATCAGGGTGATCTTTTCTTTCATTGTACTCTGCCATGTCCACGGATTCGTTGCCCGATTTTCCTTATTCAGGGCGTTCTTCATCCTGAAACGCCACCCGACCGAGGATGGGTGGTGGTCTCTGTCTTCCCGCCCAAAGGGCATCAAGTTCGAGCTCTCCTCTTCCATCAAGGGATGGAAGAGCAAATTTTTCTTTGCAGACGATGAGGGGGTTGACTGGGCCTGGAGCGAGCCGGATCGATCCCCCAACCAGATCTCCATGGTCGATGTAGCCGATCGGGACGATTACGATCAGCTTCACACCACTCATATCCCCTCTCTAGAGGTCCTGCTGTCAGAGCAGAACCTTCTCGATGCCAGGGTCGACTCATCGGCGAGGCCGGGTGAGTTCAACTCTTTCTTCGTCTGCATTTTCTCTTTTCTTCATCTTAGGTTGACCTTCCTGGCTCTTGTGTGCAGGGTCGATCCTCCCGGAGGGCGAGCCGTTGCCGATCTCCAAGAGGAGGCCGCCCGCTGGGATAGTTGCAAGCCTCCTTCAAGGTGGGCTCGGATTGAGGGCTTACTGGCGTTTGCCCCTGCGGTGCCGGTCGCTCCGAGGAGGGAGGTCGAAGGACGGACGGGGTCGCAGACTGGAGTCCCTATTCCGGAGCCTGAGGCGACCGTCCGGGCTGACACCGCTGCTGCCGTTACGCCGCCTCTCTCTCCGTGTCTGAGGATGGCCGAGGCTGAAGGTGGAGAGGCCCACCCCAGAGATTCTCCAGCGACGGGGGTTCTGACCACGACAGTGCCGGATCCTCGACCGGTTCCTGGGGGTCCCACCATCGGAGGGACGGGCGTACCTGCTCCCCGGGAGAGCAGGAGAGACGAGGCGAGGCGCCGCCTTCCATTCAAGTTGGGGCCAGAGAGCTCCTTAGTCGACAACCATGCCCTGGCTTACCGCATGATGGACTTCTCTATCCAGCCATGCGACCGGGAGGAGATGGATGGGCTGCCAGTTGGAGCTGTGATCGACAGCATCTTTCCCCACCTCTACACGGTAAGCAACCTCATCCTCTTTCTCTTTCTTCTTCTTCTTGTTTTTTTTTTTTTTTGACTCCCCAAGTGATGCAGATGGGTGTCGAGGCTCTTTTCATTAGGAGCTGCCGCCGAAACTGGGAGCGAGCTGAGCAGCAGCAGGCGGCCGAGATCGCGTCGTTGAAGGCCGACCTGAAAGAGAAGGCCGACTCTGAGGGGGCGCTTGGCCGACGGGTCAAGGACCTCGAGAGGCAGCTCGCCGATTCTGAGGGGCGAGCGAGGGAGCTCCAGGAGAGCCTCGACCGCGAGCTGGAGTAGTCGAGGAGGAAGTCCGAGGATCTCGCTAATACCGAGCGATGGTTGGGCATGTCCGACGCCGAGGCGGCCCGGCAGAAGGGGATCGCCCAATCCCTCCTGGCCCGGCTGGCGACAGAGGAGGAGAAGTCGGCCGTGGCCCAGAGGGCGGCCGAGGAGGCCGCCAGGTCGGTTGTGGATGCCAGGCATGAGGTAGCCGCAGCAAAAAAGGAAGCTGGGGAAACGGTGGAAAGGTACAGGGCCTCGGAGGAGTTCCTCGCCGAGATCCCAGAGTCGGACTCCTTCTTCAAAGGCTTCATGTACCTACACCGCCTGGTCGAGGAGTTCGTCTCGGCCGAGGGCCGTAGCCGCCTTGACTATCCCGGCACTTCATACCAGGAGGCGGGCACCGAGGAGGCCGTGCCACCCGAGCCCGAAGTCGTGTGGCTTGAAGCCCCTACTGATGGAGACTCCCAGCCCGGCGATGCAGCTAGCAAGTAGTCATTTCTGGCTTCCTTTTATATTTTGTTCTTTTCCTGTACTTAGCAGGGCCACTCGGCATGTCGGGGGCCCGTAGGATGTTCCTTGGTTGGTGACGAAGGCAGTGTGCTCCTCGTCTTCTGGATGCATGCGGATTTGATTGTACCCGAAAAATGCATCCATGAAGGAGAGCAACCGGTGGCATCCACCAGCTGGTCGATCTTCGGGAGAGGGAAGATGTCCTTCGGGCAAGCTTTATTGAGGTCGGTGTAGTCTACACAGATCCTCCATTTGCCATTATTCTTCTTGACCATCACTATATTCGCCAGCCAGCTCGGGTATTGGACCTCTCGAACGAAATCGGCGGCCAGGAGTTTGTCAACTTCTTCCTTGATGGCTGCCTGTCTCTCCGGGGCAAAACTTCTCTTCTTTTACCGAACTGGCTTGTGCTTTGGGTCAACACTCAATTTGTGAGTAATGATGTCAGGGGGGATACCTGGCATGTCCGCCGCCGTCTAGGCAAACACATCCGCATTCGCCTGCAAGAATCCCAGCAGTTGAGCCCTCTCCTCCTCGGGTAGCTGGGCTCCGATCTGCACCGTCTTTGTGGGATCCTCTCCGAGTGGATAAAAAAGTAGATGCTCGATCGGGCCTCCCCTAGGATCTTGGGCCCTTAGGTCGAGGTCGTCCGCACTGGGATAATCCTAAGGGACCTTGGCCCCAGGGAGAGTTTGGAAACAATGCTGCACCGGCTGGGGCGTTCATCTCATCTCCTTGACACCGTAGGGAGTTGGGAACTGTACAAGTAACCTCTTGGTAGAGACAACTGCATTGAGTAGATTGGGCCTGAGTCGACCCAATATCACGTTGTAGGCAGAAGGAAGCCTTACAACCGTGAAGGTTATCATGACGGTGCTCTGCCGATGTGGGGTTCCAGCAGTGACCAGGAGAGTGATTTCTCCTTCTACTCTTACAGAATCGCCCGTGAAACCGACAATGGGTGTGTGCACGGGCCTAAGCTGATCGGGGAAGAGATTCATCCTGGAGAAGGCATCATAAAAAAGCACGTCTGTGGAACTTCCACTATCAACCATGATGCGCTTTACAGGGTGCTTCGCGATCGTCATTTCGACGACTATGGCATCATTATTTACATTTTTTTCCATGTCTTCCCCTTCCCTCATAAAGGGGAGTACATTCTCAGATTTCCCCACCCCCCGGGTCCTCTTGGATGCACGGGCGGCTCCCCAAGAAATCATGCCCACCGGCTTCTCGGTGGGGCGGTTGTTGATGGCCGGAGCTGGCGGGAGAGCGACGAGCGCCTGGGACTCCGCTTGAGGTATGCCCCCCATGAACCTCTTGAGGTAGCCTCTCTTGATGAGTTCCTCAATCTCCCACTTGAGGTTGCGGCATTCCCTGATGTCGTGGCCGTGGTCGCGGTGGAAGCGGCAGTACTTCATCTTGTCACGGCCGGTGGTGGTCCTCAACGGAGGCGAGCGCCTCAGGTAGTCCTTGTCCTCAATCTCCATGAGGATTTTCATCCTTGGGGCGAGGAGAGGGGTGTAGCTCTCCTCGAGGACAGGGGTCCCTCTCAGCCTTGGCCGGTCCCTCCAGGAGCTCGGAGCCTGGGGTGCAGGCCTTCGGGTCCTGGATGCTTTAGAAGGGGCCGACTTCTTCAAGGGTCCTCCGTCGAGCTCCCGGCTCATACGGTCTGCCTCCTCGGCATGGATGTACTTTTGGGCCCGGAGAAAGAGCTCGGAGTAGGTCTTGGGAGGCTTCTTATCTAGCGAGTATGTCAGGCGGGAGGTCCTGAGCCCTCGCTTCAGTGCCAGCATAGCGACTGGCTCTTCAAGATTATAGATCTCCAACGCGGCGGCCTTGAATTGGGCCACGTAGTCTTGCAGAGGCTCCTGATCCTGCTACCGGATGGAGAAGAGGCTGTCTGCTTCTCGTGGCAACTTCCTGCAAGCGTCGAAGTGGGCCACGAACTTCTGACCTAGCTGGGCAAAGGAGCTGATGCTCTCCAGCTCCAAACGGGTGAACCACACTTGGGCTGCCTTCCGGAGAGTAGCAGGAAAAGCGATGCAGAGAAGAGCGTCGGTGGCCCCCTGGACCCTCATGAGGATCCGGTAGCTTTCCATGTGGTCCAGGGGGTCGATGGTCCCATTGTAAGGATCCACCTGCGGCATCCGGAACCGGTGCGGGATCGGCTCCGCTTGGATTTCTTGGAAGAATGGGGGACAAGCGTCGTAGCCTGCTGACTCACTAGCGGAGCCCTGCATACTGGCAAACCGGCGGGCAAACTCCGCCATCTTGCGTTCATGTTCCTCCAGGCGCCTTTCCGTCGCGCACCTGACAGCTTCATCAGTGGACCCCTTCACCGAAGGAGACGGAGAAGGTGACGTGGATGCATGGCACCTGTGGCGGAGGGTCTTGCTTTTCTTACCTCGGTGGGGTATGGGCACCTCCCGCCCGAGGTTTGGTGAGCGGCTCTCCCTGTCGGCAGAGCCGGCTCGTTGTCTTTTCGCCAGAGCTTGATGGCTGCCCCGGTTGTCGGTGGTGGCCCGCGGCTGCGACGGCCTTCCTTGGAAGGAGCGCAGGCTATCGCGGGGAGCTGCGGCATGGGTCGCCGGGGTCCTTGGCTGCTAGTGGGTAGCCACGGATCGGTGCTGGTGATGAAGCTGGCGTAGTGCCGTGGCAAGGACTTGCATCTGCTGGGCAAGTACAGTCAGCTAGGCTTCTGGTGGAGGTGGCTAGACCGGAGCGGGTGGCTCCACTTCTTGGCGGTGCGGGTTCCCTCGAGAGGGGGAGTCCCCTGCACGGCTGGTGGAATATTCCCTTGTCCTTGTCGTCACCATCCTCCCACCCGAAATTTATTTATGAAGAGATGGAGGGTTAATCCACCTCCCTACCTAGCGCGCCAATCTGTTATCGCCAAGACCATCGTGGCCCGTAGCTGCTGCCGGCGCCGGAGTGCGCTCCCTTCGCTGCCTGCCGATCCTCTGCTCCTGGACCTGCGAACAGGGGTTAGTGAGCCGGGCCAGGATTTCCGGCGGGGGCACTCCAATGATCAAGTCAATGACGATCCAGGGGAACAGATCCTCCTGGTCGGGCCCCTCTTGATGGACTCCGCACTAGGAGGAGTGAAAGATGTGTGTGGAGGCGAAAAGTAGCAGGGGGAGACTAATAGCGGGGACAGAGGGGTTCCCTGTTCCTCTGCTTCTCCTTGTTTCCCTTGTTTTCTCTCAACGGTGGTTTTGGTGGTGGCGCTTCGCCCTCTTGATCGAGCTTGCGCTTGTATTGGTGGTGGATTGTTGTTGTTACCTCCTCCCTCTTTTGGGGGTGTCGACTGTTCTTTGTAGCTGAAAATTGGTCGTTTGGAGCTTGCTTCGGGATCCTCGCTGGGTTGGCAGGCGCGTGCGACAGGGTTCCGTGCCGTAGACGAGATGCCTTTCCTGACAGGTGATAGGGGAAGCTTCCATTCGTTCTGACATCCTCTCCTGTCGCTCCATTCCGGGAAGCTTGCCAGAGCCTCGATCCGGGGGTCACTGCCCTAGGGGTTCGTGCTTTCTGGTTGGCCCATCCCCCTAGAAGTACGGCCGAGCAGGTAGTCATGGCGGCATGGGAGGCGCTGCTCCGTAGTCCTCGGGCGGCTCGTCGGTGTCCTGGGATGGTATGGCTTGTTCTGGTCTGGATGCTCCGAGCTCGTACAGTTACCTTGGTGGAGGACGGACCCGGTCCAGAGGGCGCGTGCTTGGAGAGGCTCCACATCGACGGGTGAACGCTGAGCTCGACCTCGATCGCAGGGCACTAGCCTCCGAGGGTCTCGCTCTGGAGGGTAGAGGATGGCTCCGGCCTAGGCGTCCCGAGCTTGCGGGCGCGACTTGGCGGAGGACGGCTCTGGCCTAAGCGTCCCGAGCTTGTGGGCACGACCTGACAGAGGACGGAGTTTGGCCCGTCAGCTTGGAGGGGCTCAGCTCAGCTCAGCTCGACAAAGTGGTCCAGGCTGGGGTGTCGCCTTGGCATCCGTCATGATGGTCTTTTTCAATGCGACGCATGTCAGCTATCCATGTCAGCGGTCTTGCCATATCAATAACCTTATATTGTCAGCCCTCTGACGAACATCCATCCACAGTCCAACTATATATATATTTGTTTTCATGAATTAGGAGTGAAAGACAAGCTTGAGCTGAGCTCGATAAAAGTTGTGCAAAGTAGGTCAATTAATTAATTTCCAAGGTTTAGAATCTGTTCGAGCTGGACTCATTTGTTAAACTAGCCGAGTTCAAATGAATCCATCACCCAGTCGATTTTTGAGTTGCGAAGAAAGATCATTTACAGGACCTAGCTAGCTAGCTCGGCACTTCCCTCCATTTTGCATGAAGGGACCGGTAGGTGGATGACGGCGTTCCAAGAGAGAGTAAATCGAGACAAGCATGCATTTTAAATCATTAATATAATCCATGGCATCATTGGTTGGCGATCGGTGATCCTTATTCATCAAGCACCTTGGTTCATGCATCTCGTACAAAAGAAAAGAAAAATATAAATATATATATATATATAATAAAATAAATAAAATAATTAAAAAAAAAAAAAAGGGAAAAAAAGGGAATCTAAAACCTAAGCAGCAGCATCAGCAAAGTAGTTAGGTCAACTGTCGCATTAAGAAATGAGGGCAGTCTGTATTGAGGCGCTTCCGGTCCCTCTATGCGCACCAGTGTCGACCGGCCATCATGTAGCAAAGCAGAACGAGAAGGTGAGCGACGTCACGCTATTTTGTTCTACGTGATGTTTCGCACCACAAACAGATAGATCATCGACGGCCCGAACCGGAATGCAAAAGAGGTGTAAGCCTTCATTGATTGAATTGCCTTATACTCCGATTTCTCGGTATACAGCATCACCTGATTAAGTACTCGTATGTCCTTCGATATATTATAAGCTATCATGGCCCCAATCAAACTCCTTGGGCCTTGCCTCCTTGGACCTCCATACATGATTGCTCTACCAAAATTCAAGCTTTTGTTTTTTTTTTTTTTTTTTTTTTTTGGCTAACTCACGTGGTAAGCCGTGGTGGGCGAGGCTCTGGAAATGAGGACCAAGCACAAGATGAAGGTGAACATTAGTTTCTAACGTGGAATCTAACCACCAGCTAGAATTATTAGGAGTGGCAGCTGCTGGGGGACTCCTCGTAAACAACCACCACTCAATATTCCTAGCCGCCAGAACCAATACATAAAAAGAGCATAACGTGCCTCGGGTCATGTTTGTGGCTTTACGTATGCTTAATTACATGGCATATAATAATATATTTGAGAAACACAAGCGGCGCCGGTTCAATCCACTCCATCGTAATATCGAGGCAAGCTCTCCCCCAGTCTCAGTTGTATATATATAATAATAATAATAATAATAATAAATAAAATTAATATAATATTAGATAGATTAAAATTGAAAGGGTTATCTCAAATAGCAATACCTGATGAGTACGGTTTTGCAGACAATCGAAGCAGCACTTGCATAACATTCGAGATGCGGGACCCTGGCATTGGAGATGGAGCCGGAGGAGACGAGGGAAGTGCGCCTTCTCTGTCAGCTGTTTCCATTTCGTGTGGTACTACCGGACATGGAGTGCCCACAGGGCATCCGGCTTATTATCATCTGCCGACTGCCGGCCACGAATTTTTTTGTTGAAGCTGATATTTTCGTACTCACCTCCGGGTGAAAAGGATCTTACGAAAAAATAATTATCCAAATTCAATATGGTTTGGTGGGACGGAAGTCCAGAAGGAACGGTTATGATGGAGATTTTTTTTTTTTTTTTTTTTTTTCTCAGCAAAATAAAACTGATATTTTCGTATTCTTTCGATATATTATATATATATATATATATATATATATATTGCCGTCCGCTTCCAAGCATGTCCTTTGTTGTAGGATGACAGTCCTCGTTCATTATTTAATTGCTCGCCAGTACTTGAGCCCGGACTATATTCGAGCCGCCGTCCTAACAATTGCTGTCGACTGGTAGATAAGAAGCAATCAAAATTGTATCTATCAAAAATATTGTTTCAATTTAATGTTGATTCCAGTACCATTCCGCTGTATATCATATTGCCTTTCTTCTTCTATGAAAGGACGGCGTTATTAGTATATATATTACCATCGAACAGAACCTGAAGGAAGGGAATGGCTGGGCGTTTGCAGAAAACTAAAGAGGAATTATTATTATTATTATTATTATTATTATTATTATTATTATTTTGGCTTTTGTTAATGCATGCAATCATGACAAACAGTAAAGAAATCCGATAATCTGGATAGCGGGTCAACGGGTTGTATTTAACAAAAAGATGGTCTGTATTTGGGCACTTCCGACCCACACCAAGGTGGGGCCGAGCTGGTGCAATGGGTGATGCAACAACAAATGGTCCACGAAACTGCTACTCTCCCTCTTTCCTTTCTTTTATTTTATTTTATTTTATTTATTTTTTTTTTTTGTTTTGGATTCATCCATCCATTCATCTCCCGTACGTGTAGCAATATTTACAGCCCAGTCGATCACGCAGCGCGGGAAACAAGCCAGTGCACCACGAACGCATCGGTCATACAAAGGGGGCGGGCAGGTCATGCATGTAGGGAAAAAGTGACACGATGAGGACGTACATCTTCATCACAATCATGCATGCCAACCATGATCGTATATGCATGTCCTTATTTTTCAGGTTACCACGTGAAACACGGACACAAAACAATTTTCTCTCAATCGATCGATGCTCGATCACGGCAATGTCTAGAGAATCATAACCATGATATAACGTGCTATCAAACCCCCTGTCATGTACTGTTTTTGAACTGGATCGAGAAAATTTTGGGAAAATTTCTCCACCGGAGGAAGCCTTCTGCAGTACAAGAAGAAGAAGTTTTAATTATTTCTCAAGCATCTCTGCTGTCATTATTCATCATTCCATTCACCTTTTTTTTTGAAAGCTTCGACAGATAGATTTTTTTTTGCATCCAGTCATTCAACACATATTGTTTGTATTTTTATTTTTATTTCATCACCCCCGGCCAAATGATT
Source organism: Areca catechu (assembly GCA_021397845.1). Lineage (NCBI taxonomy): Eukaryota > Viridiplantae > Streptophyta > Magnoliopsida > Arecales > Arecaceae > Areca > Areca catechu. The sequence goes on along the minus strand of CM038050.1, from coordinate 188,686,191 downwards.
TTATAAAAATTAAGACCGACGTACGATTCTCATTCTTCTATGGTAATGAAACTATTACAGACAATCTAACACATCAAAAGACAAATACACATATATGCATGGATGAGGTTGCATGAAGCTACGATACCGTCTTAATATATATTAGATTTGACGAGTAGGAATAGAATATTCAAATGATTTAGTAAAGATGAACTGCAATCCACAAGAAGAATAGAACTTCGAAAACCTACATATGGACAAAGCTGAGGTTGGGTGAAGCTACGAGACCTACAAAATAATAAATATTAGACTGGATAAATAGGAATAGAATATTGTGATGGTTAAATAAAGATCGACAATCATCCACGAGAAGAATAGGACTTCAGAAATTCAAATAATTATTTGATTTAAGATTCTCGGTACCATTTCAAATCGTTCGATTCAAAATATCAGCTAAAAATCAGTACGATTTAATCATGAAAAACAGTATGATATTTCATACCATCCAAAAAATACTCTAGTATACTAGTACAATTACAGTACCGATATATTTTATCCTATTCGGATCCGGTTCGAATCTGATTCAAATTAAACAATATAGTCATTAAAAATATATATATATATAATTTTTTGAATCCGGTACGGTATGGTATCATATTGATCGATGACCCGTATCCGTATCAGTTCAATATTTTGCTTTGATTTATCCAGAATTATATATATATATATATAATGTCTTTTTATTAAAATTAAATTACCTTGAAACAGAGAAGGAAAGATAATCTCCAAAACAGTAACTTTCACAACAGGCTCCACCAACATTCAGAGCATATGATACCGCGTTCGGTTCTCCGTCTTTGGACAGGAAATGCGAAATGCGCATTGACCCTTGCGAGGCAAACCTAGCGAAAAAGGAGCGGATTAACCGGAGGGGCAGATAGGACCGGGGCCCACCACTCACGCATGAATGGCATTACCACCATCCCCCCCCCAAAAAAAAAAAAAAAAAAAAAACTAGATAAGGTTTTGTGAGACCGGTCATGACCCAATCCATTGCCTCGTATCTCGCAGGTTCAACGATTCCGTCCAATAAGGAGAGGGAAATCACTAACCATGGTAGAATTACATATATCTACTGCAATACATATGCCGTCCATTATCTCAGCCTGTCATCCCCAATATTGCTGGTCCATCATCCACTACGGAGCATGTCATGCCAAAAGGATTCAATTTTATTCCAAACATCCTTCTTGTGATGGAAAAATCATCGTTATCCATAAAGTACCGTGCCTCTCTCTGTTTAGGATAAAGAATTCCGAATGGCCGAATCCACTTGATTCTGGAACGTAAAATGAAGTGCCCGTCGGATGCGTCAGCAGCTCAGCTCCTCGGCAAGGAAGAGGTGGGAGACAATATCATGATCTTATCATAACAGCACCAATGCATGGTAGGGTCATGGATCTATTTTGCAGTCAAAAGTAGCAGAGGTCAATTCATGAATGCCGTAAATTCGTTTTGAGGAATGCTGGAATAACTTTTGACAGAGTATAAGTTTAAAGAAACCCCCAAATGCTACTTTAGATGCCTAAACTGCTAATGCTTATCGCACCTGTCCCTTCGCCTCAACTTCTTTTCTCTCGTGGATAGTTCAGCCTGAAGTGCGCTATTAGGAAATGATGACAATATCTGCCGCTGAGTTCTGGTGGACACTGAGCAATGTTTGATCCGAAAAGAAGGGGTGACTTGGGATCGTGTAGGACCAGATGAATGGTCGACTGTTTTCACATTGGAACATGGAAAGAGTGGATCTTGGATAACTAGGAAAAAAATATCGAGAATAAAAACCAACCTTAGGATGGATAAATATGAATAAAACAAATCACATAATTCAGTTCCCATGGGGAAGTAAAAGAAAAACTTTTTAAAAAGGAGAGGAAGAAGACATAACGTGGAAGCAGACACTTTGAGTAATCTGCCTCTTCAAGCGAGAGATAATAATGGATACGAAAGGAAGCTGCTAGCGGGATTTAGTTCTTGATTTATATAAATTGCGCAAAAATCACTGAAAATAAGTTTACAAAATGGATCAGGACTGCCCATGACCAAAACCCAGTCCCAACCCAATTGGACCTGATCGGGTCCATTGATTTCTTAAGACTATTGAATTGTATCGTCGTTAAAAGATGAGAACATAATCGAGAACCATGTTGTATTTCCAACCTGGTCCACATGCCATCAAGGTCTAATTTGGATCCACAAAACATATACCGCGACCTGACCTCGAATGTCATAAACCGAAAACTTGGATCGCACAAAACTCTCTTCCTTCTCCCTGAACATCTTCCCTAGTTTCTCAAATGAACCCTCGCTTAAACTAGCCTCTAACCCCATCTCGTTTTATCATATTCAATCAAGTGGTTTCTTATTTACAATGTTCTCGACCATATCGATATTTATTCTTTAAAATTGTAGTTTATGAACTGCAACCTTCAAAATGATCATTTTATTGGATCAAATTAAAAATACTTTTGAATAAAATTTCATGTTTAAACTGGTGTTCCTTTAGTTTTATTTTTTTAAAGAATTAGTGACTTATTTTTTATTATAATTTTTTTATATTTTCGGCTATAAAAGGATCGCTAAATTTTTTTGAAGCGAACTAGAGACCAACCCACCCTGGCCGCAACATGAACCCCAATATTTTGGCCAGGTCCCCATCATGTGCTTGACATCAACCCTACCCAAATGACCAACCATGTCAAAAATATTTTTCATGGGCTGGACCCAAGTTGACCCCATCAAACCAACCATTCTAAGCCAACTTGTTTACAACCCTGATTGGAAATCTGTGAAAACTAATAACTGCACCTGATTTTCCACCATACAGATGGTGATGTCTCTACAGGTACAATATAACTAGCTTTTTGCGGGTCCTTGGACGTGCATCGGTGCCACGCTCGGATGCAGATTGAAACTTGGTAGCAAGATCACCATTTGGTGAAGGATATGCACCTCAAATTTGAACATGAACTCTTTATACTAAAACTGCAGCTTGAATTCGGGACTTTGAAAAATCATACAACTTAAAAACCTAAAAGAAACAATCTCATTCCATACTTCTGAGACAGGTTTATACTTCAGTTTTGTAACATATTCTTACATCAGAATACAGTTTTATTTTCCTTTTTTTGAATTTATCCAGTCTTACTGCCTTCCGCTCTTTTTTTTTATGTTGATCTGCACGATAACTTTTTTTTTTTCACTGATGTACATAGCACATGAGAATATTATTACAAATAGTTTTCAGGCTGCTATAAATATGTATGATAGGTATCGACATCAAACAACATTCAAAATATAACCTCCAAATTATCTCAACATCAAGATCTCTAAAACACCGCTTGATATTTCAAACTATCTACCATATTTACTTTATACATTATGCTTAACGACTCAAAAGAGAGACATTAAATGCTGGCATAAGTGAACAAATTTTATTTTTTGCACATGCAACCGCCTAATGGCAACACTAGCAACACACATGATCAAGGGATCCATCTCAATTCTGCATGCTTCACTAATCACTCTCCTGATTTAAAGACCCCTTCCATCTTTGCAAACTCAAAATCAATAATCAAAAAGATCTCCATTAATGAAAAATATCTATTCATCAGAGCCTCCTCAACTGAGCTCGTGCTACTATACTATTGTAAAAAATAATGCATTGTCCCTGGCTCTTTATGCTGATCTGGTCTTTGCAGACCAAAGTGGGATCACTTTGGCATGAAAACATACAACCGATGGACTAAAAAGGCATATACTAGCAAAATGTTAACTTTCCAACAGACAGAATGTTAAGTATAAATCGACAAGGCTTCATAGCTTTAAAAGTCTTGCAACACTTTGGTTCTGAAAAATCACCAAGAAGGAAATGTGTAATAAAGATGATGGTTATGTTTTAATCCTCCACAGAAATCACATTGTCATGGAATAATGCTCATTTTATGTATATCCTTAATTAATTACAATTGCCTATGTCATGTCATTTGAATAGAAAACACCTGGTCAACATGCTCAGCTTTGACAACTTACCTAGTAACCATCAACAAGCTATCTATGCCAACTAATCCAATAGTTATAAACCAAACAACTCCAATCTGCAAAAAGAAAAGCAGAGTGAACAGCCACACGGTGAAATGAAACGATGTTCCACTTACTAATTCCCAATGAAGTAGAGCCCACAAGCAGCACACATCCAAATGCTCGCTCGATGATAGAATGGAAACAACTTCCCCCTCTTACTACAAACCATTGTGATCATTATGAGGTTGGTATTCATGCCATCACAAATCTTTCAATTTTTTCTGGATTCAGCTTATCTCTTCAACTGCATTTAAGTATTCTTGCCATCACATATCTTTCATAATATTTTTCTGGATCCAGCTTGTCTCTTCAACTGCATTTAATCTTCCTACTTGCCCATCTCACCCTCAAATTGAACCCACCAGTGTATGCACTTGTTTCATATAGACAAAGTAATCATTACTACTTCGTAGAAAATTAATTAACCCATTTAAATAGTATCCTATTCCTCTTCGTGTTTCACAGATGTGGTAGTTAGCATTACTTCAGCCAACAAATTTGCATGTGATAAACCATGCTATAAAGGTAGAGATAAGCAAACATGCTTTGCAAGCAAGGAGAAACTTTACTCACAGGGTAGCACCAGATATTTGCTTTACCAATATTTTCTGATGCAAGAGAACATTCACATTTAATGAAACTTAAACAAATTAACTTAGACCAAAGTTTGGTCCAATCAACCTCTAAAGCATCATGCCTGCTTATGTTCAGTTAACAGCATCTCTATGATCTATGTAAACTACTACATCTTCTGTATAGCCTATAAGTATGCTCATGCAATCAATACACTCATTAGTAAAGCTTCAACAATAAAAGATATATACCAAACCATTACTGTATCTTATAACAATAAAAGATATATATCAGAATCATTATAGTTGAAAGTCTTGCAATCAAGACCAGAACATCAAATAGTTGGAGAATGTAAAACTCCAAAAGAGGATTCATGAAACATGGCAAACTCCTAAACAAGCAAGGTTATCAATCACATCGTCTCCAGGTACTGCTCAAGTGGTCCATTCATTTTAACACCCGCTTGAGGACATAGATATCTGGAGGCTTCAACACCAATAGTCTCGTGTCAAATCCCTCGAGCTAACAAGAATAAGACTGCATCAAGCAGAAATATCTAAATGTCATGTTTAGCATTCTAACTTTTCCTATAGTACATAGAAAGTCAAATGGAAAGACTTGTACATGACAATGAAGACACCTGAAAAGGCAAAACTTGAAACCCACGTATGAAGATTCTATTAAGAGTCAAGATAGCTTTGTAACCTTTAATCTGTAAAAGAATTTTTAGAAAAACCCTTCATTGTAGCACACCGGGACTTTAAAGCTCCTGTTTAGGAAATTCAATGCAGCTCAAGTAACCTATCTTGCTTGCAAGGTTGTTCATATCTATGAAGAAAGCAATCTGGCTGCAGAATGGGTAGCTATTATAGAAGGACCACCCTTTGATGGGGTTGTACCCAAGAAGTGGTCTCCATAGTGTTGAGTGAATGAGAGAAAGCTAGACCCTCTCATTATAACTAGGATAATGTGATCCGTCCAAATATATATTCACCTTTGAGCCTTCTATGAGAAAAGTCTAACGGGAAAATACCATACTTCATTACTTACCAGAAAGGTGAGAAATATCTTGTCTCCTAGCATATGGGTGTCCAAATGGATGTTATGACAAGTACCCTAGACTCCCATGCTGGAGAGGCATCTAGAGCTGGGCCTGGCCTGCAATGTGGAACAGTCAGGCCGAAGTGCATGATGGATGCTCAAATGGTGGAGCCCAAAATGAGAGAACAAGGTCCACCTCGGACCAGATGGAGTGAACCAGAAGCCTTTGCTCGCCTAATGTCCGACCATCACCTAGATCCACAGGCCTGAAACCCAAATTAGGGGTTGCACCTCTCCTTGGCCCTAGCCCAACTGCACAGGCAAGATTCGTCAAGCAAGGCCTGAGCCTGATGAATGCACTGAACCTAGATACAAACTCGCTGAAGCCCAGTATGGGGGTGATTATGGGTGCAGTGGCAACATTGGAACAAAAGATGATGGATTGGGAGTCTATGGATGAGAGCTTCTCAGCCGATGCTCAAGTGCTCAGAATGATCATGCCTCCCAGAGATGCCACCACACAGCGGCACATGAAAGCACAGCAAATGGCTATAAGATGTCGGGAAAGCCAAGGGGTCAGACTCCCTTGCAACCAAGACTCAAGGGGACTTAGGCTGGCAAGTGGGACCCACCCAGAGACACCACCTACAAGTTGCCTGTTGGAAATCCCCGATCAGCAGCTAGATGCGAAGAGAATGGAAGGTTGAAAGCTCCTCACCTGGTATGGATCAAGTGAATCAGAGCCAGAACATTGCGATAGATGAGATGACATCAACTCAAAGGCATGGGAGATTTGTGTACCAAATTAAAGAAGTCATGGGCTGCTTGAGAGTGAACATGGCACCCTTAGACAATGGGAGTGCAAGGGAGGATACCCGACAACAAGAGATCAAGGTTATGGAGCAGCAAACTGGTGGTGACACTACATCAGCCTATTGGAATTATAAGGCGACTGGAAGACCCTACTTCACATCCGCCTTCAGAAGGCTCATTTAGATTCACACACTGGTCATCTATGTGCTGTTTAAAACAAGATTATCGGGCAGAAGTCTCCATCAGGCACGATGCTGTTTCACCAATAATTAGGGCTTCTACATCATTGAATCATAGGGCTTATTGGGTGGTATGATTGCTGTATGGAAGGGAGATGTAGACATTGTGGATGCTTTTCACAATTGTAATTAGGAAGTTTTGTTAGCTATCTCTTGACCCAACATGGAACCTTGGATTCTTAGGGGATATTTATGCAGATACTGAGTATAGACAATGTAGACAGTTATGGAACAAGACAACTGCTATAATCCAAACAAGCATTCCCTCGCTTACAGTGGGGGACTTCCCTCGCTTACAGTGGGGAACTTCAGCTGCATTGAAGGACCTAGTGACAAAAGGGGGACAAACTCTTCTCTACGAACAAGATTGAGGTTAGGAAGTTTTGAGACTTTTTCCAGGCAAATGGGTTACATGAATTATTGGGTCCCGATTCATGCAGACATGCAGTGTAATAATCGATCCAACCATGCTAGAGTTTGGAAAAGAATTGACAAAGCCTACACTACAAGAAGTTGGATTCAATGATTACAAAACTACAATACCATTGATTTGACCATTCCTTGTAACCCTCCCTTTTGTTTTGAGAAGATATGGCTCACTTAACCACAATCTTGGAATGTGGTGCGAGATGCACGTAGTAAACAAGTGTGGGGAGATGCTACATATCGTGTGACCCATAAATTGGAGTTCATGAAAAGAAGTCTTCGGAGATGGAACCATGAGTTTGTGGAGAACATTTTCAGGAGAATGGAAGAAGTCGAAGCCTCCACTCTTAATGTCCAACTAAAGTAAGAGAGACAAGGTGGCCTATCCGATGGATATATGACAGCACTTCAGCTGCAGCTATCCAATCATCACACACTAGCACATCAACAAGAGATCTTTTGGAAGCAAAATCAAGGGCCATGTGGATATGAGAAGGGGACAACAACACCAAACTTTTTCCATCAGTCCACCATTGTCTGAAAACATAGGAACAATATCTGCCTCTTGAAGGATGGTAGCGGGATAGTGACCAATGATACCCAAGCCATCAAGAGGAAGGTTTTCCGCGTTTTCAGAACAAGATGGACCAACAATGTCAGGGGGTGTCAATCTACCCTTCCCTCCACAGTAAAGATGTTATCAGATCATGACCGTGCTGCATTAATTGAACAAATGAAGGATGAGGAGATCATACAAACTATCAAGTCCGTTGCAATTGACAAGGCACCTTGGCCAGATGGATTCCTTTTGGTCTTATTCATAAAGTATTGGAGGATCATACACAAGGGGATCATTTTGGCAATCAAACAGTCTGTGACTTTAGCCTCTATGCATAAGGCTTGGAAGGACACCTATATCTCTTTGATTCCCAAGAGGCCATACGTAGTTGAACCAAGCCATTATAGACCCATCAGCCTATGTACCACTTTGTAGAAAATCACTGCCAAGATCATGGTCAACAGGATGCAGCCAATGTTGCCTTCTTTGGTCAACCCAAAACACGGCGCTTTCATCAGAAGTTGAAGTATCTTGGATAATATCCTCACTGTCTATGAATTCATGCATAATTTGCGAAAGGCTCCAGCTCGGCAATGTCTCATGGCACTTGAGCTTGACAAAAAACATGCCTATGACCGAGTTTGATGGGATTTTTTGACCTATGCATTGAGGCAACTAGGGTTCCATGAGGAGTGGATCAGTTGGATTCATGGTTGCATCTAGTCACCATCTCTAGCTATCTTGATCAATGGTACCCCCACAGACTTCTTTTGCTCAAATATTAGCATTCGTCAAAGACTGTCCACTCACTCCCTACCTTTTCATTTTGTATGCTGTCTTGTGTAGAGCTTTGAGGATGGCAACCATGAACCACTCTTTGCTGGCCTACCTACCTACCACAAAATCTCTTGCAATCTCTCGCTTATTTTTTTGCTGATGATTGTCTCCCTTTTGCTTGCATCACAAGAAAGAATGCAAGGACAATTAAAAAGATTGTGGAAGACTACTGTTTTGCATCTAGGTAGAGGGTCAACCAACATAAGTCATCAGTCCATTTCAATCTCGAAGTGAAGCCCCTATTAAAGAACACAATTTAAGAAACTTTGGGAATCTCAGAGCAAAGTGGTGTCTGGACTTATCTTGGCATTCCTTTGTGAGGAAGAAGATTGACCAAGGATGATGAATGCAAGCCGTTGGAGCAGATTATCAATGACAAGCTGCAAGGATGGAAATCGAAGTCCTTATCCATGATGGGCAAAGTTACATTAATCAAATTTGTGTTGAGTGCAATGCCAGTTTATCTCATGGCCAACACTATTATCCTAAAAGGAACTATCTTGAAGCTGGAGCAAAGGTCCAGGAAGTTCTTGTGGGGGACCACAATTGATGTGAAGAGGATGCATTTTTTGTCCTGAGACGAGGTACGTCAGCTTATACAATGTGGCACGGGATTCAATTATTGGAAATAAGGATAAGCTCTAATGGCTTGATATGTGACAAAATCTTTACAAGAACCTCATAATTCGTGCTGCTCTCTTATGAGGTCTAAATATGGCAATTGAGCAATGTGCTTCAATCCATTTGCACCCCGTAGCAACTCCTCTATTTGGAATGCCTTGCATACCCATGCCTCGACAACTGTCTAAAGTCAAGTGGGTTGTTGGAGATGGTAGATCGATTGATGTGATGCATGATCCATTGTTGTCCTTTGTGCCCTTGTCCCACTAGCCTCCTATCATAAACCATGAGTTGTTGGACTTGAAGGTCAACAAACTCCTACTTCCTAAAGAGAAAAGATGGAACACCTAACTAGTCCTTCGTGCTTTTGATGGGTCTTTAGCCAAGAGGGTGTTCTTTACACCTATATTGGACATCAATACATTGGATAGGTTGATCTGATGGCTGTCGAGCAACTTCAAAGCCAGGACCAGTGATTTGTACAAGCTACACTAGAGTTACTTCGTGCTGCAGCAGGCCATTGCTTAATTGTGGATGGTAAGTGTCCATCCTAGAGTGTCCTTGTTTCTTTGAAAAGTGGCCTGCAACATGATCTCGTGCTGTGGTATTTTGGCTACTAGAGGGTTGAAATATTCCACTAGACTATGATTGTTGACTAGGAACAGTTAAGACCGTGGCCCAAGCACCTTTCTAGTGCCTGAGGGCGAGGTAGGTGCGGAGGCTAGTTAACACCTTCAATGTAGTTATTATGTCACCAGTTACCCTTGCATATATTGCAAACCATGTGTGGGTGGCATGGAATGGCTGGGTGTTCAAGAACAGAAGTCACCACCCAAAATCACATTTCTAAAAATGACAATGCAGGCAGCTAAGGTGTTGAATGTTATCTCCGTCAGAAAGTGTTTGACAGCTAGAGATACTTGGGACTCTTGAAGCATATATTGCATCCCCTCAGATGGTCATCTCCCGGGAGCCCAACGCATGCTAGTAACCTCAAAATCAACTTTGACGGCAGTGTGATAGATGGAGGCGCAAGAGGCAGAGCAGGATTTGTCATTAGGGGCCCGAACTCCAACTATCGCCATAGGGAGATGTCATTTTATATGACACCAAAGTTAAGAGCGGAGTAGAGTGGGGCATGAGAGGCACTGATGTATACCATGTCAATGCGCCCAGCTAACCATGTTATCCTAGAGGGCAATTTGGTGACTGTGATTGGCTGGGTGGTGAAGCAGCCCTATAATGGTAGGGGCCACCAATTACTCTAGGACAGTTGGAGAATGATGAGGCAAGCAAATTTCAGGACAACCTGCCTCTGCACAACCAACTGAAAATTGTAGGGCAGCAAACAAAGAAATAAAACTTCAAAGAGAATTCCATGTCATAGGGATATACAGAGGCAGAAGTGGAGGGGTAAGGATCTATGGCCACCACCACAAACATCAACAACAAGAATAACTACAAAAAGCTGGTGAAGCAATATTGCCTTGAAAAGCTGGTTTTCCAACAAAATGATCCACCTAGCAAAGAAACTAATAATATAATCTGCAAGTTTCTTCCTCTTCTACAGTTCCTACTTGAAGTGTGCACAAGAGTTTGAGTGCAACACACATTTTTTACTCTAAAAAAAAATGAAAAAGAAGAAGAGACAGAACCATTCTTTTCAAAAGAAAACTGGTCAAGACATAACCTTACCAACTATCAATAACTCTTCAGTTCTATATGAGTTTCACATGGCTATGGTCAAAGCATGGTCTCATCCACTTCTAAGTAAATCTAAAATTTAAAACTTCTTTGGCATGACAAACAAGTTTAATCACAATGCATTTTCTTGTCACGGTTCAATAAATTTACAACCTTTTTTTTTTTGATATAGAAAAGGGATAAAGGGAATAAACCCGGTGTAGCTACCACTGCAAGCCCCCACCCCGTCAAGAAATATTCGATGCAAGGTGCTAGATTTTCGCAGCCTTTCCTCACTCGAGGTGAGTACGTCAACCTAACACCACCAAGGTGTCAACCAGTTAGAACAGTGAACTAGAGAAGATCCTGACCTCTCACTTGATCCAACCATCATGAGCCTCAGGGGATAACCTTTGGATTTAATCAAGTCCTTCACAAAATCATTCCTCGAATCCGTGACCAGTTGGTTGTGAGACGAGGTCTGAACCAACTAGACTACCGCCTTGGTGGTATAAATTTACAACCTTTACCATTTAATTTCTTTTAAGCTTCACCCATCAAGGATGCATTTGACCTACAAAGAATGATAACCATTATATAGATTGTTCAATTAAAGAAGACTATCTCCTTAAATTAATCATGCAAACTCCTAACAACATGCCTACATGTGGAAATCAACAACCTTAGGGTAAGACAGCCAAACTCCTAGTAGTTGCGGTTCAGATACTTGGTTTTAGTTAGAAAGTTTCTACGCTTTCAACCCTTTGGTTCGGTTTTCTTGGTCCTGATCTAAATTATTGCAATAAAAAAATTACTAAATATAAAAAATGTTACTTCAAAAAAAAAAAAACAAAATAACTTTCAAATATAACGAAATAATAAGGGAAAATATAAAAGAGGTAAATGTAAAAAAATCTAAGACATTATTTTTCAAGGTGTAGGAGTGTATACATCTATTCATTATAAGATTATAAGATAAACCATAAGCCTTCAAAGCCCTAAAAAATATGAGTAATTATATGGATGAGGAATTTATTACAAATGACATTAACAAAGTTAAAACTACGTTTAAAGCACAAAATTGAAAAACAACAACCTAGAATCAATACCATGCACCCCAAATATGCTTGAAAAACTAAAGAAACAATCCTAGCAAGACACTGAAAAGATTAATGATTGAAAGGTATATCATTCATAATCAGTTCTGATTAATGTCGATTGAAATTGACTGAAAGATCAAAACTAGTTGAGTTCAATTGAAATTGACCCAATTTTTTTGAAACCCAAGTATACAAACAATTTCAGTTTAATCAAGGCCAAAATAGATTAGTTTTGTCAAAACTTTTTCCCTTGGCTTGTCCTCTTTATTCTGTAACCTTATGAACCATTAAATATTACAAGCCTAAGCCACCAAGCAATATTCAAGTCAAATAACAGACTAGAAGCAACTCTTTTTTCATCTACTAATTGTTTATTGTATTACATATCTCTTTCCTCCATGTCCCCTTTTTTTGTACAATAAATCATTAGAATAAAAAGCTAATTCATCAATAATTCTATGACTGATGCAGACATTGGCTTGCTATTGACCTGGGTATAAAGTCCTCAAAAGTGGAAATTCACCGGTCTCATAATAACTACTCTTAATGTTGCTCATACTCCAGAGTATATTCCTTGAATAATTTTATTAGGACTGATGAACAACTTTCTTCATTCTAGGTAGATTTGTTGAGGAAAAATACCTTGATTCGGTTCAATGGAATGAAACCCACGAGGAGACCTAGCCCAGGAAAAAACCAGGCCTGGCCCAAGCCCACAGTGCACGCGCGGCTCATCTGCACACATGGGTGCGAGGCCCTAGTGCGCGTTGCACGCATGCCGTCCACAAGACCGCACTTCGCACGGACCAAGTGGTTCCCCTACCATTTCGCACGGTCTACAAATGCAAGGGTTGGCCAGTCTATGTGCCAGTGCACGTGGCGAGATTTACGACAGTTTATGCACGTTTATGCACAGTTCACAAGCATTTTTGGATGGTTTGGGACTGTTTGGACTCCATTCTTTACACGAATTGAACCTTTGGTTTCTTATCGAAGTGCTTTTCGATAAGGAGACATTCCAGAGACTATAAATGGGGGAAGACAGGTCAATGCACTAGCGTGAGGATCCAGAAAGCTTATAAAAAGTGTGGCAGTAGAAAAAACTTATAGGAGCTAGAGAATCTCCTTGAGAGGTAAGAGCTTGTGAGATGAATTTTTTTGACTTGTTATTGAAAATTGTACGGGATTGAGAGTGCAAGTTCTTATCTTGTACATAATTATTTTTTCTCATAGTAAAGTCTTGCATGCCCCATTGATTATCTTTTATTTTATTTTATCTTTTTCCTTCTCTTGCGGCGGCATCAACAATGACATCATGATCTTATCCGTATTGATCAAGATTGAAAAAGATGGCAAGCACAATCAAAGTCGGCGTCAATCAATTCAACAACAAGAGCAAATTCTCTCTCTGACAAGCAAGGATGAAAGACATATTCATCCGGCATGATTTGATCAATGCTTTCATATGTGAAGAGAGTGTCCACCATGGAGGACAAAAATTGGAAACGGGTTCAAATGCAAGCGATAAGCGCAATCCGCTTATACCCAGCGGATGACGCGATGTTCATGTGCTGAGCGAGACTTCTTTAATGACGATATGGATAAAGCTTGAGTCATACATGTCAAAGTTCCCCACCAACACGCTCTTTTTTTAAGTAATTCTATCAAATACGGATGACCGAAGGACAGAGCATATAAAAACATCTGAGCAGCTTTCAGAGAATCCTCATCGATCTTCTCAGTATAGGTGAGAAGGTTGAAGAGAAAACCAGGATGTTGGTCTTGCTATTGTCACTTCCGTACTCTTTCGAGTCTTTAGTAAATGATCTTCGAGCTGGCAATAGAAGGCAAAGCGATAGAGGATCGCAAGATGGACAATCCAGGTCGAAGGACACTAGCAAGATCAAGTGCTACCAGTGCGATGAACTGGAACATCATGTCAAAGATTATCTACAACTCAAAAATTGGATGAATATTACTACGACAATGACCGATTGTAGCAACAGTGATGGATACGATAATGTACTCATGATATATGATGATGTATCTCCTTCTCAGCAATGGATTCTAGGTTTTGCATATACCTATCATATATGTTACAAAAAGAGATTATTTGACTCTCAAGAGAGTCGAAAGGGTACTATCCACCTACCAAATGAATCGAGCTATGCAATCAAAAACGAAGGGGCAATCAGCTTAAAGTTTCATAATGGAATATCAAGAAAACTAGACGAAATCCGATACATACCCAACTTCAGCAAGAATTTAATTTTACTGAGTAAACTGAATTCAAATTGCTACACATAAAGAGTTAGTGGTGAAATCCTAAAAATTATCTATAACAGTAGGGTTATCTTGCAAGAAAAGAAATATAGAAAGCATTACCTCTTGATAGGAAATTCAGTACGGGTGAAGTCTTTGATGCTGAAAATCCATTACGAGATGGAGTCTTTGATACATATGGAAATCCAGTACAAGATGGAGTTCCGAGAGCAAGTGGATTGGACTTGAGATGAGAAACATAGAAGAACGATAGATAACATTGCACGGTGAAGTTTCTATTGTCATAGAAGGAAACTTTCCTGAACAGGTCTCAGGTCAAGATGAACACAGCATACAACGGAGATGAGATCGAACGGCCTGGCTCAACCCCATGTTTGTACATCCATAAGCAGCAAGCATTTGTTTCAAGGTATGAAAATAAGATCCTTTAAGAGCTTTCAAAGTCAGATAAAAGTCGAATATCGAGTCAAAGTAGAGATTGTTAAGAAAAAATATCTCGATTTAGCCTACTAGAACAAAACCCGTGAGAAGATCCAACCCATAAAAAAACCAAGCCTGGCCTAGGCTTGTAGAATGCGCGGCCTAGGCGGGCATGATCCAGACCCATGCATGCGGCCAGGCACACGCGAGCGAGAGGCCCAAGCATGCGGTGCACGCGTGTGGACCAGGCAGTTCCCCCATCGTTTCGCATGGTTCATTCACGGTCTAAGCATGCGGACATGGATGAGAGCCGCATGGCATGCGAGGGTTGGCCGGTTTATGCACCAACGCATGCCACAAGATTTGCAGCGATTTATGTGCGATCTATGCACGGTTCATGGATATTATTGGATGGTTTGGAATTGTTTGGATTCCATTTTTGACACGGATTGAGCCTCTATTTTTTTTATTAAAGTGCTCTTCGATAGGAAAACGTCCCAGAGACTATAAAGGAGGGTAGACGGATAAGGATACTAGTGTGAGAATTCAGAAAACTTCCAGGAGATGTGGCAGCGATATAAAAAATCTGTAAGGACTAGAGAGTCTCCTTGAAAGATAAAAACTTGTTTGAGAAATTTTTTGAATTTCTTGTTAACAAAAATTACACGAAATTGAGAGTACAAATTCTTATCTTGTAGATGATTATTTTTTTATAGGAAAATCTTACATACCCTATTAATTATATTTTCTATTTTATTTTCTCTTTTTCCTTCTCTTATAAATTAATAACGATATCATAATTTTGGAAATGAAAATTCATATTCGGCACAAAAAAAAAATTCAACAAATGATATCAGTGCATGTAGTATCATAACAAGATTATCTTTCTGATGCTTATCATTTATTTTCTCTTAGTTGATGACATAAATTAGAATAGAAATAACAAAATCATAGTATATGTCAAACTGGATAAGGAATGAATTAAATTAATATCTAAAAGTCTAGCATGTCGAAGCGAAGATCATCCAAGTTTGATCTGTCTCTCTACTTTAAGGCCTTACAATCAAACAAAAACAAAGGAATAAAAAAGGAAGTGCTAACCAGTTTATCAACACAAGATCTGATAAAAACAAGCACTAACAGCGATAGATTTCAAAATAAACATAATGTTGGATCACCCATGTCATGAAGTATATGAAACTTACATCAACTTAAGTGCATAAATCTTCCTCTGACGCTAACTCACATCGATCACAAATTCAGCAAAGTTTAAGAAACTTAAGATTATATACATATGAGATAGAGAAATCAAACCCATACAACCAAGCCGATGTCTCTTTATTAATCCTAACTCCTCCACAACCAAACCCTAACATCATCAAAGGGTAAGAAGGGGGGAAGGAAGCACGCACTGTTCAGTAGTCCGCCCGATAGTCGCTGTAATCATCCCTCGCGGCAAGATCGCTCTCCACCCTCTCCGCAATCTTCTCCTCCTCATACTTGAGCCCTTCTTCCAACGCCAGCCCTCCCAGTGCCCCGGCCACCGCCCCAACTGCCAGGCCGGGCCCCATTCCCAATCTGGTCCCCTTCGCCTTCTGCTCGTAAGAAGAAGGGGCCGATGAGTAGTCAACAGGCGCCGACGGGCCACCGTACACCGATGCCCGATCATAGTACGGCCGGGCCGGGGCGGGGGCGGGGGCGGGGGCGGGGGCGGGGGCGGGAGGGGCGGAGTAATACCCGGCAGTGGAGGAATAGTACCCAGAGTAGGGATCAGAGTAGTTCCCGTATGAGTACGGCGACGGCTGGGAAGGCATGGGGTGGCTGTAAGGAGGGACGGGCGGAGGCGGTGGGGAATAGGTGCGGTAGTCCCGGGCCGAAGGGGGTGGAGCGGTGGAGTAGTAATAGCCGGAGGGAGAAGCGAATTGGTAGGCGGGCCCCGGCGGTGGGCAGGGGCGCTCCCGGATCGCGACCTTGATCCGGATCTTGCCCTGGGGGCGTCCGGAGGGACGGCGGAGCTCTAAGGTTTTGATGGGGAGCGGGGAGCCGTCGAGGGCGACGCCGGATGAGGCGGCGGCGGCGAAGGTGTCGGGGCTGAGGAGGTCCTTGACGGAGCAGCGGGCGGTACCGACGAGAGGCTTGGGGGTCTCGGAGGGTTTGGAGTGGAAGACGTCGAGGGTTAGAAAGAGCGGGGGTTCGAGAAGGGAGAGGGGGAGGGTAAGGGAGAGGCGCTCGTTCCAGACGGGGCGGGTGTTGCCAGCGTCGTCGGGCTTGGTGGCGGCGCGTCGGTCGGGATCGAGGTAGGCGACGGCGTAAGGCTTGAGATCGCCGTGACGCCAGTTCACGTTCTTGAGGTGCTTTGCGGAGACCACCGTGATCTCCAGGTCGAGAGGCTTCCCCTGAGGAGGCCGCGGAGAGGCCATGGCCAAAGATGTTATCGAGCGCCGAAGATGCTATCGGGCACCGGATGGGAAAGTCGGCGAGCACCGAGCGACGGTCGGTCACACGAAAAAGCTAAACCCCGTAGAGGAGCGGAGCTTATTATTATGATACAAAGACGATTTTGTCCTTGTATCTCTAATTTTTAATTGTAAAAGTGTAAAACCCATTGGAACATTTTTATTTTTTATATATCCATTTGCTACTGCCAATAAATCGGGATATCTAATCACAAAAAAATTGACACACCGTTATCCAATTGACACGCCATTATCGAAGCTGATCTTAGAACTTGAGAATGGGATCCTTCCAAATTTATTTTTTTTTTATTTTTATAGATATATAATAAATTATATAAAATATATAATTTTGAACGAAAAAAAATTATGAAAATTATGATTGAATCCAGATAATACTGTTTTAATTAATATATATATATATATATATATATATATATATATATATATATATATATATATTAGAATATTAAAGCTATTCATTTATTATCATAATAATTTATGATCTTGGAATGATAATGTACCATTAATTTAATTATAATAATTTGTTATTATTTTGCCATGATAAATAGATATGGGAGATAAATGTACAGATATTATGATAATTAAGAGTATAGTTATTCATATTAATAAGTATCAAATGATTTAAAGAAAATTATAAATGGATAGGAGAGATATAAATGTGCATATATTATGGTAATTAAGAAGTTTATTTTTAAACTAGCAATTTTGTTATAGGGATACATTGTATATGGATATTAAGTTAACTGAATAATAAATATAGTTATTCATATTACCAAGTGTCAAACAACTTAAAGAAATATATAAATATTAGCAAGCTTAACAAAGAGCTGTAATTTTTTTGAAAAAAAAAAAATTTAGAGAAAGACAGGTGACAATCATTTAGTGCAGACAATCTTACTTTGTATATATATATATATATATATATATATATATATAGTATGCAGTCTATCAGATGAATTAAAATATTTCATTTGTTTCGGTTAGTTGAATTGTGCATAAGTCGTCCTAGTATGGTGGTTAGCATTCTCGCCTCCGCCCCCTTCCTTTGCTGCCGCCGATAATTTTTTCCCCAACGGTGATATTTTTTTCTTTTATTCTCGCCTTCCTTTACTAAAGTAAATTCTAAGATCATATTTGAGTTGGTAATGAGGTGTCTCGGTTTAAAACTCGCACATTAGCCATTAATTATGGCTGAAGAGTTTGGGAAGGAAAGATGAGAGCGTACCGTTTGGCTATACCGGGATTTATCCCCTCCTCTTCTTTTATTTTATCAAAAAAAATAGTGTACCATTTGGTTATAATATTAGATCGATGGAGATCAGAGAGATAAGTGGTTTTCTTATCTTATAAGGGGGAACGAGAATGGAAGGTTAGAAGAGAGACATCAAGGAGGAACGAGAATGGAAGGTTAGAAGAGGAGAGACATGATGTAGGTTTGGTGAAGAAAGGATACCGAATACCTGCACATATGTAAACATTGCTCGATGGAGATTCTCCAAATCATGCTGTCTACGTATTGGACATGATTCATACCAAGAATCGGGGCGGTCGGGTCCGGGGCTGGCCACTTTTGATGATTACATTACTCGAAACTTTCTGATAACCATTCCACTCACCTGTCCCAAGGAATTTTGCTCGGCTTTTTAGACCACCTAAACATGCGTTGCTAGATTCATTAATTTATACTAAGCTTACAAGAACCTACCTAAAATTAAAATTGCGTGAGGGTCATAAACTTTTCCCTTCAGTTGGTCCTTATGGCGACGCTTCGAATTTCGACGGAGCAATCAAGCACGTTTAGAATTTTTTTTTTTTCTCCCTGTTTAAAAACACCATACCGACGATTGTTTCTGATAACAACAACCATATAAATCAGACCATGCTCAGGTTAACGAGCAGCGTACTCCTGATTCACCATTTCTAGCGGGGACAAATCGTTAGGCCATGCAGAAACGGCATCGAGGTCAGGGAACGGTAAATGATCTCTATCACGGCCAAGAGATTTGTCCACCAGATAGACATTTTATCAAACACCTCTCATCCCTCATTGCATATTACAAAACCCGGACACACTTCAAATAACGGCACCAACTGGGTGAGACACTAGCATCCCCTCACAGCAACAGAACCTGGAATCTCTCTCTCTTAACATGCCTACAACCACGGATACAGTCATGATTGAAACGATAACAATGATACATGATACATCCAAGACTGGAAACGACTAACAGAGACACCTGAGATTAGACTAAATATTCTAAAGAATTCACCCAAAAAACCAAACTGCAGCAAATACCATCTATAACAGAGATTAAAAGGACCACTTGGCATGGACAAATTAGCTATATATTTAACTCATGTTGATCGTTCACATCACAGCATGCAGTTTATATAATATAAAAGCCGAATAAGCTAGATCTCCGGTATGTATCCATATATCTCAATAGCTTTTGAGAGCCTTGCCCAAAAGGGGATTGAATCACCCTCTTATTTTGTGCTCAAGAACTGGTCCTTACTAGCGAAATTCTAACCTGACTTGCCTGCTATTCAACTTGAAATAGAAGGAAATATCTTCGATATATCCATGTCATACCAATTTTTCATAGGAATCAAGCCATAATCACCTGGAAGTGTAATTTTGTACCACCTTAATGGGAGATGAAAAGCAGAGTGGCTACAGCATGAACATGAGCTGATGTTGCATGAAAACACCCTCTGCAAAGAAGCAAACAAAAACAAGCAGCACGCTCCCTACGCAGGCATTAACCTGTTCAGGTTCAAAGGGACTATCTCAGCCTGCACCAGTCTGTCCTAACTCACCACGGTTGGAGAGACTGGGCAAGCACCCCTGGTGCTGATAATAATTAGCCTTCGGAAAGATTGGGCAAGAGAAAAAGACACACAGCATACGAAAAAAACCCATTACTTTCCCCCTTTTTTCCCTTGTCGGACTCGTTGATTGTAGCTTAATTCTGACAACAGCTATTCTACGACAGCCAAAAGGGGCATTCTAAAACACGTATCAAACATTGTCAGAAGTAAGCTACAGACCCCTCCAACCATGAAAAGCAAAGTGTACTTTAGAGGAAATTGAAAGCAATTTTCGTTACTTCCCAGCCATGAAAGACTGCAAGATTGCACTTGGAAATCATCTAAGTTAGAAGCTTGCTTGGAGAATTCCCTGAGAAAGCGCCCAAAAACCAGAAGAAACAAACAAACAATTGCACCCTCCCTCCGCAGGTATTATCCTGTTCAGGTTCATAGGAACTTCTCAGCCAGTCCTGCCCACATCCTGGCCACAAGGACATGTTACAGCAGATACAGGCAGCCCCTGTAAGCACATCCACATATAGGGGGGAAAAATAGGGAACATAAAATATATATTTTATTACTGCAAGGCTTGGATATAACCACAATGATGAAGAAAGAAGAGGTGCTTAAATTATTTGACTGCTAAGCACATGTTCTTACTCACATCCCAGTCTAAGGTTTGTTATTCACCAGTCATGACTCCAGACGGTGCCCACTGCTCTAGCACCTTTCAAGTCATACCATGATGAAAATATCTTTTAACCGTTCCTGCAAGAAAAATTGTTGTAAGCTAATATGAGAGAAATCACTTTCATGTCATACATAGAAAAAAAAAAGTACTTTTGAAAAGGCTGTTCATTCACAACTATCAAAGAATTATATTCATTGCAGAAGAATGTGGATTAACTGCTTTAATTTCATTAAAATGAAAATAATGCTAAGACGGGGAGCTGATCACAACTATTACGAATACAAAAATGAGTAAATCCACTTGGAATGAAAATATGCAATTTCAAGAGTTCTCAACAGGAATTTGAAGACATTATCATATTCATATCACAATACAAACCTCCTTGGCATATTCATATTACATGGTTCCTGTGTCAAGCATTGTTGTCCTATATCAAATGTGGCCCTTGCTCTTTCCTCATATGGCCTCTTTCCAAGTCTGTAAATATTAAGAAGGCCATTCCCTGATTGCATGAACTTAAATTGCTTAACATATAAAGTACCCTACCTGCCTGCCAATTGGCCTTCTAGGATTCAAGACATGCTCCTCTCTTGACCAAAATTGCCTTTGCTGGGAACCCAGCATTAGTGGTATAGGACCAGGTTGAGGTTCAAAACCAACCAAAAATCTTTATCAAACTCTGATGGATGAACCATATAGAGGAGATAGGCTTGTTGATTAAGCTAACAATAGGAGAACGCATGTAGTGCACTTAAGTTGCATAAAAATAATATGAAAAAGAAATCTGGAGGAGCTTTAATTCAAGCTTAAGAAAACTTTGCTTTAAGAGAATAATTAGTTACAACTTCATTTTGTTTTGTTTTGGATTTAAGGTTTAATAGTCGTAAATGAGTTTGTAGAGTGACTGACTTACAAAGCATGTCAACAACAAGGTACAATTCATCTTATTACTGGATAGTTTCACAAAAAGCAGTATGACAATGGAATTCACATGACGATCCTTTAGCATCTTGTGTAGTGTACCAGGGTAACTTATCCATTACTATCTCAAGTTTTCAAGGAAATTACAATATCGTACCAAACGAGAAAAAACTAAGCAAAGCAGTGAAGAATAACTTCTCATGCATACTCGAAAATCAGGGGGCATCCAAGCAAGATTTACAAATGATATCACGTTTAAATTTTGAATATTTGTATGACAATAGGTTGGATACTGATAAAGGCATTGTTGTTTTATGTAATAATCACCAGGAAAGCATGATACCAATAGTAATGTTTATTTGAGATCTGGTAGCATACTCACAAGATTGGTCCTTTATATTAGATCATGTTTCCTGCAACAGTAAAAGATGAATCCTATCTAGGAAAAGGCAACTTGCTTATGAGATCAACACAGCAAAAGCTACTGACCTTGATTGATGAGCATAACCCTCAGGCACATAGATTTCTCCACCAACTTCACCATGCTGTTCCCCGCTAACAGTTTTCCTTGCAGCCAGAAACTCAGCGCTCATAGCATCCATTCCATGTTTCACAGCTTCCTCCACTGTCCCATATCCATGCTCCTCGGCATACTTCCTCACATCTTCTGTTATTTTCATGGAACAAAATTTGGGCCCGCACATAGAGCAGAAGTGTGCCACCTTGGCACCCTCTGATGGCAGGGTCTCATCATGGAAAGCCATAGCAGTCATAGGGTCCAAAGACAAAGCAAACTGGTCCATCCATCTAAACTCAAATCTTGCCTTGCTCAATGCATCATCCCATGCCTGTGCATGGGGGTGACCTTTTGCTAAATCAGCTGCATGGGCAGCTATCTTGTATGATATGACACCTGCCTTCACATCATCACGATTCGGCAACCCAAGGTGTTCCTTAGGTGTTACATAGCAGAGAAGTGCAGTACCAAGGGCTCCAATATTAGCAGCACCAATTGCTGAGGTGATGTGATCATATCCAGGAGCAATATCAGTCGTTAGAGGACCAAGTGTATAAAAAGGTGCCTCATTACACCATTCCAATTGCTTTTCCATATTTTCTGGAATTTTGTGCATTGGAATATGTCCAGGTCCTTCATTCATTACCTGCATGACCATAAATACAGTAGTAGTAGTATATGCACGTCAAAAAGTTACAGCCAATTCTGCAGTCTTAAAATGCTTCACAAACTAACTGACCTTAGTAATAGAGTTGTCATAGGAATATCTCAGAACTTCATAACCAAAAGTATCACTTACCAATATTGACACTGATCTAGATCTTGTAAATTCTGTTCATTTTCAGTTTAATAAAATAGGGGTAGCTCTGTTACATCCTGTTCACATCCCAGAAATAAAAAAAAAGACACTGATCTAGATCAAAAGAGCAAGGAATGTTTTCTTGTGTAGATTATAGGGACAAAATTGATGTTCAACTAGTCTCAAAGAGTAAGTGTAGTTCAGCACAAAATGTCATGACTTTGAAATTTAAAATAGGTCTCATGCAAGCTGCCAAGCATCTCTTTTAGTTGCAATTACTATGATTTATAAGTTGTTCAGCATGACACCAAATAGTTATACAATAATTTATATCATGTGAAAGTCTAACTTCTTGGAGCTTAGAATTTATAAGTTACAACTTGAGCTCATCACAAGGAGAACTTCACTTAAAAGCACTGGGATGATATACTCTTCTTTGAGCTTCAGTTCAAACAGGAATTTGGCATGTAATTGCTCTGGCAAATTTGTCCTACATTTACAATAAAAATTAAACATTTGATCTCTTTTCTCCATTTGTGATTCCAGATTTGAGGCTCCTTTAGATCAGCATCCCAATATCCATATTCAAGTCCTAGATCTAAAAGGTCCATTTATGCAAAACAGTCCAGCAAGCTGAAACTTTATTCATTCTCACAGCCCTAGCCCCCCTTTCACCACACTATGCTCAAACCTGAAAGATAATCTTTTGAAACTGACTGAATTCTAATCTTTTGAACCTGACTGAATTCTCCTAGAACGCTATGGGCAACCTGCAAAAGAAACTTTACCCTTACATCATATTCTACTTAACACAGCAATTAAATGATCCCAACAGGATATAAGCACAAATAGAATCATCAATAACGATGATCTGGAGATGTCCAAACAGATAGAGATCTTAGCACTCAAGTCCTCAACATAAGGAACGTGTTTCTTTCTTTTTATTTATTTATTTTCTTTTTTTTTTGGTAAGACATAAGGAAGTAGCTGTACTGTGATTTTTTTAAAGAAATGTACTATACTATGAATTAAAATATAAAAAAAGGGAGGTGGAGAGGGAGATTAAAAGAGTTGGAGAAACTTGGATCTTCCAAGATAAATAAGAATTTTTTTGTAGAAGAATGAATCTTCTTCTAATAAAAATGTAAAACATATAATAATGTCTTAAAGATGACTACATGAAATGGCAACTATTGTTACCAAACAAAGAAAAGAAAAAACTAACATCTATGGTGATTGGAAGAAGCCTATAGAAAAAAAAAAAAAATTAAAAAATTTATGAGTAACTCAAACTAGGTCATGGGACCACAGTGTTTGCAAACACCCTTGACAAATATTGCTTTGAACAGGTACATAGAAAAGGTGGTTATGTTCTAACAAAGCTATGATAGCAAGATAGCATTTCACTCAAGTTGATTCTTCACGTCACCAAATAATCACAAAATATACTAGAGTAATATTGAATGCAGAGGCAAGGGAAAAAAATTTGTGTATACCTGCACATCCTTTTCCCATGCTCGACGTGTCAACTCCCCTTGTGTCAGAAGTTCAGCAAACTGAGCAGTGTCATTGGCATCATAAATTGAACCAGGCCTCAACCCATCACCAATAGATAAAGCCACATCATATTGATTGCATATGTTGAGTATATCATCCCAGTGCTCATAAGCAAAGTTCTCCTTGTGATAAGCCAAGCACCATTTTGCATGAATTGATCCTCCACGTGAAACGATGCCAGTCATTCTTTTTGCTGTAAGAGGAATGTAGCGCAGCAGCACCCCCGCATGGATGGTAAAATAATCCACGCCCTGCTCAGCTTGTTCAATCAGAGTATCCCTAAAAATCTCCCAGGTAAGATTCTCTGCAATGCCATTCACTTTCTCCAGTGCTTGGTAGATAGGCACAGTACCAACTGGCACTGCAGAGTTTCGTAGGATCCATTCACGAGTCTCATGGATATGGCGACCTGTTGAGAGATCCATGACTGTGTCAGCTCCCCACATTGTTGCCCATTTAAGCTTATGCACCTCTTCCTCGATAGAGCTCACCACAGCTGAGTTCCCAATATTTGCATTTACTTTGACCAAGAAGTTCCTCCCAATTATCATAGGCTCAAGCTCAAGATGCTTCTTGTTAGAAGGTATTATAGCACGTCCTCGTGCAACCTCTGACCGCACAAATTCAGGATCAAGCTTCTCACGAGCAGCACAAAACAACATCTCTTCTGTAACAATTCCCTGTTTAGCATAGAACATCTGGGTGTATCTTGGTCCACCCAAACTCTCCCGCCTGTCAACCCAGTCTGTTCTTATTTTGGGAAGACCTGTCACAACAACAAACAACATAAACCTTTAGTTTTCTTTGGCACAGCCAACCTTCTGTGAAAAGGACTCACCAGTAGCAGTAATGACATTCCTTTAATTTTAACTAATAGAAAAGTGGTTCAAAAGCAAGTTCTAATGCAACAGGATGACAAACAATATCCTTCTAGAATATGACGAAAAGTTTCCAGCCAGCAATCAATACCTATTTAAAAGCCCAGAAAATACTGTATGTAAGAAAGTGAAGAGCCAGGATCATAAGGATATTTTATTCCTGATCTTCATTAGAAAATCTTATCCATTACTTATTAACCTGAATCCAGCGATCAGTCCCAGGATCTCATATCCTTATGACTCCAAAACAAATGCCCATTAAAAGATTTCTGCAAGTTGGAGGCACCTTAATAACTGATTGGATTCATTGTAAGAGAATGCTAAGCATGAAACCAATGTACGTTAAAAAATACAACCATCACCATGATGAAGTTCAAAGGGAAAAACAGAACATCATGAGTCTTTAGCACAACTCCATCTCATGGACTGAACTTCACAATTATGAGATAATACTACAGAAGGTGAAATTTGCATTAAGTTAGTATACCCACCAACACGTGGACTTGAATTCTGTGGGCCACTGGTATCATATGTATCAAAGTACCGGTCTTCCCCAGACAGATGGACCCGTCGAAATGGAACTTTAAAGGCATGGTTAGATTGTTCATGAACAATTTCCCTACATGACAGAATCAAGATAAACATCACGTTCAAGTCTATTAAGAAAATCAGATCAGTAATATTTATACTTAAAAAATGCAAGGGACTATTAGTCTGAAAAAGGAACAGGTTTCAACACATGCCTGTACTCCTTGGTACTCTTTGGAAAGCATTCTTCCAAAGAAGGAAGCGGAAGAAAATCAGGAGCTGCAGGATCAATAGTGTGCCTCTTCTTTTGGGTTTCTGCAGACTCAGCAATTGAATGATCAAAGGTAAGGGAAGCTTTAACCCCTGAATTCACAGAATTGTAGTACATTTCCTTATCCCACATATTTGAAGAATGCCTGGCTGATCCAAATCCAGGTAAAAAGCGAGTGGTTGGCAACTTGAAAGGTGCATGGTTGCTCTTGTTAGTCACCACAGGAGTAACTGACAGCTGGATAGATGCCATCTTGAATGGAAAAAAAAGAAATACAGTGAGTGAGAAATGAAAGCTAACTATTTGCCAACGACTTCATAATTTTGTTGAAGTTATATTTATTATGTCACCGAAGTTGGATATTTTTCCAGTTTCCAAATTCATCAAAACAGAAATCTGACAAAGAAATGAAAAGAAGTCTTGAGAAAAATCACTGTAAAATAAAATGGACAAATTTGAAATCATGAAGTGTAAAATGTGACAGTATTTGCACCAAATGGATGAGATTGAAATAACACAGCATTTTCCTCTCCAGAATGTTTTATTTCATTTTTTTTCCATTTTTAGGCAGCAAAGGCATAGTTTTCTGGGACTAGGTGTAGGCGCACCAACTGGAGCTAGCGTTTATGCTCTATCTATTAAATAGGTTGCCCACAGGCATCGCACCAGCACTGGACTATTATCTATTTTCTAAAGAAATCTTCCATTATAATACCGGAAGATCTCCATTGTACGTTTCCAATACCAAATTCCCAGTATGGCTTTCAAATATGTCTGCACCTTATTTGGCACATTTCTGCTCATAATTTTATCAGCATCATTCTCTACATTAACTTTACGTTTCATATATTTGAGAACTCATTTTGTGAGTATATTAAACATATCCTCTACTCGAAATGGAAATTCTAATGAAAACAACCGTGATTCATGATCCGCAAATAATGATTAAAAATAAAGAACAGAGGCCACGGCATATCTGGATTGAACAAGACATCCTCTTGTCTTAAGGATCGATTCACATCTCAATCATGTCTAGGATTCGTCCAAAAAAAAACGTAACTAGGGTTCCACAAGGAAGAAGATTTCAAAGCAAGAATAAAATTGAGACGACCGAGACGGTGCATCAAAGAAAAGGACGAAAAAAGAAAGAGAAACAAACATGTGGAAAATAGAATACCAGATCGACTTTGGAGGGAACGGAGAGGAGGAGCCCTTTCTTCTTTTCTGCCTCCCTTTCGCTACTTATCTGCTTTCTATTCCCCACCGAGCCAAGATCGACAACGAAAACAAGCGCAGAGGCTGCTACTTATAGGGCTTCCACGGGGATAAAGAGAGTTATACTTTTACCCGTATCTTTCTTATGTTTTTTTTTTTTTTTTTAATTATTATCATACACTCATGTTCGCTCTTCAGGGAGAGATATGACGGAAATGAGGGGTAGAGATAACACGACCTTTTTGGGAAAGAAAAGGTTTTGGAATCGGAGAAGCATTGGATGCGAAGATATTTTTTTCTGCACGGACGGGAGTCACGGGACCAGCCCTTCGAAAAGTTGCCGGTCACGAGCTAAATTAAGGACGAGGTCGTCCGCTGGAGAAAACACCCTCGTCACCTTCACCGTCCGCCGGTTACGAAGGAGATATTTTTGCTCACAGAAACACGTTAGCATCGCAATGAGATCATTCACCCAGATGAAAAAGGAGAAATCATACCATACAACGCATGCCGTACGCTGCCAATCACTGAAAATGAGCGGCTGTGATTATCGGCTTGCACGGCTATGTAGTCCATGCGGCGTAGGATAAAATTTCTCGATGAGAAGAGATGAGAGTTTACCAGTGAGCCGCTACATACGTCCCGTTTCAGTCTGTCCACCTGATTTTCCATTAACCAGATCATCAAACGGCTGAGGGGATGGTTGGGGACAATTGGCAATATTTTCATTCTAGTCCTATATTGCACCAGAAATCTCAAGGCTAGCACTGGATGCTCTCTCTCTCTCTCTCTCTCTCTCTCTCTGGGGATAGGCACGGGTTTCCTCCGATAGATTCGCTTCTTGAGAATTTATGTTTGCCTGTTTCGGCTAAGATGGTTTTTCTGCAAATACATTAGCCAATATATTTTGAATATCACAAAGGAAAAGCATTATAAAAAGCAAAATTTGTCAGCCATGCGGAGCTAGTTTACAGCCATCTGTAGAGAGAGATCCCATGCATCGCATATGGCATCACCCGTAGCGAAAGGAAAAAGAAGAAGAATGACGGATCGACTCACCAACATATAACTCTTAAGTGCACCGATGAAGCTAGATTTTGTTACAGTTTCAAATCTCACCCACATGATTTAAAACGATGTACTTACGCAGGCAACAATATGACCGTGCTTCACCCTTTACGAATCAAGCTCTTCATCCATCGGTGACTTTAGCGGGCGAGCAGAGCTACACCGTGTCATCAACTCAATTTCCAACTTCTTAATGGTATTTACATTCATGCACCCTGTAGCATGAAATTCCAAACCCATCCCAAAAGCAGACTGACATCAAAGATACAATCAAGCACTTTCATTGCAAGATGACATACAAGAAAAACTCCAGATTTTGGACATGTTAGATAGCGATTGCACCCTCCAATAATCATGAAGGAATCTATACTCTAGACTTGTCCATAGACAACAAGGGCAGCCAGAAAAGAAACTTTACATGGTGGTGCTGAGGGAAGTACCAGCATCATTGAAAGTCATTGATGGTTGAACCTGCTTGCATTCACATGACAAAACTATGGAAGCGCATCAGTTTAAGACCGCATGCAGATCAACGCCTCTCAAAATCAAGTTCTGGCCGTCTTACTGCTGTCTCATTAAAGGCTTCGTAAATGTCTTTTGCTGTCGCACAGGCTGCTTATTATTTTTCTCGGGTCAACTTCAGTGCCATGCATGAAAAATGAAGCTCAACCACGTATGCAACAGCTTTTTCAATGATAAGAAACCAAAAATGTTATCCACATCAGCTTTAAAATAACGGAGCAATTTTTGTATCATTACAGAACGACATATAAAGGAACAGCTATACACTGGATTGATATGGAATTGTTGAACAAAAAAAACAATAATAATGTACAAAACTGATTATGGTTGCTGAATTGTGGCTCAATCAGCATGACAGACTTTCCAAACCAGGCGAAGAGTTCTGTAGCTCCAACTCTGAATATTTGGCATCTGTGGTCTCTGGCTTGAAAAGATCAATGTTGAGTTTCATGATCTAAATAGATTATAGACAATTAACTATGTGCCACCAGAGAACCAGATTCACAAGGTTATCCAATCAAGAAAACATGTTCCAAAAACTCCAGCAGCCTTCCATCCATCTTGGACCCAAAACAATCAGCTGAACACAAGAAGATCTTCTGTGCAATAAGAGAGGAGTCTAGTTTGGTATTAACAGGCCAAAAAGTAGAACACACCTTAAGGGCACAGCAAGGGAATAGTGCGGTACCTGTCAGGAGCTTGCCTTCAGCTGAAGAATATTCTCATGTTTTCCTCTTATAAATATCGTCAATTCTGCAGGAGCTACAACTAGCTTTAGCCATTCCTGCAGATCTTCTCCTTCTACCTTTTCTTTTTCTGTGTAATCAGGATGAAAGATGTTATGTACAATTGAATGCTTCATAACAAGGATGCTGTCATGCGTACACCTGGCATTGAGGGGTTCCACGTGGAACCAAAGATTGAAGGGAAAAGATATAACTAGAGTAAATTTGGCTTAGCTGACTTTAATGTCCTTACAGTTTAATAGCTGACTAAAATGTCCTCATAGTTTGGTCTTGTCATGACATTGCAAGGAACACAATTTAGTCTTCAAGGCAGGTTAAAAAAAACCTATAAGGATCCGACTTGAGTTTCTGTAAGAAACTGAAGTTCAAAATGGTAACATACAAAAAAAACTATAACTAATACATGCTATTATCCAAGAATACAAAAAATGGCAAAAGGAAGAATCCAAATGAGCAATTATGCAGATAATCATGAAAGATTTGGAAAGAATTATTTCTAACACAATTATCTTGGTCAGAGGAACTCCACATTCTGAGTCTCTTTCTTTCTCTAAAAAACTGCATAGGAGTTACAAATTCTCAAATACGTTTATATTAAATGCAAAATCTGTTTCAATGTAAAATTGTTGAATTAAAGGCCCCTGAAAATGCATGAACATAAATTTATTTTGCATGCACTTGAAAGAAATTATAATCCAAAGATCAATGACACGCGCACGGCACACACCCAAAAAAATAAAAAAAGGACTTGAAACTCTAATCAGATATCTGCTATATAACCTTTGCATGAACTAGAAACAGAGAATAAGGGTAGCACACATTCATGTGTAGTTTGCATTTGGTCCAGGCATCAATAAAACATCTGTGTTGCAATATTGTTTTTCAATCTGTGAATCCAATGAAATTTGCTTTTACAAGGGACTTGGCCTTTGGAAGGGACAGAGCCAAGCAGAGTGATATGTAGGATTTTGCCTGTCAGTTATGAATAATCAAGATTCCATATTATATTCAAATCCATATACGGAATGGGTAAAAATGTTTATGATTCCCTAACAAAATGTCATAAGGGTACAACATCATAAATGCATGCATTGGCAAGCAACAACCAATCCAGAACAGAAGTTTGAGTGCTTTGATTTAGCCAAAAGCAGTCAATATCAGTACAGCAAAGCTAATTCAATAATCAAAGCAAAACAGAGTAATCACTCACCTTCCAAATGAGCTCCAAGACCCTCCAAAACAGTGGGATTGGCACGCACTACAGAAAGAGCTACTTCAAGAGCTGATTGTAAAAGTACTTTTACCTCTCTTTGCACAAGATCCACTAGATGGCCCTGCACATCCAGCCTTGATTAGCTCTGGCTAATTGAAGGGTGAGAAACAGAGGCCGAATGGAAGATGAAGAAAGAACCTGATCTCTTCCCCATGGAGCTGCTGTTCCAGACTCATCAAGCCCACCACTAGACAATGTTGCCAGTGATACTGGACCTATGGTTTGATTAAGACCATATTCAGCTACAGCTTTGTAAGCCATGTCCGTAGCACGTTTTATATCATCGAGTGCTCCAGTTGATACACGTCCAGCATAGACAACTTCTTCAGCTGCACGACCACCTAGAAGAGTAACCAAGCGGCCACGCAATTCATCAATGAAAAGCAAGTATCTATCCTCAGTTGTGGGAGGCGTATATGTAAAACCCAGTGCACCACCTGACCTGGGCAATATGCTTAATTTCTGATAACAGAAAGTTATCAAAAAATTAGTTCTACATTTGAGGTTATGCAAGTTTTCAACTATTTATCAATGACGGATGGCTCTTGTATTAACCTCCACACGTGGTTGTCCAGGAAGCAGATTTGCAACAGCAGTCCCCACAACTGCATGACCAGCTTCATGTCTTGCAACAACAGCCTTCTCACTTCCTTGCAGCTTTGCATGTTTCTTCTCTATGCCCTAAAAGGAGATACCTCTTAGTTTATTCCAGAACAATTAATTAGCAATGTTCTACTCAAATTCAAAACTCTGTTTTATGCCATCTCCGTGAAAGCATTAAGATACAAGAAATATAGAACTTGGATGATATATATAGAATGTGTTTGTGGCATGAAGAAAACAAATCTAAACTTCCTTGTTTTGTTTTAACAGATTACAAAAATTGATACAAGAATCAATAATTATTGACTTCATATAGCTCCAGCAAGTAAATTCTCGAACTATTTCTTTTTCTCTGGATCTCTCAGGAAAAGGGGTCGCACAGAATGAGGCCATCACCACTTAAAAATGGTATAGGAGGCATAAAGAGATTTTGCAAAAATAGAGTTTATGGAGGCACTCCCTGAGCGAAGAAACATCTTGGCCATTCATTTCACAAGAAATGTCCAATGTTACATCATAATCACCACACAACTCCTATTCTGGATATGAAACAGTATAGAATTGGTAGAGCATTAAACAACTAGTTAAAAGAAAACACAAAGTATGATACAAATCCTGATTCATTCAAAATTCAATTTTAAATAACATAAATTATCAATGGACATATATCTACCATTTTGTCATGCATAAAGTTCATACTTAAACCTGAAATATGATCACATTGCTATATGCTCAAGCTGTCTAGCATAGGAGTTATCCATTTCCTAGAAACAATGCCATCCAAGGCTGCTTGATTCAATCATGAAGTACACATGCATCATTGTCCGATTGGATCACACAGCCTAACTGTCTACTAGATCACCATCAACCAAGATTTTCGGAACCGGTAACGACCCCATTCCAGCTAGCTGGTAGCATGAGTTGGTACAGCCCATATGTATCAGGCTGGTGCGAACCGATACAAAAATGAACAAACGAACCAGGAAGGTGATAAAGAGAGGGAGTGAAAGAGACTAAGAGAAAGAGAGAGAAAGATAAAGACAGTAACAGAAAGAGAGAGGTGGGGAGGGAAAGAGATGGAGGCAGCGGAGAAACCAGCGGTGGCCACCAGAGTGCTGCAGGGGCCACTGCAGCTCCACTCCATTCGTGAGAGAAAAATGATTAGAGAGAGAAATAGAGAGAGGGGGGGAGGTAAAAAAAAAGGGAAAGGTGGCAAAGAAGCCACTATAGCTGCCGAATAATGTTAAATGCCACCCGCAGCTCTGCAGGTATAAGACAAGGACAATTGCCCTTGTTTCACGGGTTGTTTTTATAGGGTTTGTTTAAAAAAACTGACCACAGCGAATCAAGCAATGCCGCAATGGGTGTGCTGGTTTCACTTCACTGTGGTCAAGATTTTTTTAAAAAAATCCCAATGAACAAGGATCATCGCCCCTATTCCATAGGGATGGCTCCAGAAGCCTTTATTGCTATGTGGTGGCCCTCAAGCAGCCCCCTCTCCACTGCCTTCCCTGCCCACTGGTAACCTCCCTCCCCTTCTCTTTATTTCTCTATCTCTCTCGATTAGAGATCCTAGCAAAGGATGCAGAGTCCCAAAGGCCTTCATAGCCCTCCGGCAACTTCAATAGGCCACCGCCGGCCTCTGACAATACCGTTCTCTTTTTCCCTCCCCGCCTCTCTCTCTCTCTTCTCCTCTCTTTTCCTCTCCCTCCGCTGTTTGGCTAGTAGCCAATGTTCCAATTCGTCCATCAAAAACGTTCCAGTTTGCTGCCAGTACGGCTCAGAACACCCCGAATCGCTCGATTTGATCCAATTCCAAAAACCATGCCATCAACAATAGCTCAATGTTAATGCTTGCTAAACTCTTAAGAACCCCACTAGCATGAAGATCAAAGGACCCAAGTACCTGTGACTATCACAGCATGTCATGCAGTTGCTAGTGCAACAGAATGTATTACTTTCAGCTCATAGCAGAATGTATTGGGCCATGTCAGTTGATAATGTATCATAGAGGCATACTATATTATAAGCTGATAAGAGAAAAATTATGCTAAAATTGCATAGAGATTCAATGAGGAAGAAAATATATGCTAAAACTGCATACAAATTGGGAGGGCTAATATTTAGTATCTTTTTGGAGGCAACAAGGTAATAGAAAAAAAGGATGTAATAAATATGATGAAGTTGTCATGACAATATAAGAAATTCCTCATCTAGGTTTAGAGTATCTTCATTATGGAAGCCAACAATTCTTGAACTTATAGTGATAGCAACCAAGCTCCAAATATTCCTTGTAAGGTAGGTCAACCATGTATTACAGGGGGAACGGGTCTGAGAGTCCCATCTTTGAGGGGTTATAAAGAAAGCAAAAAGAAGCTGCACTAATGTGCACAGGAGAAGAACTGTGATGAAAAGATGCAAAGGAAACAGAGAAGCAGACTTCAGAAAAACAGGATCCTGGAGAACAAAAATTCCTCATGCAGTCACATGGATAGCCAAAAACTTTTCTCTGCTTATGGCATCAAGCAAACCCCCTTTCTAGCATGTGAAGAACCTAGTTAGACCAAGATGATACAAAATTATAGAAGTGAAAATTATTTAGACTGTTGAAAGGAGGCGGTTTGGTAGATTTCCAGGAATTGATCAAGGCACTACCACTTCAAGATAGATGCAATTTATCTCACATAAAGAAAAATGTATTCAATGATGGAGAAGATATATTTACCAATAGGGATGTAATCAAGCCAAGCTTCATTGAGCTGTTGTTTGATCAAGCTTGTCTGCAATTAATTTCAAGCTTGAATTCCAAGATAAAGCTTGATTTGTTTACCATTATTTCGAGCTCAATTTGAGCTTAATTTCAAATAAAGCCAAACAAGGCCCTACTTGATCAGCTTGATTTACCTAAAGATAGATCAGCATCACATACTACAATGTTTAAAAGGGCAGTGGTGCTTCTGAAAAGGTGTGCTATACCACTCATGATGTATGGTCTAAAATGTTATGGAAATTAAATGATGCAGGATGCAAGCCTATGGCAGAATGCAAATGGATGTCTGCAAGACAGAATAAGTTGCATATGCATCTTGTGTGACTAAATGACAAAGCGCTCCAGATGGATCGTAGTGAAAAATTAACCAAGAAAGTATAAAAGACCAAGAAATATAGCTTTCTAGGTCTCATAGTGCAGGTATAAGCCTTCTGATCATCCATATTTAGTTGTGTTGGTGAATCAGCCATATTTAGTTGTGTTGGTGAATCCATATATCTGTGCATCATATATTGGGATAGCAGGAAAAATATACATGGAGGTGAGGAACAAGGGCTATGAAATCAGATATAGCTTTAAATAACTTAAAGACAGACATACATACAGCTATTGAACGTTCAACTGCCAGGATAAAATCAATCTTTTCCACTATAACTTTACTTGTTCTACCAGCTAATAAAGCAGCTTCATTTACCAAATTTGCTAGATCTGCTCTGCACAAGGATCAACAAAGTGAATCAGTCAAACCTTCATTTTATAGAGAGATGAGGGAAAGGAGAGAAGCAATAGGGCCCCTTACCCAGTAAAACCAGTTGTCATTGATGCAATTTCACTAAGATCAACATCATCTCCTAAAGGAAGTTCCTTCTTGTTTACATGAACCTTTAAAATGGCTTCTCTTCCAAATCTATCCGGAGTTTCCACCTATGATGCCAAAAGAGAAAACACTCCCATGTCATCGTTGAAGCATTGCATATTAGACATGTCCACCATGTGATAGTGTTAAAGCTATATACCAACCATTACTACACGATCAAATCTTCCAGGACGGCGAAGTGCATGGTCCAGGACATCTGCACGATTTGTTGCTCCAAGGACAATGACAGCAGAGTTGCTATCAAATCCATCCATCTCCTAATGAACAAATGTAGAGATATTGTTTTTGATATATTAGGCAAACAGCATTTTGCCAAGGGACTTGCAACCAGAAAGTAGACTTCTTTAAGTCATCTTACTGTAAGCAATTGATTGAGTGTCTGCTCACGCTCATCATTGCTGACAATGCGAAATCGACCATCACGGCTTTTTGCCACAGCATCTATCTGCATGAGAAAGGAAGAGAGGACAAAAATTAACATTGCATCATACTATTAGGTGTTGGCATCTTGGTGCCAAGTAGAGATGCATCAGTACTTAGGTTTCCACCTCATCAATAAAAATAATGGATGGTGCCTCCTTCTTTGCCCTTGCAAATAGATCCCGAACACGGGAGGCTCCCATACCCACATACAATTCGACAAATTCACTTGCAGAACAACTTATAAAGGGAACTTCTGCTTCCCCAGCTACAGCTTTTGCTAAAAGTGTCTTACCTGTTCCAGGAAGACCCACCTGTAAAATTAATTATCATCTAAGAACACTTTCTAATAATGAAATTTATGCAACAAAAAGTAACATTCTGTCCCTGGATGTCAATCTCACCAACAAAACCCCTCGAGGAGGACGAGCACCAAGACGTATATATCGGTCTGGATTTCTAAGGAATTCCTGGGCATTAGAAATGAATACATCAGCTTGCATCAATTCTCCTTCTTGATCTAAACATTAATAACTGAAAGTGAAGAAACTAGAATGATTTTAGCACACCACTATTTCTTCCAGCTCTTCTTTTGCCTCATCTACACCAGCTACATCCGCAAAAGTGACTATATCAGCATGTTCAGATGCTTTTGCTCCACCAGAACCTGCAGATTTACGGTTCCTCAACTGTCCCGCTGTATGCTGGAAAGGCAAAACATAGAATCAGAGAGAGTCAATGCATTGCAGAGTTGATATCGAAGAATAATAAATGCAAAAGGTAATAAGTTCATCCAGACCTGGGAAAAACTTATTGGGAAGCGCTGCAGAACTGCAGCAAGTAAAGCTATATAGAAAAGTGCTATCTGCAAAAGGACAAATGAGAGTTATGGTTCTGGATGAAACATGATTTCCACTACAAATAACCATGTTAGCAAGTTAACCATCAGCCAGAATACTTATCAAAAGCATCACACCAGCAATTTGTGATTAATCCCATTTTTCAGATTTCAAACATGTTCACACTTCACCATATAAATGATATCGTCCAGTGTGATGAAGTGTCCATGTGATGATTGTTATTTAAGTACTTTCATCGAGGTCTTCTTAAAACTCCAGCATCACTTTTGGTCCATTAACCAAGAGTTAAACATTGCACATTTTGTACAAAATAATGTTTTGTGTGGACCATACCGAGAAAGTTTTGTTTGGCAAGACCAGAAATCTGTATTTCTGATGCATTAAATAAGCACGTTTATGACTGTGCTCAACTACAATTTGGAATCCATTACATAATCTTTCACCAGAGCAAATCTGTGGAAAGATAAAGAGATTGCATCTTTTAGGAGTAGATTGTTAGAGTGTTTAATGAATAGCATAGGGTTGAACTGTATTGACTATAGAGAACACCTAGAAAGGTCTAGTTAAAGATCTCATCAAATTGGAAACTTTAATACCTAAGCTGCGTATCCTGAATACGATATGAACATGCCATAGCTAGTTGGTAAGTTTAAGTGGAAAAGCTACTCGCAGACAGAGTATGGACAAGTATTAACAAAGCTCCCAAACACAAACTTTATTGCTTTAGCAAAAAGACAGCCATTCATGGACTCATCTTGAGACCAATCTTTGAAATTTTGAATTTATCTACTCTACCATAATAATGTTTTACATGTGTCATATAGAGAATATGGAGGTCACGGGGCTCACCAGAGCAGAATTCCAGAAACCGCCAGAACGCTTGTCCGGCGAGCCAAATTCTACCTGGTTCTCCAGCATCTTCTCATAGGGAGTCTTTATATCACCCGGACGCGTAGTCGTGTACACGATTCTTTTTGTTGGGGGCACGCCCCTGATCAAAGCCTCGGCCTCCTGCGACCTACTCCCCCTACCTGTCTCCGGCTCCACGCTTTCCGTGTCCAACCTCAGCCTAAACATGATATGAACCCCATCAACCTCCACCTTCTGCACCTGGTCCTTGTTGATCTTGCTCAAGAAGTCGCTGAACGGCACGCTGATGTAGGTTGTCGGGGTCCTCGGCTCCGACCCCGGCAGCGGAACCCCCGGCCGGAGCAGTCGCATGGCGAACATCACAATCCCCAGCTGCAGCAGGAGGACCCCGATCTCCTGGGCCTGGATTATCGGTTGCCACTGCCATCTCCCTCCCTTCCACCACCCGCCCTTCCACTTCTTCTCCCGGCGCGGTGACGACGACGACGACGAAGAAGAAGGAGGAGGAGAACTGGAGGGCTTGTTGATGCCTTTGCTTTTTGTGGGCGGGCAGCTCTCGCTGTTCTTCTTCTCGGGGGAGGCACCGGCCTTGGAGTCGCTGTCCTGCTCGCAGGAGCTGTTGGCTCGGATTCTTCTGGCCTCCGCCCATCTCCGACTCCTCAAGAGGAC
The DNA here is from genome assembly GCA_021397845.1 of Areca catechu. Taxonomy (NCBI): domain Eukaryota; kingdom Viridiplantae; phylum Streptophyta; class Magnoliopsida; order Arecales; family Arecaceae; genus Areca; species Areca catechu. The sequence continues at coordinate 188,648,131 of CM038050.1, read as the reverse complement.
TCCCCAGGCATCGAATCCCTCTACCGAGACCCTGCCTTTATTCCTCGCGGGGATGAATGAGAAGGAAGTACGTGGGTTCTTGGAGAAGCGAGCTGGTTCTATGGAGTATTCTCTCGATCGATAAGAAAAGAGGATCGATCTCTTGGTGGAATGCTTGGAAAAAGAGTGCAGATTGGAGTGGAAGTTGCGAGGAGTGATGGATTGAAGGAATTCGATGGATGCAGGCATGATTTGGTCGAGGGAAAAATAGGGATTTTGTCGTTCGATGGAAACCCTAGTACCATGAACGACACAGAGGGGAATGCCGGGGGAGGCCGAAGCGGATGATACTAGGGAGAGGTTGGAAGGGAGGCTTGGTGGAGAATCGATGTTAGAGCCGTTTGATTTGGGTACTGCAAGCAACCATGACATCAGACGGTTAGAGGACAGTATGGGTGTAAAAAATTTCGACCAAACCGCTCAAACCAAACTAAAATGTGATAATTTATTAATTTAATTAATTCGATTCAATATATAAAAGAATTTAAAATATTGATTCGGTTATAAATTTATTGATTAATGTAATCCATTAAAGCCGAACCACTCAATTAAAAATTATTTTATATTTATATATATACATCCATATTACATGTTATATATTTTTCTTTCTTAGTATATTACATAAGCCTATTATTTTTATTTTTTTATTTATGATCTTCCTCTACTTTCTTATTTTTTAATCATTTATTTTATTTTTAGTTTTTAAAAATCAAACTGGTTAACCTATTTAAATCTAAAAATTATCCAAAACATTTGAATACTTGAAAACACTATATAAATAAATTAAACTAAAAAAATTGATTATATTTAATTAAATATTTGATTTTATGAATCTTTTATACCCAAATGTTAGTTTTGTTTTAAAAAATTACTTAAAACCGAACCGATTGAATCGCTTTCAGAGAACAGTAAAATGATTATATCAATCCATCCTGCTCCTCATGCCAAGGAACTAGATTTTATCGCCTATCTATTCCTTGGATCTCTAATAAGCTACTCGAGCTATTGATGGTGCATCCACGTGTGTTTCAGATCTACGGATCTATTAAATTAAATAAATAATTTCATATAAAAAAAATTTTCCCATCTACTATTATCTATCAGCATCCTATATTTTATTTTGCTTTATAAATATTTTTTAGATTTCTAATTACTATAATGTCAACTTAATCATCTTTAATTTTTTACAATATCTCCCACCAACTGCCAAATTTGATACAGAGCTCACCGTTGGTATCGGCATGACAAGTTTTTTTTTGAAATCATATAACTAATATATATTTATTAAATTATTTTAAAATATGATAGAATATTAATTAAAAATTTTAATAACCAAAATATTTCCGTCCCAATCTTAATCCTATCCTCGTCACTAATTTTGTTGTCTAAGATGGTCATATAACTCTTGCCAGTGACCCTTTAGCATTGCCACCATCCTCTTGGCTATCATTGCCCTCAACCTCCTCTTCTCTCTTTTCATCACATTTTTCCTCTTCTTCCTCTCTTCCCTCCTCCCTCCCTTTAAAAAACATGGATGATTGTCAGTGGTTGCGAGAGAGATGATGCTCGCGAGATGTACTTGCAAGAAAGCTTTGGCTAGAGATTGTTTTAGCGATGGCCCTCCGGTGATCAAATCCGATGGCAAGTAAAAAAAAGTAGAATAGAGATAGAAGAGAGAGTACATGAGTTGTATATATTGAGAGCTCTTAGGAAGCCTCTTTATATAGACAAGAGGTAGGGCATTTTTTGAGATATAGCAATCCTTAGTGAATTTAATAAAAAGTGATAGAGCAGTAGGTCTTGTTAGTGGATCTAACAATGAATCATTCCATTTACCTGGAATGTTTACTTTCTATTAATTGAAGTCTTGTCTTTTACATGTTGCTAGCCATACTCTTTAATAGCGATGTCGACCATGAATAGGACTGGTCTCCCTAAGACCTGTCCCTAGTCTCCCTGAGCTGCCAGCCTCCATCAACTCCACCCTGTCCATAGGCTGCACCATCACGTCCCAGCTTGTCCATAGGCTGCATGACCATATCCCAGCCTGTCTCTAGGCTGCATGACATCTCTGGCACTCCCTGAGATTGTCTCCTGTCTCTCTGAGCTGCCCCTGACACCGTCTCTGCTGATATACCAGGATCTCTTGAGACCTTCCTGGTGCTCCTTGAGATCTGTCCCTAGTCTTCCAGAGCTGCCAGCCTCCATCAACCTCTGATGATGTACCTCCCTGGTGCTCCTTGAGCTATCAGCTTCCATCAACCTCTGCTGATATACTCGGTCTCCCTGAGCTAATCAACTCTCAAGACCCACCTTTAGTCACATGGGATACCACACCCACATACAGCTCCATCACGATCAAGATAGCTGGAGACCTACCGATCGCTCTCATCCACAGTGACCAAGAGCCTGGTCCACTACCGATGGAGTTACCACTCATGCTCTGAAAGATCTTCTGTATGCATTGCTCCACTTGTGCTAAACCACAAATCACCCGACCTGCCATGACTCCATAGCACAGAACCCGTAGCTCTGCACCACTATCGCGAGCTCCTGCACCACATGATCCATTATCCTCGGTGAGATCCACATAACCAGCAGACCTCCACATTGCTCCCAACACCACGAACCTCTGTCCGCCTAGGAGAGCCAAAGATGGAACCAACTTGTTATGCTGCCCGCACACACGACCACTGCACCACGATCTCCACATACCCAATGAATTGACTCCATCATTAGATCCAACCTAGCTCGACACAAAGAGCTCGAGACATAGAATCCAACGGTGTAGACGGGGCTCAATCGGAGTTCGATTGAGCCCGAAATCATCGAAAAAATGAATCAACACAATTTCAAAGCAGAGCAATCATAAACCACCGGTCCACCATGAACCAAACCACCAGTTCACACCGATCTCCTTGGTCCACTGCTGCCATTACTATAGGTCCATGGCAGAGAACCATGGACCACAGCTCCTCTTAGCCGCTGCCGTCGCCACCCGCACGGCCGTGTTGCGCCCAATCAGCCCCAATTGGATCCACCAAGTCATGATGCGCCCAGCACCAGCAAGCCGTGCCCCTGTGCTGCCCAGCACTGCCGTCGTCTCCTGGCTACGACCGACGAACACCCTGGACCAACGCCCTGCACCCGGCGAGCCTGCTATGATGCCCTGCACTCGTCCACCGATCGCTGCTACAACCGATGCTCGAGCCAGCTCTACTGCACTGCAACTGGCAACCTCTTTGTCTGAGCCGACTCTGTTGTGCCAAAGCCGACTCTGCTACCCGATGCACCTGGTCCTGATGCGGGACAATAACCAAAATTAAATTATTGATATTTAAACCTAATTAACAGAAAAAAAAATAGAGATTAATTTTTTTAGATTTTTAGAATTTTAGAGACTCAAAGCATTTAATAAAGAAAGACTAGTCTACTAGCTATTACCCGCAAAGTAAACCTAACAAAGTAAACTAGAAAAAAACAGGACTTGGTGGCTGAGAAACCACCGTAAACTAGGATTATCTATTCAATGAGTCAGAAATTATGAGGAGGGAATTAGTTTAGATTTTACCAACGAAAATACGCTCCTCTGAATTAGATCTGACGGGACTCTAATGATCTTCACGGCAAGGTTTTAAGAATTCGATTCCGGGCTTCGATTTTTCAAGCGATGCTGGTTTGGAGGCAAGAAAACCTGGCTTCGATTCTTTATCACCTGCACACTCAACAAACAAAGAAACACAAATTAAAAGTAGCAATAGAAAAGAAAGAATGAAAGAAAGGAGGGTTTAGAAATTGTGGATTTGGATTTCTTGACGGCTGGATAAATAGGGCCTCACACCCCACGATGTTCCATAGAACAAAGGAAGGGCCTCACACCCCACGACGCACACAGCAAAGGAATAAAATTTGATAGAATTTCGTTGTATATTGATGAATAAAATGATGAATTATAAGGGAGGCTGGTGGGGTATTTATAGACTCCCAACCAATGATGTAAGGGACACAAACCTAGTCTTGTGCTCCCTTGGACTACATGACGCGGGACACGGATGCGATGCAGTACTAAAGGTTGATTTAAATTTTATGTTAATCGAGAGCAAATGTTCATTAACCTAACAGCCTATTAAACAATACGTTAAAAGAATCTATAGCAAGCAACTAAATACTGGATTACATCACCCGCATGCATACCTAACAAAATAATTAATTAGATGGATCACGGCGATTGAGAAACCATCAGATTAGGTTCCTACTTTTTAACATCAGATCTAGAGGAAGAAAAATGGATCTTGAGTTACCGATACGCTTAGAAGCCTTCTCTGATGAAGATCTGGATCACTGCACTCTAGGGTTGAAGAATCGAACTCCAAACTGATCGCTCCTGGCATCCGGATTCTGATCGAACTGATTCCAAAGCTTGGACGCCGATCTTCAGAGTCGGATCTCAAGAAAATCTACCAAAAACACCAAAAAATAGCAATTAAACGTTGGAAATCAAAAGCTAGAAGGAAGGCTGGCACCAAGGTTGTTGGTTCTCTCGAGGATCTTCTTCTTTGGTTGGCTTATAGGATCTCTTCAAAGTATCGGATGAAGGCCTTGAAGAGACTTAGGGATCAGATCTGATGAAGGGATTGGATGGATAAACAGGATGTCGCACCCCGGTAGAACTTGGACATCGCATCCAAGTGTTCTAGGCATCACACCTAGCACCTATCAACCGTCGCAGTTAGAAAGGAATTGGGAGAAGAACTCGACAGAGTTTCATTTCATTTCATCAAATATTCATTATCTTTACAAGGGGTACAGGGTCCTATTTATAGGATTATTCCCTACAAGAAGTACAATAGGACTTAATTACATTTATGAATTTAAAACTTCCTTGCAATCTTGGACTTCTCCTTGAGCTTAAATTTTGAATGGCTTGATCCTGAATTGGGCGACAACTCTCTGGAGCAAGGCACTAATTTCCTTCTTAAGTTGGCGTGAAATCCTTCTTGGTTCAAATTCCTTCTTGAATCACCGTGATATCTGAAATGGGACTCCCTTGGTTGGCTAAAGGAATTTGAATGGAGTTTGGATGATGGATAAGTCCTCTTGAATTTGAATGAAGATTGGATGAGGGCTTTCATTTGAAGTTTAAATTTCTTGGAACTCTTCAAATGGGACGGCAACTTGGAATTAGCGTGAAGAAACAGAAGCAGATGGCGCACTTCTCCCATGGGCGTGATTTCATCTGACGTGGAATCCTATTTGAAATTTGGAATCCTATTTGAAATTTAAATGAAGAGAGCTCCTTCCCATGGACTCTTTTAAATTTGAACCTCCTTGTTTCTTAGATGGGGCATCTTGGAAGTAGGCGACAAGAGAGGGGAAGAGGGCGCCAGATGAAGCAGACTCCTGCTTTACTCCTCTTAAAATATGAGGCGCCAAATAATTTTCTTATGGGCCGACCATGTGGTGCTGTCTTGACTTGTGTAGCATGTCCAAACTCAAGTGACAGGCCATGTGTTATTGTCCCCTTGGTGATGTGGCAGTAGTTGTCCTAAAACCATGCAAAGGTGACACCAAAATAGGCTAGCATATGGCAAGAACTTGTGCTAGCACATGGAGTCACATGGGTCTCACAATTGGGTTTTTCTTGTAATACAGAACTCAATAACTAATTGTTTTACAAGACTCAATAAATAATTAAAGCCTTACTTGATCAATTGGAATCCAATTTGATCAAAAGACAATCAAAAGACAAGACATGTAAATAAGTGATTCAACTTGGTAAAAGGAGTTTAGCCCAAAAGGCTAAATAAATAAACCCTAATTCCAGTTGGTAACAGGGGCTAACCCTAACTAACACAAAATAATAGAAATTAAAATAAATTATTTACATGAATAAAAGGATTGGGTCCAGGGTTTCATTCACAGGTGATCCACAAGGATGTGGGTTTAACCTGTCGATATTTTCGGGTCCTGGTGTCCTCACCAATTCTCCCCGGGTGGGAGGAACTCGACCTTATCGAGTAAGGGTTAGACTGGCTCAAGTACTTCTCTAGCAAGTCCGGGACGATCTTCTACAGATCCTCCCGAGTTATCCAAGTGTCATCAGACTCGGGATGTCCTTGCCAACGAACCAAGTATCGCTGGTAGTCCTTATTCCGGGTAACAATCATCTTGTCATCCAGAATTCGTTTAACCCTGTCTCTTCAATTTGTGAATTTGGCTATTGGACACTCATAGGTTGGTTCGCTCTCAAGAACAGGATCATGCCCAAAAGGTTCACTAGGTAGCAACATCGGCTCCCAATACTCTACAAGATCTGATATATTGAAAGTTGGACTTATACCCAAATCTAAAGGTAAGTCTATCTCATAGGCATTAGGTCCAAACTTATCAATTATTTTATAAGGTCCCGCACTCTGGGCATGTAACTTTTTGACAGTTCCAGATGGAAATTGTTCAGGCCTGAGCCTGATCATAACTTGGTCCCCTATTTTAAACTCTTTGAACCTTTTTGCTTAAATTAGCCGTTTGTGCATATGAATCATTGCTCTCTTTAATTTTCTTATTTATTTTTTGATGCAAGTTCTTTATATGCTGTGCAAAAGACTCAGCTGACTCAGATATACGTGCATAAATAGGTAAGGAAATTAGATCCAATGGCTTCCTAGGCTTGTATCCATGAATGATTTCAAATGGGCTCTTTCCTGTAGATCTGTTGACTGAGTTATTATAAGCAAACTCCGCTCTCGGTAACAATAAATCCCAATTAGCAGTATTTTCTCCCACTAGACTCCTCAACAGGTTCCCTGAACTCCGATTTACTATCTAGTTTGGCCATCTGTTTGGGGGTGGTAGGTAGTAGAATACTTTAATTTGGTTCCTAGCATATGCCATAAGGTTTTCCAAAAGTAACTAGTAAACCTAACGTCTCGGTCTGACACAATGGTCTTAGGCAATCCATGTAACCTAACCACTTTGTTCAAGAATAATTTGGCCAATCTAGACGCATCATAAATTTGGGAACATAGGATGAAATGGGCCATCTTAGAAAACCTATCTACTACCACGAAGATAGAATCATGTTTCCTAGCAGTTTTAGGTAATCCTAAGACAAAGTCTATACTCAAGTCTTGCCATGGGCAATCTGGGACGGGGAGTGGGGTATATAGTCCAGTGTTCTGTCTAGGTTGCTTAGCTACAGCACAAGTCCTACACTGGACTACCACTTGGGCAACATTTTTCTTTAGACTTGGCAAATAAAATTGATCCTCTATATCCAAGATAGTTTTATTACGCCCTAGTGTCCTGCTAAACCTCCTGCGTGTATCTCCCAAATAAGAAAGTCTCTAAGTGATGTCTTGGGAACACACAACCTATTTTTCTTGAACAAATAACTATCCCTTAAGACATACTCACTAAATTCAGTGGATGGCCCTAGCTTCACTGATTCATAAATCTTCTTAAAATTTGGACAAAATTCATATTCTTCCTTTAATCGTTCAAATCCGACTACTTCAGTACTCATACAATTCAGCAACATTGTTCTCCTACTAAGTACATCAGCTACCCTATTCTCACTTCCAGCATGGTGCTTTAGGACAAAAGTATAGGCTTGTATAAATTCGACCCACTTGCCATGTCTAGGGTTTAACTTTTTTTAAGAATTTAGGAAGCGAAGTGCTTCATGATCAGAGTAGAGAACGAATTCTTGCGGTAGCAAGTAATGCCTCCAATACCTAGAGCTTGTACTACTGCATATAACTCTTTATCATATGTGGAATATTTCAACTTGGCATCACTCAGTTTCTCACTAAAATAGGCAATATGATGATTTTCCTGACTTAATACCCCTCCTATTCCTACGCCTGATACATCACAGGCGACCTCAAAGACTTTGATGAAGTCGGGTAATCTTATAACTGGTGCCTTAGTCATTCTATCTTTGATCTCTAGGAAGGCTTTATGGGCAGCTCTAGTCCAATCGAATTTGTCCTTCCTAATGCAGTCGGTGATCGGAGCAACAATCGTGCTAAACCCTCTGATAAATCTCCTATAGAAGGTAGCTAACCCGTGGAAACTTCGAACGTCATGAACATTCCTAGGTATAGGCCACTCAACTATAGATTTCACTTTCTCAGGGTCGGCGGTTGCTCCTTCTGGTGTTACTACAAAATCTAAGAAGATGATTCTGGTTGACATGAAGCTACATTTCTTAAGGTTTGCAAACAAAGCTTCCTTCCTAAGGACCTGGCAAATCTGACGGAGGTGGTCTAAGTGATCTTCTCTAGTCTTACTGTATACGAGGATATCATCAAAATATACGACCACGAATTTTCCAATAAATGATCGTAATACCTGAGTCATAACCCTCATAAACGTACTTGGGGCGTTTGATAATCCAAAGGGTATCACCAACCACTCATATAGGCAATCTTTGGTCTTGAAAGTCGTTTTCCACTCATCCCTGATTCTAACTCTCACCTGATGGCAGCCACTTTTTAAATCAATTTTTGAAAAGATGGTCGATCCGACCATCATGTCTAACATGTCATCGAGTCGGGGTATGGGAAACCGATACTTTATCGTAATCTTGTTAATAGTCCGGCTAATAAATTCCTAATAAATTCCTTTTTCATAAGATCCCCTACTTGTCGTTGTAGCTCCTGATGTTCCGTAGGGTTCATCCTATAGTATGGGAGGTTTGGAAATGTGGCTCCTGGTACTAAATCAATTGCATGTTGAATATCTCTTAATGGTGGCAATTGATCCGATAAATCTTCAGGGTAGACATCTTTGAATTCCTCTAATAAATCTAGGATCTCCTTAGGTTATTCTAGTTTTGGTTGATCCTGAGCTTCCTTGGTAAATAAAATCCAAATTGGTGACCCTCTATCGATTTCTCGTTTTAACTCCTTTGCATAGATCAAATTCAGATTAGACTCTTTTTCCTTTAAGTGACTTGACCCTCTCTTAACATTGTCCTTTGGTGGGGTCGCATTAATCACTATCCTCTTTCCTAGATGGTGAAATGCACATGAGTTCGATCGTCCAAATAGGGTGGCATCATGGTCATACAACCAAGGTCTTTCTAAAATGATGCTGCTAACCCCCATCGGAAGAACATCGAACCAGACTCTTTCTTGGTAGGATTGTACCTGAATTGTAACCTGGCATCGCAACCGGATGAAAATGTTGGTTGCATCGATCCAAGATACCTTATAGGGGGTCGGGTGTGGAACAGTTGGTAAGTCTAGGCTCTTAACTGCATTAGTAGAAATTGCATTGACACAACTCCCATTATCAATTATAACCTTACATACCTTATCCCCTATTTTAATAAAGGTATGTAGGATGTTAGTCCTATGCCAATCCTCATTCCTCTTAGTTTGAGTCAGGATGCATCTGACCACTCCTAATCGGTCTGAGTCTAAGATCTCTTCCTCCTCCTCATATTCCTCCACTAACTCAGCTTCAGCCTCATAAACCTCTTCCTCACAAGGGTCACTAATCTCAGGGTCCTCTACTTCAGGTTCCCCTATATGTAAGGCTCGCGATGGACATTGGGCAGCATAATGACCAGTCTGATTACACTTAAAGCATACTGGGGTTTGGTTTCTATCCTTCTGAACCATAGATGCCTTACCCTTGTCATCTCTACGAATGGGCTGGGGATTGGGTCTAGGTCGATTTGCGGGGAATCGATTCTGGTTTGGCCTATTTACAGGGGCATTAAATCTAGATGAATCAGATTGATAGGTAGGTTTTCTTAGAAATCTCTCAGCATCCCTAGCAACCTGATAGGCATGTTCTAAATCATTCACTTCTCTTAGAATCAGTTTCCTCTTGATGTCCTCATTCAGGCCTGCTCTAAACCTAGACAAAGTAACCGACTCAGACTCGGACACACCACACCGCATAACATACTCATCGAAAATGGCTATGTATTCGGACACAGTCTGATTTCCTTGGATCATCTTCTGCCACTGATCTAAAAGCCTTTGTTCATAGGAGAATGGTAGGTATTTGGCCCTTAATTTGAGTTTCATGTCCTTCCATGTAGCTATATGTGGGTCTCTTCTCTGTCGGCTTAACCTTTCCACATTATCTCAATACAATCGTGCTTGTCGGATCAACCTAAACTTAGCGAATTTGACCTTACGCTCTTCCGACATGGTGTACCATTCAAAGTACTGATCCATATCACTTTTCCAATCAGAGTACATCTTGGGATCTAAAGTACCTTCGAATGTGGGGGCTTCTAGTCTGATACTCCTAAGGGCTCATGCTTCCTGATCATCTATGTCATACTGCTGCCTCCTAGGAATAGGATCAGGTGTAACCTCTCTACGTTGGGCTCGATGCCTTGGAATTGGATCAGGTGTGGCCTCTCTACATTGGGCTTGATGTCTGGGGATTGGATCATGTGTAAGCTCTGGAAGTTGGGGTCCTAGACCATACTGTGGGGTAAATTCCAGTGGTGTAGGTTGAGACACATGGGATCCTTCTAATGAACCTATTATTTCATTCATTTGATCAAACCTCTGGTCGACTCTAGCACTAAACTGCCTCTGTTCAGCACTAAGCTGCCTCATTTGCTCAATCAAAGATCTCATGAAAGTTTCCATCGTGGGGTCATGGATGTACTAGGTTGGTCCTGGGGGACCTGGTATGGGGTTCCTGACCTAGTAGTCATGCAAGGACATAATGCACTCAAACAAACCTAATCGACTATGGATAGCTAGACCTAGAGTCCAAACTAGATGCCTAATCAAGGTGGCAAGCTAGTCTGTAGTAACTCAAGACTTGGCCAGGCAGGTGTAAGGGGAGTGTAGGTTCCTGATTGCCAATCCTAGACACCAATCAGAGATTGGCCAGGTAGGCGAACTAGCTCACTTGCCCTTCGGGATGTAATACCTGAACCACCATTCTAGACACCAAGAAATGGGCACACACAGATTTAGTTGACACGATTGACTTGACACTAACTTGGACCCGACCAATTGGTGTCCCTAAGCTCACTAGAGCAATTAGGTTCTAATCAATTTTAATTAGGGCTTGGGCTCGAATGCAAAGTGGATAGTTTTAGGCTAGGGAAAGGTTATGAACTCCTCCCCCTATGTTATATTGTATGCCCTTAAAAATCAATTTAAAAATGAATGCAACAAGCAACTAATAAAACTAAACCCTAATGATTTTTTTTTTTGAACCTGTACTCAGGCCGAAAATAGAGAACTGCAGTTTTCACAGAAAACCATAAATTGTAAAAAATTATTAAAAATACATTGAATTTCAAGGAAGCTAACAAAATAAATTTCATATTTTTTTGATTTTTATACGTGTAGAAACAATTAAAACAACAGAGCATATACTGGAAGGCCGAGATGCAGAATTTAACTAAATGCAAGATTAACCTAATCTAAACCTGGCTTTGATACCAAATTTGATGCGGGACACAGATGCGATGCAGTACTAAAGATTGATTTAAATTTTATATTAATCGAGAGCAAATGTTCATTAACCTAACATCCTATTAAACAATACGTTAAAAGAATCTATAGCAAGCAACTAAATACTGGATTACATCACCCGCATGCATACCTAACAAAATAATTAATTAGATGGATCACGGTGATTGAGAAACCATCCTAGATTAGGTTCCTACTTTCTAACATCAGATCTAGAGGAAGGGAAAGGGATCTTGAGTTACCGATATGCTTAGAAGCCTCCTCTGATGAAGATATGGATCACTGCACTCTAGGGTTGAAGAATCAGACTCCAAACTGATCACTCCCGGCATCCGGATTTCGATCGAACTGATTCCAAAGCATGGACGCTGATCTTCAGAGTCAGATCTCAAGAGAATCTGCCAAAAATACCAAAAAATAGTAATTAAACATTGAAAATCAAAAGCTATAAGGAAGGCTGACACCAGGGTTGTTGGTTCTCCCAGGGATCTTCTTTGGTTAGCTTCTAGGATCTCTTCAAAGCATTGGATGAAGGCCTTGAAGAGACTTAGGGATCAGATCTGATGGAGGGATTGGATGGATAAACAGGGCATCGCACCCCGGTAGTGTTGGGAATTGTGTCCCAAAGCCAATCGCCTGGGTTGTAGGCGGTTGAGCTAAGTATTATATTTTTTTAATGAATTAATAAAATATTATTTTTGGCAGCTCATCACATATTGAATTTCCCTGAAATGAACTCTTTCCTATATGATGAAGTCCTTAGGACTACACTGACTTCGATACAGAGAGGATGTATCGAGTGGTCCTTAAACCCGGTTCACAACCAAAGGATATATTGTACTGGACGGCAATATGTCAAGTATAGGTTGTTGTAGTTCACATCGTTTGGTTGTCCTCTTGACCAAATGAGTGTGGTGACATTGATGTGATCTGCAAGTGGGATATATGTGATATCTCATTGAACGTGACTCCGTGCAGTCCCTTTCTGCCAAAGGGATACTCACGATTGAATATGGGTATAAGTTTCCCTCTGACCTGAGGTCATCACGGTAGCTTGCAAGCAACTCCCTGTGCTTTGGTGCCGGACTACCCGGATTTTTAATCCGGTGACGGAAGGTTTCTGGGTACAGGCAAGTACTTGTGGAGCAGTGATGGACCAAGATGGAATTGACCTGTCCTAATAGTTTGGATTGAATGTCTCACAGTATCTCAATTTAGCAAATCCTCGGCCGGGGTAGCCCTAGTGAAGAGTCACTAGGCTTGCGAGGTTGAGACACGTAGTCGACTGACTCAGTCTGGGTTGGCAGCCCAATCTCAGTCGTCCTGAGCATTAAAGGTCAAAGGGATGAATTATACGGTAACCATATGCCAGAGGTTCGATAGTTTGCTCCTGCATCTTCGACCTATCCGGACGCCGGGACCCATTGCTAGATGGTTTCCTGTGCTGGTACTAGAAATTGTTCTAGTGCTACCGTTTGGGTTCGAACCTATGAGGTCACACGCCACAGAGGATAACTCTCTGATCCGGATACCGATTACGATTGGGAATCGTCTCGGTTTTATGGTCACAGTATTTTTAGCACTCTTTTCCCCGTCTTGCCCTTGTCTGAGTCGACCGAAAAATGTTCCGGGTTGACCAGCTCTGCGCCAGGATTTTTTTGAATCAGTTTTGAACTGATTCGGGGTTCGTTTCGGCCTCCAATTGGTTGTGAACCAATTTTATTCCTTGAACCAGGTTCAATTGAATTGAACCACCGTTGGGTTTGAACCAAATTGATTTAATGGGATTGGACCAATTTTTGGCTTGGACCAGTTTTGGATGAACCGGCGTTTTCTTTTCCACATGACCGTTTACACGGTAATTCGCTGGAATGAATTCCATGCGTCCGTGAAGGCCAAACGTCCCAAAACAAAATCCCTGGCACCTCTTCTTCTCCCTCCACCATTGCACTTATTAAACCCTGTTAATAACTTGATTAATTAGGTTAATGGCAGCGGTTACATCTTACCCTCCCAGCCTCTCTTGGCCTCCCTCTCCCTGCTGCTTATATTCATTAGCACCCCTGTTTCAGAAGAGAGGAAGTTCCCACCGTGTGAAGTGAAAAACCAACGAGAGAAGAATTTTTCCAAGGAAATTTTTGAGGGATTGTGAGATCACCTCATTGGATACTTGTAGAGCTGTTTTTGGAAGGGAGTAAGGGAGAGTCCAAGGTTTTCTTCCCATTGTTTGAGTGCTCCTTCCCTGCTGCAGCAAATTTTGTTTTGCTGCAGAAATCTGTGATCGTGAAGCTTCTTCCGGCGGCTAGCACCATGCGTGGAGAGAGATCGGAGAGCCCCGGGCGTGTCTCCCCTCTAGAGGGAGTGTCCATCTACTCCTCGGAGCAAACCTCGCGAACCGGGATCGCTCTGGTTGCCCGAAACCCATCGACGAAGACAGCTACTCAGATCTGCTGCCATTTTCGTGCAGCAGACTTCGCCGATTTTTCTCGATTTTTGGGTTTGGTTTTTCTTGCAGAAACCAGTGCCAAATCGAAGAAGACTTCCTCAAGAATCTACAGCTCAAATTTGGGAGCGATCGGAGGTCCGGAAGGTGGCGTTCCGTGGACTTTTCGGAGACCCTGTTTTCAGCCCAAGGTGGAAGACGACTGGAATAACTTTATTCCAGTTATTCCAGTCTATTCTAGGTTTATCCCAGGCTTATTCCAGCCTGGAATAAGGTATGTTTTTGGGTTTTGTTTTTCGTGCATGTGTAGATCTAGATTTATTAAAATGTTTATAAATATTATGTGTCCTGAATCATGCCTATACATGCATCTTGCATATGCTAGATCCTATGCGGAATAGGTTTTTTTCGCACTTATTTTAAAAATGTTTTAAAATACTTACCTATTCCCTGTGCTGTTGCATGCTTAGCGTAGGCACCTGCTAACGCACCTTTTTCACTTTCAGTGGTATCAGAGCCAGGTTCTAGAGTAACATATCTTGATGCATGTATAGTAGATTAAATTGTTTAATCTTGGGATTAGAGAGTACTTTTAGGAACCTAGTTGAGACCTTCACCATGGCCGTGTGTCTTTGACACGATGCGGTTCGTCTGTGTTGGCCTCTTCAGAAGGATCCTTTAAGGAAATCAAAAAGAAATTAAAATTTTAAATTTGTCATGATTTATAATTTTGTCATTTGGGTCATATAATATTTATAAAAGTATAAATCTAGATATGATGCATAATTTAAGATGTAAAATTATTTTACATAGAGACTTAATTAAAAATGTTTTAATTAAGTATTTGGCTTAATAAAAAAAAAAAAAATTAGGTTTATGAAATCTAATAAAATTTGCATAAGCCAAAATTGGGTTAATTGGGTTAGCTGATTAGTTGGGTCCATCACTGGGTTAGACCTAAGTTTAGTTGAACCGGATTAAAAGAAGATTAAACAAAAGTTATTTAAGGTCCTTCTTTAGAACTATCTAATAGTTAGATTAGTTGATCCGTTCATCTAAAATGGATCCAATTAGTGGCTCAGTGGACGCCCGAGTCTTTAGGCTAGTCTGATCGAGTCTGGTAAACCGACTGGTGTCGAGGTAGGTTTGGCAATTGTGATCATGGTTGTATGAGGCTACCTCTTTCCTGGCCAACTTAGTTGGTGTCTAGGAAAGATGGTTAATGGCGGATACTCACCCATGATCTCACCTACCTGGCTAGTCGAGTCGACCAGAACTGATTGGAAAAGCTCAATGACTCGAGTTAACCCATGTCACCCAGGTTGATCGGTCTGACTGATCAATAGGTGCCCATGGATCAATTGTTGATTTAATTCAACCCTCCTGGAATCTGATTGATTCAGTGGGAGGATGATCCATGTCCTTACCTTTTTCTTCTGTCACAAAAAAAAAAAAAAAAAAAAAAAAAAAAAAAATCCTCTAAAAAATTATTAGGTCCTTAAAAAGACTAAGTCAAGGAGTTGACAGTGTCTTAGCCTCCCATTAAGTTGGATAGAAATGTGTCCACTAGCTTGGTGTGCATCGGCAGTTCCATAGAACGGGTGTACATCCGGCGACTGGAATTTCTATCTGATCGATGATGGTTCAGTGCAACCTCCTTAACGGGACCAGGTGGGCCGGCCATAGTCGGGCTTGGTCTTTAGTTAGCTGGAAGCATTGGATTAGTCATTTTAATGGTTGGACCTAACCAAAGACCCGCAATAGGAGGCCCCTAGGCCGATTGGGGTGTTCTCTGGGGCAAAATAAAATACTGAAAATTGTTTAGGGAAACAATTGGTTTACGAACCTACCTTTAGGCTCGTATGGGTGAGCCGGCCATAGTCGGGCTCATGCGTGGCCTATTGGATTTCAGTACCCACTTGAAAAAGTATTTTCACGAATTGGAGTTAGAGGCTACCAATCTGAAAAATTAGTGGGAGAAACCTTTAGACTAAAGTCCAAGTCTTTTGGTTAATTTATTAATTCATACACTAATAGGTCTAATTTTCTTTTCAGATGTCTTCAAACTTGTCGCTCCGGTCACTTCTCGATAACGAGAAGTTAAAGGGTCACAACTTCGATAGTTGGTATCGAAAGTTGAGAATAGTTCTGGAGCACGAACGGATCCTGTATGTGATAACGGATCCGGCACCTGAAATCCCTCCCGCTAATGCACGAAGTGCGGTCAGAGATGCTTATTTGAAGTGGGTCTCTGATCGGACTACTGTCCGTTGCATTATGCTAGCGGCGATGAACGACGAGTTCACTCGCAAATTCGAGGAGGCCCAACCTGATGAAATCCTTCAAAAGTTGAAGGAATCCTTCGGCACCCCGGATGATGTAGAACGGTACAAAGTATCTTGTGCCATCTACAACTCCAAGATGCCGAATGGCGGATCAGTCACTGATCATGTATTGTACATGATCGAGCTGATTGAAAAACTGGGCAAACTCGGATGCCCCTTGCACGAGCAGCTCGGCAAGGATGCGATCCTGAATTCTCTTCCCTCCTCCTATCTTGACTTTCTTGATCATTACAGAATGAACAAGCCTGCAGTAAACAACCATGGTCTTTTGGGATTACTGCAGACTTTCGAGAAAGACCACCAACTTAATAAGGGGGTGGTGAATTTAGTGGGAGGAGGTAGAGGTCGTCGTCCCTTTAAGAAAGGGAAGAAGAAAATAAATAAAAAGGGAAAGAAGGCGTAGAATGCTCCTGGCCCGAGTCAGACCAGGAAGTTTAAGGCTGATCAGTCTTCTGCAGAGTGCTTCCACTGCAAGAAGAAGGGACACTGGAAGAGGAACTGTCCTCTTTATATAGCGTCCCTTGATCCGAACAGGCCGAGAAAGCAGAAGTCTGCTGAACAAGGTATTTATATGATAAGACCTTGTAATTACTCAATTGTTGATACTGCTAACTGGGTATTGGATACTGGTAGTCCAATTCATGTTTGTAATTCGTTACAGGGACTTCAAGTTAGCAGAAGATTTGAAGATGGAGAACAATTTCTGAGCGTCGGGAATGGAAATCGTGTTCCAATACTGGCGGTTGGAGTCCTGCGTCTTGTCTTTGAGTCTTGTACTGTCGAACTAGTCGACTGTCACTATTGTCCTAGTTTCATTATGTGCATAATCTCTGTAGGCCTTTTGGCCAGTTGTGGTTTTGAACTATCAATAAAAGGAGATTTTTGCAATGTTATTTTGAATAACTCTGTTATAATGAAAGCTAGATTAAATAATGGCATATACGTACTATCAAGGCCTGTTAGTGTAATGTACACTTCTAGCAAACGTCCAAGGTTAGATAATGTCAACGATTTGTATCTTTGGCACTGTAGGCTAGGTCATATTAACCAAAATAGGATAAACAAGATGCGAGGAGATGGACTTCTCGAGGTCAGTGATTCTGAATCACTGCCCACTTGTGAATCCTGTTTACTTGGTAAAATGACCAAGTCACCTTTTACTGGAAAAGGTGAACGAGCTACAGAACTTCTAAGTCTAATACATACTGATGTATGTGGACCGATGACAGTTAGTGCTATAGGAGAATACAAATATTTCATTACATTTACAGACGACTTTTCAAGGTTCGGTTATGTCTTTTTAATGAGACATAAGTCTGAGTCGTTTGAAATGTTCAAACGATACCGTAATGAAGTAGAAAAGCAAACTGGAAAAAGTATTAAAACCCTTCGATCTGATCGAGGTGGAGAATATTTATCTGGTGTTTTTTTGACATATCTTGAGGAGAATGGAATTCTCTCTCAATGGACTCCTCCAGGAACACCACAGTTGAATGGTGTGTCCGAAAGGAGGAATCGAACCTTGTTGGACATGGTTCGATCCATGATGGGCTTTGCAACTCTGCCGCTATCCTTTTGGGGATATGCGCTTCAGAGAGCCTGTTACTTGTTAAATAATGTTCCAAGTAAGTCTGTTGTCTCCACTCCATATGAAATGTGGAATGGACGTAAACCTTCAATCTCACACCTTCGGGTCTGGGGTTGTCCGGCTTACGTAAAACGTTTAGACGTAGACAAACTTAGTCCTAAGTCTGACAAGTGTTTATTTGTTGGTTATCCTAAGGAAACCAAAGGGTATTTTTTCTACTTGGAGAATGAACAAAAGGTGTTCGTTGCTCTTAGAGCTATCTTTTTGGAAAAGGAGTTCCTTGGAGAAGGAACTATAGCCTCTAAGATTGAACTTGATGAAGTTCAGCCAATAGAAGAACCTACACACTCTAAGGACGTCGTAGAACCGGCTGTGATTGAATCACATCCAGAACCCATTAGGAGATCCGGTAGAATACCGCGTCAGCCGGACAGATACTACGGTTTCTTGGTCCGGGACGGAGATCCCATTGAGCTCGATGAGAACAATGAGGATCCGATCACCTATATGGATGCACTTCAGAGATCTGACTCTGAGGCATGGCTTGGAGCCATGCGATCCGAAATGGAGTCCATGGAAATCAACAATGTTTGGACATTGGTTGATCCGCCTAAAGGAATAAAACCCATCGGGTGTAAATGGATCTTCAAGAGAAAAAGGGGCGCAGATGGGAAGGTAGAGACCTATAAAGCCCGTCTGGTTGCCAAGGGGTATCGTCAACGATATGGTATCGATTATGACGAGACATTTTCCCCTGTGGCAATGCTCAAGTCTATTCGGATCATGCTTGCTTTGGCAGCATATTTTGATTACGAGATCTGGCAGATGGATGTCCGAACCGCTTTCCTAAATGGGGAGCTGGAAGAAGAGGTGTATATGCTACAGCCTGAAGGGTTCACATCCACAGATGAATCAAAAGTATGTAAATTGCAGAAGTCCATCTATGGACTCAAGCAAGCATCTCGAAGTTGGAACTTACGATTTGATAGGTGTATCAAATCGTACGGCTTCGTTAAGAACGGAGAAGAACCGTGCATCTATAAATGGATTAATGGTTCTGTGATTGTATTCCTGGTACTGTATGTTGACGACATTCTCTTAATCAGAAATGACGTCGCAACATTACAAAGAATAAAGGTCTGGTTATCATCTCAGTTCTCCATGAAGGACTTGGGTGAAGCTTCTTACATACTAGGTATGAAGATCTATAGAGATAGATCCAAGAAGCTTTTGGGACTGTCCCAGTCTATGTACATAGATACCGTGCTGAAACGGTTCAGCATGGAAAATTCCAAGAAAGGCTATCTTCCGATAGGTTCTGGAATTACTCTTTCCAAAAGGGATTGTGCGACAACTCCTGAGGAAAGAGAGCGCATGAGTAGAGTACCTTATGCTTCTACAGTAGGCTCTATCATTTATACTATGACTTGTACTAGACCAGATGTGGCATACTCACTAGGAGTAGTGAGTAGATACCAGTCTGACCCAGGTGAGGCGCATTGGAAGGTGGTTAAGTCCATCCTCAAGTATTTGAGAAACACTAAAGATCAATGGCTGATTTATGGAGAACCTGACTTGAAACTTGTGGGATACACTGACTCCAGTTTCCAGTCAGATAGAGATGATAGCAAGAGTGTGTCAGGGTTTGTATTTACCCTGAACGGAGGAGCGGTCTGCTGGAAAAGTTCCATGCAGGCAACTGTTGCAGACTCGGTATGCGAAGCAGAATATATTGCAGCATCAGATGCAGCAAAGGAAGCTGTGTGGTTGCGAAAGTTCCTTGGAGAGCTAGGGGTGGCACCTTCCCTAGATGGTCCTGTTCCGGTGTACTGTGACAGCACTGGAGCCATTGCTCAAGCTAAGGAGCCAAAAGCTCATCACCGAACCAAGCACATCCTGCGGCGCTACCACCTCGTACGAGAGATCGTGGAACGAGGCGACATCAATCTTCTGAAGATCGATGGAAAAGAAAATCTGGCCGACCCCTTCACTAAAGCCCTCGGAATAAAAGAGTTTGACTATTGTAAATGGGAAATGGGTATTAGATACTCTTCTGATTGGCTTTAGTACAAGTGGGAGTTGTTGGGAATTGTGTCCCAAAGCCAATCGCCTGGGTTGTAGGCGGTTGAGCTAAGTATTATATTTTTTTAATGAATTAATAAAATATTATTTTTGGCAGCTCATCACATATTGAATTTCCCTGAAATGAACTCTTTCCTATATGATGAAGTCCTTAGGACTACACTGACTTCGATACAGAGAGGATGTATCGAGTGGTCCTTAAACCCGGTTCACAACCAAAGGATATATTGTACTGGACGGCAATATGTCAAGTATAGGTTGTTGTAGTTCACATCGTTTGGTTGTCCTCTTGACCAAATGAGTGTGGTGACATTGATGTGATCTGCAAGTGGGATATATGTGATATCTCATTGAACGTGACTCCGTGCAGTCCCTTTCTGCCAAAGGGATACTCACGATTGAATATGGGTATAAGTTTCCCTCTGACCTGAGGTCATCACGGTAGCTTGCAAGCAACTCCCTGTGCTTTGGTGCCGGACTACCCGGATTTTTAATCCGGTGACGGAAGGTTTCTGGGTACAGGCAAGTACTTGTGGAGCAGTGATGGACCAAGATGGAATTGACCTGTCCTAATAGTTTGGATTGAATGTCTCACAGTATCTCAATTTAGCAAATCCTCGGCCGGGGTAGCCCTAGTGAAGAGTCACTAGGCTTGCGAGGTTGAGACACGTAGTCGACTGACTCAGTCTGGGTTGGCAGCCCAATCTCAGTCGTCCTGAGCATTAAAGGTCAAAGGGATGAATTATACGGTAACCATATGCCAGAGGTTCGATAGTTTGCTCCTGCATCTTCGACCTATCCGGACGCCGGGACCCATTGCTAGATGGTTTCCTGTGCTGGTACTAGAAATTGTTCTAGTGCTACCGTTTGGGTTCGAACCTATGAGGTCACACGCCACAGAGGATAACTCTCTGATCCGGATACCGATTACGATTGGGAATCGTCTCGGTTTTATGGTCACAGTATTTTTTAGCACTCTTTTCCCCGTCTTGCCCTTGTCTGAGTCGACCGAAAAATGTTCCGGGTTGACCAGCTCTGCGCCAGGATTTTTTTGAATCAGTTTTGAACTGATTCGGGGTTCGTTTCGGCCTCCAATTGGTTGTGAACCAATTTTATTCCTTGAACCAGGTTCAATTGAATTGAACCACCGTTGGGTTTGAACCAAATTGATTTAATGGGATTGGACCAATTTTTGGCTTGGACCGGTTTTGGATGAACCGGCGTTTTCTTTTCCACATGACCGTTTACACGGTAATTCGCTGGAATGAATTCCATGCGTCCGTGAAGGCCAAACGTCCCAAAACAAAATCCCTGGCACCTCTTCTTCTCCCTCCACCATTGCACTTATTAAACCCTGTTAATAACTTGATTAATTAGGTTAATGGCAGCGGTTACATCTTACCCTCCCAGCCTCTCTTGGCCTCCCTCTCCCTGCTGCTTATATTCATTAGCACCCCTGTTTCAGAAGAGAGGAAGTTCCCACCGTGTGAAGTGAAAAACCAACGAGAGAAGAATTTTTCCAAGGAAATTTTTGAGGGATTGTGAGATCACCTCATTGGATACTTGTAGAGCTGTTTTTGGAAGGGAGTAAGGGAGAGTCCAAGGTTTTCTTCCCATTGTTTGAGTGCTCCTTCCCTGCTGCAGCAAATTTTGTTTTGCTGCAGAAATCTGTGATCGTGAAGCTTCTTCCGGCGGCTAGCACCATGCGTGGAGAGAGATCGGAGAGCCCCGGGCGTGTCTCCCCTCTAGAGGGAGTGTCCATCTACTCCTCGGAGCAAACCTCGCGAACCGGGATCGCTCTGGTTGCCCGAAACCCATCGACGAAGACAGCTACTCAGATCTGCTGCCATTTTCGTGCAGCAGACTTCGCCGATTTTTCTCGATTTTTGGGTTTGGTTTTTCTTGCAGAAACCAGTGCCAAATCGAAGAAGACTTCCTCAAGAATCTACAGCTCAAATTTGGGAGCGATCGGAGGTCCGGAAGGTGGCGTTCCGTGGACTTTTCGGAGACCCTGTTTTCAGCCCAAGGTGGAAGACGACTGGAATAACTTTATTCCAGTTATTCCAGTCTATTCTAGGTTTATCCCAGGCTTATTCCAGCCTGGAATAAGGTATGTTTTTGGGTTTTGTTTTTCGTGCATGTGTAGATCTAGATTTATTAAAATGTTTATAAATATTATGTGTCCTGAATCATGCCTATACATGCATCTTGCATATGCTAGATCCTATGCGGAATAGGTTTTTTTCGCACTTATTTTAAAAATGTTTTAAAATACTTACCTATTCCCTGTGCTGTTGCATGCTTAGCGTAGGCACCTGCTAACGCACCTTTTTCACTTTCAGGTAGAACTTGGATGTCGCATCCAAGTGTTCTAGGTGTCACACCTAGCACCTATCAGTCGTCACAGCTAGAAAGAAATTGGGAGAAGAACTCGACAGAGTTTCATTTCATTTCATCAAATATTCATTATCTTTACAAGGGGTATAGGATCCTATTTATAGGATTATTCCCTACAAGAAGTACAATAGGACTCAATTACAATTTTGAATTTAAAACTTCATTGCAATCTTGGACTTCTCCTTGAGCTTGAATTTTGAATGGTTTGATCCTGAATTGGGCGACAACTCTCTGGAGCAAGGCACTAATTTCCTTCTTAAGTTGGCGTGAAATCCTTATTGGCACAAATTCCTTCTTGAATCACCGTGATATCTGAAATGGGATTCCCTTGGTTGGCTAAAAAAATTTGAATGGAGTTTGGATGATGGATAAGTCCTCTTGAATTTGAATGAAGATTGGATGAGGGCTTTCATTTAAAGTTTAAATTCCTTGGAACTCTTCAAATGGGATGGCAACTTGGAATTAGCGTGAATAAACAGAAGCAGATGGCGCACTTCTCCCTTGGACGTGATTTCATCTGACGTGGAATCCTATTTGAAATTTGGAATCCTATTTGAAACTTAAATGAAGAGAGCTCCTTCCCACGGACTCTTTTAAATTTGAACCTCCTTGTTTTTTGGATGGGGCATCTTGGAAGTAGGCGACAAGAGAGGGGAAGAGGGTGCCAGATGAAGCAGATTCCTTCTGCTTTACTCCTCTTAAAATAATATGGCGCCAAATAATTTTCTTATGGGCCGACCATGTGGTGTTGTTTTGACTTGTGTAGCATGTCCAAACTTAAATGACAGGCTATGTGTTATTGTCCCCTTGGTGATGTGGCAGTAGTTGTCCTAAAACCATGCAAAGATGACACCAAAATAGGCTAGCATATGGCAAGAACTTGTGCTAGCACATGGAGTCACATGGGTCTCACAATTGGATTTCTCTTGTAATACAGAACTCAATAACTAATTGTTTTACAGGACTCAATAAATAATTAAAGCCCTACTTGATCAATTGGAACCCAATTTGATCAAAAGGCAATCAAAAGACAAGACATGTAAATAAGTTATTCAACTTGGTAAAAGGAGTTTAGCCCAAAAGGCTAAATAAATAAAACCCTAATTCCAGTTGGTAATAGGGGCTAACCCTAACTAACCCAAAATAACAGAAATTAAAATAAACTATTTACATGAATAAAAGGGTTGGGTCCAGGGTTTCATTCACAAGTGATCCACAAGGATATGGGTTCAACCTGTCGATATTTTCGGGCCCTGGTGTCCTCACCACTACAACTCCTAAAATCCTACTATTGGGTGTCTTGGATTCTAGAGTCTAGATGATATAGTTGTCTACAGGTGAGGGACTCCTCAGTCTGGATTGAAGAAGACTCAAGAGTTTTGGTGAAACTCTTGAGTTCAGAAGATTTAAGCAGCTTCCATCCTGATTGCTTGAAACTCTTGAAGTAAAAAACCATTGAACCTTCTCCCTTAAGTGAGAAAATACCTTGGAACTCTTCCTTGAAGTGGGCGACAAGAAGAAACTCCTTGGAAGAGTGGCCGACTCCTTGGATTTTGGCATGGAAAATTGAGTGGGAGGGCACCAACTTGGGGAGTCCTTCTGCTTTACTCCTCTTTAAAAAAAAAAAGAGATGCTAACTCCTTCTTAAGTGGCCGACCAAAAATAATAAAACACATGGCATGTGGGATGTCTAAACAAAAGTGACATGGCATGTGTTCTTGTCCCAAAATGAAATGTCCAAATGGTGTTGTCCCAATGACATGTGTTGATGTCAAAATCCTTGAAAAATGGTGCCAAGAAAATGTTGTGACTTGGACTAGCACATGAGTTGTCTTGAGTCTTCAATTGGGTGCACATGGGATGTTGTCTTGGGTCCCCTCTCGTAATACAGGACTCAATGACTCAACTAATTACATGGACTCAATGAATAACTAAGCACATGATTTAACCAACTAATAACTAATTGAACCAACCATACTTAATTAGGCTTTCAAAAAAAATCCAATTAAAATTGGTAAAAAGGGCTAATTAAATTAGACCATTAAGATCCCAATTGGGTAAATAGGGTTTGACTCAATTGGGGTTTCGACTCAACTTGGTGAAAAGGGTTTTATCCCAAAATAAACAAAATCTTAATTATAGTTGGTAAAAAGGGTTTACCCTAACTAAACCAAAATAACAGAATTTAAAATAAAATATTTACATGGTAGATAGGGTTGGGTTTAGGGTTTTACTCACTGGTGATCCACAGGGATGTGGGTTCAACCTGTCGACTTCTTTTGGTCCTAGTGCCCGCACCCATTCTCCCCGGGTGGGAGGAACTCGACCTTGTCGAGTATGGGTCAATTCCACTATTATAATACTCTAGTAAGTCAGGGGCAACTCTCTACAAATCCTCTCTGGTGATCCAAGAATCATCAGACTCAGGTCATCCTTGCTAATGAACCAAATATCGTTGGTAATCTTTGCTCCGGGTAGCGATGATCTTGTCATTCAAGATTCGTTCGATCTTGTCTCTCCGGGCTGGTGGTATGGCAGGTGGACACACTTGGGTTGGTTCACTCTCAAGGACAGGATTAGGCCTAAATGGCTTACTAGGAATCAACGTCGGCTCCCTATACTCGATAAGGTCTGAAACGTTGAAAGTAGAGCTAATGCCCAGTTCAGGTGGCAATTCAAGCACGTAGGCATTAGGTCCTATTCAAGCACGTAGGCATTAGGTCCTATTTTCTTAATTACTTTGTATGGTCCACTACTACGGCATGTAATTTTTTCATGATTCCAGGTGGGAACCGTTAAGGTCGTAATCGAACCACAACAAAATCTCCTTCATTGTATTCTTTAGTCTTTTCTTAGAATTGCCTTGGTTAATGTATGACATGCAGATGAGAATAGTGCATGGACTCCTACTAAATGCTATAGAGTCTGCCAGAAATAGGTTGTAAACCTAACATGCTCAATGAGCTTATGCAACATACTACCTCTACAAAATGTAATCTAATGGTCCTAAAAAGATGGGAAGCTTCAGGAAAAGGTAGAAAATAGGAAGTGGATTCGGGGGTGACTTGGTAGGGTAGTAAATAAGAAAAGGGTTCGGGGATTTATCCTAGACTAATGAGGTTGACCGTAAGGGTTTGAGGTATTTCTACAGTATCTGCCTTATAAAAGAATGGGTCAGTTATTTCAGGAAAAAGTTTTCAATTGGGATTGATGAAGTGAATTCTTCTTGAGGTTGCTGGTTTGAAAAAATCAAGTCCTCAATAAGCTCTTCTAGTTCTTGAATTTTATGACTAGGCTCTACGACTTAACTCTTTTCTAGGGTTTTCTCAGGTAGGGTCTCAACAGTAGGGTTAGGTTCCTTTTGGATCTCTTTTTTTAAGAGTCCTACCAGTACAATTTCAGTCAGGGTACAGTCATGGTCAACTAACTCTAGGCTGGCTTCAATCTGGGTGCCTATCGGGTTAGCTAATTCTGGGTCTGCTTTAGATATTTTCTCTTTAACGTCATCTTTATGAATCAATGGGATAGTCGGAGTGGGTTGGCTAATGAGAAATTGGCTAGGATCTGGACTAGTAAGGATGGGTCGGCTCGGATTAGGGTTGAGTCAGCTCGAGTGAGAATTAGGTCGACTCTGCTGAGGAATGGGTCGACTTGGGTAGATTTAACTAGATCCTAATTTTTTATAAGGGCACTAATCCTAATGGGTTCTGGCCAACTAAGCAAAACCTGACTAGCACTAGATTGATACCTAGGGGTTATGGGTTCCTTAGGTTCATAGGATATAGGTTCAGACCTATGGGTTATGGATCTAAGTTCGTAGGAGCTGGGTTTATAGAAGATGGGTGCATAGGAACTAGGTTCATATGATTTGGGTAGGTATTTTTTCCTAAGTTTAAGTTTCATGTCGCTCCAGGTAGTTATGGATATGTTTCTTCTTCGTCTAATCATTCTTTCAATATCATCTTAGTAAATTATAGCCCGGCGTACTAATTTAAGCTTAACAATCTTAAACTTTCTTTCATCAGATACTAGTTCTCTCTCAAAATATAGATCCATACCTTCTTCCCAATCAATATAATCCTCAAGATTAAGATCACCACCAAATGTAGGTGCTTCTACCCTAAAATTCCTAGTGGTTCTCTCATCCTGGTCTATGAAATCATAATTGGGTCTCCTATGGTTAGATTCCCAGGTTAGGCCGTGGTGTGGGGCCCTCCTAGGGTTGGGAGGTGTGGAGAAAGATGTCTCAAGTTTAGGTTCAGGACGGGTCTTACTGGTCCTCTCTAAGTTTCCTAGACGGTCATCTAATTGATCAAACTTATTATTCATCAGGGCAAACTGATCATTCATGGTCCTAAGGAAGGTCTCAAAGCTGGACCCCATGGTCAAACTAGGTTAGGTTTGGGTTCGAACTACTGGTATTGGGCTCCTAATCTAGTAGCCATGCAATGCAATCACACAAAATTGAACTAAGATCTCTTAGACCTAGAGCTCAAGTAAAATGGATCAGCTCAATTTACAACCAATTCAGTAATTACCCTATCCACTGGCCAGGTAAGAGGTGGGGTTGTGAGAGGCTCCCCCTGCTCTCGCAGGGTCCTAATTAAGAACCATAACACTGCTTAGGGCATTTGCCTCTAGACCTCTAGCCTTAAACACCAGATTCAAGTGATAATCAAAGGATTGGGTGCACTAGCTTACGCACAATACTTGGAACATGACCTGTTGGTGTCCCTAGCTCACTAGAGCAATTAAGTCTAATTAAAGTTTAATTAGGATTAGGCTCAGATGCAAAGAAGATTATTGCGGGCCCAGGATAGGTGATGAGCTCCTGCCCTGATCTGAGATGCTCAAATGCCCTTAAGATTAGGTTACTCGATGATGCATACACACAAGATGAAACCCTAGATGCAATCAAACTAAAATAATTAAAATAACAGGAAAATAAAATTAATTATTTTTTTTTGTATTTGGTTCTTTTGTTTTTCAGTAGAGATATAGTAAGCAGAAAAAACCCTTAGATGCAGGAAATTAAAATATGCAAGATTTATGCAGGAAGAACCCTAAACTAGAATTGCTGAAATTCAGAACAAAATTATTCTCAGGCAGTATTCCGACGAGCAGAAAATCTACATATCAAAATAATTTATGAAAAAATTCTTGAAAATACTTTCAATTATAAGAAATCCATCAAACTAAAAATCAGATTTTTCTGAATTACCTACAGATAGAAATAATTAAAATAACAAACTATATACTAAGATAGCCGAGATGTATAAATTAAAACCTAAAGATGCCTATCTCTTTGTTTTCTTCTTCAAGGGTTAATTCATAGTGGTACCCCTACACGTCATAGAAAATCCTGTTTGAATGGGTTGTGAGGATCTTGCAACCCTTCTTTTTTCTTTTTTCTATGACCGGACGATCATGGTGAAGCACCCGATCCGAGTACTTAAAGAGAACTAAGTCAACATAAGAGAGATTAAACTCTAGTTTAACTTGCTCTGATACCAAAACTGATGCGAGACAATAACCAAAATTAAATTACTAATATTTAAACCTAATTAACGGAGAAAAAATAGAGATTAATTTTTTTTAGATTTTTAGAATTTTAGAGACTCAAAGCATTTAATAAAGAAAGACTAGTCTACTAGCTATTACCCGCAAAGTAAACCTAATAAAGTAAACTAGAAAAAATAGGACTTGATGGCTGAGAAACCACCGTAAAGTAGGGTTATCTATTCAACGAGTCCGAAATTATGAGGAGGGAATTAGTTTAGATTTTATCAACGAAGAAACGCTCCTCTGAATCGGATATGACGGGACTCTCAAGATCTTCATGGTAGGGTTTCAAGAATTCGATTATAGGCTCCGATTTTTCAAGCGATATTGGTTTGGAGGCAAGAAAACCTGGCTTTGATTATTGATCACCTGCACCTCAACAAAGAAAGTGTTGGGAAATGTGTCCCAAAGCCAATTTCTACTATAAATAGTTGTACATTTGATGTAATTATATATGAATTATATTATTGAATAAAATGTTTATTCTGGCAGTTCATCACTATTTCATCTTTCTGTAATGAGTTCTTCAGTGATGAAGTCCTTAGGGCTATTTGTATTTCATATAGAGAGGATATATCATATAGTCCTAAAATTGTTCGCGACCAAATGATATACTCATTTCAGGATGATAGTATATCAAGTATAGGTCATTGTGTGCCATAGTCGTTGGTTGTCCTCTCAACCAAAGAGTGTATAAACACTGGTATGGCATGCAGATGTTGTGTTTGACATTTCATCGAACGTGACCCGTCTGTACTTTTTCTGCCTAGAGTTTTGATATGGACGTAGTTATCCCTCAGACATGAGATCGTCATGGTAGCTTGCGAGCAACTCACTGTACTTTGGTACTGGACTATCTGGATTTCTAATCCAGGGATGGAAGGTTTCTGGGTACAGTTAAGTACTCGTGTAGCGGTGATCGGATCAAGATGGGATTGACCCCTCCAAAGTGTTTGGAGCAGATATCTTACTGTGTTTCAATTTAGCAAAACCTTGGCCAGGGTAGTCACTGTAAAGTGTTACAGGACTTATGAGATTGAGACACATTGTTGATGGACTTTATGGGTTGGGCAGTTAAACCCTAAGTCTTCCTGAGCATTGAGGTCAAAGGGATTAATTACAAGGTTTCCATATCTCCTGGTTCTTGATTGTTGCTCTGCAACTTCGACCTATCCGGACATCGGGTGTCATTGCTAGATGGCGACTTTGACTGGTATTGGAAATATTCCAGTGCTACCGGCTTAGTGTTCGAACCTATGGGGTCACACATCATAGGGGTTTCTACTTGATCTAGTGATCGGAGAACGATTGGGAATCGTTCGTGGACTCACAGAGAAAAATGATTTTTCTTTATCCAAGTGTCAACACTTGATATTCTTGAAAGTGTCGACACTTGTGTAAGTGTCGACACTTGTTGATTTCGCAAGTGTAGACACTTGATGTCACAAAAAGTTGTGACATGAAATTTTCACTAATACTTGGTGATGCATGGAGGTGAATTAAGTAATGTGATTACTTGATAGCCCAATTTGATTGAGCTATAAAAATCTGGAATGAATCAAATAGGATTTGGTTCAAAATGGGTTTGGGTCCAATCGGGTTGAACCCAATGTATGCACACTTGATCCAATTGATTTTAGTTATGAATTAAAATCAATTAATATATTTAATCTGAATTTAAATAAGTTTAAATTCATTTTTGGGGAGTTATGTAACTTTCCATGATTATAACTCCCCTTAACTACCCATTACCACACCTATAACTCTCCACTCTCCCTCTCCCTCTCCATCTACTTATGGGGCTGAAATGGGAGGATGAAAATAAGAAAAAATTCAGCAAATAAATGCTGGAAAAATCAAAGGGAAGAAAGGGAAGAAACTAAGGAAAAGTTCTAGTTTTTAGGTGTGAGATTTTTGGAGAAAAGTGTGCATTTTTGTACCTAGAGATCTAGGTCTTAGGATTGAGTATTTGGGAAGGGTTCCAACCACTCATTCTCCACCTCTTGAGCTTCTTCATTCATTCGGAGAGTCCGGCATCGAAAGAAGAAAATGAGTCTCGATCAAATCGTTCCACAACAAGCTAGCACTTGGAGTGGAAGTAGATTTTGAAAGAGCCCTGGTGTGAACCACCTGTAGAGGCCGGACACGTGTGCGGCTAAGCATGGTTCTTCCTCCTGCTCCTGGATCTTTCGCAGCGGAGAGCGTCTCCATTTCATACAAGGTATGGTTTTACATATATAGATATGTTGCTCTGAAATGTTCATAGCATGAATTCATGATTTCACTGTTTATATTAATCATTCATGCAAGATCTTGGGACAAGTAGCATAGAAAAGTTTTAAAGCATGTTTAGATTAAATGTTAATCATTTTATTATGCTTCCGCTGCATGTTATTTTGAAAAAGTTTTAAAATACAAAGCATGCTCGCTACTATTTATCCTTTCAATTTGTATCAGAGCAACAATGTTGCTTTAGCATGAATGTTTAGTATAAACATTATAAAATCAGTTTAATTTCTTGCAAGTACTCGGATTGAGTGCCTCACCAGGCTGTCCGGTCATAGGAGAGAAGTAGGGCTGCAAGACCCTCACTTCCCATTCAAAGGGATCTCCTATGGCGTGTAGGGGTGCCATTGTGAAGGACTCATGAAGAAGAAAAAGAAAAGGAAAAAAAAAAGTAAAGATTAAAATGTTTTAATCTTTATTATGTTCTAAATTTGAAGTCATAAAATATTTTAGAAATGTTCTAAAGTTAGTTTATGATTGCTATGTTAAATAGTTTAACATAAAATTCAAGTTTAGAAAAGGCAAAGTTTGGATTTCAGCATTTCTGTGCTCGGATTTGATCAAGTGTCGACACTTGGTTTACCTAGTGTCGACACTTGGGTGTCTATGTGTCGACACTTGGCCTTCTAGGTGTCGACTCATGAACAAAAACACAGAAATCGGTTCTCTGTGTGTCGACCTGTCTCAGAGTAGTGTCGACACCTAGTGTCGACACTTGTTACTGAAGTGTCGACACTTCACAGTGAACATAAATTTTCAAATTGGATTTTCTTGTAAAAATGTTTTATAAAGTTTTTTTGAAAATGTTTCAATCTGTTGTATGATTAACTTAATTATGAATTAAGTAAATCTAAGTGACTAAATGATCTAAGGATATGATTTTAAGATCTAAGTCATATTCATAATTTTGGTTTAAATGGGTTAGCTTGAATTAGGTCCTAATTGGGTTAGACCTAAGTTTAGATGAATAGGACTTAATAGAGAATTAACTTAATCAAATGTTGAGTTAAGGTTCTTCTCTAGTATCTATCTAATATTAGATTGATTGGTCCATACATCTAAATGGACTTAATCTTGGCTTCGTGGTAGGACCCGATTCCTTAGGCTAGTCTAATCGAAATTGGTGAACCAATTGGTGTCTAAGATAAGTATGGCTTTTGATCTATGGTTTTTGGGGCTACCTCTTTCCTGGCCAATGATATTGGTGTCTAAGGAAAGATGGTTAATGGCTTAACCCATAACCTTGATCTCACTTACCTGGCCAATATGGTCAACCAGTTTTGATTAGTTAGCTCATTGATTCGAGTTAGCCCATGCCAATAAGGTTAATCAGCTTGACTGATTTAGGTGCCCATGGATTTTGTGGTTCATGTAACCCTTTCATTAACATATGAAGTTAGTGAAAGATAATCCATGACTTATCATTTCTCTTCTGTCACAACATGTATAAAACCTCTAAATTATTAGGTCCTTAAAAAGATGGAAATTATATGATAATTTTTTGTCTTAGCCTCCCATTAAGATGTTTGGTAATGAGTCCAGTAGTGGGGTGATCATCGGCAGATCCATAGATCGGGAAGTCATCATACTATTGGAATTGTCATTCATTATATGATGACATAATGCAACTTTCTTAAACAGGTGGTCAGGTTAGCCGGCCAAAGTCGGGCTTGATCATTTGTTAGCTAGAAGCATTAAGATCAGTCATGTTAATGGTTGGACCTAACTGGGACCTTCTTTAGCAGGTAGCCCAAAGGCCGATTGAAGTGTTCCTAGGACAAAATAAATTACTAGGAGTTGTTTGGAGAAACAACTGGTTATGAACCTACCTTTAGATGAACATGGGTTGGCCGACCATAGTCGGGCTCATGTATTATCTATTGGATTCTGGTACCCACTAAGGGATAAGTATTATTCTTCGGATTGGAGGTAGAGGCTACCAGTCTGAATAAAATAGTGGGAGGAGCTTTTAGACAAAAGTTCATGTCTTTAAGTTTTAAATAATTCATATACTAAATAGTCTTGGTTTTCTTTTTCAGATAATGTCTACTAATCTGTCACTCCGGTCATTATTAGATAATGACAAGCTCATGGGACCCAACTTCGATAGCTGGTATCGAAGATTGAGAATTGTTCTCGAGCACGAACGGATCCTTTATGTATTAACGGATCCGGCACCTGAGGGGCCAGCCCCCACCGCACATACTGCAGTCAGAGATGCTTATCAAAAGTGGGTCTCTGACCGTACTATGGTGCGGTGCATTATGTTGGCGGCTATGAACGACGAGTTCAGTCGCAGATTCGAGGAGGCCCAACCGGAGGAAATCCTTCAAAAGTTGAAGGAATCTTTTGGTGCTCCAGACGATGTTGAAAGGTACAGGGTTTCCTCTACCATCTTCAACGCTCGAATGACTGAAGGGTCCTCGGTCACTGATCATGTATTGTACATGATCGAGATGATCGAGCGCTTGGCCAAACTCGGATATCCTTTCCACGAGCAGCTTGGGAAAGATGCGATTTTAAATTCTTTGCCTCCCTCCTACTTACCTTTTCTAGATCACTATAGATTAACAAGGCCTGTAGTCAACTACCATGGGTTGATGGGGTTACTACAGACTTATGAAAAGGATCACCAGCTCCAAAAGAGCTTGGTGAATTTAGTGGGAGGCAGTGCGGCAAGGCGTCGTCCCTTTAAGAAAGGGAAAAAGAAAAAGAATAAAAATATAATGGTGCAAAGTGCTGGGCCCAGTCAGATTAAGAAGAAGGCTGACCAGAGTCAGGCAGAATGCTTCTACTGCAAGAAACCGGGTCATTGGAAGAGGAATTGTTCCGCTTACCTAGCTACACTTGACCCGAACAGGCCGAAGAAGAAGAAGCAGCAAAAGGTTGCTGGACAAGGTATTTATATGATAAATCCTTGTTGTTTTTCTATTTGTGATACTACTGACTGGATATTAGATACTGGTAGTCCTTATCATATTTGCAATACGTTGCAGGGACTACAAGTTAGTAGAAGATTCAAGAATGGCGAGAGATTTCTGAATGTGGGGAACGGAAGTCAAGCTCCAGTCCTGGCATTGGAAATTGTCAATCTATTTTTCGAGTCTTGTAAAGTTGTTCTTAGTGATTGTCACTATTGTCCATCATTCCTTGTAAATATTATCTCTGCAGGCTAGTTGGCCAGTAATGGTTATGAACTATTAATCAAGAGTGATTTTTGCAAAGTCATTATGAATGATATTGTGGTTATGACTGGACATATTAAGAATGGCATTTATGTTTTATCACAGCCTATTGGTGTAATATACATTTCTTGCAAACGCCCTAGATTGGATAATGTCAATGATGCTTATCTCTGGCATTGTAGGCTAGGTCATATAAACAAGAATAGAATCAATAGGTTAGTGGGAGAAGGTCTCCTAAATGTTAGTGATTGTTAATCACTGCCAACTTGTGAATCTTGTTTACTTGGTAAGATGACCAAGTCACCTTTTACTGGAAAAGGTGTACGAGCCGATGACATTTTGTGTCAGTACATACTGATATATGTGGACCAATGAATGTCGATGCCAAGGGTGGGTATAAATATTTCATTACATTTACGGACGACCTCTCAAGGTACGGTTATGTCTTTTTGATGAGACATAAATATGAATCGTTTGAGATGTTCAAACGGTATCATAATGAAGTTGAAAAACAAACCGGGAAGCTTATTAAAATTCTTCGATCAGATCGAGGTGGAGAATATCTTTCTGGGGAGTTTCTGACTCATCTTGAAGAGAATGAGATTCTCTCTCAATGGACACCTCCTGGGACGCCTCAGTTAAATGGTGTGTCTGAAAGGAGGAATCGGACTCTGTTAGACATGGTCAGATCCATGATGGGATTTGCAACTCTGTCAACTTCCTTTTGGGGGTATGCTTTGGAGTCAGCATGCTATCTTCTAAATAGAGTTCCGAGTAAGTCTGTTAACAAAACTCCATATGAAATATGGAATGGGCATAAGCCGAGTCTATCACACCTTCGGGTTTGGGGATGTCCGGCTTATGTCAAGCGTTTGGAAACAGATAAACTTGGACCTAGGTCTGACAGGTGCCTCTTTGTTGGGTTTCCTAAAGAGTCTAAGGGTTATTTCTTCTATATGCCTGGGAAACAAAAATTGTTCGTCAATCTTAGAGCTACCTTTTTGGAAAGAGAGTACCTTACTGAAGGTGCTCAAGCTGCCAATGTTGAGCTTACTGAAGTTCAACAGATAGAAGAACCAAATCACTCAAGGACTGCTACAGAACCCGTTATGATAAGATCAAACCTTGAGCCTATTGACCAGTCATTAAGGAGATCTGGTAGAGTACCGCGTCAACCGGACAGATACTATGGTTTTCTGGTCCGAGACGGTGATCCCGTTGAGCTCGATGAGAACAACGAGGATCCAATCACCTATATGGACGCGATGCAGAGGTCTGATTCTGAGTTATGGCTGGGAGCCATGAAATCTGAAATGGAGTCCATGGAAATCAACAAAGTATGGACTTTGGTTGATCCACTTGAAGGGGTAAAACCCATTAGGTGCAAATGGGTCTTCAAAAGAAAACGGGGCGCAGATGGGCAGGTAGAGACCTATAAAGCCCGTCTGGTTGCCAAGGGTTATCGTCAACGTTATGGTATTGACTATGACGAGACGTTTTCTCCTGTGGCAATGCTCAAGTCTATTCAGATTATGCTTGCCTTAGCTGCATATCTGGATTATGAAATCTAGCAAATGGATGTCCGAACAGCTTTCCAAATGGTGAGCTAGATGAGGAGGTGTATATGATGCAACCTGAAGGGTTCACATCCACAGATGAATCTAAGGTATGTAAGCTTAGTAGGTCCATCTATGGACTAAAGCAGGCATCTCGGAGTTGGAACATGTGTTTTGATAAGTGTATCAAGATGTATGGTTTTGTTAAGAACAAAGAAGAACCCTGCATATATAAGTGGGCAAATGGTTCTGTAGTTGTATTTCTTGTACTGTATGTGGATGACATTCTCTTAATCGGGAATGACATCCCTGCATTACAGGGAATAAAGGTCTGGTTGTCGTCCCAGTTTTCTATTAAAGACCTGGGTGAAGCTTCTTTCATACTAGGTATGAAGATCTATAGGGATAGATCAAGGAAGCTTCTGGGTTTGTCCCAGTCTACGTACATTGATACCGTGCTGAAAAAGTTTAACATGGAGAATTCCAAGAAAGACTATCTTCCGATAGGCCATGGAATTTCTCTTTCCAAGAAGGATTGTCCGACAACTCCTGAGGAAAGAGAGCGTATGAGTAGGATTTCTTATGCTTCGGTAGTAGGGTCCATCATGTACGCCATGACATATACTAAACCAGACGTGGCATACTCATTAGGAATAGTGAGTCGATACCAGTCTGACCCAGGTGAAGCACATTGGAAGGTTGCAAAGACCATCCTGAAGTATTTGCGAAATACCAAGGACCAGTGGCTTCTTTTTGGAGGACCTGACTTGAAACTTGTGGGATATACTGACTCCAGTTTCCAGTCAGATAGGGATGATAGCAAGAGTGTATCTGGTTTTGTTTTTACCCTGAATGGTGGAGCGATATGCTGGAAGAGTTCCAAGCTGCACACTGTAGCAGACTCTGTATGCGAAGCGGAATATATTGCAGCATTTGATGCAGCAAAGGAAGCTGTTTGGTTGCGAAAATTTCTTGGCGAGCTGGGAGTGGCACCTTCCCTGGATGGTCCTGTTCCAGTGTACTGTGACAGCACTGGAGCCATTGCTCAAGCCAAAGAGTCGAAGTCCCATCAGCGTACCAAGCATATTCTGCGCCGATTTCATCTTGTACGAGAAATCGTGGAACGAGGTGATATCGACC
Source organism: Areca catechu (assembly GCA_021397845.1). Taxonomy (NCBI): domain Eukaryota; kingdom Viridiplantae; phylum Streptophyta; class Magnoliopsida; order Arecales; family Arecaceae; genus Areca; species Areca catechu. The sequence continues at coordinate 188,612,046 of CM038050.1, read as the reverse complement.
TTCTGAAGATTGACGGAAAGGAGAACCTGGCTGACCCCTTTACTAAAGCCGTTGGAATTCAAGAACTCAATAATTGTAAATGGAAGATGGGTATACGATACTGTTCTGATTGGCTTTAGTCCAAGTGGGAGTTGTTGGGAAATGTGTCCCAAAGCCAATTTCTACTGTAAACAGTTGTACATTTGATGTAATTATATATGAATTATATTATTGAATAAAATGTTTATTCTGGAAGTTCAGCACTATTTCATCTTTCTGTAATGAGTTCTTCAGTGATAAAGTCCTTAGGACTATTTGTATGAGATATAGAGAGGATATATCATATAGTCCTAAAATTGTTCACGACCAAATGATATACTTATTTCAGGATGATAGTATATCAAGTATAGGTCATTGTGTGCCATAGTCGTTGGTTGTCCTCTCAACCAAAGAGTGTATAGACACTGGTATGGCATGCAGATGTTGTGTTTGACATTTCATCGAACGTGACCCGTCTGTACTTTTTCTGCCTAGAGTTTTGATATGGACGTAGTTATCCCTCAGACATGAGATCGTCATGGTAGCTTGCGAGCAACTCACTGTACTTTGGTACTGGACTATCTGGATTTCTAATCCAGGGACGGAAGGTTTCTGGGTACAGTTAAGTACTCGTGTAGCGGTGATCGGATCAAGATGGGATTGACCTCTCCAAAGTGTTTGGAGCAGATATCTTACTGTATTTCAATTTAGCAAAACCTTGGCCAGGGTAGTCACTGTAAAGTGTTATAGGACTTGTGAGATTGAGACACATTGTTGATGGACTTTATGGGTTGGGCAGTTAAACCCTAAGTCTTCCTGAGCATTGAGGTCAAAGGGATTAATTACAAGGTTTCCATATCTCCTGGTTCTTGATTGTTGCTCTGCAACTTCGACCTATCCGGACGTCGGGTGTCATTGCTAGATGGCGACTTTGACTGGTATTGGAAATGTTCCAGTGCTACCGGCTTAGTGTTCGAACCTATGGGGTCACACACCATAGGGGTTTCTACTTGATCTAGTGATCGGAGAACGATTGGGAATCGTTCGTGGACTCACAGAGAAAAAGGGTTTTTCTTTATCCAAGTGTCAACACTTGATATTCTTGAAAGTGTCGACACTTGTGTAAGTGTCGACACTTGTTGATTTCGCAAGTGTAGACACTTGATGTCACAAAAAGTTGTGACATAAAATTTTCACTAATAGTTGATGATGCATGGAGGTGAATTAAGTAATGTGATTACTTGATAGCCCAATTTGATTGAGCTATAAAAATCTGGAATGAATCAAATAGGATTTGGTTCAAAATGGGTTTGGGTCCAATCGGGTTGAACCCAATGTATGCACACTTAACCCAATTGATTTTAGTTATGAATTAAAATCAATTAATACATTTAATCTGAATTTAAATAAGTTTAAATTCATTTTTGAGGAGTTATGTAACTTTCCATGACCATAACTCCCCATAACTACCCATTACCACACCTATAACTCCCCACTCTCCCTCTCCCTCTCCATCTACTTATGGGGCTGAAATGGGAGGACGAAAATAAGGAAAAATTCAGCAAATAAATGCTGGAAAAATCAAAGGAAAGAAAGGGAAGAAACTAAGGAAAAGTTCTAGTTTTTAGGTGTGAGGTTTTTGGAGAAAAGTGTGCATTTTTGTACCTAGAGATCTAGGTCTTAGGATTGAGTGTTTGGGAAGGGTTCCAACCACTCATTCTCCACCTCTTGAGCTTCTTCATTCATTCGGAGAGTCCGGCATCGAAAGAAGAAAAGGAGTCCTGATCAAATCGTTCCACAACAAGCTAGCACTTGGAGTGGAAGTAGATTTTGAAAGAGCCCTGGTGTGAACCACCTGCAGAGGCCGGACACGTGTGCGGCTAAGCAGAGTTCTTCCTCCTGCTCCTGGATCTTTCGCAGCGGAGAGCGTCTCCATTTCATACAAGGTATGGTTTTACATATATAGATATGTTGCTCTGAAATGTTCATAGCATGAATTCATGATTTCACTGTTTATATTAATCATTCATGCAAGATCTTGGGACAAGTAGCATAAAAAAGTTTTAAAGCATGCTTAGATTAAATGTTAATCATTTTATCATGCTTCCGCTGTATGTTATTTTGAAAAAGTTTTAAAATACAAAGCATGCTCGCTACTATTTATCCTTTCAGAAAGAAACACGAATTAAAGTAGCAATAGAAAGGAAAGAATGAAAGAAAGGAGGGTTCAGAAATGGTGGATTTGGATTTCTTGATGGCTGGATAAATAGGGCCTCACACCCCGCGATGTTCCGTAGAACAAAGGAAGGGCCTCACACCCTGCGATGCACACAACAAAGGAATAAAATTTGACATAATTTTGTTGTATATTGATGAATAAAATGATGAATTATAGGGGGGCTAGTGGGGTATTTATAGACTCCCAACTAGTGATGTAAGGGACACAAACACTAGTCTTATGCTCTCTTGGACTACAACTCCTAGAATCCTGCTCTTGGATGTCTTGGACTCTAGAGTTTGGATGATGTGGTTGTCTGCAGGTGAGGGACTCCTCAGTATGGATTGAAGAAGACTCAAGAGTTTTGGTGAAACTCCTAAGTTCAGGAGATTTAAGTAGCTTCCATCCTGATTGCTTGAAACTCTCGAAGTAGAAACCATTGAACCTTCTCCCTTAAGTGAGCAAATACCTTGGAACTCTTCCTTGAAGTGGGCGACAAGAAGAAACTCCTTGGAAGAGTGGCCGACTCCTAGGATTTTGGCATGGAAAATTGAGTGGGAGGGCACCAACTTGGGGAGTCCTTATGCTTTACTCCTCTTAAAAAAAAAAAGAGGCGCTAACTCCTTAAGTGGCCAACCAAAAATAATAAAATACATGGTATGTGGGATGTCTAAACAAAAGTGACATGGCATGTGTTCTTGTCCCAAAATAAAATGTCCAAATGGTGTTGTCCCAATGACATGTGTTGATGTCCAAATCCTTAAAAAATGGTGCCAAGAAGAGGTTGTGACTTGGGCTAGCACATGGGTTGTCTTGAGTCTTCAATTGGGTGCACATAGGATGTTGTCCTGGATCCCCTCTCGTAATACAAGACTCAATGGCTCAACTAATTACATGGACTCAATGAATAACTAACCACATGATTTAACCAACTAATAACTAATTGAACCAACCATACTTAATTAGGCTTTCAAATAAAAATCCAATTAAAGTTGGTAAAAAGGGCTAATTAAATTAGACCATTAAGATCCCAATTGGATAAATAGGGTTTGACTCAATTGGGGTTTCGATTCAACTTGGTAAAAAGGGTTTTATCCCAAAATAAACAAAATCTAAATTATAGTTAGTAAAAAAGGTTTACCCTAATTAAACTAAAATAACATAATTTAAAATAAAATATTTACATGGTAAATAGGGTTGGGTTCAGGGTTTTGCTCACGGGTGATCCACAGGGATGTGGGTTCAACCTGTCGACTTCTTTTGGCCCTGGTACCCGCACCACGTCCTCTGTCCGAGCCAGCTCTACGATGCCCGAGCTGACTCTGAGATGTCCTGTGACTGGTGTACGCGTCTTCTTCCTGGCAGCCACACCACATATCATGCCCTCATGGATAGCCACTCTCTCCACCACCGTGGCCATCGCATACCAGTACAAGGGAGGACTGTTGCTCCCTCCGATCCATGCCCACGCAATCTAGATTTTCATCCATCATCACCGAGCCATCCAGATCTGCTGAAATCATCTCCATCTCCATCGAAGATCTACATATCCAAACTCCATGACCTCTCAGGCCAACGATCCTCCACGGCTTTCAGATCCAAGAATCTGAACTCTAGCCATGCCATTGTGATCTAGATCATGTCCGTCGCCATGGGGCCATCTGCCAGATCTCTGTCTCTGGAACGATCCAAAATTCTCTTCCAGGGAGGGCAGCAGGCCCTCACCTCCGATCTCACCTCCAGCAAGATCTCCGGCAGATCCATCATGCTTCCGATCTGCGTACCTGCAGCCTCCTCCATATCTCACAACCAGAGATCTGCTTCTTCTTCCATTTTTCCTTCATGCCACCGCATCAAGAAGCTCTGATACAAAATGTCGAGGAACGAGACACCTCGCTCGACTCCATGGAACACCCGGGATCTACTTGATGCTGCCATGGACATGAAAGAAACCATCACCATGAAGGATTGGGGCACGCCATCCACTCCCATCGGTGGAGGCGTGCCCCCATGGGACTGCAACAAGAAGAGAGAACCGAAGAGAGGAGGGCTATCTTGGGGAGAAGAGGATTCTATTCCAGGACAAATCTTGGACCTCTCTTATACCATGTCACATGGACTCTACTCATACAAGATATATATATAGCCCAACAAAACTCTCTCTCCCTCCAGGCCAACACAGCAAATCTGAACCGGTCAGACCTCGAGCCGACTCGACCAGATCACGAGTCGACTCGAATAGATCTCGAGCCGACTCGACCAGAACTCAATCCTGCTGTCGACCTGCAGAAGTCAACTCCTTCATACCCCAAGCCGACTCCAACCTCGAGATCTCCAAACCTAGATCTCGAGCTCCCTTGGAACACCTCCAGGAAATGCTTGGCACGCCTCCAAGCACCCAGGGATCGCCTCCAGCATTCCTGCCATGATCTTCCAAGTCTCTTCAAAGCTTGGGAGCACAATGCAAATCCCAGCAGAAATGCCAAGTTGTTGTTGGCATGCGCATCATGAAACGGTTCCCCTATCTTTATTCTTGTTCTCGCGCAAGTACGAGAAGGCGGCAACAATTAATCACCGATAGCAAATAATAGTAAATTAGTAAATCTCTCTCGGGTCGGTACAAGGTAAGAGTGAAGCAATCCGTAATATCATAAATTATTTATAATAATATTTAATTTAACTATTTTTATTTAAAATAATTTTGTATTTAATATTATTTTTTAAAATAATTATAAAAATCAAAATGAGTTATCTAGAATAAATTATTCTTGTTAATTTTTGATATTTTAAAATAGCTATTTCATGATGGATCATAAAATATTATTTCAAATTATTTTTTTTATACGGTAAGCATCACTATAATAATTATACTGGAATAAAATTATTAATTCAGATTTCTAATAAAATATAATTATGTAATAATAAAAATATTTTTTTTAAAAAAAATAAATATTCTGAATAATTTTTTTATATCCAAATATTATAGTTTTAAAAAAATTAATTATTTAGGAGTGGCCAGCCGGGGGAGAATTTTTTAGGAGAATTTCAGAATTATCCATCCATGGTGATGATAATTATGTGCGCATGGCTAATATCGAGCGCTAGCTAATAAGGCCGTTCTCACATTATCTACCATTTACGCCGGCCGGATCACCGAAGTCGTCTCTTCGCTGCGACGTTCTTGTTCCGCGTGGTTCGGAGGCTTGTGCGAGGGGCTTGTCTGCCTCGAAAACCAGGTTTTGTCGGGCTCTATTTATAGTCTACAAATTGCTCGATTCTTGGTCTCTCTCAGAAGAAGACGAGAGAGAAGGGGAAAGAATGAAAGCTGAGAGCTTCTCCTCGTCGTCGATGGCAAATGAAATAGAAGTGGTGTTATACAAGGATCCGAACCAGCCCGTCGAGGCGAGGGTTCGGGACTTGCTCTCTCGTATGACGCTGGCGGAGAAGGCCGGCCAGATGACCCAGATCGAGCGGTCCGTCGCCTCCTCCTCCGCCCTCACCGGCCGTTTCATTGGCAGCGTCCTCAACGGCGGCGGCAGCGCCCCGAGGGAACGCTCTTCGGCCGAGGAGTGGGCCGATATGGTGGACGAGATGCAGAGGTGGGCCCTCGCATCTCGCCTCGGCGTCCCCATCATCTACGGCACCGACGCTGTCCACGGCAACAGCAACCTCTACGGCGCCACCATCTTCCCCCACAACGTCGGCCTCGGTGCTACCAGGTCCGCAGCATCGCCCTCTGACTCTTCCACTCGCTACTTCAAATTCTTATCATCCTTTTGTTATCCTTTTGGTACAAAATCTATTCGATTCCAGAGATGGAGATCTCGCACGAAGGATTGGAGAGGCCACGGCTTTGGAAGTCAGAGCAAGCGGCATCCACTGGACTTTTGCCCCTTGTGTGGCCGTAAGTTGAACTACCATGTTGGACTAAATTAAGGTTCTTCGGAAGTCCGTATTTGAAATTTAACTAGTGCCTGCTGCGTGGCGGATCCGTTGCGCTGCCATATAATTATAGGTCTGCAGGGACCCGAGATGGGGAAGATGCTACGAGAGCTACAGCGAGGACACGGAGGTTGTGCGGACCATGTCCTCAATCGTAGCCGGGTTGCAGGGATCACCTCCTGAAGGGCACCCTGCCGGCTACCCTTTTCTTGCTGGAAGGCATTGACGAACCAGTCTCAAAGTTCCTTTTTTTGATCGTAAAATTGCTGTAGCTATTCATTCTAGTCCCCGAAACAATCACGTCCCCTTCTCTTGCTAGATTCAATTATAACATTTTCTGTTCAACTACTCCTGTGTTACCTGTTACGCTATCCTCGTTTCATCATTGATAAAATCTCTGATCTTGATAGTTGTAGGTGTAGGTCAGTGTTCTCTTGACCTCCAGAACTCATCCTGGCATTTCTCATCGAGCTTCTTACATGATTGCAGCAAGAATGTGGTTGCCTGTGCCAAGCATTTTGTTGGAGATGGGGGCACGCACAAAGGGAGAAATGAAGGAAATACCATTTGCACCTTTGAGGAGTTGGAGAAGATTCATGTGAGGCCTTACCTTGATTGCCTTGCTCAGGGAGTTTCTACAATTATGGCTTCATATTCCAGCTGGAACGGAAAACCATTGCATTCTAGTCGCATTCTCATAAGAGATCTTCTCAAGGACAGGTTGGGTTTTAAGGTACTGACACCTGCTGCCATGTTATAGTGTTATTCTGATGTGTTTCTTCAGACAAATAACCAGAATAATAAAAAGATGATATGTTCAATTAGCATTACAGGTAAAATATTTTAAAGACATAAATCAACTGCTTTTGTCATGTCTTCCTGTACTCAAACTGTGTTCAAAATATACTTTTCCTTAATTGTTTACAAAATAAGGGTCTTTGTAGAATTAACTCTCAAGATTAAGGATTTTGCTTTCAGGGTTTCATTGTATCAGATTGGGAAGGTATAGATAGGCTCTCTAAGCCACATGGATCGGATTACCGATATTGCATTTCTGCTTCAATTAATGCTGGAATTGACATGGTAATGTCTGAATGGCAAAAATGTAGTACACTCTGCAACTATTAGTGTGTGTGTGTGCGTGTTTTTTTTTTTGTCATGTTTCTAGCTGAAGACTTTGCAGATTATGGTGCCTCATAGATATGAAATGTTCCTGGAAGATTTGATATTTCTGGTGGAATCAGGGGAGATACCTATCTCACGGATTGATGATGCTGTAGAGCGGATCCTAAGGGTAAAATTTGTTTCTGGGCTGTTTGAGCAGCCTTTCTCAGATCGATCTTTGCTTGATGTAGTTGGTTGCAAGGTAAGCTTAACAAATCTCTTTCAACAAGTTGATAAATCAATCTGCATTCATCTTGTTCTCCCTTGTAGCCCTTTGTGTCTTACACGAAGGAAAAATCCACTGTATTAGTTAATTGAGGAAGAAAGGTGAACAAACTCTCCTCCATATAGCCAACTCAATATATATTCTCTTTCGTTCCTTACCCTCTATACCTATGTCATCACTGAAACGTCACCCTCTCCTGAATAGTCTTCTTTTTTTCTCATCTTCTTTGTTTTCATAGAAGAGGCCCATGGGCAAAGGCTACTCAACAAGGGCAGCCCTCCCTTAGTGAGGGTAGGATTTGAACTCAGGTTTGTTGATCGCACACCGAAAAGATTTTATTAGCTTGGTCAGCTAGCACCTTCCCCCGTATAGTCCTAATTGAAGAAGAAATTCCCTTGACACGGTATAATCACACAATTTAAAAGCCAGTAATTTTCCCTTTGGAAGAAAATATTACATCTCTGTGGGTTTTATTAGTAGTACTTGTTTTCACAAGACACTCAATTTTGCCTCTATAGATCACCAAGTTCAACCATTAATGGGTATATCATATACTGCCATCTGAAGTAAGTTTGTTGGTGAGAACATCTGAACTAAGTTTTCTATACCCATTAATCTCTTATAATAGTCAGTGGATTGAAAATATCGTTTTCAACATCACAATGGGAGGTAATAAGTGTAAGGAAATTGTGGATCCTGTCTTCCTGGAGTTGTCCTTGCTTATTCCTTTATTGGCTGTGATATATTTTTCTAAAGTTCTTTTGATCATATTTTGATTCCACATAAGTGGGCTGATTGTATGGGCTTTGTAATTAAATTTTGTTATCAGTTGACCTGTATATGTAGATGTAATTTTTCTACTCCTTAGGAACATCGACTATTGGCCCGTGAGGCAGTTCGGAAGTCTTTAGTTCTATTAAAAAATGGAAAGGATCCAAAGATTCCATTTTTTCCTCTAAATAAAGATGCTAAAAGAATTCTTGTTGCCGGGACGCATGCTGATGATATTGGATATCAATGTGGGGGATGGACTATAACATGGTATGGAGGCAGTGGAAGGACAACGATTGGTATGTTTGTTTTCTATAGAATTATTTCAGATAGAATTATTTTCCTGTACAATGTATTTTCTTCTATGCTTTTTCATTCCAATTCCATGTTTCTATTTGCTTGTAAGTTATTTACTTCAACATCTACTGCATTCCTGTATGACATGCATAAATTTCTTTAATGATTTACAAGACCAAAAGAACCAACAGTCAGAACTTATTGGTGTCTTTTCTATGTAGCTTTTAAGAAGTGGAATGAGGGATATTTATGCATTATTTTTGTTTGTTGGAAAGAATTATCTGGTTTGAAATTATTGGATAGCAAAAGAAAGCCCAAGCAATAAGAAGAATGTGCTAAAATGTCAGGATAGAGGGATGCAAGTGAGTGTTGGAAAAAGTGAGTAAGAATTTTTTATTCCTAAACAATCTTTTGAGATGGAAACTTTTAGTTCTACATGGAAAGATTGAAAAAAGTGAAGGCTCTTTATAAGAAAACATTTTTCCATGCTCTTGCATTTAGGCTCACCATAGGTGGAGAGCTTGACGCATCACCCTTACGCATCACTCGCACGCATACGCGTGCGTGTGCGACGGGTGACAAGGGCACTTTGTAGGTGCACTTTGTATTTCGCATGTACGCATCGTTGCGAGAAGCTTGTGCGACGGGCGACAAGGGCACTTTGTAGGTGCACTTTGTACTTCGCATGTATGCATCGTCGCGAGAAGCTTGAGAAGCCTTTGAATTTTTCTTGATCGAGGGTATTCTCTGCAGCAAGGAGCCGACTCGAGGATTCGAGCCGACTCGGATGACGGGATTTCAAAATTACGAAACAACTGATCACGCATTCGGAGACGTAATCACGCGTCCGTTCACGGATCAACGTTTCTTCCGACGATCACGGGTGCTATCGGATCGTGAAACAATGTATTGAGAAGCACACTGATCCCGTAATCTAATGATCACAGCACGAATCAACGTATCATGTCGTCCGATCATGATTGAGGAAATGTATTGATCGCGTAATCTTTATATCGCAATTGAGAAAAGGCATATCTCACTACGAAAAGATATTGGTAACTCCCTCCGATGAAATCAGAAGGTTGCTTCCAAGGAGCACCTTAAGGCTATAAATAGGTTCACATTCCTCATTCATTTGATCCGATCAATCCTTTCTTTCATTCTCTTAGGCAATTGCATACTCTGAAAAACAGAGTATAGCTATAGTGCAATCTCTTAGGCATTTGCATACTCTGAATAACATAGTATAGCTATAATGCATACAAAGAGAGAAAATCATTCCTGGTTCGAATTTCTGGTGAATTATAGTGCCGCTTTCATCAGAAGAAGACCGTTGTATCCTGGGAGACAATCGTCATAAACCGTAAGCACCATTACGGGACGAAATTGTCTTAAGGACATAGAGTGTAACTCTAAACTCGGTCTTTTTAATTAGATAGCCAAATATTATTACCTACCAACAATCTTAAGACAATTTCCTGTGTCTGAAGTGCTGCTCAAGTGATGGCAACAATGGCTGCACCAGTTCAGGCCGAGAAGCTGGAGAAGTTTGCCGGCAACGATTTCAAGAGGTGGCAACAGAAGATGATGTTCTATCTGATGACTCTGAATCTGGTCAGAGTTTTCAATAAAGATCTACCAGTCCTGAAAGAAGGAGAGAACGACAAGCAAATTGTCACTGCTGTGGATACATAAAAGTACTTAGAAATGCAAGAACTATGTCCTAAATGGATTAGAGAATACTCTGTATAATGTGTACAGTAGTATAAACACAGCAAAAGAGGGCATCCTTGGACAAGAAGTACAAGACTGATGATGCAAGTCATAAGAAATTTGTGGTCGGCAGGTTTCTTGACTACAAGATGGTAGATTACAAGACCGTCATTGAGCAAGTTCAAGAACTGCAGATCATACTGCATGAGATACATGCAGAAAGGATGCCTCTGAGTCATTCCAGGTAGCTGCTATAATTGAGAAGCTACCTCCATCATGGAAAGACTTTAAGAACTATCTCAAGCATAAGTGGAAGGAGATGGAACTTGAATATCTGATAGTCTGCCTGAGGATCGAGGAAGACAACAAGAGACATGATAAGAAGACAGGAGGACATCATGCTGAGCCTAAGGCAAACCTCATGGAAGGAAAGGTCAACAAGAAGAAACGTAAGTTTCCTGGTGAAGGCTATAAATTGAAGAAGGACAATCCTAAGAAGTTTAAAGGCAAATGCTTCATTTGTGGTAAAATAGGCCACAAATCCAAGGATTGTCGTTTCAAGGGGAAAGAAAAGAAGGAAGTCAATACTACTGAAGATACCCTATCCCATGAAGTGTCAGGGATGATGTTGTTAGCAGTTGTGTTCGAAGCAAATATGGTTGATGAATCAAATGAATGGTATGTTGACACTGGAGCTACTCGACATGTCTGCTCTGATAAAAATATGTTCTCATCATATACTCCTATCAGAGATAGAAATCTACTAATGGGTAACTCTGCTACATTGAAGATAGAAGGAATTGGCCGCATTATTTTAAAGATGATATCTGGTAAAGAACTTCTACTGAGCGATGTATTGCATGTTCCTGACATCCGTAAGAATTTAGTATCAGACTCCCTCCTAAGCAAACATGGATTTAGGATGGTATTTGAGTCTGGTAAATTTGTACTTACTAAAGGGGGATCTTTCTAGGTAGAGATTACTTGAATAATGGGTTATTCAAGATGAATGTAATGACTGTATATCGTAACCTTGAAAATAATAAAGATGCTTCTTCTGTTTATATGGTTGACTCCTCTTATTTATGGCATGATAGATTAGGTCATGTGAATTTTAATTCATTACGAAAATTAATGAATTCAGAATTGTTACCTAATCATGAAATCGATCCGCATTATAAATGCGAGATATATGTTGAAGCTAAGCTAGCCAAAACACCATTTCATTCAGTAGAAAGGAATACTAAACTTCTAGATTTGATCCACAGTAATCTATGTAACTTAAAGTCAGTACAATCTAGAGAAGATAAAAAGTATTTTATAACATTTATTGATGATTCAACAAGATATTGTTATGTGTATCTACTAAAGTCTAAAGATGAGGCTTTAGATATGTTTAAATATTATAAAAATGAGATTGAAAATCAGCTTGGTAAAAAGATCAACATTATAAGGAGTGATAGATGTGGTGAATACGATGCACCGTTTAATGACTTTTGTCAAGAACATGGCATTGTTCATCAAACTATAGCTCCTTATCCACCTCAATCTAATGGAATTGTTGAACGCAAAAATCGAATATTGAAAGAAATAATGAATGTCATGTTAATAAATTTTGGTACATCACAATATTTATGGGGAGAAGCAATTCTCTCGGCTAATCATATTCTTAACAAAATAACTCTTAAACGAAAGGACGTTACTCCATATGAGTTATGGAAATGAAAAAAACCCTCTTATAATTAGCTAAAAGTGTGGGGGTGTCTAGCTAAAGTTGCTATTCCAGATTCCAAAAAGGTCAAAATAGGACCTAAAACTCTTGACTATATTTTCATTGGTTATGCACAAAATAGTAGTGCATATCGCTTTCTTGTATGTAAATCAGATATATCTGATATACAGGAAAATACAATTATGAAATCAAGAAATGCATCAATTTTTGAAGAGATATTCCCTTATAAAGGGATATCTGGTATAAGTTCAAATAAAACAATTTATGATAATATGGTAAGTAGTAGTCATCAGGAAAAATATTTTGAAGATGAACCTAGATGTAGTAAGAGACCTAAAGTTTCAAAATCTTTTGGTCCTGATTACGTTGCGTACATAATAGAAAATGTATCTTAGATATTCAAAGATGCAATGTCTATACCAGAAGCATCCTTTTGGAAAGAAGCTATTAATAGCGAAATTGAGTCCATCATGCATAATCATACTTGGGAATTAGTAGATTTATCATCAGGTATGAAGTCTTTGGGGTGTAAATGGATTTTCAAGAAGTTAAAGGCTGATAAATCAATTGATAAGTATAAAGCCAGATTAGTAGCTAAAGGCTTTAAACAAAAAGAAGATCTAGATTTCTTTGATACTTATTCACCAGTAATAAGGATAACATCCATAAGAATGTTAATCGCTATTGCAGCTATTAACAATTTTGAAATACATCAAATGGATGTTAAAACAGTTTTTCTAAATGGTGAATTAAAGGAAGAAATTTATATGGAACAACCTGAAGGGTTTGTCATTCCAGACAAAGAAAAGGTGTGCAGACTTGTGAAATCTTTATATGGATTAAAACAAGCACCTAAACAATGGCATATAAAATTTGACAATGTGATGTTGTCTAATGGATTCAAAATCAATAAATGTGATAAATGTGTATATGCCAAAACCCTACCCAAAGGATATATTTTAGTCTGCTTATACGTGGATGATTTGTTAATCATAGGTAGTGATACCGATATAATTAAACAAATTAAGAAAATGTTGATTAAACATTTTGATGTGAAAGATATGGATATCGCAGACGTTATACTAGGGATTAAAATCACTAGAACGTATGATAGAATAATATTATCTCGATCCACTATATTGAAAAAATATTAGATAAATTCAATAAATATGATACCAGCCTGTTTAAAATACCTGTAGATGTTAATCTACATCTTGCTAAGCATACTGGGCAACCCATATCATAATTAGAATATTCACGTATAATTGGTAGTTTAATTTATGTCATGAATTGCACCCGCCCTGACATAACACATGCTGTCAATAAGTAAGCATATTTACTAGTAATCTAGGTCCAAATCATTGGATAGCACTAGTAAGGGTATTACGATATTTACGATATACCCTAAATTCTGGATTAATTATACAACATATCCAGCTGTACTAGAAGGATATAGTGATGCTAACTGGATATCTTCTTCAGAAGATACTAAATCCACTAGTGGATATGTGTTCATCTTAGGAAGAGTAGGAAGAGGTGCAGTGTCATGAAAATCCTCAAAACAAACTTGTATAGCTCGGTCCATTATGGATACAGAGTTCATAGCTTTAGATAAAGCTGGAGAAGAAGCATAATGGCTTCGAAATTTTTTGGAGGATATTTCATGTTGATCTAAACTCGTGTCTGCAATATGTATCTATTGTGATAATCAATCAGCTATTTGCAAAGCACATAATAAAATGTGTAATGGTAAGTCTAGACATATACATCGCAGACATAATACCATTAAGCAATTACTTGAAAATAGAATAATCTTTATTAACTACATTCAGTCAAAGAAAAACCTTGCGGATCCACTGACAAAAGGTTTACCAAGAGATCAAGTAAATTGTTTATCGAGAAGGATGGGTTTAAAGCCTCTAACAAATTAATTTTCATAGTGGATACGCAACCTAGTTGACTGGAGATCCCAAGATCTAGGTTCAAAAGGGACAACTAAATTATGAAGAGGTCAACGAAGCACTAAGGATGTAAATTCCTACTCATTCCTATGATAATCAGTGCTGCATGCTAAAAGCACTAGGATAAGCATAGCTTTTAATGATTCTTATGACATGAATATCATGTGGGGTATAGCAGGTTAGAGGTCAACGAAGCACCAAGGATGTAAATTCCTATTCATTCCTATGATAATCAGTGCTGCCTGCTAAAAGTACTAGGATAAGCATAGCTTTTAATGATTCTTATGACATGAATATCATGTGGGGTATAGCAGGTTACTCTTAATAAGAATTATCTATGTGAGTGTGAACTGGGCCAATTCTATGAGAATTTTACAGGCTTTAATTCTCTAAAGCATTCATAAAACCAGGAATTGTTCAGGGCCAAAATGAACACAATCATGAAAACCAAAGGAATGCTCGGAAAGAAGTTGTGTGATTGTTATTGTCTTAGTTTACATTAAATGCTAAAAGCTCAAGCCATCACGTTCACTTTTAGCAAGCAAACTCGATAACAAAACACAAAGGAATATTCAAAGCCACAAGCTACCTATCCTGATACAACTTCATTTCATTTATTCTCTTTAAGTGTTTGCATATTCATTTGCAAAAATTTATGTTTGTGGGGGATCGTCTTTACTGATCTTTGATCTTAGTCCAAAATTCCATTCATGTGAAGGATTGCTGAAAAAAGTGAATAGAAATTTTTTATTCCTAAACTACCCTTTGGGATGGGAAACTATTCTTTGGGTTGGAAATTTTTAGTCCCATATGGAAAGATTGGAAAAAATGAAGGCTCTTTATAAGAAAACCTTTTTCTATGCTCTTGTATTTAGGCTCATCATAGGTGGAGAGCTTCACCTGCATGCGCACGCGCATGCGCAAGCGAGTGTACGACGGGCGATAGGGGCGCAATGGATGTTTTGTAGGTGCACTTTACACTTCGCACGTAGGCATCGTCGTGATAAGCTTGAGGAGCTTTTAAATTTTTCCTAATCAAACGAATCAGACGGTCGAGATTGATTAGCACCACATCAGGGTTGCAGGGAGACGAGTCGGCTCGATTATGCTAGGAGTCGACTCGGATGACTGTAAGCCGGCTCGGATCCACAGAACATCAACATATGGTCTGGCCGAGTTGATTCGAGTGGTTCGAGCTGGCTCGGATCCACAGAATGTTAACATGCGGTCTAGCCGATGCGGTCTAGCCGAGTCGACTTGAGGGGATCGAGTCGATTCGATCAGGATATTTCTGCAGCAAGGAGCCGACTCGAAGATTTGAGCCGACTCGGATGACGGGATTTCAGAATCACGAAATAACTGATCACGCATCTGTTCACGGATCAACGTTTCTTCTGACAATCATGGATGCCATCGGATTGTGAAATAATATATTGAGAAGCGTGCTGATCGCATGATCTAAAGATCACAGCACGAATTAGTGTATCATGGCGTCCGATCACGATGGAGGAAACATATTGATCTCGTAATCTTTAGATCACAATTGAGAAAAGGCATATCTCACTACGAAAAGATTTCGGTAACTCTCTCCGATGAAATCGGAAGGTTGCTTCCAAGGGACATCTTAAAGCTATAAATAGGTCTCCATTCCTCATTCATTTGATCCGATCAATCATTTCTTTCCTTTTTTTAGGCATTTGCATACTCTGAATAACAGAGTATAGCTATAGTGCAATATCTTAGACATTTGCATACTATGAATAACAGAATATAGTTATAAGTGCATATAAAGAGAGAAAAGCATTCTCTGTTCGAGTTTTTGGTGAATTGTAGTGCTGCTTTCAGCAGAAGAAGATCATTGCATCTTGGGAGACAATCGTCATAAACCGTAAGCACCATTGCGGGACGAAATTATGTTAAGGACATAGAGTGTAATTCTAGACTCGGTCTTTTCAATTAGGTAGCCAAATATTATTACCTACCAATACAGAGTTGGAGTGATAGTGAAATAATCGACACGTGCTACAGGGCTTCGTGGAGTCCCTGGAGGAAGTGTTCCCCTGCACCTTGAGATATGCATCGTACGCTTTATGGTACACGATAGAGATGTTAACATAAGTCGATGGAAAAATCATCAGCAACCTTGGAATGTCTTATATGATAATCGGAAATAGATCAGGATAATTTCCCTTTTTCACCGAAACAGGATGATTTCTTAAGATTATGCTTATGCTGATTTCCCATTACTTTCAGTAAAATGCTCATAAATTTGGAAGCTCGTGTCAGAATTTCAAATTTCAGGCCGCAGTTCTGTCAGTCTCCGTGCCTGGAATTTTTGTTCTCCGTGTGTGGGCGTGTTTGTTTAGAATGGAACAGCGAGTGTCCCAAAACTCTGCTTCGCTCCAAGTGAAAAACAGGTGGTCTAAAGAATTTCCATTTGCATTTGCAGGCACGACTATATTGGAAGCCATCAAAGAAGCAGTAGGTAAAGAAACGGAAGTCATACACGAAGTGCATCCATCAGAAGCCACATTTGCGGATAAAGAATTTTCCTATGCGATTGTCGTTGTCGGGGAGCCTCCCTATGCAGAATTTTTAGGAGACAGAACAGAGCTTGAAATCCCTCTCAATGGTGCAGAAACGATCTCTTTCGTAGCCAATGAAGAAGTACCCACCTTGGTGATTGCGGTATCCGGAAGGCCTTTGGTTTTTGAGCCAAATTTGTTGGAGAAAATAGATGCCCTGGTTGCTGCCTGGTTACCGGGGTCGGAAGGAGGGGGGATAGCAGATGTTCTTTTTGGAGATCATCAGTTCGAGGGCGTGCTGCCTGTCACATGGTTTAGATCGGTCGATCATTTGCCAATAAATGCTGGGCATGACCCCCTATTTCCACTTGGATTTATTTGGGCAGAAAATGAACATCGGTGATTGAAGTTATCCGTAGACTAGCCTCCAACTGTGCTAATAAATGCTGGGCATGACCACCTGGATTTGGGCTCAAAATGAACATCGGTAATTAAAGTTATCCGTAGACTGTTGCATGGATGGTCGAGAATGGTTGTTTTTATGTGTTGCGAGGATCATAACTTCAAATATTGCCAGGTTGCAGGGATCACCTCCTGATCAGAAAATTTCAACACCCCTGAGCTTCTTGTGCAGGACGCTCAAAGTTCTTTGCCCCTCGCCCTGATGCAAATACTCCATGCCCGGCCCCGAGAAAGTAATGTCTTATTATAACGCAACTTTATATTCAGATCAATAAACAGAAATACGAAGAAATCTGGATTTGATCCAACATATATTTAGACTAGGATAAGGGTACATGAATTCTGGCAATGCGTATATGCTCCTCTCGGATTGCCTTTGGAAACCACCACTCTGGTTCCTTACTAACCAAATAACGGCATTTCCCGATGTCTCAAGATCAAAGTTTTGAGGATCAAGGTTTTGATACTTGCTGTTGATAAGGTTTTGAGGTTCAATTGTGGTGCCTGACCAATTTGGAAATTTACTGGATCTCTCTCTCTCTCTCGTTTGAGCAAATATGATGGTTACTAGCCACCATTCAAGATTGAACCCTGGACTTCTTCTGTGAAGAATTGGGTGCCAATCCACTGAACTGACAACTGTTGCTGAAATATTTGATACTTCGGTGTTGTGAGGCTAAAATTTGTTAACTTGCAAGACTTTGTTGGACCAATCCTTGTTTGGTATGGCCGGTTGCAAGGTAAGCTTGATATACCACATTAGCAAAATTGGATTAAACAATCTGAATTGTATTATGTTGCTAACATTGTCTGCTAAAACCTTTTTAGCTCTTTAACCTTTATGCAAGAGGAACGATGTCGACTTTAATATAAAAAAAACCAGTTTTTTTGTCATATATTAGTAATAGAGAAAGAAGGGACGAGGTATTCAGAAGTCGGGAAATCAATATCCTGATGAAATTAATTACTACCACCATGAAATTAGAATGGGAAGGGAAGGTTGAGTATGAACTAGTGTTTCATCAGTTCTAGGCTCTGAAACTTCATTTTACAGACAACTTCTCATTCAAATGATTAGAAACTCCGATCCAAGAAATAGAATCCACCGACAAAATTTGGCAAAGAAAAACTAAAGTTAATGACCGTAGTCTTAAAACGTCAAGCCAGAATAACTTCACTTTCTTTAAGGAAAATATGAGCATAAGATCAAAGAAATCAGGAGGAAGTATTCTGTAATTGCTGCTCGAGGGGTGAAGACAAAATTCTAGCTGTCTAGGTAGACCAAACGCAGGTAAATTGAAAACTTATTTTATTTTACTAAAATCTCTCACAACACCTGGATGAATTATATATTATATTTTCTTTCCCTCTCTGTCCTCTATTTATCTAAATTTGTGGAATAAGTTGAAAAGTTGGACTATAAATAGTAAGAACCAGTAAATTATAATTATCACTTCATCGGAATCTGATCAAGGATCATAATTTGTGAATTAGAGATCCATCATGTCTTTGCTGTATAACTTCAACCATAGATCGATGTCCTCACGTAATGCTGTTTATCTTTTCTTTTCATTTCATTTATTTTTTTGTTTGAAGGAATTGGAGGGACTGGATGTATAACATATTACATATTCTTTCCTCTATATCCTTCTTCCCGATATATATATATATATATTAAAAAAGGCAGAGGATTTCTCTAAGAAGATCCTACACTCCCGAGCTCTGAAAGTCAAAAAGAAGAATCCCAAGTAAAATCTTTAACTCATTGTATCCATAATGTGACAAGAGCTAGTCATGGTAGCATCGCCTTTCCGGAAATTTTTTAAAATAATTGGATACTCTCTGGCAAGATTTTATGTCTCCATATGGATATTTCTAAAGCTTTTGCTCCTACGGAGTATGGAACCCTTCTGAGTTATGCTTCTTAAATTTTATTGGACCAACTTCTACTGTGGGTAGGTCTGAAAAGTTTCTGTGATTGGAGCTATGCTAAAACACCAATTCGTCTTTTAACTATATAAAAAAAATTCTTTCAACATGATGATGGGTTGCAACAAGAAGAATAGAAGTATTTTTTCTTGTTCCTCTGACGTGGTCGTCTTTGCATGCATCATGGTTAGCTCTGTTACTAATTTTAGAACTTAGTTCCCAGGCCTAACCGCAAAGGCATCACATAAGATAATTTAATCATTCAACCAATATGAATTGAAGTTAATTCTATTTCTTTTTATCATGATTATCTTTAGGAATATCATCTATCTGCATGCACGCAGTTTGGAAGCCTTCAGTTTTGTTTAGAATAGGGAAAGGATCCAAAGAAACCATTACTTCCTCTAGATAAACTACTCAAGAAGTCTAGCAGTGCTCGTGCCGCTGGAAAACATGCTGACGATATTGGATATCAATGTAGGGATAGAGTATATATATCATGGCACGGGCTAGAGTATGTATTGCGTTACTATAAAACTAATGGAAATACCCTTTTTTACCTTTTTTTTTTCTGAATGACCAGGGGTTACCTTTAATTTGGTGATATTTTCCCTTTCTATATCTGAATGACATTTTGTTCCTATATTATATTTAAAATGTTTTAGCTATACATTTTAATTTAAACTATGCAGATGTGTGTTCTTTCAGTGTGTGTGTGTGTGTTTTCCCCTTACGTGCAATATGATTTCTTCTTTTCCTCGTTTGCTTTGAGGTTCCTTTCCATGAAGTTAACTCGTAGTTTACCTATATTTGATGGATATATGGATAGATCCTTTTTGATAGATTTGGATATCAAAGACCGGTTGTAAGAAACTTCTTCGTATATAAAATGCTTGAAAAGTAGAATGAATGATCTCTCTCAGCAAAAATATATCATAGGCTATATAGTTTACAAATCCAAATAATTGATCTTGATCTAAATATTTTAAAATATATACATATTATTTTTCAATTGATCCGGATACTTTTATATCACAGATCGAACCAAAATATTGTATCGCATTGTTAAAATTATCTATTTCGTATCCATTTGATGCATGGTTGAACAACTTAAAGATGCATAAATTTTTTCCCTTTTAGGTATTTTATATCAAAGATTTTAAATCACATGGAACAGGACTGTCCTGATTTTTTCTTGAAACGGGATGCATCGATGTCCCGTTCCATCCCGATACTCGGGACAGGAAATGTTCCAAATTATCTCGATTGAAACGCTGGCGGGATGTCCTGTCCCGACACATGAAATAATACCTCGTCCCAATATCCCGTGGGATATCCCGTCGGGCCCGAATCTTTGTTTTATATGACATAATCCCAATCAACAAGGTAGATTTTGATTTAAAAAAGTTTATCACTGACTTTCACGAAGCAAGCATTCGAGGCTAGATGCTCTTAGAAGCATTTTAACCTTACTCTATAAGTATATTTACATATGCATGTGCATAAGTTTGTGCATGTGTATGTATGTCTCTGCAATGCATATGCGATAGGATGGATTTATATTTGGGTAAAAAATATTTAATATACTATTGATCGAATCATCTTGTGATGTCTTTATGCGGTTATACATGTGGATACTGGAAGATTGATTGATTGATTTACTAATTATTGTTTGTTGCACCAGCACTAAAAATAACTGCAGAAATTTGGATATCCCAGTAATAATTGTTTGTTGCCTCGGTAGCTGGGAACTTGTTTGACCAATTTTTTCCTGATGTCTTGACGAAGATATGTATAAAGAAAAAGAAAGAAAAAGAAAAGAAAAGAAAGGAATTTGCACATCCCTCTTGTTGACTTGGTAAAAGCAAAATAACATATTGCCATGAATGGTAGTTTTGTGCATTAAGCCATAAAGATCTACAAACAGTGATGATGCGTATCGGGGCAGTGGCAAGTTCTAGAAGCGGTGCCAAGAGAAGTTTGCAGACATGGTTGGCTGCACAAAGGCCGAGTTAAATCGAGGTTAAATCTTTTCAAACTAGCTATAGATGAATTTGCTTTTAATATTCAATAAGGTGAATGATGGGCAACAAGGAAAAAAGGTGCCCAAAAGTGGTGACATTGTATGTTCTGGCAATGATGGATCTCATAAGTAGTGGCGACATAAGTAAATTCTACTCATGCTCAGCTAATTTTTGGAATATTGTCCGTGACTTATTGTAAACCTGGAATCTAATGCCAACATTTCAATCTCGTGATCTCTTTTCTTTTGTCATTTTTTGCTCGCCGAATGCTTTGCTTCCTTTTCTGCTGACAATAGTAACAAGCAGTGCCCAAAAGGATAATCTAAATTTTTTGTTTTCAGGCACGGATACTTCATATAAGTTAAAGAGAAACAGTAGGAGAGAAAACAGGAGAGTAATATATGAGGAATTATCATCAATAGCTACCTTCGTGAATCAACCATTCTCATTTGCAGTGTTGCCATCGAGGTGGTTCCCTGTGCAGAATCTTTTGGAGACAGGTCGGAGCCGGGCATCCCTTTTAATGGTTCTGACATCACATCGCCAGTACCCAACAAAGTTTTTTTTTTTTTTTTTTTTTTGTTTTGTCGACGAAACAGTGGCTAGCAAAGTTACCATGAACTTTGATGATTGTGATATCTGGAAGGCCTTTCATTTTTGAGCCAGAACTGTTGGAGATGGATGCTCTGAATGCCGCTTGGCTAACAGGGAGCTGACATATGGGGAACGACCAAAGGTTCTGTTTCCAGATCAGCATGAGTTCGAGGGAGGGTGTGCCTCGGTAACATAGTTTCGATAGATATGTTACCATCGAACGTAGTAACTGGGAGCTGACATATGGGAAACAACAAAGGTTCTGTTTCCAGATCATGAGTTTAAGGGAGGGTGTGCCTCGGTAACATATTTTAAATAGATACGTTACCATCAAAGAAAAGATGACAGTTTAAACGATAGACGCGGTGCATATGCCGTAAGACCCCCTGTTTTCATTTTGGATTTGGGTTGTCAAATTAATAGTTGGTAACAAATTTATTTAAATGTTCGTGCTCCGATTAATAATACAGAAGTTCATGCCCGTCGATCGTAACGGTTACTTCATCAGTATAGAAAAATCCCTTTTTCGATTGAATATGTATGCGTGCTTCTTAATGATTTGAGAGTAAAAGGAAAGTTATATTTTTAATTTATACTTGACATCTGTACAGGTTGAGATACCACGTAGTGGATGGTTAAAAAGTTTCGGGCATCTCAAATTTTGGTTTATGACATCGAGTGGTAAATCTATGGAGGAGTGGCGAGATATGTGTCAACAGCCAACGAAGAAAGTAGAGAAACTTGTGTCCCTGCTGCATCATATACAATTGGCGAACCCATTTGAAGGGCTGGGAATCAGAAACAAAACGAAAAGTCGAGGAAACGTTGTTCAAAAGTATAAAGGTGTTAGACCACATGCGTGGTAATGGCTGATCAAAGCTAGTAGAATAAAGTGGAGAGAAGTGCTTTTCTGATGCAAGTTGCTCAAAAGGATGCAGCATCTTTCCAAAAGAGTGGGCAGTAATGTCATTTATGTTTGCAAGGCGAACAGGGAAGACCACTTCGCTCATGTTACATCGAATCCTCTTTTTATTGCCCAACGTGTGGGGCCTAAATTATTTGCAAGTGACTCGCCTGCCCACGCACCATCCTTCCTGATAGTTGCAGCCACAGCAGCGATTGCCAGTTTCAACAGTGAAAGCTGCTAAAATAATAATAATAACCAAAACAAAAAAACAAATTCCAGAAGAATAAGAATAAGAAGAAGAAGAAGAAAAGAAACACCAACCACCACCATCACCGCAGCCACAGTAGCAAGAGGCTCTATTTTATTCTTGCATGCCGTCCCTATTAAAACATCCAAGTCAATTAAGAATCGCCAACAGTAGGAAGCAACCATTCTGTAAGTTAACATGATGGAATCAACATGCACTCATCAAAAGCCCGGCAGAACCAATAGGAAGGAGACTCTGGTTGGCGAGCAGAGATGATACGCATGACCATCCACGGCCATGCAGGTGCACGGGTAAACATCGAGGGATTGGTAATACTATTGGATGATGACAAATTGACAGAATGTTGGATGCTGCGTCGAGTAGGATTTCGCTCGGTTCAAGTTCACCTGCTCCACCTGACCCACGATAATATGGAAGCCAGGCTTAAGGTTCTTTAGATTCTCGAGACTTCACGATCGCATAACAAGTTTTAAAGGTTGTAAAAGAAAGATTTCAAATAATAAATCGCAGCCCGAGGTTCGCTAATTAATTGTCCCATGTAGCTTTCCATCATCAGGTACATAAATATATATTATACAGGATACACTTGCCATATCTGCTCGAGGAAAGCATGTAATTAGATTAAGATTCCAGTTCGGGAAGAGTTGAAAGAACATTTGAGGCCCACAAGCCAAGGATTAACCCATAACAAACATTCTTCGGTACCAGATTACGTACTCGGATGATAAGATAGGCTGCATCGAGATACGATACATTCTACATAAAAGCCGAATTTCCGTAGTACTCATGATATCGATGACAGCATGCAAAGGGAATCATTTCTAATTCATGTGGAGTAGTTTTTTCCGCGTACATACATCTCAAGAGACCCGGAGGATCCCTTAAAACGATTTATCCAACAGAGTAGCGCTGCATGTGCTGGGCTTAGAAGCTACAAGGAAACAAACAGACAACCGGGGTAATGTCTTGTATGTGTTCGACCCGTATCCTAGGGTGCCTTCCGGAAGAAGATGAAGAGCAGAACCAGGGAAAGGAGGGAGGATGGATGAAGCATGGTATGCTTAACAACAGGTGGAATGCAGAGTCAGCATCGACCATTTTTAATGCCCGAGCTCTGTCAACGATGTCATATTAGAGGATTGAAACGGCAGTAATGCTAAAGACCATGGAGACAGAATCTCTGTATACGGGTCAAATTCCATCCAGAGAGCGACCAGAAGCAATAAGTGGATATGCAAGGACCGAGACAGGTCGAGCAATGCAGATGACATGTCCGAATAAGTTCGGCGTTTGGGATCGGAGCCTCCACATTTGTACAAAACCTCGTATAAAGTTTGTTGATATCATTGCTGTAGAACTTCGTTTGCGGGTTGCTGCAAACAATTAATTAATGAATAGAGAATTGAAAGTTCACTGCAAACAATTAATTAATGAATAGAGAATTGAAAGTTCTCTGCAACTTAAGTAGCTACTCTACCAAGATAAAATGGATACAGCAGTAAAGATGCTAGGAAACCGGAACACATTTTTTTTTTTTTTTTTACCAGAGAAGGTGTTTATCCATTGTTTTGTATATTGTTTATAAAAGAGCCGGTGATAGGAAGATGTTGCATGGATCTCAAACCACATAGCAATGAGATGAAGGTCAATAAACCATGGCTACCGCGAATGCATATGACAGATGAAATAAGAAATTTATCATCTTTATGTCACAACAGCTTACATACACATCTGCTTAAAATCTCGATCTGATATATATAGACAACAAGCAAGCGACATGACATGGGCCTCCAATTCATACCTCAATAATAGTACGCACATTCTCCACGGATTCGAAGCTAATAAGCTTCTTCTGGCCAGCACCCGAACAGGAAAGGTTACCATAATACTACCATGCACATCTCTCGGAAACTAGGCATTTAACCAAGAGAAGTCTTCATACCGGGTATGATACCAGCACGAGCATGGAGCATTCTAAGCTAAGACTATCAGACGACAATGAGACATCAAGTGAATATCTTGATGCCATTATATTCTTGACTTCTGTACCTTCTTAGAATGGCAAATTATACAAAGAAGAGAGAGAAACATCATAAGGCCCATCTAAGAAAATATCCCGGTATCGACATATCGACAGCATCGGAAAGTCATACTCTATCATTCCATTTCATCCTCAAAAGGCCCGAATCTAATGATCCGAGTAACCCCCCATCCATAGACAATTACTGTCTAAAGGAGAGCAACATTCTACATTTTCTTATCCATGAGGGTGCATTTGAAATAGCATATTATGGTCTCCAACCATGGATTCTTGAAGGCTGCCTCTTTGAGAATTTTGACCTGATAATTTGATCCCATATGAAGCAATTTCATAAGGTGGGTGCATGAATGGATTACCATGTGCAGATGGGCTAAAGACACCAGCCGGTTCATCGGGCTGGTTTGAATCAACCATCACCGAGTACTGCTCGGATATTCCGGTGGAACTCGATCGCCTTGCAAGCACGGATGCCTGAGATGGTGAAGGAGGCCCATTGTTCGGCAAGTTGACGGTTGTGATGTCATGGATGCTGGACCTCCTCTTATCCTTTCCACCTGAGTTGAGCCTGATGAAATACTTCTGTGCATGGCTAGCCACCTGGGTAGGCGTCCTGGTGATCACAAAATTGCGCGATATGTTTCTCCAATCCCCTTTCCCATACTTTTGGAGACCAAGTAGAAATAGCCTGTCACATAAAATTTTTCACCATCAGCAAATATCCACATCGAACGATCCCAGAAAAAAAACATAAAAATCCCATTGTCCCCCCCTATTATTAAAGGTAAAAAGGTTCTTCCTACATGGATGGATTCTTATGTGTACACGAGTAAATTATCAAAACAAGTGCAGCATCTGCAAGATCGCATCATTTAGTTTCTAAAAAAAAAAAAAAAAAAAAATCTAATGAAAGATGATGATGATGATGATGATGATGTTTAAATCAAACATGGTATGATCTTCTCAAACGCATATAATCATGTTAAAATGCCATGACAAACGGGGTATAAACGGGAATTTACTTGTGCTCCTCTTCGGTCCAAGGGACTCCTTTCTTCCTCTCCTGATCCGACCTCCCCCCTGACCTCTTCCCGCCGACGCAGTAGGATGGTTTCAACCCTTCATACCCATGGCTGTTATCCCAATCCAACGTAAAAGACGACGAGCTGTAGACAGGAAACGGGATCCGGCCAGCTTCTATGTCGTTCACGTCCTCCTCCAAGTCCCTGTAATGGGATATGATATCCCGCACCGACTTCCCCGGGATCATGGCCGCCACCCTATCCCATCGGTCCGGAGTGTCCCTGTCGAACTGCGCCAGGGCATCCTCGAAGCGCTTGTTCTCTTCCTGCGTCCAATTCCCGCTCCTCTTCGGGCCAGAAAGCCAACTTGAGTCGGGGAAGTACTGGGTCCTTGGGGTGAGAACTTGCATCCAAGAGTTCGTCACCATTTCCAGGTCTTTCGATCGTTTATCAACTCAAAATCAAAACTTGGACTGTTTCTCAGATAGCAGAGCACACAGAGGGCAGATCCAGTGGAAGCAACGGGCGAAAGTTATCGTTTTTCCCAAAGGAATCGGAACAGATACCCACCGCTTCGAAATTAAAAAGAATCTATAAACAAATTCTGAAAAAGGAGAGACCTTGATGAGAAATCAATCGAATACTTAATTCAAGAACATTTATTTTACTGAAAACCAGCAGAAAGTCTCGACCATCAATTGATATCGAGGGGGAAAAATAAAAATCAAAACTTCAAGTCCAAAACAGGAACCTATAGCTCCCCAGGGCCATCAGATCCGGAATACCTCTTCAAGTCGAACGCGACCCGAAACCTCCTGTAAACCCCCGAACCACCCAGCAGCAGAGAGAATTCGATCAGGGTAAAAGAACAGAAAGCAGCAATCGAGTAGAGGAGAGGGAAAAAACCAAACTTTGGATGTGAATCCGAGGAGAAGAAGCGGAAAAAGAGGCACGAGAGCAAGGTTAAAGGGAGCAAAAAGAAGGAAAGACGGTAAAACGACGGTGGGGGCATAGAAGAAGGAAGGGATCCAAACCCGATCGATTCCTCCCCCCACCGGCTCTTTATTTTATTATTTTTATCTTGTATGGAGATCTTTAAAAAAAAAAAAAAAATACGTGAAAGAGCTTGTGGCCACTCACCCACAGCTTCTTCCTGCGGTCTGTTTACATGCAGCGGATTATAAAATGATCATCAAACGGCTTATTTCCGGACCAATATATATATTATTTTGATTAAACAAATTCTAAATCTTTATATTATTTTGAAAAGGTCAAAATGATTTCCCTTATTTTTAAGATTAAGTACATTTTAATTTGGTTAAATAAACTTCCAATCCTCATAATATTCTGAAAAATTAAAAATAATTTCCTTTTCATTGAATATTGATGACTTAATTAATTATAACTAATTATAATTATTTAATTAAGCACGTCCGCAATTATTCTGGCTCGACTCACTGTCCCTTCTCCCCGCCCATTTTTAGCCTCCCCATCCGTCCTTTTTTTTTTTTATAAAATTTCGTAAAAGAAAGAAGTAATAACTGAAATTTGTTCTCTGCAACCGCTTAGAAGATTGGAAGTTTTGGCTCCGATTCACGTATTATTGCTTACGGCATCTATTATGAAAAAAGTATTTCAAAATTTAAATACTTGACTTCCTTTAAATTGAAAGATGATTCAAGGGCTGGAACTCTATTTTGAATTAAGCACGGACAAGAATAAAATATCCTACACCCATGATATTTCATAATTTTAAAATTTTAATAATTATTTAAAAAATATTAATTACTTATATTTATATTTAAAATTTTATTTACTTTTGGAATTAAATATATATATATATATTAGTATTTTTTTTGCAATTCACACTTTTTTTCCTCTCAGTTTTTATGTTAATTTCTTTTCAGTTCAATAATCAAATACCTTTGAAAGAAAGTTCGACTTTCAAAACCTAAAACCTATGAATAAATAAATATATTATTGATTGTTAAATTTAAAATCATCGCATGTAATCTATATTAGATACAAGCATAAGGGATTCATGGCAATTATACGTAAATTGCAAAATATGAATTTAAACATAGATTAGGTGGTTTCGATAAAGAAATAATCTGATCTCTTACAAGTAGTGCCGTATTTCGGTTTGTTGTGACAAATATTTTTATACTTACTTATATAGGGTCTGGAATATAATTCAACACCTGGCAAAGAGCTACAAGAATCTGAATGATTCAGATTAAAATGTGCTATGAGCTGCCATTACACATTTTTACCTAAAAAAAATATGCAAATTTGAGATCAAAATATAATAATTTTATATCTAAAATTAAAATATCATTATGCTGTTGGCACTGCTTCCCGCCCAGGCATCGGATGTGGGGCTAGAGGAGAAATGCTTGTGAGCTACACCTTTAAAAAAGTCTTGATTGAAGGTTGCTTCGACGAAGGCCCTTCAACGATCAAGTCAGGTGGCAGGCAACAAGAAAAAAGTATTGGATGAAGTGCCTCGAATTTGATCCTAGAAGAAGTACAGAACAAGTAAAGAAGCTCAAAGGAAAATAAAGATCCAGTAGTCCAGACCGACCACCGACCCGCAGGCCAATGTAGCTCATAGACCAGTCATGGCCCAGTGCAATGCGTGCAAGTAAGGCTGCAAATGAATCGGGTTGACCCATAACCCGACCTGACCTGACCTGTTTAGATCCGATCCAACCTGTTTATATGGATCCGTGGATCCGGATCGGGTCCTAAAATCAGACCCATTCCATTTTCCGGGTCGGGTCTGGGTTTATTGAATTCGGACCCGACTCAACCCGATCCGACTTGAATATACTAATACTAGTTGGATCATATCTATTTGGATCTTTAAATTATAATTTAAAATTTATATGAAATTTATTTTTAACATAGAAATAAAGTTATAATTAATTTTATATCTTAATTTATTTTAAAAATAATATTGCTTGTTATCTATTTTATGGTTAATAATAGTTGGCTATGTAATAATTGAAATATGGTTATCTATATTTTATCTAGATCATATTTAGATCTATTTTTTTTTAGATTAGAACCAAGTTATTTATGGATCCGATCCAACCCGAATGATCTCTTGGATTGAAAATTCTAATAGTGAACCCGACCCAACCCGACCCGATCCAATTTTCTAGTGGATTGGATCTGGGTCTAATATTAGAATCCGATTAAAGAACCGGGTCGGATTGGGATCGCTCATGACCCGATCCGCTCCAACCCATTTGTACCCCTACGTGCAAGGATGCATGGCCTAGCACGTGCCATGCACATTGTGCTCAGGCCGACCCAAGCTTAGGTGGTCGCTTGCCTCATCCCATTTATCACATGGTGTACACATACATTTCACACGATTGAATGGTGCAACATGTGATCGAATAGTATAGCATGCATCTTGTGATGATGTGATGGCCTAGGACATCTTTAACATTGTTAAGTTTTGATTCAACGTGATTTGCGGTATGATGGATGCTGATCGGATGGACATGAGCAGTCCTGCATTCAAATTCAAGTTGGGAGAGCTACAGGACTTCAATTTAGACAAGATTTAAACCGTTGAACTTTTGATGAGAAGCTCTTCATGTCAGAGACTATAAAAATGAGGATAAAGGACTAAAAGCTATATGTGAGGATCTAGATGATGGTGAAGGGTCTCTAGAAAGCTTATAGAGGCTAAGAGTTGAGAGCTTGTAAGAGGGATTTGAAGTTTCTTGTCAAGAAATTGTATAGAATTGAAAGTAGAAGTTTTAATTTTTTAAATTTTATTTTTTTTATAATAAAACTTTGCATGCCTAATCGATCGTGTTATTATATTTTTCTCTTTTTTCTTTTCTTGCGGCATCGATACTGATAATCATGATCTTGAAATCGAAAATTCGTATTCCATACAAAAGATTCTCTGAGAGAGTGGTATCACTGCAATTGGTACCTGTTGCCGTTCTCGTCGCCGCGCCCGCGCCGTGGATCAGCCGATCCTTCCTGACCGCCTGGCGAGGGAGCCTCCCTTCCTGCGGAGAACCTGCGACAAAGGGGTTAGAGGACCCTGGCCGGGGATTCCGGCGAGGGGGCTCCGACGGTCAAGTCAGTAGACGACGAGAAGGAACAGACTCTCCCTCCCAGGCCCTCTAAAGGGTCCCAGATTTGGAGAGTTAACTGGTGAAGGGAACGCGCTGGGGACCGGAATCTCGGCTGGGCCTGCTTGCCGAGCTCACGTCCAGTATTCCCCTCTCGGGATCTCTGGTTTCTTTTTCGGAGCGAGGCCTTGTGCTGGTGCTTCCTCCTTGTCCCCAGGCTAGTTGGCTTGCCTTGCAGTCTCCAGATTCTTCCCTCTTTATCTCCCTCCGTCGTGCGCTTGTCCTTTTCCTCCTCGAAAACTCCTCTCCCCTGTCTTCCTTTCTTTTCCCTTTTTGGTGAAGGAGGCCAGGCGGCTTTCCGACCTCGTCCACCGGGCCCAGCAGGGAGAAGGCAAGGATAGAAGAGAAAAGGAGGGGGGGCGGCGCTGGCAGAGCGGCCAGTCGTCAGGCTTCGGGCTCCGTGAGAGTGCTCTTTTCCCCGAGCGTGGGCGCCATCCGTTTACGGGGCCTGTTCCGTCAGGATCGGGTCTCTCGACTGCGGGACCTGTCGGGTCAATGTAAGTGACGTTCCGCGTGCCGCCGCCCTCCGTACGGGACGCCGTCTGGGGTCGGTACGGCCCGAGGGATGGCCTCGGGACCTGTCGCTTTCCCCGGGGGCCTCTCCGTACGAGCGGTCTGACCTCGGCTGAGTTGGACCTGTCTCCGGGGGCCA
Organism: Areca catechu; assembly: GCA_021397845.1. NCBI lineage: Eukaryota > Viridiplantae > Streptophyta > Magnoliopsida > Arecales > Arecaceae > Areca > Areca catechu. The sequence continues at coordinate 188,581,420 of CM038050.1, read as the reverse complement.
ACTGGCGAGAGGCGAGGGATCGGCCGACCTCGGCTTAGGTGGACCCCTCCTGGGTGGACACCTGGCGAGGTGGCAGGAGGTCGCCTGGCTTCGGCCGAGGTGGACCCGTCTCCGGGTGGCCACCTGGCGCAAGGCGGGGGGTCAGCCGACCTCGGCCTAGGTGGACCCCTCCTGGGTGGACACCTGGCGAGGTGGCAGAAGATCGCCTGGCTTCGGCCGAGGTGGACCCGTCTCCGGGTGGCCACCTGGCGCAAGGCGGAGGGTCAGCCGACCTCGGCCTAGGTGGACCCCTCCTGGGTGGACACCTGGCGAGGTGGCAGAAGATCGCCTGGCTTCGACCGAGGTGGACCCGTCTCCGGGTGGCCACCTGGCGCAAGGCGGAGGGTCAGCCGACCTCGGCCTAGGTGGACCCCTCCTGGGTGGACACCTGGCGAGGTGGCAGAAGATCGCCTGGCTTCGGCCGAGGTGGACCCGTCTCCGGGTGGCCACCTGGCGCAAGGCGGAGGGTCAGCCGACCTCGGCCGACCTTACTCGGGGCGGACTCCTCCGAGCCCGGGCGCAGATGAGTCGGTGGGGGAACTCCGCGCCGAACCCGACCTCGGCGGGAGCTGTTTGCTTCAGATAGTCGTCGGGCGGTGCGGTCTTGCCGACCCTAGCTTTGAGGACGTGGCGCTGATTCTAGCAGGGAAACTCGCACGTGGCTCGCTCGCATTCGGCGATACCTGAGCCTGGCCACGTCACTGTCACGGCTGTAACAGTTGCCCCCCAGCCCGTCGTTCCGTCGGGGCATCGTAAAACGGAACGTCGGGATTAATTGCAGACATGACGTGGGGAGGCGAAGATCTTGCATCATAATTGGCACGATCTCCATTCGTCGTGGCTCGATGCGGCTGAAGACCTATGGGGGGTCACCACGCGTCGTCCACTTGCCCGTAATCAATGCGTCGCTTCGGGGCAGAGGCCGTTACTCTGCTAACGAGGCGTCGGTGTCGGGCGTGTGCCCACGTGGCGACCATCCAGTGGTCTGAGGCGGAATGATGGGTACGGCTGCTGCCGGCTGAGTTTGAAATGGAGGGGACTTTCCAGAACGAGGCCTTTTCCGTTGCTTCGTGGGTGGTTTGCTGCAGGCTAACAACTTCTGCTGCTCGCGCCCGTCTGTGCATTTTTGGGTGAGTGTCTTCTTCTCCTTCTCTAGCCCCCCTCCTTCTCTCTCATTTCTTATTCAGTTTCTTTGTCCTTTCCTTCTCCATGGCGCGCCGTCGCCATGTCTCTTCTAACCCGGACGAGGCTGGTCCATCCCGGTCGAGGACTCCATCTTCTTCCTCCTCGGATGAGGAGGTAATTCCAGAGGAGGTCCGCCGGCGCTTGCAACCTGGGGGTGTCACTATTGGCATCCCCAGGGGGATCCGGTCCCCTCCGGTTGCGCCTGCCGTGCCCCTCCATTCACTCCCCGCCTTAATTTCTCTTCCGGCTCCGCCACCTCTTCCCGCCGGTCCCTCCGGTCATGCTTCTACCATGACCGAAGGCGATCTTTCTTTGCTCCGGGATGCCTATGGCATCCCGGGATCTGTCCGTCTGTTTGCTCCGCGGTCCGGGGAGCGTGTCACCATGAGTGGCCCCGGCCGCATTGCCTTCTACGAAGACTTCCTCCTTGGGGGTCTTCGTTTTCCTCTGCACCCTTTCTTTCTTTCCTTCCTCAGCCATTTTCGGCTCGTCCCGGCCCAGCTGGCTCCTAATGCCATCCGGGTCATCTTCTCCTTCATCGTCTTCTGCCATTTCCACGGGTTTGTTGCCCGTTTTTCTCTCTTCAGGGCCCTGTTCACCCTGAAGAAGTGTTCCACCGATGACGGCTGGTGGTACATTTCGCCCCGGCCTAGGTGTCTCCGGTTCGACCTCCCTTCCTCGGTCAAGGGATGGAAGAGCCGGTTTTTCTTTGCCTCGGTTGACGACGTCGACTGGGCCTGGAGCGAACCGGACCGGTCGCCGAACCGGAATTCCCGAGTCGAGTCTGCGAACCAGGAGTCATACACCCAGCTCCTGAGTGACGTGGTCCCGGCGCTCGAGGTTCTGCTCTCTGAGCAGAATCTTTTTGAGGCCGGCATCAGTCCCATCCGTGAGACCGGTGAGATTTGGCCCCGCATTAATTTCTGCCCCCCCCCCCTCTCTCTTTAAGATCGAACTATCTGACCTTCTGCTTTCTTCATTTTGCAGGGATGAAATTTTCTCTGGAGAACCTCCTGGAGGGAGCGGCTCAGCGGGAGGTCGTCGACGTGGATGAGCCCGTAGCGAAGAGGGCTCGCACAGAGACGAGCCGGGAGGTCGTGGCGGCGACCGTGCCTGGCCCAGCTGCTGCCGTTTCCCCACCCAGGCCTCCTCAGGGCGGCGCCCCTGGCACTTCGGCCCCGCGGCCTGGCGGCGTTGCAGAGAGAGCTCCGGCGCCCATTGCTCTGCCCATCGCCGGGCCCGTTCCTGCCACCAGCCCGACGGCACCGCCAGTGGCGACCGCCGGCCCGTTGGTTGCGGCTCCGGCCGAGGGGGCAGCTGCCGCGGGGGTCGGCCCGAAGGGTCCAGCGCCGGAGATCTCGCACCGAGACTCGGTCATCCTCGACCGAGGACTGGCGGAGAGGGTGATGGAGTATGCTTCCACCGCCCGGGACCGCCGAGCTCGGGGCGGCCGAGACTATGCGGACGCGCTGCTCGGCATCCTGCCCTAGCTTTTTACGGTAAGTCTGAGCTTTCCCTTCTTCTTTACTTCCAATCCGAGGCCTTCTGCCTTGATACTGACATGCGCTATTTTTGCCTCTGCAGATCGGGAACGACGTCCTCCTACTGAGGAATTACCTCGTAGGGAACGCCAAGCGGGACTCCGATCGGGAGCTAAAGCTTGGCAAACTCACGGCCGATGTGAAGGACCTGATGGACAAGGGGGCCGAGCTGCGAGCTGAGAAGCTCCAACCCGACCTGACACGTTCCGAGGAGCGGAACAAAGAATTGGAGGCCTCCTTGGCGGAGGAGCGGACCTCCAACCAGCGCCGGACTGAGGAGGATGCGGCGGAGAAGGCCCGCCTGCAGGCCCATTCCCTGTTTTTGGAGCGCCAACTGGATGAGGCCCGGCGAGAGGTGGCCGCGGCGAAGGACCGGAGCTCCTACATCAACGGGCTCCTGGAGGCGGCGAAGCGGGAAGCGCAGGAGGCCGTCCCCAAGTTCCGGGCCTCCGACGAGTTCACGTCGGAAGTCCGGGAGGCCGCCGTGGACTCCTTCCTGAAGGGGTTCCGGATGTGCCGGGAGAAGGTGGGGGCTTCTTCCCCCAGCTGGACTTGAGTGGGGTCGTCGTCGGCGGCAGGAAGCCGGGGAGCGAGAGCAGGGTCCCCGGCGCGATCCAGGCGACACCTCAGGCGACACCTGTAGCACCTCCGACCGGCGATGCCGCGGTCCCGGCACAGCCCCAGGAGCCGGTCGTCGTGGAAATCGAAGAAGTGGCGCCCGCGCCTCCGGCGGATGGCACCGACCCTGCGCCCCAGTGATCGTTGCTCTGTAGTTTTGTTTTCCTTTCTTTTTCTTCTTTTGGGGAGTCCCGGCCTGTCGGGGCTCCCAGTTTGTACTGAAAGACTTCGTTTAATGAAGACACAGCTTTTACCAAAACTCGTTCATCATTTTGCCTTTTCTTTTTTCTTCTTTTTGTTTCTGAGATGTCGGTCTGGGACACCTGAGATAACTGCAGGCCTGGTCCTTCTATACTAAATCGAAGGACGGGGTCTGCAGAGTCATGTCGCGGCAGGGCAAACCCTGAGCAGGTCCGACTTTGGGCTGCCTTCATGCTTGCGCGGACAACACAGTTTCTGCACCATCTTCTGGGCCGAAACCCGGGATCTTCCGGACTGAGCTCGATGCCGCAGGCTTTCTCAAAACCTTGTGCGGCTTGCTGAGCTGTGCTCCGGGCTTGCGCGGGCGAACTAGGTTTGGTGCCACCTTCCAGGCCGAAGCCCAGGATCTTCCGGACTGAGCTCGATGCCGCAGGCTTTCTCAAACCTTGCGCGGCTTGCTGAGCTGTGCTCCGGGCTTGCGTGGGTGAACTGGGTTCGACGCCACCTTCCAGGCCGAAGCCCAGGATCTTCCGGACTGAGCTCGATGCCGCAGGCTTTCTCAAACCTTGCGCGGCTTGCTGAGCTGTGCTCCGGGCTTGCATGGGCGAACTGGGTTCGACGCCACCTTCCAGGCCGAAGCCCAGGATCTTCCGGACTGAGCTCGATGCCGCAGGCTTTCTCAAACCTTGCGCGGCTTGCTGAGCTGTGCTCCGGGCTTGCGTGGTCGAACTGGGTTCGACGCCACCTTCCAGGCCGAAGCCCAGGATCTTCCGGACTGAGCTCGATGCCGCAGGCCTTCTCAAACCTTGCGCGGCTTGCTGAGCTGTGCTCCGGGCTTGCGTGGTCGAACTGGGTTCGACGCCACCTTCCAGGCCGAAGCCCAGGATCTTCCGGACTGAGCTCGATGCCGCAGGCCTTCTCAAACCTTGCGCGGCTTGCTGAGCTGTGCTTCGGGCTTGCGTGGGCGAACTGGGTTCGACGACACCTTCCAGGCCGAAGCCCAGGATCTTCCGGACTGAGCTCGATGCCGCAGGCCTTCTTGTTGAAGTTAGAGAAGAGTGTTTAAAGTGGAGAAGCTTTGTTACAGAAACTGGGAGCCTTACATCACTGGTAGTACATTCTCAGGTTCGAGGGGTTCCATGTCCGGGGGAACCTGGCACCTCCCAATTCTTCCAAGTAACATGCTCCGTGAGGGAGGGCTTCTGCCACCCGATAAGGGCCTTCCCAGTTGGGTGAAAGCTTGCTGCATTCCCGTGGCTGGGAAGCTTCTGCGCGCCGGAGGACCAAGTCCCCGGGACGAAAAACCTTCGGCCGTACTCGGGAGTTGTAATATCTGGCTACACGTTGTCGGTATGCCGCCATTCGGATTCGGGCCTTGTCCCTCGTTTCTTCGAGGAGGTCTAGGTTGAGCATCATCCTGGCCGGGTTTTCTGTCTCGTCGTATTGCTCCACGCGCAGCGTGGGTATGCTGAGCTCGATCGGGATGACTGCTTCGGCCCCGAAGACGAGGTTGAATGGAGTTTCGTCAGTAGCCGTCCTTGGGGTGGTGTGGTATGCCCAAAGAACGCTGGGAAGCTCGTCGGCCCACCTGCCCTTGGCTTGGTCTAGCCGCGTGCGGAGGCCCTAAAGAATGGTCCTGTTCGTGACCTCGGCTTCCCCGTTGGTCTGGGGGTGCGCCACCGAAGTGAAGCGATGCTTGATGCCGAGGTCGTTGCAGAAATCTTCGAATTCCCGACAGTCGAACTAGCGTCCGTTGTCGGTGACCACGGTGTGGGGGAGGCCGAAGCGGCAGACGATGGACTTCCAGAAGAACTTGGCGACGTTTGCCTCGGTGATTCTTGCCAAGGGTTCGGCCTCGACCCACTTTGTGAAGTAGTCGATAGCCACTATCAAGAACTTCCGCTGGCCGGACGCCGGCGGGAATGGGCCCAGGAGGTCCATCCCCCACTGGGCGAACGGCCAGGGGACTGAGAGCTGAGAGATCGGGTTGGAGGGTTGCCGCTGTACAATGGCGTGACGCTGGCACCGGTCGCATTTCTTCACGAAGTCGGCGGCGTCCTCCTTCATCGTCTCCCAGAAGTATCCTTGACGAAGGGCCTTGTACGCCAATGCCCTGCCCCCCATGTGGTTCCCACAGATGCCTTCGTGAATCTCCTGGAGCACAAGCTTGGCTTCTGTGGGTCCAATGCACTTGAGGAGGGGATAAGAGTAGGACCTTCGATACAGCTGCCCGTCCATCAGGACAAACCGCACGGCCTTCTTCCTGATGAGGCGAGCCACGTCTCGGTCTTCCGGCAGGGTGCCGCTGGTGATGTACGCAGCGTACTTGTCCATCCAGCCGGGCTCCTGGCTGACCTGATGGACCTCCGCCGGTACTTCGAGGCTTGGGACTTCGAGTCGCTCCACATGAGCGCGTCCCAGCATCGTGTCCGGCAGGGTCGCCAGCCGAGAGAGGGCATCCGCGCGGGCGTTCTCCCCGCGGGGGATATGGAAGATGTTGAAGCGCCGGAACTTGGACGCGCCCGCCTTGACGAGCTCCAAATACTTCGCCATCTGGGGGTCGTGAGCGACGTACTCCCCGGACACCTGCCCCGCCACGAGCTGGGAGTCAGTGAAGGCTCTGAGGTTGGTCACGCCCAGCTCGCGGGAGATTCTCAGTCCGGCGAGAAGTGCCTCGTATTCCGCTTGGTTATTTGTCACGGGGAACTGGAAACGGAGCGCGCACTCGGCGACGACTCCGTCGCCGTTGGCAAGGATGAGCCCAGCTCCGCTCCCGCCGGAGTTTGAGGCTCCGTCTACATGGAGGATCCAGGCGTCCTCTCTGGGCTCGTCGGTGCCGACCTCCATTGGCCGGGCCGGGGGGTCCTCCTCGGGCTCCTTGCCCAAACCTGCGCACTCGACCAAGAAATCGGCCAGCACCTGTGCCTTCATTGCCGACCTCGGTCGGTACGTAATGTCGAACTCGCTGAGTTTCAGTGGCCACTTGGCCAATCGCCCCGAGGTATCGGGTCGGCTGAGCACCGCTTTCAGCGGTTGATCCGTCAAGACGGCGATGGGATGCGCTTGGAAATAGGGCCTGAGACGCTGGGCAGACACTATTAGCGCAAAAACGAGTTTCTCGGGCCGGGAATACCTGAGCTCCGCGTCCCGGAGGAGTTTGCTGGTATAGTACACCGGCCGCTGGATCCCGTGGTCGTCGGTTCGGACCAGGACAGAGCTGACGGCCTTCGGGGTAACGGCCAAGTAGAGGGTAAGCTCCTCCCCCTCCTCGGGCCTGGACAGCAAAGGTGGCGATGCGAGCGTCTTCTTCAACTCCTCGAAGGCCTGCTGGCACTCCTCGGTCCAGGCGAAACCATTCATCTTCCTCAGCACCTTGAAGAAGGGACGACAGCGATCCGCCAACCTGGAAATAAAACGGCTAAGGGCCGCAACCCGGCCGGTCAGTTGCTGCACTTGCTTCTTGGAGGCTGGCTGCTCCATGTCCAGGATGGCCTGGACCTTCTCTGGGTTGGCCTCGATTCCTCTTTGGGTCACCATGAACCCTAGGAACTTTCCGGCGGAGACCCCGAAGGCGCACTTCGCCGGGTTCAGCTTCATCTGGTGGCGCCGGAGGTTGCCGAACGTCTCCGTCAGGTCAGCCACGTGGTCCGAGTCAAGTTTGCTCATTACTAGCATGTCGTCCACGTATACCTGCATGTTGCGGCCTATCTGGTCTTTGAAGACTTTATTGACCAGACGTTGGTACGTCGCCCCCGCGTTCTTGAGGCCGAAAGGCATCATCTTGTAACAGAAAGTCCCGCGGTCAGTTATGAAGGCAGTGCGCTCTTCGTCCTCCGGATTCATCCGGATCTGGTTGTATCCGGAAAAAGCGTCCATGAATGACAGGAGACGATGCCCCGAGGTGGTGTCGACCAGCTGGTCGATCTTTGGCAGAGGGAAGCTGTCCTTCGGGCAAGCTCGATTGAGGTCGGTGTAGTCCACACAGATCCTCCACTTACCACTGCTCTTCTTTACCATGACCACGTTTGCTAACCAGCTGGGATATTGGACTTCTCGGACGAAACCGGCGGCGAGGAGCTTTTCTACCTCCTCGTTGATCGCCTTCTGCCTCTCCATGGCAAAGCTTCTCTTCTTCTGGCGGACCGGGCGGCAACCTGGGTCCACGTTCAGGCTGTGCATGATAATCTCGGGCGGGATACCCGGCATGTCGGCCGCCGACCAGGCGAACACATCGGCGTTGGCACGGAGGAACTCCAGCAGGCGGGTTCGCTCCTCTTCGGGGAGCTGGGCCCCGACTTGCACCATCTTCAGGGGGTCCGAACCAAGGGGAAAGGGTAGCAGGTGCTCTACGGGCCCTCCCCTGGGTTCCTTCTCTCTCAGGTCGAGATCCTCGATATCGTGGGCGAGCTCTGCGCTCCTGGTGCCTGGGATTGTCTGTAGGCAGAACGGGACCGGCTGAATCGTCCCCTTCATTTCCCCGAGCCCGAAGGGCGTGGGGAACTGCACCAGCAGCCTCCTCGTGGAGATGGTGGCGTCTAGTTGGTTGAGCCCGGGACGCCCGAGAATGGCGTTGTAAGGCGAAGGGAGCTTGACGACAGTGAATGTTGCCATGATGGTCGCCTGCCGAGGTGGGGATCCGGCGGTGACCGGGAGAGTGATTTCCCCTTCGACTCCCACGGAGTCCCCTGTAAAACCTACCAGTGGGATGTGCACTGGCTTTAGCTGGTCGGGAGACAAATTCATCCGAGAGAAAGCATCGTAAAAAAGTACGTCGGCCGAGCTTCCACTATCCACCATGATTCGATGTACAGGATGCTTCGCGATGGTCATCTCGACCACCACGGCATCATTGTTTACATTGTCATTAGACTCCCCTCCCTTGGGAGGGATTACATTCTCCGGGACTTCCCGGGCTCTCTTCTCTGCTCGGCCGGACCCGCGCGAGATCATGCCCACGGGCTTCTCTGTTGGCCGGTTGTCGATCGCAGGGACAGGCGGTAAGGCCGCGAGCGGCTGCTTCTCGGAGGGGGCCTCGTTCTTGATGAACTTCCTGAGGTAACCGCTCCCGATCAGCTCCTCAATCTCCAGCTTCAAATGGCGGCACTCCTCCGTGTCGTGTCCGTGCTCGCGGTGGAACTGGCAGTACTTTGATTTGTCTCGGGCGGCTCTCGGGTTCTGAGGTGGAGGTCGGCGGAGGTAGCGCTCGCCCTCGATTTCCATGAGGATTTTTGCTCGAGGTGCAAGGAGAGGGGTGTACCTCCGCTCGGAAGTAGACTCGGCCCTCGGCCTTGGATTCGGGCGAGGGTCGGCGGACGGCCCGGGCCTCCGAACTCCCGGGGCGTCCCTTGGAACTGACTTCTTCGGAATCTTCCCGTCCAGCTCTCGACGGGTGCGGTCAGCCTCCTCCGCCCGGATGTACTTGTGGGCACGGAGGAGGAGCTCGGAATACGTCCTGGGCGGCTTCTTGTCCAGGGAATAGGTCAGGCGGGACGTCTTGAGCCCGCGCTTCAAAGCCAGCATAGCGACGGGCTCGTCCAAGCTGTAGATCTCCAGGGCTGCGGTCTTAAACCGGGTGATGTAGTCTCGGAGCAGCTCCTGGTCCTGCTGGCGGATGGAGAAGAGGCTGTCTACCTCCCTTGGCACCTTTCGACAAGCGTCGAAGTACGCCACAAACTTTCCTTCCAACTGCTGGAAGGAGCAAATGGATCCGGGCTCGAGGCGGGCAAACCAGACTCGAGCGGCCTTCCAAAGGGTTGCTGGGAAGGCGATGCACAGAAGGGCGTCGGTGGCGCCCTGGACCCTCATGAGAGCTTTATAACTCTCCAAATGGTCCAGGGGGTCGGTGGTCCCGTCGTAGGGGTCCACCTGCGGCATGCGGAACCGTTTCGGGATCGGTTCCGCCTGGATTTCTTCGGAGAAAGGGGGGCGGGAGTCGTAGCCCGCCGGGTCAGCTGACGAGTTCTGCAGGTCGGCGAACCGTCGGGCGAACTCCGCCAACTTGCGCTCGTGCTCTTCTAGGCGCCTCTCGGCCTGGCGCCTGATGGCTTCGTCGGTGGAGTCTTCCACCGAGACTGCAGGTGAAGGGGGCGCCGATCGGTCTCGGCGCGAGGTCTGGCCCCGGCGTCGCTTGCTGCGATGCGCCGTTTCGGCCCCATCGACCGGGGATCGACTCTCGTGATCCTCCGAACCGGAATAGTTTCTCTTCGGGGGAGCTTGGCGGCTCCCTCGGGGGTTGGAGATGGCTTGTGGATGGGACGGCCTGCCCTGGATTGAGCGCAGGCTCCCACGCTGTCCCGCGGCTAGGGCCGCGGGAGTCCCTGGCTGCGGCTGAGTGGCCAGGGATCGTTGCTGATGCTGTAGCTATCGGACCGCTGAGGTCAAGGTCTGCAGCTGCTGGACGATGGCCGCAAGGGATCCGTCCGCCGGGGTAGGCTGCTGCGGAAGAGGAGGGGGAGCCGGAAGCTCCCGTTCGGGGGTATGGCCCCCCGGAGGGGAGTGGGCTTCTCCCACACGGCTGGTGGACGCCTCGCGACCACGAGTGACCACCATTGCTGGAGAGCGTGACACCTGCAAAAAGCTAGTTCCCTCTGGGGGTTAGTGTCCTGCCCCCCTACCTGGTGCGCCAATCTGTTGCCGTTCTCGTCACCGCGCCCGCGCCGTGGATCAGCCGATCCTTCCTGACCGCCTGGCGAGGGAGCCTCCCTTCCTGCGGAGAACCTGCGACAAAGGGGTTAGAGGACCCTGGCCGGGGATTCCGGCGAGGGGGCTCCGACGGTCAAGTCAGTAGACGACGAGAAGGAACAGACTCTCCCTCCCAGGCCCTCTAAAGGGTCCCAGATTTGGAGAGTTAACTGGTGAAGGGAACGCGCTGGGGACCGGAATCTCGGCTGGGCCTGCTTGCCGAGCTCACGTCCAGTATTCCCCTCTCGGGATCTCTGGTTTCTTTTTCGGAGCGAGGCCTTGTGCCGGTGCTTCCTCCTTGTCCCCAGGCTAGTTGGCTTACCTTGCAGTCTCCAGATTCTTCCCTCTTTATCTCCCTCCGTCGTGCGCTTGTCCTTTTCCTCCTCGAAAACTCCTCTCCCCTGTCTTCCTTTCTTTTCCCTTTTTGGTGAAGGAGGCCAGGCGGCTTTCCGACCTCGTCCACCGGGCCCAGCAGGGAGAAGGCAAGGACAGAAGAGAAAAGGAGGGGGGGCGGCGCTGGCAGAGCGGCCAGTCGTCAGGCTTCGGGCTCCGTGAGAGTGCTCTTTTCCCCGAGCGTGGGCGCCATCCGTTTACGGGGCCTGTTCCGTCAGGATCGGGTCTCTCGACTGCGGGACCTGTCGGGTCAATGTAAGTGACGTTCCGCGTGCCGCCGCCCTCCGTACGGGACGCCGTCTGGGGTCGGTACGGCCCGAGGGATGGCCTCGGGACCTGTCGCTTTCCCCGGGGGCCTCTCCGTACGAGCGGTCTGACCTCGGCTGAGTTGGACCTGTCTCCGGGGGCCAACTGGCGAGAGGCGAAGGATCGGCCGACCTCGGCTTAGGTGGACCCCTCCTGGGTGGACACCTGGCGAGGTGGCAGGAGGTCGCCTGGCTTCGGCCGAGGTGGACCCGTCTCCGGGTGGCCACCTGGCGCAAGGCGGGGGGTCAGCCGACCTCGGCCTAGGTGGACCCCTCCTGGGTGGACACCTGGCGAGGTGGCAGAAGATCGCCTGGCTTCGGCCGAGGTGGACCCGTCTCCGGGTGGCCACCTGGCGCAAGGCGGAGGGTCAGCCGACCTCGGCCTAGGTGGACCCCTCCTGGGTGGACACCTGGCGAGGTGGCAGAAGATCGCCTGGCTTCGGCCGAGGTGGACCCGTCTCCGGGTGGCCACCTGGCGCAAGGCGGAGGGTCAGCCGACCTCGGCCTAGGTGGACCCCTCCTGGGTGGACACCTGGCGAGGTGGCAGAAGATCGCCTGGCTTCGGCCGAGGTGGACCCGTCTCCGGGTGGCCACCTGGCGCAAGGCGGAGGGTCAGCCGACCTCGGCCGACCTTACTCGGGGCGGACTCCTCCGAGCCCGGGCGCAGATGAGTCGGTGGGGGAACTCCGCGCCGAACCCGACCTCGGCGGGAGCTGTTTGCTTCAGATAGTCATCGGGCGGTGCGGTCTTGCCGACCCTAGCTTTGAGGACGTGGCGCTGATTCTGGCAGGGAAACTCGCACGTGGCTCGCTCGCATTCGGCGATACCTGAGCCTGGCCACGTCACTGTCACGGCTGTAACAGTACCATAATAAAAAGTATAGTGGAGAGGAAAGAGAGAATGTATAGGTTGCCTTACATATCTTGGGAGCTCACAAGGAGCCCTTTTATATAGACAAGAGGCAGGGGCATCTTTGGGATGTAGAAAGTTTCAACAAGTGATGCGGGACACGACCCCGGATCAATTTTTATTTCTAGGAGATCGGATCGTTGGTCATTAAAAAATGATCCCAGGCTAGGCTAAACCAAAACCAATTTATTTTTTCCCATTTTTTTTATTCAAATAAAACTTATTTTTTTTCCATATTTTCTTTCATTTTTTTTTTCTCTCTAATAAACCCATCTTTTTTTTTCTCCCTTTTTTTCCATGATTTTCTTTTTTTTTCCTTTCCTACGCTTGAAGTCGGCAGGGAGGACCGACTATGCTATGAGAAGAGGCCGGGAAGAGAAGTCGGCCCCGAACACCGCTTTTGCGTTCACGATCGTGCGCGGCTCTTCTCCGTGCTTTGACGGCCATGCGGAACACCGGTGCCGGTCCATGGTGGGGCAGATCCGGCGGGCATCGCCGGTGATAGGGCTGGGGACGGTGACGGTGGTGGCCATGGTGGAGTTTGGCTGGAGGGAGGGAGATCCGGTGGTCGTGGAGGGCACGGCAGCGGGGAGGAGTTCCGGCGGGAGGCTGTTCATCTGCGGTCATGCGGTGGTCATGGAGGGGTGCGGCGTTGCTGGCGGCGACGGCTTGTTCCGGTGAAGACGGGAACGGAGGAGACGGACGGGTCGTTGGGCCGGAGGGAAATTTCCGGTTGGCGGGTGGGGCGCTCGATTGGATTGCAGGCGATGGCGATGGCGAGGTTCACGGCAGCAGGTGCTTCATCGGGATCGAGCGTGGGACTCTCCGATCGGGTTTGTGGAAGAGGAGAGAGGGTTTTGCCGGAGCTTGGGAGGTTGAGGGAGAGGGCGGGGACACCGAGGGAGGCCATGGAGGATGGGAGGTGCTTGCAGGGTGGAGGGTAAAAGAGAGAGGAAGGGTCTTTAATATAAGGTCCGGTGTGGTTGGAGCACTCGTGAGGCACGAGTCGAACCGGTAGAAGGGATGGGCTGGGCTTCTGGGTTGGGCTTTTGGGTTGATCTGGGCTGCTTCAGATTCTGGGCAGATGTCTCCATCAACAAGTTTGGTGTGACATGATAGGGTATCCGATCTTATCAAGGAATCTGGCAAAGGATCATTCTATTTATCCAGAATATCTGCCTTTCATTCATCGAAACTTTGTCTCTTCTATGTTGCTACTTATATTTTTTTAATAGTGATAGGGACTATGACTTGAAACAGATCATATTTTTCTTAATTGAGAGGATTTGCCAGAGATTACGGGACATGGCCTCTTGATTATACCGTTGAGTACATGGAAATGAATAACAGATAATTCCTTCTTAGGTTGTCTGGAAGTATTTTGCTATGAAATCTTAACTTTTCCTAGGTGTAAGGGTTCTAGATTGGACTTGGCCCTCCTACCGAGGCCGAAGATCGAGTAAGGCCGAGGATCTCGAGGTGTTACTCTAGTCTACCCAAAAGCTATCGGAGCTTAATCTTAAAGACGAGATGAACCCTCATCGAGACCGAAGGTCAGCCAGACCGAGAATCAACAAGGCCAAGAGTTGGCTAGGCTAAAGAAGATCCGATAGCATGATCCTGCATTCAGGAGATGAGAGATGGCCATCGGAGATGAAGCCCGACCTCCTGACCGTCAGGATCCCGAGGGTGAGGAGTTAGCCCTCACATCATACGCAATCTAAAATTAATAAAATGGCATACTTTGTTATTTAGGAATAAGAGCACATACCCGAAGCTTGACCATGATAAGTCGAGAACCCCCTCGGTTGGGATAGTGGAGTTCAACTTTGACAGGTTTTGCTATAGGAAATGTTATCAACTTTGACAAGTCAATATGCCAAAATGCTTTGAATTTCTCATCCTTTTCGGATTAATTTAAATAGAGATGGCAATTTACTCCGCCTCATCAAATATTCGATCCGATCCTGATGAGATAAGTTTTGTCCAACTCGCAATATGTTCAAGAGGGATGCGGGTAATAGACTGAAAGTTGAAAGGATTTGGCAGCGATCGGATTGCATGTTTCAAAGGCCGCGGGGAAGTCTTTTCATCCCCCTATTATTATTATATATGATACTAGCACAACGCCACATAGAGCCTTGTTTCCCTTTTAGAGTTAGTTCCCATATTTTTAGAAGAAGGGAATCATCCTTCAGCGGATCCCCTTCGCATATAGGACCGCTTCCTGGTTGGAAGGAAACTCTTAGTTTTTCAGACTCCCGTACCGATCCGATCCATTGCATTTAGCCAATGGGGAAGTTCGTAGGTTTTAGGCCTGAAAGGGTTTTATTTAGACAATGCAGTTGTTTTAGATTGCAGGTTTAAATAATTGTAATGGGAGCTCGTTCAAATTTTATTTACAAAAAAAGGAAATAACAAATATACGAAGCTTCCCGGGGTCCCATTATTTTTTATCAATATCAAAAGTCCAAGTGCGCTCCACGTGCACTATTCTTTTCCTTGGTCTCGAAGCTACCGCCAACGCTGGCAACGCATCACCCTTTTTATTTGCCACCTCTTACTACAATCCTGATATCTTATATTTTAATCCCCGATATTGGTGCAGGCAAAGAAAAGTATTCTCCCTCTCTCTTTTTTTTTTTTTTTTTTTTTTTTTTTTTTTTTTTTTTTTTTTTTTTTTTAAGAGAACGGTGGCGTTCTCAAACATATTCACTTTGTAATGAAATAGCTAATAATAGTATTTGCATTGAAATTATATAATCGATTTAATATTTAAATATATATATATATATATATATATATATATATATATATATGTTGGCATCAAATTTTCGATCCCAAACAGTCTCTGGTAAGTCACTTAAATCGGACGATGATGTAAGTACCTAGATGATCCTTCGTCATCGAAAGTGTTTTTAAATATGCAAAATAAATCATAAACTGGAAAGAAGTTCTCTGCTAGAGGACTCTCCGATATTTAAGTCAATGAGAAAAATGTATTATATAGATGAAAATTTTAAAAAATTAAATGATAGAGTTTCTTGATACGATGAACAGTTTAGCTTATCCTCTTAAAATCCTCTTTTATTGATATTTATGGACATTGATGTAACCAAATTTTATTGGAGAATAATCTCTTTTAGTTAGCCATGATGGTATTTTGTCGAGACCAACTTTTTTCCATTGCAAATAAAAATTGGCTTAATAGCTTTCTATTATGACAACTATTAATCTTCTATCATTTTAGTCGGACATTTTTTGGATAGTCGACGTTCTTGCCTTAGTAATTGATGGGGCTTCAAAACTTTATGAATTAGTCGCTTTACTTTATGGTCAGTTGATTATCCCTTGGCATAACGTAGATAATTGGCCTTGAGTACAATTGATCAGCATCGTTTTTTTATAATTGAGTAAATCGTCCAGCAAGTAATATTATGGCAACTTCAGTTGGTTGGGCCAGCCTTTTGTTGACTATTGAATCCAATTATTTAGTATAACGGTTGTCCCCCACTTCTGATTCCAAGGCATTTTGTCATCTTGGGAAAAGAGAGCATTGCATTAATAATTCGCATGCCCTTGAACTCTGTCATTCTTTTACTTTGTGTAAGTGATTAATATCTCATTGATAAAAGCAAGGAAGGAGGCATTTTGTCATTTCGGTGTCAAGAATGGTTTATAGCAGGCCATCATTTTATGAAAAGGTGGCTACTGATAGCGGAAGCAATCAATGATTCAAGAGATTTGGTTCTCTTTCTTTGCCACTTCCATTCCAGCACGTCGATATATGATTAGAGATCTCACAGCTCCCACATATTAAGGTGATGTGTCAACATCATAAATGATGCGGTAAAAAGTGCTAACGCATCCTTTGGACATGATCAATTCAAGTGGCATGATTCAGAGAATCTCTTGTCACTTGAGATTTTAATCATCATTATTATTTTTTATCCATATAAAGTGGCTTTCTCCTTCCTTTAAGAGTTCTCTGAACTCTTCTCCATCCCGAGAGTTCCTTCCTTATTAAGGTCTCTCCACCTTCGAGTTTTTTCTTCTCTTTGAAATCTTCAAATGTTAGGTTTCTTCTCTGGTTTTTTTATTCTTTTCTAATTGTTTTCTTTACAGAAGCCCAAAGAACTTTTGCAATCCCCTATCTATAAGTTTTTCATTTATGACCATTAGAGCTTTCTCAAATAGTTAGAACTTTAGATGTCCCTACTGCTACTAGGGTTTTAACTTCCAGTCGGAATGCTTCGCAAGAACCCCATAAGAGTTCCGAGCCTAAATAAAAGAAGGATATCAAAGACCTTTTCTTGGGACAGTATAGAGGCACACTTACTAAGTCCAAAGTAGCCTGCTGGAGAAATTATTATAAAATTTCTTAGGACTTCAAAGTATATACTCCTAGTCCCAATGATCGAGTAGATAGTGCTCCTCTCGATTCCATAGCCATATATGTAGAGCACCTTAAGGCGGGACTTCATTTCCCTTTTCATCCATTCATTATTAAAATCTTGAACATGTACAAAGTCGTCCTGGGGAGTTAACTCCAAATACTTTTTGGATAATCTATTCCTTCGTAGTCTTATGTCACGATCTTGAGGTCGAGCTTAAGACTTCATTATTTTGCGGTCTCTTTATGATCAAGAGGTATCTTTATGATTGAGGGTGGTGGTTTATTGATCCACACCACGGCGGGAAGTTCATCAAAGGTCTTCCAACTATTGTCCATGGCTAGAAACATTTTTTTTTTTTTGTCTTCTAGTCAACCTTAGCACTTCATCACCAAATGGAGAGAGCCCCGACTAACTTCCAATGATATTAAAAAAATTCTTAATGCCGATAAAGAGGATCACCAAATGGAGAGAGCCCCGACTAACTTCCAATGATATTAAAAAAATTCTTAATGCCGATAAAGAGGATTATGAGAGATTGTTAAAAATGTAAGTCCTTCCATTGAAGGAGCCATTATGCGAGCAAAATCATTTTCTTGCCGAAGTTAGTATGATGACTGGATTGGGTATAGCCCGAACAACTAGTCGTAGATTTAGATTTTCATCGCTTTAGATCACGATCTAAATTATTTGGGCAATTTTTATCTTCTTTGTAGAGAGAATGAGGCCTAATGCCGAGGCGAGGAAGTTAGGCAAGCCATTCGAAAAAGACCCGCCAAGAAACTAGTGGTGAGTACCCAAGCTTTGAAGAAGCCATGCTCTGCTCCAGGCTCATCATTAAGAGGAGCTTCGTTGGCTCCAAATCCTTCCATTCCGACTATTGTAAATATAGAGATAGTGGTGGTTACTTCTAGCGATGATGTTGTGGTCGTCGAACCTCCATTAATAATATAGAGACCATCAGTATCCTTCTCTTTGAGGTGGTCAATTAACCTGCCAATTAGTCCTACTTTCTATATTTGTGCTGATCAAGGAAAAGCACCACATAGTTTCTCAGCAATCAAAAGAACTACTTGGGCTACTGAAGAGCCTGAGGCTTTCATAAACATGAATGTTTATCCTGATGATTCAAGATTTTAAAGCCTTAAACTTGATCATCGACTGATGAAAGCGATCATCCTCGTGAGAGACTGGAAAGTAACTAAATTTTGATGATTGGATGAGATCATTCCTTCATTTTATCCTAGCCTCCTTAAGGTAACATCCTCTTCTTGATTTTATTTTTGTCTGACTTTTAGGTATCATTGATACCTTCTATCTCTTCTCTTTTTTTTTTTTCTTTTTTTTTTTAGTTTGTTCATGAGGTGGACATCGTCGAAGAGAGTTTCTAAGGTTTTGTAGAGCTTAGTCTAAGCCTAAAAGATAATTGCCAAGGCCCAAAACGAGGTGGTCAAGGAACTTAAACAAAGCTTCGAGGCAAAATTGTAAAAAATTATTGAAGAAAATACTCAGCTGAGAAAAGAGTTGCATTTGGCAAAAGCTCATTCGTCTAGCTTGGAAGTCAAGCTGAAGAAGGAAAAAAGAAACTTCTTTCCAATAAGGCAACCATCTAAGACTTAAAGCATAAACTCGACGAAGCAGTGGCTCAGCCAAAAACGACCAAGGAAGAGACTGCCTGATTGATAGAGGTCGAATCTTTAAGGACTATAGATGAATACAAAAATTCGGCCGCCTTCAAAAAGGAGGTGATTGAGGCATCTTCATATTGTTATGGATATGATTTTGATGATTGCAAGGCCAAAGTCAAAGAGTTATTCCCAACTCTTGACCTTAAAAAAGGTTGTTCTTCGAGGAGAAGAGGAAGAAAGAGACATTGCCGACGAAGGTGAGATCCACGAAGAGCCCATCCAAGGAAAAACCATAAGTGAGGGAGCAATTTTCCCTGCAATTCTTGAAGATATTCCAGTCGAGGAGATGATTCTTCCAATTCTTGAAGAGATTTGTCGGACCGCTGGGGAAGATATTTAAAATATCTTTTAGTCTTTGGCCTTGTTACCTTTTGTTTTATAACTTCTGTCGCTCTTAGCTTTTATAGCTTTTTGTTAGTTGACTTTGCCCTGACCTCTGTAAAAAACTTTGTTCTTAACATCAATTAAGCTTGCTTCTCTTAGTATTCCTTGTCTATTTGTTTAGAATAGTTGAAAATTTTCTAAGTGTGGGATCATCGGATTGTTGACATGCCATTAGTTAACAATTTCATCCTGGTCAACTTAATCAGCATTAGCTAATTGATTGGAATCTGCTAAGCATTTTAGTTTGACAATCATATTGATTGGTTGGACAATCAAGCCAATTATTTTATTCGTCAGACATATCGATTAATTAGATAATCAAGCCAATCATTTTATTTGTCGGACATACCAATTAATTAGACAATCAAGCCAATCATTTTAATTGAATAATCAAGCCAATCATTTGACATCATTGGATATATTGATTGATTTTGAATAGTTGAGTGTCAGTCAACTACTTATTTTTTATTATATGATGCTCTCGTTGTACATAGAAAGCAACTTTATTAACTCCTTGATAATACATGCATAGATTCTCAACATTCCAGGGGTGGAGTAATTTGTATGCCATCCAAGATTTTAATCCTGTAAGTTCTGGGTCATATTACTTCGGTAACTCGGTACGAACCTTCCTAATTTTGAGAGAGTTTTTCCTGTTCAGTAGGCTTAGAAACTTTGGCTTTCCATAATACAAGATCGCTTGACCAAAAAGTCTTTGGATTAACCCTAAAATTATAATATCAAGCAACTCTTTGCTGATAGGAAGCCATCCTTAAGTAAGCTTGTAGTCTTGTCCCTTTTAACAAGTCTAAGTTAGCCTATCATCGCTCTGAATTACTCGGCTCTTCATATCTCTCTGTTCTCATGGAGGGTAAGTCGATTTCTACTAGAATCACTACTTCGGTGCTAAATATTAGATTGAATAGAGACTCTTCAATGGGTGCTCGGGGGATTGTTCGGTAGGCCCAAAGCATTGAACTTAGCTCTTCGATCCAAAGTCCTTAAGCTTTGTTCAATCTTGTTTTTAGATCATGCAGAATTATCCAGTTTGTTACTTCTAATTCTCTATTGGATTGAAGACATCCAACAGAGATCAATCTATGATTGATGTGATACTGGACATAAAAATTTCTAAATCTTTGATTATCAAATTGCTTTCCGTTATCAATGATGGTGGTATAAAGAATCTCAAATCGATAAATGATATTATTCCTAACAAATCTCTCAACCTTTCCTTCAGTTATGTGTGCTAGAGGTTCTGTCTCCACCCACTTGATGAAGTAGTCAATTACCATGATGATAAAATTTTTCTAACCAAAAGTTAGAAAAAAAGGACCAAGTATATCCATTCTTGACTGAGCGAACAGCTAAGGAGCTACTAACTGAGTTATTTGACTTGCCAGTCATTGCTAAACATTTGAATATCTCTAGCATTGATCATATTTTTTAATAAAATTGGCTGCATCTTTTTGAATAGTTAACTAATAATATCCCTACCTTGGAATTTTATAAGCAAGGGATTTATCCCCATGGTGGTCCCCATATGTGCTTTTATGCACTTTCCTAAGTGCATAATCAGCATCGGTTGGGTATAAATATTTCAATAAGGGCAAAGTGAATGACCTCTTATAGAGAGTTTTATCCATGAGTATGTACTGAGAAGCCATCCACCTAATCATTTGGCAAGACTTTGTTGATCAAGTATTTAATGATTGGACATACCTGTCAGTCGGGATCTATGAGAATGCAATCAACGACCGAAATGAAAATTTCTACGTAATTTTGGATACATGTGATGAGGCCACGTCACCCGATCTTGGCCGAAGATAAAGAGTCCGTCGAAAACATCATAATGGAAAAGATCGACACAACTCTCAAGCCCACGCCATTTATCCAAGAACTAATGAGAGCTCGACACCTATCCAAAGCACGGTGCTCAAAATAGAAAGCAGTTATTATGATCAGCTAGATCAAAGATTTGCCATCATTGATAATTTTTTCTTTTTGCCGAAAAACGACAAAAATTAATGCTCCAAATTTTCAAAGCAGTAAATTACCTTGAAATTGAGAATAAGGGGTAACTGTTATGATAGACCGGTCCAAAGAGATAATTGCTGGTCCAAAGGTTTAATTAATCCCACCCGGACCGGTCAACTAGATCAGTGGGTACGATGGTACTTCTGGAGCCCAATAGAAGAAGTATCGATACTGCATTTCAGCCAACGGCGATACATAACTTGTGATCGGCCTTCGATTTACTCCGAAGAGGATGGCTGATCTGCAAGTAGCCAACTCAGAAGAGAGTGGCCGATCCACAATCAACCCACTCCGAAGAGAGTGGCCGATCTACAGCCAGCCTGCTCCATAGAGAGTGGCTGATCCATAATACACGCTTCGAAGTAAATGACACCGAAGTAAATAACCGATCTACAGTCTGTCTACTCCAAACAGAGTAGCTGATCTATTTCGACCTAAAGCCGTTAAGAACGGACTTAGTTATTATAACCAACCAATCATATAACTGGCAGCCATGGCTTCAGTATGACCAAAGTAACTAACCACCAACAGTAACTACGATCAATTGAAAAAAAGTTATATTGACTAACTTTCCTAACAGAAATCAAGAAAGCTTAACTACTTTCAGTTATAGCCATAACTATAAAAAGCAGTAAGAGCAGACCTCCAAGGTAAGAAGAATCAGGTAATTATGAGCCAGTCCATGACTAGCTGATACCAATTTGACTCCTCTTTTTTGTTATCTCTCTTTCTTTGAGCTCTTCATTCTGTGTCCTGATCCCTACTGATTTAGGCATTGGAGTGTCCCCTGTCGAAGAAATTCTGGTGAGGGATTTGTTTTGCAGGAGCTCAAGAAGGTGAAGCAACGAACCGAGCAATCCACCCGATCCACGGGGATCAGCACCAACACCTTCTTTGTGCGGTCCTCTTCATTCCCTGTGCCTTCTCTACATGATTAATTATATCATCCAATTTGCTGACCTATCAAACCATAACTTTAGAGAATTGTTAGCATCTAGCTAATCAGGCTCTTTTATCGGCCCATTATAAATTATAGGATTTGTCTTTTTTTTTTTTTTTTTTTTTTTTTTTTGTTGGAGGATAAAAAACTTGCTCCAAAATCTATATTTTTATAAGAAAAAGTTCAAACAATATTTATCCATATTTTTTATACTAAAAAGTTTATAAAATTTATTATTTGTGTTATTTTGTATTGCTACGTTTCTAGATACGTAGGCATATAGCCAGGAATTATCTATATTTTTTATAAAATTAATTTTATCAAGTATATATATAATATTATTATAAGATTAAAAGTATTTTTTAAAAAAATTATTACTTTTATTGCTGATGGAAAAATAATTTATCCGTGGAAGAAAGCATAAGATATGGGTAAGTTTGGAGAAAGTTGGCCGCTACGAGAAAATAAATAAAGAAACACCTGTTTATCCAGGGGTGTAGGAGCGAGTATATATGCGGAAGCATCCGGCCACGTAAAATCAGTGGAAGATAAACAGCATGGCATGATCAAAACAAATGCTTTATGGCAGAATAATTAGACCCTTTTTTTTTTTTTTCGATAAAGAAAAGGAGAAGGGGGGGGGGATAATTAGACCATTAACAATGCAGTCATGCGCCAGTTAAGTGCATGATTATGAAAAGAAGCGTCAAACCCATGACCACGAACATTAATGAGTTTGTGTCCTTTGCTGGCGCCATGGAGCGAGCGGATGGGTGCCTTGCTGCTGTCGTCTTTATTTAATTATAATAAATTAAGAAAAGGTTACGGAGACTTGTGCCCGTACATGGAACCGGGTCAAAACCGTTCGAAATAACCGGACAAACAAAACGTGTTTATTTATTTATTTTAATCATATATATATATATTTATTTATTTATTTATTTATCATGAAAGCAGGTTATGATAATCTTAATAGAGGGCTCGCCGATGGCATCCGCCCGATCAATATTTAGGATGGAAGGCTCTAAATTTTTTTTTTTCCCCATTTTTTGGCATCGGTACAGGTATACAACTCTATCAATCACATCAATCCTAACCGGGTTGATCAGAGATCCAGCATCGATGTCCACATTTAATGGTTCTAATATCCTGGATACTGAATCACTGACCGAAGGGGGGGGGGGGGGGTCCTTAATTAAAACTTTTAGGTAGGCGTCCAAAGAGAGCGGTAATGCAAGGACGCGAGATTGAATCCCGTCGAAGCCCACGGCATCCGAATTCCTTGTCCCAGAGATAATAACCTTTGGAGGCTGCAGCAGGTGATGCAGCAAATGGCAGGAGTGGGCCCTACCTTCTTTCCATAGATGGAAAAAGAATAGTTGGTTTCTTTGGCACGCCAGGCAAGGGCCGGCGAAGGAGTCACGTTCGAGCACGGACCCTCTGCGGTGCGGGATTTAGGTGCTGCGGTCGCCATCAAAAAAAGATGGACGGTCATCAAGCCCGGGCACGGAAGACCGCTTTGTTTGACAGCGATGGAGACCGCGGACCGCAATGCATCCTGGGTGGTCGCGTTCGCCCCATGCACTCCTCCGCTAGCCGTGTCTGCGCGCACTTAAGATCATATTTTTAGTAGTTAAATCGAGCTTCTTATAAATTTGCTGCCACGTCCGACCTGGTTTTTGGATGATGATGTTTGCCACCTCTGACTATTTGTATGTAAGAGCCGTAACATTACAAAGTTTCGAGCCAATTGACTCGGGCACAATCATAATTCCATCCATTAATAATTAAGCTGGGAGCTAAGTACCATCCCATCTAATCCAATGATGCGGGGAAAAGGAGAAGATTCCCTGCCCCACCCCCCACCCCCCGGGTGGGGTGCGTGCGTTAGTGGAGGAGGCCACCGTTCCAGCTATTCCAACTGGAGCAGGGTGGGGGCCCCGAGGTGGTCCAGTCTATTCTCGTTATTGGGTTGGGATCCATCGAGGAAGGTGGGTGTGTGGGGTTGCTGCCCCATCATCAGAAAACCATCAAGCCCGGCTCATCATCTTCCCACTCTTAAAGGCAGACAGAGGTAAAGGCAAACTCAAACGCAGACACCCTCTTCTTCACGAAAAGTTTGTTGGACTTTTGGTGCACTCACCAAAGAGACTTATTGGTTGGGAAACAACACAAACAGCTAGCTTTCCTCGATTTGTTTCACTTCGCGCCGAGAGATGAGATGATGTTCTTCTTTCCATTCATTATTATTAGCGTAATGAGAGATGGATGTTATAATCGTGCCGACAAGTGGGCCCAGAAGGCCTGTTTCTGACCACAATGGAAAGGCTATACTCCAGACGAAGCCCAGTGGACTCATGGGACCTGCACGCCAAAACAATGTAGAACGCTAGAAGTACCACTTTGTCAACCTAATGCACCAAGTGAATTGGATATCTGATGCGATTTGGGTTCGAACTAGTGCACCAGCGCACAGTTAAATGGTTTGGATTATTAGGGTCTATTTTGTGACAGCGATCGAGCACTTCAAGCCCATAGTGGATATGCAGGATGTTTTGATTTATTAGGTTATGTCTAGTCATGGAATAAATTCGAAGAGAACAAAAAAAAAAAATGTTTTTTCTTTTTTATTTTTCGATTGAGAGAACGAAAAAAGTTATTGGGTCACCGTAAAAGGGGGGGATTTATTCTGCAGGATAAGTGCCTTTTGTCGTTTAGCTGGAGGCATAAGTGGCAGGGAATAAAGCGAGGGAATAGATTATATTTTATATCCTCTGAAAGTCATGATAATTTTGATTTTTGTCACAAAAGCAAAGTTACCTTCCCCTTTTTTATGTATACTTAAGCGTGGATAGAAAAAAAATCGAGAGATAATATAGTAATTAGTCTATAATGTTGGAGGAAA
The DNA here is from genome assembly GCA_021397845.1 of Areca catechu. NCBI lineage: Eukaryota > Viridiplantae > Streptophyta > Magnoliopsida > Arecales > Arecaceae > Areca > Areca catechu. The sequence continues at coordinate 188,557,200 of CM038050.1, read as the reverse complement.
TAAATCTATTCCATCCTTTTATATGGAATAGACTTATTCTCCGAGTTGGAGTAGTATCTTCTCATGCGTCAAAATAAGGGAACATGTTGTCCCGCCAGGTCCAACGGATTGTTTGGCAGAATAAGGGAGCGAATACGGGGTTAACACTTCACTCATTAACCATCCAAATGCTGCTGCATGGTGGATGAGTCATGATGGTGGGAGTGGTTCCGCTATCAAATTTTATATGACGTTATAGCCCTTGGAGTTGACTTGACATTAGCCCACTTGCAATCACACTGACATCCACAAGCCAAGTCAATCATACATGTGATAAAGTCATGTCATGACAACTGGCAAAGTACATGGTCCGCGCTGATATAACTTGACGGCATCATAAAATTTGTCAACGAAGCTTCGACCCATCAGCTTAATTACCAACGTATCTCATCTCCATTCTCCACCTCATCAAATTCACCGGCAAGTTCAATGGGATCGTAAATCCATCGGCTGCCACCATCGACTGAATCTGCTGGATTTCTGAACTTAAACCAAAGAGGTTGCATTTCTATCATATTTATCATATAGATTTTATTTAGGGGATGCCAAAAATATGTTTCTAAGAATCATTACAAACATTATGTATATATGTATATACATATACATATATATATATATATGTATATACATATACATATGTATATACATATACATATGTATATATGTATATACATATACAGGCACTAGGTTTAAAATCTGAAAAAATTATTACATGCATCAGATCCGGTAGATTAGTCCAATAATCAATTGCCACATTACCTTCATATTTAAAACATTCAAGATTAAAATAAAGATAAGGATTCATCTTATTATCCATCATACAAGTACTTTAGGATTCGAACCGGATCACCGGACTTCATCCATCAAATAAATTTTCTTAAATTCAAGGACACATTCATGAAAACATCCTTTATTTCGTTTAAGTGGATTTCGCATAAGAAATATAAGATTATGCATCGATGACTGTCAATAACGTCTTTCGTTGTCCTTTAAATTACTGATGATTATATTCAAACAACAATCAAATTGTATTCATACATAATCCAATCAATTCAGTTAAAAAAAAAAAGAAAAGAAAAAAAAGGAAAAGAAAAAAGAAAAATACTGCCAAGATAGAAAAGGAGTCCTGGATTATTCACCCTTGGACCTCCACAACTCCGCATCCTCTCTATCCGTGGACCTAACAACTCCCCTTCCGGACATTGGCTCTTTTCCTGATCCTAGATTGGGAAAATTAGAGAACACAATTTTATTACGTGGGCTTGGGGCCCCCCCTAACAAGGTGGAAGATCTTTTGGGGGCGGCATCAGAGTCTCGTTTGGCCCTTTTCCGTTGTCCACCACAAACGCCATTTTTAGCCCCCACGTCGTGTGCACCTCCAAATGACAATGCATGAACCAAACACCTGCAGCCACGCAAACCATATAAGAATTATGCTGCCATATATCCTGGCTAAAAACTCCACAGCTAATATTCGTGCTAGAACCAACTGAAACCGACATGATCAGTATTTGCGAACAATTTTACAGACCTGGGTTATCCGCCCTGAATCTTATGGCAGTCCATCCCCCAGAGGGAACTCCAATGGTATTCCTTTCAACAGGATCGACGAGATTGAACTTGGAGGGAGACGTCTTTGGATTATAATTCCCGAGACCCCTTCCAACCGCGAAGAAATTGAATCCATGCAGATGGATGGGATGGTTCTCCGGTGCTATAATCCCCGTGTCCTGAAGAACCAGTTGCACCGTGGAATTGAAAGGAAGGCGATAGACGCGAGTCCCGGTCATGGTGCCCATGTTGCTGGGGCCGCTGCCGGTGTAGTTGAAAGTTATCGGCGGCCTTCCCGGAAAGTCGGCGGTGAACACCCCACTTATGTTGAAGTAATGAGCTTGGAGGATGGCGGTGGTCGGCATGGTGAAGCTCACGTTGTTCATGTCTGCCACGACCCGGCTCCCATTAGCGCACGTCGGGCACGGGTTGACGCCGAGACCCACGGTGAAGAGAAGGGAGCGGTCCACCGTCAATGGCACTCTGGCAGGATATTGCTTGGAGTTTAGGCTACGGAGGGAATCGACGAAATTAGAGGCGACAGGGGTCGCATTCCGAGGTGGTGGTTTGGTGGTGGTGAGGATGGAGGTCGACACGGTGTTGGTGTAGTGCACGGTGGCCATGGCGGTCTGGTTGTCCACCGCGATCGGGGAGTCCATGAAAGGGGAAGCGGTGACCAGATAACTGCCAGCCCCTTGATCGGCGGTGAGAAGGACGTTGGTGGTCTGGCCCGGGGTGATGAGTATGGTGTCGGTCTTGAAGGGCTTGGTGTAGGTGGCATCGACCTCGACGACGTTCAGCTGGTGGCCGGCCACCTTGAAGAAGAGTTCCTCATTGAGAGCAGCGTTGATGATTCGCAGCAAGTATGTCTTGCCGCTGTCTACTTTTAGCTGGAACCCTGTAACGAGTTCCGCATTAGACTAAATTGATTTAAGGTGATTTTGCCACGGATGTATGCATATTATTTGGCATGCAGCATCGCGAGTTTGAAAACTTTGCTTATAATTAATTACCTTTGGAAGTAGGACAAGTTGACATGGGGCCTGGATGGCCGTTGATTATGTGAACATCAGAAACATTAGGTGCGAGACCAGATTTCAGAGCCTGGTTGATGACGGCTTCCGTGTCCGACTTCCACCATTCTCCTGGAGTTTATAATAAGCAAAATCATTGTTAATGGGAAAATGACCTCCTTTGCCAATTTTAATTTGATCAGGGAAGATGGGGATTCGTAATTCGTAGATGATATATATATATATATATAAGCTGCGAACTAAACTTACCCAAGATGATGATCTCCTCCTTATGTGGAGTGGGGAAGGGATAGGGAACATGGAGTTCGGGCAAGATGACAATAGCACCGTGAACGGTGACCCTGAGCCATAGGATGTGCGCATGCCAGAAAAGTGTGCCTCTCTGACCCGTGATGGTGAAGTTGTACACATAGTTGTTGCCTGGCTGAATCGGGCACTGGGTGATGTAGGCCGGCCCGTCGGCCCAACCCGTCCGAAGCTGCCTCACTCCATGCCTGCAGGCCCAATTTATAACGCGCGGTTAGTTTCATTCTCGATCAATTCTCACGAGTTTGGAAATGGAAAATCTTTTCTCGTATCCGTCTTAAGTCAGACGGTTTGTGATGATACTTGTGATTCAATCCCCCCCCCCCCCCCCCCCCAAATGGATGAAGACTACTCACCAATGGATGGTAACATTGTACTTGACATGGTTGACAACCTTGACGAGCACGTTATCGCCTTCTCTAGCATAAAGGGTTGGGCCAGGGAATTGGCCGTTCACGGTCACGATGGGTTTGGTGGAGCAGAGCCGGGTTGCATTTTTCATCACCACCTGCAGAAGGTCACCCCATGGTAGTTCAAAATATGTCAGTCTTTAAAGTTGATCCATGGTTGGCTTTTGAATACGGTTGGATGTTGATGGTTGCCATTTCTGTTGAATAATTGTCACATCTTGGGCTGACCTACCGGCCCAACTAATGCTTCGGGCCTAGACTTAGGTGACTTGGCCCGATGAAAATGGAAAGTTCGATGGAAAACACGCGTGGATGCCCCATCAATGGGAATGCTACCATGCCAGGAAGACCTTTGTCGCAAAAGTTAGAAGATTAAAGTTAAAAAGAGTGTGTTTTTTAAAAAAAAAACAAAAAAAACAAAAAAACCAAATTTTACAAAATTTATTCGTAAAGTATTTTATAAGTTGTAGAGATCCTCTCAGACTTGATATCCTCTTCCCACTCCGGATCAAAGTAAAGGACACCGGTAGGTTTAACATTTTTTATTTAACTAATTCTGATGGTAAATTACTTGGGTATGCGATGCACATTTTATGAATGCAATATCCTTCAACAGAAATCACACAATGAAGTATCGCATATTGCTAGCAAATTTCATGGCCGCGCCGCGCCATCAGAAAGCCACCGACGTTGGACTTGGAAGGCAACTACTTACATTGAACTTGTAGTGTCGAGTCCTCCCATCAACGAGCAGCACCGGAAGCAAGCATGCCGCTAGCACCAAGGCTCTGATAAAGGACAACATCTTCTCTCTCTCTCTCTCTCTCTCTCTCTCTCTCTCTCTCTCTCTCTCTGGTGGGCACGATCCCTATACATGGGAAGGACTGGCCAACGCATCCCTTATAAAACGCAGGGGATTCTAGCTGCCAGGTCCTTTTTAACTTTAGGTGGCCGGGAACCTTGATGGACAAGGTTTTGGTAGAATAACCGCACACTACCTCTGGATTACTTGAATCCCACATAAAGTTCATATATATACCTTCGTTGGCGTCTGATGTCGCTTTCCATTTGTTACAAGATCCGGCTTCTTGCAGAAACATTCATGTAAACAAGTCAGAGAACTCGCCAGACGTGGTTAATTCTATACTCTGGCTCGACGCACATTGGATGGAAAGAACTGACCCATTCCGTATCGCATATAACAATTTTGTCATTTCCGGTTAATTAGTCGCTGCCTTCCGGTAAATGTCGTCCTCTCGGTCGCTAAAGCGTGGGTGGAAAGGATCGATCCCGGTCTATTATACTCTTCCGGTCAAAGTAATCGATGGAACAATTACAAGCAAGCTCGCTCTCTGATCCACGAGAATGCAATGATGCTATGGAAAAAGTGATGACAAATATTCCTCGCTGCTTTCATTTGAGAGGCTAAGCATTACATGCCTGGTGGTCCAACTTGCCGATTTGTGGCGCATGCAGCTTTTTGTGGACGGAGGAGTTTTTTATATTGGTTTTCTAATGGCGTGTGTCATCATGGTATGCCTCGATAAAATATGGTTGAAATGTGCCTATCTGAAGTAATACCGAGGAGATTTCGTGCTAGTTTGAAAGCTAAGCTATCCAGCAGGTGAAAGCTGGGTGGTGAGATCTCCTCAACCATCGACGCCGGTGACTATAAACCAGCTGGTTGTTGGATCTCACTGTTATTCAACCCCATATGCGCTTCTCCATTGAAATTGCGAGAATGCTTGCACTGCAGGCCTGAAAACTAGCCAGGGATGCCAATGGGCCCTGAATTGGCTCGAACAATATATAACACCTGACATGAGGCCACGGTTCAGAGAGCTGACATTACTACTTAAAAACAGAACACAAGTAGTTCTGCATTTTCTTTTAGATGATATACTAAAATAGCAATGCAATGCAATGCAATGCTGTCAATTGGTTATAATAAATTTCAAATTTTATCTTTCTATTGACTGCGTTATAATAAATATTCGAGATGTCCATCTGTCGATCATTAATTGGCTATATATATATAAAAAAAATAAATCTCGATTTAGTGTCGCCATATAGCGACCAGAGAACTATTTTTCTGTCGCTATATTAAACATAACGGGATATCCCTCTTTGGTTCATCGATAATGATATTGGATTCATCTTACATGACAAAATAATAGTGATTCTTACCACCCGCTTCGATAAAAAATAAATAAATAAATAAATAAATAAAAATGATTCTTTTAAGATGGGATGTTGCTAAAATAGCAACTTGATGCAGTGCAATGCTTGATGATCATTCAAGTATCCAAGCACACCGGTTAGGATCTCCGTAGACCTGTTAAAATGGATCGGAGTTCATGGACCGGTCTATTTGATCCTATAAATGAGCCGGTCGAGCTGAAAAAATTTGGTCCATTTATATAAGTGGACTTTTTAGCCCGGCCCCTGTAATCCATAGGCTCAACAGGGTTAGGACCGGACCGGCCCATAGACCAAGAATTTTTTTAAAATATATATATTAAAATTAAAAGATTCAAAATGAAAAATGATAAAAAAGTTATGGGTTACCAGGTCCACCTACCAAAATAAACCACGATTCACATTAAATTAAAAGTTTAAAACTTTAAACTTAAAATAGAAAGATGTTTTGATTTTTTTTCCCAATCTTCCGTGTCATTTCCATTTCCCTTCCCTGTTCGCGGTGTTCGGCTGTTCCCATTCTCATTTCAACCTCGATACGGCGATACTCGATAGTTCCGAGCTTCCGACGATTCAAACTTTTTTCGAATTTTCAATTCATCGAGACTTTGTTGCTGCTCTATTCTCCTATTCCGGCGGAAGAATGGATAGCCGGCCCCCGATGCGGGTCCCAGTCCGGCCGTCGATCCAGCCCCCGGTCCGATCCCAGTTGCGGCCCTCGATCCGGCAGCCGGTCCGGCCACCCGGGTCCGATTACTTATCCGACCGCCAAGATCCTGTCACCGGTCTAGCCTCAGTCATGCCACAGACTCGATCGCCGGTCCGGTCGTCGGGTTCCTGCCACCGCTCCTGAGCAAGGGATCGGACTGACACCGGGCTGTCGACCGAACTGGTACCGGGCTAGCGACCGAATAGTATCGACATGATGATTATTTTTTATTTTTTTTATTTTTTTTAAATTTTTTATACTATATTATAAAAATTGTAATATATAATATAATAAATTATAATATATTCATTATATTTTAGAATATAAAATAATAATTATAATATAATATATATTATAATATCTTTTAATTAATATTATTTTTGATTAATATTATTTTTAGTTAAATTATTATTAATTTTAAATTAATATTATTTTTATATAGTTAATTAATATTATTTTTAATTAATATCATCTTAAAATAATATAATAATTAATATTATCAAAAAATAATATATAAAATTTTAGCTAATACTAATTTTTTATTTATTATTTATTTATTTAAAATTAAAATTTATTAATTTTATTTAAAAATAATAATCATATTTATAAAATTATAAAAAAAAATTGATTTTGAATTCGTTCGTTGGAAAGACGAATTCCAAATTGAATTCGTCTTTCCAAGAAACGAATTCAACGTCGCATCATTTAATTACATATCAAATCAAATTTTAAAATAAAATAAAAAATATTGATTTATAAGAATTTCGTCTTTTCAAAAGATGAAATCCAATTTCGTCTTTTGAAAAGCCGAACTTAGATGCCCCGTCACCGCCACGTCGATGCAAAACACCTACTTCGATAAATATATCCCGAAACACCTATTTTAATAATTTTTTATTTAAAAAATATTATTTTAAAAAAACGTTCGATCTTGAGACACAGTTGATGCACGAGCTCCTGGTGCATAAGTCCTATTCCTTGACCATGATAACTTCGATTAGCCGGCCTATGATTCAAGCTGAGTCAAAGGTACATTCGTGCTAGTAGGCTTAGTTAGTAAATCGAACAACATTGGCTTTCGTTCCACGCTTCCCGGGAGATTTCATGATTTTATAAAATAGTTGGCCACGAACCTAGATAAAGTAATTATCAAATATTACTAGATTTCGATAAGTCATAGGAAACAAACCTCGCCTTATAAGGCATCATTAATGATTTGATTCTCTGACCAGCACATAGCATTTCGGTTGTTTCTATTTTAAATTATTAACTTGAACATCATCGAGGAGTCTTCGCTAGACTCAATTCTAATTAATGATTTTATCTGTAGGTATTGCCACCATTGCCCGGTAACCGCCATCCACTCTAGCAATTCCGGTCTCAACCGAAAAAAACTGCAGCATCAATGATAATGGCAAGGATAAAAAATAATGATGATGGAGATAATAATGATATTAATAGTGTGGGTTGTTAGTTATATATAGAGGTGGCGGCAATCGATACAATAAAGCATTGGCAATGGTGTTGGTAATGATCGGAGAATCAACAATATAATGCAGTCAACTATAAGATGGCATGCTGAGATAGAAGTGTTCAGTGATATAGTAGATGGAGATGCTGGTGATATAATAGATGCAATGATAGAAAAGATGATGAATATAATGATGGTAATGATGAACAATATTGATGATGATAATAAAAAATAATTTTTATTAATAAAAATATTTAAAATATTTTTAGTTTTAAATTTTATAAGAAAATAAAAAAATAAAAAAAAATATCAAATATGTTTTTGGCATCACTTTTTTTTTTTTTTTCAAAAATAAAAAATAAGAAAACCAAGCTAGCCAATTATACGAGAAAGTTTTTCTTTGGGTTAGAAGACAGGCACGCCTTGGACATTCCAGCACTCCACCACGATAGTTTAATAGCGACTAACAAGATCATTAAAATAATAACAATCTAATTTGGAATCACGGATTCCCACATCCCAGGGATTGGAATCCACAACTTATTTTTTTAATAAAAAAGATCAGTCGAGAGAAGTATTCACTATTCAGCGTTGGTGATGTGAGGTGTACCGCGGCTTCGAACTCGGATCACGTGAATCGATTGTGTTTTTTATATATAATTAAAATAAACGCTCATTTCGCCGGGCTCTTCATTCGCTATGCATGTATCTTATCAATAATATTATTAATAAAATTATTATTTAATATGATTTTTAATTTCGAACTGAGTAAATAATATCATTGATATTATTTTTTTATTATAAATAAGGGCTATTGTAAATGAAAATAAATATTTAATAGACATTTACATGTAACTTTTATAAGTATCACATTGTTTTCTCCTTTAAAGATAAATGTATTTGGATGGTTGATAATAAAATGTCTTGCTCTTTTCAATATTAGGTATCAATATCAACTTTAGAATTGATATACTTATAATATCTAGCCAAAAATATTTAAATATTATATTTATTGAAACTCGTACATGACTATATCGATTTAGATATTTGATGTAAGCTTTTACTTGACCATTGCTAAAATTTATTACTTAATATATGATAAAATTTTGATTACTTAAATATTTTATTATAATTTATTATATTATCATATATAATTTTGAAAATAGTAGGAAAAAATACTTAATCATGCACGAAAACTTTATTGGGTGGACGTCTTGAATTCGATCTCTAAAAAAATCCAGGATAGATGAAAAAAGATCTGAAAGAAGTTCAACCCAAAGAGAAACAAATTGGAACAGTCCACGGCAGCTCGTAGCGAGTCGGTCGGGCCCTAGACCGCAGACCCAGCATAGCATCGCGAGTGTTGGCACCGGCCTAGGCCAAGGTGGGCACGCATGGTGGCCTAGGCCTAAGCCCCATTGATTTTTTTCTTTTTTTCCTTGTGTATGGGTGCACAGATCTTGGCACGGGCCACGAGAGGAAATCGAGCAGTGTACACATGATGATCATGCGATCGGGCTATTGAGCACCGATTGCACGATGATCGAATGGCTGGGAGTGTCCGCTGGCTTGTTGCACATAATTTGGCCCGATTTAAGTATGATTTTTTATGCGATCGAAGCTAATCGACGGCCAGAAGTGGATTTGCAGTCAGACTGGTGTTGGGAGAGTTACATACTCCGATTTGGATGTGGTTTATATTGTTGGACTCTTGGCGAGATGTTCTTCGTAGCAGAGAATATAAAAACATGGATAGAGAAGCAGGATAAATATAAAGATCAAAAGAGTGGTGTAGGGTCTTCGAAGAGCGGCAGAGTTGAGAGCTTGTGAGAAAGATTTTGAATTTTTTTATTGAAACAATTGTATGGGATTGAGAGTGAAAGTTTGATCTTGTAAGTTTATTTCTGTCATAGTAAAATTTTGCATGCCCAAAATTATTTGTACTTTTTATTTTATTCTTTCTCTTGTTCATTCTCCTACGGCATAGACACCAATAACTGTGATCTTGAGAGTGGGAATTCGTATTCTATACAAGTGATCCCTCAATGAAAGTGGTATTAATGCAGTTGATACAATAACAGCCGGTATCAAAGCAAGCTGACACCACAATAATTGGTATCAAAGAAAGCTGATACCATAGAAATTGGTATCAAAGCAAGCTGATACCATAGAAATTGGTATCAAAGCAAGCTGATACCCTAATAACTAGTATCAGAGTCCCGGTTGGGCATGTTGATCGAGATTGGTAAAAATGGAGAGGACACGTGCAATCAAGTTAGAGATCAACCAGTTCGACAGAAAGAACCGTTTTTTTTTCCTGGCAAGCAAGGATGAAAGATGTGCTTATCTAGCAGGGATTATCGACGCTCTCATGTACGATGAGAGGTTAGCCACCATTGAGAAAAAAACTTGAAGGTGGCTCTAGATGCTGGCGGTGAGCACAATCCATCTGTATTTAGCGGATGAGATGGTGATCCATGTACTGGGCAAGACTTCTGGATGGGTGCTATATATGGGCAAAGCTTGAGAAGCTATACACGATGAAGTCCCTCACAACACGCTATTTCTTTGGAATACCCAGGGGCAGTGTATGCAAAAGCACCTAGGTAACTTCCAAAGGATCCTCACTAGAGGTGCAAACGGGTTGGGTCGGATCGGGTCATGAGTGACCCCGATCCGACCTAGTTCTTTGATCGAGTCCTAATATTAAATCCATACCCAATCCACTAGAAAATCGGGTCGGGCTGGGTCAGGTTCATTATTAAAATTTTCAATCCAATGGATCATTCGGGTTGGATCAGGTCTATAAATAATTTGATTCTGATCTAAAAAAATTAGATAACAAATAATATTATTTTAAAATAAATTAAGATATAAAAATAATTATAACTCTATTTCTATGTTAAAAATAAGTTTCATATAAATTTTAAATTATAATTTAAAGATCCAAATATATATGATCCTAACAGTATTAGTATATTCGAGTCGGGTCCAAATTTAGTAAATCCAGATCCGACTCGAAAAATGGAATGTGTCTAATTTTAGGATCCAACTTGGATCCACGAATCCATAAAAATAGGTTGGATCGAGTCTAAACGGGTTAGACTAGGTCGGGTCACGGATCAACTTGATCCATTTGCAATCTTAATCCTCACCAACCTTCTCATTATAGATAAGAAGGTGAAAGAAAAGATCAAGACATTGATCTTGCTTTCATCACCACTGCACTCCTTTGAATCTTTGGTGACTACTTTTCTAATAAAAAAGCACCATCAAAATGGAGAAAGTCATCTCAGCATTACTCCATAATGAGGTTCTTAGGTAGAAGGACCAGGCTTCGAGTTCAAGTAGGAGCATAGCATTGACGATTTTTGGAAGAGCAAATGATAGAAGGCAGAGCGACAGAAAATTGAGAGGTTGGTAATTCAGGTTGAAGGATGCAAGTAAAATTAAGTACTACTGGTATGACAAGCTGGGACATCGTGTTAGAGATTGTCCTCAGCTCAAGGATCAAATAAGAACTACTATGATGATGGCCGATGGTAGCGGTGATGGATACATCAGCGACACACTTAAGGTATTCGACGAGGTATCCCTTTCTTTTTAGTGGATTTTAGATTCAACATATCTACATTACATCTATTGCAAAGAGGAATTGTTCCACTCTCTAGAAAGTAGAATGTGTTCTGTCTACTTGCCAGATGAATTGAACTATGCAATCGAGAGCATCAAAATAGTCAGCTTGAAGATGCATGATGGAATAATGAAGAACAAGGTGAAATTCGATGCATATCCAATTTTTATAGAAATCTAATTTTTCTCAGTAAACTAGATTCAAATAGGTACATTTGGAGAGCTGGTGATAGAGTCCTGAAGATCTTATGTCGTAGTAGGATCATTTTATAAGAAAAAGTGAGAAAGGCACTACCTCTCATAGAAAGTCCAGTACAAGGTGGAGTCTTTGGTGTAGAAAGAAGTCCAGTGCAAGGTGGAGCTCGGAGAGCACATGGATTGGACACGCGATTAGAGACTCGGGAGAACGATAGACGACGTTGCAAGGTAAAGTTTTTATTATCATACGAGACTTCTTTAAGTAAATTTCAGGTCTAGATAAGTACTTCATATAATGAAGATGAAATCGAGTAATCTAGCTTGATTATCATGTTTGTCCGTCTATAATTAGCAGGTATTCCTTCCGAGGCACAAGGACATGATTAGCAGGTGCAGGAAAAAGATTTTTTTTTTTTTTTTCTGCTAAAAGATAAAAGTATCTGCATCCCTGTGGTCCACCTTTCACTCCATATGGGAAATATCAAAGCTAGTTATGGTCTGGGCTTGCTCCAAGATGAGGACGATATGGGGATGGGTCAATGACCTCGTCAAGTAGGCCAATCACTCGGTCCCCTACTGTAGCCAATGTGACGTCGTGCCATTGAGTCGCGTGCTCTGCGATGGTCAGGACATCAGCGTTCCCCCTCTTTCGCCATCCCGGCTTTTTAACCATGACCAAAGAATCTCCGCGCACCAATCAGTCCCAGAGGCCGTTATGCAAGAAAAAAAATTATTGATCAAATCACATTCAACACTTTTGTTTTTTTTTTTAAACCAATCCAATCAATAATGGATACGTATAAACAAGAGCGCACCGCACCATTTTTTTTTCCCAAAGAAACTGATAAAATATAAAATTTAAAGATATTAATAAAGAATTAAAATTAATTTAAATATTTTAAAATAAATTTTATGATATTAAATATAATATAATATAATATTTATTTAATTTATCTATAATAAAATTATTATAAAATTTTTATCTAATTTTATATCAATATAAATGACTAATTAATCGATAAGAAAAATATTTTTTATTTTGTTATGTAATCGTATTTTGAGACTGAAAATATTATTTCTCTAGTAATATTTGAAACCGGAAAAGTCATAATGGAGGATGCGTGTACACCGATCGCAGCAATGGTGTTACATCGAGTGCCATGGATGCGGCATGACAAGATGGGATGCCTATCAAGTAATAAGGTCGGAGGCAAAGATATCTCCATCACACATGACATTCATTGATATGGAAAGACAGATAGAGACTACTTGGATGATGACCACCGTCCGGCATGTCAATGATATCCAATCATGTATACATGCAACCCTTTAGTCGCACTACGAGAATATTCTCGCTCGTTATACTATTCAACATGTTTGGTTGCCATGGTATCCTTGGTCCGATAAATGGGACAATGTTGATCGCATGCGGTAACTTCAGCCATAACAAGTTATAAAGATAGGTGCCGGTCGAGCGACAAGATTTTTTTTTTTATCTTCTTCTAAATAATTATATAAAAAATTAATAAAATGAAAAGAAAAAAATGAAAGGGATCTTACTTCTAAACTGAGAGGTGGTTTATGATATTTATTTTTTTATTTTTTAATAAAAAATTTCAAGCTCTTATATTGTTTTTTGATAGAACAAAAAGGAGGGAGAAGGAAAAACCCTTGCTGTAGCTGTCCCCACTGGATCCCCATCCTTCCGGATCATATTCGATTTGGACTGTAATTTTTTTCACATATCCTTCTCATCCGAAGGTGAGTATGTCAGCCGGATCCCACTAAGCAAGGTTCCAACCCATGATCTGGGAGAAGGGAGTTAAAAGTGTCCACCAACTTCTGCGCTACCATCCTGGTGATAAGCTATTTTAATATTAATAAATTCTAGGAAGGCTGAATAAGTAAATACATATCTATTTAAAATTTTATTTAAAAAATAATTTATAAATAAAAGCGGCCGAAAAGTCGTGGCCCCATCCCCTCGCTGTCCGCCACCGCTCGTAAAGATGGATCTGGTTCGACCAGGGAAACCGCAGGGAACGTACCCGCACATCGAGTTTACCATCACTTCGGTCGGGGATCGTGTGTCCAATTTAAGGATAGACATTATTAAAAAAAAAAAAATGGGAAAAAAAAAATGAAAAAAGAAAAAAGAGAGGATAGGAGCAGTGGCGTTTTGGACTTTTGACTTGATTGCATGTTACTATATCAACAATTGGGGATCTTTTGCGACCAGGCAATTAAGGGTTTTAATAAACATTCCGAGAGGAACGGGCCGCTGCGGGAGGTAAAGAGAGGGCTCGAGGGGATGAGGAGGAATTCGCTCCCATGGGAGAATTAAGGGAATTCTGAATCTGGTCGGGATTTGAATGGTATTCATGCCTACTTTCCAGCTTTACTTTCCTATGGTTTCTATTTCCTTTATTTTCTGGCGTTATTTTGCCCTTTTCTTTTCATCTCAAATCAGGAGAGTAATTGGAAGCTGTGGTCGGTCCCTTTCGAATCGTAACTTTCCTTGAAGGTTCTTTTGTTAGCTAAATTTTGAACAAATTTAGTAACTGTATGGCTAATACTTGCATCACTTTCTCTTATCGTCCTTGATAAGTCCTGATCGCTCCTCTTTGCATTCGTATGTTCATGTAGGGGAGCAGTAGGGTGAAACTTGTTTATGCTCCGATTCTGCTTCGCCGTTGGTGATCCTTTGAAGGGTAAGCCATAGAAAGCTTCCTCCCTCTTGCTTTATAGCATGCGACTCGCGTGCTCTAGGTTTGATTTTATTTTTTTATTATTATTTTTTGTGCGTGTGGTTGCATTTACATTGGAAACTTTCGTTCTGGGTTTTATATTATGTTTAAGGATTTTACAGTCCTCTTTCTTGATTCGGGAATGGAACCCCTTGGTGGCTTTGTCATCGTTGCTCAAGATAATTATTCATCAGAGCGTTTTATTAGTTTGAGGAACTAGATATCTGGATGTGGCTTCTTGTGTCCTATTTCTGATTTCTTATTCATCCTTTTCTGTGATCATATGCGCTCCTTTTTCCTATTATTTTATTTTATCATGTTTCGGATGGCTTATCGAATATTGTATGGCTACGGCGATGAGATTCGAGGTTTAATAATAATAATTTTAAGCACAAACCATCACTCCGTTTGACTTCTCTCCGGCTTCCCCTTGGTCTCCCACTCTCCCTCGGACTTTTGCTTCCGTCCTATGGCGTGCGGCTCTAGGACGGATCCCTGCGGTGCGCGCGCGCACGCGGTGCACCCGTGGATGGCGTCCATCACAGGATGGACGGCCGCGCCGGTTGCTTGATGGCCGTCCATCCTGTGTTGGACGCCATCCATGGGTGCACCGCAGGGGATCCGCGCCCGCGGGGTCTAGCTCACATCCACGCTTTCCACGCGGGAGAGGAAGACGAATCCCCCGGATCTCACTACCATCATGGCCACGAGGACCGTCGAGCGTTCCAAGCCCCATCACTTTATTTTGGACGGCATCTTTTTGGTACAGGGACGACTTTTGGGCTATCCGCTGGGGCAAAATACCTGCCCAATGTGAAAGCCATGGCCCCCGGGCCAGCGAGATGCTTGGCTTGCTACGTAGGCAAATAGACATCTCGGTGCTTGGCAGATTGACGATTCCTCCAGAGTCGTAATCCTGCGGAGAATTATTCTGTATTCCTTGGTAAATTCGAATATATGGTTACAACCACCCAGGATTCGGCGAGTGCTCTCCTCGCGTGCCTGCCTTTCGCATCACTAATCGTGCCGTCGAAAAGAGAGTCCTAATAGTTTGTAGGAGCGCTGAGTGCGGTTGTCAGTGTCCAGTGATTTCTGTGCTTCTTCCTCGCTCTCTTTGGGCTTTTCTCGAACGACTTGCTGGTCATGGCGGATGACATTGAATCAGGACCGGAACGACGAAGGAATGGGTCTCCACCGAAGGCCGGCCTATCGGATGGCGGCATCGACGGGAAGGAACAAGATGGTGTACAAAAATTTTGGGCCAGGGTAGTTCAGGGACAGCCAGGGGTACCCCATGGACATCGCACAAAATTTCATCAGAGGAGCTCGACCGACTGCAGTCATACTTCTCCAAGGTCCTCGATTTGCCAGAGGACATGCTTGATGACTCTCACCACCAGTGGGAAGGTCTAGCGGTCCTTGTGTGCAGTCTCGGCTGGAGGGTCCAGGCGGAGTGGGTGGCCAAAGAAATGCAGCAGCGGATGAAGCTTGACTATGAGTCGGAAAGCTTCCCTCTCGCCGGTGACCATCTCATTTTTCGTTTTCGAGCGGAGGGAGACTGTGCTATGGTGCGGAATGCTGGTCCGTGGCTAGTTTCAGGCCAGCTTCTTGCTGTTGAGCCTTGGGAGCCGGACTTTGCTCCAAGCTGCCGAGCTATCAACAAAACGGTAGTTTGGTTAAGATTTCCAGAGCTGCTGCTGGAGTACTCAAAGCCTAAAGCCATCTCCATGATCGCGGCAGAAGTAGGTAAACCCCTTACCGTCGATGAATTCACAAATCGACTGAGAAAAACAGGATATGCTAGGGTGAAAATCGAGTTGGATGCAGCCAAGCCCCTTAAGACGGGTATTCTCATCCGGGGCAAGAGTAAAGCATTATGACAGGCTTTCGTTTACGAGAACCTGCCAGTAGTATGCTACTGATGTGGTCAAATCGGCCACATGGACGAGGCTTGCTCAGTTCCGGAAGATGAGCTACCACCACCTGACGGAGAATGCGCCCTGAAGCCATGGAATTTGGTTGCTCCGGAAGAAGAGGGAATCGCTGCAACGCCGGTACCGCTCATACTGGAGGGCAAAGGCGATGTGGAAGGGGGTTGGCCATGCTTAGGCCCCTGGCTAGTAACCTCTCGCATCCGGCAACCACGAACGCCCAGGGCTCCGTTAACCACGAACACCCAGGGCTCTGTTGAAGGGGACAACTGAAACGGCCAAAAGGAAGGAAACGGGCCCATCCTCATCGGACTCTTACTCATCCTCACCACCACGAAGCTCGCCTACCACCACTGTATCATCGCCGAACTCATCTCCGGATTCAGATGGATGGCAAAAACCATCTAAGGTGGCCCGCCGCCGACCACCGGAAGTGGTTACCGAAGCTGGGGAAGGGCTGGTGATGGCCTCTGTTTTTGGTGCTCTGGGATAATATGGACTTGGGTTGCGGGGATGAGGCCAGCCCACGGGATCAGTTGATGGTGGATTACGGAGCCGGCTCGCTGAAGCGGGGCCGCAGCCCACCAAAGGAGCCCAAGCCCAATTTGGAAATTCTACCTGCTGCTGTTGATGTTGTTGCTTTTCCTGTCCCAGTTGATCCTGCTGCCCCCTCTTCTTCAACTGGCTCTACAGCAATCCAGGTATGCCCCAATTCCCAATCCTTGCTTGGGGTGGCAGGAGGTGCAGACCCTAATCCTAATCCCCAGATCTCTAAGCGTCTTGCCCATGTGCCCAGCTCTTCTGAACCTGTAACTGTGTTGGAGTTGGTTGTATCCAAGGGTGGGGGTCAGTCTAGCTTATCTGAGGTAAACCAATCTGGCTCCTTTCAGCTGGGGAAATCAAAAGGGAGAGGGCAACCTCTCGGGAGTCTGGTGGGAGGTGTTAACTGGGGTGACAGGGACTCTGGCCAACCTTTAACCTAGGGTGGTGGCACACTAGTGGAAGCAGGGGGAACTATTAAATCCTCCTCTATTACTGTCCAGGAAACTGTTGTGGAACCCGTGGATCCCAATGGGAGTGGGGGTGCTAAGTCTGATCCGGCATCTCCTCAGGGAGGCCGACTGAATGGGGGCGTTCAACCTTCCACTGTTATGGATTCACATCAAATGTTGACAAACCAACTGAAAGAGGCTTTGTATGCTGTCCCAGTTCCTGCTGGAACACTTAGTGGGGGTAAACAGAAGATTGTAGAAGCTAAGGCTGCTAAAGCCAAGGCCAAACCTCTCTAATCTTGCTTGTTTTAATGAAAATACTATTATGAAATGTAAGAGGGGCGGGGAAACCTGCTTTTTTTCCCTCCTTTTGTGGAATTGGGCAATTATATCATCCTCAATTGTGCATTTTTTCGGAAACGAGGCTGAGCGGTTCTGCTCTGGAACGCTTTCGTCATCATCTGTCAAGGAAGTGGGGCTTCCATGCCATTCAATCCCAGGGTTTATCTGGCGGCATGATTGTCGTCTGGGACACCGGGACTGCAACTATCGATGTTTTTCATCGGTGCCCTCAGCAGCTTGCTATTGTTATTTCTCAAAGTAATCAGCCCACTTGTCTCTTTTTGGCTGTCTATGCTAGTACTGATTACAAGGAGCGTAGAATATTATGGCAAGAAGTTACGGCATTGATGGACCAGGGTATTCTGACTTCTGACTGTTGTGGCGGGAGACTTCAATTGCATTACTAGTCAAAATGAGAAGAGAGGCGGAAGACCTCTCTCAGAATCTGGCGTCCCATGAGTTTGCTCTCTTTCTTCATTTTAATGGTTTACTTGACCTTGGTTTTGCTGGACCCCGCTTCACCTGGTGCAATAACTGTTCAGGCGGAGCCAAGGTTTGGGAGCGGCTAGACAAGGTTTTTGCTACATCGATTTGGCTACAGAGCCATCCGGGCTTCTTTATCAAGCATCTGCCCAGAATGCCCTCGGATCACTGTCCCCTTCTCCCTTCTACTGATACCATTGTTCCAAGCAATCCCCCGTTCGGTTTGAAAAGTTTTGGCTGGCCTATCCTCGACTCAAGGAAATCTTGAGGGAGGTCTGGTCTTTACCTATTCGGGGAGAGGCTTCTTACAGGGTTTCACGTAGATTGGAGCTTTTCAAGAGATGGCTACGGTGTTGGAATAAGGTGGAGGTTGGTAACATATTCACTCACTTGGCAAACCTTGAACTCTCTATCAATGCATTACATGACAAAGAGGATAGGGAAGGTGGCTTAGATCATTCTGACTTGGCCTTCCTACGGGAGCACCTTGCAAAGCATCATTCTCTTCTCACTCAGTAGGAGACTTACTGGAGACAAATCCAGGGTCCATTGGATCAGGGAAGGTGACAGAAATACTAGATTTTTTCATCAGGCTACAATTGTTAGACGGCACACTAATCGTATCAGAACCCTCCGCAATGTTGAGGGAAATTGGATTGAGGAGGACCATAACATCCGCCAGGAGATCACAAACTATTTCAGGTCTAGGTGAATTATTCCCAATACTTGGCATCCTCCATTTTCTTTTCCTTCCCCTTGGCAGGTGGTCTCTCCTACTCAAAACCAGCAGCTCACATCTATTATCTCGGAGGAGGTGCGGGAAGCTTTATGGTCTTTTGCTGAAGACAAAGCCCCCATAGCAGACAATTTCCCTCCTATATTTTTCAGGCGGTTTTGGAGGATTATCTCCAAGGATATTGTTCATGCAGTGCGGGCCTTCCTTATCTTTGATAAAATGCATGATATCTAGAAGCGGACTTTCATCACTCATCCCCAAGCGGCAACATGCATTTGAACCTGCTCACTTTAGGCTGATCAACCTGTGTTCTACATTATATAAAATCTGTGCCAAACTCATGGTCATCAGGATGCAGTCTATTCTTTCTCATATTATTTTCCCGGAACAAGGGGCTTTTGTTGAAGGACGCGGCGTCCCTGACAATGTTCTTATTATCCAGGAATTCATGTTTGATTTACAGAAGGCTCCAGCTCATCGAAGTCTGATGGCCATCATAGTGGATATGGAACGAGCTTATGATTGTATGCGGTGGAATTTTTGGAGCACTCCCTGCTTCAATTCGGATTCCACCTTTGATGAATTTCTCGTATTCTTGCCTGTATCCTCCGGCTTTCTTTTGCATTGATCATTAATGATGGCACACTAATGAACTACTTCAGCACTAATATTGGCCTCCACCAAGGTTGTCCTCTATTTTCCTATTTATTTATTATCTACTCTGATGCTTTGTCGCGAGCTCTGCGGGATGCGGCGTCCGGATCGGAGATTCTTCCTTTTCTCTCAGCTCCAGGAGCCCATCCTATCTCGCATCTTTTATTTGCAGATGACTCTCTTACTTGGCAAAGCGACGATCGCTTGTGCCCATGGATTTCGTCGGATCGTCGAGAGATATTGTATAGCGTCTGGCCAGCAGGTTAACTTGAATAAATCTACTATTCACTTTAGCCCCAAGACGCCTACCCGGATTTGCTACATTATCCGCCACATCCTTAGCATTTCGGAATCGATGGATTCGCTTATCTATCTGGGGGTTCCCATTACTGGCAGACGTCTTCTCAAAGAGGATTTGTGACACACTGATCAGGGCTGTTCAGGAGAGAATTGAGGGCTGGCAGGGATGCGCTCTTTCCTCTACGGGCAGGATTATGTTAATTCGATATGTCTTGTCCTCCTTATCCATTTATATGCTATCCAATGTTATTGTTCCTATTTCGGTACTCACTAGGGCGGAGCATCTCTTACGCACCTTTCTGTGGGGTCATGGATCTACTGGTCGGGGAGTCCACCTTCTCAATTGGTGGGAGGTCTGCCAACCGTTATAGGAGGGTGGCCTTGGCATTCGTTCCATCATGACCACTCAGAGGCTTTGCTCGTAAGGCATGTGGCCAGGTTTATGCTTTCCCTTGATGGGTTGTGGTCTTCCATGATGCGAGCTCGATATGGGCCCTTATCCTTCTCCGATCAGCACCGCACTGGGCGTCATTGCTCCCCCATTTGGAGAGAGATGCTGATCAGAGCTCCAACTGTTCTTCCTTAGATTACCTGGCTGGTGGGTAATGGTCTCTCTATCAGTTTTATGAGGGACGCTTGGATTTCAGACACTGGCTATGTGGCCAACTTTCATCTCTAAACATACCGGAATCCATCACTATCCCTGATATGTACACTCCAGACGGCATTCATTGGGATTCCGGATTGGTATCGCATTATTTTGGAGATATCCTCGGAGCCTGTATTACGACCATTGCCCTGCCTACTACTATCCCTACTGACCTGTGTGTCTGGAGATCAACTTCTCAGCCTCGAGCACGTTTGTCGGACCTGTACTCCCTATTCGCTCAGCCCTCTTTGTGGCCTCTTGACCTGGGCTGGATTTGAAAGTTGCAGGTCCACCCTATAGTGAGTCTATTTCTATGAAAGGTAGTGTGGCGGCTTCTTCCGACTAGATCTCTTCTCATGTCCAGAGGTCTCCATGTGCCTTCCCATTGCTCGATTTGTACTCAGGATATTGAGACTCTGGACTATGTTCTATTTCTATGCCCTCGAGCTGAGCATGCTTGGAGGATGGCAGGACTCCACTTTTCGAGGATGTGGTGGACCATGTGGATACTTTTATAATCTTACTTCGGCTGCCGTCAGCTCATCCGTCCATCACCTTTTTAGCTTATACGGTTTATCATCTTTGGCTCACTAGAAATGCTATCATATTTGACTCTTCGACGCCCTCTCCCAGAGTGGTTGTCGAAACGGCTCGTGCCCAGGCACATGAGTACACCGTTCTGACTTTGACTACCTCCGATAGCTGGGGCTTCTCATCTGCTCATCGAGCGAGTCATCAGGTTTATGTTTCTTGGGAGCCCCCACCTCCGAGGTATGTTAAGGTCAATTTTGATGGGAGTGTTGTAGGCGACGCTGTTGGGGCTGGCTTCGTCATCAGGGATCGGGGTCTACATCTGCTGGCTGCAGGTGGATATCATCTTTAGTCATCTTCAATTCACGCAGCTGAGCTCCGGGGAGCCTGGGCGGGTTTGCTGTATGCTACGAGGGTGCTTTGAGCTGACTATATTATGCTTAAAGGAGACTTCGCCACTGTCATCACCTGGATCCAGGCGGCTTTGAGACCCCCCCTTCCAATCCGCTTCTACGTGATGTGGCAGCTTTCCTCCATGCCTATTCTGGGATTATCATTCATCATGTGTATCGGGAAGCAAACTCAGCAGCCTACCGGATTGCTTCCTACGTTGCCCATCATTCAGATGAGGTGTTGTGGACCTCCTTGGGGAATGCCCTGAGGGTATTTTGTGATTTTCTTTTATCAGACTATCTGGGTTGTATTCATCCTCGCTCAGTAATCTGAATACACCAGTTCACCAGAAAAAAGAAAAACAGAGTCGTCGGTGGGAATGAAGTGGACCCCGTGCTTCCCAGTATGTAGTTCCAAAAGAGCGAAAAAATCTTTATCCACTCTTGATTTTTTATCTGTGAGATCTGTAATACTGTCTTAGCGTATATCTGCAGCAATTTGATCTGATCTCAAGTTATTTCTCGATTTCTTTGGGAGGTCAGATTCGGCATAAACTTGTCCTTGTTGAAAGTCGCAAGGTATTTTTTCGCTGTTATTTGTCTTCGTTTTGCATTGCTTATTGCTGGCTTGGATATCTTGATTTTAGGATTTTTTTCCCCTTTTGGCGGACGGTGGTCAATGTTTTCTCATATGTTAATGAGCTGTGATTGTTTGAACATTACTGATGTATGCAGTTTAACCTGTGTCTCTACACGATTTGCAAACTTTGAACACAGAGATCTAACTCGTACCGTAATCTTATTAATTTTTCATTATTTTGATTGCCAGCTTCTACAATAAGCTTTTTCTTTTTAAAAGAAAAATGGTTTGGCCATTCAACCCCTGTGATTTTTTGCTGGCAATTTAAATAATGATTTCTGGGGTAGTCTTTCAACAAAGCAGCACTCATACTATTCTCGGTTCTAAGGATGTAGATAGGCACCTTGTCATGTAGACAAAATTAGTTGCTTTCATTTTATCAATTTTTTGGCAAGCAAAAAAAAAGGAGTTTCTTTGAAAATATCTTGAAGTAATTCCGTATTACCGATGGCTATAGATTTTTTTTTTTTTTTTTGGGTACAAGATGGCTGTAAATTTTTTTATCCTTAGCATGCTTTTGCTTAGTGTGTATGGATGTGTTCCGTGATTTCAGAATTTTTGCTTGTGATTTTTAATACACATAAGCAACAGAGGTTCCTTATGAAATTAGTCAAGTGGGTGAGTTACAGTTATGTGATTGCGCAACTCTAACTTTCAAAGATTGGGAAATTATTACAATAATGCCTTTGTTAATCACTTTATTATTGATTTTCTGTATATCTGAAGTTTTCTTTGCATCATCATATGCATATACCAGTCTATTAGAAGATGATACGAACTGATGCTTCATAATTGAGAATATAGCAAATACACTTTTCAAATTTGGAAACTCTCAGCTGTTAGCCACATGACTCATTACAATTCCTAGAATTTTAGATTCTTAGGTGACAAAACTGTTAAGACACCAAATAGTTGATTTTTTTTTTTGATTGGAAAAGGAGGCAGCCAGCAGCTTCCCCCCAATTTATTTAAAGGAATCAGATATTTACAAACAGAGAGAACAGAAGAATATACAGGGGAAGAAGGAAAAGAGAGAAAAGACTTTCAATGATGTAGTCAAAAAGACTAGATTCTGGTGTTTCTCCCCTGTTTGTTTTTTCTGTTACATAAACAGTCGCAGCTGTGGAATGTGTAGATAGCGGTAAGACTGAATATATGGGTCATTTTCTTTGAAGAAAAATTCTCTCATTCCTTTCTCTCCATATCTCCTAGCAAACAGCTGCAACAAGCTGATTACCTTCTCTTCCACCCAATCTTTATCAATTTTTGCTCTCCATCGTGTCCATAATTCATGAAGGTTTGCCAGCCAGCCCCTTAAATTCAACTGGGTTTTGATGGTGGACAAATGCTTTTAGAGGATGGACACCATAGGAACAAGTGATTAACTGGCTATGACCATATAAAAACATTTGATATTGTCATTCCAAACTTTCTTTGCTAAGATTTTGACTGTGCGGAGTTTATTCCTTAGTGCAAGGCACAGAAAAACTCTAATTTTCTCCGACAACAAATAGTTGTTGTTTCTGTTTTATTTACTCAAGTGTTCATGGCACTTTTGGTAGTTCCTTGATAAATCACGCTATGTTAATCTTCTTTATTTTTTTTTATGCAACCATAGTGATGTTAATTCAATTTCCATGTAAGCTTGCTTGGTTCTTTACCACATTGACATCATGAATGCTGACATTGTAGGTGAAATAGTAAGAAAAACCACTCTAGGTAATATCTGAACTGCCAAAACCATGAGGGAAGCAGATGAAGATAAGTACACAAAAGATGGGACGACAGATATTCGTGGAAACCCTGCTGTGAGGAAGGATACTGGGAATTGGAGGGCATGCCCGTACATTCTTGGTATATCTTAAGTCCTTGTGCCATATACTATAAAGATAACTTATTTTTAGTTCCTTTTCTCTTTCACGTCATCATCTAAATACCAAGGGTTTTTTTTTCATCACTTTGCAGCAAATGAATGCTGTGAAAGATTGGCATATTATGGGATGAGCACCAACCTGGTCAACTACATGAAGGACCGTCTCCACCAAGGGAATGCCACAGCAGCAAATAATGTCACTAACTGGTCAGGCACATGCTATATTATGCCTTTGCTTGGGGCTTTTTTAGCTGATGCCTACCTTGGACGATATCGTACAATTGCCAGTTTCATGATAGTATATATCTTTGTAAGAAAGTCGAAGAACCCTCCTCCATTATCTTGAACCCTCAAGCATAAACACTGATCTTCTACCTTGATTACAGGGTTTGACATTATTGACCATGACAGCATCTGTCAAAGGGCTGAAACCTTCTTGTGATCGTGGTGTCTGCGACCCAACAAATGCTCAGACTGCAGTGGTCTTTGTAGCGCTTTATCTCATTGCATTAGGTACTGGAGGAATCAAGCCATGTGTCTCTTCTTTTGGGGCTGACCAATTTGATGAATCAGATGAATCAGAGAAGAAAAGGAAGAGTTCATTTTTCAATTGGTTCTACTTTTCAATCAACATCGGGGCCCTGCTTGCTGGCTCTGTGCTGGTCTGGATACAAAACAATGTAGGATGGGGCTGGGGCTTTGGAATCCCAGCGGTGGTAATGGCTATTGCGGTTGTGAGCTTCATCTTGGGCACAGCATTATACAGACACCAGAAACCTGGAGGAAGCCCCCTAACACGCATTGCCCAGGTTCTTGTGGCATCATTCAGGAAATTTGGTGTGAAGGTACCTGCTGACAAATCTTTACTGTATGAGAGTTCAGAGAAGGAATCTGTGATACAAGGGAGCCGTAAGCTTAAGCACACAGACCAGTTTAAGTATGTTTACTGAGACTCTTATTTAATATGCATTTCTTACATCTTATGCAGGTAGCGACATTTGCAATTGCCATAGCCATTTATATCCCGAAAAAAAAAAAAAAAAACCAATTGCTGTGGCCATCCTTTTGACTTAGGATCCCTCCTCTCTCCTTGTGTTTGGCTTTGTGAATTCTTCTTGGCATTCCTTCCAATAAAGGGTTGCTTCCTCAATCCCAATCAAGGCAATTTTCAAATTGTTTCTTATAAGTAACATCCTTTTTTTTTCCTTTAGGCTTCGGCTTTTCAAATCGTTTCTATAGGAAAATCCATTTACTTATTACACATAAATCTTTCTTTCTTTTCTTTGGTAGTTGGACAGGTGGTTCACATTAGACCCTTTAACACATTTTCAATGACTGGTTGAATGATGAAAGCACAGTTATTACTTGCTTAATTTCTTGGTTATGAGTTGGGCCATAATTGCATTTCTGTTTAATGCATAGATTGGGCTTATGATTTGTATCACATTTGGTCTTTTGAGTTTGATGACTTATGCGAGACTTTTTTGAAATCATCTTCTGCATCGATCATCATATTTATTGTTTCATTGTTTGGACACTTTAGTTTGATAATTTGAAAAAGAAAAAAGAAAAGAAACTTAGTGAGATATAATTTGCTTTTTTATATGGAAAGAAACAATATTTCTGAATTGTTGACTCCTTACCAAGTTAAAATTCAGAGAGCAAGGAGTATATATGAGAATACAACTGATGCAAGTGCTTTTTATCATGCCAGGATTTTTTTCCCTGGAAGTTTAAGAATTTAATTTTGTAGCTGAGAAAACCAGTTTAGTATGGAAATATATCTGCTTATTGAGTGGAATGGTTAGAAACAAATGGTGACTTGCATGTGAAACCTGTGGAAACTTTTGCTCATGTTTGAGCTGATTCAAGAAAATACTTTACACGCTCAACATGTATATTGTAATGCATTCTTGCTTATACTTTCTTCTCAGATTCCTTGACAAGGCAGCAGTGGCGACTCAAGATGACAAGATGAAAGATCCAGTGGACCAATGGAGGCTCTGCACGGTCACTCAGGTGGAGGAGCTCAAGAGCATAGTGCGAATTCTTCCTATATGGGCCAGTGGCATCATCTTTTCTACCGTCTATACCCAGATGAGCACCATGTTTGTTCTCCAAGGCGATACTCTAGATGCCCACATGGGTCCCCATTTCGAGATCCCAGCTGCTTCGCTCTCCATCTTCGACACCATTAGTGTTATTGTATGGGTTCCAATCTATGACCGCATTATGGTCCCATTGGTTCGCAAGCTCACCGGTAACGAACGGGGCTTTACTCAGCTGACACGGATGGGCATTGGCCTGGTCATCTCCATATTTTCCATGTTGGCTGCTGGGATTCTAGAGATGGTGAGGCTCCGCATCGTAGCAAGGCATAATTTATATGACCATGATGGCTACTTGCCATTGTCTATATTCTGGCAGGTCCCTCAGTACTTCATCATCGGGGCAGCAGAGGTGTTCACCTTTATTGGACAGTTGGAGTTCTTCTATGATCAGGCACCTGATGCCATGAGGAGCTTGTTATCTGCACTGTCGCTTACCACAGTGGCTCTTGGTAACTACTTGAGCACCCTGCTTGTTACAATCGTCACAAACATTACTACCAAGAATGGGAAGTTTGGATGGATCCCTGATAATCTTAACAGGGGCCACCTTGATTACTTCTTTTGGCTCCTGGCGGTACTCAGCTTTCTGAACTTTATAGTCTACCTTTGGATCGCCAAGTGGTACAGTTATAAGAAGACAGCAGATAATGACCTTGAATCACAGTAATTTTCAAAGATGCATGCACATTTGCCTTTCAGTACCATGGATTGGATGTTCCATGTGCTTGAAAATTTGTCCTGCAGTTAATTACATGGTTACGTGCAACTATCTTGATATAGATTTTTATCCCATTGGCTTGTCATGATAACATGTACATGTCAGAATTCATTAAAAAGAAAGTCCTTTATACTTTGAAGCAATCTATGATATGATTGAAGTAATTCCATGCGTATTTATATTCTATTCAAAGGGTTCATTGCTAAATTCCTTATCTGTTGCCTGATGAAATGTATTTTTCGAATGGCCTCCTAATGTAATGTTATTAATATACACGGTAATGGATTGCTTGGTAAATAACCACTCAGCTGGGGTGTCATAAATGTCTCAGCATCGCTTGGATGATTCCAGCCAGAATGACAGATACAGTCATATTAATTAAACGGGAAATTTTAACGGACAAGTAAACAAAATGGCCTTAACGTGCAGGAAATTGCATATATTCCGGTTTACCATATTTTACCAAAAAAAAAAAAAAAAACTTGCTGATGTGGAGAACCCTGCGCAAAGTTTTCAATGAAATTTGGATGTCAGGTGTGAAATTTGGACGTCAGTTGTCCAAAAAAACTAGGGAATGATTCATTTCATTCTGTTATCAGGTGATTTTTTAGGAGCCCATGGAACACAAAGGATATCTATTACTTTATGGGCTAAATTTGCTAAAGAAATAGAGTAGGACATGATTCATGAAAAGGAAAAATAAGGAACGGTCGTTATTATCTTAATGGGGATGAACGTACAAACATAGAAAAGTATTTTTTTCAACATATCTTTTTATAAAAAAATCATCAGTTTTATATCTAAACTGATTTTGATGTTTTATATATATTTATAGAAACATATGCTTATCAACCTGTCCGATATCAAGATTTTATATTGACATTCACATGTCAGAGATCAGAGAGTATCGGCAAAGGATAGCTTATTGAATTTAATTATATAAAATCTAACAAACATCAAAATTATTAATTTCAATCTATATATATGCATAAATATATATACAGGATAAAAATGCCAATAAGACATATCAGATTTATAGAAAAAGAACAATAAATTTTTGTTGATATATGCCATGAAGGCTGAAGCTACCACCAATAGAAAAATAATTGAAGATTTGCTGAAATTAGATGCTTATGAATTCTAGGTATGGTCTACTATTTAATTATAAAATTAATGTATCATTTCATATAAATACTTGATTTATTTCCTTTCTAAGGCACGAAATTCATAAACGAAGTATATTTAAAAGTAGTAGTTACAACATATGGTTGGTGGTATAAATCATGTTATAGCTATAGAGTTGTAATAAAAAAATATTATGATAATTTTTGGTAT
Organism: Areca catechu; assembly: GCA_021397845.1. Lineage (NCBI taxonomy): Eukaryota > Viridiplantae > Streptophyta > Magnoliopsida > Arecales > Arecaceae > Areca > Areca catechu. Next base: position 188,529,216 of record CM038050.1, on the reverse strand, counting down.
AATCAATGCAGCAAAAACGATCAACCTCCAGTGCCATAGTATAGTCAAAGTATATTTTTCAAGTTATTCTAATTTAGTTCTTATTGTTACAGTAGTAAACAGGATCCATTCGGCCCTGACACGCGTCCTCCTTGGAGGCTGGCGGGGCCACGTACTTCTCCACCTCGGTCAGGCACCTCTCCACCTCGGCCTCACCACGGCCCCACTTCGGCCATGTGGCGGTTCAGCCCAGCTCGGCTCGGCCCCACTTTGGCCATGTGGCGGTTCAGCCCAGCTCGGCTCGGCTCCACTTCGGCCATGTGGCAGTTCAGCCCAGCTCGGCTCGGCCCCACCTCGACGGTGAACCGGTACCTCGGCCTCACTTCGATCATGAGAAGTCCAGCTTCGGTAGTTCAGTTCAGCTCGGCAGCTTGGCATGGAGCCCAGCTAGGCATGAAAGGTAGCCAATTTCGGGCTACGAAGCTCTCCGGATCGGCCCGGCTTCAATCCGCCCGGTCCAAGCATCATCAGGAAGAAGCCGTGCCCGGATCAGTGCCTTCGCATGCTCCTGCCCAGCACGTGCCAGGTACTGCGCCAAGGTATCGCATCCCTTCGAACGTGGCATCCACGGCTCAACTCCACCCAACTTCGCCCGCACGGCGCGCCCACCGCAACAGGTCGGCGGTCCCGCACGGCTCCGGCTCTTCCCGGCTATTCTCCGACGAGCGAACCCCCCCTCCGGCTCCGGTGCAGCTCGGTGCTCCCGCGGGACCCCAGCTCAGCCCGCACGCCTCTGCCCTGCGAGCACCCGCAAGCGCGCGCCTCAGTTTGCGCGCGTGGGAGATGCACTCACCCCCTCCGACTCCGCGTGCTCCTGCCCGGCATGGCGCGGCCCCCGGCGCCTCTGAGCCCGGGGCGGCACGCCCTGCGTGGAATGCCCGGCTCCGCCGCGCCTGGGGCGGCACGCCCGGCGCCGCGGGACCCGAGCTCCTCCGGCGTTCGGCCGACCTCGGCAGCGCCCCGCAAGGCTCCGCCCGGCATGCCCGCGTCCGGCTCCAGCCATCCCAGCTCCTCCGGCGTTCGGCCAACCTCGGCAGCGCCCGGCAAGGCTCCGCCCAAGCTGGCGGCCGGTCCCCCCGTGGGAGCTCGCGGGAGGCTTCCGCCCGAGCCGGCGCCAAGTTCGCCCGCGGGAGGCTTGCCTCCGGGCTCTGGCACCTCCGGCTCCTCCTGACCTCGCCAACGGTGCGACGGTCGGCCCCAGCTCACCCCCGCTAGCTCCGGCACCGGCTCAGCCGGGTAAGCCCGCGGCTGCCCCGTGCAAGCCCGACTCCACCCATGCTTGTGACAGTCCCAGTTCGGTGCACACAGCTCCGCCTCCGCCCGTGGGAAACCCACCTTGGCACCGCCTCCGCTCGCAGCTCTGGTCTTGCCCCGCTCGAGTCCGGCGATCGGTGCTGGGTGCACGCCAGCTCAACCGCGCCAGGGCACGCCCCGGCACCGGTGCACCTCGGTTCCACCTGCCCCTGTGTCGGTCCACTCCGGCTCCGCCAGCTCCCATGCCCGGTCGCCCGCAGGGGATCACACCACCTCGCCTCTACACCTCGGAACACCCCCGCTCCATGCAGCACCTCGGCTTCGGCACCCGCCAGTTCGGCGGTCTTCCGTCCGGTTCAGCCCAGTCCGGCAGGATGCCCGTGCCGGTCCGCTCCGACTCCCGGGTCCGCCGCCAAGGTCGGCACCTCGGCTCCGCCCGTGCCAAGCTCGTGCCAGCACACGTCCATGGCACGCCCGCGCCGGTCCACTCCGGCTCCGCCCGCTCCGGCGCCCGGCTCACCTCCGCGCCCAGTCCAGAACACCCGTTCGACTGCAGCTCCGCCCGGTGCGCCCCCGCACCGGTACAGCATGCCCCGGCTCCGCTCGCGCCTAGTCCGACTTTGCTCGCGGGACTGCATCTCATTTCCGCCTGCTCTGATGCCCAGAACCACGTGCATGGGGGAGACCCTGCATGCCATGCCTCGATCCGTGCGACTACCCCGTGCACCTCGACCCGTGTGCGTGGAGGCCTCTGCAGACCTCGCCATGCATGGAGAGGCTACGCGGCCTAGCCTTGCAGACCTCGCCATGCATGGAGAAGCCATGCGGCCTAGCCTCGCGACGGGACACCTCGAACCATGCGCACGAAGAGCCTCGCCTGCCTTATCTCGAAGCGTGTGCCATGATTTATTTGATTCAATTCCAGGTATTTCTTTCAAAATATAGGTACGGAGGAAGGCTAGATGGCAGCCCGACATGTCACCATCCCTGCCAAACTGAACCCGCCGTCTACGAAGGAGGGCTATATTAAAAGCCCCCATCACAGCTTACGCCAATCAGGAAGGAGTGCCACATCCAAGGCGCTGTGCCCCTCCACCAACCTCCTGAACCATCAAGAAGGAAGAAGTTGACCAACCTACCTAAGCCTCCCAGGCCTGCAGAAGCTCCACAGGCCTATACCAAGAAGAACGTGCCCTTCTGAACACCAAGAGCCGCTCGTCTACATAAGAGCAGCGGGAAGAGGTAAGAGGGATAAGAGACAACACACTCTCTTTATTCTTACATTGTCTATCACCCTCTGGCAGCAGAGAGTCCCCCAAGCTCTCCGTCTCAGAGGTCCCTTATTTTCTTCGATCGTCCCGCTGACTTGATCGTCGGAGTGTCTTTGTCGGAATCCCCGGCGCTGGTCTCCCCTGTTTTGCAGGTATCGCCCAACGGAGGGACAATAAGGAGGAAGATTACTCCTCACCGGAGAGGCCCACAGGAGGGCCACTACCGTACCAAGCCCCTTTCATCCCAACTACGACTATGTTCCCCTTGATCGTCTCCGACCAACGAGCCCGGTGACGCTGGCACGGAGCCCACTCACCTAGGCCACGTAAGAGCTACCGGCCACGACGATTCAGGCGGCAACACTTATAAATTACATAAATTTATTTACCATGCAAATATGATCATCATAAATTTGATTTTATTAGGCATAAATTGAATGCCATTATTGGAGACTAAATAGGTGCAGCAAACTTCATTATATTTGAAAAATTGACTTAACAATTGATTACCATTCGAGCACTAAATCTGGCAATAGATACAGGTAGATTTATTTTTCTAGCTATTACCAGGAAGATTTTAGACGATATCTATATTTTTTCAAATTAATATTAAGTTTGCAAAATCAATATGATAACGGCCTTGGCTTCAAAGTAACTAGAATTTAAAAAAAAAAAAAAAAAAATCAGGACTGAAAATTTAGATAAAAGTTCTTCATCAACATGTCCATCTCAAATTTTTGCAGAATCTATTTTTAAAACTCTAAAAAATAGATTCAACATTATCTTTTTTGCCAGCGTAGTCGTTGGAAAGATCTTCTGGTATAATTAATATATATTGGCTATATACTTTATACTATATAATCTAAAATTATTTTAGAAATTATGTAATGATATAGGAAATTATTGATTATGTCACCCACGAAGAAATTGAAATTGAAATAATATAACTAATTTAATTATTTATGTATGGTCTCAATTGTATTTATTTATATAGAATTATGAAATATTTTAAATTAAATTAATAGTTGGCTCATTTTCTTTTTTTTTGTTTAGTCCAGATAAATAAGTACCTAATAATTAAAAATATGTTCGAGAACTATTATTTAACTAGATTTGTACGTGCGATGCATGGGTTATATGACCATAAATACTTTTTTTTATTTCACTATTGTTTTCATTAGTTGATTTATGAAAAAAGGAAAAGAAATAAAAGAAATAAAAAAAATTGAAAGGAAAAAAAAGCTGATAGATTTTGAAAAAATAAAATTATTTTTTCTATTTTAAAATTTAAATTTAAAGGTCTATTAGAAAAAAAAGAAAAAATAAAAGAATATTGAAAGGAAAAAAATAGATTTCAAGAAAATAAATTTATTTAAAATTTTAAATTTAAATATCAAAGACATGAAAAAATTAAATAAAAAAGTTTACAAAAAAAGTGACACGTGGCGGTCTTTAATTCAAAATTGTAAAACTTTAGTTATATACTAGATTTGTACCCATGCGATATACGAGTTATATGCCATCAATATTTTTTTTTTTTGTTGCTATTTTTTGGTTAATTTATGAAAAATAGAAAGGAAAGCAATAAAAAAATATAAAAGAAAAAAAAACTAACAAATTTTGAGAAAATAAAATTATTTTTTATTTTAAATTTTAAATTTGAAGATCGGTTAAAAGAAGGGAGAGAGATAAAAGAATACAGAAAGCAATAAAAAATTGATGAGAAAATAAATTTGTTTAAAATTTTAGATTTAAAGTTTAAAATCATGGAAAAATCGAGCAGTAAAAAGTCTAAAAAAATGATATGTGTCGATCTTTAAATTAAGATAATAGAATTGACGACAAAATAAAATTATTTAAAATTTTAAATATAAAAATTAAAATTATAAATAAATAAATAAATAAATGGTACATGATGGTCCTAGAATTTTAGTTATATATGATATGGATAATAGATTTTCTGAAGTGTAACACATGTTACACTCCACTCTTTTTAATATTTTTAAATAAAACTAAAAGGCAATGGATAACATTGCGGAGTGAAGTATCTTGCTCTCGTCACCTCTTCTCCGTTCTCCGGAGCAGAGGCGTATCAAAAGAATTATATGGAGAGGAAAAGATAACCGCACATCGAATGAGCTTATGAGTTCACCATTTCAAGTTACCACTTCGGTCAGTGCAACGAATGTAAGGATAGACACTATATATATATATATATAGGATTGGCACCGTGGTGTTTTGGATTTTTGACTTGATTATATGTTACTATATCCATTGGTGGATCTTTTGCGACCCGGCAATTGAGGATTTTAATAAATATTTTAAGGAAAGGGACCGTTGGAGAATGAAGAATAGAGCTATCAATGGATCAGGTCCGGACCTATAAGTATTTATCCAACGGGTCCGGATCTAGTGTTAAATCTGGATCCATTTATCCGGATCCAAATCCAGACCATTTTAGTCATGATTAAATAGATCCGGATCTAGATATTACATATCCAAACTTTGACATATCCGAAACCCAGTTATATAAAATAATATTATATATATATATTTATATATATATTTATATTATTAGGGATCGTTAGATCGTGATCCAAGGATTCGAAATCAATCATTTTTTTAATATAAAAGCTCTCCATCGAGTTGATTCGGTGCCCTAGATCCCCATCCTTCCCCTTCAACGGTCGACGCCTCCCCCCCTCGATGATCGATGCCTCCCTCCCTCTCGATGGCCGCCGTTACTTTGATATCATCCTCTAGATCCTCCCTGCTCTTGACGGTGGATGACCGATTCCTCCCCTTCTATTCGACAATAGCCCCAAATCCTCCCTGTCTTCGATGGTGGATGGCCGACGCCTCCCCCCTCTTGGTCTCTCCAGTCCAGATCGAGATCGATGTCCATCGCCTCCCTTCCTCTTGCCCTCTCCAGTCTAGATCGGCATCCATCGCCAACTACTCCTCCCCATCAGGCCGCTGCATCTATCGCTTCGCCAAAGTATATATATATATATATATCCCCTTCTCTCTCCCTCTACTTCACAAGACCCTTCGGCTCGAACTTGGTTTCTTGATTTCTTGTCATTTCCTGAATGCAATGGTTGAAGAAGACAAAGAGGAAGGCCATGCTCGCGGCTCTCGAAAAAATTCGTAAAGGTTTCCATTCTTTCTTCGAAATATTTTTTTTTTGGAGTTTTATTTATTGATCCTCATGTGTTTATATATTTATATTTTTAAAAAAAATATCAAAGAGGTGATAGAAATTCACCTATCACGAAATAATCGAATTTGGGTTCGGATCTGGATATCCGAGATTCATTCATATCCCAATCTGATATTTCAAAAATAGATTCATCGAATATTCGGAACTGAATCCGGTAACTAAGATCGGTCCAGGTGTCCCGAGAATTTGCTATCACGAGAACATAAGGGAATTCTGAATCTGGTCGGTATTTGAATGGTATTCCTGCCCACTTTCCAGCTTTACTTTCCCATAGCTTCTATTTCCTTTCTCTCTCTCTCTCTCTTTTTTTTTTTTTTTTTTTTGATACATATTTCCTTTATTGTCTAGAGTCATTTTTTCCTTTTCTGTTCAACTCAAATCAGGAGAGTAATTGGAAGCTGTGGTCGGTCCCTTTCGAATCGTAACTTTCCTTGAAGGTTCTTTTGTTAGCTATATTTTGAACAAATTTAGTAACTGTATGGCTAATACTTGCATCACTTCCTCTTATCGTCCTTGATATGTCCTGATCGCTCCTCTTTGCATTCGTATGTTCATGTAGGGGAGCAGTAGGGTGAAAGTTGTTTATGCTCCGATTCTGCTTCGCCATTGGCGATCCTTTGAAGGGTAAGCCGTAGAAAGCTTCCTCCCACTTGCTTTGCAGCATGCAACTCGCGTGCGCTCTAGGTTTGATTTTATTTTATTATTATTATCATCATTATTATTATTTTGTGCGTGTGGTTGCATTTACATCAGAAACTTTCTTTCTGGGTTTTATGTTATGTTTAAGCATTTTACAGTCCTCTTTCTTGATTTGGGAATGGAACCCTTTTGTCATCGTTCCTAAAGATAAATTATTCATGAGAACGTTTTGTTCACTAATAATTGTTTGAGGGGCTAAATATCTGGACGTGGCTTCTTGCATCCTATTTCTGCTTTCTTATTCATCTTTTTCGGTGATCATATGCGCTCCTTTTTCCTATTATTTATTTTATTTTATCATGTGTCGGATGGCTCATTGAATATTGTATGGCTACGGTGATCAGATTTGAGGTTTAATAATAATAATTTTAAGCACAGCCCATCACTCTGTTTGACTTCTCCGTCTCCCCACCCTCCCTCCGTCTTTGCTTCCGTCCTGTGACGTGCTGGCCTGGAAGGATGGATACAGATGTTAACAAACTGGACCGAGGCTCGAAACGGTATTTATCCGACGAATCCAGACGACCAGACCTGATACTAACATATTAGCTGAATTCGAATCCGGGCCCATTTAAATATAATATAAAGATAAATTTTAAATATTTAATATACAGATTCAAAAAAAAAAAAATCAAATAATATAATATAATAATATATATATATATATTTATAGATATAGGTTAAGAATATTTTGAATTTATGATCCGATGATTTAAAATTAAAAAAATTAAAAAAAAAAAAAGTCCCTGGCCATCCATCTCCTCCATCTCCTCCCCCTCGTCCTCTCTCTCACCCTTCATGTCATGTCCTCTTCATTTATCAGCCCTTTCTAGCTCTTCACCTTTCCGGACCTTGCCCACAATCTCCTCCCCTCCTCTTCTCTCGCACTTCTCCTCTCCATCCCAAGGCAGCCGCCGCTGCCTTTTGTTGCTGCTCGCCGCCATCATCTCTCGTTGTTATCTTCCACTGTCCCAACATCGTTTCAATTTTGAATGATTTACGAGTCTTGAATTCGGATTTGGATATCCAGGATATATTAGGATCCAGACCTGATATTTCAAGACCAGGTCCATCGGATATTTGGTTCTCGATATAGGTATCTAAGATCCCATCCAAATCTGGTATATTGACAGCTCTTAAGGACGGATCTCCTGCGGTGCGATGCGGTTCGCCTGTGGATGGCGTCCAGCAAAGGATGGGCGGTCATCAAGCGACTCACGCGGCCGTCCCTCCGGTGATGGACGCCATCGACGGGTGCACCGCAGGGGATCCGCGCTTGCGGGGTCCAGCTCGTATCCACATTTCCACGCGGGAGAGGAAGGCAAATCCCCCGGATCTCGTACACGAGCACCGTCGAGTGTTTTAGGACCCGTCACTTTTTGGACGGCCTCTTTTTGGGTTTTTTTTTTAAAAAAAATATTATTTTTTGGAATTTACGTAGTTGGGTCGTCGCAATTTTAATCATGGAAATAGATGTACGGTATTTTTTTTTTTAAAAAAAAAAAAAAAATTGAACTCGCCAGTTCTGCCCGCGATTTCGTTCAACATTTTTTTTTTAATTTTTAATTTTAATAAAAACAAAAAAATTAAAAAAACTAAAAAATAAAAAATAATAATATGATATTATAATGATATATTATTATATATTTTATATTAAAATAAATATTTTATATTTTAAAATATAATAAATATATATAATTTATTAAATTATAAATTATATTATAATATAGTATTTTGTTGATGTACAAGGCAGCACAACGGGATGAGTGGCCGATCGGACAGCTACCGTATCGGTAGCCAAACTGGTTGTCGGATCAGCGACCGGATTGGCGATCGGACTGGCATCGATCTAGCAGCCGAACTGGTTGACTGTGAAGTCGGTACCAATCCAATCCAGCTGTCGGTACCAATCCAATCCAGCTCCAGCCACCGATCCGATAGTCAGTTCGACTGCTAGGTCGATGCTAGTCCGGTCGCTTGTCCGATCGCCAGTCTAGTTCTTGATTCGACAAGTCTAGTTCTTGATTCGACAACCAGTTTGGTTACCGATACGGTACCTATCCGATTGTCGATCTTACCACGATTCGACAAGTCTAGTTCTTGATTCGACAGCCAGTTTGGTTACCGATACGGTATCTATCCGATCGACGGTTTGGCCACAAATCCCATTATACTGCCTCAGTCCGGTCGCTTGTCCGATCGCCAGCCTAGTTCTTGATTCGACAAGTCTAGTTCTTGATTTGACAACCAGTTTGGTTACCGATACGGTACCTATCCGATTGTCGATCTTACCACGATTCGACAAGTCTAGTTCTTGATTCGACAGCCAGTTTGGTTACCGATACGGTATCTATCCGATCGACGGTCTGGCCACAAATCCCATTATACCTATCCGATCGACGGTCTAGCCACAAATCCCATTATACTGCCTCGACGGTATTGCAATTATACTGCCTCGACGGTACTGCAGTACCGTTACCATCATGTTTGGTATACGTACATCAAAAAATATACTATATTATAATATATAATATATAATTTAATAAATTATAATATATTTATTATATTTTAAAATATAAAATATTTATTATAATATAAAATATATAATAATATATCATTATAATATCTTATTTTATTTTAAAGATTTTTTTAATTTTTTTAATTTTTTTTAATTTCTTAAATTTTTATTAATTTTTTTGTTTTTATTAAAATTTAATTTTTTTTAAAAAAATATCTAGAATTTCATGAAACCGCGGGCGGAAACTTGTGAGTTTTTTTTTTTTTTTTTTTTAATGTCGTATACCTATTTCCGTAATTGAAGTTGGGAGGAAACAACATTTTAAAAAACAATATTTAAAAAAAAAACCCTCTTTTTGGTACAGGGACATTATAATATCTTATTTTTATTTTTAAGATTTTTTATTTTATTTTTAATTTTTTTTTAATTTTTAATTTTTATTAATTTTTTTTTTTATTAAAATTTAAATTTTAAGAAAAAATATCTAGAATTTCATGAAACCGCGGGCGGAATCCGTGAGTTTTTTTTTTTTTTTAATGCCGTATACCTATTTCCGTAATTGAAGTTGGGAGGAAACAACATTTTAAAAAACAATATTTAAAAAAAAAAACCCTCTTTTTGGTACAGGACATTATAATATCTTATTTTTATTTTAAAGATTTTTTAAATTTTTTATATTTTTTTTAAATTTTTTTAATTTTTATTAATTTTTTTGTTTTTATTAAAATTTAAATTTTAAGAAAAAATAACTAGAATTTCATGAAACTGCGGGCGGAATCCGTGAGCTTTTTTTTTTTTTTAATGCCGTATACCTATTTCCGTAATTGAAGTTGGGAGGAAACAACATTTTAAAAAATAATATTTTAAAAAAAACCCCTCTTTTTGGTACAGGGACATTATAATATCTTATTTTTATTTTAAAGATTTTTTAAATTTTTTATTTTTTTTAAAATTTTTAAATTTTTTTTAATTTTTTATTTTTATTAAAATTTAAATTTAAAAAAAAAAATATCTAGAATTTCATGAAACCGCGGGCAGAACCGGTGAGCTTTTTTTTTTTTTTTTTTTTTTTTTTTTTTTTTTTTTTTTTTTTTTTTTTAATGCCGTATACCTATTTCCGTAATTGAAGTTGGGAGGAAACAACATTTTAAAAAATAATATTTTTTTTAAAAAAACCCTCTTTTTGGTACAGGGACGACCTGTGTGCTCTATGCTGCGACAAAATACCTTCCCTATTCCAATACCAGAGTCCCCCGGCTCCGAGATTCCCGGGATGGTTGGGCAATCCATCCTGGCTGGTTCACGTAGGCAAATAGGCATCTCGGTGTTTGGCAGATTGACGATTCCTCCGGAGACGTAATCCTGCGGGGAATTTATCCGTATTCCTTGGTAAATTCGAATATGTGGTTACAACCACCCAGGATTCAGCGAATCCACGAGCGTTCTCCTCGCGAGCCTGCCTTTCACATCACTAATCAATAATCATGCCTCCGAAAGGAGAGTCGTCGGTGGGAATAGTGGACCCAGCCCTTCGCAGTATTGTAGTCCCGAAAGAACGAAAAGTTCTTTTTCCACTCCGGATTATTATCCGTGAGATCCGTAATAGCGTATATCTGGAGCAATTTGATCTGATCTAAACTTATTTCTCGTTTTTTGCGTGGAGGTAAGATTGGGCATAAACTTATTCTCGCTGAAAGTCGCTTGGTATTTTTTTCGGTATTATTAATCTTCGCCTCGCTTATTGCTGGCTTGGATATCTTGATTTAATTTTTTTTTTTTTTTCTATTGGAATTAAGAAGGTGGTCAACATTTTTTTATATGTTAATTTTTTCTCTGTCTTGTTTTGGTTTTTAGTAACAATAAAAAGCTTGGGCTGTTAATGATCGGTGATTGTTTGAATATTGCTGATAAAAAGTATGTAGTCTAGCCTGCTTCTCTTTATGATTAGCAAACTTTGAACACAGAGATATAACTCGTATCGTAATCTTATTAATTTTTTAATATTTTATGATTACCATATGTTACAATAGGATTTTTCTTTTTTAAAAAAAGGTTTGGCAGTTCAACCCCTCTGATTTTTGGCTGGCAATTTAAATAATGATTTCTGGTTTAGTCTTTCAACAAAGCAGTACTCGTGCTATTCTCGGTTCTAAGGATGTGGATTGGTACCTTGTCATGTAGAGAAAATTAGTTGCTTTCATTTTATGGATTTTGTGGCAAACAAAAAAATAGGGTTTCTTTAAAAATATCTTGAAGCAATTCAGTCCCGCTGATAGCCATAATTTTATTATTATTATTTTTTGGTACAGGATGGCTATAAATTTTTTTATCCCTTGAGTTACATGCTGGGTATGTATGGATCTGTGTTCATTGATTTCAGAACCCTTGCTTGTGATTTTTTATGTTCCTTATTAAATTAGTCAAGTGGGTGAGTTACAGTTATATGATTGCACAATTCTAACTATCAAAAACTGGGAAATTACTGAAATAATGCCTTTGTTAACAATCACTTTATTATTGATTTTCTGTATATCTGAAGTTTTCTTTATGTTGTCATATCCACACGACTCATTACAATTCCTAGAACTTTAGGATCCTAGGTGACAAAACTGTTAAGACACCAAATAGTTTTTTTTTTTTTTTTTAAAGACCGGAGAAGGGGGCAGCCTTCAGCTACCCCGCAATTTTATTTAAAGGAATCAGATATTTACAAACAGGGAGAAGTAGGAAAAGAAAGAAAAGACTTAATAATGCTGTAGTCAAAGAGACTAGATTCTGGTGTTTCTCCCCTGTTTGTTTTTCTGTTACATAAACAGTCGCAGCCATGGAATGTGTAGATAGCCTTAAGGACCGAATTAATGGGTCAGTTTGTTAGAAGAAAAATTCTCTCATTCTTTCTCTCCAAATCTCCTAGCAAACAGCTGCAAGATCAGCCTGCTCTTCCACCCAATCTTTGTCGATTTTTGCTCTCAATTGTGTCCATAATTCATGAAGGTTCGCCAGCCAGCCCCTTAAATTCTACTGGGTTTTGATGGTGGACCAAATGCTTTTAGAGAATGGATGCCATAGGAACGAGTGATTAACTGGCCATAACCAGATAACAACATCCGACATTACCATTCCAACCTTTCTTTGCTAAAATTTTGACTGTGCAGAGTTTATTCCTTGGTGCAAGCCACAGAAAAACTGTAATTTTCTCCATAGTTGTTTTTTTCTGTTTTATTTACTCCAGTGTTCATGGCACTTCAGGTAGTTCCTTGATAAATCATGATATGTTAATCTTCTTTGTTTTTATTATGCAACTGTAGTGATGTTAATGCAATTTCCACGTAAGCTCACTCGTTCTTTACCACATTGACATCATGAATGCTGACATTGTAGGTGAAATAGTGAGAATCACCACTCTAGGTATAATCTGAACTGCCAAAACCATGAGGGAAGCAGCTGAAGATAAGTACACAAAAGATGGGACGACAGATATTCATGGAAACCCTGCTGTGAAGAAGGATACTGGGAATTGGGGGGCATGCCCCTACATTCTTGGTATATCCTTGGTCCTTGTTCCATATACTATAAAGATAACTTATTTTTAGTTCCTTTTCTCTTTCACATCATCGGCTAAATTCCAAGGTTTTTTTTTTCATCACCTTGCAGCAAATGAATGCTGTGAAAGATTGGCATATTATGGGATGAGCACCAACCTGGTCAACTACATGAAGGACCGTCTCCACCAAGGGAATGCCACGGCAGCAAATAATGTCACTAACTGGTCAGGCACATGCTATATTATGCCTTTGCTTGGGGCTTTTTTAGCTGATGCCTACCTTGGACGATATTGGACAATTGCCAGTTTCATGATAGTATATATCTTTGTAAGAAAGTCGAAGAACCCTCCTCCATTTTATTCTTATCTTGAACCCTAAAGCATAAACGGTGATCTTCTACCTTGACTACAGGGTTTGACATTATTGACCATGACAGCATCGGTCAAAGGGCTGAAACCTTCTTGTGTTCATGGTGTCTGCGACCCAACAAATGCTCAGACTGCAGTGGTCTTTGTAGCGCTTTATCTCATTGCATTAGGTACTGGAGGAATCAAGCCGTGTGTCTCTTCTTTTGGGGCTGACCAATTCGATGAATCAGATGAATCAGAGAAGAAAAGGAAGAGTTCCTTTTTCAATTGGTTCTACTTTTCAATCAACATCGGGGCCCTGATTGCTGCCTCTGTGCTGGTCTGGATACAAAACAATGTAGGATGGGGCTGGGGCTTTGGAATTCCAGCAGTGGTAATGGCTATTGCGGTTGCGAGCTTCTTCTCGGGCACAGTATTATACAGACACCAGAAACCTGGAGGAAGCCCCCTTGCACGCATTGCCCAGGTTGTTGTGGCATCATTTAGGAAATCTGGTGTGAAGGTACCTGCTGACAAATCTTTACTGTATGAGATTTCAGATAAGGAATCTGTGATACAAGGGAGCCGTAAGCTTGAACACACGGACCAGTTTAAGTATGTTTACTGAAACTCTTATTTAACGTTCATTTCTTACATCTGATGCTGGCGGCGACATTTACGATTGCTGTAGCCATTTATATCAGAAGGAAAAGAAACAACCGTTTGCTGTAGCCATCCTTTTGACTCAGGATCCCTCCTATCTCCTTGTGTTTGGCTTTGTGAATTCTGCTTGGTATTCCTTCCAAATTCCAATTAAGGGTTGCTTCCTCCATCGAGGCAATTTTCAAATTGTTTCTTACGAGTAAAATTCTTTTTTTTTTTTTTTTTTTTTCTTTAGGCTTTTTTGACTTTTCAAATTGTTTTTATAGGAAAATCCATTTACTTATTACACATAAATCTTTCTTTCTTTTCTTTGGACAGCTGGTTCACATTAGACCCTTTAACATACATTTTTGATGACTGGTTGAATGATGAAAGCACTGTTATTAATTGCTTGATTTCTTGGTTACCAGTTGGGCCATGATTGTATTTCTCGTTTAATGCATAGACTGGGCTTGTTTGGGTAGTATCACATTTGATCTTTGGAGTTTGATGACCCTTGTATTTTATGTGAGACAGAGGTTAAAATCATTCTCTGCATCGATCACCATATCAAAGCCACTCATGGATGGCTTATTGTTTCGTTGTTTGGACACTTTTGTTTGATAATTCGAAAAGAAAAGAAAAGAAAAGGAAACTTGGTAAGATATAATTTGCTTTTTTATATGGAAAGAAACAATTAATGTTTCCGAATTGTTAGACTCCTTGCCAAGTTAAAATTCAGAGAGCAAGGAGTATATATGAGAATACAACCGATGCGAGTGCTTTTTATCATGCCAGGATTTAAGAATTTAATTTTGTAGCCGAGAAAACCAGTTTAGTTTGGAAATATGTTGTGCTTATCGAGTGGAATGGAGTGCCTTGCATGCGGAACCTTTTGAAACTTTTGCTCGTGTTCGAGCCAATTCAAGAAAATACTTTGCACGATCGACACGTATATTGTAACTCATTATTGCTTATACATTCTTTTCAGATTCCTTGACAAGGCAGCAACGGTGACTCGAGATGACAAGATGAAAGATCCAGTGAACCGATGGAGGCTCTGCACGGTCACCCAGGTGGAGGAGCTCAAGAGCATAGTGCGAATTCTTCCTATATGGGCCGGTGGCATCATCATTTCTACCGTCTATAGCCAGATGAGCACCATGTTTGTTCTCCAAGGAGATACTCTAGATGCCCACATGGGTCCCCATTTCGAGATCCCAGCTGCTTCGCTCTCCATCTTCGACACCATTAGTGTTATTGTATGGGTTCCAATATATGATCGCATTATAGTCCCATTGGCTCGCAAGCACACCGGTAATGAACGGGGCTTTACTCAGCTGACACGGATGGGCATTGGCCTGGTCATCTCCATATTTTCCATGTTGGCTGCTGGGATTCTTGAGATGGTGAGGCTCCGCATCGTAGCAAGTCATAATTTATATGACCATGATGGCTACTTGCCATTGTCTATATTCTGGCAGGTCCCTCAGTACTTCATCATCGGGGCAGCGGAGGTGTTCACCTTTATTGGACAGTTGGAGTTCTTCTATGATCAGGCACCTGATGCCATGAGGAGCTTGTTATCTGCACTCTCCCTTACCACAGCTGCTCTTGGTAACTATTTGAGCACCCTCCTTGTTACGATCGTCACAAGAATTACTACCAAGAATGGGAAGCTTGGATGGATTCCCGATAATCTTAACCGGGGCCACCTTGATTACTTCTTTTGGCTTCTGGCGGTACTCAGCCTTTTGAACTTTATAGTCTACCTTTGGATCGCCAAGTGGTACACTTATAAGAAGACAACAGCAGATAATGACCTTGAATCACGGTAATCATCAAAGACGCATGCACATTTGCCTTAGGAAACGTGCAGGTTTGGGCTAATGTGTAGTAAAAGTGGTCTCTGCTGCATTTCTAGTTGGTTTTAGTATTTTGGATTGGATGTTCCATGTGCTTGTAAATTTGTCAAGAAAGTTACTTGCATGGTTACGTGCAACTCTCTTGATATAGATTTTTATCTCGTTGGTTTGTCATAATAAGGTGTACATGTCGGAATTCATCAAAAAGAAATTTCCCTATATGCTTTGAGGCAATCTATGATATGATCGAAGTAATTCCATGCTTATTTATATTCTATTCAAAGGGTCGATTGCTAAATTCCTTATCCGTTGGCCGTTGCCTGATGTACTTTTTGAATGGCCTCCTGATGCAATGTTCTTGATATATACGGTAATGGATTGGTTGACAAACAACCACTCGGCCGTGGTGTCATAAATGTCTCAGCATCACTTGTATGATTCCAGCCCAGAATGACATATACTTTCATATTAATTAAACAGGAAATTTTAATTTACAAGTAAACAAAATGGTTTTAATGTGCAGGAAATTACATGTATTCTGGTTTACTTTACCTAAAAAAAAAAAAAAAAAATTAAGGTGGAGAACCCCGTGCAAAGTTTTCAATGAAATTTGGATGTCGGGTGTCCAAAAAAAAATTAAGGGAATGATTCATTTCATTTAGCGAGCAGACTCCACCATGGTAAAGACCTCCCAGCTCGTCGAGTGATTTTTGAGGGGTCAATTTTAGTATCCACGATAGGCGCGTCATCCAGCAGACAAAACAAACAATCGAGAAGGGTCAAGGATTTGACCAGCAAACATTATTTTCCCACCATCGATCCACCCAAGATTTTATTTAAACAACAGGGCAAAATGGTAACATGAAGTTACTCTTCACTCTTTTTAAATAAAACTAAAAGGCAACGGATAATGCTTGACGTCTAGACATGATAGGTCGAGATTCCCACCGTGACGGAGCGAAATATCTTGCACTCCTCACCTCTTCTCCCTTCTCCGCAGCGAAGGCGTATCAAAAGAATTATAAGGAGAGCAAAAGAATTTGCTCCTCTGCAGCATATAGAAGAAGATATGAACACTCTTAAGGCCATTCAAACATCCTTCCCCCTACCAAACCAATCTTTTGCTCATGGAAAAAGAACAGCCAGCAGGCAGAGATCAATCCTCTGTTTCTGCAACTCCCAAGAAGCTGGATCCGGCTCCTCTTCCCCATCTGAAGGAGACAAGCGAAAGCAGGAATTGCTTGCACGAATTGCCATGCTTCAAGCCCAAAAGGTTCGCCTCACCGACTTCCTCGATGAGCGTTCTGCGTATCTGAGTCAGTTTGCAGAGGATGCCAATGCCGAGTTTGACAAAATCGGAGAGAATGCACTGAAAGAACTCGACGAAGCCAGTGCCAGGGTATGCTTTATAACTTAAATGCGAAGCCTTTTTTTTTTTTCCCCAACTACATGACAGCATCTCCCATCCCTCCTCCAAATAACAATGGTCTTTCTGATGTACCAGATCACGGAGAACCTGGAGAATCGGATGCAGTCTTTTGAAGAAACTGCAGAAATTAGCAGGCAGGAGATTGAAAAGAATGAGAGGATCTTGGAGGAATTTGAGGACAAGATCGAGCGGGACCGAAATGAAGGCCTGTTCTTCAAGAACCTGAGGGAAAAGGCAACCCGAGGGAAAGCAGAAGCTATGTTGGAAGGGCAAAAGATCAGAGAAGTCACGAAGGAGAGTGCAGGATCTAATAAGATCCGGAGAAATATTTACCTTGTGCTCATGTCGGTGCTACTCGTCACGATAGGAAATGCTGTTCTCGCTACTCCTGAGGTGGAATGGAGGAAAGTTGCAGCATTGGGCTTGATATTTTTTGGTCTGCTTGCTCAGTACATTTACGAGCAGAGCCTGTCGTCGACAACGGAGAAAACAGATGGGAAAAATGAGCGAGGCATGTAATAGTAGAAATACTCTACCCTTTCTAGCAAATAGAAGTCTTACCGAGTACCATCTGCTCTGTATATTCTCAGGAATTCTTTCCGTTTTTGTAAATAAAATTTATAGAAATCTCTCCACTTTTTTTTTTTTTCCCACAAATGGTGGACTAGTTTTAAAATTTCAATTGGATTTGCTCCTGACTCACGGGTATTCTACAGCTCATAGATGTGCATTTCGAGCCCCACAAATATCTCCATTCAATATTAAAAATGAGTGCCTTCGTCAAAATATATGCACTCGCTGTATAAACTACGCATTTTAGAATTGGGTCCTTCCTGAAAATTAGAAAAAAAAGAAGGAAAAGAAATGAATATAGCGAAAGAAAATAAATAAATATAAACTGTACTGGTCCCGAAGTGCAAATATAAAAAAAAATAAAGCAGCCTGTTTTTGCAAAATCCCATAAATTCTATAATCAAACAGTCCTAGGATGGACAAAGACAAATAACCACTGCCAATTCTTGCAACCGGGGTTTGATACGCACGAGCAAGTCATGCTTTTTCTTTCAAGATAAAATTTTGGCAATATTCTTCATCGCCGAAATTGAGTAACTGAGACACCAGATGCTGCATGTTTTGTATACTTTATTCTCATTTTCACCTCGTAAAAGTCAACCATGAAATAACTAACAGTGTCAGGTAAAATATGTACAAAATTTATTTATAGAAGTGGCTGATATGGTGCAAAAATATCATTGTATATCAGGCTACTTCAAGACCACAGACAGACAGAGATATTTAGCCCTTTAGCGAATTCTTGCAGCCCTGTAGACTATTGAATACTGTGCAATGGAGACTGAGTAAGCTGCGTAACAGTTTAAGCCAGCAAATGCACACAAAGAAAAGGCAATTCTTAAGGGTTACCTGCTGCATCAAACATGATTAGGACTTTTTAAGATTCTGGTTTTAGATGTTGCACGCTATATTTTCAAACACAGGTCGAGATGCAAATTATAGATTATTTCCGCTGTGTAGACTTATTTCCTTTAGTTTATGATGATCGAGTTTGATTGCTTCTGACAAATGATAGGGATGATATAGTTTAGCGAAAGAAAAAAAAAACACATAGGCCTTAAAAGATCTGACAATGACCTTCACAAAGAAGTATTTTCACACCTCAATTCTAACCAGCATGTCTACTGTGTTATTTGTTGACGTGAAGGAGCTGTATAAGAACGATTACCAAGAGAATAGTCCTAAGCTCGTAACCGAAACCAGTGAATCATCCAGCATCCCCATACCATTTTCCTGCGATCAGCTTATCATTCAACTACTTGGTTCTCTCAAGACTTGATACCAACTCTGAGATTCTGAGCAGGTCAAATTCCCTACAGGGCTACTGATGACAACAGAGATCTCTGCAGTGAATGAAATAACAGGAACACCTTGTACTAGAGAGAGAGGCAGAGAGAGAGAAGCGTAATGTTACTTATTTTGTCCTTTCATTTTAATCTAGCTTTTTCAAGACTTATTGTATCTTCCGGTCAGCAAGCATACAGGCATATGCACATGCACACAAGCACACAACAAATAGCAGCACCTCTACGCTCCTTCCTGCACACATTGCAAAATAGTACTAATGTGACAAGTAAAAGCTAGATAGTACATCCTAAGGAACCGAACAGATGAAAGTAAAGCCCGAGAACAATATGAACAAGTAGCATTAACAAACTTAAGGACAAATATCAATTTGTGCAGGAAACTCATAGCATGAGAAATTGCCATGTTCCACAAAAAATGGACAAACAAGTTAACAAGCAAAGCCTTCAACATGAGAGCCCGTTTCAATTGAGGATTTTGTAAAATAACTCCACAAGATGAATAGATGACACATAAGATTTCAAAGTAAACATACCTTCGGTGCATAAAAGGATATAATGTCCTTCAAATAATCAGTTATCTTCCTGATTTGCATCATCAGCAATTTTCTATCACAAAATCCCAGAGTATTCTAGCACGACATGCATGCAAAGAACATGATGATGCCACACTAGAGTGTTTCTACATGATAATACATGTAAAGGAATGTGACCAATCAAATAGGGGTAGTACCAAGTTAATGGAGAGAGAGAGAAAAACCCAACCTTGCAATAAATCTTCATAGCGATCATGTTGAGACAGGTCAGCTGCAGATGAATGCCTTAACCAGTATACATGAAGTAATTGCAGTTGGAATGATGGGACAAAACAAGGCATCATCCCATAACTTGACTGTTTCAGATATCTTATTATAAGAACAAAGAGCTTAAACATCATGTCGTAAGAAATGATATCTGGCTCCAATAAGGCATGCATTATCCCCCTGAAAGCTTTCCCAAAGAGAAACTGCTCCATCTGTTTTGTCATTCTCATGCAGTCCCCTGATCAATGTGTCGTAATTGACAATGTTGCAATTCCATGCTTTCCCATAAATCCTAGAGCTTCAACAACTCCTGCAGCCGCCCTGCTTTGCAGAACCTATTTAGCAGAGAGTTACATGTGACAACATCAGTGACAAGTCCAGGCTTGATCATCTCCGCATAAAGAGGCAAGGCCCACTCCACATTGGCTGAACCACGCAGGCCATGAATATGTGAATAAGCCCTTCCGATGGCCATTCCTCACCACCCGACTCCGCATTTCGATCACCTCTAGAAACTTGCCAAGCTCGCACAAATCATTCAGCATGACAGCATACGTGGCGACATTTGGACCGACCGTGCTGTCCCTCACAAGCATCTCCAGGATCTCCATTTCATTCAAGAACTCGCCTTTTTTTTAAAAACCCCAACAATCAGAACATTATAAGACAACACACCGGGCGTCACATTTTCAACGCACATTTCGTTGAACAGTGCGAGGGCACGGTCCAAGTCGCTGTTTTTAAGAAGTACCACAGGTAATGCAATCGGGCTCGAGGCCGCCACTTTGAATGACTTCCAAGAGTCCGACCGCTGGATCGAGCTGCCTCCGGTGGCAGAGGCCTCTGGAGGTTGGGAGAGGCGCGCGTAGCTACGAAAGAAGGCGAAGAAAGACTCGGCCTGATCCCGGTGGCGTCCGCGGACGAAGGCGGCGAGGATGGCGCTGTGGGAGCGAACGCCAGGCTTGCAGCGGAAGATGGAGGGTAGTGAGTGGAAAGTGTCGATGCCGTGGTCGGGAATGAGGGCGCGGAGAAGGCCTTAAGGGCGACGAGAGGCCGGTCTTGGAGAAGGGCCGGCGGGTGTGGGAGCGGAGGAAGCGGAGAAGGGCGGGGGTGGACGAGGAGAGGCGGAGGAGGAGGAAGAGGAGGGAAGGGGAGACGCAGAAGAAGGGTTGGCGGGCGGCGAGGGCGTCGAGGTGGGAGAGGCAGTAACGGGACCCTTCTCGTCTTTGATGAGGTTGAGAAGAAGGTACAGGGAGGCCCTCCCCAATTTCCCCGCTTCTGCCAGCATCTTTATCGTCTGTTTAAATGGGGAAGGCGGAAGCCCTTCCGTGGTGCCGCGACGTTCGTCGTGCCTCGTAAGTCGTAAACCGAAGGGGTTGATGTCCTAAAAAATTTGTATGTGTTATAAATCCTTTTATGTTAAAAATATTAACATAAGTATTTCCGATGCTTGGTTTACAGTGTACCTTTCCTTCTATCTACACTTCAAGAGCCTCGGTTTCATATTTTACAAGGACGCACCTGCAAAGTCATTTTCCTCTGATGCAAAGAAAAAGTTGGAATCATTTTGTAAAGAATATGATAATATATATATATATATATATATATATAAAAGAGTTGAGCAGTAACAGTAGCAGGAGAGCAGCATCGCAGAGTAGGAACTTGAATACAACGTAAGTTGCAAGCCTGCCAATATTGTAAGATAGATGAGCAATCAGGTGTATGACACGAAGGCATTAATGAGTGGACCATAAAGATTAACAGGATCGGCACACAAGCCAACACGCCACTGGATTGTATGATGCGGAGAAGCATAACAATGAAATGATGTACTTGAAAATATCTGAGCACTGAAGCAGAGTTGTAAGAAGCCATAACAATGCCAATAGCAGCTTGCATGATACAAAGTAGGTCAATGAAAGAAAAGCAAAGTAGAAGCAAAATATTACCAAGTATAACAAAATTCCACCAGAGGTGAGCACCGAATGCAATAAGAGCTGATATTGTAATGGTATCTTTATGATAAAATGCCTTTCAAAAGTCCAACTGCTAGAGATACACCGCATAAAAGGATAATAACAGAGTTGAATAGCAGAGCTCCATAACCAAGGAACGATGTCCAATCTGCCACAATACGACGTAAAAGAAGAAGAAGAAGAAGAAGAAGAAGAAGTAGTAGTAGTAGTAAAGCCCACAATCAGCTACATGCCAGCTTCGTGCCTTCATCATACATAGTATATAACAAAAACAGACAAGATAGAATTTTAAAATTGTATGGGGTTTGATGTGCAAAATCGGTTCCTAGCATTCTTCATTTCTTCGTTCCAATACCTTGGAGCTTAATAGAAAACAAGGTCAACCCAAGCGAACCTGGTTCATTTTTTTCAAAAGGAAAAAAAAAAAAAAAAAAAAAATCAAATCATAGCTAAAGCAACATGGTTTGATAACCAGCTAAGTAAAGTATGCAATCAACAAAGTTTATGACAATATATTTTAGTTGGCATATAATTCATTGTTGGATCTAACTCAATAGCTGATTTTTTTATTCAATTATATGACAATCGACTATTAGGTCAAGTTTAAACCAAATGCCGAGGTAAGCTTGAACCAAGCTTGAATTGAGCTTGGCTTAATGAACCGACCCTCATTAGAATCGGATAAAAAAATATGAATAAATTCGCATTCAACTCTTTGCAAAACATAAATATTAAAATATTTTTTTTTTCAGAAGGATTATATCTCTACAGGACACTAAATATATTATCATTGAAATAAAGCTTTTTAAGTCAAATTAATTTTGATAATCAAGACTAATTACATGTACCTCCTTTAGGACATGGTATCATATGTCCATTTTTATAGTTTTTTAAACAATTCATTTTATATGTCAAGAACTCTACTTCTACGGTACATGTTTTTATCTAGAGCCCTGCTTAGCTACTGTACGATTCTGCTCTATTCATTAGATAAAAATATTTTGCATCATATTCATATATATATATATAATTTATCACTTGTCAAAATTAAGAGGATATCTGTCAAATTATACAGAAATTAAAATTCTCAAGGCTACCAACCTTTACGTCACATTTATTGCATGTGCGGTGTGCCTAGCATCGTTGAACATTTGTATCATTTGAAAGTTATATAAATCCATGAATGATTCATGTTTAAAGAATAAGAAATATACAACATTACAACTCCATTGAACTACGTGAATATAAGTTAGAAAAAAAAGTGCAGATTTTGTAACTATGCAGTACTTTTATGATACCTATGATGTATATAAAATTGTCACTCTCCATGATTGATTATATATGTCTATATCATGGTGAAGATGCATTAAAACTATTTTAGCAACTACGGTTATAGATTATACCATAGAAGGGTTCCATCTTCTGATCAACGTTGTTCTGCAATACCTTTCATGTGAAATGAAGTCTTTGGACTATGTTTGCGTTAAGAAGCAAGGAAGTAATAAATCTTATGTGCAAAAGCTTGATCTGCCACTAACAATGTCCTCCTAACTTCTATATCCTCTTACATTCATGTGTAGCACTGAGATAAAACCACCCAACAAGCATAATTAATGACATTCAAGAGCAAATGGAAGGCGTTAGTAATGTAGCTGGTAAGAACTTTATTATCAATACTAGAGACCTAGGATTTTTATTTTTTTTATTTTTTGGGAGGGGGAGTTAGTAACCTGGAGGCCTGGGTTTAATACAAGCGGTTATCCAAAGGTGGTGGAGCTCTGCATCTTACCATCGGCCACCTCCTATGAACAAAGAAGAAAAGAAAAAGAGAAAGTGACATTCAAGAGCACATGGGATTATCTCATATAAAGACATCACAAAAAGCAGCTCAATTATCCAGCTCGAGATTTCTAAGCATAATAAAACCCCATTTTTAAGGAGAACAAAGTAAAATTACCTAATAACTATATTTTGCGGTGGAGGGAGAGGTCAATTGAGTAAAATTACCAACTGCATGCTTGATGATGAGGCTGATACTTTCTAGCCTTTGGATCCAATATATCTATCATATCCGAAGAAAAGAATTATAATAATATAAGGTATTGTTTGGTAAAGGATGATATAAAAATATCATCCCTGTGATGTGATTCAGGTAATGAGATGACTTTATCTGGAATTGAAAAATCCCATCTAATGATAAGGAATCCGGCAATAAATTCGGTATATTATATAGTGATGCTATCACCTCATATATCCCGGTAATAACATATCATCAAGTATTGATGATAAGCTACAATTATTTTAGGACAAAATTATTCCTGGCCAACTAAAGTTCAAATGAACTTGTCCTTAATAATTGAGAAAAAAAACTCTCATTGTTATTTTAATAACCTAATCATAATATATACCTATAATAATAATAATAATAATAACAATAACAATAATAATAATAATATTATTATTATTACTACTACTACTGCATATTTTTGTGAGGAGTTGTGAATGAAGAATGCTTAATCAATTTATAGAGTAATTATTATATACTAATGTGTAAGGCTATTTATGATATTTTATATATCATCACTACCGCTACTTGATGATATACCAAATATAGTTAAATTCTATTCCTAATGATATTTCAGTGATATACCAAACACAGTAATCATACATCATCCCAATACTTGTATATCATCCTAGTGATTATATCAGCCCAATGATCACATCACCAGTGATATATCAAGCAGTACCTAAGGGTATGGTTGTCTTTTAACATTCTAAGCACTAAATCCTTGCCCTAAAGTTTCATTTTCTATTTTTTTTTTATTATTTGTTTACCACCTCATCACCCAGCAAAGATTATCATAAGTGTCTAAATTCAAACCCTCAAATCTCATCCTCCTCCCAATTATTTTTCTTTAAATATTTTCTCCCTTCTCATATGCATCTCACCGTTCTAGCTCATTATTACTGCATAAAGTAGAGTTGAAACTGAATTGAATATGGATCGGATACCAGTGTATCCATGTACATATTTATTTTGTTTGACGAATATAAATATGGATATGGATATTAATCGGATGTTAAACTTCATATCCATACGTTGCTGCGCTTCCTCCTGGGCCGGGCTCGGCGGGTACGCTGGAGAGCTCCTCGACCGGTCAACCTGCAAGAAGTCTCTAGGCACCGAAGGGGCTCTGGCGGGGGACACTCCGATGCTTAAGTTAGAGGAGGAATGGAGCAATAGAATGGAAAGAGCTCGAGGAAAGAGTTTTACAATGGGGAAGAAGAACGTTGCCCTCTTTACGGAGGTCCCCCGGGTGCCTTTTATAGGCGTGGAGTGTTGCCAAATTCTGTTAGGGAGCAGGTTGGGAAAGCTCGAATATGCCCTCAGGAGAATAGGCGTGGCGGCGAGGTCGTGGATTGGCGGCGTGGCAGGAGCGTCAGAGTGGTGGCCTGGTAGCAAGAATCGTGGCCATGCACTGGAGTCCGTTACAATAGAATGTCAGAACTTGTTAGAGAGAAAAGCTCCTGGAAACTTCGAGTGACCCCTTCAGCAGCGGGTCGGCTTGGCCTCCCAGAAGCTGACCGTGGCGCTCAGCAGGGCCTCCTAGAAGCCGACCGTGGCAGTCAAAGAGGCCGACGCACAGGCAGTGGGGGCGCCCGCCAACTCTCGAAGCCCCCGGGTCAGTCCTTCGGGAAAGGGGGCCGCAGGGTCCTCTCCTAGAATCGGGGAGTCGGACCCCGCGCAGGGATCAGCCGACCGGACGCCTGGGGCCGGTCCGACCCGGGGCTAGCCGAATGGGTGCAACACCATATTTGTTTTAAATAGATACGATATAAATCAGATACTAGAAATATAGATATAAATATAGATATAAGTTGGATAATTGAATTGTATGACTATAGAATCAAATGTATTACCAAGAAAAAAAAAATTAAGTTAATATCATATTAATATGCTTACATATTTTTCTTAAAAATTAATAATTATTGTATAAAATTTTATAAGATTGCAAGTATATTCGGATATTCGAGTATGGATTGGATAGTTGTCTATTTATATCCATATTCTTTTTTTTTTATGAATATAAATACTGATATTGATATTAGTGAGATGCTCAATTTTTTATCCATATCTGGATAGTTTTGGATATAAAATCAGACCAAATTGGATATTATCCATGCTATTTTCACCTCTAATATAAAGCCATTATAGGGTCATTCGGGGCATTTCCTATACCATGTTTTGATATCTCATAGCTGTGGGAGCCTTTTTCTTCTCTCTCACAATCATTGCGTAATTCTTTGTCCTCCATGGATAGTGTAGAAAAAATATTCCATCAAATATCATTGAGCTATGTAAGCCCTTCTTTTCAATGCATATTTAATGCTGGCAACTTTATCTTCATATTAAAAATTTTGAATGACAAAAATACTCTTTCCTTATAACAAAATTATGATATCCATTGGTTTAGATTATAACACTCTTTGACTTGGATCATGATACCTATATATTACAAAGTCGAGGAATATTTTTGTTATTAAAAAAATTTAAGATTTTTCTTAATGATGAAAATACTCTTGGTCTTATAACATTTTGTGAATAGGATTAGGCACCTTGTTCACAAAGAGATGTCATAAGGGAAGGATATCTTTGTCATTCATTTTTTTTAAAAAAAATAAATTATAGATATTAAATATACTTTTTGTTGGTGACATCTTCTCCATTCTGTGGCTGGAATCCATCACTGACTTAGGCATCGGAGTGTCCTCCGCCGGAACAACTCCGGCAAGGGACCTGTTTTGTAGGTGAACCAGGGAGCGGTCCTGCGATGCAGCGGCTCCGACCGGCCGATCCAGGGACTCCACGCCAACACTTTTGAATGACAAAAATGTACTTTCTCTATCATATTTATTTGTTAACATGATATCATAACCTTATTTATAGGATATCATAAAATCGAAGGTATTTTTGTCATTAAAAAAATTTAATTTTTTTTTAATAATGAAAATATCCTTGATCTTGTGACATTATGTAAATAGGATTATGACATCCTATTTACAAACGGGTGCCACAAGAAAATGACATTTTTGTTATTTAAATTTTTCAATAACAGATAAACTACAGGCATTAAATGTATATTTGAATGATGAAAATACTCTTAATATATGATACTTATTTGTGAACAGGATATTCACGCGATGTCATAAGGCAAGAAATATTTTTGTTATTGAAGATTTTTTAACTTTTTCAATAACAAAAATATTCCAAGGCATGTTAATATATAGATATCATAATCTAAATTAAAGGATATCACAATCCAAGCCAACAAGTATCATAATTTTATTATTAAAAAATATTTTTATTATTTAATTTTGTTAAAAAAATAAAATTACAGTATTGATTATGTATTGAAGAATGGATTTTTATGACTTAACCATATTGTGTGGTATATATATATATTTTTCATTGAAGGCGGTGTGCAAAGACTTTCTCTACAAATGGGGGCTCACCCGATCCAAAGGGACGAGATGCGTAGTGACTGGTGATAAGTCTCTTGGTCGCACTGTGAGTATTTTTTCCTGTCACTTTTTTCGTCTCCAGTCTCGTCTAACCCAACCCCCTCCACCCCTCGTAGTTTGGCTGTAGGTTACGGTCGCCCATCCCTGGTTCTAATCGACATTGTTGGGATATCCCGGTTCAGCTACAAACCGGACTCCGGTTCGACTGGTCGAAGTCCTCTCTCTCCAGACTACGGACTTTGGACCAAGCAAGGGACAGGCCAACTACAGGCAACCCAAGGCTTTACACCGAACCACAATATCCGGAGGCCGGTCCTTCGGGCAACGTCTTCGGCCTTGACCAAAGACCGAACTTCTCATCAACTTTCGAAGGCACGTACTTCGATCCCCGCCATAGACACGATCTCCGGCCCCGGAGAAATACCAAGTCTTCGGCCCACGCAAGGGAAAACCCGAAGCTTGGACCATAATCTGGTCCAGAAAGGCAACTGTAACCAATGGTTACAATCGACACTCATCATGCCATGATCATGACGCGCAACTCCTACTGCCACGTCTTCGATCTGGCCGAAACTGTTCAATGACAATCCACGATCGCCAATCATGGGAGAGATTGGCTCCCCATGATCACCAGAAAAAGAGTGGGACGCAGGCCGGAGGCCCTCTTTTAAATAAGGGTAAGAAGGATGGTTCGAGAGGTACACACTAACACCCTCGCTCATATACATTGATACATTCTCCAAGAGCCTTCCCTCTCCCACTCTCGACACCTTCCCCATTCTGTGGTTGGAATCCGCCACTGACTTAGGCATCGGAGTGTCCCCCGCTGGAACAACTTTGGCAAGGGACCTGTTTTGCAGGTGAACCAGGGAGCGGTCCTGCGACGCAGCGACTCTGACCGACCGATCCAGGGACTCCATGCCAACAGATTGGCAAGCCAGGAAGGGGGGCGTTAAAGTTCTTTAAGCTCCCTCCCAGACAAGGGGAAGAAAAAAATTTTTGATGGCAAGAGGAAAAGCTCCAATCGCTTCTACAAGCCAGAGTCGTGCTTCGTCTCAGGGGGGTGCACCCCCGGAGGAGAACGATGCTCCACCTTCCATAGTTGCTGTGGGATTGCAGCAGTTTGAAGCTCTTGTGAACCAGGTCACCAACCTTACGGCCATGGTTCAGGAATTCAAAGATAGAGCCTTTCCAGTGGGAGATCCATCGGCCGCCTCTAGATATAGCTCTCGATCCCGATGAAAGAGAGTCCCACGGGAGGATTCTATGCATCCCTCCCCCCGTTCTCGGTCCCCTCTTGAAGGCCGAACTTCGAGATTGCCTAGATCTGTCGATTCCCCATACAAAAGGAAAAAGCCTAGGCAAACTCCCTCACCCTCCTTCGGAGACTCTACTTCTGTGGAGAGAGCGCCGAAGCAGACTCCCGATTATGACGGAAGATTCAGAGCCATCGAATCAGAGATGGCAAAGGCGCGAGAACAGAGGATGCGGGATCTGAAGGATCCTGACGACTTGATTGTGGGTGATCTACGCCCACCCTATACCGACCGCATCATGGTCGAGGTCATTCCTCGGCACTTCAGGGTTCCCCAGATGGAACCCTATGACGGCACCTCCGACCCCCTCGATTATTTGGACAGCTTCAAGGTCCATATGATGATCCAAGGAGCTTCGGACACGATGTACTGCTTAGCATTCCCGGCTACCTTGAAGAAGTCTGCTCGGATGTGGTACTCGAGCCTGCATCCAGGTACCATCGATTCCTTTTTCGAGTTAGAAAAATTATTTGTTTTGCATTTCAGGACCTGCTGTAAGACTCCTCGGAATACAGACACACTGTTCAAACTTCACCAGAACGAAGGAGAAAGCTTGCGAGATTATATCTCCAGGTTTAATGCGGCCACGCTTGAGATCCCAGATCTCAACGAGCATGTGGCCATGTCAGCACTGAAGAAGGGACTTCGTAACTCCAGGCTTACTTTCTTCCTGGATAAGAAGTTTCCTAAAAGCTACGCTGAGCTCCTGTCAAGGGCTCAGAAATACGTCGATGCTGAAGAGCAGGCAGCGAATCGACGACTGATTGAAGGGAAACCCCCTTCAAAAAAGAAGAATAACAGGAGACAAGGTCCCCAAACTTCCAATAACAATGGCGGCAAATATACGGACCGCCGAAGAAGTCCTCCCAGGCCCAGAGCGTTGGGAGGAAGATTCGACTCCTACACCCCCCTCAACCTCCCTCGAGAGAAGATCCTCATGGAGATAGAGAAGGAAAACTATCTCCAACGGCCCCATCCCATGAAGGCCTCCTCTTCCGTAAGGAACAGGAATAAATACTGCCGATTCCACCGGGACCACGGCCACAACACAGAAGAGTGTATCCAGCTGAAGGATGCAATTGAGGATCTCATCAAGAGGGGGTACTTGGGACGATACATTGGTCGCCAAGGACCCCAGTCGGAAGCAACTGTTCCCCAGCCATCTCCCGAAGAGGCCAAATTGCCAAATCAAAGGCCCACCAACGGAGGTGTAGGGATGATACACCGACCTACCAACTGGAGAAGGGATGAGGACGATGCCCCAAAGCGACTTAAAGACAACAACTCTATCCTCTTCTCCGACGATGACCTTGCGGGAGTTCGGCTCCCACATGATGATGCTCTTGTAATTTCGACCGTAGTGGCCAATTATGATGTACAGCGGATCCTTGTTGATAATGAAAGTTTGACTGATGTCTTAATGTATGATGCATTATCTAAAATGTGTTTGCCTAGACATCAACTACAAAGATCCCCCATACCGCTCTCTGGTTTTGGGGGCAACCAAGTTTATGCCGAAGGGGAAATAGTGTTGCCTGTAACCCTTGGCACCGAACCTCGACAAAAGACACTGCCGATCAACTTCACGATGGTCCGGATCCCCTCAGCATACAATATTATTCTGTGACGGCCTGCCTTGAATAGATTCCGAACCTTGATCTCCTCTCACTACCTCTTGGTGTGCTTCCCCACCAGGAACGGTGTTGGAGAAGTTAAAGGAAACTAGAGGATGGCATGGCAGTGTCTGATGATTGAAGACAGGCATTTCATGGATTCGACGACTCCGAATCAGCTGGATCCGAGGGATGCAACTACAAATCTTGGTGAGCCCATGGAGAGGACCGTCCTAGTGCCTTTGATAGAGGAAGATCCCTCCAGAGTTGTGCAAATCGGGAGCACATTAAATGAGGAAACCAGAATGGAGTTGATCCGTTTCCTCAGGGACAACGCCGATGTCTTCGCCTGGTCGGCTTTGGACATTCCCGGGATTCTTGCCGAAGTAATTACTCATCGGCTGGAAGTAACCCCTGGGTACAAGCTGGTGCGGCAGAAGAAGAGGAGCTTCGCCCCCAAAAGACAGCAAGCTGTGGATGAAGGGGTTGGCAAGCTCCTTAAAGCAGGATTCATCAGAGAGGCCCGCTACCCCGAGTGGTTGGCCAACATGGTGATGGTGAAGAAAGCTAGTGGCAAGTGGAGGATCTGCATCGACTATATAGACCTCAACAAAGCTTGCCCAAAAGATAACTTTCCTCTCCCAAACATTGATCAACTGGTCGACGCTACTGCCGGCCACCAGTTGCTGAGTTTTATGGACGCCTTCTCTGGCTACAATCAAATTAGAATGGATCCACAAGATGAGGAGAAGATGGCTTTCATCACTGATAAAGGTCTCTACTACTATAAGATGATGCCGTTCGGCCTCAAGAACGCCGGAGCAACATTTCAAAGACTCATCAACAAGGTGTTCGAAAAGCAACTGGGAAGAAACATGGAGGCCTATGTTGATGACATGATCGTCAAGAGCCTCCTCCGGAGAGATCACATCCGCGACTTAGAGGAATCATTCAACGCTCTCCGGCGCTACCATATGAAGCTGAACCCGGCAAAGTGCGCCTTTGGGATCATTTCGGGCAAATTCCTAGGCTTCCTTGTCACCAAACGAGAGATCAAGGCGAACCCTGAGAAGATTCAAGCCTTGAAAGATATGAGACATCCCTCCTGCAAAAAGGAAGTCCAGCAGTTGACTGGGAGGATTGCCTCCCTCAGTAGATTTATCTCTCGGTCAGCCGAGAAATGTCTTCCGTTCTTCAAGGTACTCTGGCAATCAATGGGCTTTGAATGGTCCGATGACTGTCGAGCTGCCTTTGAGGAACTGAAGAAGTATCTGGAGACCCCGCCATTGCTCTCTAAGCCACAAGAAGGCAAGGTCCTCTACCTGTACCTCTCTACTTCAGATGAAGCATTAAGTTCGGTTCTTGTCCGGAAAGAGGAAGACGGGTCTCACAAGCCCATCTACAATATCAGCAAGGTCCTGCATGATGCAGAAATACGATATGCAAGGATGCAGAAGCTGATATACTCTTTAGTGATTGCGGTAAAGCGACTACGACCATACTTTCAGGCCCACGCTATCGTGGTGCTAACAGATCAACCTCTCAAGGCCGTTCTCCGATCTCCGGACACATCTGGAAGGATAGCCAAGTGGGCTGTGAAGCTAAGTGAGTTTGATATCAGCTTCCAGCCCCGAGCGGCTATGAAGGCCCAGGTGCTCTACGATTTTTTGGCTGAGTGTACCTGGAAGTCCGAAGACGAAGCCTCTTTGGCAAAAGAAGAAACCCCGAAGGAGACGAAGTCCGTTTGGGTGCTTCATGTGGATGGAGCTTCCATTGCAACTGGATGCGGGACTGGACTCATGTTGGCAGGACCTGATGGCCATACCATAGAGTACGCACTTCGCTTCTCCTTCCATGCCTCAAATAATTAGGCCGAATACGAAGCCCTGCTCGCCAGACTTCGGATCGTCAAAGATCTAGGAGTCCAGTAACTTCGAGCCTTCTCAGACTTCTAACTAGTTGTGAATCAAGTCAACGGAGAATATGCAGCTAAAGATCCAACCATGGTGCAATACCTGGAGAAAGTACAGGCTTTATCTTCCTAATTGGAACATTTTGAAATCATCCATGTTCCATGATCAGAGAACTCCCGGGTAGATGCACTGTCTCGACTGGCAACTACAGCACCGGAGTCCCTTGGACGCACCTTTGTTGAACATCTTGAAACTCCAAGCATAGTCGAAGAGGCTGCAGAGGTGCGCTAGATCAACACAGAGCCCAGCTAGATGGATCCCATCATCAGGTTCCTGAATAAGGAAGAACTACCGGAAGATAAGGTAGAGGTCAAGAAGATCTGCTGGATGGCGTCTCAGTACGTCATCTTAGACGGAACCCTCTACAAGAGATTATTCTCCCAGCCACTACTAAAATGCTTAGGACCCACCGATGCAGATTATGCTTTGAGAGAGGTCCACGAAGGCATATGCGGTGATCACTTGGGAGGCAGATCCCTAGCGTATAAGATCATTCGACAGGGGTATTACTGGCCTTCCATCTAGAAGGACTTAGCTGATTTCGTGCAGAAGTGCGATCAATGCCAGAGGTATGCCAATGTACAGAGACAACCTGCGAGTTACCTGACTCAACTGGCAGCCCCATGGCCTTTTGCCCAGTGGGGGATGGACATTCTTGACCCATTCCCACCAGCATCAGGGCAAAGGAAGTTTCTCCTAGTGGCCATCGACTATTTCACGAAGTGGGTAGAAGCCGAACCATTAGCCCAGATCACAGAAGGCAAGGTGAAAAATTTTGTAAAGAATTCCATCATATTTAGGTTCGGCATCCCACATGTCATCATCATGGATAACGAGAGATAGTTTGACAATCCGAAGTTCAAGGACTTCTGTGCTTGGTACCATATCCAGCATCGGCTGACATCCGTTGCTCATCCACAGTCCAACGGAAAAGCCGAAGTCACCAACCGGACCATCCTCCATGGTCTGAAGATAAGGTTGAATGTCGCCAAAGGACTTTGGGCCGACGAGCTGACCTCTGTTCTCTGGGTATACCGAACTATCCCGAGAACGGCCACCGGTGAATCTCCGTTCAACCTGGCCTACGGTACCGAAGCCGTACTATCTATTGAAGTCTCCCTACAGTTCCTGAGAATTGATAACTATGAAGAGCACGAGAATTCCGATCGCAGAATGATAGATCTGGACTTGCTATCAACCACCAGGCTACAGGCCCATATAAGGATGGCGGCATACCAACAAAAGGTCGCCAAATATTACAACTCAAGGGTGAAGGAGCAAACTTTCTGCACGGGGGACATGGTATTACGAAGAGCAGAGGTATCTAGGCCAACGGAACAGGGTAAACTCCTCTCCAACTGGGAAGGTCCATTTCAAGTCAAAGAAGTTATTCGACCAGAGACATACCGACTCAGGACTCTAGAGGGGAAGGCCCTATCCCGACCATGGAATGTACAAAACCTTTGCAAATACTATCAATAAAAGAGTTCCTGAAATTCTTGTGCAAAGCTCCTCAACCCCACTCAACTCAGAACGGCTAGTTGCATCGACTGAATGACAACAGCCTGAGTGACATGATCTGAAAAATCGATCAACTACGCAAAGGAGAGTCTGATCCACTCACCTTATCGATATGCCAGACGAGCGCAATGGATGGTCTAACCAGGCCACCAAAAAGATCAAAGGTGCAGGGATGGTATTCGTAACCTACCCTACGGTGAATTCGAAGACGCGCCGAGGCGGGCCTGAACGGCCTACCTTAATCACGATAGAAAGTGCACAGGGACGGTGTAAACACCTTACCCTATAGTAAATCCGAACACGTGCCTAAAAGGATCACTGTCGTCCTTTCTGTCGATAACAGATATTCTCAGAACGGTCCAACTGACCTTGCTTCTTCCTTATAGACCGAAGATGGTCTGCAGAGTCTACATTACAAACAAAGCGTCATACAACACATCGCAAAGAATACATGGGAAGAGGTAACGAAAAGATATTCATTCCTTTCAAGTTTTTTACAAAAAAAAAAAAGAAGAAAGGAAGAAACTGTCCTAAAGAGAGAGCAAGAAAAGAAAAAGAAACTCTCACAAGGAGAGATAAAAAAAAGAAGAAAAAAGAAAAGAAAGAAACATCGGAAGGATGTGGGAAATTTTCAATAACTCCCCGCCGGGTTTTTTCCGTACCGATGGGGAGAGATCTGGAGGGACAACGAAGGGCCCCCGGGATTCCTGTCCAAACCGGAATCCGACCCCTCATCGGAGTCGGAATCAAATTCATGGCCGGGAAAGGGAACGGAGGACTTAATGTTGTCCAGGCCCTTCAAGTTATAAAACTCGGAGGCCTTCCCCCGACATTCTCGGAACCCCTGGTGGAAGGAATCCAGAGCCACCCTGGTGAGCTCGTCCTTGAAGGTGGCAAAAGCCTTGAAGTTCGAAACGGCATCCGCCGCCTCCCTCCTTGCTTCCTCCGTCGCCGTGGTCGCCACCGTGACCTGGACCCAAGCCTCCCTCAACTGAGCCTCCAACAGGCGGACCTTCTTCTCGAGGCGGTCCACGAGAGGCTCCTCTTTGTCTTCCCTCGGCCCAAGAGACTCCGGACTTCGCTTCCTCTTCGGATCGATGGCCCTTCTCTTTGCCACACGACGGAGCTCAGAAGTGCTGAACATCATTATTAATGGAGGAAAGGAGCCTATGGAAATGATGGCCCTTGACAGCAGAAGGCAGGTCCTATTTATAGAGACCCTGCACCCACGACCGACTGCGGGGAGGCGTGCCCCATGTCCTTCCCAGCCGCATCAGAAAGCGCCACGTGTCTGGGTGACGCTTCGAGAACCAGAAAGTCGCTCGGGAGCCATCCCCAGAATAACAATTGCCATCGCTTCGAATCCAAAAAAATCCTTATCGTGCGATGGCATCATTAATGGTTTCTTTTTGGAAAAAGGAGACCCGGCGGCTCACGAGGTGCAATAAATCACGACTGTACATATATCGACGTGCCACGTGGGCAACAAGGATTGCAATCAAATCTCCCTAATCACTAATTGGCGGGGAGATGACTTTTGTCCGCCCCAACGGACCAACTCAACACCCGAAGGAAGGAGACGGCCTTTGGCAACGGAGTTCCGGTCTGTTCCAAGGTTCGTCTTCATCGACTGAATGGCCTTTGGCCATGACTGCTTAACCGAACAAGAAAGAGAACGGTAAAATCAGTTCTTATCGACTAAACGGCCTTTGGACGCAACTGTTCGACTAGGCAGAAGAAAGAACGGTAAAACCATTTTGAGTTACACATGAAGCATAACAATACACACCCAAAGAAGGAAGAATTCATTTCAGAGTCTGAAAAAACTATCATTCATTGATAAGTACAATGGAAAAAGAAGGAAAATATATCTAGAGCGACCTAAGTCACTCAACATCAGCAGGAGATGGCTCCACACCACAGAACTAGAGCAACCTATCAATTTGCTCTGAGAGGACCTCGTCAATCTGGGCCGGAACCGGGGAACCTTCAGCTTGGACTTCTCTGGCTTGAGCCTCCTCCTAAACCAGGTCGGAGTTGGGGTCACCTCCAGATTTTCAACTACGGCAGTGGCCTCCTCCTCCGGACATGGTGCCTCCTTGGCCTCTTTTGTGGCTTCGACCCCCTCCACTTCCTCTTTTTCTTCTCCAGCTATGTCAAAGGGGGGAATGCCGGAGAGGTCAAGATGGGGGAAGGCCTCCTTCACCTTGGAGAGTTTGTCATTGAAGCCGTGCTGGTAGCCATACAAAGTTGCTTCATTGATCTCCGCATGGAATTACGGAGATGTTTTGAAATCAGCCACGGCATCGTCCACCCGCTTCTTCAAAGATGCGGACTCCCCTTTAGCTGCTTCGGACTCCAGGATCGCCTCTTCGGCCCTCCTGGAAGCCTCCTCCATCGCCTTGACCAGGCTTTCTATCTTCTCCTGATCCTCCCTAGCAGCCTGCTCTAGGGATTCAACTTGTTTCCTGCTCCTCCTCCACCCTGCCTCTTGCCCCATCATGGTCAGATGAGCACTTTTCAGTTCACCCTTCAGTTCGCAAACTTCATCATTCATCCGAGTAAGACGGTCATCCATGGACTGCTTCAGCTCCTCAGCTACTTCCTTGGCAGCCCTGGCAGTCTGAAGCTCCTCTTTAAGGCCATGGATGAGGCTGTCTACATTCCCTAGGCCCTCCTCCATGAAGGTGAGGTCATAGACCAACTACATCAAAAGGAAGGGGTCATGAATCGAACAATTCTTAAGACAAAGAAAAGTGGCAAGGGTCATACCTGTTGCAGGGCGGAGAAGGCAGAATTGGACACCCTGGAAGGCTCCGGTTCTGAAGAACAACCACGTCGTGAGGCAGAAGCGTACCCTTCAACGCCTGCCTGGCTACGACCGGGACCAGCAGTCCTCCCGTAGGCGAAAGCTCAGAGAAGTTCGTCGAACGGACTCCGGCTAAGGAAGCCCTGTAGGCGAACTCTCCTTCGACTTGCCGTGCTTCGCTTCTATCAGCAGCAGGGGGCAAAATAGCGTCACGTCAACCCCCCGAAATGGGCTCCCCGTTGTGCAGACTGTGGAGACAGCCACCGGTGGAGCTTCGATTGGATGGGGTCTTGACGGAGCCCCTTCCGTAGCTGCTACGTCTTCTCCTGAGGTCTCCCGGGAAGATGAAGTACTTTGGTCCCCCTCGGGACCATCCCTCCGAGCCCTCTTCCGGACTGCTGACCTGGTCAGGGGGACTTGTGCAACCCTTTTCTCCGAAGTCTAGCAGAGCCAGCTCAAATCGGGCTTCATCCTGCCACTTGCAAGCGGAGGATTTCACTTCAATTGATTGAGCTACAATAAATCCAAGGAAGACGAGCAAAAATTCCTATCGCTATACCTAATGAGGGGAATCTGCTAATTCCCGCCCGATGGAGATTTCTCTCCTCCAACAGTTCCCGAATGGGGGTAACTTCGAAGTTGACCAAGAGGTCGTACTCCGACTGATCAGCCGCCAAGACCTTCTTCCCGTCATTGGCGGTTAGGCGAGGCTTCTTCCACACCGTATCGAAGCCCCATGAATTAAGAGACAACACAAATACAAAAATGGGTTTCCACCCGTGGATGGTGCTGGGCATATCCTTGATGACCCTACGGCCTGATCTAGGGCCAATCACCCACCATCCGTTGCTGTGGAAATCCCTCTTGAGGACGAAAAGGTCCGTGAACAAATTGGTCCTAGGCTCTATGTTTGCGATGCTGCACATCACTAGGAACCCGCAGATGTTCTTGATGCTGTTCAGGGTCAACTGCGCTGGCACTACTTGGTACAAGCGGAAGATCTTGACGAAGAAGGGGTGCAGGAAAAATCGAAGACCAGCTTTCAGATATTCTTCGTATATGGCCAGGCACCCAGGGAGAGGTTCGTTCACCCGCTCCTCGGACGCGGGAAGGACGAAGGGAAACTCCTCAGGAATGCGGTAGCGTTCTCAAAGAAGGGCTGCCTTGCCCTGAGAAACCGAGTTGGGGACCGACTCCGGACCTACTATGTCTCCGGCCCCTGAGGGCCCAACCTTTTCCCCCTGACTCTCTACGGTCTCTTCCATGACAAAGGAATTAAGCAAGGAAGCAGAAAGAAGATTCTACTTATGGAATAGACTGGTAGTCCAGAACAGTTTGGGCGGAGGATGGGAAGAGGTTGAAGAAGCTTTATTGGCCGGACCTTTGCCCTTCCTCAGAAGAAAAGTAAGGGTCTCTAGAGCCTCGACGGGGTTAAATTGACTCAAGATTACCCTGGGAGGTAACCCACCTGCAACTAACCGCCAGGATGAGGTATACCCTTCATCCAACGGACGGGGGAGAGCCACCATAACCATCCAAATCTCAACCGAAAGATTGCCTTAACCATTGTGCAACGGAAAAAGAAAAGGTGGCTCCAGGGCCACCCACTTTCTCCTTTCTCCCCAATCCAGGAGTGACAGCTGTCCATCATCTGATTCCCGGATCATGATGGGCAGTCCTATCAGGGGTCCCGTAATCATCCACTGCACCACCTTCTAGGAGGAAAACGACAAGGCCTTAATACTCCCACTTCTTAAATCTCCGCTTTGAAAACTGAGAGTAGGGGGGCAACTGCTGGGATATCCCGGTTCAGCTACAAACCAGACTCCGGTTTGACTGGTCGAAGTCCTCTCTCTCCGGACTACGGACTTCGGACCAAGCAAGGGACAAACCAACTGCAAGCAACTCAAGGCTTTACACCGGACCACAACATTCGGAGGCCGGTCCTTCGGGCAACGTCTTCGGCCTTGACCAAAGTGCCAAACTTCTCATCGACTTTCGAAGGCACATACTTCGATCCCCGCTCGATCTCCGGCCCTGGGAAAATACCAAGTCTTCGGCCCACGCAAGGGAAAACCCGAAGCTTGGACCACAATCTGGTCCAGAAAGATAACTGTAACCAATGGTTACAATCGACACTCATCATGCCATGATCATGGCACGCAACTCCTGCTGCCACGCCTTTGATCTGGCCGGAACCGCTCAATGACAACCCACGATCGCCCATCATGGAAAAGATTGGCTCCCCATGATCACCGGATAAAGAGCAGGACGCAGGCCGGATGCCCTCTTTTAAATAAGGGTAAGAAGGATGGTTCGAGAGGTACACGCTAACACCCTCGCTCACATACATTGATACATTCTCCAAGAGCCATCCCTCTCCCACTCTCGACACCTTCCCCATTCTGTGACTGGAATCCGTCACTGACTTAGGCATCGGAGTGTCTCCCGCCGGAACAACTCCGGCAAGGAACCTGTTTTGCAGGTGAACCAGGGAGCGGTCTTGCGATGCAGCGGCTCCGACCGGTCGATCCAGGAACTCCACGCCAATGGACATCATTCTTTGCTGCACCTTTCCAAGGCTGACTGCTTTTCGAAACAAAAAATCATTAGTTATAATTAAAAAAACCTTTTTTATCCGTTTTTTTTTTCCCCTTTCATGGGGCGTCATGTCATGCTTTGTTAAGAACCTAATGCTGCGATACGTACCGGAGGACAGGGGCCTCAGGTTCTAACAAAAAATGATTATGATGAACGCGACTATAGCGATCGATCCGCTTGATTGTTGATTATATTCTCCGGCTCGTGACGATCAAATGGATTGGTAGCTCTTATTATCTAATGTACCCATTCGTTGGTTTGCAAAAATTTTTTTCATGAGATTTAGGATGACGAGGGCTCCTTGGCCTAGCAGTAAACTTAGAGTGCAATCTTCCCTTATCGATGGGAAATGCAATTGAAACGTTTTGCCAGATGTTTTACGAATGTGGATATTATTGAATTGGAGTTGATAGTCTCTATTGTGATCATACTTATGTGAAAGATAAGTCGGTCTGTTTTAAAGATGATGTATGGTATCCAAATAACTGAAGATTTTTGGAATGGGAGACCTTTTTCATATTGCTTTTTTTTATTATTATTGAAATTGCGTCGAAAGCCTCAAATTATTGTTTGCTTATGTGCAAGATATTAGAGGGATAAAACAGTGATATTAGACGGCTAGAACATTTAGGCAGTTAGCTAAACCGGGTCATTTTCTCTATGATGTGCTGTATTCTTTCTCGCAACTTGACAATTGTATTAAGATGTTTTGGTTTCCGTAACAACAAATATCAGCATTCAGCCAACGTTTATAAAAACCTCAGACCTTGTCTTATATAGTATGATAGGTGAACGATCTTGCTTCTATAACTCTGGATGAATGATTGATCATCGGCCATATTTTTTAAAGAAAAATTCACCAACATTAAAATGGGAATGTGTTTTTAGTGTCTTATTTCCATGCCTATCTCATGCTTGATGCAAGGGATCAATGTTGTCTAAACTTTTTCAAATAGCTTTACCGACTTATTGCCCCTTTCCTATTCGATGAACAATCTGGTATCCTTTGTACCACCACAGATCAAGAAATATTCTCCCTAAAAGGAAACCTAAAGTTTGTTCTTCCAACTTCTCATGTTTCTATAGGCACTGATTTCTGCTCGTGTAGAAATTGTTACTCCGGATACGGGGGTTGTTCCATGTGAAGTGCGTTTTTTCTTTTCTTTTCTTTTTTGGTACGTAAGTGCGTTAATCCTTTGAAGACGGCTCGTGGGTACTGCAAATCGAATGCAGCAAGTCTGCAACTGTGACTTGAGGCCGTTCTCCGATCTTGATCAAATGGCTATGATTGGTCACGAGAAGACAAAGGGCGATAATGTCTGTTTTTGGATCTTATTCCATTCGCTAATGCCAGTCATCATCTCC
Organism: Areca catechu; assembly: GCA_021397845.1. Classification (NCBI taxonomy): domain Eukaryota; kingdom Viridiplantae; phylum Streptophyta; class Magnoliopsida; order Arecales; family Arecaceae; genus Areca; species Areca catechu. The sequence continues at coordinate 188,489,007 of CM038050.1, read as the reverse complement.
GGGTGTTATTTATGATCGCTGTCTTTGGGGCAAAACTAACTTCCTCTTTTCAGTAAGCACGGGGAGCACGAAGCGTCCTCCAAAAAGAGTAAAATAGGCGCCAAACCACCCCCCCCCCCCCCCGCTCTTCCTCCCTCGGCGGTCACCGGAACCCGAACGAGCGCCGATACTGCGTTCCCTCTCGCCTGAGGTATCCCCCCTCCCCCCTCCCTCTTATACCCCCGCGGAACACCGGACTCCGATGGCCGGCCTATCCTTTTATCTTGACGGGGTCCCTCTGGATTCCCCTCTCTTGAGCCCCTGCAACGGCCTTTCTCTCTCCCGCGACTTTGCCGACCCAGAGTCCGAGCTCCGGCGGCTCTTCGACCAGATCTCCGCCACTCTTGCCGGGGATTCCTGGCCGGAGAGCCGAGGGTTCGAATCGCTCTGCTCCGATCTCGTCGGGCGCTGGGTCCAGAGGTCCTTGGGCGAGGGCGGTGAAGGGAGTCCGTGCGATCGGAGGTTTTCTTTGTGCCCGGATCTTAGGCGGAGGATCGAAGCGCTTATCCGCGAGCGTTTGAGCGAGAGAATGGACCGGTCGAAGGAGGCTGGGAGTCTGGGTTCTCCGCCGGGGTCGTCGGGTTCCAGGAAGAGGAAGAGGTACTTGGAGGACATGCTGATACAGGTGAGAGCCCTCGCCGTCGACCCCTGCGGTGGAACGACTGGAGGAAGCGGAGGAGGAGGAGGAGGAGTTCGAGAAGGAGGAGAGCAATGGGGGAACCAGCTGTTGGGCGCGCGGCGTACTCTGTACCTGAGCACGGCCGAGTTCTCTAATATCAAAGACTTTCCTTCGTATCCTCTGGTATTCTTTCTTCTTTTCGCTAAAGTATCCTCAGTTGATCTTTCAAGAAACATAAGTACTTCTTGATGTTCTTGTGCTCTGTTTGCTGTGAAATTCCAGTGGTTTTGATATAGTTTGGATCTCGTCTTTGCTCGCACTCCCGTGTTTCTTTTTTCTGTACATGATAGGTTAGGGTGATAGAACTACTGATAATAGTAACAAGAAATCAGGTCGCTCGGTTTAAGATTTCGCATCTGTCTTTTTGATAATCGATCTATCCACAGATGAATATGGTGAACGGTAGACATGGCACATTCAATAAACATAACAAGATGGGCATCTTTTGGAATTTTTTTTTTTGCATAGGTGTCGCCCTGACTGAAACTGCTTTATGCGAGTATTGTGGGATCCATATTGGCGGGTCTCACCTGGCTCTGGATGATATGTCTGTTACAGCTTTTTTGTAGATTATGGTTTACTTCGATATATTTCAATTTTTCTTGTTAAATACTATAAATCTAAATTCTGTGTCATGCCCCAAACCCCAATCACATGAAAATCAGGCATGTGACATGACTGCATATTCATGAAGGGTTAACCTCTTGAAATATACAAGGACTTTTAAAATTCGTCTTACAGTTAATAAACTGTGGCTTTCATCAAAGCAACCGCTAACTTGGATTTGAATTAATTCATCAGAAACCAGAGTGCTAAACATTTCAACGTGCAAGGGTTCAAACATACAGGTATCCAAATAACATAAGAGCTACCACAACCCCTAATTTTTGATGAGAATACATATTACTACTAACAAAATTAGACTAATTTATAAGGCATCTTTCCTATCCAAAAGATGAAGTTTACATTACAAAGAAACTACCCTTGCTCGTAGTCACTCTCCAAATGATGCCCCAAGTACCTATAATACCTGTACAATGGAAGAAAAACAAGGTAGCGAGCATGATAACCCAGTAAGCATTCCACATACACTTCTATAATTTAATTTCGACCAAATATATATGTATATACATGAGGAAAGTTTTCACAAAGTATTTAAGATATACGGTAATATATAATTGAATTTCCAATTCAACTGTGGATAATTAAAAAATAATGCAATGCACCAAACCAACCCTACTCACAATCCAAAATATAGAATGACCTTTTTGATAACTTAGCCCCAATCATGCCCACTTCCCATGACTAGGCATCAATCACATGTCACATTTCCGACTATGATGGGACAGCAATCTCATGTCAGTTTTCCAACATGTCATACAACAACAGTTTCATGAGGCTATTTATCATATTTATTTGCCTGCCATCAACACACCCAAGATAACCACAACCAATTATTAACTATTATAGAGATCGAATTTATAATTCATTTAAAATGTTAGTTTCAGAAATGAAGCTTCCATTTCATTTTGTGCAACAATAAATCCTACTATAAAATTGTAATTGCATTCTCATTATAATAATCAGATCTCATAAGATGGAATTATATATAATAAGGCACCTGTGCCTTTATAGAGAAAAAGGGATCATGTCAGGACACTTATCTTCTTGTGCTAATCAAACATCTTGCAAATTTTTCAAACGCCTTAGAAATTAATATAAAACAAGGTAATGGAGGGTTAAAAATACTTGCTTTCTAGTTATCCATCCCTTTTATATATGACTGGTTCTAAATATTTTCCAATTCATAAGTCTATATTGCTACTAGTTGATCCAAATGAAAAATTCATTTCTACATCTAAATGGTGCAATAATTAGCCTGAAATTAGGGCTTCATGATCAACTGCAATAATATAGCAATTTGCCATACTCCCATTCTGAATCAATGCGTGGAATTTTCCAGGTTCAAGGAAAACATTATTATTACAATCTCACTAAAAATCATAGTAAATTACTATGTCTAATTAAGGTTTTAATAAAATGCAATGTTAGTGCTCCGTTCTGCCCTTCCTTGCATGTCAGGCCATTATTACGATTTAATTGACCAAGCAAACATCCTCCAAAAAATCTTATTTTAGCAGGTTTTTTGGTTCATGAATTAACAATTTTCGGTTAAGATTTCATGTCAAGATACTCTCCGAAGTTTGAGTTATAATTTTTGGTTTGAAATAGGGTTGTACCTGTCTGCTCTAAAATCACCATCGAACCACACACATACTCACTCTCCCATAATCATTTCTATCCAATATCTTTGCAGTTTCAGGAATTAAATCTTACCCTAAACCCACCAAGATTTACTCCTATAACGCCAAAAATTTGGCATCAAGAAAGGAGTAGGGTCTTACCATGATAATGGCTTAAATTGCTTGGCTTTTCCCTCTTGTTTTTCCTCTCAAAAATACTAGTTTCAGATCAGCATTGAGAAAACTGTGAGGGAAAGAGAGACCAAGAGAAAAGTAAATGAAGGGAGAGAGAAAAAGTATGAGAGAGAGAGAGAGAGAGAGAGAGAGAGAGAGAGAGAGAGAGAGAGAGAGAGAGAGAGAGAGAGAGAGAGAGTGGACGGTGAGGGCGAGAAATGCGCACTTGGCACATGCCCGTGATGAAAAAATGGGACATCACATTAAAGGTGGCCCCATATGGTGCATTAGGCTGTGGGCCTAGGCCATTGCATATCTCTTGAGTTTTAATTTTATTTTATGGATTTTAGTTTTTCCTGATCTGGAAGTGATACATGAAGGCTTGTTATATTGGAAATTCTAGGGTTTTGATTCTAATAGTAGATCCTATCCCATTGCAGTACTAGTTAGTAGTTCATGGGAAATGTAGACATGTGAGGTTATCCTTATCATTTGAGTTGTGTTTCTGTCGAATAGAAACTGTATGAGTACAAACATAAGATGGGATGGAAAGGGAAAGGGAAATTTTGGGAAAAAAAGAGAAAAGCTTTTCCAGATGTAACTCGGCAAATATGATAATTTGGAAAAGAACCTAAAGAACTATCTATAGTACTGTACCAGTGCTGCCATGTTGTGACCATGTTTTTCAAAAAGATTCCATTATAAGATTAAAACACCATCATAAAAATTTGGGTACTTCTGTTATGTTATTATACACCCATCTAAATTCCAAAATAAAATGTTGGCCATCACAACCACATTATGACCATTGTCATGGAGTTTTTTCTGTTTAAGTTTATTTATATTAATATCTTGACTAGCTTACTTATATGTCGGATGAAAACAAATCCACACATGGTTATAAGGTCAGATTACAATCTCAAATGCTGCTATTACCTGTTATTCCTATTATAAAATTTAACTTGGACTGCTATATCACCATAATCAAAGTAATTCATAAAATAGTTTTCTTGTAAGTTTTTATTTATGGCATCTAACAGTCAATAGACATTTTGAAGCCTTTACAAAATAACAATGGTATTATTAGAAACATAGTTGTGACAATATTTGAGTCTCCTTTTTCACATCATTTGGCCAATGCGAGACTTGCTTCGACTGCATGCTGGAAAAGCAATTGCACCTGCAAGAGTAATGGTAATTAGATATTTGGTTGATGCATCAGAATGTCTGTGCAGTATTATAAGTTCTCCTGCTTTATTCTTTAAGTTTTGTACTTAGATAAATCTTTTGTTCAAATGCTTATGCATGCTTCTTGACTTTAAATTTGGCTTATTCACAAATAATGCAGTTCAATTCCATGCTAAAATATAGATTTTGATCATATCAGGATTTGTAGTAGTGCATCTGTGAGTTCATTATCTTATTATTATTATATGATTTTCTTTTGGCATGTTGACTGTATGACCAGTTGAAAATTTAACCTGATAAATTACACTGACATTTAGTTTGTTTTGTTTACCTGTATAACTTTAAGCATCAAACCGCATCTCTGACCTTGACAAAGATAAATTATGGATAGCAATGATTTCAGAAAATTTTCTTTGTCATGCATTTTTAGATGCACAGACAAGCGGAGCAAAATCCATTTGGTTGCACTGTGATAAGAGAACTGGCTTTTTCGTGATCATGGGGAAAACATAAGGGGTCTAGTAGTTCACATTTCTTAAGGGTGCCAATGCCTATTATTTCACTGAAAAAAAATGATATAGCATATTTTACTTATATTGGTTTTATTTTATACTTTTTGATGTGCATGTATATGTACCATTCTAGAGTTTCACGCCATCATCTATTCAAATCAATTGATTTTTAGTTTAGCACAATGTTTCTGCCAGTTTTGAAACCTTTTTAGCATTCCTTGTAATAAGAAACGTCTGTTCCTCTATTAGGACCAAATGCTCCGGTAACTCCTGAAAAATGACCTGTTTTTACGAAAATTGGTGTTTGTACAAGAAAGCAAACAACATGCACACGTGCACTGCACCTGGTGGAGGTATCTGTCAGAATATGGATGAGATGATGAACAGGGCCGTGTGGCATGCTGTGTAATTCTTCCTTTGGCAAATGAACAGTGTTTAAATTATTTTGTGTATGTAAAAATGCTGCTCTGAGCATGCATTACCAAGGAGGTCCACTTTTTTGCGCATAAATACGTTTGGGAAAAGACAAGTCAAACTTATAAATATCAGAAGGAATTTATCATATATCAGTACCCATTTCTTGCAGTAGTCCTATATTTGTATATAACCATGCTTGCATGCATGTGAAATCATTGTGCCTCTTGTTGGCTTTTCTCAGGATGTTCCCATAGATTTAAGGAATTATGGTAATAGAAATCATCTCCTTTGTCTATTGGAGCTCCTATTGTTGTGATGAAGTTCCTGCTAACTTGTTCAAATATGTTTGTTAGGATCTTTAATTTGTAGCTGGATTGAAATTTGTATTCTTTTGGACGTCTTCTGCAGCAATATTTTTGCTTGGTCTTTTCACAAGCTTTCAGCTATTTGATTGACCCATACGTTTTCTCTTGTTGGTGGGAAGTTATCTTTCTGAATTTATGCCTTTATTGAAATTATCCCTTTTGCATTCTTGACATGATTATTGTTTTACTGCCATGATGGAATGAAAAATTGCATGCTCCATATGAATCAGGAAAATGATGAGCACCCTTCAGAAAAAGCATGGAAGAAACAGAAAGCAACTGTAACTCAGCCACCACGGAGATCTCCAAGAATAGCTCAAAAGCTGAAAGTTAATGCACGCCATCTTGTTACCCTCAGGAAACGAATTGGAGTCGGTGCCTTCTTTCAGGCTGATGTTCTAGAGTGGACAGGTGTACCCAATGTGAAGGATTTTTCTGAGGACTATGAAGGTTTGGATGATTCAAGGTGGTTGGGTACCACAGTCTGGCCGTTAGAAGGTGACGATAGAGGAACTAGTGATGTGATGATTGGGAAAGGCAGGCCAGACTCATGTGCTTGCGCCTCTCCAGGATCTGTAGCCTGCATTGGGTCTCATGTAAGCTCTGCAAGACTCCAACTCCAGTCTGACTTGGGTCAAGCTTTCTTCAGTTGGGGATTTGAGGGAATGGGTGAAGACATTTCCAAGTTGTGGACGCATGAGGAGCAGATGACAGTTGACCCTCTTGAAAGACTGAATCCTGAGTCAGAATGCAAGACTTTCTGGACCCTTGCCATGAAATATTTCACCTCGAAGAGCCAACAAGATTTACTGAGCTATTACTTCAATGTCTTTATTCCAAGGCGGATGAGCAACCAGAGCAGATTGCCATCTGCAGAGGTCAATTCTGAGGAAGATGATGATGATGCCAATAACAATGGTACCAGCAAAGATGATAATGACAAGAAAGATGAAAAACCTAATGATGATGATAAAAAGGGCAAAGCTATTCAGGGCTCACGCTCCAGGTCTTCTCCAAGGTATTGATAGCATATGATACTTCTTATATGCACTCTATGCTCCTGACCTGAATATCATGGCAATGCCTTGTTTTAAAGTTATAGAGTGCAATTTCTGTCAACTATATTATGAGCAATCCCACTTTTAAAATGTGATATGTTGGATTCTAAAAGTGAAACATGTTGGTCAATAGGTGAGATAAGTGCTTGATTTATGTATGATTAATAGTGGCTCACATGTTGGTCAATAGGTGAGATAAGTGCTTGATTTATCTATGATTAATAGTGGCTCACATGTTGGTCAATAGGTGAGATAAGTGCTTGATTTATGTATGATTAATAGTGGCTCACATGTTTTCCAGTTAAAATTATAGATGGCAAAGTGTTTCTTAAAATTTGAAAGATTTACTGCATTTAAGTATGATTTTTCATTAAAGTATTTGTTTCTAGGAGTTCTAACCCAGACAAGGAGTATGATGCTTCTCACATGTTATTTCTTGGCTTTCCTTCAGGTCTAGAAAGTCAAAGAAGAAATGTTGAAGGCCTATTGTCCACCATATGGGCACTGTAGTGGTGCTTCAGCATGTAGGGTACTCTGATATCAGACATTCTTTGTGTTTCTTGGCTTGGTGATTAAGGGATTCCAGATGGGTCTAATTTTGCAGACTTTATAAGGTTCATAGCCAGTAAGGTTCAAACGGTGAGCTAGTTAGGTAGATCATCCGCAACAGCTAAAACAGATTGGGAAAAACTGATTGTAACCTTCTTGACTTGGTGACTGTCTGGGGATATTTTTGATAATTTGATTTTTCAAATGCATAGGATAACTGTAAAAAGAGGTAACACACTATGGGTTTCACAATTTTGGATATTTGGTGTTACAATTGGTTTTTGCTGGATTAATATCATTTTTGCCCATTCATAGAAACTTTAGAAATGCCTGATTTTACTCTTATTGTCTAAGATTTTCTTGAAGTTCCACATTTGCATCATTCATGTAGTCCTGTAGCACTATATCTCTATTTTAATTCGTCTAACCATGCTAGTTGGATATGTTCTCAGCATCTTGTTTCATGCTTAATTTTCTCTATTTTTAAAAGCCCTAATGGTGTGCATCTACTTCTAGATCTTTACTTTATTTCGCCATACACAGGTTGTTGGATATGTTAGTCATGCTTTTATGGGCATCCCTTCATCATAAATTCTAACCAGTCACTCCTTTTATCTAGCATTCTCGCTGAACTTGAAAACCACACTCCATTGGCCTGATAGATTGTAACCGCTGTCTCCAACTCCTCCATTTGTTACGAAAGTTTAGCAATAAAAAAATATTGATTACTGAGAACGTGTAACATGGGGCTATGTCCTGATCTGGTACTTGGTTCTATCAAGGTTTCAGGAAAACCATAGTCTGGACCCCTCCCAACACCATCGAAACTGTCATTCTTGTACCAAACTTTTGCTGTCCACAATCTACATTCAGCTTCCATGGCTGCTAGACATGTAGCGCTGCCCTGTGCTATATTTAACTATTTTCATTTTTAGTAAGGCACATGTCTCAGACACTATTTTGATCCAATTTATTCTCATATATGACACCAGTGGCATAGATTTTGACATCATATAAACTATAAAACACTGATATACTTGGTCAAATGCATCAATAATGTTCTCCCTTGAATTGTCTTTAGCTGCCAATCCTTCCAAGGATAAGTGGCACATATAGTTGTCTGTTCAGATGTTCGTGCAATATGAACTCATTCACCGCTAAACATCAACCATCAGAAAATCTTCTGAAATCAACGATCTTATGTTGCATGCAACGTGCCTCTTCTTAGTGTCTTGTGGATTCCAGGTCCACTAGCTTGACCAAATGATCAAGAAAGCATGCAGCTCGAACCCAGCATTAATGATTAGGTCCAAAGACAGTTTGTGATCCATGTCAACTGATATTCTCATACCTTGGTAGTATAAATGGCAGCTCTCTTGGTTCGCTTGTGCGTGCATGCCTCATGCTCAATCGCTGTATGTTTGTTGGGATCATCGCACATGCAAAGCATTCGCTTATTCTTTCTCCCTTTTTCTGGTCGCTGTTGTTGATTTAGGCTTCTGGTTACCAATTAGAAATCAGGGGCACATGCATGATCATATTATCATCATCATTTCATTCGGTGTCTGAATTGTCAGGATCATGGGAAACTAATTAAGCATGTGTGCAACATGCTCTTCGCCTGTTTTCAATTGCTCATAACATATTTGTTATACCATGACGGCTCGCCCTCTATCAGAACCGGCCCAATTTTACGATCTGAACCGGCCGCTCCAACTGAGAGGGGTCCGACCTACTGAAGCCGAGGTTCGAACGACCCTCTCCTGTTGGGGTACGGTCCATCGTCCTTCGCCAGGGATCCGACCCACTGGAGCCGAGATCCGAACGACCCTCTCCTGCTGGGGTACGGCCCATCGTCTTTTGCCAGGGGTCCGACCCACTGGAGCCGAGGTCCGAACGACCCTCTTCTGCTGGGGTACGGCCCATCGTCCTTCGCCAGTGGTCTGGCCCACTGGAGCCGAGGTCCGAACGACCCTCTCCTGCTGGGGTATGGCCCATCAATCTCCTTCGGAGGGTTGGCCTTTGACCGACCGATCGCCTTATGGCTGACATCCGATGGACAAGCCTTGGCATCCAGGGTACTCCAGAAGCATCTTTCTGTTACAACGGGTTTCTGCCATCCCAACGGCCCTGCTCCACTACTTCTACGGTGTCGCCGCATCTACGCGCCATGTGACCACTATCCAGATTCTCCTAAGGGTAGATCGGTATTTCCCAGCCTCTCCCCTAACGAATTTTGGACTGTTCCGTGCCTATATAAGGTACTTGGGGGACCCCGTTTGGAGGTACGAGAACTGTTCCCTCTCCTTACGCTGTTGGATCCTTTGGTTCCTCCATTCTGTTGCCTTCAACCTCCTGCTAACTTAGGCATCGGAGGGTCCCCCGCCGGAACACCACCGGCGCCCTTGGGGACTTTTCTGCAGGTTTTCCCGGGAGAGGAGCGCTCCAGCCGATCCAGCCGTCCCGGTTCCCGGTCCAGGAATTGACGCAGCAACAGATTGGCGCTAGAGGAAGGGGCGCCCATTCTTTTTCCTAAAAGGAGGAATCCAGCACTTCAATAAAAAAAAAATGGCTAAGGGAAGAGCTCCAAATGCCACTGCCAGGAGAGACACCTCTCCTTCCAGGTCTGAGGAGCCCCACCGAGAGAATGATTTCGTTGCCACCGCCCCCACTGCTGCAGAGCCTACTATCACTTTGGGGCTGCAGCAATTTCAAACTTTGGTGAATTGCATCGAGACACTCACGGCTGCGGTTCAGTGGGTCCAGGAAGCAGCCGATAGTTGAAGCAGCCGACAACTGGCAACAACTATCAGCTGCTTCCTACACCAAACCTCGGACTGCTGCTGCGGGAGGCCGACAGCCAGAGATCCCCCAGCATGGTTCCCACGCCGCTGTGGAGCCCCGGAGGTCTTTGGGAGATCACGCTGACGGCAAAAGGGCGAGGTCTGCCTCGCCTTCTTACGCCGAGTCCATCCCCTCCGGTAGTCTGCCTGCCGCCGAACCTCTGAAGGACTACGGCAGCAAGATTATGCGCATGGAGGAGCGCATTGATGAGATTGCCCTCCGGTAGAAGGTCGAAGGGGGACAGGCATACGACTCCCGTCCCCTATTCTCTGCGGAAATTCTGGCGGAGACGATTCCCCGCCACTTCAAGATCCCACAGGTGGACCCCTAAAATGGTACCACCGATCCGATGGACCATCTGGGCATGTACAAGGCCCACATGATGGTCCAAGGCGCCTCCGACGCTCTCCATTGCATTGCCTTCCCCGTGACCCTCAAGAAGACTGCCCGGATGTGGTTCTCCGCTATCCGGCCAGGTACGATCCATTCCTTCTCCCAACTCGAATCTCTTTTTCTTTTCCATTTCAGGACTTGCAGTCGGATCCCGAGGACTACCGACTGCCTCTTCCTCGTGCTGCAAAAGGAGGGAGAGACCCTCTGGGATTTCATGACCCGCTTTAACTCAGCGGCCATGGAAGTCCCGGACTTGAACGAAGCTGTGGCGATGTCGGCCTTCAAGCAAGGGCTCCGCTCGTCCAGGCTGACCTTTTTCCTGGACAAGAAGCATCCGATAAGCTACAGTGACTTGCTGGCAAGAGCGCAGAATTATGCCATGGCGGAAGAACAAGCTGCCGGCCGACGCCAAGCTAAAGGAAGGCCGACCCCGAAGAAGCGGAGCGACAAAGCTCCCGAAGTCTGACCTCCAAACGATAGTCGGCGGTCAGCCCAACGCCGAAATCCGAAGCCCAGGGACTTTTCCCGAAGATTCGAGACTTATGCGCCTCTGTCCCTGCCAAGAGAGAAGATCCTAATGGAGATTGAGAACGGGACTTTTCTGCAAAGGCCTCGGCCAATGAGGGGCCCTCCTGCCCTATGAAACAAGGATAAGTTCTGCCGCTTCCACAAAGACCATGGGCACAGTACTGAGGAGTGCCTACAGCTGAAGGATGCCATCGAAGACCTCATCCGGAGGGGCTACCTGCGCAAGTATGTCCGACCCCATCGGGACCGGGCAGAAGCATTAAATGCCAGAAACCCTCCGAAGGAGGTGGAGCTCCCCAATCAAAGACCAACTGGCAGAGACGTCGGCATGCTGCATCGGCGGTCCGGAGGAGGCTGGGAGGACGGGACAGATGTTGCTAAGAGGTCCCGAGGCTCCAATGCCATTATCTTTTCTGATGAAGATCTCCCGAAAAATCATATCTTTGAGAATGATCCTGTAGTCGTGTCGACTGTCATTGCCAATTACGATGTAAGGAGAATACTTGTTGATAATGGAAGCTCGACAGAGGTGTTACTGTATGATGCTTTTGTGAGAATGAACTTGTCCAGATCTATGCTGCTGGAATCCCCCGCGCCGCTGACAGGTTTCGGGGATAACTCCGTCGGAGTGGAAGGTGAAATAGTTCTCCCTGTGACAATTGGGGTGGAGCCTCTCCAGAAAACTCTCCTCATCAACTTTGTGGTCGTACGGACGACCTCACCTTACAACGCTATTCTAGGCCGGCCGGCCCTCAACAAATTCAGAGCTATTGTTTCTACTTACCATATGTTGGCCAAGTTCCCAACCAGGAACGGGGTCGGAGCGATGAGAGGAGACCGTCGGATGGCCAGACAGTGTTTGACTATTTTGAATCAACAGTCTGAGGGCCATTCCGTCGTAGAGCAACTTGACCCAAGGGCTGAAGCCGACGGCCTCGGTCAGCTAGGGGAGAAGATTCTGTTTGTCCCACTCCGAGAGGATGATCCCACTAAGGTCCTCCAAATTGGAGGCTCTCTTAGTGAAAACCTTAAGACGGAGCTGATCAGCTTTCTAAGGAGAAACATTGACGTCTTCGGTTGGTCGGTGTCGGACATGCCTGGGATACCGTCAGAAGTTATTACTCACCAACTCAAGGTCGATCCGGCCTACTGACCTATCCGATAGAAGAAGAGGAGCTTTCCTGCTGAAAGACAGAAAGTTATTGATGAGGAAGTGAAGAAGCTCCGCGATGCCGGCTTTATTAGGGAAGTCCATTACCCTGAATGGCTGGCGAATGTGGTCATGGTGAAGAAGTCCAATAGAAAATGGAGGTTTGTGTGGACTACACTGACCTCAATAAGGCATGTCCGAAGGACAGCTTCCCAGTACCCAAGATTGATCGGCTGGTGGATGCCACAGCTGGCCATCAGCTTTTTAGCTTTATGGACGCATTTTCCGGATACAATCAAATAAAGATGCATCCGGAAGATGAGGAGAAGACCGCCTTTGTCATTGACAAAGGCCTGTACTGCTATTGGATGATGCCCTTCGACTTGAAGAACGTCGGCGCCACTTTTCAATGGCTGATCAATCGGGTGTTCGAGGGACAGCTGGGAAGAAACATGTAGGCTTACGTGGACGACATGATAGTGAAGAGTCTCCGTAAGGCTGACCACATCAAGGACCTGCAAGAATCCTTCGATGCACTTAGGCGCCATCGGATGAAGCTGAACCCCACGAAATGCACTTTTGGGATAACCTCTGGTAAATTCCTTGGTTTTCTAGTTACACAGAGAGAAATTGAAGTGAATCATGACAAGATCAGAGCCGTCACGGAGATGGCACATCCGACCAACAAAAAGCAGGTCCAAGAGCTCATCGGTCGGATCGCCTTTCTCAGCCGTTTTATCTCCCGGTCGGCTGAGAAGTCCTTGCCATTCTTCAAGACCCTGCGCCAGTCGGAGGGATTTGTTTGGACTGATGAATGTCGGTCGGCCTTTGAGGCATTGAAGGAGTACCTGAAGAACCCTCCGCTGCTGGCCAAGCCAACAGAAGGGGAACCCTTATACCTCTACCTTTCGGCGTCGGACGAAGCAGTCTGTGCCATCCTCGTGCCAGTCGGAGAGGACGGACAGCAGAAGCCCATCTATTACATCAGCAAAGTCCTCCATAATGTCAAAATGAGGTACCCCAAGATGCAAAAATTAATATACTCCTTGGTCATATCGGCTAAGCGGCTCCGACCGTACTTCCAAGCATATACAATCATGGTACTGACCGACCAACCTCTTAAGGCGATTCTTCGGAGTCCGGACACATCCGGTCGGCTCGCTAAATGGGCCATCAAGTTAGGAGAGTTCGATATCTCCTTCCAGCCGCGATCTGCCTTGAAGGCCCAGGTAATTGCTGACTTCATTGCAGAGTGTACGTGGAAGTAGGAGATGCCCCCTCGGATGGCCGAAATACCCGAAGCGGATGCTGTTTATGAAGCAGAACCAGCCTGGACTCTCCATGTGGATGGAGCGTCCAACCTTTCAGTCTACGGAGCTGGACTGATTCTGGCCGAGCCGGACGGGGAGAACCTGGAGTATGCTTTGCACTTCTTATTTCAGGTATTAAATAATCAAGCGGAGTATGAAGCCCTCCTTGCGGGGCTACGGATCGCCCACGAACTAGGCACCGACCGACTCAGAGTTTTCTACGACTCCCAGCTGGTGGTCAACCAAGTGAAGGGGAAATTTGAGGCCAGGGATCTGACCCTGGCAAAGTACTTAAACCAGGTACAAAGCCTCATCCCTCGGTTCAAGTTCTTTGAAATTCTCCACATACCTCGTCTGCAAAACTCTCGGGTGGATGCTCTCTCAAGGCTGGCTATGACCGCCGGCGGGACTTCCGACCGAACCTTTGTGGAGTATTTACGACATCTCAGCATTGCCGAAGAGCCGACGGAGATCCATCAGGTGGAACATGAAGCCTCTTGGATGGATCCAATCCTTACTTTCTTAGCCAAGGGAACCCTTCCTGATGATCCGGCAGAGGTCAAACGGATACGCTTGACAGCCCCTAAGTACGTTGTCCTTGACGGCGCCTTGTATAAGCGGTCATTCTCATAGCTGCTGTTGAAGTGTTTGGGGCCAGCTGACGCTGACTACGCCCTCAGAGAAGTCCATGAAGGTATTTGCGGCGACCACCTCGGAGGGAGATCCCTGGCTTACAAAATCATCCGGCAGGGATATTACTGGCCCAGCATTCAGAAGGATGCATTGTACTTCGTCCGAAGGTGCGATGCATGCCAGAAGTACTCCGTCATTCAAAGGAGGCCCGCCAGCGAGCTAACTCCGATCATCGCCCCATGGCCATTTGCACAGTGGGGGATAGATATTCTGGGACCCTTTCCCCCGGCCTCCGAACAACGAAAATTTTTGCTTGTGGCTATCGACTATTTCACCAAGTGGGTGGAAGCCGAACCACTAGCACAGATAACGGAGCCCAAAGTGGAGAACTTCGTCTGGAACAACATCATCTTCCGATTTGGCATTCCCCGGACAATTATCATTGACAATGGAAGACAATTTGATAACTCCAAGTTCCAAGATTTCTGTCAGCAGTACCAAATCTCTCACCGACTTACCTCGGTCAGCCATCCACAGTGCAACGATGAGACCGAAGTCACCAAGGACGATCTTGCATGGGCTGAAGACCCGTCTCAATGAAGCAAAGGGACTTTGGGCGGAAGAACTCCATTCTGTGTTATGGGCATATCGAGCGACTGCCAGGGCATCTACCGACGAAACTCCGTTCAATCTCACTTACGGAAGTGAAGCCATCATCCCTATTGAAATTTCTCTCCAATCCCTCTGGATCGACCGCTATGCTGAGCCAGCCAACTCCGAGCGACGAAGGGCTGACCTGGACTTACTTGAGGAGACAAGACTTCGGGCAAGCATGAAGATGGAGGTGTGCTGCCAAAGAATGGCAAAGTACTACAACTCGCGAGTCAAGGCGCGAGCTTTTCGAGTCGGCGATTTGGTCTTGCGGAGGGCCGAAATCTCGAGGCCGACGGAGCAAGGCAAGCTTTCCCCAAATTGGGAAGGACCATATCGGGTCTCCGAGGTGGTTCGAGCCGGCACTTATCGGCTGGAATTTTTGGACGGACGACAGTTGGCGCGTCCATGGAATGTAGACAATCTCCGCAAATATTATCAATGATGTTCACATTTCTCCTACGAACTACTTTCGAAAGTCCGACTCCGGTCGGCAAAGGCTTTAGGGCAGCCCACTTTCGAAAGTCCAACTCCGGTCGGCAAAGGCTCTAGGGCAGCCCACTTCCGAAAGTTCGACCCCGGTCGGCAAAGGCTCTAGGGCAGCCCACTTCCGAAAGTCTGACTCCAGTCGGCAAAGGCTCTAGAGCAGCCCACTTCCGAAAGTCCGACTTCGGTCGGCAAAGGCTCTAGGGCAGCCCATTTCCGAAAGTCCGACTTCGATCGGCAAAGGCTCTAGGGCAGCCCACTTTCGAAAGTCCGACTCCGGTCGGCAAAGGTTTTAGGGTAGCCTACTTCCGAAAGTCCGACTCCGATCGACAAAGGCTCTAGAGCAGCCCAGTCCGGAAGCCGAGGGACCAATACTTAGGATAAATCTCCTAAGCTAGTTGCTCTGGCCCGAGCTGACATCCGACCACTGCCTCAACTGCTTCAGCGTCCGGAAGCCGACGGACCAACACTTAGGATAAATCTCCTAAGCTAGTTGCTCCGGCCCGAGCTGACATCTGACCGCTGCCCCAACTGCTTCAGCGTTCGGAAGCCGACGGACCAACACTTAAGATAAATCTCATAATCTAGTTGCTCCGGCACGAGCTGACATCTGATCGCTGCCTCAACAGCTTCAGCGTCCGGAAGTCGACGGACCAACACTTAGGATAAAACTCATAAGCTAGTTGCTCCGGTCCGAGCCGACATCCGACCACTGCCCCAACTGTTTCAGCGTCCGGAAGTCGACGGACCAACACTTAGGATAAATCTCCTAAGCTAGTTGCTCCGGCCCGAGCTGACATCCGACCGCTGCCTCAACTGCTTCAACATCCAGAAGTCGACGAACCAACACTTAGGATAAATCTCCTAAGCTAGTTGCTCCTGCCCGAGCTGACATCCGACCACTGCCCCAACTGCTTCAGCGTTCGGAAGCCGACGGACCAACACTTAGGATAAATCTCCTAAGCTAGTTGCTTCGGCCCGAGCTGACATCCGACCGCTGCCCCAACTGCTTCAGCTTCCAGAAGCCAACGGACCAACACTTAGGATAAATCTTTTAAGCTAGTTGCTCCGGCCCGAGCCGACATCTGATCGCTACCTCAACTGCTTCAGCGTCCGGAAGCCGACGGACCAACACTTAGGATAAATCTCCTAAGCTAGTTGCTCCGGCCCGAGCTGACATCCGACCGCTGCCCCAACTGCTTCAGCATCCGGAAGCCGACGGACCAACACTTAGGATAAAACTCATAAGCTAGTTGCTCCGGCCCGAGCTGACATCCGACCGCACACTCTAATATGCCGACTGGCCCATACTTAGCAAAGTTTCAGAGAGTAGCATAGTAAAAAGCACAAAAAGAAGATACAATTAAGATGAAAAGTTTACTTCATTGATCCAAAAAGACTTTTATAAAAAGTGAAGGTCGGACCTTTACAACCAGCTAGGTCTGACCTTCGGGGGGTACTACAACGGCCGCTTCGACCTCTTTTCCCCCCCAGCTGCCTCCGCTTCAGCACAAGCTGGGGTGCCCACTCCGGCTTCTTCAGCCTCTTCGGCAATCATCTCCGTCGGGGCATCAGTCGCTTGGGCGGTCGGATCGGCTCCCTCCGAAGCTTCTTCCACCGCTGGCTTTGGCAGCTGGAGGAATGAGAGGTCGAACTCCGGGAAGGCGGCGCTAACCTTCCCCAGGCACTCTTCGTACCCGTAATCGAAGCCGACGGTCTCGGCTTCGTTCATCTCCTCGAAATCCTTGGAGGCCTTGTAGTCGGCGACGGCCTAGATCCTGGGTCGTCTTCAGCAGATCCTGGGCCGTCTTCAGCAGGCCTTTGTACCTCTCCGCAGATGCCTGGTATCTCTTCGAGCGGAGATCCAGATCAGTAAAACGGGCTTCCTCGACCTTCAGCTGACGGGCCAAGGCTTTAAGCTTCTTCTTCTTCTCTTTGAGGCCTGGCCTCCCGGTCAGCCTTCTGGGCGAGCAAGTTCTCCTTCTCTTCCTTTTGGCCTCCAACTCGGCTTGCAAGGGGGACACCTTGGCTGCTTCGGCCCTCAAGCCGAGCACCTCTTCCCGTGACATTGTCAGCGCTGTCCGTGCCGTGTCCCTCGCTAGCTCGGCCTCCTCGACCCTCTTGGTCAGCTGCTCCTTTATATACAGCAGCTTGCCCAAGCCTTGGTCCATCAGGAGGTTGTCCTTGACGAGCTGCCGACAAAGACGAACAGTCAGAAAAACTATAATGGTAAGCTGAAAGCGAAGACCGAGATAACGAAGCTTATCCCAAGAAGGTGGCGGAGGAAACTGCTGGCCGCCTTGTTGATTGACCGCCCGTCAGTCTCGGGGACGGACCACTGGAGCTGCTCCCTTGCCTCCTCAGCCGCGCACCACAGTAGGCGCTCTTCTTCCTCTCCTAGGGCCCAAGCAGCCCTCTCACTGGAAGTCGACGGCCCCTCGCCCGCGGGGGCCCCCTGGGTTGTTGGGTGAACTGTCGTGGTCGTCTCCGGTGGCAGGAATGCAGGAGCTGCCACTATCCCAGCCGACAAGGAGTGCCTCCCTTTTGCCTGGGCGGCCGCTTGTCCCGCTGAAGATCGCTCGGACGCGATCACCTTCTGGCGTTCGGTTAGGGGCATGTCGTCCCCTGAGTCGATGGAGACCACTGGAACGGACGACTCCGCCGTCCGTTGCTTCTTTGGCCTTTCGGGCGCCTGTTCCGTCGCCCACTTCCTCTGTTCTTGCTGTGCCGGCTCTGCGATCCGAACAGCTCTCTTCTGCGCTGACCGCGCCGACAAGACAGCCCTATCCGGCTTCATCTTTTCACCTATCAGCAGCAAAAACAAAGTTAGCAACAATCGCAAATGCCGACAACGAGTAAAGAAGAAGAGGGTGAAGGTTGATCTCTCCCAACACAACCCTCGCCCTACCTAATGTCGGCTGACGGCTGAGTCATGTCCGGTGGAGGCTGTCTTCAAAAAGAAGGAAGCTAATAAACTTCGGGTCTTCACCGTCTAGCCTGTGGAAGTCAGCCTCGTCAGCCCTCGAGACCTTCCTCCCGTGCAAGGCATCCGGCCTTGGCCCCCTCCAGGCTGCCTCGAAGCCCCACGGCTCCAGGCTATCTACAAAAAAGAACTTGGACTTTCATCCATGAATAGGTGATAGAAGCCCCCCTAAGATCTTCCGGTTAGGATAGGGACTGAACATCCACCATTCCTGACTCCGGAAGTCCTGTTTCAACAGGAAGAAGTTGGAGAACAGAGATACCCTAGGTTCTATGTCGGCCTCCTGACACAGGACCACGAAGCCGCATAGCACTCTAATGCTATTCGGCGTCAGCTAGGAGGGTGTGATCCTAAAGGTGTTGAAGACCTAGACAAAGAAGCTATGGATCGGAAACCAAAGACCGGCCTTCAGATGGTCTTCGTACATGGGGAGGGCTCCTAGGTTCAAGGGTCCGTTTACCCTACCCTCTCGGCTCGGGACGGTCAGGTGCAAAGTGGAGGGAATGCCATATATGGTTCTGAGGTCTTCGACCCTCTCTTGGGTCATGGTCGACGAGATGTCGAACAGACCAGGCTCCCTATGGCTATGGGCTACAGCCATCCTAAGACTATCTGCCAAAGGGGAGGAAAAAGATGGGGGAAGGCGAAGACGAGACTAATCTGGTTTCTGGATCTCTAAGAAAGCCTAAGAGCAGCGCGGAGGGGGGAGGAGGCGATTCTCTTATCTTCCAATGCAAATGCAGCAGCAAGTGCCTCATGGGCGCTCCCCCCTCCTTTTATAGACATCCGGGGGTCGTGTCCCAATGCACCCCCACGTGCCAAGCTCCGACGGCTGCCGCTTCGGCTTCCGGATTTGACGGGAATTCGAGTGGACGCGCCGGATCGTATCCGGTCATGATCCGCGTGACAGGCAAAGCAACGGTGGATGGGGCACTTCGGCAAGTGCATCCACCGCTCTGATGGTGCCACGTGTCCCACGTCGCTTCGAGAATTCGGATGGATAGCCACTACGCGCCGTACCAGCCATACCTACTCTGCCAGACCCTGCCAATCAGACGCTGCCACCTGTCTCGGGGCCAAAAACCGGGGTGGGAGGCGGACAGGTGCGATGCACCGAATTGGATTTGCCATCATTTGGAAGACCCGCGCATTTAATGCCATTTAATGCCCTCGCCCTTCGAGCCCGCGGACTCGCTCGAAGCACAAGGGCAAGGGGACAGCTATTATACCATGACGGCTCGCCCTCTATTAGAACCGACCCAATTTTGTGGTCTGACTCGGCCGCTCCAATCGAGAGGGGTCCGACCTACTGGAGCCGAGGTCCGAACGACCCTCTCCTGCTGGGGTACGGCCCATCGTCCTTCGCCAGGGGTCCGACCTACTAGAGTCGAGGTCCGAACGACCCTCTCCTGCTGGGATACGATCCATCATCCTTCGCCACGGGTCCGACCCACTGGAGCCGAGGTTCGAACGACCCTCTCCTGCTGGGGTACGGCCCATCATTCTCTTTCGGAGGGTCGGCCTTTGACCGACCGACCGCCTTATGGCTGACATCCGACGGACAAGCCTTGGCTTCCAGGATACTCCAGAAGCATCTTTCTGTTACAACGGGTTTCTGCCATCCCAACGGCCCTGCTCCACTACTTTCACGGTGTCGCCGCATCTACGCGCCACATGGTCACTATCCAGATTCTTCTAGGGGTAGATCGATCTTTTCCAGCCTCTCCCTTAATGAATTTTGGACTGTTCCGTGCCTATATAAGGTACCTGGAGGATCCCGTTTGGATGTACGAGAACTCTTACCTCTCCTTACGCTGTTGGATTGTTTGGTTCCTCCATTCTGTTGCCTTCAACCTCCTGCTAACTTAGGCATCGGAGGGTCCCCGCCAGAACACCACCGACGTCCTGGGAAACTTTTCTACATGTTCGCCCGAGAGAGAAGCGCTCCAGCCGATCCAGCCATCCCGATTTTCGATCCAAAAGCTGATGCAGCAACATATTCAATATATATATATATATATTTCAGGAACATAAAAATCTTATCGAGCTTATTGATCTTCTATTGCAGACCTCCAAGGTCAATAAATGTGGATGACGCATGCTTCGACCTACAGAAACAGGTCGGGCCCTGGTTCAGTCGGTCTCTCTTTGCTTCTGAGTCCATTTCCTTCTGCTCCCCTATCCTATTCTACTTTTTGCTTTGGTTCTGCAGTGCCGGTTGGTACAGGAATTGGGATGGAATGATTGGTGTGACATGCTGTGTCCATAATTTACATTTCTTTTATTTATTTATTTATTTGTTTGATTATATCGTTGGATCGTTTACATGATCCATCATTCGTTCTATTTGGGATTGTTTGAACAGGGTCAAGTGGTCATGTTTTTGAAAATCGATCCAAACTAATTTAATCTTGGTTGGGTTGGGCTTGTTTGGTTCGTTTCCTTCGTTAAGTGCTTCGATTTTGGTTCCAGAAATTGATAACCAGATAAAGTTGGTTACTGGTTTGATTCTGGGTTAACCTTTATTCTGAACCCACCGCAACGACCCTGTACAGGAGGATTGCACATACTGCACAAAGCTAGGTAAGAATTAGAGTGTTTTGGGAAAGTTTGTGATGATGCTTCGATGTAAAGCGACGATCATAGGATGAAGAAATCACAAGGGTTGAGTCTAGAGGCAAAGAAAAGATGCCACTTTTATCTCGCGAACGGCTTCTACTTTCTTGTGCTCGCTTTGGCAGGGAATATATGTAGTTCACTGGACAACACCACTTTTACATCACAGAGGAGCAATAAATGCAGGGGCACTCTTTGCTTCCCTTCCCCCACTTGGAGTACCTTTAAACACTAGGAGCGATGATTTCCATGCAATCCAATCCAACTTTATATCGTAAAATTCTCATACCATGGGCCCCTTTGTGAACTCCAAGGCGTGCCCCGAATAATGCAGTCCTTCCGCCCATTTGCGGTGCCGAGCCAAAGATTTCCATGCCAAACCACCGTAAATCCTCAAGGAGGTTTAGTCGAGGTATCGTCCTTTAGTTCGGGCGTCCATGCTTTGTCCCCTGCTTGAAACCGGCCGAGCGAGACGCATCCTTTCATCGGGATTCCCCTGTAATGGGATTTTTATCGTGTAAATTAAATAATCGTTTATCGTTACTTTGCGGGAAGAATGCTGTCAGGATGTGGGGCTTTTTAAGTCGGTCATCATTGCTCGATCCAGTTTTTCATTAGAGTTGCTAATCCAATAGCAGAGGGAATTGCTTTGTGAAAGGTGGGGGGGGGGTGTCGAGCCTTCGTTGAAATTGTTTCGAGGGAAAGAAGGGGGCGCATCGCCAGGATTCAAGTGTCTGATAAGTCACATGGTATGGCAATCATAAGTTTTTAGTATTCCTTTTTCCTGTCCATGCGTCTTAGCCGTGTCCTACCTACCTGTATTTTTTTTTTTCTCTGGCTCTGGCTTTTCTTGGCCAAATTGCTGATACATATACATACGTACATATCCAAGGCATTGTAAAAGTGTTTCATTGCGTTTTTTTTTTTTTTTTT
Organism: Areca catechu; assembly: GCA_021397845.1. Lineage (NCBI taxonomy): Eukaryota > Viridiplantae > Streptophyta > Magnoliopsida > Arecales > Arecaceae > Areca > Areca catechu. The sequence continues at coordinate 188,467,256 of CM038050.1, read as the reverse complement.
TTTATAAAAAAAAAATGCTTTGCAATACGTCCCAACTAGCAGGAGCCCACCTGCATAGCCGAGAAGAATAACCATTCTTCACAAGTTAATTAATTAGCGTCCATATATGCCCTGTCGAGTATCGCAATTCTCTTTGCTCGCCCGCAGTTACGAACAAAGAATCCGGAGGTCTTTTTAGCTGCCATCTTCGTTAGAAAATCGAAAATGTACTTGATCATTTTAACGTATTCCCGGTTCCGAAATGGATGGATCGACGACGCCTGGTGTTCTGCTATGTTTTGTAGGCGAGAGAGGGAAGAAGAGACAAGTGGCGTGGGTCAGCTGTGGGAATGGTGAGCGCCCCGATAGCTCGTGTTTGGTCCTTGGTCTCGCAAAGCTCCAGGCTCGTCGAGTGGATGCGTATGGCAGAGAATTGCACAAGATTAGATGGAGAAGAAGGGGTACCTGGATGTGTTCGCCTTTGTCTCCGGCTTTATGTTTCCTCCGGATGATGGGGAACGGTCATGGATAAAGGAAAGGCTCGTTATCATGGACCCTGTTTCTTTTAGCTATGTCTATAGGTTGGAGGCAAGTAATATGGGGCTCGATGGATCCGTGAACTCACTGCAACTTGTAGATCAAGGGGAAGGAAACAACTCTCGTTCATCGGTCCCGTACAAGGAGCACAAGAAGAAACCATCATCGATTGCTTGGCCTTTCTTTACAAGTCCTGCATTAACAGAGTTGAGGGGGCCATCCATCGTGCCAGCAAGAAAGAGCAAGAGCCACGAGGATAAGTCTCAAAAATAATGTTCGGGTGGCCATGAAAAGAAATATATATCTTTTGCTTCTTGCACCACGTCACCATGCACGCATTCAATCATATGTTGCCGTTCATTTTTGTAGATCCCATTCATGATCGAGTGCTCATTTTGGTGCACTCCTACGAGAACAAACGGCTGTGATTAGTTATGTGCATGGCCATGCACCATATAATTTACTATTTTGTCAGGGAGGTTGCGGGGGCACGATCAAATAGGATTGTCGAATGTGCAAACCTTGTTGTATTAAATAGAAAATGATCGCTTCCTATCACGGGAGTACACCAATCGCAGGATGCAGGATATTACGGCACGGTCTCAAGGTGCTGGACATATATACTGGATCTCTAATATCAAAACTATCCATTTCCATTCCTTCCCCTCCCTTCATTGTTTCTACATTTTCGAATACAAGTGAATGAAGAGGGCCATTGCATATCAGCACGAGTTTTTTTAGCAGAATAAAGCAGTCCAATCCCAGTAAATACATTATAGACCTCTTGCTTGTATGGAATCAACTCAAGAATCAGATACCCGTAGAGGATTAATCTATGTTAGATAAAACTTAGCTCCCGGTACGCACTAGGTATTATACATTTGGTTGCACTTCAAAACCATCTAATTTAGACAAGAAGGAACCGAGAGATCTATCATTGCAAAATTCAGGTGGAGGCGGCGATACAGGCCAGCTATTCCATTCACTCTCAATGATGTCACGTAGCAGCTCAACTAAATTTTTTAAACAAAACAAATGTCGCAAGAGATGGTTGATTAATTGATCTTAAAGTTAATCAGGGTTTTAGTCTTGCAGGTCGATTCACTCTAGGCCGACTGGAGAGCAAAATTGACATCATCAAGGCATACATCAATCATGTGTTATTGTTTGGTTTTGATAGCATTCAAATGTGGGTTTTAAATGATAAATTTTCAGAAGGCGAGGTTGTCGAGCAGGGGCGATGCAGTTATCAGGCATACAGGAGAAGGAAGATCATGCAAAGAAATTTCTAACATTTACAATGACGATCGAACTACGTACCAGTATCTACGATAAGCTTCCTGGATATTCCCATTCCATGAATCTCTTGTATATTAATTCTTCGACATGGCAATCGTTCCTCGACAAATTATCCGACCGTGCTCCATCATTTTCTTCTATGCAATTATTTTTCATAGTTGTTTTGTTTGTGCATGAGTTATTACTGCCCTTTTAGCTCTCATCTTTGCGACTTTTTCATCCTATCATAAAGTTTTAAGTACTTTTACTATGGTAAAGTTGAACCTAGTTTCCTGATCAATTTGCAAGATTTGGCACGCTGATGATCCAATCAGTCATGGTTCGGTTTTCCAAGAAATTTTACTGAATAAGCTCTTTCTCTTGGGTTTAATCGGGACATATCATGCTTTCTAATCTATGGAGATGAAATAATCTTTAAAAACCATTAAAGTTTCTCGATGCCTTTTTGTTCTCTTGCCGGTGGATTAAGAACTGCAATAGGAGTTGTACTTTCTAATAAGAAAACCGAGAATATCACAAAAGAGAAGGGAACAAAGATGTAGATATAAAAAACAAAGGCAAAGAAAGTGAAAGTTCGAACCCCGTATCCAAAAGCTCCAGAGACAAACTGATAATACTTTGACTACCCTATCCGAATCTTCACCCCGGCAATAAGGAATTCACGACAAAATGCGAACGGGCTTGTAGATCTTCCAGGTCCGCTTTTGTATGCACTCCCAGACGGTATGATATCCGCCCGTATCTTTCCATCAGAGAATTTAATTATTTTAAAGGCTAATTAGCACGCTCGTCACTGCCCTCCACTAAAATCCTTCTTTAGTCACCATCAAATCATAAAGAACACTATTAAAAACTTGGAACCACACCATAATAATAGACATGGACAGAGTAGTTTCATGCTAGCTAGGAGGATATCATGACCTGAAATATTCTCTCATAATCCATGCATAAGTATTCAATACTAAACACCATCATAAGGCATAAATATATGTTTATATAGGCACCGCTTTGATGAGCCACGTTCCAAAGCGGTAGACCCATTTCCCTTCCCCGACCGAGCCAGGTACGGATCCAGCTAATCCCTGGTCCTAACCAACCTGTCTGTCCTTGGCCAGTCATGCATCTTAGATTGCGCTACACTTTCCCCTCTGCTGTGCATCCATAATAGCCCTTCAATGTTTAAGCTACAAGCCTTTGATAACTTCTATGTGGAGGGAATCTCTCTTTCTCTCTCCGACCTTTTCTTTCTTTTTCTTTTTGACATTTGTCTTCTTATGCAAAATACCAGTTCCCGTGACCACCCGGTGCGTGAACCCAACCAGTGGCCAAGCTAGCGTATGCGTCCCTTCATCGGTGGGGACTGGGGAGTGCAGCATGTCCAGTCACTGTGGATGGGTTAGCTCACTCTTAGCCCACACAGCACACGAGACAAAACCTCACGAGAGAGAGAGAGAGAGAGAGAGAGAGAGAGAGAGAGGACAAGAAAGAAAGGAGCGAGGGTGAGAATGGGAGGACAGGAGGCGGCTTTTATAGCTTCGAGCCCCAAGGCGATGGGGAAGTAGGAACAACGAAGGAAAAGAGAGAGAGAGAGAGAGAGAGAGCGCACCAAAATCCCCGCTAAAACTAGAACATGGTGCTCCTCCTCACGTGAGGCCACTCTCCCACTCGCCGATCCCCACATATTTTGCAGCAAACAGTGAGCCCTGCACTTACCAAGATCATGTGATCTCCGTGACGGACGACCGTCCTTCCGGAATTATGCCAGGCCCCCTCTTCCTTTTCCCGGGATTCGTAGACTCGTGTGGCCCACTGCTGCACTTATTCGTATCGGCATCTAAGTCGTGTCCTAGCCGTCTGATCGCATACATAAAATGATGGAACGGCGGACAGGCGACGGACTGGCGGGAGTACCTTTTCTTCCTTCTTAGTTAGCCCCCCCTTGTTCAATACCACTTGAATTCCCCATATCCTATCAATCAGATATGGAGTTACTTGATTGATTATGATTTTTTTATCTAATATCTCAGTTATAACTGTCGGAAAGAAAATTTATGGGACAATTACAACTCCTTTGAAGTAATGCTAAGATGGTGCAGAAACTTCTAATACAAGCGTGATCCATCGGACATGCCTTTTTTTTCAAAAAAAAAAAGAAAAAAAAAGAAAAGTTAATCTATTTACTAATGGCATTTAGCATCAGGTACTAATTAGCAATGAAACCGAACAATATTAGAATAACACATCCATTCCCTAACTATTCTGCGGGAGATTTATATGTTGTCAAATATCTTGCTAAAAGACATTTGTTTTATGGTTGGAGTACTTCGTGGTACATGAGCAGGTCGACATGCCAAAGAATTGCTGGTTCTTCATTTCGGGCTACCCTTTGATTCAATACGACGTGTCCTAAATCCAAAAGGAAAAGCGTACGGATCGTGTAATAAATAAGGTCCCTTAAAAGAAAGGAAGGCAAAAATCATGGGGAGAAAGAAATTTGAAAGGAGAAAAAGTGAAAAAAAAAAAAAAAAAAAAGAAAAAAAAGAAAAGAAAAGCAGAGACGAGCGTGATTACTTTTGCTTTTTCTCTTTTTCTTATTTTTATTCATTTATTAGTTATTTTTTTCTTCCACTTTACGGACACCTCCGAGTCTCTCCCTTGCCCCTCTTTGAAAAATCCTTTCCTTCGTCCAATCCCCTTACCCTCACTCCCACACCCCTTCTTCCCCTCCCTCCTGCTCTCCCTCCCGGTCTCAAAAATCCACGAGCGTGTCGAAGAAGCAGAGCTAAGAAGCGAGACACATTTCGAGAGGAATGCCGATGTTACCATGCCAAGAATATTAACTACTACCAGGAGTAGTAGTACTAGAAATAGAAGAAGAAGTCGAACGGCCACGACCACCGCATGCAACGGCGAGGAGACGCAGCCATGATGAGTCTTGACGTCCAGATGACTCATCACCAACTCCCACCGCCTCCTCCCCGCCTCCCGGCCTCCTCCTGCCCCCTCCATCCGGATGAGCACGTCACCGGATTCTGCGCCTCTTGCCTCCGGGAGCGCCTCGCCGGCCTCGACACCTCCTCCTCCTCCTCCACCACCGCCCGCAAGTCCACTTCCTCCGCCTTCAAATCCCTTTTCTGCAAGGCCAGCGGAGGAGGAGGAGGAGCGCAGCCCAACTCCTCCTCATTCTTGCGCCCGGAGCTCCGCCGCTGCAAATCCTTTTCATGCGGCCGCGGCGACGGCCTCTTCGGGCCCCGCGCCTCCGCCGCCTTCGAGCCCCAGCGTAAGTCCTGCGACGTTCGCGTCCGCAACACCCTCTGGTCCCTCTTCCACCAGGACGACAACGAGAGGGATAATAAGCAAGGATTCCGGGACCCTTCCCTACCATCCTCCTCTTCCGCCGTCGTCGCGGCGGCTGGTGAGATCGAGGCCGAGTGCAGGAATCTTGTGTTTCCTCCCCCGTCCTCTGTCGCTGCTCCCGTCCTGGAAACACGCGAAGAGGATGAAGAGGAGGAAAAGGAGGAGGGGAGAGACAATGTGGAGGATATCAAGGTCGTAGATCCCGTCCTGGTGATGGGGACGTCGGGGGATATCGAGGAAGAAGAGCGGGTGGAGGCGGAGCTGAAGCCGATGAAGGACCACATAGATCTCGACTCCGCCGCCCAGTCCAAAAAGGTCCCTCCCAAAGACCTCAAGGAGATCGCCGGCAGCTTCTGGCTTGCCGCCTCCGTTTTCAGCAAGAAGCTCCAGAACTGGCGCAGGAAGCAGAAGCTCAAGAAACAGGGCAAGGCGGCGGCGTTGCCACCGGAGAAGCCCCCCAAGTCGTCACGCCGGTTCCGCGACACCCAGTCCGAGATCGCCGTCGACGCCTTCGGCCGGCGGTCCTGCGACACCGACCCGCGGTTCTCCCTCGACGCCGGCCGGATGTCCCTCGACGACCCCAGGTTCTCGTGGGACGAGCCCAGGGCCTCGTGGGACGGCTACCTCATCGGAGGCCGATCCGTGCTCCCCCGCCTTCCTCCCATGCTCTCCGTCGTGGAGGACGCCCCCGCCCCCGCCGTCCAGCGGTCGGACAGCCAGATCCCCGTCGAGGATGACGCCGTGACCCCGGGTGGCTCCACCCAAACCCGGGACTACTACACGGACACATCTAGCCGGCGCAGGCGAAGCTTCGAGCGGTCGAATTCAGTCCGGAAACAGGAGGTCGAGATCAACGAGCCGAAGCCAGCATCCAATGCGAAGGTGTCCCCTGCCGGGAGCACCGAGTTCTTTCCCTTCCACCCCGGGAGCCTCCTTGATAGGGATTTAAGAGATTTGAGCTCGAACTCATTGAAGGACGATCGCTCCGAGAGCTTTGAGTCGGCTTACAGGGATTCTTGCAAAGGGAGTGCTGCAAAGAAGTCGAAGAGATGGAGCAAGGCATGGAACATTTGGGGTTTCATACACCGGAGAGGCAGCAGCAAGGGAGGAGCCAATGTGGTGGAGAGATCCTTCTCGGAGTCGTGGCCCGAGCTGCGAGCTTGGGGTTATAATGGCAAGATTTTGAGGAGCAACAGCAGTGTAAGTTCGAGGAGCTCATTCAATGGAAATGGTGGGGGGTTCGGGAGCATGAGAAGGGGCAGTGTCGAGATCAACGGGCATGGGAAGAAGAGGAGGGAGGAGTTTGTGTTGGAGAGGAACCGGAGTGCCAGGTACTCTCCAAGCCATTTCGACAATGGTTTGCTAAGGTTCTACTTGACACCCATGCGGAGCAGCAGCCGGAGGAATGGAGGCTCCGGGAAGGGAAGGCACATGAGTTCTCATTCATTCACCAGGAGAATGCTAAGATTGTATTGAGCCATTAACTGGCCTGAATCAGGTTCTTGTTCGTAAACGACGTATATTTCTGTCTTGTTCTATTTGCTGGGAGTGGGAGGAAAGGCATAATATTTTCATTGTCTTATGTTTGTCTTTATCATCCCATTTTGTGTTGTTAACTTGGATAATAATAATATTTACATTTATTTTTCTTGACTTGGTTGCGGAGAAGTGGAATTGAAAATACTAAAGGTGAATGTCATTTTGCTGTCGTTTTAGGATAAAAATCTCTAACAATCACCCCGTGATTAGCTCTTGATGAGCAAATTTATTGCTCTAGTTTTTGTCTTCTAATTGGATGCACAACCAATGAATGTTAAATTGACAATGCTATTGGCTATTTCCGGGGAAATATCATGAAGCTTGTAGTCCTGGTAACAGATAGTCCGTAGGACTTGTTGGTCGACATTCTGTCATTAGCATTACAAAAGAAATGTGACTTTATGGTGGACCATATGGTGTTATGACCCAAAATAAACAAACTCTCAAGAATCTCAATTTACCTTATGACGGTGTTGTGCTAATCTTTATTACCTTTTTTTTTTTTTTAAATTTGATATATATCTTTTCTTTGTGCATGTTACTAGTTTACCTATGTAAGTTACCCATTTCTAAACCATCCATGCATGCTCTGTTTGCAAGCTTGTTATCTTCCTTCCCATCTATTCACAATTTATGCATCCACGCTTTATGCTGTGCGGTTGAACTCCATTTACAACTTTGCCCGATTCTAAAGTTTGTCGTTTTAAAACTCATTTTTGTTGGCCTTATGTGCACCAGCTACCCTGAACTTCCCATGATGTTTTACTTCCAAATTTCTCAGTTTATGCAACTTTCATTGATTTTTGAAGACCATTTCATAATGGATGTTAGAAATAGTTTGATGCTTCAGGTTATAGATTAGCTTGATTTGAATTAAGGTCTTGATCCATTTTATAGAGTGCATGGTTGCTACGTTTGCCTTCAAGTTACGCTAGCTTTGAAGTAACAAAAAGGTAGACAGTCGACACAGGATTGCACTGCATGATGCAAGGTCAGAACCCCTACAGGCGGTCAAGTTACACCAGCTTTGAAATAGCAAAAAGTTAGATGGTCGATACAGAATTGCACTGCATGATGCAAGAACAGAACCCCTACTGGCAGTTAGATCATCTCGAATACTAGCAAATGAGTCCTCTGTCCTGATTAGCCCAACCCTTGGAAGCAGTCAAAATTTATGATAGGTTCGGGACCTTGTATTTTGGCTCCCCATGTCAAGCTACACTATTTTTTAGAGTAATGTCTTGTAATCCGAACAAATGGACTCACTGCTTATCCATGCTTTTCAGGGAGATCATATTTTTCATCTGTCCATTAGTTTGATCGAATTAAAGTATCAAGCCTTTCAGATCATCGTGTACCACGAACATTACCTTGGGCCCCATCCTGGTCCGGTTCAAATCAATGTAGTCTACTCGACCTTTTTTCTGCAATTCTGTCATTGCTGCTTGCCCTGATTTTTATCTTTGGATGCTCTTTAAGCAAGGTCCACCTACCTCCAAACGATTGACAATGAAATTTAGGGGGTGGGAAAAAAAAGTACCTTGATAAACTGAATGACAGCATACTGCAGTTTTTTTAGAGGCGTGCCAGAATTTGCAATTTTTTTTCACCAGCAAAAGTTTTAACTGACTTACGAGAGGTAAATCATGAATTTTTTTGGCTGTCCGGGGGAGCTAATCATAATATCAAAAACAGACTTTGGAGTTTTGTGGGTTTTAGTTAACCGGGATCCCTAAGTTCCGGAACTATGCATTTGAACTCATATCCGAACCCATGAGTCGTAGATTTTGGTTTGGGGCCTTTGGGTTCGATGGTTAACACGAACAGTTTGCAGCTGTCAATTCGGTGGCGAGGTTTTATGTTTTAATTTCGGTCACGTATTTATTTCTTTTGTGGTGGTATGAATGTATGATGCCAATGTTTTGTTGCTTTCACTTCATTTTTGCAGGTAATCCGATCTACAGGAGAATATCCGGGCATGCTTAACCATCTCCAGTATTTGTTACTGGATCGATCGCAAAATTACAAGTTCATACTTCCGACGACGAAATGGCAGCCCTGCCTCGATGAGTAAAATAGGCACCAATGAATGTGGCTGTCGACAAGAGCTGGTGTTGTGGGTGTGAAGACAAGCAACGGCAAGTAGGGATTCAGAAAGTGCATTCCAGTACCGGACCATAACATCTGTCCTCGGCAATGACAATGATGAATGGACCCAGAGGTTGGTGGTGTCACCTTGAATCCAGCTGCTATCTTGCCGATTTTAGTTAGTGCTCAGGCTACTGAATCTCATATGCATGTTGTAGTAAATTCATGATACCTGTCTATCAGAGAATTTGGAATCTGCTGTACTGTTCTTTGTGGAGAGCTACTCGATCAGGTAACGGATGGTGGATTCTTTTTTGAAAGTGGGGAAAAAAAAAAAAAAACCCCTCATAATTGTTACCGACTTTGGGAATGTAATGACTCTGCTATAAGGGAATTCCAATTGTGCACATGCGGTACAGGGTAAATTCATCATATAATCAGAAGAATGACATGATCTTTTTTTTTTATTTAAAAAAACTTCCTTTTTAAATTAAGAAACTATAATTAATATGATCGTTGTAGAAGAATGTCTCGAGAACTAATTGTTTTTCTTTCTGGAGTGCAATTCATTTGATGCTTGCATGAACCCTAAGGTAAGTGATGATACCGAATGATTCCAAAAGGAAAACAAAAAATCACATCAAGGCTGTTCCTTCTTTCTCCATAAAGCCTTCACATAACATCCATGTCCATCGGATGTCTCCATGGCAAATTTATGAAAAATATGTTCAAATCTTTTAGCTTTTGTTTCAGGAATCTTCCTGCTACCAGAATGCAGGGTCCTTCTGTTAGGGAGTAAACCCGTTCTACGGAATACCCATATCCAACTTGATACTGTTATGATGGAAATGGAACAATTACCAGGAAAAAGATGGAGAAAAAGAGAGATTGCTTTATTCATTTGGAAAAAAATCTTGTTACAACAAACAAGATAATACTCGACAGCCATTCTGAAAATCCAGAAGCTTCTCGCTGTCCCGCACGTCTTCTCTCTTGTATGCCTCATGCCCCACGTATGCCGTGCACGGACAATACCTCAACGTGCGTCCTTCTCCAAAGTCCCGTGAACACCATCACGGCACAAGTCTTCCACGTGATATTTCTCTCACGTGCGCCTCTCTGCAATCCATCACCATGGTCTCCCACGCGGACTCCCTCACGTGTGGTCTTCAGGAAGCCTCCACCTTGGAACCATGAGCCAAGCCCCACGGACCAAGGCCTTCACGTTGATCTCTCAACGGTCTTCACATAACCGTAAGACCCGCTGATCTCTCCACGGTCTTCACATGACCGTGAGACCCCAAAGGGGTCGGCCTCTTGGACATTCCTCCAACCGCACACCCCATCTTCTCATATTTATAGCACATGGGGGACGTTGAAGCCTTCTTGAATTGGGCGTCTGATATAGGACTTCTTGTTGGACTGCAACTACCTCTTGAATCTTGTTAGGATTCAATCACATGGACGGTTAGGACTTGTCTTGGACCAATAACAAACTGATTAGGATACCTCACATGGTTGGACTTCCTAATTTGTTACAATCAACCAACTAACCAACCAATTGGCTAACATCCTAACCAATTTAACAAACCTGTACCCAACCCCATAACCTAATTGGGTTATGTTACAATCTCTCAAAAAACTCCTCCCTTTCAAAGCCAACATAAAATTAATAATCCTTGGGTCAAACCCCCTGACCTAACATGACTCAAAAGGGATCATGAGAAAAAACCACAGAAAATCCTGCTCGAATTTTTTGGGACACGTCCCTAAACTCCAGGGATCGTCTCTAGCATCCCTGCCATGGTCTCCCAAGTCTCTCCAAGACTTAATAGCACCACACAAAATCCTATACCTTCAACTACTAGGTTGTAACGAAATCCCAAGAAATTATTGATCCGGTCTTAGCATGCAATTGGAACGATATTTAGGAGCTCAGAAAATCCCCAAAAGCCTATGTCGTATGCTAAATAGACCTGGATGGGATAATAAATCATAGGTCAGCCTCCTGAGCCATCGGATGTAGCCTCCTGTTTTCCCTTGTTATTATTATTTTTTTCCCACTCTACCCTCTTTCTTTCTTCCCACGTTCGGCCCCCTCTCGGTCATTTTCTCCTCTCTCTTTTCGACTAAAGCCTCCTCTCCTTGCATCATTATGAATGTTAAAATTTCTGAAGGAATAGCTACAGGGATAGACAGTTAGTCCACATCCATATATCATAATCTTCAATTTGAAGATAAAATTTAGAACATTGTCTTGATTGGCTGTTGATTGATGAGCTAAAGTTGGATGTGCTAGAATCTAACAACATTTGTTGTTGCTTAAGACTGGAAGCCTTAACTTAGGTTTTAGGGTTCGGTACATCTTTGTTAAGTATCCATCAGCAATTGGAATAAAAAATTGGATGCCATTTGGGTTATCCAGCTCGGTTGGCATGTAGCAGTCCTATCTCAGCAAGTTAGAAGTTCTTTCAGCAATTCCTTCTGACCATCATGTGCATCGACCAATAATGCTTCTGTTAAATATGTTCCCATATTCTCTTTTAGCAGTCAGAATGAAAGCATGGATGCAAGTGAAATTTGGGTCTCTGTCACTTTCATTCTGCATGGTACCATGGTTTATTTATCGATATTCTCTACTTCTGCAGGATAGTGATGGCAACTTGTCATCTGCAACCATTGGAACTTGATCTGCCTGGTTCAGTTGCTGCCCATGTACACATCTGGCATGATGCACCAATTCCATATCCATCAGTTTGTAAGTACACTCTCCTCTCTCATCAATAATTTTTGGCCTCTTCCTATTAGCATGCATTCCTTCAAAAACATGTTTAAGTTTGCTTATATAATTTGCATAGAAGTATTGCATCTTGATATCACCGATCGAGTGTAATTATACACTCTTTGAACTTCACTCAAATGAAACTAGATTTTGCTTTCTTTTTTCTTTTTCCTTTTTTTTTTTTTTTTTTGAATGTAGCTAGATTGCGGGAAGAAGAGCGTGAATTAGTTTAAGTCATGTTAAAAAAAGTTGACTAAATTGATACTTGTAGGTAAGAACAAGGTTATGAAACAAATCATGCAGTTGGATGTGAAATTAGCCGGACAGAGCTGGCCGAATCATATTCTTTCTTTAGGTTGATTCATTTTCAGTAACAGGATCATCGCCTTCAGATGGATACCAATTTTTTTTGCAGCAGGCTTATCTCCTAGCAACAAATCAGTAATTCTCTTGAGAGAGAATGAACAAAATTTCACATATCTAAATCTTCAGGTCAAGGCAAACACTATACGTCAAGCTGTGGCTAATGGATTCATGATTGTGGGGAGACGTTTTGTGCAATGAAACTCCTCCGATGTCCAAGAAGATACACCAAGGCACTAGGAATTGCGAGCTGCTGTGTAGCTCTCTTGGTATTATGAATATTGTTGGAGCTCACGATCGATGAAAATACTGAATGAAGTTCCAGTGGAGGAAAACGATATTGGAGAACAAAAACAATGTCATATCGAGTGTATTAGCGAGAAAATCAATTCATCAGAATTCCTAGAAGAAGTTCCGTATGTCATTCTGGCGAACTTATTAATTCTGATAGAATTTCTTTCGCCTGTGAACAGCTGAAAAAATTATGATCATTACCAAGTGGAACTCAAGAAAGGAGACTGGTTTATTTTTAGAAAAATAAGCTCGACAGATACTTAATAAGAGAAAGTTGCTCCTTTAACTTTTATTGCCCACCCTTTCCTTGCCCCAGTGTAGAGTTTGAAATTGAACTGGTTTTCACTACATTACAGCTGCCATATTTGAAAATATTGGTAATTAAGAAGAGACCGAACAACTACATGCAACCCAGTTCAGACGGTGGCCCCGACAGGTGTAGCAGCCACAAGTCTAGATGAGCCATATAGAGTTTCCTCGAACCGGATGATTTCATTCTTGGATCCATAAGCGACCTGGGTGCGGTCATCAAGGCTGTTGATCACCTTGTCTAGGATAGATTCTGTGCCATCACTACTATATCCTCCAGCTTTCTCGATCAGTAGCCCCAGGGGAGCACATTCAAACAAAAGCCTCAGCTTAGCTTTAGAAGTCGGAGATGATACATTTGTGAAGATGCCTTTCTCTTTTACAATGATCTGCAACACAAACCAGTCAAAAGATGAGCATGCAAAAAGCTGAAGAGTTCGAGTCCCAACCTCCCAATCAATAACGATAAGGTACACGGGCTGATTAGCTTCTTCCGATGAATCATTTTTTCATCCACCTTTTGTGTAGAACTAACTGATTAAAATCAGCCGCTTATGATATGAAAAGCTTACTTGTATAAGGAATACGAGCCTTGCATACCTGATCTCCAGAGTATATTACGGCCAGTACGAGTAACTATGATTTCGTACTAATGAGCAATATCATGCTGGTCTTTCTAAGGGATCCATCATTAATTATAAGGTAGAATTGCTAATGATGGTCCTTTCATGTTGCTCGATGATTCGTTTTATCCTGTCAATGGGCTTGACGAAACATTCCATGAGATCTGATGGCATAGTTTTGCTAATTTTTAACCAAGTCTACCAGTCTCAAAACCATTCGGCATGGTTCTTTGCTTGTCTGCATGAGAAGAACGATGAGCAATGTGAGAGTTATATTACCTGATTGACATCTGGCACCATTCCTCCGGTGTAGCGCAATGTGTACTTCTCTCTTACATAATAGTTGATCAGCTGCAGGGACACATGTTCATTAGTTAAACATGCATCCAGGGATATTTTTGTTAAAAAATAAGTTAACGGTGCGAGAAATGATAGATGTATTTGAATACCTTATCATAGGCAGGGTTATCATATGTAGCCCTCAAATTTCCAGGGGAGAACATCTTCCCTTCACCAATGGATGTAGTGTCTTTCACATGCTGCCACTTGCCTAGACCATGGACCATTAATCAATGGTCAGAAGGCCTGCCTTCATTTTTACAGAAACAGAGGAGACAAGAACCAACGATGCGAGATAGATCAGTGGATGTTACCTTCATCCAGAAGAAGAAATTCATGGGTTCCAGGGCAATCGTTTAGAGCAATGATATAAGTCGTACGAGGTCCATATATACCCATGGCTGCAGCAACTTGATCTCTTCCGGTCACACCCGTAAGTTTGTCACCAGGCCAAACACCAAATATCGTGCCAACAGTGAAATTTGTATCCACGATACTGGAACCATCAAGGGGATCAAAAGCCACGCTAAAACCACCTGTGTTTCAGAAGATTGTTACAAAGTCCATCCTTTCTTTATGGGTGGTCATGGCTGATTAGCTTGGCACTTGAATATTATAAAATTCCGAACATGCGATCGCAAGATCAAAATGAATTTGTCGAGGAATTAAACCAACCCCCCCCCAAACTGGTAAGATAGTGTTGTTAACTTACCTTTAGAAGCTAAAAGCTCAAGCTTTCAGGGAATTGATCAATAATGCATATCACGTCTTGGTAATTATTGAGTTAGAAATGACTTCTTACCAGAACTAAAATATACTCATCACAGTTCTTACTGAAACTAAAATGACAGCCTACTCATCATAGTGTTTACTTTGGGAAAAGCCTGTGGTGAGGGGCTGAGGGCCATGGTGATAAGAGGTACTGGAGGTCACTGTATGAACATTTAGCTTTTTTACAGTCAATGGTTCCACCAAACAATAATAATTGCCTTTAGATACGGGAGTGGGAACAAAGGGACCGGTAGTTCAGTACCTCTGCTTGAATTTTGTGGTTACTTGCTCACCTTTCTTTAAATGTTGACATGTGGTTGAGTTATTATTTGAAGAATGGTTTAAGATAAGTACGTACGGTAATGGGACTTTGAACTAACATGTACAAATAATCGACCCAAGTAATATAAGATTTGGCGCAAGTGTCTCATGGCGATGGGAAAGTAGGTGAAACGCATCCATTACGGACCGTATAATCAAAGTAGCAGAGATTAGTACGATGTCATGGATCTGAAACAGTAGCATTAACACATCCATCATTACTATATGCACCGCTTCAAACAGGTCATGAATAAGAAATTATCGTAATTCATTAGCAATAATGTTCAGTTTCATGCCTTCAGCCGCTCCACCCATGTCTTGTAGCTCAGGAACTTCCTCGGAGCAAGCATATTTGCAAACGTGGGAATATTGCAGAGCCTGGAGGGGTTAGAATGACCGTGGTCAACCCAAAAAAAACAAACTTTCCAAGAACTAAACAATGAACAATTATGAATGAAAAATTAATGAACTATTTAGCAAATCGAATCATGACTGTAGATGGAGAGGCCATTCATTGTTGCTTACCTCAAAAAGTAGGTTGTTGGCAAGCAAGTCCACGGCGAGCTGTTCATCACCAAATGAGTTGACACAAGCAGTTCCACCACAGGATGCTGTCCTCACTTTGAAGGATATGGTCCTCAGCGCCTCGCCCATGCCCGTCAGCAGCCTAATTAGGTTCTTATCTGGAGTTGCCTTCGTTAAGAACTCTTCCTGCAGATCATAGAATTCTCGAAAACATGATGATCGATGTTCAAAAATAAAAATCTATACAAAAACAACCAATTTCAACGCATTACTCTACTAGATGAAAGCAAGTATAATTACCAAGCTATCTCCAATCTCACATTTGGTGATGAGCGAGGAGTTGCCGGCACCCTTTGAAATTCTTGCGGAAGACTTTGACATCACTCGCAGAGATTCACCGAAGAGCGAACTGGATTTGAGACCCTGCATGATTCCGATATATGTATTTTTCGAAAACAAAAGATCAGGAAAACAAAGATTGGGCTTAAAGTTTTGCACGAACTATATATGATATGCAACTTTGTCCATCCTCACATGATTCCTATGTGATCGTGAGAAGGAAGGAGCGGAAGGTGGTGCGGCCAAGCGTGGTATACGCAATACATTGTGCGGGATTGTCCCGCGAGCATAGCTCGCTGCTCCAGTCTCCATTCCCACCAGCAAAAGAAGAGAAGAACCGAGATCACCGAGAGTGTTGGTGGAAGTCGAGTTGTATTCTTATTTATCGTTACTTCGTTCAGGGAGAGCTCCCAGAGGGAGGGAACGACGAACCAGATAAGCAGTTGTTTCTGAGGGGCCACGTGTCGTGCATTCAGATGGCGTTTCGGGGTGAGGCTAACGCTCATCGTTCGTTGGATTGTGTGGTTCCACGACGAAGTCATGACTCGGGCCCCAACGGCTCTTGGAGAGTTGGAGTCCTGTTTAAAAGTTAGGAAAACTTGCCGAGTAGTTCCGATTCTCTGCGGTGCATGTTGGCATGCCAGATGTGCTTGGCATGGCAACATGATGGACGACGGCCGTTTATTTCTGAGATCACCGCGGTGCAACTTTAATTTGCCCCAGCTGTTTATGGTGCTTGATGGACGACGAGGCCGGTATCTTGCTTGGACTAAAATCATTGCAGGAAGACAGGCTTTGCCGGTTTGCCAGACTTCGAGCCATAGATGCAGGCCGGAGTCTGATAAAAGTATGTGGCAAGGGACCCAGCCTGAAAAGCTTGCAGGCTTCGCCCGGTCAGGCCCACGCTACGGACTCACAGCCCCAACGGGTTCCCGTGGCGACCATTACCAACGACTTCATCGTGGTTTTTCCCTTCCACGACCAGCAAGATCAGCCTTGTTCAGCTGATCCGCTTCACGTGACTTCTGTTTAGAGATCCTTTTTACCTTTTTCGTGTAATATTATTTTCTCTCTCGTCTATCTTTTTTTTCTTTTTCTTTTTTCCCAACCGGGCGGGAGGAAACCCAAATAGTCAGTGTATGAGGGGGTTTATATGTAAAAAAAAATAATGTTCTATTGTCCGGTCTAAATCCAGGGGGTGGGAATAGGGGGAAGGAGAGACGATGGAGAAAGCGAGGGAGGCCCTGTCCCTAGGAGCAGAAGAATCGGAGCGGGTGGCGAGCCTGGACGTCCGGCCGCACCGCGCCGGAGACGCAGCCAGCTTCTACGAAGGCTTCGCTCTCCGGGGAATCCGGGTCGACCGCATCGAGCGCGGATCCCTCTCCTGCACTTTCAAAGTCCCTCCTCGACTCACCGTGAGTTAGTAAAAACAGGGAATTTATTAGAATAGAAAAGCCCCTTCGTGCCTTTGTTGTTTCCGTATTATGTTTTTTTGGCCAAGTGTTCGATAATATTTCACCTACCTGCATGTTTCTTGAGATCAAAATTTGGGCTTAACCTGTTTTTGATGATTGAATATGATTTCTATGATAGTCAAATGGATCTTTCCTATTCGCCGCCAGGCCTCGAGTTTAAATTGCTCAATTTATGAGCAGACTGGATCATTGGATTCTTTTAACAAAATTTTGCAGGACGTGGGTGGGAACTTGTCGGCAGGCGCCATAGCAAACCTGGTGGATGAGGTGGGATGGGCTGCGATTCACGCTGATGGTCACCACATGAAGGTCTCGGTCGACATGTCTATTTCGTTCATGTCAACTGCCAAGGTCGATGTAAGTGAGCTCTTTATTTGGAATTACTCATTCTTTGTACCAAAGGTTCTAGCTAATATGAAGACATTTCCTGACCTTGAGGATATGATTTGAGACGGCAGACTTATCTTCAGTATTTGATGAAAAAAGTTCTTCGAACGTGTGTTGATGGGGCAATCCAATTGGCTTGCTTGTGGCAGAATTCCAGAATTCATGGATAAAAACTAGTAAATCAAGATCTGAAGGGAGAAGAGAGAGACTTGGAAAATGTTCAAAAATGAATTTAGGGCCTGTTAGGTATCATTGGTGTTTTTTGTGTTTTTCTTCTACAAATTAGTGAAATTCAACATGGAGATTGTCATGATATCCCTATTTTATTCTAATTAATTAATCATTCTTTATTTTATAAGTTATATCAGATGGCAAAGGAGTCTTCGGCTTCATACTGTTGTCTTCTCGTTATTAACCCTAAGTCTTTGGCTTCGTATCATTATCTCGACCCGAAAATCATGCTTGATTTTCTGGGAAGCAAACTATTTATTATCTTCGATTTCGTGCATCCATATTAATCCGAAGACCATGCCTAAAATATACGGTTTCGTATCTATGATCCAGGATGCTTTCTCTATGTCTTCGGTTTCATATTATTATTTTTGTCCGGAGACCATGCTTATTATCTTTGGCCTATTGTCTAAAGGATATTATACTCTGGGTCTTCGGCTTCGTATTTTTATCTCAGTCCGAAGATGATGTTGAATGTCTTCAGCTTCGTGCAATTGTCTTGATCCGAAGACTTGATCTCTCGGACAAATATCTTCGACTTTATTTCTTCAACCTAAAAGATTATAAGTGTTTATTTTTATCATGTCTAAGAAAAATCTGAAGTGTGAAGTTAACATTCCCATCAGGAATGCTATTAAAGATAATGTAAAGATCACTTCGGATCTATGCTTAAAGAAGGAGGATTTTGGAGCACGTGGGGTTCTTGGACAAACAGTTGAAATCTGTTTGGATTGTTGCAACCGTCCACGTGGTCTGAAATCTCAGATTGAACAAATCTCGGGTGTAACGGTTTTTCCGGCAGTCACTACTTGCAGTTAAGAAGTGGTTGCGCTTGTCAACCTCCATAACCGTAAATAGTTACGTTGGAGCATATAAATACTGGTAATAGGGGACACTCAGGGGATCCGAACTCTTTTCTTGAACATTTTTTCGATTTCTTTCTTCTCCATCCTTGCTTCTATAAGCTTTCCATTCTGCTGTTGCTTGGGTCTCTTCTGACTTTAGCATCGGAGTATCCCCCGCCGGAAAACCTCCGATCAAGGATCTGTTTTGCAGGTTCTGGTTCGCGGCGGCCCAGCGGAAGGATCACTCCATCCGGTCGACGGAGATTCAACGTCAATAGATTGGCGCACCAAGCAGGGGAAAGATTTTTTTCCCTTGATCAAAGGAAAGCTTTACTCAAAGCAAAAATGGTGAAAGGGAAAGCCCGAAATGCTTCCACAAGCCAGGAGCAACCAGGAAATGACCTTCCAACAGGTAATTTTCCGGCAGATCAAGGAGGGCCTCCCATGATAATGGTGGGCCAGCAACAGTTTGAGGATCTTCAGAACAAAATTGAAGCCCTGACAGCTTTGGTTCAACATCTACATGAGGCTGCAACTCAAAGGCAACCACCACCTCCAGTAGTTTCACCCTCCGGCCATCAATCTTTGAAAGAGGGTCGACATCAGGAAATCACTCCTAGCTTTTCACAAGTCCGGTCATCCCGTGGTCATCATGCTTCTCCATCAGATCGACAAGCTTGGGATCACAATGGGAAGAAAAGAGTTCGGCGATCTCCCTCTATTTCTTCTAGAAATCTTGCTTTGAAGGAGGATAGGCAGAAGGAGATCAATTGCGAATTTGAGGAGAGGTTTAAATCTATGCAAGCATAGATTGCAAGAGTCGTAGATCTAAGAAGAAGCGATGAGGTTACAACTTTCAACTCACAACCCCCTTTTTCTGATCATATAATGGCGGAAGTTATCCCGAGGTACTTTAAGATTCTACAGTTGGAAGCTTACGATGGAACCTCAGATCCTCTTGACCATTTGGGGAGCTATAAGGCTCATATGATGGTCCAAGAAGCTACGGATGCTCTTTATTGCCTTGCCTTTTCTGCTACTTTAAAGAGGTCTGCTCGAATGTGGTACTCAAGCCTCCCACCGAAGACAATTCATTCTTTCTCTGAGTTAGAACGACAGTTCGTCTCGCACTTCAGGACGTGCCAGAAAATGCCGCGGAATATCGACAGCTTGTTTCTTCTTCAGCATCAGGAGAGAGAAAATTTGAAGGACTTTGTTCGCCGTTTCAACTCAGTCACATTGGAAATCTCTAATCTGAATGAGCATGTGGCAATGTCTGCCTTGAAAAAAGGCTTGAAATCGTCCAGGTTTACTTTCTCCCTGGATAAGAGGTTTCCACAGAGCTATGCCGAACTGTTGGCAAGAGCTCAGAAGTATGCAGCCGTTGAGGAGCAGGCGGCGTGCCGAAGAATGGCAGAAGGGAGATTTCCTTCTAAGAAGAAGAATACTAAATGACCAAATATGCCCAGTTCCTCTAATAATTCTTCGGCCCCTATGCGTAGTCCTAGGCTCAGGCAACAGAACAATCGCTTTGATACATATACTCCCCTTAACTTACCTAGGGAGAAGATTTTGCTGGAAATAGAAAAAGAAAAGTATTTCCAGAGGTCACGTCCCCTGAAGACACCAGCAAAAACGAGGGACAAAAGTAAATACTGTAGATTCCACCGGGATCATGGTCATAACACTGAGAATTGCTTTCAACTTCGGGATGCCATTGAAGATCTCATAAAGAGGGGCTATTTGAGAAAGTATGTCAACCGCCCTGAGCCTCAAGCTGAAGCCATTACCATTCCCAGAATATCTGATGAAGCCGACCTGCCACATCAGAAGCCAACCGGTGGAGATGTTAGAATGCTCCATCAGCCATCAACCTAAAGTGCCGAAGCTGAAGAGAATGTTCCGAAGAGATTGAAGGGAAAGAACTCCATCACATTTTCTGATGAGGATATTCAGGGAGTTCAACTCCCCCATGATGATCCTGTAGTAGTCTCGGCAATCATTGCCAACTTTAATGTAAAACGAATTTTGATTGATAATGGAAGCTCGGTTGATATTTTGCTGTATGATGCATTTATTCGAATGGGGTTATCTGGGCATAGATTGCGAAACTCTCCTATTCCAATTACGGGCTTCGGCGGAAATCAAATTGGGGTAGAAGGACAAACAATTTTACCTATGACTTTTTGGTCTGAACCACACCAAAGAACCCTTCCCATCAATTTTATTGTGGCTAGAACCTCTTCGGCCTATAATGCAATATTGGGGCGTCCAGCACTAAACAAATTCCGAGCTATTGTTTCCACATACCATCTCTTGGTACGATTTCCTACCAGAACGGGCATCGGGGAAGCAAGAGGAGATCAAAGTGTTGCTCATCAATGTTTGACAATTCAAGATAAACAACTAGCCAAATCGCTAACACTTGATCAGCTAGATCCTCGAGATGAGTCCGAAGACGACGGAGAACCAGTGGAAAAAACACTCTTCATACCTTTATCCGAAGACGATCCTACCAAGCAGCTACAAATTGGCAGTTTGCTCAATGAAGAATCGAAGGTAAAATTAATTGCCTTTCTTCAAGATAATGCTGATATTTTTGCTTGGACAGCTTCGGATATGCCCGGAATCCCATCCAATGTAATTACACATTGTCTAGAAGTCTCTCCTAATTATAAATCTGTTCGGCAGAAGAAGAGGAATTTTGCTCCAGAAAGGCAGAGGGTTATTGATGAAGAGGTTGACAAATTATTAAAAGCTAATTTTATAAGAGAAGTTCAGTACCCAAGTTGGCTTGCTAATGTAGTCATGATGAAGAAGTCAAACGGCAAGTGGAGAATTTGCATAGATTATACTGATCTCAACAAAGCATGCCCGAAGGATAGTTTTCCATTGCCAAAAATTGATCAGCTGGTTGATGCTATTGCCGGTCATCAGTTATTGAGCTTCATGGATGCTTTCTCAAGTTATAATCAGATCCAAATGAACCTTGAAGATGAAGAGAATACGGTTTTTATCACTGAAAAGGGACTTTACTGCTATAAGGTAATGTCATTCGGCTTGAAGAATGCCGGGACAACTTTTCAAAGGCTCATCAACAAAGTTTTCAAGAACCAGATTAGGAGAAATATGGAAGCTTATGTTGATGATATGTTTGTGAAAAGTCTTCACGAGTCCGATCATATCTCAGATCTAAAAGAGCCTTTCGATGCTCTCAGACGCCATCAGATGAGACTAAACCTAATCAAATGCGTCTTCGGTGTGACCTCAGGGAAGTTCCTGGGATACTTGGTTACCAAGCGAGGAATAGAGGCTAACCCAGAAAAGATACAGGCTCTTTGGACTATGAGGCATCCTACTTGCAAGAAAGAGGTTCAAAGGCTGACAGGAAGAATTGCCTCTTTGAGTCGTTTTATTTCTCGCTCTGCAGAAAGATGTTTACCCTTCTTCAAAGTTCCACGCCAGACTCAGAATTTTGAGTGGACAGAAGATAGCAGAGTCGTCTTTGACAAATTGAAGGAATATTTGGAAAGCCCACCGTTGCTTTCTAAGCCCCGTGAAGGAGAAACACTCTACTTATATCTATCCGCTACTGATGAGACAGCTAGTTCAGTTTTGGTGCAGAAAGACACCAAGCATGTGCAGAAATCAATCTACTACACTAGTAAAGTGTTACATGAGGCAGAGGTCCGATACCCTAGAGTGCAAAAAATTATCTTTTCGCTTGTGGTAGCAGTAAAGCGTTTTCGGCCTTATTTTCAAGCTCATTCTATCGTGATTTTGACGGATCAGCCTTTGAAGGCCATTCTTCGCTGTCCTGATACTTCTGGGAGAATAGCCAAGTGGGCTGTTAAATTGGGGGAGTTTGATATTGATTATCAACTTAGATCAGCAATGAAAGCACAAGTTTTGACTGATTTTATAGCTGAGTGCACATGGGGATCTGAAGATGATCAATGAAAAGCCGAAGAGAAAAAAGCCGAAGACAGTCCAGAGTTCATTTGGATGTTACATGTTGATGGTGCCTCAAACGCCGACGATTGTGGTGTAGGTTTAATTCTTGCTGGTCCGAATAGGCAGGTTATTGAATATGCTCTTCGATTTTCTTTCCAAGCATCGAATAATTAGGCAGAGTATAAAGCACTCATTGCTGGGCTTAGAATCTCCAAACAATTGGAGATTAAAAGAATCAAAGTTTTTTCCGATTCACAGCTGGTAGTGAATCAAGTGAAAGGTGATTTTGAAGCCCGAAATCCAAATATGATTCAATACCTAGAAAAGGTCCGAAGCCTGATATCTGAATTGGAGCACTTTGAAATTGTTCATGTGTCAAGAACAGAGAATTCTCGGGCAGACGTTCTTTCAAGACTTGCAACCACCGCACCGGATTCTCTTGGGAGAACCTATGTGGAATATCTTGAAGATCCCAGAATATCGGAATCCCCAGTTAAAGTTTGTCAAGTTGAACATGAACCTTCATGGATGAATTCGATCCTCAAATTCTTAAAGGACGGCGTCTTGCCTGAAGACAAGTTAGAAGCTAAACGGCTTCGGTGGACAGCCTCTCAATATGTCATCCTGAATGAAGCATTGTATAAAAGGTCTTTTACACAATCTTTGCTAAAATGCTTAGGCCCATCCGATGCGGATTATGCACTCAGGGAAGTGCATGAAGGGATATGTGGAGATCATCTGGGGGATAGGTCTTTGGCATACAAAATAATCCGTCAAGGTTATTATTGGCCAACTATCCAGAAGGATTCTGCAGAATTTGTGCGAAGATGTGATCATTGCCAGAGATATGCCAATGTACAAAGATAGCCTGCTAGTCAATTGACTCTGTTGACAGGTTCTTGGCCTTTTGCACAGTGGGGAATGGACATTCTTGGTCCATTTCCTCCAGCCTCCGGGCAGCGGAAGTTTCTTATTGTGGCTATTGATTATTTCACAAAATGGGTCGAGGCCGAAGCATTAGCACAAATTACAGAGGCAAAAGTTGAAAATTTTGTAAGGAACTTCATTATCTTCCATTTCGGAATTCCATATTCTATCATAACTGACAATGGAAGGCAGCTTGATAATCCGAAGTTCTAAGGTTTTTGCACTCAGTATCATATTCATCATAAACTTACTTCGGTGGGGCATCCTCAGTGCAACGGAGAGGCTGAAGTAATAAACAGGACTATCCTTCATGGTCTCAAGACTAGACTAAATGATACTAAGGGGTCGTGGGCTGATGAGTTGAACTCAGTTCTCTGGGCGTATCGAACCACTCCTCGAACAGCCACTGGTGAATCTCCCTTTCACCTGTCTTATGGCACCGAAGCGGTTCTTCCCTTAGAGGTTTCTTTACATTCTCTTCGGATTGATCAGTTTAAAGAGCTCGAAAATTCTTAATGCCGAAGAATTGACCTGGATTTATTGCAAGGCACGGTTTCGGGCACAGTTAAAAATGGCTATGTACCAACAAAAAATTGCAGGATACTATAATTCTCATATAAAAGAATGGGTCTTTCTTCCAGAAGATTTAGTTCTACGAAAGTCTGAAGTATCAAAGCCAACAGAACAAGGTAAGCTTCCTCCTACCTGGGAAGGGCCATACCGGATCAAAGAGGTTGGGACCTATCGGCTTGAAACTTTAGAAGGGATTTTATTACCTTGACCATGGAATGTACAGAACCTTCGAAAGTATTATCAATAAAAGTTTCGTTCAAGTTCATTAATACAGATTCAATCTGTTTCTCTTCACTCTATTTTTCTTAAAGGCATGAGGATGGTCTCCGGATCTATCTCACGAAGTGCCGAGTTGGGCTCAAAATAATCCATCTTAATCTAAAAGGCATGAAGATGATCTCCGGATCTACTTCACAAAGTGCCGAGTTGGGTTCAAAATAGTCCATCTTAATCAAAAAGGCATGAAGATGATCTCCGGATCTACTTCCCGAAATGCCGAGGTAGACATGATCAGCCTGTCTTAGCTCTAATACAAAATGGCATAAGGATGATCTCCAGATTTACCTTACAAATTGCCGAGATAGGTCCGATCAGCCTATCTTAACCTCCAAATGATTCAAGGGAATCTTATATCCTAAGTCCGAAGACTTAGTGTAAATTCAAGTCCAAGAGACTTGATTAATCTTTGGATTTCTTATATCCTAGGTCCGAAGACTTAGCGTAAATTCAAGTCCAAGAGACTTGATTATTCTTTGGATTTCTTATATCCTAAGTTCGAAGACTTAGCGTAAATTCAAGTCCAAGAGATTTGATTATTCTTTGGATTTCTTTTATCTTAAGACCGAAGACATAGTACAAATTCAAGTTCGAGAAAATTATTATCTGGATTTCGCGTACTAAGTTCGAAGACTGTGTAAAGAATAATTTCTCGCATTATGTGCTTCAGGGTTCTTATTCGTCTGAAGACTTTGTACTTAAGAAAATTTCTGTTCTATCACATGCAAGTGAAAATTCCAAAAAATTTTCATTAATAATGATTCTCTTACATTCCTAAAAAAAAAAATTTACAAATTCCCTGAGGGAGCTTCATCGGCTAAATCTATCGGACCCGTTGTTTCTTCGGCCATTGCTGGTGCTTCGGAGTCCGCTTGGAGTTCAGGTGTAGTTGGACTCTCAAGATCAAATAGCTGGATGCTTGAAATGTCCAAGTCCGGATAAAGCTTTTGCACCTCCTCTACTCCGTCATTGAAGCCTCCTCGATAGCCATGAGTCCCGGCCTCAACCATTTCAGCTTCGAAGGCCAGAGATGCTTTATAGTTTTCTACGGCTTTCTCTAATTGATCTTTTAGAGATCGGTTTTCCTCAATGGCCTCTTCTTTTCTTTTGGAAGCTTCTTCAGAACGTTTGTTCACTTCCTTAAATGAGGCCTTCAAGGACCGAATCTTGGTCTTTTTCTTCTTGGATCTTGCCTCTTGTCCAGCACGTTCTGATCAGAGTTTATCCACTTCGGTTTTCAAACTTTGAACCGAAGCATCATTTTGGGCGAGTTTCTCCTCCATAGCTTGTCTTTACTCCTCGACTATGGTCTTTTCGGCTTTGGCCATTTTCATCTCTTCTTTCATCTTCCTGTAAGTTATTCGAAAATCGAAGATGCTCTCCTCCATGTGAGTAATGTCGTGCATCATCTGCAATAACAAAAAGAAAGCTTAGTAATTGTAAACCTAAGTATAACACAGTATGAGTATTTACCTTCAAAGCGGAGGAGAACACCGAGTCCGAGATTTCTTCGATGTATCGGGACTTGACGTTATCCCAGTCCTTTGGGAGAAGTGTGTGCTTTAATAACTCTCTTGCCAGTTCAGGATTTTTTAAACCTTCTCGATTCGAGAAGGTAGTGAAATCTACGTTGCACCCTCCTTCCGAAGTGGCGTTCCACCTAGGGTCCTCTTCGGATCGATATTTTGACCTCTCTTGACTTCTGTCTTATGGAAGGGCAATCACAGATTTTTTGTTGAAGTTTATGTCTCGTTGGCCCGTGGATGGCGCGTGTTGAGGGCTCTTCGGAGGGGATGTCCTCGGAGGCGAGCTTCTGGTAAAACCAGCTGGCACCGGAGAAGCCGAGAGAGTGTTTTCATCTAGTATGGGCCTCATCGGAGACGCGCTAGAACCCTCTTCCGCCCTTCTTTTCTTTCGGACTTCGGTTATTGCGGGAGCGGCTACTGCCCTTTTTCTAGAAGCTTGCCTAACCTTGTCAAGTTGAGGCTTCATTTTCTTACCTGCAATTGGAAACAAGAAGATTGTAATGCATATACGTATGGAGAAGAGAAGCAAGAAAAATCCGAAGACCACTTATTCTATACCTAATATTGGGACTTCGCTGATATGAGCGCGATGAAGATTCTCTTCCCTCAGCAGCTCCTTAAGGGAAGGGATCTCCGGTTCTGACAAGGTCTCAAAATTTTTGGCATCGGCTTTTAATATCCTCTTACTAGCGTTCGCATCCAAATGCGGAGCCGACCATTCAGTATTGAAACCCCAGTGAGTATAATACACGAAAAAGAAGCAAGGCTTCCATCCATGTATCGCACTGGGGGTTCCCTTCAGCAGTCTTTGGCCTAGCCGAGGATTTATGACCCACCATCCTTTGCCGTGAAAGTCTCTTTTCAACATAAATAGGAAAGTGAACAGGGATGTCTTCGGCTCTACGTTCCTAAGTTTGTAAAGCACTAAGAACCCGCAGATGTTCCTAAAACTATCGGGGGTCAGCTGAGCCGGGACTATTTGATACAAGTTAAAAATTTTCACAAAAAAAGGATGAAGGGGAAGCCGAAGACCCGCTTTGAGATGGTCTTCGTATATGGCTATGGATCGAATGGAAGGCTTATCTACCCTCTCTTCTGGTTGTGGAAGAATCATGTTGAAGGTGCGTGGAATGTGATAACACTGTTTTATTTCTTCTATTTTGGCAAGGGTAAAGGAGCTTTGAACGGAATCCGGTAACCGTTCCGGGCTCCGTTTCCTACGGGAACTTCTCCCCCTACTGGTTTCACCCTGAAGGTTCCTACTAACACCACCTCCCGATGGGATCCCAGCGACCTCTCGTTCGGGTAGAGCCCTACCCGTTTCACCTACCAGTGAACCATTGCCGGAAGTGGAGGAAGAACTCCAAGAGGACCTCGACATTGAAAGGAATGAGGAAACAGGAGGGAAGAAGGACCTCTAACCTGTAAAAGAACAAAAATGGTGGACCGGACCACCAGGGAAGACGAAGGACTGCAGAAAGAATTGGAAATCCAAGAGCACAGGCGCGAAAGAAAGTCTCTCAAGTTCTCCTCTCTTTTTATAGGTGAAGAAGGGGGGTTCTTCGAGACGGTTCGGAAGACTAAACGGTTGTGCGCCGTATTGGCGGTTTCGATCCTGGGTACGGTTCATCAATGGGACAAGTTGTGGCGATCCGCGTGAAACCGTGGTATTGGTTGAGATCATGCCAACGAGATCTCCACGTTCAGGATGACCACCACGTGTCCAATTCCTGTCAAATTTAAACCCCTTTTCTGGGAATTTTTCGAGATTTTTTCAGAATCGAGGCGTTTTCTTTTGAGGCTGCCTGTGATAGGATGACGCGTGTCCTTGCCACGTTTTGTTGCGCCACCAGGCAGTTATGGCGAAAAGACGCGTCAGGATTCTGTCATCATTATTTGACGGTTATCGCTAGAAGACAAAATTGAAATACTCCCATTTTTCGAAATATAATTATTTCGAAATTGGAAGTGGGGGACAGCTGTTATGATATCCCTATTTTATTCCAATTAATTAATCATTCTTTATTTTATAAGTTATATCAGATGGCAAGAGGAGTCTTCGGCTTCACACTATTGTCTTCTCGTTATTAACCCTAAGTCTTCGGCTTCGTATCATTATCTCGACCCGAAGATCATGCTTGATTTTCTGGGAAGCAAACTATTTATTATCTTCGGTTTCGTGCATCCACATTAATCCGAAGACTATGCCTAAAATATACGGTTTCGTATCTATGATCCAGGATACTTTCTCTATGTCTTCGGCTTCATATTATTATTTTTGTCCGGAGACCATGCTTATTATCTTTGGCCTATTGTCTAAAGGATATTATACTCTGGGTTTTTGGCTTCGTATTTTTATCTTAGTCCGAAGACGATGTTGAATGTCTTCAGCTTCATGCAATTGTCTTGATCCGAATACTTGATCTCTCGGGCAAATATCCTCGACTTTATTTCTTCAACCTAAAGATTGTAAGTGTTTATTTTTATCACGTCTAAGAAAGATCCGAAGTGTGAAGTTAACATTCCCTTCAGGAGTGCTACTAAAGAGAATGTAAAGATCACTTCGGATCTATGCTTAAAGGAGGACTCTGGAGCACGTGGGGTTCTTGGACAAACAGTTGAAATCTGTTTGGGTTGTTGCAACCGCCCATGTGGTCTGAAATCTCAGATTTAACAAACCCCGGGTGTAACGGCTTTTCTGACAGCCACTACTTGCAGTTAAGAAGTGGTTGCGCTTGTCAACCTCCATAACCATAAGTAGTTACGTTGGAGTCTATAAATACTGGTAAGAGTGGACACTCAGGGGATCCGGACTCTTTTCTTGGACATTTTTTTGATTTCTTTTTTCCCCATCCTTGCTTCTTTAAGCTTTCCATTATGCTGTTGCTTGGGTCTCTTCTGATTTTAGCATCGGAGTGTCCCCCGCCGGAAAACCTCCGGTCAGGGATCTGTTTTGCAGGTTCTGATTTGCGGCGGCCCAGCGAAAAGATCACTCCATCCGATCGATGGAGATTCAGCGTCAACAGAGATTAATGTTGAAGATAGCATTTTCACCAAACTACTTTTATTCTTTGCTTTTATTTTCACTGTTTTTTTCAAAACAATGAATCTTTTCTAACAAAAGCTCCAAATGTTTTACAAACATTTGAAAAAAAAAGGACAACAAAAGAGTTTAGTCATGCATACTGTTCAGTCTAATTTATTTTTGTCATACATATTGATCACCAGAGTTTTCAGATGTTTGCAACATGGATATCAATTAAACCTTGAAAAGTCATCTGAATTCTTTGTTTCCTCTCCTTCTCGTATATTTCTTTCTCAAAATTTGATTGGTGAACAGGATGAATTGGAGATCACCTCAAGTGTTTTGGGGCACAAGGGAGGCTATTCTGGAACATATGTATTGTTGAGAAACAAAACAACGGGAGAGATTGTTGCTGAAGGTCGACACTCATTGTTTGGTAATTTTAAAAGCAAGATCTAGGTACATTGCTTTGTATCTGGTGCACTTTTGAGCTTTGCATGAAGCAGTTTGTAGATTCAAATGGACATATTCAGGGGTGTTATGGATAAATCATAAATGAACTGAAGTCTATTTATGCAAATGTGAAATACCATAATTTCTCTTCTTTGATCACATTATATGATCCAAGGCTCGCTGAAATAATACCAAAGGGGGTACCAGCTGGTGAGTGATTTGGCATGGTATGGACCCACATTGTGCCATTCCAGGACATACTGGAGAGAGCTGGGGAAGGAGGGGGAGAGGGAGAAGGAGAGAGATAGAGGGAGGAAGGGATGGGGAGAGAGAGAGGGGACCAAGAAGCTGTCATTGTCTAGGGTGAGAGAGAGGGAAGGAGGGAGAGGGAGAGGAAGGGAAGGAGAGAGATGAAGGGGGAGGGAGGGGGAGAGAGACCTTGACATTCAGTGGCATAAGAGGGAGAGAGAGGGAGAGAGGGATAGAGAGGGCAATAGAGAGAGAGAGAGAGAGAGAGAGAGAGAGAGAGAGAGAGAGAGAGAGGGAGGGAGGGAGGGAGGGAGGGAGAGGGTGGAGGGGGGACCTCAGTAGTGATGGCATCATTCGGCATCATCATCAAGTGTTGGGAACGGAATCCCTTAGGGTTTTGAGTGATGGGGATGGGCGAAACTTGCAATTGAATGAAGAAAAGAAAAACAGTGCAGTGGGGTAAGTGAATATATACTGAACCGATTTACTGTGCTCGTAGCTGTCTTGTCCGGTTCGTTATGCCCCGAACCAACCATTTGGTACAGTTCGACAGAGCTTAACATGATCAACTGATCCACAAAGATTCTGGTAGATTTCAGATTTCTTCAATTTTATTTTTAACTGCCAAAAAGGTTATTTTGTAATTGTTGTAAATTGTCTGATTGGGATTTGTGATTCTATCAAGTTACTTTTAAGTTGATTGATTGATCCCACTTTACCATAACCGCAATGTTGTCCTTACTCAAGAAGCCTTACTCATCAATATCAAATTTCCTTCTTTCTCTTTTCCCATCAAGATTTAGATCTCCAGTCAATACCCTCACTAAATCTTATATGATTAAATTTAAAAAGGAAGACTTTGTAGTAATTAAATACCCAACCTTGATAGCTGATTTAGTGGGCATAAAAGCAGAAACAGTAATCCCTTCATGAAATAATCAACAAGTCTGATCTTGGATAATGCTTACATTCTGAAAGTTTAGTCCATTCTGTAATTGTTCTTTTTGAGTCTTCCTTTCTATTGGACTATCAATCAAGAGGTGTCTGATATTTCTGCAAGTGCAGCTTACAATCAAATCCATGAACAGAGGAGGATTTCTAAAAGTAAGAAAATTGGGAAATCATTATTAGTTCCCCCTCCAAGAACTTCAGCAGCAGGCAAGGATGTATACAGCAGAGATGAGTTCATCGATGATATGAATTTCATATGTATGAAATTGAAGAATATGTTGATCATGTCAACAACAACCATGATGAATAACCTGCACACCATCTGTAGTTTAATACTGCAAATAAATCTTTTCCTATATGTTATCCGAATTAAACTGGTTACCATCAAGATCATCTACAGGGAAGAGCCTTCTTTCAATCATGAATTTATAAATGAAAAAGGTAACCTTCCTAACAAATCAAATAATCTAACAACACCGAACTGTTCCTTTTTCTGTCGAAAGAAAGCTGAACTATTGTATGATAAGTATAGAATTTCTCAATTGCAGCAATTGAGTTGGTAGTTGGTATGTTCGTACAGCAGAAATATTGGCTGAAATTTTGCATAGTTTTAGTTGTAGGAAGTTTTGCAGGTATTGTGAAGATTTAGCTAAATGCCTTGCTGATGCGTTTTCTCCCACCACTGGAGCTTCTAGTTATTACTTAATTTATCACTTAGCATCTGGGTATCTGGATTGAATCTTGAGAGATTCAACTGGCTGTTACGTTTGTATCCACTTCTGTCACTGCTATATTTCCGGCAACTAAGTGATATCGTGTTGCAGGCTTTATATTTCTGTTGGGAACGCAACAGGATTTTAGAATTTCTTTCCTTATTGATGTCTTATGATAGAAATGAAAGGTTAGATGTATGTTTTTTTTTTTGGTAAAAAAATGGTGGTTATATATATGTTAATATCGCAATCTTTCTCTTGATATTGGCGTCTGAAAAAATTTAAGGTTTGACGTATGTTAATGGAGTAACAGCTCTCAGTTCCATCATTGGCATCTGAAAAGTTGTTCTCCAGGTTTATAACCTCTTGGGTACTCGTAGATTTATGCTGATCTATTGTTGGAAAGCTTCAATGGGAATATGCCCATAGTTTTTATAGCTCGGAGCAATTTTAACTAGCGCAGAACACAATTCTGTAGGTGGTGCTTCTACATATTTCCTTCGTACGTTTCATACAATTGTAGATGAAATCCACATTATCATGCGATGCATGAGGGTATCCTTCAACGAAAGGGAAGGACGTAGACAGGACATAGACTTTGTGCGTGCACCATGGTGTGAACGGCAGAAGCAAACCTGCATGAGAGTTAATATGGATAGATCTTGTTGCTTGAAAAGAAAGAAAGAAAGAAAGAAAGAAAGAAAGAAAAGAATAGAATTACAGACTGCTTTTGTGTTATCAGGAGATAGCCCCACGGTATGCTGGCGTCCCCATGGTACTACGTTTATTTTTAATGATGTATTCTACGAAGCATCAATCTGCTAAATAGCACTACCATCTGTTAATTACTTATTTCATGTCTGATTAATGTGATATGAGTAATAGGAATGTCCAGTGTTGCTGGAACTTTGGCAGCCATTGAAGAGCGTTTCTTTGTTGAGCGGATGGTTGCTTCCATGGATTTTTGATGCTTAAATCACTTCTATATTTCAACAGTACACTTTTTTTGAAATGTTTTTGCTACTTGAGAGCATGCCAATCGCAATGTAACTGGTTAGTATCTCTGACAAGGTCATATTTCTGTTTGATAAAAGTATGTGTCGGTGCTCATATACGGTATTAATAAAGACGTTTTAGCTGTATCTTTGACAATAAGCTCAAAATCAATACGTGCAGTGGTGGCTTGAATGCTATCCATCACTATTTATAATCTAGAAAAACTGTGTCGAATTCGTAGTGGTTGTTCTTATTTGGCCCTTTACAGGGCATGGCTATTAAAACGGCTAAAATTTCAGAGGTTGCCTTCCATTAGATGAACCCGCTTGCCAGGGGGAAAGTAATGAAATATAGCAGGAAAATAGAGTGCACCAGTTCCATATTTAAGAGATCTTATTTAAAGGCTTCTTCTTCCACATTGAAGAAATGGTTTGTCTTGAGTGGATTTGTATTTTAGCGGGCATTTAAAGTTCATCTATTTTACTTGCAGATCAGCATGATGATCTTTTTTTTTTTTTAGTGGCAGGATGATTATTAACCTTACTGACAGCATATGGATAGTTTTATTTCTTCGTGGATGCGGGTACTGGCTTGACTTTGCTAAAATTTAAATAATAATAATAATAATAATAATAATAACGCACAAAGGGAGGTTCCCATAGTTATATATCACATAACCACGGTTCTTAACGCAGTGAGACCGGTAATTTTCTGTGAAAAGGTAGTTCCGAAATTCCGATGGTTCGGTCAAAAAGATGATCTATTGTCGGTCGAGTGCACGTTTCACGTGCCTCTCGCCCAAAAAGCTGCCGTGCTGGAGGTTGTTGGAGAAGTAGGCAACAGATCTGGGAGCCGTCTCGTGCTAAGATTTATGAGGTCAGATGAGTCTTTTTGCCTTCTCTTGTGTACCAAAACAAGCACCCGGGTATTGTATTTGGAAGGTAGTGAAGGGATTGGCCAGTGTTCTGGAGATTATTTCGACATCGAGTTGACGTACTCTATGAGGATACGCAATCTGTTTCATCCTGATAGCGGAGGTTGGGATCCGGTAGCAGTGTTCCATTTTTTTGGAATTGCTGGAAGTCTGTGCTAATCCATGACGATTCCTATCCATAGCAATCGGGATGTTGCGGTTTGGAGATTATCTTTGCACTTCAAGAATAGTGATGTCTGCTGACCGTATCTATCGGAAGGGGCGAACTAGGAATTTGGTTACCGGATGGATTTGGAAGACTCGAATACACTCGAGGATGAGTTCTTTTCTATAAAACTTGGTCTATTATCGCCTCCTGACATGATCTTTTTATTCTTTTTGAGAGAAAGAGGTGTAGATCTTCAGTCAATCTATTCATGGCAGACTAGAGGATGAAATAATAGAGCATTGCCTTTTTTTTTTTTTTTAATGCCCGAGAACTAAATAAGTTTGGCATCTTGTAGGCTTGCAGCCTTGCACCAATCCATTCTCCAGGCCGAGGCTCTGGTATAGGCATTCTTGGAGCTTCTAAGATAAAGTATCAGGAGGAAAGCAACTAGGGTGGTAGGCATCAAAGCATCCTATATTCCTCATTAGATCAGGCTAGTTATGAACAATTTAATATTTGTCCATGAGATATCTGGTGAGATTCACAATAGGGGGAGTCCTTGGCTTGGCCGTGGAGATGATTGAAATGGCCTCGAGGCCATCGGAGATCTGGAACTCCCTTCAGGCTCACATAGCAACTTGTCATGTATTTATTAGAAGTCCCCTCTTTTAGCATACCTTTAAGTCAACATCGATGGTATTATTAGAGACAGACAAGGTGGTGCTGACTTTGTTATCCACGGGCCTAATTCTAGGTTGGTGGTAGTCTCTAGGTGCTAACTTTTTGAGCCTACAATTCCTGGAGTGGAGCTTCGGGCGGCGGCTTAAACTGGGATCATCTATGCTTAATGAGCTCTCTGTGTCAATCACCTAGTCATCGATGAAGATTCTACTTCCAGGATGACCTGGATATAAGAATATACACCGGGGATCATGATCACCCTCTTCTATAGGACATCTCAATCTTATTCTCGAGGTGCATAGTTTCTTTCAATCATTAGACATGTCTTCTAGAAAGCGAATACGCTGCTTTTGTTGCAAAACAATCTAAGAATTTTTTTGTGAATAGTCATGGCGGTAGCTTCAAAGCCACTCAAGGATATTTTGTTTTCTGGCTTTTTCGATTACGTTCACAAAAGATTTCTATGAATATTTCACTTGATCTAAAAAAGTAAAAAAGATGATGAAGAACACTACTGCATGTTCTTTAACCATGACCTGTGTGACGCTTTTGATAGCCGGCCAAAGTGCCATTTTAGCTTTCCGATGAACAAAAGACAGTGATTGATGGAAGAAAAGAACTCCAAGCCTTTCCTGCCTATAATGGACGACCTCCTTTTCTATTTGTAACTTGCAAAGGCCTAAGGAGCAAGGATCTATTTGGTTGGAAGGTAATCTGGCATAGAAAAATAAATTTTATATTAAATTATCGTAGAATGAAATATGAAAGAGAGACGGTAAAACAATGATGAGTCCCATGTTTATTTTCAGAAAAGAGAAGGTAAAATAAATACCATAAAAGAATTGATATTTAGTAAATTTTTAAGTGATGATAATCCATACTTGATAAAAATACCATCAATAAAGTATATTTATGTGTTATTTGTGGCATCTTGATTTTTTTGGACTCCCACCGATGTACAATGCCCAGCGATCAATATAGATTCATGACCATGCTGGACACCCACTCGTGCATTTTTCTCGTGGCGTGATCGAGTGGGAGTCGTGGTATGCACGGATGGCATGACCAAGGAGAATTTAAAGCTCTTTAAAAGGCCTTTTTGGCCAAGAAGCTTGTTGATTTTTTCGTGGTACTGGATTTTTGTAGCAGCGGTGTAGAAAGCTTCTTTGGAGAGTTTTGTAAGAAAATTTGTTTTGTACTATTTATTAAGAGATTGATATAAAGAATTTGAAAGGTAAAATCTCTTATATTGGTGATTTTTCTCCCATAATGAAGTTGTATGCCTCGTGGATGTAGGCTATAGCTGAACCATGTAAACTTGGTGTTCTTCTGTGGTTTATCTATTTTATCATAAATATTATTTTATTATTACCTTTTAATCTTGATGCATAATTAGGCTTAAAGATATATACTTTTATTTAATTTTTTCATTATGTTTGATTTTTTAACATCTGGTATCAGAGTCGAGTTTTCTTGTATATTTCTACCAAGTTGATCTAGTGTGCATATTCAAGATGTTGATAAAATTTGAAGTTAAAAAATTTGATGGCAAAATGGACTTCAACTTATGAAAAAAGAGGGTAAAAGCAATCCTGGTTCAGCAAAATCTTCATAAAACTCTTCTTTTCAAGAAAAAATCAAGTATTACGAATGTAGATGAATGGTCAAAGCTTGATCTAAAAGCTTTCGGCACTATTGTACTTTGTTTGGTAGATGAGGTAATGTATAATATTGAAGATTGCAAAACTATCTCTGATTTATGAAACAAAATAGATTATTTTTATATGTCAAAGACTTTTACAAATATATTATATTTGAAAAAGTAACTTTATAGCTTATGTTTGTCTGAAGGGAGTGATCTTTTGGAGCATTTAAATATGTTTAATAAGTTGATTTTGCAGCTTCACAGTTTACGAGTAAAAGTAAAGGAAGAAGATCAGGCTATTATTCTTCTCTAATCTTTATCGAAATCCAATGACCATTTGGAGACCACCATCTTATATGACAAAGATATTTTAAAGATGGAGGTCAAGATAACTTTGCTGTCAAATAAGGCTAGGCATAAATCTAATGCAGGTGACATTTGATGGCAAAGGATTTAGGTCAAGAAAGAGAACGTTGAAAAAAATATGGTAAAAAGAATCATTTTCGATCCAAGTCAAGAGGACGAAATGACAAGTGCCATTATTGCAAGCAAGAAAGTCATTAAAGGATGAATTATCCCAAATTAAAGTCCAAGCAAAAATAAAACACTTATGAGGTTGAAATTGCTACTGAGTCTGAAAAGGATAGAGATGTGTTGACCATCTCCTCCGGTATAGATTTTCTAGATACTTAGATTCTTGACACTAGTTGTTCTTATCATATGTGCCGACATAGAGATTGGTTTATTTCCTATATATCTCATGATAGGGGTAGAGTTCTTTTGGATAATGCTGGGATATATCGGTTCAAGCACAAATCAGCCACCGGTTCGACCGGTCGAAGACATTTCTCTCGAATCATGCACTTTAAACCAAAGTGTCCGGAAGAAACCGAATAATTGACGGACAGGCCGAAGTCGAAGCTCTCAACTTCATTTGAAGAGTCAGCTTGTGGCCCCTGCTAAAGACAGGACTCTCGACCTGAACCGAAGACATGATCTTCACTATCAGCCGAAGACACAGTCTTCGGCCTATGTCGAAGACAAAGTCTTTGACCTGTACCGAAGACGTGATCTCCGTTCTGTCTCAAAGGAGTCCGAAGATGGAGGTTCCCCTTTAATTCGGATACAAATATTTTTCCAAAAAAGAAATCCGAAGATAGATCTCTGATCTGTCTCAGGTCTCCACGAACGTGGCAACTAGCGGTTATCATCGACTACCTAACTACCTCCAGAGCATGATCATGACACTTGATCATTAACTCCAGCGGCAACGTCTCTGGCCTAGCCAGAACCGTTTAGTAACCATCCATGATTACGAACAAATGAGAAGGAATTAACTCCCCCATCATAACCGCAGGAGGGAGAGCGAAACCGTAGGCCTGACAACTCAGTATAAATACTGGTAAGAGGGGGCACTCAAGGTAAGGCATAAAATACTCCTGAAAATATCAAAGTCTTCTCCTCTCCATTTATCCTCTTCAGAATCTTTCCCATTCTGTGGCTGGAGCCTGCCTCTGACTTAGGCATCGGAGTGTCCCCCGCCGGAGCAACTCCGACCAGGAATTTGTTTTGCAGGTGAACCAGGGAGCGGACCTACGATCTAGTAGCTCCATCCGGTCGGAAAAGGGACTCTATGCCAATAGATAATAATACCGAGTACATAACTGTTGAGATAGGAACAATCAAAATTACGATGTTTGGAGTTGTAAGAACTTTGACAGATGTCAAGCATGTTCCTAATTTAAGAAAGAGTCTTATCTCTCTTGGTACCATAGATACAAATGGATACACATTTGCTGGTGCTAATGATATATTGAAAATTAAATATGGTGCCTTAATATTGATGAAGGGAGAAAAGACAAGTTCTCTATACAGGTAGATTAGAAAAATCGTTACCGGTGATGTTACTATTATATCTTCTTCTAATGATAATGATGCTACATTGTTATGGCATGCTAAGCTTGGATATATGAGTCAAAGAGGGATGTTAGAATTGCATAATAAAAATTTACTCAATGAATTAAATTTTACAAACTTAATTTCTGTGAAACATGAATTCTTGGTAAGCAATGCAGGGTAAAGTTTACCACTTGAACCAATAGAAGTATAGATCCTTGAATATATTTATTCAGATGTCTAGGAAGCAGTACCAATCACTTCTCCTGAAAAAGCTAAGTACTTTGTCACTTTTATTGATGACTTCTTCCGGAAGGTTGGATTTATTTCTTGAAGCATAAGTTAGAACTATTTAAAAAGTTCAAGCATAGGAAAGCTGAAGTTAAAAAGCAAACAGACAAGCAGATAAGGTTCTCCGCACTAACAATGATGGGAAATATACCTCCTGAGAGTTTATTAATTACTGTAGAAGGAAGGCATAACTTGGCACTTCACTATCTCAAGTAAGGCACAGTAAAACGAGATAGCTGAAAGGATGAACATGGCACTGCTTGATAGAGCTCGTTGCATGAGACTGTTTACAGATCTTTTAAAGTAATTTAGGATCGAAATAGTAAACACCGCATATTTTTTGATGAATCGGTCTCCTTCGATATCACTTGGAGTTAAAATACCATGGAAGATTAAGTCTGGTAAGCTAGTTGATTATTCTGATATTCATATATATGGTTGTCCTGCATATGTATTGTTATAGGAGGATCAGAGGACTAAGCTTGATACGAAGTCTAAACCTTGTATCTATCTGGAATATAAGGTTGGTGTGAAAGGCTATAGACTTTGAAATCCAGTTACTCAAAAGGTGGAGCTTGGTAGAGATATGATATTTAATGATGTTTCAATGTTGAAAAAGAAAATTAAGCATCAGGTTCAAGATATGAAGAAACCCAGTACCTCGGTTCAGGTAGAGCCATTGATCAAGACTGACAGCAACAATACTGGTTTAAAGAAATTTTCAAAGTATGACAAAGAAATTATACAACCATAGGAACAAGAGGACCTTATTCTATTGCTACAGGAAGGGCTAGAAGGGAAGTAAAACTACTACTGAGATTGAAAGATATAATTGATTATATTTTTTCTATTATTTCTAGATATCCAATATCTTTTCAAAAGGCTTTGTAGAGTAAGGACAGTGATAAGTGGCGGATTGTTATGGAGAAAAAGATAAATTATTTTCATAAGTATAAGACTTGAAAACTTGGTACTTTTTTCAAGGATAGAAAGATAATCAACTACAAGTGGATATATAGAAAGAAGGAAGCTTCATCGGAAGGTAAACCACCAAGGTATAAAGTCAGATTGATAGCGAAATTAGGCTACAATGAAAAAAAAAGGATATATTTTGATAAGATATTTTCTCCAATTGTTAAGCATTATTCTATCAAGATAATGTTTTCTATGGTGGCTACGTGGAATTTAGAGCTGGAGTAGCTTAATATGACGACTACTTATATGGTAATCTTGATAAGAAGATCTATATTTGCAGCCAGATAATTTTGTATAAAAATGCAATGAAAAATTGGTATGCAAGTTGAAGATGTTTCTCTATGGTTTGAAGCAGGCTCTGCGTCAATGGTATAAAAAGTTTGATATCTTTATGATGACACATGGCAACATAAGGAGCAGGTATGATAGCTGAATCTATTTTCATTTTCTCAATAATGATTTTATTGTACTGCTAATGTTATATGTTGATGATATGCTTATAGCTTTAAGTATATACAAGAGATTTCTAAGTTGAAACAGGAATTTAATTTTGAGTTTGAAATTAAAGACCGAGGAAGTACCAAGAAGATCCTAGACATGGAGATTCATAGAGACTGACATAATCGGTAGCTATGGTTGATCCAGATAGGATGCATAGAGAAGGTATTGACCAAATTCAACATGAAGGAGGCTAAAGCTATGAGTAAACCTCTAGCTCAACATTTCAAATTCTCTATGAAGCAATGTCCTCAGTCTAAAGAAGAGCATCAGGAGTTCTTAGCATACCGTATACTAGTACGGTTGGATGTTTAATGATGCTATGGTTTGCACTAGACCTGATTTGTCACAGGTTGTTAGTGTTTTAAGCGGATACATGGCAGATCCAAGAAAAGAACATTGGAATAGAATTAAATATATTCTGCATTATTTGAAGGGCGCATCAAATTTTAGTTTACTATTTCAAAAGAGTACTAACATTGATATTCTAGTTGGTTTGTTGATTCTTAATACACAGGTGACCTTGATAAGAGAAGATCAACTACATGATACATCTTCACTTTAGGTGGAGGTCCTATCAGTTGAAAAGCAATATTTCAGGATATCGTGGCATTGTCAACAATAGAGACAGAATATATAGTTACAATTGAGGCTGCCAAGGAAGTAGTTTGGTTTCAGGATTTGGTCAAGGAACTTAATATTTCATAGAAAACTATTCGTATATATTGTGATAGTCAGAGTGCTATATGTCTTGCAAAGAATCTAATATATCATGCCAGGACAAAGTATATTGATATTCGGCATCACAAGCTCAAGGAATTTGTTGTGAGCGGTTGCATTCAATTAGTCAAAATTTCTACTTAGGAAATTATTATAGAAATGATGACCAAGCCACTTCTAGGAGTCAAGTTCTAGCATTGTCCGAACTTGGCTAATATTAAAGAATGCTGGGATATGAAGGCTCTAGGGCATGGGGGTGAGATTATTTACAAGCTCTTAAAGTTATATAGAAATCGGAATGCCGAGTCAAGGTAGAGATTATTATTTGTGGCATCTCAACTTTTTGGACTCCCATCGATGCATGTGCCTAGCAGTCAATAGAGATTCATGACCGTGCTAGACACCCACTCGCACGTTTTTCTCGTGGCATGACCAAGTGGGAGTCGTGGTATGCATGGATAGCATGACCAAGAGGGATTTGGAGCTCTTTAAAAGGTCCATTTAGATGAGAGACTTGTTGATTTTTTCATGGCCTCGACTTTGAATTTTTGCAACACTAGTGAAAAGAACTTCTCTAGAGAGTTTTGTGAGTGTTTTTTTTGAAAAAATTATTTGTTTTGTGCTTTTTATTAAGAGATTGATAGAAGAGATTTGAGAGGTATAATCTCTTATATAGTGATTTTTCTGTTATAGTGAAGTTGCATATCCCGTAGATGTAGGCCACTACCGAACCACGTAAATCCTGGTATTCTTTTATGGTTTATCTATTTTATCATAATTATTATTTTATTATTATCTTTCGATCTTGATACATAAATAGGCTTAAAAATATATACTTTTGTTTGTCTTTTTATTGAGTTTGATTTTTCAATATTTATGATCATTAAATTTATTTTGATATCTTTCCAAGTTCATTCAGCTTTTACAAAATAATTAAAATACAAATAACATTATACAAAAGGTCATATGATTATAGTTGATGGCGCCAGATCGCTGATATGGCAGGAGGTAGCTGATGCGGCGCGAGGTAGCTGACGTGGAGCCCCCATCAGACGCCACGACAAGCTTTCAACACGAGCGCCTTCGCCGAGCTGAGCTCCTCTGAAGCAACACCTCTGCCTGTCGAAGCCGAGCTCCGTCCTCCGCCAGGTCCGTTCTCGCAAGCCCGGAACACCTAGGCCGGAGCCGAGTCCGAGTCCCCACCCAAGGTGGACCCCTCGGGATCGGGCCCCGTGGTCAGGAGTTGAGCTCAGCCTCCTCCGCCACGAGGCGCCCCTCCGAGCTCAGGTCCCCTGGGCTGGGCGATACCCCGGTGCCGAGCTCGCCTGAAGCCGGGCCCCGTGATCAGGAGTCGAGCTCAGCCTCCTCCGCCACGAGGCGCCCCTCCGTAGCCGAGCTCAGCCCATCCCCACCCTGCCGAGCAGCACCGAGGCGAGTCCACCGAAGGCGGGCCCTACCCTTCCAGCTCGGCCTTCAGTTCAAACCAACGCGCCAGCCGCCAAGGGAGTCATGCCTCCCCTCCGAGGACAGTGACGATACTCCCGAGGGCCGTACGACAACACCAACCATGTCGCAATTAATGCCCACGGTCGTCACTCACTCCATAAAGGAAGGAAAGCTCACATCAAGGCGCCTACCTTCCGCCGATCCGCCGTACAACCGGAGAAAAGACGCTACCAGAGAGCGCGGGTCCCAAAACCGGCGGTCCGCTGATCGAGGCTTTGTCAGGCTCTCAGGAGGGGGACAGGCAAAAGGAATGTCAGAGATTTATGGAAGCCTCCTCAACTATCAAAATAGGAGAGACGTCCCGTCTACACACGATACCTCGCCGTACACGACAGCGGGAGGAGATCCCAAAGCAAACCAAGATAGAAAATCCCGCTAGAGTAAGCAAAAGAGATATCTGCATCTGATCCAGTATCACTACATCCATAGCATACTTCTCAATTCAAGAACACCAGAGGAACCAGAGCAACACAAGGGAGGAAGGCCAGAGAGGAGGGCAAGACCACCCTGGCCAACACCACTCCCAGCTAGTCCTCATCTTCCACTCACACTATATTCACTCCTCCTAGCATGGAGCTCATCCAGAGGAGCTCGACCAGAAGGATCTGTTCCCCTGAATCGTCACTGACTTGACCGTCGGAGTGCCCCCAGCGGAATTTCCGGCCCGGGTCACTGACATTGCTTCCTTGCAGGTCCCGAGACGCCAGAGGCATTTCCAGGCTGGCGGACGCGCGACACCCGACTCCGTCAGCAGCTACGGGCCACGACGATCTTGTCGGCAATAATAATCATTATACAAAAATTGATCGAAGATAACAATGTTATCTTAGTATTAAAAAATTATTTTATTGATGGGTATATTTATAAATTTAATTATATTTTATATAAAATTATTTTCAATCAAATATAGTAATTTTTTTCTATATTGTTTTTTAAAAAAATTCTACCAATGATAAATATCATTTTTATTTATAATTATTTTTTAAATAAATAATTTATAAAAATTGTGAAATTATTCCTAACCTACAGCATCCCAATTTAAGAAAATATTTTTCTAGCAGAGGCTCGGGACGCCACCTCTTTCTTCATCATCACTTTCAAAGTTTTTTTTAAAAAAACAAAAATTGGTGCCCTGCTTCTTTCTTATCGTCTCAGTCATGTTCCTGATAAAAAATAACATACGACAAATAAGTTACAAAAATAGTTTTATTATATATATTTATAAATATAATTTTTTCAAGAAAAGGTTGCGTCGTCTGCGAGAAGTTTTCCGTAACGAAGAAAAAAGTGCAAAGTAGATAAGGCAACATCAATAACAAAAGAATCGTTTGAAATTTTTTTTATTAGTATTATTTTTATTTTTATGCGTAACCTTTTGTAGAGAAAAATGACAAGCAGAAGCAAAACTAAAAGTAAAGACGAGGAAGTATGAGATTCAGGTATATTTATTTTATTAAGTTTTCAAGTTGATGGAGGTGATTGGGACGCTGTCGGTGGGACAGAGGCCCTTTTCATATTTTTGTTAGTGCACTGCCTCCGTTAGGACCGTCACGGAAGGCGGAAATAAGAGCGCCATGTGGGGGTGCCACAGCGCATGTGGCGTTATTTTGTCTACGTGCGCAGTGCACATGGAAGCCGAGCCTATGGTGTGATAAAATGGTCCGTCTTGCAGTGGTACTAACGGTAGGTGGGGATGTGGTTGGTGATGCATCGAATAAAATTTAATTTTATAACGAAAATACCCCCCTGGCGCGTAGGTGGTGTTGGCCTCCACCTTCCCCGGTTCCTAATTCCCTCTCCATCTTGGCCTCTTCGTGCCACGTGGTGACCTTCCTTCCGCTTGCTCCAAATTTCTTCCCCATCTAAACTTCCCACCAACAACCTAACCCTTCCGAGTCTCTTAAATTTGCCCCCATTCCATTTTGTTTCCCGAAAGCTCGATCCTTGTTTTCGGAGCTCTACCTTGTCGTCGTCATGGCGGTGGTTTCGCCTCCGCCTGGATCTATACTTCTCTCTAGTTCTCCATGTCCAGCCACTTCTTCCCCCTCTCCTCCTTCCATATCAAGCTCCATGGTGTGTTCTTCAAAGAGCCGTCATGGATCCAGGCTCCGCATCGTCTCCGGATTCGGAAACGAACTACGTAATAGCCCGGATCTGAAAGAAAGGAGGAATGCATCGCTGAAGTTAAGCGGCCTCGATGTTATCGGTAGCGTAGGAGAGAAAAAAGAAGAGAGATGGATAGGGGGAAGAAGGATGAGGGGAAAGAGGAGGGTGGTGATGATGTGCAGCGCCGGCTTGGAGGGGATCGGGGGAAGGAGCAGAGAGCTGGCAAGGGAAGCAGGATTCGTGATCCCGGAGAGGTTGAAGCTGGTGGCGCTGATGGCGATGGTCATGTGCCTCTGCAACGCGGACCGGGTGGTGATGTCGGTGGCCATCGTCCCCCTCGCCTCCAGATACGGCTGGTCCAGCTCCATCTTGGGGATTGTCCAGGTTATTACGCTCTTCACGTTTCTCTGCTCCCATCTCGCTAGCTGCTGATTCGTTCAACTCCATGCATTGCATTTGCGTGTCTTTATTTATGATTGGCTTTCAATTTGGTTCAAACGACCCATCCAGTCATGGAGATCATATTCTTCGCTCGCATAAATCGATTCACCCAGTTATCTACCCACTTGCTTTTTCTATAAAATAGTTCTTTATATGTTTAATTTTATAATCATAAATTAGATAAGAAGAGACGAAATTAAAGA
Organism: Areca catechu; assembly: GCA_021397845.1. Lineage (NCBI taxonomy): Eukaryota > Viridiplantae > Streptophyta > Magnoliopsida > Arecales > Arecaceae > Areca > Areca catechu. The sequence goes on along the minus strand of CM038050.1, from coordinate 188,423,166 downwards.
CCACGACTCATTTTATATATTTTGAACGTTTTTTTTTTTGTGGAAATGAACAAAATTCTTTCCGTGTCCAGATATATCAGATACCCAACATTTGCTTCACTTCCGCAATCATTTGGAAGAGAATAATGATTAAAAAAACACTATGCATGAGATATTGTCAGAACAACTCCCCCAGGTTTTTTTTTTTTTTTTTTTTTTTAGTTTTTTTATCCTTACTTTCCATCAGGGGTGGCTGTTGGGAAGATACGGCTCCGATACGTCTGGGAGACGAATTTAAGTATTTTACTTGCAAATGGATATCCCCTCACATGTCATACGAAAAAAAAAATCCATCATTAGAGTAGTTAGGTACCATCCACCAACCCGCCGAGTTTGACTCCTTCATGTGGTGTGGACCCTGCAAGGTTTCATTGACCGGGCTTTGACCGTTAACCGCGTCCAACGGCACGGAATGAGCCGCTCCTGCGATGGATGCACGGGATGAATTTAGAGATTCCTGTTCGTCGTCATCTCATCTCGCTTAACAATTACACGCATCCCTACCTAAATCTCAAGGTGCGATCGCGCTTAACAATTACATGCATCCCTACCTAAATCTAAAAATCTGCGGTACCTTTTGTACCATGTAAAGGGCCCGAAGTGAAAATAGATTCACCTCCTTTAAAATCGCACCTTGATGGTGGCTACCTTACCTGGCATTCACGTATACCTTTTCTTTCTTTCTTTTCTTTTCTTTTTTTTTCCTTTAATTTCCTTTTTTTTTTTTTTTTAAGTGCTAAGAGAGAGAAAGGTTCTTCCCCCTCTCCTCTAGCCAAATTTATATTTATTTATATTCAATATTTAAATTACTGGAAGTGAAAAGTGGATCCTATGTACTTCGTAATATTTATTAGATTTGAATGAAAGCAATATGGATAATATCTAGCCAGATTCAATTTTATATTCGAATCTATACAGATATGGATACAAATTTGAATATCACTTAATATTCATATTTATATCTATACATGGATACGGATAGGTAGTTATACGATCCATGTCCAAATATTTGATTATGCTTGTAATCATATTTAATTTTATATAATACTCATTATTTTTAAAAAAATATATAATTATATTAATATATTATTAACTCGGTTTATTTTTAAATTAGTAATATTTTTGATTCTATAATTATATAGTTTAATTATCTAACTTATATTCATATTTGTATGTATATTTTTTTTATTTATCAAATAAAATAAATAAAAATATGGATATATATATATATATATATATATATATATATATATGTATCCGATCCATATTCATTCTGATCTCGGCCACATAGATAAGATGCAGTAACATTGAGATTATTTGGTATTTGATCCATATCCAATCAGGTCTCAGTTTTACTGTTAGAGATATGGATAAGATATAATGACATGCAGAAAACGACCATCCAGGGTGGGAAGCGGGGAGCGATGAGGTACAGTGACATTCACGGTAGATCATCATATCAACCATAGAAACGCACGTCAGTAACTACTATATTTTTGAGGAAAGCGCGTAAGAAAGCAAGGCAAACAATCAATAAAGAAATAAGAATACAAAATCATAACTCACTGCACATTTAGTTGGATGATTGTAATATTTTGGAATTTGGCAGTCATCATTTTTATGGGGATACCTGTTCTCATCCATCGTGGGTGGAGCTCTCGCGGACAGATACGGTGGGAAGCGAGTGCTGGCGTGCGGGGTGGCCGTCTGGTCCTTGGCCACCTTCCTCACTCCATGGGCTGCTGACCATTCCACCGCGATGCTTCTGGCGGTCCGTGCTCTCTTCGGCCTTGCAGAAGGCGTCGCCTTCCCTTCAATGACCACGCTCTTATCCAGGTGAGCATGTGTCTTCTAGTTACTTTCGAGGAAAAAAGGGGCCCAATATGGTCCATGTTAGACCGGGGCATGGGTATGGGCCTTTGTGTAAGCATCAAGTTAACAACTTTAGTCCCAGCCCGGCCTCATGATACCATCAATTAACGGTTATGCGAGTTGAGAAATTTTTTGCCCACCGCTCCTCCTTAGAAAAAAATATATAAAGTAGAGCGCACGGCCGTGTAATCCAAATTAATAATGGAAGCTATATCAGTTTCCAACAACATTTAATGCAGTTCGATTTTTTTCATTTTTTTAAAAAAATAAGAATAATTAATAGGATGCCACAAAAGATAATTAAATGTCATAATAAATAACAGAATCATAACAGCCAACAAGAAGACACAGAAAATTATATTCAATAAAAAATAACAATAACCTAAGATGTTATTAAAAAATAATTGAATATCTCATAATAGTTAATAAGATATCATATAAAAAAAAATAAAATCATATTCAATAAAAAAATAATAATAATAAATAAAATATTATTAAAATTATTGGATATCATAATGAATAAGAGAAAATTATAACAACTAATAAAATATCATATAAAGATATAAAAGATTATATTTAAATTTTTTAAAAAAATATTTTTGTTAAAAAATTTGGAAAAAAAAAAAATTAAGCTGCATAAAGCCCATACGTCCCAATTATTAATTACTGCTTCAATCTGGTGCAGCGGTGCAGGAATGGTGGACAAAAAAATTTCCGGAGATTGATCTTTTAATGCTGTCATTTTTCTCTCGTGCATGATGCAGGTGGTTCCCACGCCATGAACGAGCTACTGCTGTGGGTATTTCCATGGCTGGTTTTCATCTAGGGAACGTTATAAGCTTTCTCGCTTCTCCAATTATGTTCTCGAGGATCGGGGTAAATGGTTCTTTCGCTTTCTTTGCGTCCCTTGGATTCTTTTGGCTATCCTTATGGGCGTTCGGGATCACAAATGATCCTCGTGATAGCCCTCGCATCAGCCAGGCTGAACTCCACCTAATTCGAGCTGGGAAGACTGACTCCAAAAAAGAGGCCTGCAAATTTCCATCCGTGCATCAATTGCTTTCCAAGTTACCGTCGTTGGCCGTTATACTTGCTAATGTTGCCAATAATTGGGTAAGCTCAGCTTCTGCTGCTTCTGTGAAATAAGCCATGCAAGCTTGGTTCCTGTTTAGGCAACCGGTTAGATATATAAACCAAAGCCCATTCATAAATTTACTGGGCATCAAGGAGAGGGGGGGGAGGGGATGGCTGCAAAAACTGCCAACATGATCAAGGATGTCTCACAGCCTGATATAAAGCAGCCCCTCATGGTCGTCGGGATTCATTGTTAATTAGTTCAGTCAAGCTGAAAGAAGCATCTTTTTCAATGTTAAAACCATCCTCTTTATAACATGGTATTTTACAACCTTTCAGGGCTACTTTGTGCTTCTCTCATGGATGCCCGTGTACTTTAAGACTGTAAGTATTCTGAATTTTTTCTTGGTAATTTATGCTTTGCTTGGCATGTGGCTGATGATTTTCTATTTTTTCTTCATCAATTTTTCTGTCTTTAGGTTTATAGTGTGAATTTGAAACAAGCCGCATGGTTCAATGCTGTATCCTGATTTTCTATTTTTTCTTCATCAATTTTTCTGTCTTTAGGTTTATAATGTGAATTTGAAACAAGCCGCATGGTTCAGTGCTGTACCCTGGGGAGTGATGGCCCTGTCTGGTTACATAGCCGGAGCTTCTTCAGACTTCCTGATCAAATCAGGTTGCTCTGTGACACTTGTTCGAAAAATCATGCAGGTAATTGGCTTGTTTTCCAGCAGAGTTACCGTTCAGTATATGAAATTAGCTTCTTTCTCTATTCTTTAAGTAAATCATGACACCTACTTTTGCTCATAGCAAGCACATAAAGAATGGCCTTTCTAGAGCAAGATAATTATGATCAAGACAACCAAGGAAAACAGATTTGGACTGATGTATCTTTCATTTGTTATATGTGCTCCTGTTGCAGTCAATTGGTTTCATTGGGCCAGGGGTGTCACTTTTGTGCTTAAATTATGCCCAAACACCAACAGTGGCTGCAGTTCTTATGACCATAGCTCTCAGCTTAAGTTCTTTCAGTCAAGCAGGCTACTTCCTCAACATACAGGTAACTTTCATGTCAAAATTATGCAAGTCAAAATGTGATATGCTATTAAATTGTAGAAGTTCTCATGAATGCTATATTCTACATGGTGTGAGCAAGTTGCCTGAGCATGGGTTGGGTTGTTTTCATCAAAATCTAAGCAAATAATGAAACCTTGGCTGGGCAAACAAGAAATATCTTTAACTTATAAATCTGCCTTTCCGTTGTCATCTGATCTTTATCTGACATAAAGCTTTCTCCAATTGGCTGCTTTGATCAGGATATTGCTCCCAAATATGCAGGATCTCTTCATGGTATGTTCAAACTCCATGAATTCCATCGGTCATATCTTTCAAATTATTGTAACCATAAACATTTTAAGTTTGTATGCATACTCTTTGATGGCTCTATTCCTTTGAACAGGGATAACAAACTCGATCGGCACACTTGCTGCTATACTCAGCACCATAGGGACTGGTTACTTCGTGCAGTGGTTGGGATCTTTCCAAGCCTTCCTCACACTGACAGCAGTCGTCTACTTCAGCACCACAATTTTCTACAACCTTTATGCGACAGCAGAACAAGTTTTCTTCTGATTTTTTTTTTTTTTTTTTTAAGATTTCTTTTTGCATGAGACAGATGTTTTTTCATCCCTGTTTGATAGTATGGGCAAGATCAGCAAGAATCAGTAAATAGAGATATTCTGCTGCAATTTTCGAATTCTACATTTTAGCAAAACTGAACAGGTAATATCATAAAATTGATTTCATGGATCAGACTCAGATAAATCTGAAGCAGACTAAGCAGATGTCAAATTTTTAACAGCAACCTAGAATAGCATTCTAGAGGATTTCTTAATTTATTGTAACTATATGGCTTTGATCGAAACAAGGACGGGCACAGCTGCTGATTCAATGAATGGCAGGTTCGCAGGTATAAAAATGATTTTATGGTCAGGTTTTTATATGTGCTTTTGGATGTTAACCAGAGTGCTGATATGGCAAGTGCTAACATATGCACAGCGGCTCACTGCACCACCGTGTGCGCCACCAGCAACGGCAAACTTGAATGCCCACCAGGAAGACGAGGTTACTAACCAAGACAAGCACATAACGGCGGACTGGTAACTCATCCACGAGGAATCGACGGTGGAACCCACCGGCTAGTTTGACCCATGCGGATCGACCGCCTCAGGGCTGACCAGCAAAGCCTCACTGATGCCGATCACGATAGCATCCCACCTTATATATTGTTACTCGGACCGGCTAGCCATCCAAGGAATCCAATCCAGCTAGAACCGTGGCGAGATCCATCTTCCTCTACTCAGGGACAGCAATGCCCGTGTAGACGTTCACCTGTTTAATTACAGTTGGTCCAAGTACGAGTAGTAGCCAAAAAAAAAAAAAAAAAAAAATCCTAATGACTCTTGATATCATAACAAAAGAATTTCAGTAATAAAAATTTCAGGAAGCAAGATCCTACCATCTCAGTCCCGAATCTATCATACATGTCGGAGATAGATATATTTTTCAACAACATTCTATTACACCATATATATATATATATATATATATATATATATATATATATATATATAAAAGATGGATCTCCAGCAAGGTATGCACTTAGATATTTTTACATGCTCTTGCTCTCATATTCATTGGATCACCACAGACTCCCGGTTCTAACTGTTGTAGTCTCGCATTTTTCGATCACTTAGAATACCGGAATGTTTCTATCGGTAATCCTGATTAAGGAATCTTAAACGATGCAATCCTTGAAAACCCTCGATCTCTATTGTGGAAGATCAGAGTGTTCTAATTTCTGCCCGAGTTCAATGGCAGGGGAACGGATGGCAACAAGTGCTGTTTAGACATTACTTGTTAGGTATGGCAAAGTGGAATCTAGTTTGGAGGATAGCGCTGGTGCGCAGGAGATTTTTGGAAAAGGGAATGAATCCAAAAGAAAGCTCTCGTTGCTTGACAAAAACAAGCACCATACTGAAAAGGGAGTCAAGGGAACATAACAAGAAAATCGATAACATGATCGGTATATGGTAGTTGCAAAACTCCTCGAACACTCCAATTCGGAGCAAACAATTCCTAATTTTTTTACTGACCAGGATGGGATATTGGAAAACATGGTTACTAAAAAACCATCGGCTTTGATACGGTTTCTATTGCCCGTCCTCGGTCACCTCTATGTCCTATGAATTCTTGAGAAATCTCAAGAATAAAACATCACGATGAGAGCAAATACAGGAACCAGGGAAGCGAAGAAGGGAAGTGGAGGCTCAAACTCGTGATCCCATGCAGCACCCATGCGAGTCTTAACTTTCTGGAACGAAATAACTGCAGATCATCCAGGGTTCCCTTGTTGATTCACAATTTAGCAAACCCTCGTTCCAAAATCATCACCCGCCCTCTTCACATTAAATCTGAAGGCAATGCAACAACACATGGCTGATCTTTCTGGCAAAAGAACTCTAGGTTCTTCATATTCCAGCCATTATGGTCGTCGCTGCGGGAAAACATGCCGATCGAGAATAATTTTCAAATCCAAGTGTGACCTATATTAGTCCAGTTTATGAATCATATAGTAAATTAATATTCTGCTTTGGGAGGATAACCTTATATATCATGTTGTACATCCTAGGGGCCGGGTTCCATGGTCCTTAAAAACACAGGCAGCAAAATTGTCATCCTGCCTGAGTCGGTGTGAAATAGCCCTGGATCTTGCATGTCATATGGTTTTTGATTTATTGTACTCTGTGCAGGATCACATCCTCGGATCCTCTTCGCTGAGTTGCAAAATAATGTGCCTATATTACTGTCATCTTCCTATAATATAATATAATAAATTATAAAATTTATTATATTTCATTAGTGGTAAGGATATCAATATAATTATAAAAAAATTTTAGAATAAAGAGAGAGATGAAGAAAGATAAAGAATCTTTGTATTGCCCTTTTAATAATATAAGAAATTTTTTAATAATACAAGAGATTCTGTAGATCAATAATGAATCTTAATAAAGATTATATATAATTATAAATATATAACAATGAATTTCAATAATATATACTAACATATTTTATTCTAGTAATATATGTTAACAATATATTCTAGCGATATATGAATATATGTTAATCATATATTCTAGTCATATATGTTAATACAACAATGATATTATGATCATCATATGATACTAATATAACAATCAACATAAATATGGTAGTTATTGTTATATATATATATATACTACATCAAACCATACCATATCGACCACGACGATTTCATGAAGAATGTGGTTTGGTAGATAAAATTCATATTCTATATAATGATGCATAGATAATTGAGTATTTGATGCAGTAGAAAGGACTTTCCAAGTCAGAAGCAAGCTGTGAGCTAGATGATTCATTATGCTATGAGGAAGATCGGATCTAAACAGACAAGCGAAGCATGTCGACGAGGACGTCAACCTGGTCAAGTGGGAAAGTCAGTCAGGATCATTTTGCCTAGCATTTTGTTTGGCCATGGCCTCTAATACGGTCATGTACATACTTGTTGCTGCCGCCAAGATCGTCGTGGTCCGTAGCTGCTGTCGGCGCCGGAGTGCGCTCCTCCTGCCGCCCCGCGTGCTCGGGTCCCGGACCTCCGTGCTGGGTGTGGCCGTCTTGCTGCTCGACGGTCCTCCGCTCCCAGACTTGCGAGACAGGGGTTAGAGACCCGGGCTGGGATTTCCGGCGGGGGCACTCCGACGATCAAGTCAGTGGCGATCCAAGAGAACAGATCCTCCTGGTCGGGCCCCTCTTGATGGACTCCGTACTAGGAGGAGAGAGAAATATATGCGAAGGTGAAAGCGTTGCAGGGGGAGAGTGATAGCGGGGACAGAGGGGTGCTCTGTTCCTCCGCCTCTCCTTGTATCCCTCGCTTTCCTTCAACTATGGTGGTAGTGGCACCTCGCCTTCTTGGTAGGGCTTGCGCTTGTGTTCGTGGTGATGGTGGTGCCATTCCCCTCTTGCTGGTGGGGCTTTTCTTCTGGCCTGTCTCTTTTTTTTTGCCTGTGTTCTCTTTTTTAGGAGTTGTTGTGTTACCTCTGAGTTTGTTGCAAACTAGGTTACCGTTGAGCGCTTGTCTCGGGATCCCCGCCGGGCTGTCAGGCGCATGCGGCGGTGTCCCGAGGGGTCTTCCCTGATTCATGATAGGGAGAGTTGTCAGGCTCTCCGGCACTCCTCTTGGTTGTCTCATTCTGGAAAATTTGGCAGTGCCTCAAGCGGCGGGCTGCCGCTCGCGGGATTCGAATCTTCTTGTTGGCTTCTTCTCTTGGGAGATTTGAGTGGGTGAGGAGTGTGATGTCTCGATCAACGTGCTGCTTGCCTTTCTGGTATAACTGGCAGTCGCAGGTGGTCAGTACGGCCTGAAAGGCACTTCGATGCAGTCCTCGGGTGGCTCGCCGGTGTTCTGGACCGGTGAGGACCTCGTCCGGCCTGGGGCCAAGCTGGGACGGCAGGACTAGCTCCAGCCTTGATGCTTCGAACTTGTGGGAGCGCCTTGGTGGAGGAGGGCAGAGTACGGGCCCGGTCCGGAGGGCGCGTGCTCGGAGAGGCTCCACATCGGCGAGTGAGCGCTGGGCTCGACCTCGACCGCAGGGCACTAACCTCCGAGGGTCTCACTCCGGAGGGCGGAGGGCGGACCCGGTCCAGAGGGCGCGTGCTCGGAGAGGCTCCACATCAACGGGTGAGCTCTGGCTCGACCTCGACCGCAAGGCACTAGCCTCCGAGGGTCTCGCTCTGGAGGGCGAAAGGGGGACCCGGTCCAGAGGGCGCATGCTCGGAGAGGCTCCACATCGGCGGGTGAGCTCTTGGCCCGACCTCGACCACAGGGCACTAGCCTCCGAGGGTCTCGCTTTGAAGGGTGGAAGGCGGACCCGGTCCAGAGGGCGCGTGCTCAGAGAGGCTCCACATCGGCGGGTGAGCTCTTGGCTCGACCTCGACCGCAGGGCACTAGCCTCCGAGGGTCTCGCTCTGGAGGGCGGAAGATGGCTCCGACCTAGGCATCCCGAGCTTGCGGGTACGACCTGGCGGAGGACTGAGCTCGGCTTGTTGTTCTTGGGGAGCTCAGCTCAGCTCGGTAGTGGGATCCGGGCTGGAGAATCGATGTGGCATCTTTTCTTGACGTGGCGCCTGCCGGTTCCTCCACGTCAGCGATCCCTTCACATCATTTACCCCCCACTCTCGAGGCCCGTTAGTGCCCGGCACTCGAGTCGAAGGGAGTAATTATGGTGCTGACGTGGAAAGGCAAAAATCTGGCGTGATGATGGCCATGATGCTAGCGCTTCGGGGATCGACCCTGCGAACCAATGCAGGAATGCCATGTGGCCATGTCCGAGGAGCAGTTAATGTTGGAGCAGAATGCAGAGCGGCCGGGATGCCATTCTCATCAATGGACGGCACGTGACGTAGATCCGTTGGCAGAAGGGTTGAATCGGTACGAATCTCTCGGGTCATTTCGAAATGAAAGGGGGGCCTTACCCGAACCATTCATTCTTTTTGAATTCGCCGTGCTTGTTGCCACCGCGCCCAAGCTTCTTCCTCCTTCCAGTCGCCCTGAATTTTCTAAGGCAACAGGTCAGCTTCTTCTCCCTCCTTCCCCCGCTAGAATAGGGTTCTTTCCCGGGGTCTGGAGTCTTCTTTAGGTTGAGTCCTCTCTTCCGTCCTCTGCTCCAAGTTCTTCCTTCCCCTCGTTCTCGAGGATGTCCCATTTTGGTCCGGGCTTCCGCCCCTCCACTGATCAGGGCGAGGCCGGTCCCTCCGAGCGGAGGCCGGCGTCTTCTTCTTCTTCTTCTGGCGGAGAGGAAGATGCAACTCGCTTTGAGCTCAGTAGGAGGCATCCTCCCAGTCTGGTACTTATTGGGGAACCGGAACCTGGCCCATCTTCGCCCCCTCTTTCTCCTTCTGTCCCCATCTCTGAGTCAATCCGGTCCACAGGTCCTGGTGGGGTCGTCTCGACGATCACTACCAGGGAACTGAGGACCGTTCGGGATGTCTATGGCATCCCGGCTTCCATCCGGCTCATGATCCCTCAACCGGGGGAATGGGTCACTTTTAGTGGCCCGGGCCATCTTGCATTTTATGAGGGGACCTTCTCTGGGGGTCTCCGCTTTCCCTTCCATCCTTTCTTCTTGTCTGTCCTGGACAATTACTGTCTAGTTCCCGCACAGCTAGTGCCAAACGCCATTAGGGTCGTTTTTTCCTTCATTATACTTTGTCACCTCCACGGGTTCATTGCCCGCTTTTCCTTGTTCAGGGCTTTCTTTGCCTTGAAGCGCCACCCAACCGAGGATGGGTGGTGGTCCTTGTCCTCCCGTCCGAAGGGCATCAAGTTCGAGCTTCCCTCTTCCATCAGGGGGTGGAAGAGTAAGTTTTTCTTTGTTGAGGTCGAGGGGGTCGACTGGGTCTGGAGCGATCCGGACAAGTCCCCCAACTGAAATTCTGTGGTCGATGCGACTGACCGGGATGATTACAAGTAGCTCTGCACCGCCCAGATTCCTCCTCTGGAGGTCCTGTTGTCTGAGCAGAACCTTGCCGACTCCAGGATCAACCCAACGAATGGGTTAGGTGAGTTCGACCTGAACCTTTCTTTTCCTTCTTTCTTGCACTTCTTGCATTTCTTGCACTATTCCCCACAGATTCTAACTGTTGCATGGTTTGTATGCAGGAATGATCTTCTCCGAGAATGACCTCCTGGCAATTACCAAGAAGAGGCCACCGACCGGGCTAGCCGGGGAGCCCTCGTCGAGGCGAGCACGGAGTGAGAGCGCCCCTGCGGCCGCCCCCATGGTGGTGATCGGTCTGAGCTCGACAGCTCCAGCGGGTTCGAGTTCAGAGGTGTCCCGCGCTGCTCCTGTGCCGGTGGAGAGGGCAGCTTTCGCGGCACCAAGGCCAGCCCAGCAGGCCCTCACTGCGGAGCCTGAGGGGTTGTCCGGGCGAGGGCCGCGACTACTGCCGCTGCACCCTGCCGTCCTCCATGTCCACCCATTGCTGACGTCAGGGGTGAGGAAATCCAGGCTGTGCCAAGGGCCATGACGGAGGTGCCGCCTGCATCAGCTTCTCAGCCTGCCCTCCAAGATCCTTCAGTCAGCGGGGCGAGGCCGCCCGCCCCCAGAGAGGGCAAGAGGGAGGAGGCACGATGCCGCCTCCCCTTTAGGATAGGGCCGGAGAGCTCCTTCCTCTGGAGCTCGAGTTGGCCGAGCGTATGATGGATTTCTCAATCCAGCTATGTGATCGGCAAGATATGGCAGGATGCGACTGGCCGATGTTATCAACAACATCTTTCCCCAGCTGTACTCGGTGAGTTATCCCCCTCTTTCTTTTCTTCTTCTCTTCTCTTTTTTCTCTTCCTTTTTTTTTTTTTAGCTGATCTCTTTTCATGGTGCAAATCGGTGCCGAGGCCCTTTATATCAGGGGCCGCCAACAGAGCTGGGAACGTCTCGAGCGGCAATAGGCCACCAAGATCGAGTTTTTGAAGACCGACCTGAAGGGGAAGGTCAGGGCAAACGGAATCCTCGAGTCGAGGGTCAAGGACCTTGAGAAAGAGCTCGCCGATGCTGAGGGGCGAGCGAAGGCACTCTTGATGGCTCGCAACCTGGAGTGGAGCCGTTCAAAGAAGGCGATCGTCGACCTCTCCGTCATCGAGAAAAAACTTAACTGGTACAGTGCCGAGGCCGATCGGCACAAGGAGATCGCCCAAGCTGCCCAGACAGAGCTGGCAGCTGTGAAGGAGAGATTTGCCGCGGCCGAGAAGGCGACATAGACGACAGCCAACTCGGCAGAGGCAGCCAGGTCGGAGGCCTCCGAGTTGAGGAGGGTGGCTGCTATGGCCATGAAGGGTGCTGAGGACGCCGTCGCCAGATTCAAGGCTTCGGAGGAGTTCGTCGCTGATATCCAGTAGATGGCATCGAATTCCTTTTTTAAGGGTTTCATGTACCTGCACGGTCGGGTGGAGGCGCTCATCCCTGACAAGAACCGTGGCTGCCTCAGGTACCCTTCGACCTCGGAGGCGGAGGTTGGCGAGGAGGTCATCACAGGAGCTGCAGGCCCAGAGCCTTCGACAACAGCTGAGGGTGATCCTCCCGGAGTTAGGGCAGCTCAGTCGAAGACTTCTCGGCCTCAAGATCCAACAGAGAAACCAGCCGGCGTGGAGTGACCCTTTTCTTGCTTTATTTTGTACTACTTTTTTTTCTTGCTTTCAGCCAGGATCACCCGGCATGTCGGGGGCCCAGAAAGCACTTGTAATTTGTATTCGGTCAATGAAACTTAAGTTTCTTTGCCATCTATTTTCTTTCACTCCCTTCTCTTTTCTTCCTTTCCTCTCTCTTTTCCTTTCTTTTTTTTTTGTTGGGAGATCAGAGAGAAGGGCTGCACCTTACTTGGGGCCAAGTTATGACACTTGAGAGCTGCTGGGCTTGAAAGTGTTGTTGACTGAGAGTCATGTGGCTCGGAGGTCCCTTGGCCGGAGATCTGAGCTCCGGTCTTGAGTGGGCATCCTGGAGCTGGGCTCGGGGACATTGATGACTGAGAGCTACTTGGCTCGAAGTTCTCTTGACCGGAGATCGGAGCTCCGATCTTGAGAAGGCATCCTGAAGCTAGGCTCGGGGACGTTGATGACTAAGAGCTGCGTGGCTCGAAGTTCTCTTGGCTAGAGATCTGAGCTCCGATCTTGAGAAGGCATCCTGGAGCTGGGCTCGGGGATGTTGATGGCTGAGAGCTACGTGGCTCGAAGTTCTCTTGGCCGAAGATCTGAGCTCCAGTCTTGATAAGGCATCCTGGAGCTGGGCTCAGGGACGTTGATGGCTGAGAGCTGCTTGGCTCGAAGTTCTCTTGGCCGGAGATCTGAGCTCTGATCTTGAGAATGTGTCATGGAGTTAGGCTTGGGGATGTTGATGACTGAGAGCTGCGTGGCTCGAAGTTCTCTTGGCCGGAGATCTGAGCTCCGGTCTTGAGAAGGCATCCTGGAGTTGGGCTCGGGGATGTTGATGACTGAGAGCTGCGTGGCTCAAAGTTCTCTTGGCCGGAGATCTGAGCTTCGGTCTTGAGAAGGCATCCTGGAGCTGGACTCGGGGATGTTGATGACTGAGAGCTACGTGGCTCGAAGTTCTCTTAGCCGGAGATCTGAGCTCCGGTCTTGAGAAGGCATCTTGGAGCTGGACTCGGGGATGTTGATGACCGAAAGCTACGTGGCTCGAAGTTCTCTTGGTCGAAGATCTGAGCTCCGGTCTTGAGAAGGCATCCTAGAGCTGGGCTCGGGGACATTGATGACTGAGAGCTGCATGGCTCGAAGTTCTCTTGGCCAGAGATCTGAGCTCCGGTCTTGAGAAGGGAGAGTGGTAGCTTCGATAATGCTGTATTTTTCTCTTGTTCTCTCTTTCTTTCCTTCCCCTCTCTTCTTTCTTTCTCTTTTTTCTCTCTTTTTTTTTTAGAGTGGGGAGATCAGAGAAGAGGATGCTGGTTATGCCCCCATTTTGTTCTCTTTCTTTCCTTCCCCTCTTGTCTTCTTTTCAAGTGGGGAGATCAGAGAAGGGGGTTGCCGGGCTCTCCCCTTTGTTCTCTTTCTTTCTTTCCCCTCTCGTCTTCTTTTCAAATAGGAAGATCAGAGAAGGGGGTTACCAGTCTTGATTGCCTTGGAGCTAGGCTCGAGGCCTTCCTGGACATGGAGCTAGGCTCGGGCACAGGGGTTGCCTGAGATCTTGGCTCAGGTCTTTGGCGCCTTGAAGCTAGGCTCGAGGCGTTGATGGGAGCTACGTGGCCCCATAATCTCTTGGCATCTCAGAGCTGGGCTCGGAGATGTTTGAGATGGAGAGCAGCTTGGCTCGAAATTTTCTTGGCCGAAGATCTGAGCTCCGGTCTTGAGCCGGCATCCTGGAGCTAGGCTCTGGGACGTTGATGACTGGGAGCTGTGTGGCTCAAAGGTCTCTTGGCCGGAGATCTGAGCTCCGGTTTTGAGTTGGTGTCCTAGAGCTGGGCTCGAGGATGCTTGAGTTTGAGAGCTACGTGGCTCGATGATTCTTTGACGTCTTGGAGCTGGGCTCGGGGATGCTTTGGATTGGGAGCTACGTGGCTCGAAGATTCTTTGACATCCTAGAGCTGGGCTCGGGGATGCTTGAGTTTGGGAGCTACGTGGCTCGATGATTCTTTGACATCCTGGAGCTGGGCTCGGGGATGCTTTGAATGGGGAGCTACGTGGCTCGATGATTATTTAACGTCCTGGAGCTGGGCTCGGGGATGCTTTGAATTGGAGAGCTACATGGCTCGATGATTCTTTGACATCCTGGAGTTGGGCTCGGGGATGCTTTGAATGGGGAGCTATGTGGCTCAAAGATTCTCGACATCCTGGAGCTGGGCTCGGGGATGCTTTGAATTGGAGAGCTACGTGGCTCGATGATTCTTTGACATCCTGGAGCTGGGCACGGGGATGCTTTGAATGGGGAGCTACGTGGCTCTAAGATTCTTTGACGTCCTGGAGCTAGGCTCGGGGGCGCCGCCGATTCTTTCCTGCGAGACATGCGGATACCCATGCAAGGAAAAAATCGTTATTATGATTGTTGGTAAGGGAACTTACCTTATTGGGGTCGTCTTTGCAAGCTGCAGGCCCTCTCCCCTCCGGGGAGCCTAACGCCGTCGAGTTCCTCAAGGGTAATGGACCCCTCATGAAGGAGCTTCGACCGCCTCATGGGGGCCTCCCCACGGTGGCTCAGGACCGTCGTCCCAGCGACCGTGGCATCTTTGTTTGTCTTTCTCTTTCGCTTATGACGGGGCGATTACCCTCGGGGTCTCCTGCCCCCCGGGTCTTCTTAGATGCACGCACGATTCTCCAGGCAACCACGCCCACCGATTTCGCAGTGGGGTGACTGTCGATGGTCGAAGCTGACGGGAGAGTGGCGAGTGCTTGAGGCCTACCCCCCCCCCCCCCCCCCCCGCAAACCTTTGGAGGAGAGCCTCCTTGACAAGCTTCTCGATCTCCTACTCACTGTTGCGACATTTTTCGATGCCATGGTCGTGATCCCGGTGGAAGCGATGACACTTCGCCTCGCCGCAACTATTGAAGGGCTTCACCGGTGGTAGGCGTTGTAATCCAGTGGCTCGCCGGCTGAGCCTCGCATGCTGATGAACCGGTGGAAGAATCCCGTCGTCTTGCACTCATGCTTCTCCAGGCACACTTTTGCTGTGCGCTTGATGGTTTTGTCAGCGAATTCCCCGTCGAATGGGATGGAGGGGGTGACATCCTGGAGAGGCCTAGAGAAGATCGCCAATCTGTTGACCTTTCTAGCTTGTGTCGTCACCATTCTTCCGCGGTATGTTGACCTATGAGGAGGTGGAGGACTTAGTCACGCCCGTCCTGCCCCCCTTCCTGGCCCGCCAATCTGTTGCCGCTAAGACCGTCATGGCCTGTAGCTGCTGTCGGTGCTGGAGTGCGCTCCTCCTGCCACCCACCGTGCTTAGGTCTCGGACCTCCCCGCTGGGTGTGGCCATCTTGCCGCTCGGCGACCCTCCGCGTTGGGTGTGGCCGTCTTGCCGCTCGGTGGTCCTCTGCTCTCAGACCTGCGAGACAGGGGTTAGAGATCCGGGCCGGGGTTTCCGGTGGGGGCACTCCGACGATCAAGTCAGTGACGATCCAAGGGAATAGATCCTCCTAGTCGGGCCCCTCTTGATGGACTCTACACTAGGAGGAGTGGGAGATGTGTCGGTGAAGGAAAAATGCAGCTAGGGGAGAGTGATAGCAGGGACAGAGGGGTTCTCTGTCACTCTGCTTCTCCTTGTTTCCCGGTGGTTTTCCCTCGACCGTGGTGTTGGTGGTGGCGCTGTGCTCTCTTAGTTGAGCTTGCGCTTGTGTTGGTGGTGGACTGTAGTTCTTTTCTACTGATGTGTTTTTCTGTTGTTACCTCCTCCTGAGGGTGCCGATCGATCTTTGTAGTTGAAAACTGGCTGTTGGAAGTCTGCCTCGAGATCCTTGCTAGGTTGGCAGGTGCATGGGGCAGGATTCCGTGACATGGACGGGACACCTTTCCTGACAGGTGGTAGGGGAAGCTTCCATTCCTTCTGACATCCTCTCCGGTTGCTCTATTTTGGAAAGTCTGGCAGAGCCTCGATCCAGGGGCCGTCGCCCTAGGGGTGCATGCTCTCTGGCTGGCCCATCCCCTGGAAGTACGGCTGGACAGGCAGTTATGGTGGCATGGGGGGCGACGTTCCGTGGTCCTCGGGCGGCTCATCGGTGTCCTGAGACGGCAGGGTCTGCTCCAGTCTGGGCACTCTGAGCTCGTGCGGTCGCCTTGGTGAAGGAGGGTGGAGGACGAACTCGGTCCAGAGGGCACGTGCTCGGAGAGGCTCCACATCGGTGGGCGAGCTCTTGGCTCGACCTCGACCGTAGGGCACTAACCTCCGAGGGTCTCACTTTGGAGGGCAAAGGACGGACCAGGTCCAGAGGGCGCGCGCTCGGAGAGGCTCTACATCGGTGGGCGAGCTCTTGGCTTGACCTCGACCGCAGGGCACTAACCTCCGAGGGTCTCACTTTGGAGGGCGAAGGACGAACCCGGTCTAGAGGCCACGCGCTCGGAGAGGCTCCATATCGGTGGACGAGCTCTTGGCTCGACCTCGACCGCAAGGCACTAACCTCTGAGGGTCTCGCTCTGGAGGGCGGAGGATGGACCCGATCTAGAGGGCGCACGCTCGGAGAGGCTCCACATCGATGGGCGAGCTCTTGGCTCGACCTCGACTGCAGGGCACTAACCTCCGAGGGCCTCACTCTGGAGGGCGGAGGACAGACCCGGTCCAGAGGGCGCGCTCTCGGAGAGGCTCCATATCGGTGGGCGAGCTCTTGGCTCGACCTCGACCGTAGGGTACTATCCTCTGAGAGTCTCGCTCTGGAGGGCGGAGGACGGACCCGGCCCAGAGGGCGTGCGCTCGGAGAGGCTCCATATTGGTGGGCGAGCTCTTGGCTTGACCTCGACCGCATGGCACTAACCTCCAAGGGTCTTGCTCTGGAGGGCAAAGGACAGAGGATGGACCCGGTCCAGAGGGTGCGCGCTCGGAGAGGCTCCATATTGGTGGGCGAGCTCTTGGCTCGACCTCGACTGCAGGGCACTAACCTCCGAGGGTCTCGCTCTGGAGGGCGGAGGACGAACCCGGTCTAGAGGGCATGCGCTCGGAGAGGCTCCACATCGGTGGGTGAGCTCTTGGCTCGACTTCGATCGCAGGGCACTAACCTCCGAGGGTCTTGCTCTGGAGGATGGAAAATGGCTTCGGCCTAGGCGTCGAGCTCATGAGCTCGACCTGGTGGAGGACTGAGCTCGACTTGCTGTCCTGGAAGAGCTCAGCTCAGCTTGGCAAAGTACTCCAAATTGAGGTGTCGCCTTGGCATCCACCATGGCGGTCCCCCTTAATGTGGCGCCTGTCAGCTACCCATGTCAGCGGTATCGCCATATCATTTGCCCCCACTCCCGAGGCTCATTAGTGCATGGCACTTTGGGCGAAGGGAGTAACTACAATGTTGACTTGGAGAGGCGAAAGTCCAGCGCAATGAAGGTCGTGGTTGCTGGCGCTTCGAAGGATGGCCCTGCAAGCCAGTGCGGGGGTGCCGCGTGGCCATGTCCAAGGAGTAGTTAATGCTAGCGCAGAATTCTGAGCAGCAAGGACTCCTTTTTCGTCGATTAGCAGCACATGGCGCAGATCTGTTGGCGAGGGGGTCACAATAGTGCGGATTTGACGGGCCTTTTTGAAGTGAAAAGAAAAATTTATCACTCAAAATTTCCTTTCTTTCAAATCCTTCGCGCTCATTGCAGTGTCCAGGCCTTTATTCCCCCGTGATCTACATCCATTCTTCTCTTCTCTAGGGGTCCAGGCCGGCTTCATCTTTCTTCTTTCTCTCCTTCTGGGGTAGGCTCCTTCCCTTCCCAGTCCAATATGTCTCGTCTTGAGTCTTTTGCCCGAAGGGTAGTGATCTCCTCCTCCGACGAGGAGTCGTAGGGGGACCAGTTTAAAATTAGCATGAGACCAGCCCTTCCTGCCCCCCAATGTCCATTGGGGAGCTAGAGGTTGTTCCTTCCCTTCATGCCTGTCTTCCTATTCTGCTTGAACCAGCCCCTGAGCCGGTCCGGTCAATAGGTCCGGGCGGGATCGCTTCGACGATTTCTGCCGTGGAGCTGGAGGCCATCCAGGATGCCTATGGGATCCCGCCTTCCGTTCAGCTCATGGTTCCCCATCCCGGGGAGCGGGTCACTTCCAGTGGCCCGGGGCGTCTCGCCTTCTATGAGGAGACCTTCTCCGGGGGTCTTCGGTTCCCTTTCCATCCTTTCTTTTTGTCTGTTCTAAACAATTATCTTCTGGTCCCCGTCCAGTTGGTGCCGAACACCATCAGGGTGATCTTCTCCTTCATTGTGCTCTGCCACATCCACGGGTTTGTTGCCCGGTTCTCCCTGTTCAGGGCATTCTTCACCCTGAAACGCCACCCGACCGAGGACGGGTGGTGGTCTGTCTTCTCGCTAGAAGGGCATCAAGTTCGAGCTTCTCTCTTCCATTAAGGGATGGAAGAGCAAGTTCTTCTTTGCGGATGTCGAGGGGGTCGACTGGGCATGGAGCGAGCCAGGCCGTTCCCCAAATCGGATCTCCACGGTCGAAGCAGCCGATCGGGACGACTACGACCAACTTCGCACTGCCCAGATCCCCTCTCTGGAGGTTCTTCTATCGAAGCAGAACCTTCTCGACGCCAGGGTCGACTCGTCGGCGGGGCCGGGTAAGTTCAGCTTCTTCATTCATATGCATCTTCCTTTTTCTCCACTTGGGGCTGACTTTCCAAGTTCCTGTATGCAGGGTTGATCCTTCCGGAGGGTGAGCCATCGCCGGTCTCCAGGAAGAGGCCGCCCACTGGGGTGGTCGTCGAGCCCCCTTCGAGGCGGGCCCGGGTTGAGGGAGTGTCGATGTTTGCTCTTGCCGTGCCGACTGCCTCGAAAGGAAAGGAGGTTGTGGGAGCCCCTGTGTGACGGGCAGAGGCATAGGTGGAACCTCCCATCCTGGAGCCTACGACAGCCGTCCTGGTCGATGCCGAGCTCCCTATCCTGGAGCCGATGGCAGCCATCCAGGTTGGTGCCGTTGCTGCCGCTGTTCCGTTCTGCTCTCCGGGTATGGTGATGACCGAAGTTGAGGGAGGAGAGTTCCGCCCCATAGACCCTCTGGCAACGAGGATACCGGTCGCGATGGTGCCAGGTCCTCGGCCGATCCTCGGGGGTCCTGCCGCCAGAGTGGCGAGTGCACCTGCCCCTCGGGAAAGCTGGAGGGACGAGGCAAGGCGCCGCCTCCCATTCAAGCTTGGGCCAGAGAGCTCCTTGGCCGACAATCACACCTTGGCCTACCGCATTATGGACTTCTCCATCCAGCAATGCGACCGGGAGGAAATGGACGGGTTGCCGGTTGGAGCCTTGATTGACAGTATTTTTTCCTATCTCTACACGGTAAGCAACTTCGTCCCCTCTCTCTCCTCTTTTCCTTTTTTTTTTTTGACCTCCCATGTAATGCAGATGGGTGTCGAGGCCCTCTTCATCAGGAGATGCTACCAAAACTGGGAGCAATCTGCACAGCAGCAGGTGGCCGAGATCGCGTCGTTGAAGGCCGATCTGTAGAGGAAGGCTAACTCCGAGAGGGCGCTTGGCCAAAGGGTCAAGGACCTCGAGAAGCGGCTCGCCGATTCTGAGGGGCGAGCAAGGGAGCTCCAGGAGAAACTCGACCATGAGCAGGGGGAGTCGAGGAAGAAGACTAAGGAGCTTGCCAACTCCGAGCAGAGATTGGACGTGGTCATCGCTGAGGTGGCCCGACAGAAAAGGACCGCCCAGTCTCTCCAAGCTCAACTGATGGCAGAAGAGGAGAAGTCGGTCACGGCTTAGAGGGTAGCGGATGAGACGGCCAAGTCAGTCGCGGATGCCAGGCACGAGGTGGCCGCAACAAAGAAGGAAGCTGGGGAGGCGGTGAAAAGGTACAGGGCCTCAGAGGAGTTCCTCGCCAAGATCTAGTAGATGGCGTCGGACTCCTTCTTCAAAGGCTTTATATACCTTCATCGCCTGGTCGAGGAGTTCATTTTGGCCGAAGGCCGCGGCTACCTTGACTACCCCGGTACTTCAGACCAGGAGGCGAGCGTTGAGGAGACTGCGCCAGCTGATTCTGAGGCCGCGCGGTCAGAAGCCCCTACCAATGGAGACTCCCGGTCCAGCGACCCGGCGAGTAGATAGTCATTTTTCGTTTCTCCTTTTGTATTTAGCTGGGCCACTCAGCATGTCGGGGGTCCATAGGGTACTTGTAACTGACACTCAATCAATAAAATGTGGATTTCTTGCAATTGCTTTTCTTGTTTGGCTCCTCCTCTCCTTCACTCCCTTTCCTCTTTTGTCTTTCTTTTTAATGCATAGGGAGGTCAGAGAGGGTACCTGAGAGCTACTGAGATCGGCGATTTCTAGGCCGGAGATCTGAGCTCCGGTCTTGAGCTGGCATCCTGGAGCTGGCCTCGGGGACGTGGATGGTTGAGAGCTGCGTGGCTCGAAGTTCTCTTGGCCGGAGATTTGAGCTTCGGTCTTGAGCTGGCATCCTGGAGCTGGGCTCGGGGACATGGATGGTTGAGAGCTACGTGGCTTGAAGTTCTCTTGGCCAGAGATCTAAGCTCCGATCTTGAGCTGGCATCCCGGAGCTGGGCTCGGAGATGCAGATGGTTGAGAGCTGCGTGGCTCGAAGTTCTCTTGACCGGAGATCTGAGCTCCGGTCTTGAGCTGGCATCCTGGAGCTGGGCTCGGGGACGTGGATGGTTGAGAGCTGCTGAAGATAGTAGCTTCAATAATGTTGTATTTTCTTCTTATTCTCTCTTTCTTTCCTTCCCCACTCTCCTCTCATTCATTTTTCATTCATCTTTCATTTTTCTTTTCATTTATTTCATTTCATTCATCATTTTTTTTTTTAGAATGGGGAGATCAGAGAAGAGGATGCTGGCTGGACCCCCATTTTGTTCTCTTTCTTTCCTTCCCCTCTCATCTTCTTTTCGAGTGGGGAGATCAGAGAAAGGGGCTGCCAGGCTTCCCCCCTTTGTTCCCTTTCTTTCCTTCCCCTCTTGTCTTCTTTTCGAGTGGAGAGATTAGGAAAGGGGGTTACCGGTCTTGATTGCCTTGGAGCTAGGCTCGAGACCTTCCTGGACGTGGAGCTAGGCTCGGGCCTAGGGATTGACTGAGATCTTGGCTCAGGTCTTCGGTGCCTTGGAGCTAGGCTCGAGGCGTTGATGGGAGCTACGTAGCCCCATGATCTCTTGGCATCCCGGAGCTAGGCTCAGAGACGTTTGAGATGGAGAGCTGCTTGGCTCAAGGTTCTCTTGGCCAGAGGTCTGAGCTCCGGTCTTGAGTTGGCATCCTGGAGCTGGGCTTGGGGACGTGGATAGTTGAGAGCTGCGTGGCTCGATAATTCTTTGATGTCCTGGAGCTGGGCCCAAGGGCGTCGTCGATCAGGAGCAGCGTGGCTCCTTGGCCCCTTTGGCATCCTGGAGCTTGGATCGGGGACACCATTGGTATTCTCCTGCAAGACAGACAGACACTTGCACGGGAAAAAACCATTGTTATTCATTATTGGGAACCTTACATCATTGATAGTATTTCCGCAAGTTGCAGGCATTCCATGTCTTGGGGAACCTGACGCCGTCGAGATCTTCAAGGTAGTAGGCCCCTTGCGAGAGGGCTTCAGCCACTTTGTAGGGGCCCTCCCAGTTCGGGGAGAGCTTGCCGCACTCCCTAGGTTGGGACGCCTCAGCCCGTCACAGCACCAGGTCTTCGGGCTTGAAAGCTTTTGTCCGGACGCGGTCGTTGTAGTACCGGGCCACTCTTTGTTGATAGGCCGCCATCCGTAGGCAGGCTTTGTCCCTCGCTTCTTCAAGAAGGTCCAGGTTGAGCAGGAGGTGCACCGAGTTCCGCGCTTCATCATACTGCTGCACCCGCAACGTGGGCACACTGAGCTCGACGGGGATAACTGCTTCGGCACCGAAGATGAGACCGAAGGGCATTTCATTAGTCGCCGTCCTGGGCATTGTATGGTAAACCCACAGGACGCTCAGGAGCTCTTTCACCCACATGCCCTTAGCTTGATCCAGCCTGGTTCGGAGCCCTTATAGGATGGTCCGGTTGGTCACCTGGGCCTCCCCATTTGTTTGGGGATGAGCTACGGAGGTGAACCGATGTTGGATGCCGTGGGCTGTGCAGAACCCTTTGAACTCGCGATTGTCAAACTGTCGACCGTTGTTGGTGATGATGCAACGAGAGAGCCCGAAGCAGCAGATGATTGACTTCCAAAAGAACTGGCGGACATTGGCTTCCGCGATCTGAGCTAGCGGCTCTGCCTCGACCCACTTGGTGAAGTAGTCGATCACCACTAGCAGAAACTTTCGCTGCCTTGATGCTGCAGGGAATGATCCCAAAATGTCCATCCCCCATTGGGCAAAGGGCCAAGGGGCTGAGAGCTAGAAAATCGGCGCCGCCGGCTGACGCTGGATGTTGGCGTGGCGCTGGCATTTGTCGCAACTTTTGACGAAGTCGGCCGCATCCTCCCTCATGGTCTCCGAAAAGTATCCCTGACGGAGAGCATTATAAGCCAGTGTCCTCCCTCCCACATGATTCCCGCAGAGGCCTTCGTGTATCTCTCAGAGCACAAAGGTTGCCTCAGCGGGCCTGAGGCATCTCAAAAGTGGGTAGGAGTAAGACCGGCGGTAGAGTTGGCCCTTCATCAGGACGAACCGAGATGCCTTCTTCCTGACAAGGGAGGCTTCTGCGTGGTCTTCTGGCAGGGTGCCGTCAATGATGTACCGAATGTGCTTGTCCATCCAGCTCGGCTCGGGGATGACTTGATGCACCTCCATCGGGTTCTCGTAACTGGGACCTTCGAGGTGCTCAATGTAGGCACGCCCTAGTGACAAGTCCGGCAGGGTCGCGAGTCTGGACAGCGCATCCGCGCGCGCATTCTCTCCTCGAGAGATGTGGAAAATGCTGAAGCACCGGAGGCTTGCCGTGCTCGTGCGGACTTGCTCCAGATACTTCATCATCTGGGCATCCCTTGTTTCATATTCCCCGGATACTTGTCCAGCGACAAGTTGGGAGTTGGTGAAGACTTTCAAGTCCTGCACACCCAGCTCGCAAGAGACTCTTAGGCTCGCGAGAAGTACCTCGTACTCCTCCTGATTATTGGTTGCGGCGAACTTGAAGAGGAGGGCGCATTCCGCCACAACCCCATCTCGATTGGTCAGGATAAGGCCCGCTCCGCTCCCGCCGGAATTGGATGCTCCATCTACATGAAGAATCCAGGGCTCTTCTCCTGGCCTGGGCTCCGTTGTTGTCTGCTCTGGCTCCTCGGCGAACCCTGTGCACTCGACCACAAAGTCGGCCAGGGCCTGGGCCTTTTGTGATGACCTCGGTCGGTATACTATGTCAAATTCGCTGAGCAGCAGGGACCATTTAGCCAACCTCCCGGATGCTCGGGTCGGGTGAGGATGGTCCTCAGCGGCTGGTCCGTCACCACCACTATTGGGTGTGCTTGGAAATAGGGCCTGAGGTGCTTAGCAGACATTATTAGTGCAAAAATGAGTTTTTCGGAGCGAGTATACCTGATCTCCGTGTCGTGGAGAATCTTGCTGGTGTAGTATACCAGCTTCTGAGATTTGTCCTCATCTGTGCGGACAAAAACTGAGCTGACAGCTCCCAGTGTCACCACCAGATACAGTAAGAGTTCCTCTCCCTCTTTCGGCCTGAAGAGCAGCGGAGGGGAGGCGAGAAAGTTCTTCAGCTCCTCGAAGGCCGTCTTGCACTCCTCAGTCCAGGTGAAGTCGTGCATCTTGTGCAACGCCTTGAAGAATGGCTGGCAACGGTCGGCCGATCTCGAGATGAATCTACTGAGGGCGGCGACGCATCCCGTCAGGCGCTGGACCTGCTTATTAGAGGTCGGGTGTTTCATGTCGATGATGGCCTGCACCTTCTCCAAGTTCGCTTCAATGCCCCTTTGGATCACAATGAAGCCGAGGAATTTTCCTGCGGCCACCCCAAAGGCGCACT
Source organism: Areca catechu (assembly GCA_021397845.1). NCBI lineage: Eukaryota > Viridiplantae > Streptophyta > Magnoliopsida > Arecales > Arecaceae > Areca > Areca catechu. Next base: position 188,399,032 of record CM038050.1, on the reverse strand, counting down.
TCCCCGGGTTTAGCTTCATCTGATGCTGCCACAAGTTATGGAAAGACTCGGCGAGGTCGGCTACATGGCTCGAGCCCGACCTGCTCATGATAAGCATGTCGTCCACATACACTTGCATATTGCGGCCAATTTGGTCCTTGAAGACCTTGCTGACCAGGCGCTGATAGGTGGCCCCGCATTCTTCAGACCAAAGGGCATCATCCTATAGCAGTATATCCCCTGGTCGGTGACGAAGGCAGTGTGCTCCTCGTCCTTTGGATGCATGCGGATTTGATTATATCCCGAGAACGTATCCATGAAAGAGAGCAGTCAGTGGCCCGAGGTGGCATCCACCAGCTGATCGATCTTCGAAAGAGGAAAGCTATCTTTTGGGCAAGCTTTATTGAGGTCGGTGTAGTCTACACAGATCCTCCATTTATCATTATTCTTCTTGACCATCACCGCATTCACCAGCCAGCTTGGATATTGGACCTCTCGGATGAAGCGGGCAGCCAGGAGTTTATCTACCTCTTCTTTGATGGCCGCCTATCTCTCCGGGGCAAAACTTCATTTCTTCTACCGAACTGGCTTATGCTCTGAGTTGATATTCAATTTATGAGTAATGATGTCAGGAGGAATACCTGGCATGTCCGCTGCCATCCAAGCGAACACATCCGCATTCACTCGCAGGAATCCTAGCAGTTGGCCCTCTCCTCCTCGGGTAGCTGGGCTCCGATCTGCACCGTCTTTGCGGGATTGTCTCCAAGCGGATAGGAAAGCAGTCACTTGACTGGGCCTCCCCTGGGGTCTTGGGCCCTTTGGTCGAGGTCGTCCGCGCTGGGGTCATCCTGGGGGACCTTGGCCCCATGGAGAGTTTGGAAGCAATGTTGCATCGGCTGAGACGCTCCTCTCATCTCCCCGACACCGTAGGGAGTCGGGAATCATACAAGTAGCCTCTTGGTAGAGACAATGGCATCAAGCAAGTTGAGCCCGGGTCGCCCCAATATCATGTTGTAGGCAGAGGGGAGCCTTACAATCATGAAAGTCATCATGACGGTGCTCTACCAAGGTGGGGTTCCGGCAATGACCGGGAGAGTGATTTCCCTTCTACTCTCACAGAGTCGCCTGTGAAACCGACAAGGGGTGTGTGCACGGGCCTAAGCTGATCAGGGAAGAGATTCATTCTGGAAAAGGCATCATAAAAAAGCACGTCTGTGGAGCTTCCACTATCAACCATGATGCGCTTTACAGGGTGCTTCGCGATCATTATTTCGACGACCACGGCATCATTATTTATATTTTTTCTCCCGTCTCCCCCCTCCATCATAAAGGGGAGTACATTTTCAGAGTCCCCTGCCCTCCGGGCCTTCTTGGACGCGCGCGTCGCTCCCCAGGAGATCATGCCCACCGGTTTCTCGGTGGGGCGATTGTCGATGGCTGGAGCTGGCAGGAGAGCAACGAGCACCTGGGACTCCGCTTGAGGTCTGCCCCCCACGAATCTCTTGAGGTAGCATCTCTTGATGAGTTTCTCAATCTCCCACTTGAGGTTACGGCATTCCTCGGTATCGTGGTCGTAGTCACGATGGAAGCGGCAGTACATCGTCTTGTCACGGCCGGCGAAAGGCTTCAACGGAGGCGGGCGCCTCAAGTAGTCCTCGCCCTCGATCTCCAAAAGAATTTTTGTCCTCGGGATGAGTGGGGTGTAGCTTTCCTCAGGGACAGGGGTCTCTCTCAGTCTTTGCCGGTCCCTCTGGCAGTTCTGAGCCCGGGGCGCTGGCTTCCGGGTCCCGGACACTTCAGCAGGGGCTAACTTCTTCGGGGGTCCTCCGTCGAGCTCCTGCCTCGTTCGGTCCACCTCCTTGGTGCGGATATACTTTTGGGCTCGGAGAAGGAGCTCGAAGTAAGTCTTGGAAGCTTCTTATCCAGCGACTAGGTCAGGCGGGAGGTCCTGAGCCCTCGCTTTAGTGCCAGCATGGCCACTGGCTCTTCAAAATTGTAGATCTCCAACGCGGTGACCTTGAAGCGGGCCACACAGTCCCGTAGGGGCTCGCGGTCCTGCTGCCGGATGGAGAAGAGGTTATCTGCCTCCCGTGGCAACTTCCTGCAAGCATCGAAGTGCGCCATGAACTTCTGCCCTAGCTAGGCAAAGGAGGTGATGCTCTCCAGCTCCAGACGGGTGAACCACACCTGGGCTGCCTTCCGGAGAGTAGCAGGGAAAGTGATGCAAAGAAGAGCGTCGATGGTCCCCTGGACCCTCATGAGAGTCCGGTAGCTTTCCAGGTGGTCCAGGGAGTCAGTGGTCCCATCGTAAGGATCCACCTGCAGCATCCGAAACCGGTGCAGGATCGGCTCTGCTTGAATCTCTTGGGAGAATGGGGGACGGGTGTCGCAGCCTGCTGGCTCACTAGCAGAGCCCGGCATGCTAGCAAACCGGTGGGCAAACTCCGCCAGCTTGTGCTCATGTTTCTCCAGGCGCCTGCCGTCGCGCGCCTGGCGGCTTCATCAGTGGACCCCTCCGCCGAAGGAGACGGAGAAGGTGACATGGGTAAGTGGCACCCATGGCGGGGGGTCTTGCTTTTCTTGCCTCGGTGGGGTCTGGACACCTCGCGCCCAAGGTTTGGTAAGCAGCTCTCTCTGTTGGCAGAGCCAGCTCGTTGTCTCTTCGCCGAAGCTTGGTGGCTGCCCCGGTTGTCAGTGGTGGCCCGTGGCTGCGATGACCTTCCTTGGAATGAGCACAGGCTATCGCGGGGAGCTACGGCATGGGCCACCGGGGTCCCTGGCTGCTGGTGGGTAGCCACAAATCGAAGCTGGTGCTGAAGCTGGCGCACTGCCATGGCAAGAACTTGCATCTGCTGGGCAAGTGCAGCCAACTGGGCTTCTAGTGGAGGTGGCTGGACCGGAGTGGGCGGCTCCGCTTCTTCGCTGTGCGGGTTTCCCCAAGAAGGAGAGTCCCCCGCACGACTGGTGGAAGCCTCCCTTGCTCTTGTCATTACCATCCTTCCGCCTGGCTTGTTTGTAGGGAAATGGAGGGCTTACTCGAACACCTCCCTTCCTGGTGCGCCAATCTATTGCCGCCAAGACCGTCGTGGCCCGTAGCCGCCATGTAGAAGTGCGCTCCTTTCGCTGCCTGCCGGTCTTCTGCTCCTGGACCTGCAAAATAGGGGTTAGTGACCCAGGTCGGGGTTTCCGGCGGGGGCACTCCGACGGTCAAGTCAATGACGATCTAGGGGAATAGATCCTCCTGGTCGGGCCCTTCTTGATGGACTCCGCACTAGGAGGAGTGGGAGATGTGTCGGTGAAGGAAAAATGCAGTTGGGGGAGAGTGATAGCGGGGACAGAGGGGTTCTCTATCACTCCGCTTCTCCTTGTTTCCCGGTGGTTTTCTCTCGATCGTGGTGTTGGTGGTGGCGCTGTGCTCTCTTAGTTGAGCTTGTGCTTGTGTTGGTGGTGGACCGTAGTTCTTTTCTATTAGTGTGTTTTTTCGTTGTTACCTCCCCCTCCTGGGAGTGCCGATCGTTCTTTGTAGTTGAAAACTGGCCGTTGGGAGTCTGCCTCGGGATCCAAGCTGGGTTGGCAGGCGCGTGGGGCAGGATTTCATGTCATGGACGAGATGCCTTTCCTGACAGGTGGTAGGGGAAGCTTCCATTCCTTCTGACATCCTCTCCGGTTGCTCTATTTCGGGAACTCTAGCAGAGGCTCGATCCAGGAGCCGCCACCCTAGGGGTGCGTGCTCTCTGGCTGACCCATCCCCTGGAAGTACGACCGGACTGGAAGTTATTGTGGCATGGGGGGCGCCGTTCCGTGGTCCTCGGGCAGCTTGCCGGTGTCCTGGGATGGCAGGGTCTGCTCCGGTCTAGGCGCTCCGAGCTCGTGCGGTCGCCTTGGTGAAGGAGGGTGGATGATGGACCCGGTCCAGAGGGCGCGCGCTCGGAGAGGCTCCACATCGGTGGGCGAGCTCTTGGTTCAACCTCGACCGCAGGGCACTAACCTTCGAGGGTCTCGCTCTGGAGGGCGGAGGACGGACCCGGTCCAGAGGGCGTGCGCTCGGAGAGGCTCCACATCGGTGGGCGAGCCCTTGGCTCGACCTCGACTGCAGGGCACTAACCTCCAAGGGTCTCGCTCTGGAGGGCGGAGGACGGACCCGGTCCAGAGGGCGCGCGCTCGGAGAGGCTCCACATCGGTGGGTGAGCTCTTGGCTCGACCTCGACCATAGGGCACTAACCTCCGAGGGTCTCGCTCTGGAGGGCGGAGGACTGACCCGGTTTAGAGGGTGCGTGCTCGGAGAGGCTCCACATCGATGGGCGAGCTCTTGGCTCGACCTCGATCGTAAGGCACTAACCTCCGAGGGTCTCGCTCTAGAGGGCGGAAAACGGCTCCAGCCTAGGCATCGAGCTCACGAGCTCGACTTGGCAGAGGACTGAGCTCAACTTGGCAGAGGACTGAGCTCGACTTGCTATCCTGGAAGAGCTCAGCTCAGCTCGACAAAGTGCTCTGAATTGAGGTGTCACCTTAGCATCCGCCGTGGCGGTCTCCCTTAATGTGGTGCCTATTAGCTACCCACGTTAGCGATCTCGCCATATCATAACCGAATACGATTATAATAACCGAAGTCGTTGTAACCGAATAACCGAAATAGTTGTAACCGAATGATCGAAGTGGTTGTAACCGAATAACTGATGGTGGTTAGGTGGTTGGTCATGGGCCTTAGTGGGCCTTGGGTCTTTATGGGCCTTAGGCCTTTTGATTGTTACTTTATCAAGACCAGATGAGAGGGATACAACAGATATTATAAATAACTACCGCTAAGACATATTTTCCTTGTTTTAGTTAGTTTTTAGGGTTTTTCTTTGTGTCGAGACTTCCAGCGATCAGCCAGAAAAATGCAGTCTCTTCAATACCTTGGAACCTCCGGGGTGAGATTTCGCTGGATATCCCACATGTATAGTATTCGAAGGATGTACAAGAACAATCGTGGACCGATTTCTTTGTAGATTTTTATGGTTCATTAATTTCTCCTTTATCTCCTGAGCCTTTAAGATAGGTTCAACCGTAGTTGTATTTTTTTATAATATTTATATTTTTATTAATGAAAGTACTAGTATTGTTATTGTATATTTGAGTTTGTTGTCTTGCCATTTTTTATACCTTTTGTTTGTTTGATTTGTTTGCGGTATTTTTTTTTTTTGTTAGCATGGTAGGTGATGGCCCGGTTGGCTAGTCCCCGGTCGGACTAGCCCCCGACATCCGGTCGGCTGGTCCCCTCGCGGAGTCCGACTCCCCAGTCGGCTTTCCCAAAGAACCGACCCGGGGGCTTTGAGGGCTGATAGGCGCCCCCATCGCCCGTGCGACGGCCCTTTCCATCGTCACGGTCGACTCCTGGGGAGCCAGCTGACCCACTACTGAAGAGATCACCCGAGATTTCCAGGAACCTCTCCTCTCCGACAGTTCTGACATTCTGTTATAACAAACTCCAGCGCATGGCCACTACTCTGACACACCTGGCCCACCGCCATCCACGATCTCGTCGCCATGCCTGCTCTCCTGGGGGCATATTCGGGTTTTTCCAGCCTACTCCCCAACAAAATTTGGCAGCACTCCGTGCCTATAAAAGGCACCCAAGGGACCTCCGTGAAGGGTAACGTTCTTCCTCCCCATTGCACACTCTCCTTCCGAGCTTCCTCCCCGTTCTATTGCTCCAGGCCTCCTATAACTTAAGCATCGGAGTGTCCCCCGCCGGAGCCCCTTCAGTGCCCAGGGACTTTTTGTAGGTTGGTCGGTCGAGGAGCTCTCCACCGATTCCATCGATCCCGGTCCAGGGGGAAATGGTGGCAACAGATTGGCGCTAGAGGAAGGGGCGTCGCTGCCATCTTCGTTGCGCTCTTTACTCTAAAAGGGGAGATAAACGGGATGGATCCAACTATGGCAAGAGGAAGGACTCAGAGCGTCTCCGCGAGGGGAGGATGCTCCCATGAAGGGCCCAGCGTGCCCCCCGCGGAAAGCAATATCACCACCGCTGTCAAGCCCACCATCACCCTGGGGCTGCAACAATTCCAGACACTGGTGAACTGCATCGAGACGCTTACCTCGGCGGTCCAACGCTTCCAGGAGATGGCGGACCACCAGCAGCAGCCGCCAGTGGCTTCCTGTGTCAATCATCAGCCGATTACTGGCATCAGCCAGCAGCCGGAGGCACCTCCGCCCCCGTCCCAAGCAGTTCCAGAACCCCAGGGGTCCATGAGGACCCGCGCCAAAGGAAAAAGGGCGAGGTCAACCTCCCCCTCTTTCGCTGACTCTGCTCATCCCGGCAGCCGGCACCTTGCTGCCGATCCGCACGATTACAGCAGGAAGATCATGCGCATGGAGGAGCGCATTGTCGAGATAGTTGAGCGGCAGAACGCTGAGGGAAGGCCGGTGCATGACACTCGCCTGCCTTTCTCCGCAGAGAATCTAGGGGAGTCTATCCCCCGCCATTTCAAGATCCCGCAGGTGGACCCCTACGATGGTACCACCGATCTCCTGGATCACCTGGACGTCTACAAAGCCCACATGATGGTGCAGGGCGCGTCCGACGCCCTCACTGCATCGCCTTCCCGGCGACACTGAAGAAGGCCGCGTGGATGTGGTTCTTCGCCATCCGCCCAAGTACGATCCATTCTTTTTCTCAGCTCGAGACCCTTTTTCTCTCTCATTTCAGGACCTGCAGCTGGGCTCCGAAGAATACCGACTGCCTCTTCCTCATCCAGCAAACGGAGGGAGAGACCCTCCAGGACTACACGGCCCGCTTCAACTCGACCGCTATGGAGATCCTTGACTTAAATGAAGCGGTGGTCATGTCAGCCTTCAAGAGGGGGCTCCGCTCGTCCAGGTTCATGTTTTCCCTGGACAAGAAGCTCCCTACAAGCTACATCGATCTGCTAGCCAAGGCACACAAGTATGCCTTGGTGGAAGAGCAAGCGGCGAGCCGGCGCCTGGCCGAGGGGAGGTCGACCCCGAAGAAGCGGGGCGATAAGGCCCCCGTGGTCCGACCTCCCGACAATGATGGCAGATCCACCCGGCGCCAGAGCCCCAAGCCGAGGGACTACCTCAAGCGGTTCAACAACTATGCGCCCCTCTCCCTGCCGCGGGAGAAGATCCTAATGGAGATTGAGAACGAGGCCTTCTTCCGAAGACCTCGCCCGATGAGAGGACCTCTTGCCTCCAGAAATAAGAACAAGTACTTCCGGTTCCACAGGGACCATGGGCACGACATGGAGGAGTGCCTCCAGCTAAAGGACGCCATCGAGGACCTCATCTGCAAGGGATACTTGAACAAGTATGTCCGGCCCCGCCGGGATCAGGCCGGGACTTCAACTGTTAGAGACCCCCCGGGGGAGGCTGAGCTTCCTAATCAGCGCCCAACCGATGGAGGCGTTGGCATGCTGCATCGACGATCTGACGAGGGGCGAAAAGAGGACCAGGATATTGTAAAGAGGCCCAGGGGATCCAATGTAATTAGCTTTTCCGATGAGGACCTCGTGGAGCCGCCTCTCTAGGGCGATGACCCTGTAGTTGTATCGACTGTCATCGCCAACTATGATGTAAAACGCATCCTTATCGATATTGAAAGTTATGCAGAGGTTTTATTGTATGATGCGTTCATTCAGATGAACCTGTCCAGGTCCAGACTGCGGAAGTCCGCGGCGCCACTCACTGGTTTCGAGGGGAATTCCGTCGGGGTTGGAGGGGAGATTGCCTTACTCGTGACCCTTGGAACGGAACCTTACCAGCGAACCTTCTCCGTCAACTTTGTGGTCGTCCGTATGACCTCGGCGTACAACGCCATCTTGGGACGGCCGACTCTCAATAAGTTTCGGATCATTGTGTCTACTTACTACCTGCTGGCCAAGTTTCCCACTCGTGACGGAATTGGGGAGCTAAGGGGAGACCGTAGAATGGCCCGGCAGTGCCTAGCTATCCACGATAAGCAGCTGGACGAGTGCCCCATGCTCGAGCAGCTGGATGAGTGCCCCACGCTCGAGCAGCTGGACCCCAGGGACGAGGTCGACAGCCATGGTCGGCCCGTCGAAAAGATTGTATTTGTGCCCCTTTGGGAAGACGATCCTATGAGGGTCCTCCAGATAGGGAGCACCCTGGATGAGGGAGCCAGACGGGAGCTGGTCGGCGTCTTGAGGAAGAATGTGGACGTCTTCACCTGGACGGCGTCCGACATGCCAGGTATCCCGGCGGACATCATCGCCCATCAGCTTAGGGTGGATCCTCCTTACAGACCCGTCCGGTAAAAGAAGAGAAGCTTCGCAGCCGAAAGACAGAGGGCCATTGAGGAAGAAGTAAAGAAGCTTCTCGATGCCGACTTCATTAGGGAGTCTCATTACTCGGAGTGGCTGGCCAATGTCGTCATGGTGAAGAAGGCTAGCATAAAGTGGAGGATCTGTGTGGACTACACAGACCTCAATAAGGTGTGTCCCAAAGATAGCTTTCCCTTGCCAAAGATTGACCAGCTGGTAGATGCGACGGCTGGCCACCAACTCTTGAGCTTCATGGATGCTTTCTCTGGGTATAACAAGATCAGGATGCATCCCGAAGATAAGGAGAAGACGGCCTTTGTCACAGACAGGGGCCTGTATTGTTACAAGATGATGCCCTTCAGCATAAAGAATGCGGGCGCCACACCTTTCAAAGGTTGATCAATCGAGTCTTTAAAGATCAATTGGGGAGGAACATGGAAGCATATGTCGATGATATGATCGTCAAAAGCCTCCATAGGACTGACCACATCAGGGACCTACAGGTGTCCTTTGATGCATTGAGGTGCCACAGGATGAAGCTGAACCCCACCAAGTGCATCTTCGGGGTGACCTCCGGAAAGTTTCTCGGCTTCCTAGTTACTCAGAGAGGCATCGAGGTCAACCCTGAAAAGATCAAGGCCATCATTGACATGACCCATCCGACCAATAAAAAGCAGGTCCAAGAGCTTACGGGGCGCATTGCCTCTCTTAGCCGCTTCATCTCCCGGTCGGCCGAGAGATCCCTCCCGTTCTTCAAGACCTTGCACCGATCAGACCGCTTCCAATGGACTGATGAATGCCGAACGGCCTTTGAAGCCTTAAAGGACTACTTGAGGAACCCTCTGCTCCTGGCCAAACCAACGGAGGGGGAAGTGTTATACTTATACCTATCAGCTTCCAGTGAGGCCGTCAACGTCATTCTTGTGCGGGTGGGGGAAGGCGGTCGACAGAGACCCGTGTACTACATCAGGAAGGTTCTCCATGATGCCGAGGTCAGATATCCTAAGGTGCAAAAGCTGGTGTACTCGCTGGTCATAGCGACAAAGCATCTCCGACCTTACTTCCAAGCGCATCCTATCATCGTGCTGACGGACCAACCCCTCGGGGTGATCCTCCGAAGCCCCGATACCTCCGAACGGCTCGCCAAATGGGCCGTCAGGTTAGGCGAGTTTGACATTCCTTTCAGCCATGGTCGGCCTTGAAAGCCCAAGTGATAGCTGATTTCATCGCGGAATGCACCTGGGGGGCGGAGCCGACTCCCACAATGGTCAAGACGTCCGTAACTGAGCCCGTGGGAGAGGCCGATCCGGCGGAAGAAGCCAAGTCTGCCTGGACCCTGCACGTAGATGGAGCTTCCAACCTCTCGGGGTGCGGTGCAGGCTTAATCCTAGTTGACCCCGATGGGCAATATTTAGAGTACGCTCTACATTTTGCATTCCAGGTGTCGAATAATCAGGCAGAGTATGAAGCTCTGCTGGCGGGGCTGAAGATAGCAAGTGAGCTGGGCATTGGTAGGATCCGCACCTTCTTTGACTCCCAGCTGGTAGTCAACCAGGTGAAGGGTGAGTTTGAGGCGAGGGATCCGTCCCTGGCCAAGTACTTAGACAAGGTACGGGACTTGGCATCCCGACTTAAATTCTTTAAGATCTTTCATATACCCAGGTAGCAAAACTCCCGGGCGGATGCTTTGTCGCGACTGGCCATCGCTGTGGTCGGCACATCCGACCGAACCTTCATGGAACATCTCCAACACCCAAGCATTGCTGAGGAGCCGACGGAGATCCACCAGGTTGAGCAAGAGGCCTCATGGATGGACCCAATCCGCGCATTTCTGGTGCAAGGGGCCCTTCCGAATGATCCGACGGAGGCCAGGCGCATCCGCTCAATGGCCTCCAAGTACGTCATCCTTGATGGGGCCCTCTACAAGTGCTCATTTTTCCAACCATTGTTGAAATGCTTGGGATCGTTCGATGCGGACTACGCGCTTCGAGAGGTGCACGAAGGCATCTGTGGCGATCATCTGGGGGGAAGGTCCCTAGCTTACAAAATCATTCACCAGGGATATTATTGGCCCACGATTCAGAAGGACGCCTTAGACTTTGTACGAAGGTGCGATGCATGCCAGTGGTTCTCCGGCATCCAAAGGAGGCCAGCCAGCCAGCTGACCTCGCTTACGGTGCCTTGGCCATTTGCTCAATGGGGGATGGATATCCTGGGACCTTCCCCCCGACCTCCGGTCAGCGAAAATTCTTCCTCGTGGCCATTGATTATTTTACTAAGTGGGTGGAGGCGGAGGCATTGGCGCAGATAACCGAGACCAAGATGGAAATCTTCATCCGAAACTGCATCATCTTCCGGTTTGGGATTCCGAAGACGATCATCACTAACAACGGGAGGCAATTCGACAACTCCCAGTTTCGGGGTTTCTATCAACAATATCACATCGCCCATCGGCTTACGTCAGTCGCTCACCCTCGGTCCAATGGAGAGGGCGAGGTTACCAATAGGACGATCCTGCATGGGCTGAAGACCCGGCTAAATGAAGCCAAGGGGCTCTGGGCGGAAGAGCTTCATTCAATGCTCTGGGCATACTGGACGACCGCACGGTCAGCAATGGGAGAAACTCCGTTTAACCTGACTTATGGGAGTGAGGCGGTCATCCCTGTAGAGGTTTCTCTACTATCCCTGCGGGTCGATCAATTCGCCGAGTCGGCCAATTCGGAGCAACGAATGGCTGACCTAGATCTGCTAGATGAGACCCGATTCCAGGCAAGTATGAAGATGGCGACCTACCGTCAAAGGATGGCCAGATATTACAACTCATGGGTTAAAGCGCGCACCTTCCAAGTTGGGGATCTGGTCCTGCGGAAGGCGGAGGTTTCAAGGCTGACCGAACAGGAAAAGCTCTCCCCCAATTAGGAAGGCCCCTATCGGGTCATCGAGATAGTCCGAGCTAGAACTTACCGCCTAGCACACTTGAACGGGTGACAGATAGTGCGCCCGTGGAATGTAGATAATCTTCGCAAGTATTATCAATGAAGTCTACAAACTTCTCCAACTTTTTCTAGCCCACTTCCGAAAGTCCGACCACGGTCGGCAGAGGCTCCATGGCAGCCCACTTCCGAAAGTCTGACCATGGTCGGCAGAGGCTCCATGGCAGCCCACTTCCGAAAGTCCGACTCCGGTCGGCAGAGGCTCCTTGGCAGCCCACTTCCGAAAGTCCGACTCCGGTCGGCAAAGGCTCCTTGGCAGCCCACCTCCGAAAGTCTGACCACGGTCGGCAGAGGCTCCATGGTAGCCCACTTCCGAAAGTCCGACTCCAGTCGGCAGAGGCTCCTTGGCAGCCTACTTCCGAAAGTCCGACTCCGGTCGGTAGAGGCTCCTTGGCAGCCCACCTCCGAAAGTCCGACCACGATCGGCAGAGGCTCCATGGCAGCCCACTTCCGAAAGTCCGACTTCGGTCGGCAGAGGTTCCATGGCAGCCCACTTCCGAAAGTCCGACCACGGTCAGCAGAGGCTCCATAGCAACCCACTTCCGAAAGTCCGACTCCAGTCGGTAGAGGCTCCATGGCAGCCCACTTCCGAAAGTCCGACTCCGGTCAGCAGAGGCTCCTTGGTAGCCCACTTCCAAAAGTCCGACCACGGTCGGCGGAGGCTCCATGGCAGCCCACCTCTGAAAGTCTGACCACAGTCGGCAACTATCTCAAGATAGCTCCCACAAGACTATGGCGAGGACGGGCCACAGTACGAGCCAACTCCCGGACAGAGACCAGGAGCGAGCGCCCAGGTGTCCGGCCCAAATCAAGTTACCGTTCTTAACTACTCTACCGGCTCCTGGCCTGGGTAAGCCGACCAGGGGTACTTAGAAGAATTTTTATGGAACTTGTGACCCTGCGGTATTGCGGGGCCGACCGGAAGTACTTAGAAGAATTTTAAAGAAAAAGGGAAGAAAGAAAGAATGTTTGCACTATGGGATTAGATGAAATAATTTTCATTTCAAAAGGTGGTATTTACAAGAGAGGTGGGTCGGACCTTTACAAACCCCTCAGGTCCGGTCCACGGGAGATGCGTCAGGGGCCACAACCTCGGCCCCATCAACTACAGTAGGAGGGTCTGCTAAGACTATGGTAGCCGGAGCTTCTTTCGGTGGGGCCACCACCTCCGTGTCGACAGGCGCCGGAGCTTCGACCCTGGCCGCTTCTGCTTCATCTTTTGCTGGAGGCTCCGCTTCGGCCTCCTCTCCCTCAGACGGGTTCCGCAACTCGGCGCCCGCCAGGTCTAGCTCCGGGAACAGCAGGCCCACCTTCGTTATGGCGTCGTCATAGCCCTCCCTGTAGAAGTCAGCCGCCTCCTCCTCCACGTCCTCGATGAAGGCGCTGGAGGCCTTGTATGCCCCTACGGCCTCCTGGACCTGCTTCGCGGACAACTCCCTGCACCCCTTGAGTCGAGCCTCCAGCTGTGCCGATGCCGCGCGCTCGGCCCAAGCCCTCTCATTGGCCTCCGCCGACTGCTTTTCCTCCTCGCCCAGCCGACGGGCGAGAAGGCGGGCATTTGCCTTCTTCTTCTTGAGGCTGGCCTCGTGGTCGGCCAGCCTGCTTTCGGCCTCTTTCTGGGCCGCCCTTGCCGACTTGACCTCCACCCGGGCTGCCGCCAGGCTCTCTCCATACAACTTCAGTGACTTTGCCGCGACCTCCTGGGCTGCCTCCAGCTCCTGAACCCTCTTTGCTGAGGCCTTGGCGGCATGCACCAATTGGCAGATAGCGTCGTCCATGAGGAAGATGCCGTGGAGAACCTACAGCATACGGCCCGGTTAGTGTTATATGTCAGGGAGAGGAAATAAGTAAATAACAAAGTAGGAGGATTACGTCCTTACCCTCGTGAAGTCATGGTACGTCTCCACGGTCACGTCGGCCAGGATTCTCTGGATTAACACCTCCCAGTCGGCGTCGGTCATTGCCCCCCTCAGCAGGCTCCGCACCCTTCGGGGGTGATTGAGTGCCCGCTAGTGCTGGAACCACTCCGAGCGGATCACCTTGTCCGACTGCTCCGGCCCGCTATCAGTTGCTCCCTCTGCGGCCGGTCCCTTTCCCTTGTCAGCCCTGGCCACTCCCTCTGGACCGGCGGACGTCGTCGGCCCCCCTGCTCCTGTTGGGGGGTCGACCCTGCTGGTGGGGCTGGCGCCCCCGCCGCATTCCTTGCCCTGTGCTCGGTGAGGGAAAGGTCATCCCAGTCTGACTCGATGTCGATGACAGGGGCGGCTCACTCCTCCTCCCGCCTCTTCTTCTGTCGCTCGACAACTGGCGAGGGGGCTGGTTCTGGAGCTGCGCACTTTCGCACCGCCCATCGGATGACCTTGGACTTGTCGATCCGTTGCATCCTTTCCCCTGTCACCAAGCATCCGAAGTTAGAATGAGAGAAAGACAAAGGTTAAGAAAACTATAAGAAGAGGGTCGGCCCTTGCCTAAAAACCTTTGGGAGCTGATCCCCGCCTGATGAAGGGTCTCTTCTCCCAACAACTCAAAGGCCGCCATCGGGCCAACTCTGCTAAGCACATTGAATATGCCCAGGTCGGCTGCCGATACCGACCTCCCCTCGCGGACCCTCGCCCGCGGCTCTCTCCACAATGGCTCGAATCCCAAGGTTCGAGGCTGCTAACGAAGAAGAACCTGGCCTTCCACCCATGGACGGCCGACGGAAGGCACTTCAAAATATTTTGGCCTTGACGAGGGACGAATAGGACCCACCTCTGCTCCTAAAGTCCCTCTTCAGGTAAAAGAAGTTACCGAAGAGAGACAGACTGGGGTCGGACCCGGCCACTCCCTCTGGACCGGCGGACGCCGTGGCTGCGTCGGACGCCGTCGGCCCCCCTACTCCTGTTGGGGGGTCGACCCTGCTGGTGGGGCTGGCGCCCCCACCGCATTCCTTGCCCTGCGCTCGGTGAGGGGAAGGTCATCCCAGTCTGACTCGATGTCGACGACAGGGGTGGCTCACTCCTCCTCCCGCCTCTTCTTCTGTCGCTCGACAGCTGGCAAGGGGGCTGGTTCTGGAGCTGCGCGCTTTCGCACCGCCCATCGGATGACCTTGGACTTGTCGATCCGTTGCATCCTTTCCCCTGTCACTAAGCATCCGAAGTTAGAATGAGAGAAAGACAAAGGTTAAGAAAACTATAAGAAGAGGGTCGGCCCTTGCCTAAAAACACTTGGGGGCTGATCCCCGCCTGATGAAGGGTCTCTTCTCCCAACAACTCAAAGGCCGCCACCGGGCCAACTCTGCTAAGCACATTGAATACGCCCAGGTCAGCCGCCGATACCGACCTCCCCTCGCGGACCCTCGCCCGCGACTCTCTCCACAACGGCTCGAACCCCAAGGTTCGAGGCTGCTAACGAAGAAGAACCTGGCATTCCACCCATGGACGGCCGACGGAAGGCACTTCAAAATATTTTGGCCTTGACGAGGGACGAATAGGACCCACTCTCTGCTCCTAAAGTCCCTCTTCAGGTAAAAGAAGTTACCGAAGAGAGACAGACTGGGGTCGGACCCGGCCCTATAACAGAGTACTATAAAGCAGCATATCGCCCGAATGCTATTCGGGGTCAGCTTCACCGGGGTTACCCTATAGTGGTTGAAGATGGCTATAAACAAGGGATGCAGTGAGAACCTAAGGCCGGCCTTAAGATGGGACTCGTACATCGAAAGGGTCCCTGGACCTAATGGATTGTTTGCTCTTCCCTCTCGGCCCGGAAGAGTGAGGTGCAGGGTGGACGGGATACCATACACCGCCCTAAGGTTCTCGACCCGTTCCCGGGTCATGGTCGAGGGGAGTTCGCTCGGCCCCAGGTCCCTAGTTCTATGAGCCGAACTCCTACTGCTAGACACCATGGGAAGAAGAGAAGAAGGACCGGGACTAACCTGGATGGACTCCTAGGTGCTGGTTTTCACGGAGGAAGGAAGGGAGGACTCGATCTCGCAAAGAGCAAGCGCAGCAGGAAAAGCCCCCTCGCTCTGTCTCCTCCTTTTATAGGCCTTCGAGGGAAGGGGAGAGGGGGGAGAAGTTATCGCCCGCCTCGGGCATGCCTCAGCCGTCCCGTCGGGGGCCGCAACCACCTGCATCGCGAAAGTCGAAACGGCTGAAGCACCCTCTCACACGGATCGCGATCCGCGTGCATGCCGGATCAGCGGTGCTGGGCTAATCCAAAGGGTAGCGCCGGCCGACCAGATGTTGCCGCGTGGCGCGACGCTCCACTTCACCCCGAATCGACGTGGGGCAGTCTGTCTCTCATCATGGCGCCGGACTTGCATTAACTGCCCCGCCTGCGCCCCAACGAGCGGCTGACAGGTGTCCGGGGCGCCATTTGAGGTGGATTCGAAGCGACATGATGCCTTGGTCCGGAGTCCACCACAGGTGCGCACGATCATGCTCCTGTCCTCTTGTGTCAGGCGGCCCCTCAATGCCCATGAGCAGGGGGCAACTGATGCGCCCGGTTGGCTAGTCCCCGGTCGAACTAGCCCCAGACGTCCGGTTGGTTGGTCTCCTCGCGGAGTCCGACTCCCCGGTCGGCTTTCCCAAAGAGCCAACCCGGGGGCTTTGAGGGGTGATAGGCGCCTCCATCGCCCGTGTGACGGCCCTTTCCATCGTCACGGTCGGCTCCTGGGGAGCCAGCTGACCCACTACTGAAGAGATCGCTCGATGTTTCCAGGAACCTCTCCTCTCCGACAGTTCTAACATTCTGTTATAACAAACTCCAGCGCATGGCCACTACTCTGACACACCTGGCCCGCCGCCATCCACGATCTCGTCACCACGCCTGTTCTCCTGGAAGCATATTCGGGTTTTTCCAGCCTGCTCCTCAACAGAATTTGGCAGCGCTCCGTGCCTATAAAAGGCACCCGGGGGACCTCCGTGAAGGATAATGTTCTTCCTCCCCGTTGCACACTCTCCTTCCGAGCTTCTTCCCGTTCTGTTACTCCAGCCCTTCTCTAATTTAAGCATCGTAGTGTCTCTCATCGGAGTCCCTCCAGTAATCAGAAACCTTTTACAGGTTGATCGTGAGGAGCCCTCCAGTACATCCATCGATCCCGGTCCAGGGAGAAATAGCGGCAACATTTGGCTTCTTTATACAGGAAATATTAGAGCATTGTACGGATTTGATCGGGTAAAAAAATTGATCCCGTGATAAGTGATATATATATATATATATATATATATATATATATATATATATATATATATATATACATCAGTCACCTCAAAACTATCGCAATAATTATAATGCACGATAGTTACAAATAATATCAGCAATAATCGCAAAAATATCACGGTCCGCGAAGCTTTCAAAGTACATGCTTCTTGCCGCGCTAGAAGTTATATTCCGACGGCTGAAAACCTCTTGCCTGCTCGTTATCGACAGCTGCCATGTGACCTAGGCGCCTCGTCACCGTGTCTCCACGATTTTTTTTTTATATTTTTGTGTACTTTTCAGAAACCAAAATGTCGAAGAACGGGACGGAGCAATTCCCTACCGTGCACGTCCACATCTATCCCAGCTCATCCTCTCGCACTCCGTTCCGGAGCTCCGATATATTTTTTTTCCCGTTTCACTGGCGTAGCCCCCCCTCCGATCTCTCTCTTTATGTCCGCTTCTGCTGGAAACCGGTAGCCTTCCCGCTCCGCGTCCCACTCCTTCCGCTGTGCTCGAAAAAATATCTTTAAAAAGGTTGTAGCTTCTAGCGTGTGGTGGTTCAAGGCGGCGCTAATCCTGGATCTCGTGCTCGGTGCTTTCCACCACGTGACCGATCGTCAATCTTGTGACGGTCTTCTCTTGGCATCCCCTTCTCCTCGGGAGATTTAAAATCTTCTGCGAGCGTGAGTTGGAGAAAGAGGAGCTTTTTTGGGGAATGCGTGTTTAGCTCCGTCTCCTCGCTGGGCCTGAAACTGACCTGATCCCTCTCTCTCTCTCTCTACGCCCCAGTTCAGTTCGCTCTCTTTGTAAGTTTTTTCCCCTCTGATCATTGCTGCCACGTTTTCCTCATCCGATTCATAGCTCTTCATCTTTTGAAGTGGATTTTTAGTTTCGGGAACTGGTCGGTTTACCCCACAACTCGGAAGATTCCGTCAGTCTCCTTTTAGTAACGTCTTTATGATTTCCGATTGTAGGCATACGAATTTTCCACTTTTCTTGCCGCTCGATACAGATTTCACCCTTCTTTCACATACCAGTCGATCTGTTTAACTTAAAGATTTTCGTTATAGTTTTATCTTTTAGAGAGATAGCGAAATAAAGCATAAAGAAATAATCATACTGTGGTGTTTATAACGAATAATTTGTTCTTGTAAATAGTTTATTTGTAGGATGTTAACCACATCTATGCTCCTTTTTTATTATTATTTTTATGATTTTAGTTTGCGGAATTTAAAGGGATATATTCCATGCCAACCACGAAGGAAACCATAGTTACTGCTAGAAATGACGGTGCTAGAGTTCCAGCCGTTGCGCATCCTTTGGCAGAGGAATCATCAGAAATTGCTTCCAACATTTCCTACCGTTTTGAGTACAGTCCTCATTTCTCCCCTCTCAAATTCGATCCGGAGCAAGCTTATTATGCCGCAGCGGAGAGCGTCCGTGACATCCTGATTCAGGTGAGTCTTTAGGGGGATATTTCCAGATGAGTTGTGGTAGCCATCTGTTTGTTATCTCTTCGTTCTCTTGATTTTTTTTTTTTTTTTTTTAATCCCCCTCCATCGTTCTTAATTGCAGAGGTGGAATGAAACGTACCTTCATTTTCACGAAGTTGATCCCAAACAGACATACTACCTGTCGATGGAATATTTACAAGGCCGTGCGCTTACTAATGCTATCGGGAACCTCGGCATACGAGATGCATATGCTGATGCTCTAAATAAACTGGGACATGAACTGGAAGAGATTGCGGAGCAGGTATTGGGTCATTGCTCTTCTTTTCTTCAAAGAATCAGTACATTTGTAGAAAATAACCACTCTCTCTTAGTTGGGAGTTTTTTCATGAAAGGGAAAGAAAAGGAGAGAAATGGAGGGAATATAAATCTTAATATTTTTTTCTCCTCCAAATCAAGCGGAATTGGAAGGGGGGGAATCAAAGTTTAATATTTTTTTTATAATTTCCATCTTACCCTCTAATAGTAAAAGAAAGTTATGCTATTTTCTTGTTTTTTCCTTTCTTCTTCTTTGCTTCCAACCAAGAAGGGAAGAAATTATTTTCTTTTATTTTCTTAAACTCCCTATCAAAAAGAAAGAAATGCACTTCCTTTCTTTTCTTTTATTCTCTCCTTACTAATATTTTATTTTCTTTTCTTTTCCAAACTCCCAACCAAACCCTGGAGGGGAATCCACCACCTCCCCTCCCCCCCCCCCCCCCCCGGCCGTTTATTTGTTTGCCACACATAATTAAAGCTTAGAGCTCTCATTTAATTGTTGTGGTCATTGTCAATAATTAATATTGTAATAATGTTTGGAAGAAAAGAGATGATAAGAAAACTTGGATTCTTTAATTCATAATCGAAGAATTTAGATTTTTTAAAAAGGAGTTGAAGGGAGTCTTGTATTTCACAAATGGGAAAATGAGACAGAACAACAAACCTCTTTACAAAGAACTCTTATGGTCAGCTGATTGCTCTATGTCATTCTATTTCTTTTTTGTTATCCAAGACTGCTTATTTGCTGATAATTTGTAGCTCTATATGGAGTATGATAGCTATGGCTGTGTTGATATTCTTATTTACCTTCCTAATTGCAACCTATTGTGTGTATATTTGGTTATCATTGCCATGAATGAAAATTGGCATATAATTACTCGAAAGTATTACGAGGATGATTAACAGAATTTATATTTTTTTTTAGGAAAAAGATGCTGCTCTGGGTAATGGAGGCTTGGGTAGACTTGCATCATGCTTTCTAGATTCAATGGCAACACTAAATTTGCCTGCTTGGGGTTATGGTTTACGTTATAGATATGGCCTATTTAGACAGCGGATTTCCAAGGAGGGCCAAGAAGAAGTGGCAGAAGATTGGCTTGAGGTATCATCTACACTACAGGATCTTTGAAACATCATTTCTTTTTCCTTTATTTTCATTCTTTTCACTAAGAGGTTGTGTTTGCTGATGTAAATCAACAGAAGTTCTGTCCATGGGAGGTTGTCAGGCATGACATTGTATATCCTGTTAGATTTTTTGGCCATGTTGATGTCTCTCCTACAGGATCGTAAGTGCAGATCTTTTGGCACATACCACGATTACATTTGAGTGCAAGTAATATGGAATTTATTCGTCAGCAAAACCAGTTTTTTTCATTGTCAAGGGTACTTTCAGTCAAGTGTTAAAACAGCAAATGGGATCCGATTGCTTTCTAGCATTTGTTTTGAATTCAGTACCAAGTAAAGTAATGCACAAAGTAAAACATGATCCATCTGATGAGATAGACAGCCAGCTGTTTCAAGCACAAACGGTTAATCTGGGAAAGGATGTCCAGTGGAAACAAGTTGCATTTTATATTTATTTTAGTGACCAGAAGACAACTTGATCACTTCTTTCATGTGGGATGTGTTGCTGCTCAAGTACCTAGGCTATCCTCTTCAAGCAGCTTGAAAAAGAAAGAAAAAAAATCATACACTTTAATGTGTTTCTTCTTGTTGCACTTGATACTTCATCACCTTGTTACCCACTAGTTTGTTTCTTTTGAATTTCATATGCCAGCCCAATCATTAGCCATTCTGTCCATGTCACCAAACATACACAAGATCATCCTGGTCTCCTTTTAAGTTTGCACAACACAAATTTAATTTGTCATCTGCTATGTCCAAAATCATTCATAGCTGTATTAAAACTCTGCTTTAGAGATACAGACTTCAGCATTTTAGGCTGCGAAGTCAAAATTGTTGTAGAAATCATCAGAAGTTGTTTAGCTCTTCATTTTAAATACTTCGAACTATGCTGCTAAGAACAGCTATATTTGTGTTGGCACTTTGCAGTCGAAAGTGGGTTGGAGGAGAGATTATTCAAGCATTGGCCTATGATGTGCCAATTCCTGGATACAAAACAAAGAATACTATAAATCTTCGCCTCTGGGAAGCAAAAGCTAGCTGTGAAGATTTCAATTTATTTCAATTCAATGGTGGACAGTATGAATCTGCTGCTCAACTACACTCTAAGGCTCAGCAGGTATGTTGTACAGCGACACATATGACTCATGAACATTGTCATATTAGCCTTATCCTATCCCAAGGTGAACCTTAATCATGTGTTATTTTCTACATTTAAGAACTATGTGAGTATGTACCCTTACGGCCTTCCTGATTCAAATCACATGGTTATTATATTGGTTCAAAGGGGTATATGTTAAGTATTCCTTATTGTCTTTATTTGTTGCAGAGATATTCTTTTTCTTTGCTTCTGTGTTGCAGGATAACAAATTAAACAAGATTTTGATAGTTAAGATTTTCGTTTAGCAAATATCTGTGAGAGCTAGGTATCCAGCAAAATCAAATTAACTGAAGGTCTCAAAGTTTTGATCAATTTTACTGACTTCTTGTCACAAACTTTTCTTAAGACTTTATTGCGAACAGGTGGCTGCAGCAACATTGTATTAATAATTTTTTATTTTAAATTTTAAACATGTAATGCTTACAAAAACCTGATATATTTGTTCCATTGTAGATATGTGCAGTCTTATACCCTGGTGATGCTACAGAAAATGGAAAGATTCTGCGGCTGAAGCAACAGTTTTTCCTTTGCAGTGCATCCCTGCAGGTATGTTATAGGCTCCAACTGATAGAATCCCTAAGATTCTCTCAAAGATTCTTCAAACTTTTCACTAATAAGAATCCTAAAGATTGTTTAACCATCCCACATTTACCGTTTACTTGGTCAAATCGGGCAGTTTTGTCATGGATAGATTTACGGGATTTGATAGAATCCCAAAGATTGATTTATGAGATTTGTATATATGTTGAATTAATTTTGTAAATATGCTGAATTTGTGTAAATGATGTATATATACATATCATTGCAATGCTCAATAAAATCAGGCCATTCCAATCATCTTTCCTTCACCAACTAGCTTTATAAACTCCATATTTCCTCTGTAAATTCCATGCCCTCTACCACTATTACACTAGCATTTATACACTATTTTTTTTTTGACTTATATAGCAATTAATTTAAAAAATACATGAAAAAAGGTATACATCTCATTGACTTTTCATAATACCTATTGAATATTTCCTGCAAAGAAGCATGAGTGAAGACTAATGAAGTATCAAAAAACAATGTGGTCAATATCATTCCCTAAACTCTTTTTCCTGGTGGGAAGTGGGTAAAATGCCAATGTGTCAGTTTGCAACTTCGTGGCATGATGGAGGCATTGCCATTTAGGGGTTTGTCATGGCAGAGAGGAGTAATAGCTATGACCTTTTTGCAGCATTCATAATTTGTGTACAAGTAATAGCTATCTAAAGGTAGACATGATGAAGTGTTTCATGAAAATAAACCAATGAGACATGTATATGTTGTGAAAATTTCATTCTCCTAATGAAATTGTGGGTGGGTTTATTCCATCTTTTCCATCAATAGATACTTGCAGGAACATGTAGGTTTGTGTGGAGCATTATTATGACAACCATTATGATCATGGTGTGGAGGCATTCTTCATCAAGTTGCTTGTTCTTTGTTATCCATAACCATAAAAGCCTATCCCTATTATTTCAGCTTGGCCTTTTATATTCTTCTATGCATGCATGTTACCGCTACTCTGAAATACTTTCTGAACTTTGGTTCATGTTATCTTAGATCTATCATTCCTCTTTCTTGACTTGTCAACACAAATCTGAACCCATGGTTCTACCACAACCTCTAAAGTTTCTATATCATCAGGTGATTTGCTGCTTTTGCAGGGGCAGTCTTTCAGAATTTCTTCAGACAATCTTTCCCAGAGATCTTTTACGTCAATTGTTAATATTTCATATTATTGAGACTTGTAAATTGAATTTGCCCGTACGTACTTTGTTTGAAGATCCAAGATTGCTGCTGTTGGTGATGGATCATTTCTGACTACCTGTCAGATATTTGGAAAGCTTATTTTGAACCTAGTAGTGTTAGGGACAGTACTGGGTTGAGACCTTGTCACATCACTGAAGCTAACATGGAATTGCCTTCACTATTGGGCTATTTTGTGATGTTTCTTAAGCCTACAGTAAAATGTAGGAAAAATTTCAGTATAAAAAGTGACTGTCCAGGTGGCTGAAAGGCATGTGAAAGGTGGAGCTCCACATGGTTTCTCAAAGTATAGAATCCGTTGCAATGGTCGTATTACATGTTATCTTAAGTTGTTGTCGAACATTCCCATCACATTTTTACTATATTTTTACCTTTTTGTACTGTGTTTCTCCTTTTTTCTTCTTTTGAAGAAAGGAAGACCATTTTACTGATTGTAGGAAAGAATATGTTTAACTTGCCCCTTTTTCCGGTTTATCTGCCAACAAAACCAATTTGATACATATAGTGCCATTGGGGTATAATTCATTCTACAGAATATATTGCTTGTGATTTTTTAGACCACCTATTCCACTTTACAAAACCCAGTCATATAATTGATAATATTATGGGGCACATTATTTCAGGAATATTGGAGCCTAAGCTAGTATGGAGATTTTAGTTGTATCTAAATTAGTGATGTGACTTTGATACTACTGATAGAACATTGGATAGTTGAACAAAACAATTTGCAGGATATTATTGGGAGATTTAAGGAAAGGAGAGCTGGGAAAACAGCATTACAGTGGTCTGAGTTTCCTAACAAAGTTGCTGTTCAACTGAATGATACCCACCCAACACTTGCAATACCAGAACTGATGCGGTTACTGATGGATGACGAGGGACTTGGTTGGGATGAAGCTTGGAATGTGACAACAAGGTGCATCCAGTGGTTTCTATGATTGCTTTTTTCACTGACAGAAATTCTGTTGTTGTTATTGTTGTTGAATACTGGTAGCAAATGAGAAATAAAAGCTTTTATACAGAACAATTGCTTATACCAATCACACAGTTCTTCCCGAAGCACTAGAGAAATGGCCCCAAGCTATAATGACAAAACTTCTTCCCCGTCACATGGAGATTATAGAAGAAATTGATAAGCGAGTATGCCCCTTAACCTTTCATAGCATTCTATATGCAATGTACGGTGACTCAATAATCAGCTGACAATATCTATTTGCAGTTTATGGCAATGATACATTCCAGCCGAACCGACATGGAGAGTAAACTCCCATCCATGCGGATTCTGGATAGCTCCAATCCCGAAAAGCCTGTAGTGCGGATGGCAAATTTGTGTGTAGTGTCTTCTCATACGGTAAGGCAGTTGCTTTGGTAATGAATGAAGCAGAGTATTGACCGTTATTCAAGTTCCTTGGTTTAACTATAGATTGCATTCAGATATTTCTCAGCAAATTCGTGTGTTTTATTTCGTTCAATACCTGATACTGATATTGCTAATGCAATATTAACTTCTCTTTTCAAGCCAAAGAGTATTGATGAGGAAGCTTAATGGAAAAAATTGTAGGTGAATGGAGTGGCCCAGTTGCACAGTGACATATTGAAGTCAGAGTTATTCACAGACTATGTCTCCATATGGCCTGCTAAATTTCAGAACAAAACAAATGGCATCACACCTCGACGTTGGCTCCATTTTTGCAGCCCTGCATTGAGTGAAATAATTACGAAATGGCTAAAAACAGATAGATGGATCACTAATCTTGACCTCCTCTCTGGGCTTCGTAAAGTATGTCTTATATGTTGCTAATATTTTTTCTACAGATTGCCTTGTGCGTGTTAATGTTCTTTTGACATGGTAATTTAATGTTCATCAGTTTGCTGACAATGAGGAGTTGCATTCTGAGTGGGCTTCGGCCAAGATGGCTAACAAATGTCGCCTGGCACGGTATGTATTGCATGTGACAGGCATTGCTATCGACCCCAATAGCCTCTTTGACATTCAAGTTAAGCGAATTCATGAATACAAGAGACAGCTGCTGAACATCTTGGGAGCGGTGTATAGATACAAGAAACTAAAGGTACAGAAGGCCTCTAACTGTTTGAAATTTACATCAGCTTCATTCTTTGCTTTCATGGACCATGGTATTGGCAGTTTTTCTTAGCATTAGTCTTGCATGCATGAAATCAATCCACATTAATTTCGTTTCAAGTCCATAGGTTCACTAAGTTGTTGTGATAAATGTTCAGTGTCAACAGAAGAATTTCAATCATAAGATTTCTCGCTGATGCCTGATAAACTGAAACTCAAGCAATAAGTTTGCTATAATAAAGAGATTCTCCTAGTTGATTTAGTTGGCTGATTGCCTGACTGGCTCTTTCTTAACTTCATACTGAAGCGATCAAATTAGACTTTAATTCAAAAGAACTTATCTGAAAATTATATTTCTGACACTAAATTATATCATCATGGTTAGCTTAAGTTTAACTTTGTAACTAAATTTAGCTTTGGAACTGATATTTGTAGGAGATGAGCAATGAAGAGAGGAAGAAAATGACACCACGTACCATCATGCTAGGAGGAAAAGCATTTGCAACATATACCAATGCTAAAAGAATAGTGAAGTTGGTTAATGATGTTGGTTCGGTAGTCAACAATGATCCTGAAATCAACAAGTATTTGAAGGTATGATGATTTAAATTTCCTATGGAGGAAACCTCCTTTTTTTTGCATGTTTATGACCACTTCATAACTTTAATGGTAATCAGTCTTCAGCATTTTTAGAATTGAAAGTACCATCTTTTACAACCTTGGGAATCTGACTTGACAATTCTAATAAGTGCCTTGTCACTTCTAAAATAAGTTACTACAATATTCCTTCTTTGTTCTATTTCATTTTTTTCATATTTGTGCCTGTCTCACTAAGCCTTTACAAAATTTCAGCAGAAAAACTATGCTAGTTCCCCAATCAATTTTCATCCTCTTTGGTACTTTGAAGCTCTTTGCTTTCAGGATTTAGTATAGGATCAAAAATTGTATCCAATAGTTATTCACAGCTATAAAATTCACTCTGTTTTCTTATGCACGTCACAGCTTACACTTAAACCATTATTACCGAATTATGTTTATCTTGTTCTTTGTGGGTGTATGTTTCTGAACTTTATACTATTTCTTCTGGTGAAGGAAAACAGAACTTATGTCTGTATCTATCGTAAGTAATTATTAATAATCCTGCTGCTCCTGTCATGATAAACTTTTGGGAACCATCATGTGCGGATGTAGGTTTTTTTTTTTTGTTGTTGTTGTTGTTGTTTCGGGGGAAGAAAAGATTACAACTTTGGCTATGGTATCAGGAAATCTGCTTTAATTCTGATATTAGCTTGTGAAACATGTTGCACTACTTGACTGCCTAAATTTTAAATGTTTTGGTCTTCAGGTTGTCTTCATTCCAAATTACAATGTATCTGTGGCTGAAATGCTTATTCCTGGTAGTGAACTCTCTCAGCACATCAGCACAGCAGGCTTGGAAGCTAGTGGGACGAGCAACATGAAGTTTTCTCTAAATGGTTGTTTGATAATTGGGACATTAGATGGTGCAAATGTCGAAATAAGAGAAGAGATCGGGGAGAAAAATTTCTTCCTTTTTGGTGCGAAAGCAGATGAAGTCCCACGGCTGCGCAAGGAGAGAGAAGCTGGACTGGTAATGGTTGTTTAGTGTTAAGAGAATCTGACTGCTGAAGCAAATACCTTTCCATCTACCTTGTTTGAATATTTTAATCAACAAGTGGTGCCATTTGTTTTCATGATTATATTAACACTTTGTTGTCCTGCAATTTTGGGGCTCAATGGCTTTACTGACAAAATCTGAGAGTCAATATTATAGCTATCAGAGATTCGCTTTTGCTGGTCTATAATTTGTGGTCTGACATATAGTTGTTGCTTGCAGTTCAAACCAGATCCACGGTTTGAAGAAGCCAAAAAACTTATCAGGAGCAGTGCATTTGGTAGCTTTGACTACAATCCTCTTCTGGATTCATTGGAAGGAAACAGTGGCTACGGACGGGGTGATTATTTTCTAGTTGGTCATGACTTCCCAAGCTATATTGATGCACAGTCCAGGGTGGATGAAGCATACGAGTAAGTTAATGGACAACTAAGTTTTTTCTTTTTTCCTTAGCTGATGTGATTCACCATTTCAATATGATGCTTGAATCCATTTATTTGTCAAATATCAAGTCCTTTTAAAATGGATGGTATCTTGTCTATAACCAATAAAACATGAGAAAATTTCATATAATGTGTGTTAAAATAGAATCTGAGAAAAAGCACAAGCTCAGACAAGGTGAATGAAGAATAAATAGTAAAGATGAAAAGCAAGGGACATTGTCATTGTATATATAAAAAGTAGGCATGTCTGACATGGTAGTGGTAATGCATTATGGTAGTGGTAATGCATTTCAGTTATAAAGAGAAATAGAGAACTAAGAAGTAGGCATTTCAATATTTCAGTAACTAAAATGAAGAAGAGAACTGAATGGCAGAGAAGATTTATAAGGAGAAATAGATTCAATTTAAGTTAAAATAAGGAAGAAAGGAATAATTTTGGTAGAAGCACCATGCCAAGTAACTAATTTTTACTCAACTGTGACATTTTCTTTGTGCATTATTATTGTAGTTACATTGTTGAGCTATGCTCGATGACACAAGCATCTTTTTTCCCGAGGCCTGATGTGTTAACTACTGCCAACTGATCGCCAAATTGTGGAAAAAATATGCCTTACCTTCCACACCATGCCCTTATGTGTAAGGGACACCTGCCTTACCTTCCACACCATGCCCTTATGTGTAAGGGACACCTGCCTTACCTTCCACACCATGCCCTTATGTGTAAGGGACACCTCTTGCATACCTGGTGAACTTGGAAGTCTTAAAAAAAACCCGTTGAGATGATTCTTTTTCCTTGCATCCGTAGTTTTGTCACCATAACCTTTAGAAAAGCTTTATTCCTCAAGACTAAGCAAATTGATTCACAATATATTACCTTATGGTTTCTCCCAAGTTCTAAATATTTCAAACAAACTCTTCGTCTGTCTCAATTCAAATATCCATGCAAAAATAGCCTGACCAATTGTCGTCCAGACCATAGTTTTTGCATACCATGTTCTATGATTCCCATAACTTCCAGGCTAATCAATTTGTATACCCGACTTATAGATCCCCATTTTTTTTCGTTCTAGTTCATGCAAAATCCGTTACTACTATATGAGAGCGATTTGCTACACGTTGTTATCGTGGTAGTACATATCCATGACATAATTCATGGTCATATAGTAATTTATATATATAAATTACTATATGAGTCCTAGATGTTTGCAACACCCCATTGGTAGCTGATAGAAACAGGTTTAAGTATGCCATATAGTAATTTGTTGTAAATTCCATTTGTCGTCATTTTGGCCAATATCAAGTACCTTGTTTTGTTATGTTGAAGTGTGGTTCTTTCATAATAAATTTATAGAAAACATTGCATTGGCAATTTAATGAAATAAAAAGACACCCAAAGATTTTCAATGTGTAGAGTTTATGTGCACCTCCCTCTCTCACAAAGTGTATGCTCTTACTATTGTCTGTCACAGGGATCGAAGAAGATGGCTGAAGATGTCTATCCTGAGCACTGCAGCGAGTGGAAAATTCAGCAGTGATCGAACCATTTCCCAATATGCAAAGGAAATATGGGACATAAAGGGCTGCCCTGTGCCATAGCTCTAAAAAGGAGGCCCAGCAAGGCAAATTCCACCCGTTTTTCATATATCACACATGAATAACCACGACCACAATTAGGCAAAGATAATGTTGTCCTCGTTCTGCTGTTGTGCGGTTAGCACAAGTGGAATAATAAAATAATTGGTCAGATATCCTATTCTACATGTTTGTGGTAGGGTCTGTCATGGGGATTTTCATTAACTGATTTCTGGTTCCCATGGCTAGGTCGCACATCATATTTTCACAAGCTGAAAAATAAAATAGACATACTGGTCAGATATCCTATCCCTCATGTTCTATTTGTATGCTGTGTTATTGATATCATGTAAAATTAACCAAATTCTGATGCACGTAGCTAGATCACACGCTTTTGTTTTGGGCTAATTGAGATCAGAAACTTTCCTGCATTTTGCTAGGATAAAAGTACATAATTTGCTTTGTATGTCGAAACATGAGACCGCACAAAAATCCCAATGAGATCAGAAACTTCCTCCATTTTGCCAGGATAAAAATACAAAATATGCTTTATATGTCGAAACATGAAAGACCGTACTTTCCGCCTGGTTTTTTATTGGCAATGAGGATCACCGTTATCCAACCCTCTTTAGGCATGAAAACGACCGCTCAGCCATGCACAAACCCGAATAACCTATTGGAACAATAAATCGGTTCATCTCCACCAATGTGATAAGACTTAGCTCCAGACAACGAACGGTCTCATAACCATTCGTGTCCAAGTCCGGCAATACTGTTACAAAACAGACTGCATCGTGCTACATAACACGCTGGAGTCCCCTTTAGAATCACATACAAAATTAAGGCTTACTAAGCTAAAGTTTGTCATCCGATGAACCCCCCCCCCCCCCCCCCCCAACCCCACCCTGTCCTGAAACATACGGAAGCAGCACCATAAAATCTCAAAAACATAACCCTGTGCAGCACACAACTATCATATCACCCACCAGACAAATTAAGCGCATATCGCGTCTGTATCTTCAAGCAAAGATACACTCCAACCAAGAACGAAGTTGGCTCTCTGCGGAGCCTACTGTTAAGTTTAAAGCTCACCCACCAGACAAATTAAGCCGCATATCGCGTCTGTATCTTCAAGCAAAGATACACTCCAACCAAGAACGAAGTTGGCTCTGCGGAGCCTACTGTTAAGTTTAAAGCCACGAGAACAAACAGATAAAATACGAACAGACGGCGAGCAACAATATACAGGCTACATGTCAGCATTACACAAGGATCGTTACTGCAAAGCGGATGGGGATTAAAGTCTCCCCCGAAGACCGGTAGCGCACAGCTGGTCATTTCACCTGTAGATTCACATGCTAGCTTGCATTGAAACGGCGAGTTCAACAAACCCTAAAATTTAACCCCCCCCCAAAAAAAAAAAAACGACAGAGAAAAACAGTCACAGAACACGACGAACGTAAGCATAACAGTATGTTACAGTCTACTATCGTCCACCAACCCACATGCCTTCAAAAACAGTTCTATCAAACAAGTATCTAGCACCTGCCAAGTCAAGTCGACCTTTCAGGAGACCTCGAAACAGATCTCGAGTGCGAGCTCATGCTACGACTATGGGAATAACTTTCCCGAGAATATCTCCTGATTTCCCTAGGTGAAATGCTACATGATGGACTTCTCCTTGACCTACGGCCACCAGGAGAGTAGCTGCGAGAATGGCTCCTCCTCGATCTTCGTGTCTTTGGAGAGTAGCTGCGAGAATAGCTCCTCCTCGATCTCCGAGTCCTAGGAGAGTAGCTGCGAGAATAGCTCCTCGATCTCCTCCTAGGTGAAACCTTGCCCGAGCAGCAGCTCCTCGACTCTCTCGTTTTTGGAGAGACACTTCGTGAAACAGAGTGGTAGCGACGCCTATGATAGTAGGGTGAAACAGAACACCCCGAAGAATAGGACCTTGAATCGCGAGAGTATGATCGGTGCCCCCGAATCCTTATAGGTGATCGGCTGTACCGACGGTATGGAGACCTAGAACGAGAACGGGACCGGTATCGTCTGTGGTAGGGAGAGTAGGATCGCCGCCTATAATCAGGCGAATAAGACCGGTCTCTCTCTGAGGAGTAGCTGCGAGAACTGTATCGACTCCCATGATATGGCGAGTAGCTTGGAGACCGGCGTCCCACTGAAAAAGCAACACGCTGAGTATAACAGAAAAAACAACAAGAAAGGACATGCACTTAAACAGTTTTAAGGTGCCATGGCCTCCACAACGCTCATGCCGCTTGCTAAATAATTTACGTAGTACCCAAGAAAAAACTGTCTTGATGATAGGTTTACCATGACTAAGGCGGCAGTAAGTAGCTTACCATGGACTGTTCTCACACCAAGATATCTGCCTGGAGTTGGAGTTCGCCCACGCCGTCTCCTAGCCTGGACAAATATGAAGAATCAATCTTAAGAGAATAAAATGCACACCAGCTATAAAGCCAATGATGGTAGGGGTAAAACGAAAGCAAGAGAAAAACATGCATTGCAGAGTAATCCAAAATCCAAAAGAACAGTAATGCAGGGCATACAACCCATTGGTTAAATAGTCTGATGTTTGCTTGAGGTGGTTTGATTTGATTGTTAAGGTTGTAGTAAGGCTTTTGAAGTTTGATGAAGAGCTGCTACACACAGCTACCCTGCTGCCAAAAAACACTTCAGGCGGACAACATATCTCTCAAACCCCCAGAAGTATCAGCCAAAATTATCAATAAATCCATTGCAGATACAAATTAACAAACAACAGATAAATAATAAAGCGAGCCTAGGACTACATCACAACATCTGGTAGTAATTTTACCTTTTCAACAGTAATGACCCGACCTTCCAACACCGATCGGTCAAGATACTTGATGCAGCAGTCTGCTTCCTTAACAGTGTCCATTGTCACAAATCCAAAGCCACGGGACTCCCTTGTCCAAGGGTCAACTACAAGGTGGACATCAATCACCTGCAAAACTCGTTTTAATTCACTTGGAAAGGACATAACCAGCTAGCAAAGTTCTCACTAAATTTTCAATAATACTAGATTCAGATCATCTGTTTCTGCATAATACAAAATTTTCAGCAATTTTTACCACCATATAATTAAAATAAGATACAGAATACAAAAAAGACACTAAAAATTGTGTTAACATATGCTAGAGAAAAGGACTACCATAGCAGATACAAAGGCAACCCTACAATTCAATACAGCAGACACTACAGAAAAGGACTACTATATCCTT
This sequence comes from Areca catechu, assembly GCA_021397845.1. NCBI lineage: Eukaryota > Viridiplantae > Streptophyta > Magnoliopsida > Arecales > Arecaceae > Areca > Areca catechu. Next base: position 188,367,747 of record CM038050.1, on the reverse strand, counting down.
AAGAGCACTGTAGTGCCAACATTTCTGATATTTGGTCAAACTGCATTTCCAGCATTTCGATATTAGTTCCTCTTTGAAGCATAAAGAAGCAAATAAATGCAGAGATACCTTTACATCATGCATGCCAGTTATGCATACCTTTCCTTCACTTGCAAAATGCTTCTCAAGAGTATCCTTCGTTAACCGAGAAGATAAACCAGTCACGTACAAGTTATTCCCAGGATTCTCTGCATCGCTTGATTCCCGGCTCCTACAGAAATCAAAGTGATAACAAATGTCAATAAAACCACAACCATGTTGAACCAAATAGAATCTATCATACAATCTGCCTTTCTGAGGCAAAAGAAGGTAAACAACGACACCTTGACCAACTCCTCGACCTTGAGGAGGACCTTGAAACAGATCTTCTGTACCGATTTGGAGAACGAGAACGACCACAGGAGTCATATCTGTGCTTAAAAAAATTAAACCTTTAAATAAAAGGAAGAAAATTTCATGAAACATAACCAAACTGCAAGTTCAAACATCTCGGGATAACATTGAGAAAAAAATATATCAAAGAAAATGGAAAACTGACCTTGATCTCCTTGAGTAAGACATCTGAAACAACAAAATAAATTGTCGGTAAGACACAATTGTACAAAATTTGGTAAGATTATCTATGATATAGATATCTGTCCTTAGAAAATAAGAACAATATAGGACCCAAAGCAGGAGTGGAACTCTTCCAAAAAGCAAAAGTGAATATTGATGTTGACAACTTGCACTAGGTTACAGTGCATTTACTTGACAACTTCTAGGTTGCATTTGATGGATTGCCAGGAAATCCTGAATGATAATCTAGATTACTTGTAAGATAGATTACCACTGGATAGATTGCCAGTAATGCTGATTACTGTGTTAGGTATACACAAGTAATCTATCGATAAGATTAATTACTGTGTTTGATATGATAAATAGATTACCAATAATATAACATCAAATTTTCAAAATACCCCTAAATTAAATTTATTAAAATTTATGTATTATTAAATTAACTAGGATCCATTCAGATCTAATTTAACTTAAGATGATTAGTGGGTGGCGACGACGTTATTGACGAGAGTGAGGGCATTGCTGGTGAGGTGCTCGACCCGACGAACCCAGCAACAGACCTCGGCCTTGACGCGGCAAGGCCCCACACTCTCGAAGCCATCGATGCAAGTCTCCTCATTCGTCAAAATAATGATATCTATATAAAACCTGTATAGGATTGATCATCAACGATCATTATTAGCTTAGATTATCCACAGATATTTTATAGCCTAAAAAACAGGTGGCTGCTATAACTAGATTGATGGCATACAAAATGAATGCAAAGAGAAGTAACAAGCAGAGCATCAAAAAAAAATAATCAAGTACAAAGTATTGGTTCCTCCTCCCTGAGAACTACTGCCTCCGCCGCTTCTTCCTCTTCATCATCAAGTACAAAGTACTGGTTCCTCTCAATCGGCCTAAACATATAAAACATAATGTAGAAAAGCAAGGCTTGCGGTCTCCTCCACTGCCTCGCTCACCCACCGGTACTTGTACAATGTGATCGTCTTGAGGGCATACACAGCCATCCTCGTGAAGTACAAGTAACCGATGGGCACAATATAGAACTGCCTGAAAAGAGTGAGCTTGGTGAGATTCCTTGCAGCCTTCCCATCGATCTTGGACGTCTCACGGAGGACCGGATAGACCAGATGATCGGAAACAGGACAACACAACAGCAGATGACATCGATGAGGAGGAAGACCTGGTTCCGAGTGACCCAATCCCGGATGAAGGGCCCGGTCTCGCCGATCACAATAGAAGCAATGTTTGCGATCACCTGGAGAGGGATCACGATCATGAGCACCTTCTTCTCCTTCTCCTGGAGGAAGGGCTTGAGGAAGGACCGGCCGATGCCGATGACGACGATGACGGTGAACAAGAGAACACCTTTGAGGAACTAAAAAATGTAGAAGAGAACATCCCAGCCATGAGGGGTGCCGGTGATGCAGACGTAGTGCTGGTCCTCGATGGCGAAGAGAAGGCTGAGGACCTTGGTGAGGAGGAGGCCAGCCATGAAGAGGTGGAGGAGGAGGGGGGGCCGGCCATGAAGAGGTGGAGGAGGAGGAGGGGCAGACGGTAAGGTGGAGGTGGGGCGGCGAGTAGTTGGGAAGATGATGAAGATGGAGAGGGAAAAAATATTTTTTCTGGTTTAAAAAGTTTTTTTTCTGGTTTCGTTCTTGCCGAAGCATCAAAAGACAAAGGCAATTTTGTAAATTCTGAGGTAATCATCTCTTAGATTACCACTATAACATAGATTACCATTTTAAAAAAATACCAAACAGTGCTGGTAGGCCTAGTTTAAAATTATCGGTAATCTATCCAGATTACCGCCTACCAAAAGCAACCCTATGTCAAAATGAAAGTGCAAAACTAATATCTTGTTCAAAACATAAATATGCACACATACATATGGAATCTTGTATTGTATGTTGTATATATTCCAACTTCTAATAAAATCTGGTGGCCAAGGGAGTTCTTATCTTCTTAGCCTCCACTTTCCATACATACATACATACACTATATGCCTGTGTATACAAGATCTAATGGAAGTGACAATCCTCCTAATAGACAACAGAAGAACCAGCCTAACATGAGATCTGGTATTAGAACGCGATCTTTGCTGGATGCAATTAAAAGAAACAAAAGAGTGATGTACAATTAAAACGCCACAACGATCACATCCAATATGATGCCTTTGAAGAACTTATACACAAATTGCTGAAGGATTTTATTAGAGAGTACAGACCAGTGATCGAGACAATTATACAGATCGATGGCATTAATTCTATCCGGCACCTCCTAGGGTTTCTTGTTCCTCTTCTCTATACCACCTCTAACGATCCAAAGGAAAGAAAAAAATAGATTGATTCAAGAAAAATCTAAAGAACAAACAATCAAGGACCAGAAGGTACCTCGCCAGGATCATCACCCGCCCAACAAAAAAATAAAAAAAAATGCCATCTTGAAAAACTGTCGCTATATTAGAATTCAAAATGAATAGTTCTTTGACGAGATAGACTCGTAGAAATAGAAATATGTAGACATGAATATAAAAAAGTACGAGATCAAAGAGAATTAGCTGAAAAGATAACAAAAATTAACGCAAATAATTTCCCAGGAGTACGAGACCAGCCACATGAGATCCTAATTAGACGCATGAGAAACCCTACATGCGTAAAGATGGAGAGGAGAAAAAGAGGGAGATCGAAAACCTACCGTGGCAATAGGCAAAATTGCAGGACTGAACACCCCGGCCCCAACTTATCCGCTCCACCCGGGCTCCCTTCCACTAGCGCGGTTAAAGCGCGAGAGGCCCGTGAGGTCGGTTTATAACGGGGCAACGGGAAGCTTCTGGAGAGGCGTACGCGAATGGCCACTTAAATCCAGTTGAATCCGCCGATGTGGTCCACGGAGCATGGACTGGTAGCACGGCATCATCAAACTTCCACCGCCCACCGGACACGTGCTGGCGACCAGCGTGGGAAGCCGATTTTTGATAAGCAATGATTGGTGCACGCAAAGCCACGCCCTCTGATAACGGCGCCGATACGCCATTTTGAGTAGGGGCATGTATACCGTTATCAGCGAATGGGCGTAGACGTGGGTGGGCACAAGCTGGGTCTTCCTTCGAGCCTATAATCCAGTTCTAGCTAGCGTTAAAAATGGGCTCTTGGAGGCCCAACAAGTTGCCTTCCAAACGAAGTTTGGGCCCCAGTAAGAGAACAATGTGGGCCAAGCCTATGCAAATTTTTTTTCTGTATGCGTATCGAGGAAGAACTTGCGAAAAAAACAAAAGAAAATTAAAAAAAAAAAAGCCAGGTGGTCAGCAATGGACGTCCTTTTTTTTTTTTTTTTTTTGATAAAGCAATGGACGCCCTTTATGCGGTGCGAAATTTAGAAACTGCGTTGCTTTTCTCCCCTTCATCGAATATCCTTTCACCATTCTACCCCGAAAAAAAAAAAAAAATCACAAAAAGTACCCAGCATTCTCTGAAGATCTGCTTTAAGCTAAAAGGATGGCCTCCAAACCTTCCCAGAGAAGGAAGAAATATGTTCATCCCTTCGGAGGAGCATGGGTTGAAGTGGTAACTATACTTTGCCGATATATTTGACTCAAAAAAAACTTTTGTACTTATTATGATACACCAATCCAAGAAAAGATTATTATCGATCCGAAGATTCAATTGATCCTATATAAACCGGTTGACCTAGTAGATGAATATGAGGATGACTTCGAAGTTCAACGAAACAATAATTCGACACTATGTACCGGCCAACAGCACCGCACAGCATAGGATCAGTCTTCGACTGATTCCAAAAAGGACAACTCCAAAATATATACCTGATTCATGTTGTTCCAGAATAAATGACTACTTTATCTTTAGCTCAATCCGAACATGATGGTTCCGAAGCAACCAGCTAATCCATCTTCGGCCCAATCCAAAGAGGATGGGTCCGAAGCAATCAGCTAATCTCTCTTCGGCACAATCCGCATTGGGAGATTGATGGACCATCAGGGTGCAAAATGGAGTCTAATGGCATCTAGAGATTGCATTCTTTTACTTAGTGATACATTCAATTCATAAATGATTGGATATTATTTTCTAACATGTGATGCATTTTTATCTATTTGCACTTGGGGACACTATTCTTTAAGTCCATAATTGAATGTTAGTAATAAGTAAGTTTTATTTACTAGCAAGATACATGCAATGCACTTTTAAGGGAAGAGAGGATATGGTAAGTGATATCCAAAATTTAAAAGTTTAAGAAGTTATGCAAGACAGAGGGAATGCTTAATCATACCACAAACCTTAATTAACATAATTCTATATATCACCTTTTAAAGGGAAAAATGAAAGCTTTTCTTTTTTTGCAGGGGTTGGGATAGGGGGTATTTCCTACATTATATGAGAATCTTTTCTTACAACATCACTCCTCTTATCTTTTGTCATACAACATGTTAATTTCACAGGTAACTTGATTTCCAAACATGTCCATTATTATGGTGACTATCTATTTGGCCTCAAAATGCTTATCAGACCATCAACTAAGATGGAGTCACCCACTAGACAACCAAGGAACAATCACACCACCAACTGCATCATTGTCTAAGGGAGAGACAACAACCAGACCACTAGTCAGAAAGGAGATGCTAACCGACTATTGATTCATCCAACAATCGACTAAGTAGAAGACGATCAAGCTAGTCGCTACATCGACTATCTCTGATATCTTGCACCAAGAGATTATACATAGTCAGGCCCGACTGATATCTCTTCATGCATCCATCGAGTACTTACTCGGACCTGACTAAGTCCCAAACTCAATCGGATATACCATAGTATGGTGTCAAGGCCCCTTTTCTCTTAGCAACTAACAAGCCATCCTAATACTCGAAGCCAATGATATCCGAGTAAGTGACGAAAGCTGATCTCAGCTATCTAGCTGTCTCAGTAGTAATTGTGCCAGGTAAGATCATGGTAGATAAGTTTATGAAAGGCAAGATCCTAATAGAAATAGTTATACTAACAGAAAAGATACTAACAAAAAAAATTCCAAGAAATAATATCTCAATATCCTACAAAAATTATGTTGTACCTATCAAAGGAGGCCACTTTCCTAGCAGCATTCTGTCATTCCACGTGATACGGCTATATCCGCTGACGTGGAATCCATCTAGGTGCCAATTATCAGCGAGCAGATGGAGGCGCCACCTAAGCCTGGCATCCAATCAAGCAGCCGAAGTGAATCCTCTGCCAAAGTCAGCTCCCGGTCAAGGTCGAACTCAAGCTGCCACCAAGCAAAGAATGGGAGGCGACGAAGATTCAAATTATGGTGGGCAAGGGGGTCGCCTTCACCCAGACCCTGCCTTTGAGACAGTACAACTGACAGGCGGTAGCCCTCCGCCTAAGGCCTGCGAAGGAAGGCGCCTCATTAGAGCACTAGGGCCCTCTCAGATCCCAGCTTATACCGATCAGGAAGGAATGTCCCTTTCAAGGTACGGCACTCCTTAGTCCACCGTTTGCACTATCCATAAGTAGAAGGCTGCGTCAGAGGAATCAAACCCTGAGACGACCGTCCACATGCTAATGCTTTGCCAAGTTTCCCGAATCATGGTGACCAACCAGAGCATCAAAGCCAGCAACATAATTCCCCACCTTAAAGAGACTAACGGGAGCTCAAGCACAGTTCTCGCGTGCTGCCAGGTGTCACCCCCTGGGACTCCCCAAAAAAGGGGAATACCTGGAAAGTAAGCAAGAGGTCGCACACGGCCTCTCCATACAAAAACAAAAGAGGGGCCTCCGAACGAAAGGAAAGAACAAGAGGCAAAACCAGCAAGGGATAAGGGAGGTAATGGTTGGCACATAAGGGGAGAGCAAACCAGACGCAATGTTATGGGGGCTACCGGGAAATTCCTCGGAAGAATCTCACGGACACAACCGACCATGCTCCAATCCTCCTTCTTTGTTAACTCCCTACACTCACTTTCTTTTCTAAAAAACACGACCCCCGAACGTGGAAACCTCGTCGGAATCCATCGAGGGAGATCTGTTCCTTTAGATCACCCACCGACTTGATCGTCGGAGTGTCCCCGTCAGAATTCTTGGCTAGGATCTTTTTTCTTTTGCAGGGGTCTAAGAACGTGCACGGGATCCCAAGCAAGGGGAGCGACACCCGACACCGTGCCAGAGCAACAAGCCACGACGGTCCAGGCGGCAACACCACGTAACTCTATAAATTAGTAAGAGGGGATCTCTGATGATGTATGTTTTACTACTACCGTTACGCTTACTTGGTTATCTCTCTTGGCTATCAGCTCCTGCTATTATAACCATTTCATCCTCCTCACTGACTTGAGCATCAGAGGGTCTCTCGTTGATTACCACCAGTCAAGGGATTGTTCTTGTAGGTCCCTGTAATGGAGCGCCCAAGAGCAGCTCTCCATTCATACCGAAGAATACTAGAAAATCCTCAAGTACCACCGTAGCCCAGTGGAAGGTGATTTGTCAACAATAAAGTGGTGCACTAGGAAGGGGGGCAAAGCAAGCATCAAGTTCTCGAAGTTCGGACTGACACTCTCTCGTCCTTAGAAAAGTATTAACACATTCAAATATGACTAATGCAATAATTGGAAGGAAGAGTTCACTAAGTCCCGCAGTCGGAGGTCCCATTCATATATTTGGGAACTCAACACCTGGATTAATGCGATGAATTTCCTAATCGACTAAGAGATTTGTTTCATCATGGATGAATTACTTACTCGGAAGAGCTACTCTACCGACTAAGACATTTGACAAAATTTCATTCAAAAAATAAAAACATTCCATACACAAAGACTTCGTTGAAAGGAAAATTCTTTGATAATTAATAAAGTTTTTACAAATGCTGAATTTAAAAGTTCGAGGAAGGAAGAAAAGTACAAGAAGAATAAAATTTTTTAAGTCTAAACTTCGGGAGCTACAGTCGGTTCCTCAAAGTCTCCAGTCATAGTCATCTATGGTGTAGATGCCTCAGCAACTGCTCCGTTGATCCCAATAGCCTGATGGTCAGCTTCTTCACTTTCCTCTACACCTTCCTCTTCTCTCAGCACCAAAATAGTACTCAGGTCTAATGTCGAGTAGACCTGGGCTACCCATTCCTTATAGTCAGTGAACTCGATAATGAATGCATCCCTCTCGACTTCAGCAGTAGCATTTTAGAAGTCTTCGGAGTCCTTGTACTCTTTCACTACCCGGACGGTGATGGATGCAGCCCGTTCTTTAGTAGCTAGAGCCTTCACATTGGCTAGCCACAAAAGTTTATGGGTTTGGGCCAGCCGGGCCTCTACATCGGCCTCCTGCACTTACTCCCGAGTGAGTGCTCCATCCTTCTATTCTATTCGGATTTCTAATCCCCGACTAGTAGTCTCCTGAGAATCGTAGGAGTTATAGAGCATGATCAACTCCCCCTTTAGCTTTGATTCCTACTTGGCACCTCTACGAGACACTAGTCATAGCCTGCTACTCAATCCCCCACCTCCTTTACTTGGGCTTCCTAGGAGGTGGAGAGGTTAGCAGATTTTATGAGTGCCTCGCAAATGGCAGACATATATGGAGAATCTGCATAAAGACAACAACCATCGAGTTAGTTTTTTGACATTACTTCATTCGGATAAGCTATGGTAATTTGTGAAGAAGCACTTACCTTGATCATGGCTGGGTAGATGCTATTCACCACATCACTCAGGGATGGACTTTCATTTATCCACGTCCCAGGAAAGAAGCATCAATTTCACCATTTCCTAGGCAACCTAATTATCATGCAGTGTAGAGTCTTCTCACCAATATGGACCCGGTGGACCCATCTATCACCATCTCTGACATGAGAGATGGATGTCCCGTGTTTGAAGGTCCTTTGAGAAGACTCGATCCCCCTAAGGCCATAGAAATGGATGGATTCATCGTCGTCCTCTCTAGTGTGCCCATCAATAGATTGGAGGTTGGATGCCCCAAAGACATGGTTCAAGAGGTTACTGCACGGGGGGGTGGCTACAACCTTCATCTCATCATCATTATGGACGAAGTCCCTCAGGGCAATAATAATTACCCGGGGGTAATGGCACCCTCACAGCAGCACAGGAGGCCCAACGGAGGGTCCTGGATATGGCTTTTTGATAAGGCTTTCTTTCGATAACCATTTTGGAGGCCAGTCTGTTCGTAGTAGCCTCTCAAAACTTGTCAGCCAAGACTTTTCTCATACTTGTAAGAAGAACAAACTAGAGTTAGTCTAGAAGCACACATAAAAGGAGAAACAATTAAAAGTACTTATCGAGAGAGTTAACTGGGCTTAACTTGGCATGATGTAAATTTTGTTCATTAAGAAGCTCCTTTTGAAGGAAAACTTCTATGTTATAAAGTATGAAGAAGTTTTCTTCATCGGACTCAAGTGTTTGATCATTTTTTTTGGGAAAATATCCAACTCTCCCCAACTTTAGTAGGTCCCCCACGACTGGTCATTGTAACAAAGAAAAATCATTTTTTTCAATGATATATGGAGAAAGGAAGACTGTTGATGATGGCTCTCCCATGTTGGAGGATGATGAACCACCGGTCCCTCAACCTAAAAAGCCTCTTCGATAAGAAAAAGGTCTTGAATAATGATATTTAGGGCCGAATTTGAAGAAAATGTCTCCATCCAAGAATTGGATGAAGGCGAAAGGAGGGAGTTTCAAATAGCAGGAAGGAAAGATGAAAGAAATGATGCCTAGCACTATAAAACCCTGGAAGAAGCTCCGAAAGAGAATAACATGAGTGGAAGACCAACTTGGGGACACTTTGGAGAGCTAAAGCATGAACAACTTCTTCTTCTCTCTATTCTCTTCCTTCTTCTCTGCTGGCAAAAATCCCTGCAACTGTGGTAGGGGAGCCTTATTTATATAGTCCCTGGTGGTTGAGATTAAAGCTCAATTCTATCAAAGCCACCAGATCCTGACATGTGGCCCATCTCCAATGGATAATACCACGTCAATTCAAAATTCTTCCTGGCTGATTAACTCTAAATCTTGATTTCTATGCAGATCATTAAAAATTGCAGTTGTCAGGTCACGTGGCATTCCCTTGTTAGTCAAAGAAGATCAGATGAATCGTCAATTATGCCGGGAGTTATTGAACCGTACCTTCGAGTATTATACCAATGATCTCTTTTTTTTATGATCGAGGAGATAAAATAGCAGACAACAATTTTCAAGAAGTTAATCAATACCTCGAGAATGAAAAGATATGCTCAACTTTTGAAGCTATTGGAGTAACAACTCCCTTTGCCCAGAAATGACAAAGTCTAACAAACTTACTCGGTAGCAATATGAACTCGAGAGTAGAAGGCATCTATTGTGGCGGCTATCTACTCGGCTTTGAGATGCCTATCATACCACTGACTAAAGTGGAGTCATCTACTGGATAATCAAGGAGCGATCATACCACTAACTGTATCATCAACTAAGAGGGAGACGACAATCAGACCATCATTCGGGAAGGAGACGATGACCGACTATTGATTTACCCAATAATTGATTAAGTAGAAGATGATCAAGCCAATCGCTACACCGACTATCTCCGATACCTTAGACCAAGAGATTATACATTGCTGGGCCAGACTAACATCCCTTTACGCATCCCTCGAGTACTTATTTGGACTCGACTAAGTCCCAAACTCAATTGAGTATACTAGGGTGTGGTGTTAATGCCCCTTCTCTTTAGATAAGGTCCCTTTTCTCTTGGCAATAGACAAGCCATCCCAATACTCGGAGCTAATAATATCCAAGTAAGTGACAAAAGCTAGTCCTAGCTATCTCAACTGTCTCAGTAGTAATCATGGCAAGTAGGATTGTGAAGGACAAGTTTATGGAAAACAAGATCCTAACAGGATCAACTATCATAATAAGAAAGATGTTAACGAAAAAGGTTATAGTAAACAAGATCTTGATATCCTACCAGAATTTTATTACATTTGTCAGAGAAGACCACCTCCTTAATGGCATTATGTTGCTCCACGTAACTCTATAAATTGGTAAAAAAGGATGTCGATGTGATATGTTTTACTATCACACTTATGTTCGCTCAGTCATCTCTCTTGGCTCTCAGCTCCAGCTGCTGTAGCCATCTCATCCTTTTTATTGACTTGAACATCGGAGGGTCTTTCATCGGTTATCACCGGTCAAGGAATTGTTCTTGCAAGTCTCTGTTGAACTTTCAGGAACAACTCTCCATCCTTGTCGGAGAAGACCAGAAAGTCTTAAGTGCCACTGTAGCCCAATGAAGGATGATTTGTCAATAACATCCATGCCATGACTATGATTCCACTTTATTGAAATGATCACTAGCTATTAATACTTATATCGGTAATAAAAAAACATGATCACGTTTTTGTTATAGATGTTACATAGCATATTGTAGCATCTCAATAGTCTCAAAGGAGCCCAAGCACTATTTGGATTATAAGTCTAGTAGCGGGCAAAAAGCTCATAAATTAGATCAAACAACTAAGTGAAATATTTGATACCCACTTGATATTTGTTTCCTACTAAATCTACTGTTTGGTATGGATTTTCCTTGTTAGATTTTAATATGCTTTCAATCCCAAGATGGATCTAGATAGCATCACAATAATATTTGGTTCATATCCAATCCACCACCACCACTCTTGGTTATTTATATCTATATTCTTCCCCATCCCGACACCTATTTGCTTTATATTTGCTCCTCCATAGTGTAAGACACTCTTGGAGATAGTAATTTCATACTCATAATTCATTGAATATTTCTCCAAACCATCATATGAAGTAAATTAATTTCTTACAGCCAGTAAATCTCCAACATAAAGGACAGACAAGCATAATTGCAACTAGCAGCAAGAAAGGTGGGAGAGTAAATTATATTTATCAAGATAATAACATACTTCAATGTTTTTGGAAACCATATGATAAATTTTGTTGACTAAATTCTCAAGGCATTTCGCATATAAGGGATAATATTTTGGAGATCCATGCACACCACATTTCCAGAGAAGTTAGGCAGCTAGTAAATTTTCTTCAATATGACCTCTCATATCTTGTAAGGGTTGATGCCTATGTATGTTTTTTTTTCCTGGTTTTCCCTCTCCGCAAGCAATAATTTTGGTCTGCCTCACTTTATTTCAAAAATAAATCGACTTTCATGTAATATTTTTTTTTCCTGATTTTCCCGCAAGCAATAATTTTGGTCTGCCTCATTTTATTTCAAAAACAAATTGACTTTCATGTAATATGAGGAAATGTGCAAGGTTTTATTAATAAGCGCCGAAGAAATGTTGGAAAGCTGGAGTGGCATCAAGTAAACTTGGGCCTCCCGAGCATTTTTCGGTATAAGCCCCCGTACAATGTACGTAACGATATGGTATATATGCAGTACACAACGGGCTATTAGCCTATAAGTAAATAACGCTCGCCTTTCTCTCGGTCGGCGATTCAGCTGCCGACTTTTATCGTATAACCCCTGCAGATCAGGCAATGCAGCGGAGCACAGAGATCGGCGAGTCCGGTGTCGCTGGAGGTGGCGGTTGGCTGGCAATCGACTCGGCGATGCTCTCATGCTACCGGCTTTGGAAATTACTTTAAACACCGAATCTCCGTCCTCCGGTCTCTCTCAAGTCCGGACTCTCTCGATCTTTGTTCCCGGCAACGCGTCCGAGATAAGCTGCCGGGGATCTTGAACCCCGGGTTCGCCGTTCGGCAGGAGGATCTCAAAACCCTAGCTCTCTCTCCGGCGCCCTCTGACCATGGCGTCCGGACAGGAGTCCGCCGGGACGACGCTTATGGATCTAATCACCTCCGATCCTTCGGCGGCGGTCGCCAATTCCTCCTCCACCGCGGCCCCCTCGACTCTCGGCAAGCCGGTGACCACGGAAAAGAAGTCGAAAAGGGCCACCTTGATGCAGATCCAGAGCGACACCATCTCCGCGGCCAAGGCTTTCAACCCCATGAAGAGCTATCCACAGAAACAGAAGAAGAAGGTCGCTCTATTCCCCCCAGTTTCCTTCATCCTCCTTTCCTGATCTTTACCCATCTCGATCTACTCATTTTCCTGTTACTTTTTGCAAGTGTCGTTCTAACCCTTTACTGATCTTTATCCCGAGCAGCCGGTGTCGTATGCTCAGTTGGTGCGGAGCATTCATGAACTCGCTGCCACATCTGATCAGGTTTTCACTGCTACAATTCTTCAATCTGAATAGTTTTTGGGGTTTCTTATCTAACTTGTTCTCATTGTTCTGTTCAGAAAAGTTCCCAAAGGCAGTTAGTGCATCACGTTTTTCCCAAACTCGCAGTATATAATTCAGTGGATCCTTCTGTAGCTCCATCTCTTCTCATGGTATGCCTTTTCGCTTCTTAAAGCATTCTTGTGATTATTGAATCTTGCGATTATGCTCCATCTAATTAAGTCTAATCTATTCGATGAATGCATGAATGAACTAATTACTATTAGCTATGATTGATGTTTTTTTTTTTTTTTTTTTGAGCGTAGCACTTTCGCTGCATAACTGCAAACATCTAGATGCACTTTGTAGGGTGCAATGCTAAAACAGTTAAGATGATTTTAAAATATTACATCAGCAGTTTTCTTCGACACACTAAAGACCCTCTCAAACCTGGATAGGACTAGAACTCATTTTTAAAGCCCCGAATAAAGATCATCATTTGTTCCTTAGATGACCTCAAGTCCAAAAGGTGGCCAGTTGGAGCTGAAATAGCTTTTTGTCATACCAAATGGACAGTTGAAATATTGCAATATCATGGAATATTGCTGGATTAGCTTGAGGTTTGTAGGCATGCTTACACAAATTCTGATCAAATTTTAAATTACCAGATTCATAGATCATTATTGAACAATAACCCTGGTTAATACAGTGGTAGGAGTTTTTATTAAACTGTGGTAGGTGGAAAATCTAAAATTACAGATATGCATGACATGCAGGTAGGACTTTTTCAAGTACTTTGCATACCACCATGCATTATTTGATCACATGCATTTCAATATCAGGGGAATGAAGCAAATATTGCTTTTTGTTGCTCTACCTATACATGCAATGATTGAACAATTTATTCAAGAAGGTTGTGTTTGGATGCCATATTCCCACTCAGAATAAACCCTTATTCCAAGTTATTCCCCCAAGCAGCTACGGAAATCGAGATGGGCCACCCAGAATAAGCTATTTCGATCAATTTTTGGTATTCTAGAATAGCTATTCCATGATGGACCATGGAATAGCTTATTCTAGATTATTTTGTTCCTATGTAACAGGCTCCACTACAATAATTATGCTGGAATAAAGTTGTTATTCCAGATTTCCAAGTAAACAGAAATCTGGAATAACAAGGATGAATAGCTATTCTCTGAGAATTAGTATTTCTATTCCAAGAATAAATTTTTTGTATCCAAACACTACCAAAGGATGTAGTCAGCTAGTTGAATTAGGAGAAGTGCAATAACTGACCAATGATTGTTGATTATGTTAATGTGGTTATCAACTAGGCATTCCAAAAATAATTTCCTAGTTAAGAGGGAACAAGAGTTGAAACAACAATGCATTTTTGGGAGAAGGGAGATGGTACAAGAAAAAGTAGATGGAAGAAGAAGATAAACAGAAGAAAAAGGTAGAGAAGACACAAGTAGGATTCGCCAAATCATTCGAACCAAGTAGTTTTGGGCATGCAGTACTGTACTGGCTGCTGGTCAGCACAATTCTGGTAGTAAAAATGGAATACTGAGTGAGGAGGAGAGGAAAAAGGAAAGAGAGAAGAGAGAGAGGGGCTCTGAAGGCCCCGGGAGGGTAGCCAGGGTCGCTGCACACAGTGAAAACTAGAGGGGGGCAGTGGGAGGAAAGAAAAGGAAGGGTTAGAGGAGAAATTCAGAGGCTGCCGGAGGCCCTTGAAGGGCTGGCAAGGCTGCCCTGCGGCTGCCAAGGCTGGTAAAGGCTTAAGGAGGGGCTTTGCCCTTATCTTGATCAAAACAGGGCTTCAACCCCTGTTGTTGCTAACTTCATTGATATCGCCAAAGAAAAAGGGATGAAACAGAGATTGAAGCCCCAATCTCAATCCGACATCTCTAGGCTTCTAGCACCCTCACCGGGCCTTTGGAGGCCCTCTCCCCTCTTCTTCACTCTCCCCTTCTCTCTTTTCCTCTCTTTCTTCCTCTCTCCCCTCTCCTCGCCGGCCCTCTAGTAGGTGCTGTGGCCCTCCGGTGGGCACCAAAGGCTTTCTCCCTCTCTCTCTACATCCCTTCTCCCCTCCTCTCTCCTTTTTCCTTTATTTCCTTCTATCTCTGTCCTATTATGCCGATTCGAGCCCTGATATGGTTTGGTTTGGGGGCATACTGAACGTACGGCCAGCTAGCTGGCACGGGGTCTGGTTCTGGTTTTGTGGGCCTTGGACACAAGCATAGAGTCAAAAGTGGTCTGCTTGATCCCAGATGCATACACCCCACATAGGTTTTTCAAGCAAGTGTAAATTTGATTTTTTCTGTACAAACTACACCTTTATTTCTTAATTAATATTGTGTGATTTTTTCCATCTCTCTTGTAATAACCTGATTTCATCTGATGATGGTGAATAGAAAAATTGCAGTTCAGTGTTTTTAATATTTTTTGAATTTTTTTTATTTAAGGATGATGATGCCAAAATCCATTTTCTTCTATGATATGGCTAGGGTTCGTATCCTTGAGTTTCAGAATCTTCATAAGCATGTAAAATAGAAGATCCCTTGCTAGATGGACGATCAGTTGACATCTATCAACAATGATGATGTCAATGACTCCTACACTACAAAAAATTGTAGTGGCTTTAGGCATTGAGAAGCTTTCCAAGGATGAACTACAGATCAAGAGTTAGGAGAATAAAGTAACTAAAGTATCACTTCATGAAATGCTTCTAATCAATGCTTCTCAATGTAAAGAGCATATGGTCAAAGTTCCATCATACAAAGATATTGCAATTGAAGATATGTTAATTGAGGATGCTGCAAATGTTGATCAATTAGGTATTTTGAAGGTAGGGTCTCAATGATGAAAATTTGTATGAAGAGCACCTATGGGGAGATTGAGTCGCAATCCTAAAGGCATTGATGGAGATCAAGCAATATTGAGATCCATGCTTGATTGATTTGTTGGATTCAACAAAGATCGTTATTAAAAGTATGATAGAGAGCTTGTTGATGTCAAGTAATCGACATCAGACCAACCAATCTGTAGTTTGGTTGTGAGAAAATTTTATATGGGCCTTCATCATTAGATCTTGGAGATTTGATGGTGGATCAAGCTTATGGGTAACATCATGAAGATATTGAGGTTCAGATCCTATGCAATGGAAGCAACTGATGGTGAATAAAGAAAGTACAGTTCTTTTTTGTATTGTACAGAATTTTTATTTAGGTAATTTTTAGAAATGGTTTTAGTGCCCTATTTTAAGTTAGATTGGTGTAAAAGAGATATATTAATTATATGTTGTGCTGACAAGTTATGAAATCTTTAAAATTTGATTTTTGAATGTTTTTAGGTGTCTTTCTAGAAAGGGTGCTATTCTGAGTTTTGGTTTTTTAAAGAATATATTTTGGGGATTAGTTACCTGCCTCTCAGGATTCTTGGTTTGCTCAAGTCAAGTCTATATAGGGTCTTTTGGGATTGAATGAATAGATATTGTACATGATCTGTTTTAAATGAATGAAAGGATTTCGTTAGGTCAGGTTTGGCCCTGCTTATCCTTCTTTCTTTCTATCTCCATTCTTTTCTCTATATCTTTCTTTCTTCTTGTTCTTCCTCTCTTATTATTTCACTATATTTCTTTCCTGTTTTTTACTATTCTGTCTTATTTTATATGCTAGTCTTCTTCTTCACTGGATTGTTGGCATGCAGGTTGATTTTCTGTTGGTTATTAAATCAGATCTGTGCTAGAATTAGCTTAAACTGTTTTACCTCTTGCTGTCTGACATCACCTTTGATTTTTTAATTTTTACAGCATGGGTGATTTGTAAGTTAGACAGATTAGTTTTTATATACTCATAATGTATAAAGCTATTTTGATTTCCATGCTGTTTTATACATCTACAGCTTCATCAACAATGCGAGGATAGGACTGTTCTGCGCTATATTTACTATTACTTGGCCAGAATTTTGTCAGATAGTGGTGCCCAAGGTTTAAGTCCGGGTGGTGGGATTCCCACGCCAAACTGGGATGCACTTGCTGATATTGATGCTGTTGGAGGGGTCACTAGAGCTGATGTTATACCTCGAATTGTTGAGCAGCTTACTGCAGAGGCATCGAATGCTGACACTGAAGGTATCTCCTTTGTGGCTTTCTTGACATAGATTCATCATCATCTCTTCATTTTATTGTTACCATCCAAGCAATTCCTTATTTGAGTTATCATTCAGATTTTATCATCTCTCATCACTTTGTAGTTAAGATCCAGTTGATCATGATTTTACCTTCCTATGAAGCCAACAAAATAACTGCAGCATTTGCTTATAGCCATCTAGAACAATAAACTCTTCAATGCTTGCTATGTTAGGGAATTTGAGGCACAACTTGGACTTTGTCCCTATCTTATAGTCTACAGGAGCCAGGCACAATTTCATCATCATCTCTTCATTTTATTGTTACCATCCAAGCAATTCCAACTTGGACATAGATTCATCATCATCTCTTCATTTTATTGTTTCCATCCAAGCAATTTTTTATTTGAGTTATCATTCAGATTTTATCATCTCTCATCACATTGTAGTTAAGATCCAGTTGATCATGATTTTACCTTCCTATGAAGCCAACAAAATAACTGCAGCATTTGCTTATAGCCATCTACAACAATACACTCTTCAATGCTTGCTATGTTAGGGAATTTGAGGCACAACCTGGACTCTGGCCCTATCTTATAGTCTACAGGATCCAGGCACAGTTTCTATGAGCAATTAGCCCCCACTGCTCAGTAAAAACTTTAGGAAAACCTCTACAAATCTTTGCATTTTTCAATAAGAATTTGAAAAGGAACTTGTCTTTATAAGCTTATTTGAATTTTTCAGCCATCCAATTTTTTATTGTTATTTTGATGTGACAAACTCCTTTGTGTCCTGCCCTGAGCAGTTCTAAATCCTAACAATGTCTTTTATTGTGAACAAAACGAGAACTTGGCCTTTCCATTCCTTTGTAATCTTAGCATGATCCTTGGAGTGAATTTGTTCCCATGAGTAATAACATGAAAAGTAAAAAACTCTTGGTGACATTGTTTTGAGCATGGATGAAAAACTATATTTTTAATGTCAACATGTCTCTGCTTCTAACATAAATTGACATTCAGGATACCTGGGTACTGACATGATCTGTCTTATGGTTGTGAAACAACTTAGTTACAAAAGTGACCCTTTTTTTTTGGTGCAGTAAATGTCAAGTAAAAATTGTTATGAGTTTACTCTTCATTCATCTCCTATTAGGTGCCACAAAGGATTTATTCATTTTCACCTGTCAATGTGGCTAACTGGAATACAATATCTTGTATTGCATTTTCCAAGACAGACCAATGCCTGTTTGCATCACAAAGATGATAACTTGATACTTGTTTGTATTCGTACTAGTTGCTTGGTTATCAAGCATGCTACAAGTGAATCAAATATATTTATTTTATCTACTATAACTACTATGAGCTTGATTCTTTGGGAACTCTTTCTGCTTTCTCCATTTTTCGGGTAAATAACTCTGTTTGTTGGTCTTTTGAAGTTCATGCACGAAGGCTTGCAGCTCTGAAGGCCCTTACTGCTGCTTCAGCAAGCAATTCTGAGATCTTGGGCAAGTTGTATGAAATTGTATTTGGCCTTCTAGAGAAGGTTTGTCTTGTGTGACTACTCGGATTGCTTTTATAAGATGACTGCAAAGTCTGATGCTTATGTGAAACAACTGCCCATGTGTTAAGCTATCTCTTCCACTTCTATGTCTATATGTTCCTTCTATCAGTCCCTCCACTGTTGTGATATCTGTCTGTTTGAAGTGAACGAGGAAACTTTTGTTTGGCTCAATTTTCACCCATCTAATCTTTCAGGTCGCAGATACAAAAGGGAAGCAGAGGAAGGGCATTTTTAGCAAAGGTGGTGATAAGGAGGTCAGATATTAACTTATAGTGTCTATATTCATGGAAGAGTTATATTCTGCTTATATATTTTACAATACATGCCTGTAAAATTAGTTAACTCTTGATTTTTAGTGAACTAGTAAGATTACCTATATGACCCCATAATTACTTGACCTTCATTCCATGACCCACAATAAACTTTCTGAAAACTCGCTCGCTTAACTGTACAGATAGCAATTGGGGACAACTCTGCCTCCCCCCCCCCCCCCCGCCCCCACCCCCCCCAACCAAAAAAAAGGACTTTTTAAATCATGCCTCATATGTTTGTTTCCTTTGTGTATATATTGCTTTTACTTTTCTGCCAGCAATCAAGACAGGTGTTATGTTTATATTCCATCAACTTCAGAATTGAAGGATAATTTCTTATGGACATGTACAATGAAGACTCCAAGGGGGCTCTAGTAAGGAGAGGTAGAGAGGTACTTAATTTTGCATTGAAGATTATAAGGAAAGGAGAACAAGATCCATGGATGGAGAATGTGAGAAAGGATATGGAGAAACTTGGAATAACAGTAGAGGTGGCTATGAATATTTGGTGTATTAAGATTCATTAGGCCGACTAAAACAATTGGAAATTGGCTGGATGGTTATGGTTTGTTTATTCATTTAGCTCCATTGTTTCTTTTAAAAGAAGATGATCATACAATTGCTAGTAGCTTTATACCTACAGTGATGTTATTTTCACAAGCGAGGATATTATTGGATATGATTCCCAAGCAGAAAACTGTTGCTGATAGGGTCAACTTTTCACTTTAAAACTTAGTAATAGGAATCTTCCACCTAGGGTAATGCATCCACTTTAGAGTCTTCTTAGAAACTTGAACCAACAACTGTTTCCTAACACTTCCTTCAATTGTTTTTAAAATATCCAAACCCATGCTTCCTGCACCTGCTCCTAATTCTGGTGACTAATATTCAAAATAAACACATAAATGCTGTTGTTTCATGCATAGAATTGTTGGTACAAACTTTAATTTAATCCTTTAGTAATTGCTTGTGAAGAGCAGTGTCTGAACTGATGGCTAACCAGTCTCTCATTTATCTCTTATATCTGATCCAAACTCTGTACCGACTATTTGGGTAGGCTTTATTGGATTTTAAGTTGCCCAATATCCCTTTTTACAACTTCTACTAATAGGAGGTTCCCTACATTCAAGAATATCAAATTTGGATCCATTTCATTATTTTAGACATGCTTAATGCCAGCCCTCTACCTTACTCTTCCAGGCCTGAGACTGGAATTGGTCTTGTTATTTCTTATTTTTGATGCAGTCATTTTATTGATAAATAGGAATTGATCTCTGGTTCCTATATTTGCAGTCTATTATTCGGCATAATTTGCAATATGCTGGTTTAAGTGCTCTAAGAAGACTTCCTCTAGATCCTGGAAATCCAGCATTTCTCCATCGAGCTGTACAGGGGTAAGTAGATCTATTATATAATTTCCTGGGAGTTTGTTTACAACAGTGGGTTTGTATCTTCTTTGATTTCACCCTTCTGTGATTCAATCATGACCAGACAGGAAAATATTGTTGTTGGCAAGATTTCAACTATTGATGAGAAGGAACATTTTGTAAGAAATTTTGTTGTTACTGATGAACATGTCATACATGCATGCATGCATGCATCCATAAACTTAAGCTTTGACAAGTACAATGAAGATAGCATATGAAAGAATTGGAAGAATGTGCATAAAGTAAAGCTTGGACATAATGTAAAGGCTTGACAAGTAGAATTAAAAGATAGAATATGAAAGAATGGAAAAAATGCTTAGCAAGTGAGTAGGAAAAAGCTGTAAGTATATAATCCTTTTACAGGTTAACTTAAATGTCATGATTAGATGAGCTGCATGTTGTAATCAAATTTTCAACTCTAACCTTGCTTGCAAATTTATTACTTGTCAATTTTTTGATTCATAATTTGTTAAGCTTGATATGAGTGCAGGGTTTCATTTGCCGATCCAGTTGCTGTAAGGCATGCACTGGCAATCATCTCAGATTTAGCTGCAAGAGATCCCTATTCTGTTGCTATGGCTTTAGGTTAGTCTTTTTTAAACTTGACACCATTATGAAATTGTTCTTCATGTCTCAAAAGTCCCAACATTTACATCTACTTGTGTAATTGCGTGCATGAGGGTCTGTCACCGTGTATCCTGGCAAAACTACACTCAATGTGAAAGGTTATGTCTGGGACAAATAAATTATGAAATATGAATGTGGGTGGGTCTAAACTTAGTATCCTTGTAAGTTGTAACCATGCTGTATGATGTTTCCCTTTATTTGTATAACTAATATCATGCTTCTTTTTTTTCTTTCCCAGGAAAGCATGCACTACCTGGAGGTACATTTCCAAATGTTGTCTATCATTTCCAAAACCATGCTCAAGTTTTTTTTTTTAGAATAGCATAGAATTTTTATGCTATATTACCATAACAACATAAAAATATTATTCTGTTCAGTTTTATATTTCATGCAGCTTCGCTATTTATAGTTGCCAAAGATATGCCTATGAATTATGGTTTTGGATTCTTGGAGAGCATGTTTAACTCGTGCTATAAACTGATGCATAGAATATTCAGACTTCTTTCTGAAATTTGAAAAAATCATTATTTAGATTTTAAAAATAAAAGAAAGAAGATAAGGTTGCCCTTTCAATTTAAGACTGTTGACATGCCATCGTTATGACGCGGATGTGCAAGTTATCATTATTGACACCAATGATTTTGCACATTAGAATTTCTATATTTCTATGAAAGGAGGCATTATAAAGATACATGTAGGAAGACAAGTGAATTCCTGATCAGAGTGAACCAACAAAAGAGGTCGCACTAAACAGCTACTACTACACATAAAATGAACCTGGTATTGATATTCAGGACTTAATGTTGGAAAGTAGAAATATGGAGGAAGACTTCAACGAATTAGGGCTTGAAGATCAATATAACTAAAAAAATATAGAAATCCATTTTTTTGCAATAAAAAAAAAGAATATTCAGCCTAGTCAGAACTGATGGCTAAGAGATGCCATTTGGGAATACCAACCAAAATCATTACCTATGAAGATTTATCATATCTATCTGGGTTTGGCTTTATGAGTCCAACATAGCCAATCATTTCTTTAAAGAGTACATTTATTGTAACTGAAAACTTTTGCAACCGCTTTAGCAAAACTTTCACCCAAGGTTTGCTGTACGGTTTGGTACCGTACTGTATTGGTACCACACTGGTATGCTGTCCCATATCATACTGACCCTTGGTATGTCTAGCTGTATCATAACAAACCACATAACAGCACCATAATAAGATAGTACCAAATACCAATACAGGATTTGGTATTGAGATGGCAAACCTTGCTTTCACCCATCTACATTGAGATAATAATGTAACACCTTCTTGCAAATTCTGGCCTAATGGGCTCAACTACCAGTTAGTGTCACTGGAAAGTTGTTATTGCCATATTAACCGGGAAAAAAACCATCTTACTTTCCTGAGATTATATCTTTTATATTTTGGCTGGTCATGCATCTACCATTTCCAGTTTATATATGCTAAGCAAAAGCAGGTGCTATATGAAGCAGGTGCTTTGCAGGATGTTCTTCATTTGCATGATGTACTTGCTAGAGTTTCCCTTGCTAGACTGTGTCATACATTATCTAGAGCCCCTGCATTGAATGGTATGTCCGTTCAATTGTCTCGCACTTTGAGATTGTCTCTCTTTTTATTTTTGCTTTTGTAATCTTTCTTCTTCTTTTTTTTTTTTTTTTTGTTTTTTGTTTTTGTGCAGAGAGGCCTGACATTACATCTCAGTACAGTTCTCTCCTCTATCAACTTCTTTTGGATCCCAGTGACAGAGTTTGTTTTGAGGCAATACTGTGTGTTTTGGGAAAATTCGACAACACAGAAAGGTGTTTGCAAATTTTCTTGCAATAAATTGGATATTGATTATTGTGTGGCACGTACCTGCTAATTGCCTTGTTCAAGTGATGAAACAACTTTTTATACTTTGATTTGTCTTCTGTAGGACTGAAGAGCGAGCTGCTGGATGGATTCGATTAACTAGAGAAATTCTCAAGTTGCCTGAGGCTCCTTCAGTATCATCAAAGGGTAGTCAATCAAAGGATGCTCTTCCACCAAAACCAAGTAGTGAGAAACCTTCTTCTAGAGTGAGGCGTCCTCAACCTCTTATCAAACTCGTAATGAGAAGGTTTAGGGGATTTTTGCTTTATGTTATATCCTTTGTCCTAAATATCTCTCCAAGTTTTTGCTATTTGTTTACTGCAACAGCTCTCTTCTTGTTTTTCTTTTCTTCTTTCCATTTTAAAGATTGGAGAGCTCTTTCCGTAGTTTCTCTCGCCCTGTGCTTCATGCAGCTGCAAGAGTTGTTCAGGAAATGGGAAAAAGCAGGGCAGCAGCATATGCTTTAGGTGTTCGTGACATTGATGAAGGATCCCAGCTTCATGTATATGCTGAAAATGTTGAAGTCCTTGATTCAGATCCCCATGATGGTTCACAGTCTGAAGGTAAACTTTTAACAATTTTATTATATACTCGTGTATCAACCCAAATAACATGGGTGGAATTCTTGTTCAACTTTTATTTCTAAGGTTTACTTTGAAGTTGAATTTCCTTTTGGTTTGCGAGTGGAAGCTGATATTTGATATTGGATCACTTTGGAAGATATATACCTCTGATAAGGTCCCAGGTTGGACTGAGCAGCTGCAGAATTCTTCTGTCTCTAATGTAGAATGGAAGAATGGTCGTTAAAGAACTGAAACGTATAGAGGAGATTGAAACTCATATATAGGGACAAATTAAGGGTTGATTTTTTGCTTCTTTGCTTCCTCTTTTCCTTGTGATTGAAAGATTGGGGTAAATGAACTAAAGCACTTCACAATAATGTTTTGTAGCCACCATGCAAGTTAATTCATCATATTGTATCTCTTGATAAAAGTAGCAATTTGTTGTTGACATCATGGCTATAAGGCTATCATGACTAGGTGTGCAATCAAGCTGAGCCGAGCCGAGTAGCTAGAAGCTCGATTCAACTTGACTCAAAATACTTGGGCTCAAAACTCAACTTGATATCGATCGATCCTTAATATCCTAAGCTCGAGATTAGCTTGATGGAAAAAAAGGCAAAACTCGAGATCGACTCGACTTGACCGAGCCATACTCGAGCTCTAGTTCAAGCTCAAATTTAAGCCCTAGCCTACAAATAATAAATATATATTAATATATTATAAATAAAAATAATATTATTAAAAATATATATACATTCGAATATTGGTGTTACGAAGATGGCCTGATCGGAATGCTAGAATGTTGGTGGGAAGGCCTTGTCCTGACACAGGATGGTACCTCATCGTGATCTGCCAGTACCTGAATCCTTGATCTTAGATAATAAATATGGGAACGGAATAGCTCTGTAAAGTCATGAATGAGGATTTTAAATAGGCATTATGCAGGGAAAGTTGGAGAATCTACATCTCCAGGGAGCTATTGAAGGCTTTGTCATAAGTGACAAATAGTTGTTCCTATTGGTTCTTTGCATCCAAATGGGCTAGAACATTTGTTGATTAAATTGTTCCAAGTATGACATTTTTGCAATTTTAAAAAGGTCTTGAATTCTGGGTTATGCAGGAAATTAGAAGAATCTGCTAGTGATTGATTCTAGGAGCTGTAGAATGTAGATATTGCCAATCTCCACAAGTTCCAAAGTTTTATAAGTCTTCTTTAGTTTGCAATGTAATGTTGGATTGCTAGAGTGAGTGAAACCAAAATGAGTAATGGCTTCCATCAGGTTGTCAAACACCAAAATAACTAGAAGAGCAGGTGGCTGGTGGCATTGTTAGCAGTGAAAATGGCAACACAAGGAATGACAATCAAAGAAATTGTATATACATGAATATGTAACTAAAACAGCCTCAAAAGGGTACTGTGCCACTCATAAGAGGAAGATGTTGACAGCAGACCTTGTTAATCAGAATTTCACCCTCGAGGCATTTGTATGCTCTGAGTCTTGAATAAAACTTTTATTTCTTCGATTGCATGCCCTTTGCTTACCTTTTCTGTTCTTTTCTTTTATTTTTTTAATTCACTTGCAAATCTAACTTCATCTTGGGTTGCTTTACATTTTCATATAGGTAAATTGAAAACAGATGCTGCTTTATCCTAGGGGTCAAAGTAGGATCTACCAAAGTATGCAAAAGTTTTGTTGTCACCTCTCAACCAGATATTAACCATCTAGAGTGGTGGGGCTTTTGGGCAGGAGGGTGTATGGCATGAAATGTAAGGGCTGATTGGCAAGTGGGGACATCTGCCTGCTTGATCACATGATCAAGCAACATTGTGAGGTTTGCCTAGATTTGGAAGAAGTGTTAAAAAAACAGAAAATAGGAAAGCTGATGGTCAAGAATGTTAAGATGTTTACTTTTATGTTATGACCTTTTCATATGTTGACAAAGATTTTGAAATGAAAAATTTTCTGGGAATTAGAATTTATATTTGTAAGCAATATGGTTATACCACCATCTGAAGGTGATAACATTCATTACATTGCTTTCTATTAGCACTAGATTTTTCTATTTAGCATTTGGCAACATTTATTATATGAAAGTGTGTATTTTCTTTCAATTTAATGTAGATGATGTTCTTTATTTTGTTTGCAGCTATTCGTACGGCATCACCACTGTCAAATGGGGCAGGTCGTACAGATACAATTGCAGGTTTATTAGCTTCGCTAATGGAGGTAGTGCGCACAACTGTAGCATGTGAATGTGTTTATGTTCGAGGAATGGTAATAAAAGCTTTGATCTGGATGCAAAATCCACATGAGTCATTTGAAGAATTAAAATCTATCATTGCGTGTGAGCTGTCTGATCCTGCTTGGCCTTCAGCACTACTGAATGATATCTTACTTACTTTGCATGCTAGGTTCAAGGTACTTTTCACCCCCTGTTATCATTTATATCTGTTCTTTTATCTATGTGGACCCTTGTTGATTAAAAGGAGTTGATTGTTGATTGTTGTGATACCAGTCAAGTGCCTTCTTATAACATTCAAGTCAGATGGATGTAACCAAACCAATTTAAAAGAATATCTTAGCTTGTTTAAGATCAGTATACTTTTAATGATGCATTTAATATTGTCTTTTCTTATATTGTATCTGCTTACATTTTCAAGCATTGCATTGAAAAAGTATTTTGCTGGCTCAGTGTATGCATGTTGTTATCTGATATAATAATCACAAACTTAACCAACTATAATTATGAGATATCTGATGGCCTGTTACACTTTGAGGCTAATTTTTCCTAGCTTGTTATTGTTTCTAGTTATTTACTATATGTTGCATCAGTGTTCCAATTTTGGTTATTTTAATGAGCTCCAGAATATGTAAAAGATTGGATGAATTTATTGTGTTAGACATATTAGGGGTGGCGATGTGCTGTGTTCACTCATCAAATTTAGATCAGGTTAAAAAAACACTCAACCCATACCCAAACATTTATAATTGTGTTCAAAAGAATAAACTTATTTATCTTATATAGATCCATGCCCAACTTGTGAACCCAATTTGAGCTTCACTTTTCAATAATATATTATATATCTTAGTAATTGAAGACATGATCAAATAGAGAGTTTAAGTTTGAAAATGCAAATAAAGTGAGAAAAATTAAAGTGGAGAAGAAAGCATGATAAGTCCTAAAAATAGTGTTCCCTTTACTTTTCCCTTCAGTATATTTTAAACATCCCCTTAGTTGTTAATTCTTTAACCTTTCTTAATAATCTGAACCAATTCTTGACAAGGCCAGCATCTACCTCACTGTTACTACTATCATGGGAGTCAGGAAATGGATTTTAAGCAAGGTTCCAGACCCAACCCAATTATTAAAAACCATGGAACTTATTCATCTCAAGGGGGTTTGGGCTGGTTGGTTGGCTGAGTCAGAAATTGCCACCTGTAGATACCAGCTGCTGATGATTTTAAATATGCTGCTGGTTCTTGGTTGCATGCAGAAGTTTACTCTATATCACAGTCTTGCATTTTTTTCTTTTTTTTAAAAAAAGGACTTCAGCAATATACTTTGCTGAGACATAAGACCTTTATTCTGGTGAGGTTCTGATTTAAATTTTAGACCACATAATGCTCCGTCAAATTTTCTTAGAAATTGAAAATAGTTTCAGGTACTTCATAATTCTGCAAGTAAATGAGCATCTCTCTCTTTATTACTGCTCTCTAACTCAAACAGGAAAAAGGGATATTTCAGCAGATGAAAACATCAGTCTAAACTTCTTGCATTTTTTTGCACTTAATATTTTGGGATCGCTGGTTCACCACGTGACTTCAACTCATAGTTCACCTTTTCTAACCTTGCTCATGCACTTACTCTTGAATAATTTACCACGTGCAAGACCATTTTGTTTCTGGATGACTGGTCTTCAGTCTGTCTCTCTGATGTTTCTCTTTTACATTGTTCTGTATGACATAATTATCTATATTTCATGTTTGACATACCAGGCAACTCCTGATATGGCAGTCACACTACTTGAAATTGCAAGAATATTTGCCACTAAAGTCCCTGGAAAGATTGATGCCGATGTGTTGCAACTGCTATGGAAAGTAAGTTCCTACTTTGGTATCTCTAACTTATCTGAATTTTGTCCAGGGTAAGCGATGTTGCTTCTTACTTGCATTTCATGGATGAGTATCTCAATTAAAATAAATCAATTACTCCAAATTTCTGCTATATCCTCCAACAAGTGCCTTAAAATTGCTTCTTACTACCTTCATCAAAATTTCTTTCATTTCACAGATTTTTATTTCCATTCCTCATGCATGTGCCGCCTTTGTTTCATAGTGCACATGATGCTGACTGAAAAGACTTGAGAAAAAAACTGCAAAAGAGATAGGAGAATATGAAATATTGTTCAATGGAGGGTTAATATTCAACATTAACTGTTCAATTTTAGGGAAGTGGATTTATCCATAATTCTCTATAACTTGTGGTTTATTTGTGAAGAATGTCAAATTGCCAATATAAATCATGGAAAAGGGAGCGAAATCTATTACTTCTATCTGAGATACTTTGACAACTTATAGAATCATGCAGGGATGTGTGTATTTACGACTTGCCACTCCCGGCATGATTATCAAAATGTATTAGCAAGTGAGCTTTTTTGTCATGTTCCCTTTTCTAATTTGCAATTTGCATATCATTCAAATGTTTATTTGTATGCTAACCTAATGCATCCTTTGACAACGTGTCTCTGTTGAATGATCTTGATTGTTTAGGTGTAATCTTGTATTCTTATAATGGACTTCCCAGAGAAGTTTGAGAAGTTAGTATTGCAAAAATTTCTTTCCTGATTTTTTTGTCCATCCTCCTTTCTCCATATGCATGTCAAATCTGTATCCTCTCTTTGTGAACATGCAATCTGGTGTTATTTATATCGCTAATATGATGATAAGATTAACCGAATATGCTGAATATGTCACATTTACCTAAATGATTTGCTTACGTTTTTTTGCCAGACATGCCTTGTTGGAGCTGGACCTGACGGGAAGCATACAGCCTTGGAAGCAGTCACAATAGTTCTTGATTTACCACCACCTCAGCCTGAGTCAACATCAGGACTTACATCTGTTGATAGTGTATCTGCAGCCGATCCAAAGTCAGCTCTGGCATTGCAAAGATTAGTGCAGGCTGCAGTAAGGAAATTTCTCTTTATCGTGGATTGTCACGAATCCAGGACAGAATTTGTACAAATATTTAACTGCAAACAGTATTCATATTTAGTTGCTAATGTTCTGTACAGGTGTGGTTTCTCGGTGAAAATGCAAACTATGCTGCATCTGAATATGCTTGGGAATCTGCGACACCTCCTGGCACAGCATTAATGATGCTGGATGTTGATAAAATGGTTGCTGCTGCCAGTTCACGAAATCCTACTCTTGCTGGTGCACTGACACGGCTTCAAAGGTGCGCTTTCAGTGGGAGTTGGGAGGTGCGTATTTCTGACAATTTTTTATTCGTAGCAAGGTTCACTGTATTGGTTCGCACTGTCCCATACCAGGTATACCATACCATGTGGGTATTGAACTGAGACTTGGTATGAGGGCATAGCGGGACTTGGTACATCAAACCGACCCCCGTACTAGGCATACCGACACTGTGTCAGCATGGTACCAGTATGTCCCATATCGAGACAATGATCCTTGATCTATTTATTGTTAAGTCCTTATTTATTGGTAGGTAGATGGTAGTATGTTTTTCTCTGACTTCAAGATTTTCTGCTCAGGTTCGAATAGTTGCTGTTCGAGCTCTAATTACTATGGCAGTCAGATCAGGGGAGCCTTACAGGCTACAGATATACGAATTTTTACACACTTTAGCTCTAGGTGGTGTGCAATCTCAGTTCTCAGAAATGCAACTTAGTAATGGGGAAGATCAAGGTGCCAGTGGTACAGGTCTTGGATCTTTAATTAGTCCTATGCTTAAGGTCCTTGATGAAATGTATAGAGCACAAGATGATCTTATTAGGTGAGTAAAGAAGCTTCGAGTTCCTTTTCTGAATGTCAGGCTTTATATTTATATTGATATATGTTTTTCTTAATATGTTGATGTGCAGAGATATGCGCAATCATGATAACAATAAGCAAGAATGGACAGATGAAGAACTCAAGAAACTATATGAGACTCATGAGAAACTCCTTGATTTAGTTTCATTGTTCTGTTATGTTCCAAGAGCAAAATACTTGCCATTAGGACCAACCAGGTAATGTTTCATTATTGATTGTTACAACCATGAAGATTTTCAGCAATTTTGGTAATTTGTTTCATGAAAAAGAAAAGGTAATGTTACTTACATACATGACTGAAATGTCTTATGAATTGATTGGTCTTATGCCGTGCTCTCACATAGTCACATGGAATACTCATTGTAATATCTATGATGCTGATGCTTGTTTTTATACAGTATTTCATGTCAAATATCAAGTCCTGCCTTGAATTAAGCAAACTATTAACCTTAGAGAAGAGGTTTTGTTGGTCCATATCTTATGTTAAAATAGTAAAGCTGAAATTAAAAAACATTTTTTAATCTTATTTTTCTATATCTGGCTTACATGTTATCCAATAGAAAGTTCTAGTGTTTATTTAAAGTTCATTCAGTGCCATTTTTTTCTAAAACTCATTTACTTAGATATTAAAGTAATTTTCATGCTTAAGAAAGTTAGAATGATTTCGACATACCTTTTTTTGAAAGGAAGGGATGATCTGGAATCCACCCTAATTGTTGAAGGGATGATTTTTGATATCATTTTCTTGAAGAGTATATCCTGTTTGGGATAAGAGCCCTGCTGGTCTTCCAGGATGCTATACACATAATGGACGGGAATCTCAGGTCGATTATATGACTATGTCCATGCAATTTTAAGGCTTCCAACTGTAATGTCATCAAAAGATACATGACCAATATTTTATAAACAAGCAATCACATAGGCAGGTCATGGAATATTTTAGCTCAATTAAAATTTGACAGTGTGTCAAAAATTATGAGAGCAAATATTTCAGGCATAAGGAAATCAAGATATTGTGCCTCTGTATAAAAGAAACTTTTGATTAAGCAAGATAAGGTAACAAAATCAAATGAAATATGAAATTGCTAAAAATTAGTTTGTTGTATGGTTCTCTCTTATGACTGATGATTTAGTAAAGAACTTTATATTGAGTCCATTATGAAGGTAATGCCCGAGTATTAGATCTTCCTGGTTAGACAGATAGCCAGGAGATAAACCAGCATCTGATCATTGTTGTTATCTTGAATATATTATGCAGGAGAAAGAAGGGATAGATGAAGGCATAACTATAATTAGAGATGAATGGATGAAGTGAACATTGGTGCTGGATGGAATGGTTAGGTGACAGAAAAGGTTCAAGGTTTCAACTATCCAATATGATCATGATACGGATGAAGATGCTAAGGTGGATGTCTGGTAAAAGTAAGGATGGTGGGGAGGAAGAAGTCATGGCAATTTTTATCCAAGGGTTAGAGAAGACAAGGGAAAACAGTTGAATTAAAATGGACAGAAATCATCGGGGTGGATTTGGAAACCTAGTGGATGGCAATTTTTCCTAATAAGATTGACTAGTGAGGAATGATTGATGAAGTCAACCCCAAATAACTGGAATAAGGCTTGACAATTATGGTTATAGACAAATGAAAATGACAACCCACTTACCATTACCTGAATCAGAAGATATTTTTTTTCTGATTGTTTTCCACATCTTCAACATATTATACTAGATGGTGAATGGATTGTGGAAGAGATCTTGCGTGAAGTGGAAATGGTGGTGCTATTCAGCTTTTGAGGTTCAAAAGAAATTCTCTGAAGATTTTAAGGCCCGTAATGTATAGATATGAATGCAATGCAAAGATATTGGAGCACGATTCTGATACTGTGTATTTGATTAAGTGAACTGAAAACTTTGTTCAATATCAGATAGCATTCTTTCAGAGCAAGTTAACTATCCTTGTTACCAAGTAACACATGCCTCAGAACAGTTTAGAATGTGATCGGTCATGGCACTGAATGTGTGTAGGAATGTAGTTGTTTGTGACATGGCTCACTACCCTTTTAGGATTTTTTTTTTTTTTTTTTTTATTTTTTTTATTTTAAAGATCATGATTCTTTTTGAATCTTCTGTGGTGCTTGGAATTTGAAAATTTGTGTTCTTTAAATGCATGTGTGACAATGTTTGAACTTTGAGACTTTGAAGTTTGAACATCGTATCTGCTTCAAAGTTCCATATTAACTCCTCCAACAGTATAAGGATTATATGGTTTTTGTTTTTGCAACAAAGCTACCAAATTTTCATTCAACTTGAAGTATTCCCAGTTATTATGGTTTTATGCGAGTGATCTTACTATTACAATCTTTTTGATTTAGTCTTATGAATTTTGTTCTTGTATTTTGTTAGTTGTTAGCTTAACCTAAGGTATAGTTCCTCTAAGATTTGTAAAATAAATTTGGAAATATGCTTTGAACCAAGTTCTTGAAAATGTTGCTTATTTTCATACATAAATATGGGGGTGGTTTGTCATACTCAGCCATGCTCAGTTGGCCAACCAGTACTCTGGCTTGTGCACAGCTTAAGGGCCTGCTTGTGAAGTTCCCGCTGTATCCTGTGGGATCATCCCAAAGAAAGCATGAAAGTAGGAGAGGGGAGGGAGAGTATAGGGGGTCACTAGAGACTAACACCTGCGGGATCAATAAAAAGGACCTCTCGAGGCCTTTTTTTAACCCCATGGGGATTGGGCCCTGCCAATGACTCCCACCCCCAGCCTCTCTTCAGGATGATCCCACCTGATCGAGTGGGAACTTCCCAAACAAGAACTTAATGGCAAAAAATACTAATCCCATGCGTTATGCTTCCAATATATGGTGGTCTTTTGGTTTTTCAGAAGAATAATAAGTTACTCTAATATAACTTATGGTGTGGAGTAAGTTTTTGTCTTAACTGAAATTTCCAACAAGGGATGCTGCGAAAAACATATTTTGTGTTCGTGGATGTGAATTCATAAGTTTTAAATGGCTAGCTTAATTCATGTGCCTTTACACATTCTTCCAAGGCCTGTATGTTTTACTTTTGATCTCACTCAATGCTTTCGTGGACTTTGATGGCAGTGCTAAACTCATTGAGATCTACCGTAACCGACATAACATCAGTGCGTCAACTGGTCTGAATGATCCTGCTGTTGCTACGGGGATATCTGACCTTGTATATGAATCTAAAGAAACACCTAAAGAGGCTGAGACCATTGATCCTGATTTGGCAATGGCCTGGGTTACGGGTTTAGAAGATAGTGCATGGGGAAGCAATGTACCAGCAATGGACAAGGTGAGATAGTTTACCTATTTACTTTCAAGTTTTTTATGATGTTGATTTTGCACGATTTCTATACAAAATATGTATAAAAAAATTGGTTAGCTACTGCAATACAAGTAGTGAAAAATATATTCATGTTAATTTATTAAATACTTGTTCTAAGCTTACCGTTATGGAGGAGTTGTTTTGGCAATAAAATAAAAACTTCTTATTAATTTTTTTTTATACTATAACAACTATTCTATGTTACCATGTATGCATTTGGATACCTGCTGCTGTGTGTGAGTGAACCTCAACTGCAGGAGGTGGCCCTTTTTCCAGTGTTTGGTTTATTGTAGGTTGTCCAAAATCCTGTAAATCAGACTCATTTGGAGGCTCTTTTATGGCATTGTATTATGGTCAAATTTGATTTAAGCGAAACTATTGCAATTGGAAAAGGCTTTAGAGATATTGGGTTTAAATCCCAATAAGGACGATTGTTCGTGAGACATAATTAATACTACTTTATTGGTACAATCAAATACGGGTACGGTTCTCATTTATAGGCAAACAAACGTGAGATTTTATTTTAGTTTGATTACAAATGCACTGAACCAAACAGTAGAAATGTAATTGTGAATGCAGCAGCAACAACCACATGTAACCCCAACCACATGCATTTCCCAATTACAGGTATCCAAACAGACCATAAGCTGCATGCATTTTTCCATGTTCTTTATGATATGTATGTCTTGTTTAGACTATCTACAATTTTTATGCTATTGATACTTTCATTGTAGGTGAATGAATTTCTTACTGGTGCTGGGACTGATGCTCCTGATGTGGAGGAGGAGGAGAACACAACTTCTCGGCCATCTGTCACTTATGAAGACATGTGGGCTAAGACAATTCTAGAAACTTATGAAGCAGAGGTACAAATTGAATGGTCCTTTCAAGTGTTGGTCGTTGATCGGCATTCTTGAAATAAAAGTTTAATGGTTAACTTCTTGGTTTCAGGAAGATGATGCCAGGTCATCTGGGACATCCTCTCCTGAGTCAACAGGTTCTGTTGAGAGTTCCATATCTTCCCATTTTGGTGGCATGAGCTATCCTTCCTTGTTCAGTTCACGTCCCTCAGGCTATGGGGTTTCACAGCAATTGGTAATCAGTCCGGAAATTCATGTGTATATGTTTTTCTCTTCAGTTTAGATTCTGCTGTATTGGATGAATTTAGCACGCACTTTTTGATCGTGTCTTGGACTCTCCTACGTTACTTTGGTTTACTAATAATCTTTTTCTATTTTAATTAGTTAATTGAGAAATGGATATGCGTCAGTACCTGCATGTTAACTCCATTAATTGATACCATTGCCTTTTCACCAACTGAAATATTTTATGGCTATTTCAATTCTGAAGATAGGAAATTCCAATGTGTAGTTCAACTATGATGTCTTAGTTGCAGAAACCTTGCTGCAAGTGTTGTACTTCAGGAACTTGCTCCTGCTTCTGGATGCTTTCAAAGTACAAATATTAACATTATATACATTACTGTGAGCTTATGTATCTAAGGTGTTGCATGCACTCCAAAAGCTCGCTTCCAGATTTGGATGCTTCTACATTTCCTCCCTTCTTACAGATGTATCTTTCTCTTAAAAATATTTAGTACCCTTTATTTTGCCTTTCTAAAAAGAGGACATATATCATTCTGTTCATGACAACTATCAAGAAAGCTTTTTATTAAAAATTTTGTTATAGTTTCTCCTTTAAATGCAGACATCTATTAAGACCCATGCATGTGCATGAATTTATTTTAAGCCTCTCCTATGTCTTTTTATTTATGGCCCTACCTCCAATTAGTTTTCTGCAGCATTTAGACCATGCTTTTTAAGAGTGTAATGGTAATGTGTATGTCAAGCAAGAAATCATATCAAGCACATGGATGGATGTCTCACTTTTTTTGTATTGATGATGAATCGCTGCTCAACTTGTACGCATCTACACATTTATGCATGCTAATATTTTCTGAAAGCAGGCTCCGATAGACAAATGGTGTGAAATGCCAGGCTTGTGTTGGAACAATTTGCCCTTCAATATATGATGTGAATTTCGCCTTGATTCACCATTAATTGAATTTAAACCATCTTGTGTTGTCAAGGAAAAAAAACAATACAAATAGTGACTTTTTTTTGCATAACTAGTTGTATTACTGTGTGAATCACATCAGTTCTCTCTGTGCCCCTACTGTGCTTGGTTCTGTAATCAATTATATTGTCACAGATGCATAGGTAGATTATACATGAATTTTTTAAGTTTTAAGCTTAACTGGCAAGGTTGTTATAATTATACCAGCAAGGTTATGTAATTATAATTATATGTTATTTTGGCAACATGATATTCTAACTGTAGCCAACTGCCCATCTAGGATGTGAGGGACTTAGAGACATGATACAGGAAAAAAGAAAGAATTTTTTTTTATCCAAAAGAAATTCTTCATTTTTTTTTAGTTAATGAGAAAGTTTTCCAAATTTCATCATGGTTAATCCTTTCTTGGTTGACCTATTTGCATCATGTTAAACATGGAACTGAACCTTGTCTAATCTACATGCATAGAACTGAATCTTATTGCATCTACATGGCATCATCTTGATTTGAAAATAGGCATGAACACCTAATTTTCAACCTTATATTTGCATAATGTGAATACAAGCATTATCTCTTCCAGGTTGAGTAGCTTTGTGACATAAATTCACTGCCATGTGAGATAAAGTAGATACCACTGCAGTAAAATATCAAGCACTTCAATAGAGACTTACCTCATGGTTAAATAAAGAGAGATTTTAACCCATCTGCACTTAAATCCAATCAGGAGCAAAGGCCGGCAACCACTTCAAGTAGACTTGGCCACACTTCCTTTGGTGGTCCATCATCAACTTCTGAGGGTCTAGGATCTCCGGTCAGACTTACTTTCAAGTTTCAAGTTGTCTGTGTCTTTTCATATCCGGTTGAATCGTCAAGACTCAAATTATAATTTTGTTCTGTGTTCAGATCAGGGAAGAACCGCCATCATATTCAACATCTGTTCTGCAGAGATTTGAATCCTTTGAAAACCCTTTAGCTGGGCAGGAGGCTCGGACTTTTGGCTCTCAGGATGATGCAGATGGTTCTGAGAACCCACAGTTTGGAAAAGCACTATATGACTTCACCGCTGGTGGTGATGATGAGGTAAGTCCACATTTGGACGGGTAGATTCTTCCAAAATTGTTTTCTCAGTTCTGCAGAAATGCTTGCTTCTAAGAGAAGATGCCCAGTAACCTTGATGCTCCGCTTTCTTACTTCATGCAATAATTCTCTCTTGGTTTCTTATGTATATCATGTAATAGATTAAACACAATTCTCCTGAATAAGATCACAATTCTTAAACTGTGCCCTTTTTTTACAGTTAAGCTTGATTGCTGGCGAAGAGGTTGAGATTGATTATGAGGTTGATGGTTGGTACTATGTAAGTATATAAAAGTCATTTCTTTTTTCTGCGATATGATCTGACACCAGCGAACGTGGTAGTCAAACTAAAAACAGTATTTAAAGCTGGATCATGGTTGTTTTGTCACAGGTGAGGAAAAAACGGCCTGGGAGAGATGGGAAAATGGCTGGACTTGTTCCAGTTCTCTATGTCAGCTCATCTTGATGTCCATTAGCCTCTCTGCTGAAGCTGGTACCCTTCTTCTAAGGTAAATTTGGAATCAGAAATCCTGCATCATGGTTCTCAGTCTGGCATCTGTCCTGCTTTGCCTTTTCTTGGGTCTTATTGGTCAATCCATTGTAACACGTTAACAGAAGATCATGGCTGCACTTTTGTTCTTGTCACTAGTGAGTTCCATATGATGTTTACTGCAGCACACTTGTAAAGGAGGTTTTTTTTATGATGCCTTTTATTTTTTTTCCCCCTTAATGCGCCCCAATCCCGATGGTCTTTGCTGGATTAGTTATACTGCTCAAGAGGGGTGCTTCTTCTAAACCTATGATCATTTTGGACTGGCTTTTTTATTTAATTTGGGTTTGACGAAGGTATATGTAAACCTTATTCTCAGATTAATCCTTCATGTAACCACCACAAATCAAATGACCTTTGAACTACTTTTCTGGTGCTCTATTAATTTGTCCGGAATTGCAGATTTTGGGGAATGATGGAATGTTGTTGATTTTCCTTGAATTTTAAATTGAGTCAATTCTCTCCCCAATCTTTATTTTTCCCCGGCCATGTAGCCTGTTGTTGTGAACGCTATTACAAGGACAATGAGCAGAAGGATAGTCTCAAGTCTCAGGATTGAAATTTGTTTTCTGGTTGAGATCAACCTTTTGTACCTGTGAAGGTTGAATTGGTAGAGAGAGAATTGTGCAGCATGGAGGTTTGATCACAAGCAGCAGGCACGTGGCTCCCGATAGGAGTTGTGTGAGGCAAGAGAAACTAAACTATTTTGGTTTCTAGTATGACATTCCTAGCAGCATGCATTTGGAAATAATATGGCTGGATGGGGTTAAGCAAATCTGAGAAATTACTGGTAGGGATGCTAACCCAGGAGGTCTTGAGAGGAGGAGCTGATTTATATCACCAAAATCTGTAATAAAGCCAGGTCCTACCACAAGGGATGCGTAACAACAGGTGTAAATGAACTCAGAGCTCCCGGAAAGGGGGTGTAGATATCTTGCATGATATGTGTTTTTTTTTTTTTTTTTGATAAAATAAAAGGAGGGGGATAAATTTTGGTGTAGTTATTTTCATTGGGTCATAATCTTGTCAAGTTATGTTCGATTCGGACCGTAATTTTTTTGTGTATCCCTTCCATCATTGATGAGTACGACAGCTCCAGAAAAATTTTTGGTTGGTGAAAGGTGAGACTAAGTATCTATTAATCTATGTTCGATTCGGATCGTAATTTTTTCGTGTATCCTTTTCATCGTTGATGAGTATGACAGCTCCAGAAAAATTTTTGGTTGATGAAAGGTGAGATTAAATATCTATTAACCGGGCTATCGTCTTGGCAATTTTACTTTAGAAGCAACTTGTGCCACTCTTCAATTGGTTATTGATGCTAGGTTGCACCTGCTTTTATTGTTTCATCATTGCAGATGCTATGTTTCAGACTTCAGATACTCGATCTCGGATGAGCGTTGCACGTCTGAAACCTTACTCTCCTTGCAAGTGGTTACTCTCTGCACGTAGTTGCCCGTTGTAAAAAGACTGTAGCGTTACTGTAGAATACAGAACATGATGATCTGCATATCACTTCTCGAGCTTTAGCTAAAGCTTGGACGTTTTTTTTGTTTCACTTAAAAAGCAGCACGGCCTCAGGGTAACATCTGGTTGCCCGAGCCCGAACGCTCCAAGTGGGAAAAGACAAAGCGCTCCTGAGAACCGATCGGTCGCGCTTCCGAACGCGGAGTTCGGAGTACTCGACGATCTGCGAAGGGTGCGATCCAACGGTAGACGTCGCGAAAGAAGATCATGCTTTCATTCGACCCCGACCCCGTAAAATAATGCCCACTTCCACCATCGCGTCAACAATCAAGCGATGCCTGGTTTGCCAACAATTCGCGTCAAATGTAAGGCAAAAGAAACCCGATATCAGCCATCGATTCTTCGCTCTTGCAACGGAGAAGGGAACGCCGAAACTGGCAAGTTCTCGAGTTCGTTGCACCGGATAAGGCTTGCAGCAGGAAGCCGGGGGTCAGAAAAAAAAGCCAGTGGATTATATTCAAGACTAGAGAGAGAGAGAGAGTTAATAGAAAAGAGCAAGAGCGAGAAAGAGAGGAAAAGAGGACATGAATTTCCGGAGCCTGGAGGAGTTCTGGGCGTATTACGTGAGCCAGCACTCCAAGGCGTCGACCCGGCGGTGGCACTTCGGCGGCACCCTCTCCGCCCTTCTCTGCCTCCTCTCCTCCCTCCTCCTCCTCAAGCCGTGGCTCCTCCTCCTCGCCCCCTTCTGTGGTTACGGCCTCGCCTGGTACAGTCACGTCTTCGTGGAGCGCAACGCCCCCGCCACCTTCTCCCACCCTGTCTGGTCCCTCCTCTGCGACCTCAAGATGTTCGGCCTCATGCTTACCGGCCGGATGGACCGCGAGATCAAGCGCCTCGGCAAGAGGCCCATCCTCCAGGCCTTCTGATCGCCTTCTCTTCTTGGTAATCGTTTGCACTCAAATTGCTGTGACCCGATCTTCCACCTGTAATTATTATCATATCCGGATTTCCTGCTTAATTTTATGCGTCTTCTGGAACTCTGATGGATCGGTCCTCTGCATAAACCTTTCAGAAATGTTTTTTTCTTTTCCTTTTTTCCCTTCACTCGGCATCGATTTAATTTAGATCTTGATA
Organism: Areca catechu; assembly: GCA_021397845.1. NCBI lineage: Eukaryota > Viridiplantae > Streptophyta > Magnoliopsida > Arecales > Arecaceae > Areca > Areca catechu. The sequence goes on along the minus strand of CM038050.1, from coordinate 188,328,749 downwards.
ATTGGTTCTCCTCCCAACCCCCTTTCCTTGCCCCAATAACACATGAGTGAATTTAAGTGCTTTGCCCTTTCCTTTTCAAGGAAAATACAACTACCGAATTCGATCACAAACAAAGAAGGGGCCTTGGTTGAGTTGTTAGTGTCGAGTCTTTTAGCAACCTTGCTTGCAATTGTTTCTGGATCCTGTTCCATTCTTTCGTGCAGTATCTGAGGTTGTCTTCCATTCTTTTACAGGATTTTATTATTCTTTTGTCGAATTGCAAAGAATGACTGAATGGCGAAAGAGATCTTGGCAATGACTTAAGTCTGAATAACAGGTTCTTTGTTACCGAAATATAGTATAAAGAGGAACTATTACCAAAAAGATCTATCGATTCCAATAGGACAGAGACGAACGCATTTATTTCAAGCTATCACCAACACTCACAAGTATTATCAACTTAAGAAGAGTTGATCAATAGGGAAAGCGGATTGTTGACAGAATCATAGTTTGTATGTACTAGTCTTTGTGCAGAATCTCTCTTGATGATTATGAAATTTTCTTAGCTTACTTTGGATATCTTGACATTGATGAGTTTAGCGAAGCATTGTTAACTATTGATGGTAACCAAGCCTCGGGTCATTATGATTTTAATACTGCTTTCCTTAAAGCTTTTCAGTTTATTATCTTAAGTGATCTTGTTGTTAATAGTTCTCTAGTAAAGGTTGGGTAAGTGAGATGACAAATCTACTTTGTCTACTCTATATCAAAGAAGCAAGATCCAGAGTGAAAATGTCAGACTTCAACGCTTTTTTTGAGCATTTATAATGTCATGGAATTGTTATTTTGTTATGTAGGGATGGTTATTGAGGGAGTCTTCTCTTTCACAAGCAACTTGTGTTAAATACTTGAGAATATCAAGTGCGACTCACGGTTAATGAATGTAATTCTTGGGGAGGATATATTTAGAGGCTTTATTTTTAACGCGAGTGATAAGAAAACATATGAATGGATGGGTTCGTCTTTCCTTGCTTATATATTTGAAAGAAAATATTTGAAACCATTTGATATATCTTGTTTTCATATTTTTTTGATGAACCTTTTGATAGATCTTGTTTTCATATTTTAATCAGCAAAGGGGTTTCTTTTATTTAATTTTTTTACCCTCTCAAGTTTCATTAAGAATTTCTCAAATAAAATCAACATCTATGTGAGTGGGAAATTAGTTAAAGATAGCTGATAGGTAATCTAAATATGAAATACAAATATATGTTGCTTATTGCTGTTTTATGCCTTTACATGTATTCAAGCTTGAAATTTAGAATTGTGCTGTTCATATTAAACTGTTGAGTTGATTTTAGGTAATAGTTCTTGTAGGTTTAGTATATAAATCATTTCAGTATATTTATCGTAAGTTATTTACAGTTGATTAATATAAAATGAGGATATCCAAACTTGGCATATGCTGGATAGGGGCTTATGCTGATGCTTTCAAATGAAATTTTTAGATTAGCGGTTGTGAATGTAGCTTCAGTTTTTAAGAATTCCTTTGTCAAATCTTCAATAGCATGAGATGTGAAAGGTCCTGGTGGGTTAAAAGACTCATGTACATGAATAGAAAATTTAAGAAACATCAATTGCAGCAGCACTTCTGAATAAATCACACCAAATTTAGAGCACTATGTCAATTACTTCTTTTTTTTTTTTCGATTCTTTTATGGCTCAAGCTTGATAAAGATTTTTATTTTTTGCTACAAAAATTCTTATTAATGGAACTTTAAGCATCAATCTCCTGTGCATCTCTTATTTCCTGTCCAGATGTTCTCGTCACGGGATCGTCATCTAAGCACTTTAAATAACACAGTAGGTGGTGCGTGGTCGGTGCTTACCTATTGTGGTGTGTGCATTAAAATTGCCCTCTTCAAGCATATTCTCACTTGTGGCCCCCAGCGTGACTGCTTTCTGATCTCCTCTTAGACGGCATATAGGCTTCGTTTATAAATATCAACTATTTTCATAGCTCAACTTAAGCCATCCATTGTCATATACCTGGTCACCCTGCTGCCTGCTTTTCTTTTGTAATGTGAAACGATGGACTCAAGCATCTTATTGTACTACATATTTCTCTGAGTTGATGGCAACATTACTTATCTCATTGTGAAGTGTCCGGATCTGCAGCCTGCACGAGACCTAACGTTTTGACCTTCCTGGACCCAAAAAATATGATACTGACAACTATAATTGTGGGAGATGTTACATGGGTTTTTAACAGTGTCGTCTCTTTGTTCTGATGAGGGCTTGCTTTGGGCTTTTTTGTGTTACATAAATACCGAGGAAACAAGTGTACCACTTGTTCCACTGTTTAAGATGAAAGGCTACGTTGAGAAGTATATTTCTAAATATGTGGTTCATTATATCCGGTTGGTGATCTCTTCCCTGTTGATAATAACAAGGTCATAAAATGAGGAGAAGATGCCTTGAGACTGTGAGATGAATACAGAAAATCTCCTCTCTTCTTTTTTTTTTTTTTTCATCTTTGATGAAACGTTTTTGTGAAATCCAACGCCATTCAGGGGATTCATATACGGTAAATAAAAATGGCTGAGTCTGGGTCGCATTTTCACCAAAGTTGTGTTTGGCTTGGAAATCACTCCAGCCAAGCTCTAACCGTTCCTTTAACTGGCATCAGAATTTTGCGGGATTTTTTTCGTTATGTCGCAAAAATATCCTTTTGATCTCCAGGCCCATGAAATATTCAAAAAGCCTTGAAAATACTTAGATGAATTGGAAAAATGGAGAAAATAGTGCCAGAGGTGGTGAAACCTCTCATACCGCCGTCAATGTGTTTTTTTTGGTAACTAATCCAGCCGTTTAATATATAAAAAAAAAACATTTCTTCTGATTCTTATCATCAGAGAAGGGTAATAAAGTACTAACCTTGGCTTTATTCAATTCTTAAAACTTTCGATAAGAAAATGAGTACCGAAACGGGAGGGGGGGCTGAATGCACCCAGAATAAGAAAAATTTTACACAAGTTGCGTATATTTAAATGAAACGTCAGCTTTTACTATTGTATAATTAGAAAATAAAAAACTTTCTTATAATTGTTCTCTCCCAGTATTAACTCTACAAAAAGCCACTAATCTGCATTCCGTGAGAAGGATGGCAAGGGTGCACCTTCCTGCGGACGGAGAATGACGAGGACACCAAACATACCAAGCATTGGCAACACCACAAGCCACTTTAATAGCTTATAGAAATGCAGATGGAATGTCAACGAGAATTCATCAGAGAAATATAGTCCATTCTTGTCAACCATCTCCACTAGCACAGTACCTGTTGTTCGAACAGGCACCGTTGGCAGCTTCACCCGCTGCTTCCCCGGTTGATTATAAACCTGATTGACAACTATGCGCCTCTCTCCTTGGTAATTCCCAGGAACCAATAAAGTTGTCTGGATGTTCAACATCAAAAAAAAAAAAAAAAAAAAAAAAAAAAAACATCATAAGATCTCGATGGTCTATCAAACTGAACGAGAGGTCATTGAAGATACGAGGATGGATCTTACTGTAACGTTGTAAGGTCCTTGAGACCTGGAGGGCACTCTGTATTCGTCCACAATCTCCATCTCCACCCAGAAATGTTTGCCTTCTTCGTCACGAAAAGCCCGGGATGAATGTGAGACATAAATTCCTTCACGATTATATCGGTGTGCAGCAACATTCCTACCCTGGTTTGGTGATCTCCATTCCTGAAAGGACACAGCAGAAATAAGATCCCAAAAATATACCGTGCTGCAGTAAGACAGATCTACCTGCAGCTTTGGCTACTTTCAGCAGTATAAAAAAAGGCCAGGAAAAAAAAAAAAGCCCCTTTGCACGGGCTAAATAGATCATCAGCAACATTCTAACTCAGACAAGCTCAACTTGAATTTTTACGTATCTGCAAATGAAGTCGAGTGCTACAGATACTCATTTTCACATGATAACAAAACGAACAACATTGTCAAACATACAAGAATAGATGGAGATTTTCTGTCATTTTCACATTGAAGAAGAAAGCTCCACCGTACCTTAAGAGGATGGTGTGGTGAGGGGGTAGAAAAGCAGAAAACATTGCCATTCATGGTACTGACAATTAGATCAAGGTCATCTCCACCATCAACATTATCAGCCAAGACCATGCTGTATCTGTGTATTGTAATATATATATATATATATATATATATATATCAGCACAGCATTGCATGGATTTTATTAAGTCAAGCTTTTTCTTTCCCTGAAAAAAAGGGTTAATATAATTGATAGAGGAAGGGATGACATACGATGTCTCGCCAATGTCAATGGCATCTGCACATGCCGTGGTTCCATCAATCAAGTACAAGTAACCATCAAATGAAGTTGTAACAAGAGTCAGCCCCTTCGACTTTTCAGCTCGTGTGCCTAGATCAACTAAAAGAACCGGACTCATCACCCTCCCATGTGTCCGATATGGGAACGGACGAACAAACGAACCATCTCTTCCACTGAGAACATATATATTTCCTGATCCTGTTGGGATTACAAGATCGGTATGACCATCTCCATTAACATCACCAACGGTGGGACCCTGTCACCAATTTGATGACTATCAAATAACTTCTAGTGCAACATAAGAATAAAATAAGAATGCGCGCAGCAATGACATGTTATTTCAACGAATGTGCATGCATGTACGCGTATACAGGAGCATATGTACAAATATGACAAGATGTCCAAAATGATATTGAAGAAATCATAAAGTCTATTTTAGATAGGGCTGGAACTAGGCCGGCCCAATCCAAAATTGGATCAGATTTCGGACCATATTTTAAAAATTCTCAGACCGAATCCGGGCATCCCTTTGGTCAAAAAATTAAATTGACTCTATTTTACAACCCGAAATCTAGCCCGATATACTTAAAATTTGGTCCGAAGCCTGAACTGATTTCGGGCCGGTCCAAAGTTTATTGAGTTGGCCCAGCCCAGTTCCAAGCAAATGGGCTTTGGACCGGCTCAGTTCCAGCCCTAATTTTAGATGAGTGAAATAATGTCCTAAAGGGAAAGAAGATGCATCCCAAAAAACCTGCCAAGAAGCAGGTCCACTCATGCACCCTTGTCTTTAAAGTCTGAGGGTTGGTAGGCCCAACAAATGTCCTGGAGAAAAGTTTTTGTTCTAGCTCCAATATGAATGCATAAAACCAACGAAAAGGTAGAATTTCCAACAAGGAATATGCAACCATTAGTTGCCAAGTCTGGCTCATGACAAAGAATGGCACCAAACCTATGAACATATAGTTCAAAGGCAGTGAGCAATTTTAGATCCCTTTTGTTGGATGGGATTTGTTGGTTGCAAAATTTTACAAACCAAGATCTTAACTACCATAATTGGAGCTATTAATTTGTTCCATTGCAAGAAGGAAGTGCGACCTAGGCAAAAGTGGTTCTTTCATATACGAGAAACAAATTATATAATCCAACACTTAAGAGGTAATCCAAATTTTAGTTTTCTTTTGCTCATAACTTGGTCACAACTTGATCATATAATCATACCATGGATGGACCAGTAACTTCAACAATGCATCATTCAGCATTGGAAATCTTGCTTGTCTGATTGTTTTTTGCAAAGGGGCATATCCTTGGCAAGTAAGACATAGTCAAATTCTTTCTCAAGATTGAGGTAGAGCTTACTTTGGAAATAACCAAATTAGATATCAGGACTTGGACCAGGGTCATACATAAGCAGCTTTCTTGATAAGCCAGATTGGGTGATACGCTGGTCAAAATTCCAGATTGCAGGCACATGGTGAGTGAGGTTGTTTTGGACCAGGCTAATCAGGTTGAGCAAGTGGAGTCATATCCAGGTAACAAACTGATGTGCTAGATGCCAGTGGAGAAGCCAAATAGGGGCACCAAATGCAGGAGCCCAACCATGAATTGACTTATAGGATGCAAATGATGTCAGATAATTGTGAGTTTTGGCCTAATCAATCCAACTGCACACCTACTCTTTATCACATTAAGGTTTTCTTGAGTCTCTCCTTTCAATGCAAATGATGTCAGATAATTGTGAGTTTTGGCCTAAGAATCCAACTGCTCACCAACTCTTTAACACTAATTAAGGTTTTCTTGAGTCTCTCCTTTTCTAAGCACTAACTAAAATGACAAATATCATAGCTAGATGTTTATTATAAAAAATACTTGCCTGTGGTATGAGACTCTTAAGATGTACTTCCCAAATTTCATCTCCTTGGGCAGTCCATGCAGCAACATTTCCATGGGTATCAACTGTCACTATTTCAATTTTACCATCATCATTTATATCTGCTGCCACCACTGGTGCCTGAATCTCAGCCATCTCGACTGGAAATTTCTCTCTCACCTTACCTAGACACAAACAATATCAGAGATGAGTCAATGCAGTGCAGGTTTTAAGTCAGACTACTCATTCATAACGCAAGAGACTTACATCAAGGACCGCAAACAAGCAAATGATCTGAGCTGCCCATGGGCAAGCCAAGATCCGCTGAACGGTCCTTCAATTCAGCTTGGCTCACTTAGAAAATGAACCAAGCTCAAACAGATTTCAAATCACAGATTATTTGCCTGAACACTAGTAGATTGCAAATAAAAAAAACTTCAGCTTGATTAAGGGCATGTTCAGTACTGCTCCTGCTGTGTAAAAAAAGGAGGAGAAGATAAAAAGCCAGGTTTTCTAGCTTCTTCTAAAAATGGTTTTTGACTTCCTGTCAAAGCACTTTCCACATGATGTTGCCAAACACATTTTTTTTGGAAGTGCCTTTTTGCCTTGGAACTCACAAGAGCACTTTTTTGAAGCAATACAAAACATGCCTAAAGCTCAGCTCAGAACTTATACAAACTGTGCTAAAACAAATTATGTTAATCTCAGTTCGAGCTAGAGCAGAGATTGAGCAGCCCCCTTAAATAGTGGGTTGAGACTGAGCAGCCTGATACTCAACTCAGCTCAGCTCATTTGCACTCACATCTGCAAATTATAAATGAATGTCACATATTACCTATGTGCAATCCAATCAATAGGTGACAAGCTGCAATATTAACAGAAGTTAAGAAAACAAAAGTTGCATGGTTGACTGAATTGCCATACACAAAACATGATCAAAGCAATGTATAAAAAGATCCAGACAACTTCTAACTGATATGCTTTAACGTGGAAGTTTTGAAGGGCAATATGCTAAACCAGACTGCATATTTGACTATAACAGGAGAAACCATATGTAGATAATTTTTGTATCGACAATAGACACTACCAAAGCACAGATATGATTGATAGAAGACAAAACAAATTTATGTGATAATGCCAAGAAACTTACCATGATGATCCAAAATATAAAACAAGCCATATGAAGTGCCAACAAGTATGTCCATATTCCCATCACCATCCAAATCAACAACTGTAGGAGAAGAATATATATACGCAGGGAAGCTTGCAGTATCCGTACTCAGGTCAAGATCGGCAGTCCATTTGACTTGTTTCGTATCAAGATTGAAAACAGCAATGCCAGTGGCTACATATTTTTCAATATCAATGCCACCCAAATCTGCTGAATGTTCTGGGTTATCATAGTACCTGTCATACAAAATTATTAACAAGAGATGTCAAGGTTTATTAAGGAATTCTATTGAAAGTTAAACCAATGCATGGAAGAGATTTGCAAGCTGACATAAAACTTTAACAGATAATGAACAAGTATATAATTAGCAGTCTGAAAACAAATGGAAGGCCTGGAAAACCTGGAGAAGGAGGAGGCCTGGCATGTATGTTAACTGGAAATTTTTTCTGCATTAGCTTCTACTAAAGCTTAAAAACTCTTAAGGTGATGATTTCAAGGACACACCAATCTTTGAATTAAAGTTTTAAATCCCGGGAGACAAAGATATCCCAGTTTTTCATGGTACGGGATACACTGCTATCCCATCCCATCCCGATGCTTGGGACAGGGGATATTCCAAAATGTCCCGATTAAGATATTGGGACGATGGCAGGATGTTCCTATCCCAACATATGAAATGGTACCTCATCCTAGTATCTCATGAGGCATTCCTCCAGAACTTGAATCCTTGCTTTGTAGAATCTACTGATTATCATAGTACAGTCTCTTTTGCAGTTGGCAAGATGTTTTCCAGATAAAGTTATATTAGAGTTGTTGCATCCCATTCTAATTTTACATCCTGATTTGTTCTATGTATTACTTTCACCAATCTTAATATAAACGGTAAGAGCTAGATTCCACCTTTCTAAACCTTCAAACCCATTCAAAGCAAATATTTCATGTAACCTCAAAATATATTGTTTTCCATCCCTAGCCTAATATCAGTAGAGACTTTATCCTCATAAAACAGTTTTCCCAAAATCCAGCTTTTAAATCTGTCTTTAACTCTATTTGACATGAATAGGCAATACTAGTTCCACTTTTGGTGTCAAAAATCAAATTTGATTCTGAGGTGCTGATCTAGAATTCAGCTTTTAAATCTTCATCTTCAACTCTATCTGACACAAATAGGCAATTCTGGTGCCACCATTAGAGTCAAAAATCGTTTGATTCTTAAGTGCAGCCACTGAGAGAAGCAATAACTTATACATCTATAACAATACCACTAATAGAATTAGTCAACAACTTAAGGGGGTATTTGGTATAGGATTATCATCCCAACATCAAGAGTGATTTGGATGGAGATGATGAGATCACTGTACCTGGTTGAACCATGGTGATTCTACATTGCAGTAATTCCAAATCAGCCCCTTTCCTCAAATCATCGCCCAGTCTAGTGATGTAATATTTGTCCTTGAGGTCAAGAATCTAACATCACCCTAGGACAATGATGTTGGACAAAAATTTGAGAACAAAAATATCTTTTAGTCCAACAAAAAAATTGGTATATCAATATACCTTTAATATATTATACCAATATTATATATATGATATGATATTATATTAATATTACATATATTGTATTTATGATATATATTGTAATATAATGTATTATTAATTTTATTATTTTCATATTATTATTCAATGATAATTTTAAATTATAGTAGAAATTTATTATTGTATTTTATATTTGTATAATAAAATTATTTAACATATTGCTTCTATTTGCCTTATTTTCCTAATCAAAATAAATATTAGTATCAACAAATAATATATTATAAGTATAAATAAAATATTAATATTATAATGATGATTAATATATATTATAAGACTAATAATTTATAGGACCAATAAATATATTTTTTAGAATATATTAATAATTATATATTAATAATTTATCATAATGTATTTTATATAATTAATAAATATATTTTTTAAGGAATATATTAGGGATAATTTTGGCATTATATGGTCAATAATCTTGGATTTTTATGGAATACCAAATAAATTACTCATGAATACCTTGAGATCTTTAATTACTAGATCATAGCCTACCAAATGTAGAGATTTTAGAATACTGGGGATCAAATCACCCTAAGATTCGGATCATCAATGATCTTAGATCATCATGGTGATCCCATTTAAGTCATCAAATACCACCTAAATTATTGGGTTACCGACCTAAAAAGGTGACTCACTAATAGTACAAATGGTGTCCAGTGGGCTACAACAATCAGCAAGCAGTTGACACAATTGCTTGACCACTCATAAGGAGTGTATGGTTTTTATCAAGTTAACAAGTAGTGAGATGCTTCACTCAATGACATCTATAAGCAAGAAGGAAAAAATGTCCAGCAGAGTTGTATAAGGAGAACCATAAAAGACTGGATTGAGTAGTGTGACATAGTGGAAGAAACAAGGATACACATGCATTGCAAAACTCAACATGCACTTCTGTATCGAGTGGATAGAGTGGTAGGTTGCATTTTGATTGGAGCAGCCAAGAATAAGATGAATTCGTGATTTTAACAAAAGGCAAGGATAAACTTTTCCTTTTCAACATAGGCAACATTGAAGTCAAAGAATACAAGGAAATGATGAACAAGTTTATCATTCAATATCAACCTGATCGCAATAATAATGATAGGCAAGCTTGACTAACCTTTTTTCTGAAAAAGAAAAGTCGATCGTATCTGATGCATGCCACAGATGTTTTCAACATAATCATTGATAGTGGGAGCAGCTCTAAAAAGGAATAATTTATTCATAGAAAAAAAGGAATAATTTACTACGATAAAGTGAGAAGATGATTCTTAAGAGAATCACAGCCCAATAATGTAGAAAAGGATGGAGATAAGATACTTAAAGATGACAGATCAATTAGAATGTATAACTTATTCTTCAATTCCAAAGAGGTAGTAACAATCTGAATTACTAACCTTATCAGCAAAGACCCATTAGATTTTGCCAATCAAAATATCTTATAACATTTAAGAACAACATTTAAGAACCAGATTAAGCACATTCAGACAGTCTTCAACAATTCAGAGTAGTGATTAACATGTTGTTGAACCAGAGCACTTTCTAAACAATTTCGGTATAAGAGGAGAAAATGAACCATATCCAACAAACAGCATTCTATATATCAGGGATCAGCTCCAGCATTCATTCTTTACCATTTGATTCATATAGAAGAACATTATATGAGCAAGTGGGGTTGGGGGAGTCTTACTCGCGATCAAAGAAGTAGGAGACAGCAACAATCATTTCTTGTGAGCCATCATTGTCAATATCTGCAATTACCTGGAGAAAATAAGCACAGTTCCACTAAGATTGCTAGAGACTGGATAAAGTCATTTTTAAATCATTACCCAAACTTAATTATGTGGATGACAATAGCATGTCACACTTACTGGAGTGCTTAGGATGTGTGAATCAATGTTCACATAATCTTCCAGTTTCTCATGTTCCACCTCTGTCCATTCCTCATCTCCCCACATGGATTCATCAACGTAATCATCATAATCATAATTATACTCATCAGCTAGATCTTCTGCATTCCGGAATAAATCAAAAGATGAATCAGCATCTTCTTCCAGAACCTCGTTGTTTTGCACAGTTGCTGCATGAGAATCATTATCATTGGCATGAGATTCAGAAGTTCCTTCCTGAGCTCCTTTTGAATCAGTGTCTTCAAGAAGTCTCCGTTGAGAGTGTGTTGTATTCTCTGCTATTGCACTTCCCAGTGACACATTATGCATGGTGGTATTATCCAAATTGTTCGCCAACACATTATCGTGCCCTGCTTGAGCAGGATCATGTTTTCCTTCATCCTCTGGCTTGGATACATTCATCAACGAACCAATGTTGCCAACTGTTGTTGTAACAGAATTATTTAGCCCAGATGTGCTTCCATTAATATCTGTACAAAAATACAATACATGGACCATCTGAAACATTTGTGTGACAATTCTATATAAAAAAACACTCCTTGTTATAAGCATAAACTGAAACTGAAGCAATGTCCCACATCTCCAAATCTAACAGTCTAACACACTTTAGGAGCAGAACCTGATTCTAAGAATGGTATTGAAGCTACTGAGACAATGTTGTTGTTTTGGTAACATGAAGCTATCGCAGGAAAACAACACAAGGACTCATATAGACTTTCTTGATATGCTTATCCAATATGGAAGCACAGATTTCATGTGTTTAGCTTTGGCAATATCATGCAAATGAGAATGGACAGTTGGGCACCATTATGATATGAGGATTATGATAGTATCTCAGTATCATGCGCATGCACAGGCAGATGCACAGAGAGAGAGAGAGAGAGAGAGAGAGAGAGAGAGAGAGAGAGATATCAGGGTCCACACAAGACTACTTTTATACATGTTCATCGGGCTAAGAAAGCGAGAGAAAGAGATGATGGGAAGTGATATATATATATATATATATATGTTCAGCAACATCAGGAATTCAGGATCCACGCCGCAAGACTACTTTTATAAATGTTCATCAAGCTAAGAAAGTGAGAGAAAGAGATGATGGGAAGTTAGATAATTGGATCAGCGGTCAGAATAGTGACATCATTGATTACTCACGAGACATTGCATTCTCAACAGAAGCCTCCTGAACTAGCAAATCATCATGAACATCTGGATGAGAATGGTCCACAGGCTCTTGATGCAATCCAACATGCCAGTCCTTATGAACTTTTCTACGAGGCACTTCTAGTTTGTCCATCATCATATAGCCTGAGGCCCTACATAAAAATCAAATCAGGCTTCAAACAAAAAAAATCCATCGAGCAAAAGATTAGATTCACTTACCTGAAAAAGTTAATAACACCATTGTAAGTAGCCAGAGCTATTTCTCTCGTACCATCCTTATCGATATCATATAATAGGGGACTTGAATGAACTGTTGATTGGTGGAAGGCAGGCCAGCCTTTATTAAGAGAAGAGGGAAAAAAACATTGCAGTGTAAGAGTTAAATGCCGACCACCATCCTATAATCAAGAAGTCTGATGAATGACAAAGTAATTTCAAATATATTTAATTTCTTCTTGAAATTTAAATAATTTACCAGTAGATGTCAAATCATATTCATAACTTAAATGAAATGCAAAAGGAAGTGACTATAGGAATATTTTATAAATGAAAGATAGTTTCTGAATTCGATAACCATTCATGTGATATTCGATGATCATTTATTTGGTGTTACTTTTACCAACCCATGCTAATGAAGGATGCCATAGAAGAATCAAGTCCAAAGAGACATCAAACTGAACCTGGTAATTTATCTCCATCAGAACCTTCCAGCACTTCCAAATAATGGACAAACGATGGTACGACCACCTCAAGCTTGCCATCACTGATATTATAGAGAAAATGTCAATCCATGTCAGTACACATCTTCAGATAACTAAAACCACAATCATGACAGATTGCAATGTCAGCAGCACAAAAGGACAGACTGGTCCACAGATCAACATCAAAGAAAAAGATGCAGATGCTTACATAAACTAAACTCAGTCTGACAGTATGTGACACGTTGGCAAATTGATGTTTATATTAAAAATTATACAAAAATAATATAAAGAAAAAAATATATATGCGTAGTTTTTAGGTCCATGATACAACATCACTCTGCTTATGCATTTGACATACAACAGCTCATAGACAGCAATGAAGTTATAGACATCAAACATGTTGCATTAGGTTACCTCAGTACAAACAAAAAGACCAAAAGTAAAAGCCAAGATGATTCAAGTAGCTGCTTGATGTTCTTATATGCAACCATATAACCGTGTAAGAGATTGAAACGAAATAAACAAGAAAATAATCAACAGTGCATGTTTCTTGAAATAATCCACAAAGAAAGTTGGTGCGATCGAAAATTTTAACCTGTTAATATCAGCAACCAAGGGTGTCGCATAGATGCTGGAGCTAACTTCAGTCTGCCATCTCAATTCAACGTGCTTTGGACAATTGGAGTTCAACAAAGAATCTTCATTTCTACGAGAAAAAAACAGCACATTACCACATTCTTTTAGTCATCTTGGAATCACAATTCTCCATCAAACCAAGATGACTTGCGAAATTGTAGGACAGACAGGTAAGATAACTACATATGATCCTATTCCTAATAATGCAAAATATACACACACATTCACTTGGGAAAAATAAGCTTCTTGCTAAAATTGGTCACAGAAACAGAACCAAGCAGCAACGCTAAAGGCGGAACAAGATCAACAAAATTCCATAGATTTGGAAGGGTGTATCGATCTTACATGTTGGGATATCCAAGCAAATCATCGCTGGCTATGCGTTCCCGGAACTTGTTCGTCTTCTTCACCTCTCCCGAGCCGGAGGCACCGCGGACGAAATTCCACGATGCGCAGATCACCAGCAAGGAGATGAAGAGCACGACAAGAAGCCTCATCGGCCCTTCTCTCCTCCCCCAAACCAAGCTAGGGTTTAGAGATCTTTGGAGATCTGGAGACGAGAGGGGAGGACCGGGCCGGGAGTGTACGAAGAGGAAACCCACACGAGCTGCTAGCGGTACACCGGCTGGGCTGGGCGTACAACGAACCCGGTTGGCCCAATTTGGATGCTAGTGTCAGGTTGGAGTTACATAATCAACAAGGTTCGGGCCTTTTTTTAAAAAAAATAAATTAAAAAGCCGGCCGAGTCAGACGAATTTAACATGTATACATAGAATAAAATTAAAAATAATAATTTTTTTTTTTAAAGCGGTGCATTATAAATATATGGTATGAATACCGTTAACGCTAAATCCTCGCTGACTGGATGGAATGTCCTGCTTGCTGGTTCACCGTCGATGGGAGCCTGCAAAACAAATCCCCTAATCAGAGACATCCTCTGATCATAATTTTTTCGATGGGGGACATTCCGATACCAAAGTTAGCAATAATTTAAGCAGCAGAATGAAGAACTTGAGAGCAGTGTGAGATGAGAGAAAAATGGAAAGGAAGAAGGTAGCTTTGAAAGTGCTGGTTGTAAACTAGCTCTAACTTGCCTGTTATTAGCTTACCTTGAGTGTCCCTTCTTACCAATATTTATAGGCACGACTGTAACTACTTATGGTTATGGGAGTTTGTTAACAAAACTTCCTCATAACAGTAAGTAATGGCCGTCGGAAAATTAGTTATCTCATGGTTGTCCAAACCGGAACTATTAACCATGTGGATAGTTATAATAACTAGAACAACCTTTAACTATTTTGGGTTGAAAGATTGTTCTGATGCTTCAGATGCACTCTCTAAAGGAAAATTCAAAATGAGCCTAACTGCTGCATCTTTGGATTGCCTTCCTTGGAATAGTCCGAAGGAATATTAGTTACATGCTTCGAATCTATCCCTTTGGAGTGAATAAAAAAATAAATAGCTACTTACTGTGGTACTAAAGGGATGAATAATATATGTCAGAGGTTTCTTCTTCGGACCAAGCTAAAGACATGAAGTCGATCGAGATAATAATAATAACAATATATTTCAGAGGCGTTCCCTTCGGATCAGGCTGAATACATGAAGTCGAAAGAAACAATGATAATATATTTCGGAGGCGTCATTTTTGGACCAAGCTGAAGATATGAAGCCGAAGGAAATAATGATAATATATTTCCAAGGGTTCTCTTCGGACCAGGATGAAGACATGCAGCCGAAGGAAATAATAATAACATATTTCGAAGGCGTTCTTTTCGGACCAGGCTAAAGACATGAAGCCGAAGAAAATAATGATAATATATTTCGGACCAGGTGTCAGGAGTATTGATCTAGCCGATATACAAAAAATTGAAATTGGCTCAATTAATGGACCGGTAATTATTTTATATTAAACCGGATTCCACAACAAATACAATCCATAAGGTCAGAAAATAAAATACACCTAAACATATTGAGGACTGATTCCATACAAGTCCAAATCACATCTCCAGAATATTGGGCAACATACAAGGCAACTCAATCAGTCACTGAGTTAACCGCATGATATACACGATGAATTTCCAATGAAGACACACCATCAAATAAAAGGCCGATATCCTGTAGAGGATGAGTGGCAACACCATTAGCTCGAGACTGAATCCAATCGATGACAGTGAAAGAATCGCCCTCAATCAATAGCTTATCAGCTCGGAGGATGAGTCTAGCATAGACAATACCTATCCAAATAGTCCAAAGCTCTGCTTCCGGAATGGAAGGCCCAAAAAGACTATCTCCTACTGCTACTAGTCTGGAGTCAGAGCTTCTGATGATAAAACATGTTCCTTCTATAGTGCTCATCACATTGCCATCAAAATTGATCTTGAAGAAAGTTGATGGTGGGGGCTCCTAAGATATAAAGACCTTACGGGGTACTCTAGGAGCAAGGCAGGGGTCCCAGAAGTTTGACATCCTCACAATCCTATCAGCATAATCAATATGAATCAACTCCCTCACTTGAGTCAGGGCCCGCTCCAAAATGAGCCAGTCGAACAATCACCTAGACTCAAAAACCCAGATATTCCTGGATAGCTAAATATGGTAGGCCACATATGCCATCGCATACCTTGGATCCTGGTTACCTCCAAATCTAAACTCCTCAAGCCCTGGAAAAAGGACTAAATGGGGCTGTCCTTCAAATCGACCCCAAATAGGAGATCATTAATCCTCCAAACCCGTGCTGATTGCGGGCGCTATGATATAAGAGGGAGAGGCACATCCCTGTTTTGCAGCACTAGCCTAGTAGGAAGATGGTCCTAGGCTAATTTCCAAAAAAATAGGCTGACTCTCAGATGAACACTAATCCTCTAAAGCCATGCTGCCTTAAATCTCTGAGCCGATGGATTATATACTTGAGTAGGCAGATCTTCGGTACCCAGGTGTTAGCTAAACGATAAATAAATATTGAGCTAAGAACATATTTTACCAAGGTCACTCTACCTATCATTGAGAGAGCTTTGGCCTACCATCCTCGAAGTCGCTCTTGAATAGCCCCCTTTAATTCCGAATAGTCTTCCCTCCTGGGCCTCCGATCGGACAAGGGAACACCCAAATAATGCAAGATCCCCTCCTACTCCACCACACTCATCATTTGCTGAATCATCTATTTGAGATGAGGCTTGGTTTTAGGACTGAATATGATCACTAATTTATGAAAACTCACCCACCGATCATAAGTTTAGTAATAAAGATTAATGATTCTTAAGAATATCACCGCATTTTGGATGGATACCTGACCTAGCTGAAGACAATCATTTGTAAATAATAAATGCAAGATAGGCAAAGCATCTGGAGTATGCCTGTAGGGGTCCAACATGGAATTACTTGGTGCCACCCCTAAAGCATGGGAAAAGATGTCAACACAGCAAATAAAGAGAGTAAGATAAAAGACAACCTTGATGGATCTCCATAGAAGGGAAGAAGTCCAAGGGCATGCCATCAAGGAGTATGGCAAATGGTGCGGACACCAGAGGCACCAGAATAAGGCAGAGGCTTCTCAACCCTCTGTGGATCACTTAATGACATTCGAGTCCATTGTAATAAAGCTTAGTCCAGCTAAGTTATCTTTATTTGAGTCCTATATTAGTCAGCTCATGTTGAGCTAGTCCAGTCCAGTGTTAGTCAGCTCATGTCAAGCTAATTTTTATTTTTTGAGTTTTGTCCAAGCACACTGAAGACTCAAGACCACATCATACAAGTGAAGACCAAGTCCAATCACTTGAAGACATGGAGATATAGCCCAAGTTCAACCCAGCTTGAAGATTAGAAGATCCCAGGAGGAAGAAATCAGAAACCCTAAAACCCTGGAGTCAACCGGAAGCAAACTGGGCTAGCCCAGGCCCAGGAAGGAGCTAGGGCACCAAAGCCTTATGGTGACCACCTCTTGGTCGACCACTTAGGGTCACCCCTTAGCTGACCAAGGCAAGAGGAGAGGAGAGGTTTAGGAATTTTTTTCTACCTAATGTTTCCTTATGTTTCTAGCTAGGGTTTGAGAGGGAAAGGGATTCTTATGTAATGTCTAATGTACCCTTACTTAGGGCCCAAGACTAAGGGTCTATTTAAAGGATCCTAGTCTCTTGTATGAGGATTGATTTTGATATATGAATTAAAACTTGAGTTCTCTTCAATTTCTGTGTGTTACCCTGCTGTGTGCATAAAAGGATTTTGAGAGTTTCTTCTTCCCGGTGTTGCAACTATCTTCCTATCGCCAACCTTCCTTCCAGAACCCTAGCCGCCCTCCTCCAAAACTTTCTTTCCCTTGATGTTTTCTCTTATTTCCTTGTTCCCTTAAGAGTTTTCTAACCCCTAACAGGTCATTTGCAGGTCCCTGAGTTCCTACGAATCCAACGACTCCAACCAAGCCTCAATCGGACCACCGAGCAGAAAGCCGGATATCTACGGATCTTTGGCTCAGTTTTCCAGGCCGCATCCATCGAGGAATGAGAAATCCCTTCGCTACGATCTTCATCGGGTGCATCAGATGTTGCCAGGTACACCCTCTCTGCCGCTAGTAATTTTATTGTGGGAGAACTTGCCCTAATCGAGACTTCTCAGTCCCGGCGATCCATCTTTACTGCTTTCTTAGGTTCTAATCTGCAATGCTTAGTTTCTAAAATTCATATAGAATTCCCTACAACTTATTTTGATCTGATTTTCAGGATTTAATCACTTAACTTCACATATAAAACACACAAAAATAATTGCATGCATATTAGTCCCGCATCATCTGGTATCAGAGCTTAGATTAAGGCTTGTTTTCTGCATCTTTTACAGTCCGTATATGTTCTGTTATTTTAGTTATTTATCCTTATTCAGAACTTCAAAAATTCTAAAATTTATTTTTCTAGATTCATCATAATTCAAAATATTTTACAGAATTTTTGCATATTTTATTTCGGTCTGTGCAGTCTTTGCAAGCTAAAATACAGCCTGTAGATTTTTGGCTCTGTTTTTTCAGCAAGACAGTTTTTGAAGGTTTAGGGTTTTGTTTAGTATCTCTTTTGCATATCTTTTAATTTTAGTATATTTCCTGCATATTAGGCCATAATTTGCAAGTTTTCTTCTATTTAAGAAAATATCAAAATATATAAAAAAAATTACATATTCTACAAAAACATCAAAAACATTTAAACCCTAATTTGCATCCTCATCTGTCTGCCATCATTGCATAATTTATTTTAAGGGTACTCTCTTTATGCCATATAAGGGAAGGAGGTCATTACATTTTCTTAGCCCAAAACCATCATCTTTGCATTCGGTCCCAAGCCTAACTTAAAATTTATTAGACTTAATTTGTCCTAGTGGGCTAGGGACACCAACTGGTTGGATCCGGGCTAAGTGTCAGATCACTGTGTCAAGCTAACCTGTGTGTGCCTTGTGCTTGGTGTCTAGAATGGTGGTTCAGGGATTCAATCCCGAAGGGCTTGTGTGCTGGTCCGCCTACCTGGCCAATCTCTGATTGGTGTCTAGGATTGGCAATCAGGGACCTAACACTCCCCTTACACCTGCCTGGCTGAGTACATGGTTACTATAGGCTAGTTTGCCACCTTGATTGAGCACCTAGTTTTGGACTCTAGGTCTAAAGAGCTGTAGTTGGTTTGATCGAGTCTTGCATGAGCACTAGATCAGGAGTTTCATATCATCCACCATCTCCACTTTTACCTGAATCCATGGACAATCTTGAAGCCCAGATGAAAGCCCTTGCTGACCAAATGGCCCAGATGACTATCCAGTTAACTCAGTCTGGTATCCAAACCAACAATAGACTTGAACACCTCGCCAATAGGTTTGATCAGTTAGAGGGCCGTGTAGGGACCATAGAGAGAACCCATGGGTCGCAGTCTGAGCCAAATCCTGAGTCCCCTCACCCTAGGAGAACCCCTCGCCATGACCCTTATTATGATACTGACCCTAAGAGGACCCCAAACCCTGATCCATACCGTGAGGTTGAACCTAGGAGAGCCCATCATCCTGACCCATACTATAATCTTGAACCTAGGAGGACCCCAAACCCTAATCCATACCGTGAGGTTAAACCTAGGAGAGCCCCTCATCCTGACCCATACTATAATCTTGAACCTAGGAGGACCCCAAACCCTGATCCATACCTTGAGGCTGAACCTAGGAGAGACTATCATCCTGACCCAATCCCTGAGGTTCGTCCTAAAAGGCCCAATCAAGATTTTGTAGACCAGGAGGACAGATCCTATAGACATGTTAAGCTTGATGCCCCAACTTTTGATGGTTGT
This sequence comes from Areca catechu, assembly GCA_021397845.1. NCBI lineage: Eukaryota > Viridiplantae > Streptophyta > Magnoliopsida > Arecales > Arecaceae > Areca > Areca catechu. Next base: position 188,309,085 of record CM038050.1, on the reverse strand, counting down.
CTAGATCCTAAGGTCTATATAGATTGGGAGGGAGAGATGGATCAATATTTTGAGTGGTATGATATGACGGAGGAGCGTAAGTTTAGGTTTGCTAAGCTTAAGTTGGTTTGGGAAGCCAGGTTACATTGGGCTAGTGTTGAGAGAACCCTTGACTAGGAGGGCATGATCCAATAGTCACCTGGTGGGCCATGAAGGGTAAGTTTAAGACAAGATACATTCCACCTTCATATCGTAGTGGTTTACTGGATCAGTGGCAACGATTTAATCAGGGTAACAGGAGTATAGATGAGTACATCGCAAAATTTGATGAGTATTCCATGCGATGTGATTTGAGGGAGTCTGAGGATGTTGTCTTATATAGGTTTAGGGCTGGACTGAGAGATGACATTAAGAAAGAGCTCTATATGAGAGAGGTTAAAGACCTGGACCATGCTTACCAGATTGCTAGGGATCATGAGCGTTTCCAGAGAGGGCCCGTTTACCGTAGGCTTGAGCCCACTAGATATCCTAGTCAGTATCCAGGAGCTAGCCAGTCCCACCAGAGCCGACCCATGCCCAGCCGACCTAGCCCGAGTCGACCCAGTCCTAGTCAACCAGGCCCGAGTCGACCCTAGCCTAGTACTCCTTTGACTCATAGGGATGATCGAGGTAAATTTGTAGAGGTCAATAAGAGTTACCCTCCCCAGAAGAGCTGTTTTAGATATAAGAAACCACGCCACTTTATGCACCGATGCCCAGCCGCCCTACACTTAGGTGAGCTAGTGGAAGAAGAGCCTGAACCTGTAGCTGAACCTGAGAGAGAGATTTATGAGGCTGATGATCAATTAATAGATGAATATGAAGGTGAGGAGGAGGAACCTGAGTCTGAGAACCAATTAGGAGTGGTTAGGTGCATCTTAACCCAAACCCCAGTTAAGGAAGATTGGCGTAGGACTAGCATCCTACAGACTTTTGTTAAGATAGGGGGTAAGGTACTTAAGATCATCATAGATAGTGGGAGTTGTGTCAATGCCATCTCTGCCAACATAGTTAAATCGTTAAAATTGACCACAGTTCTCCATCCTAGCCCTTACAAAGTTTCTTGGATAGATTCCACCTCCATCCAGATTGAATCTAGGTGCCAAATCTTAGTTAGATTGCAAACCTATGAGAAGAAGATTTGGTGTGATGTCATCCCCATGGAAGTGAGTAGTATCATTCTAGGTCGACCCTGGCTTTTTGATCATGATGCAACCTTGTATGGTCGAACCAATGTTTGTGCTTTTAACTACCATGGGAATAAGTTTGTTATCCACCCAACTCCCCCTAGAGATCCAGTTAAGAGGGGTTCTAGTAGCCTTAAGGACAAAAAACCTGGAGTTAATTTGATTAAGGCTAGGGAGTTAGAAAAGGAGATTGCTGAGGGTAACCCTATTTGGATCTTGACCTCCAAGGAAATACATGAGCCGACCCAAAAGGAACACCCTAAAGAGATTGTTGAGGCTCTAAACAAATTTGAGGATGTCTTCCCTAAGGATTTACCTGATCAATTGCCATCCCTTAGAGACATCCAACATGCAATAGACTTAGTCCCATGAGCCACTTTACCAAACCTTCCTCACCATAGAATGAATCCCAGTGAGCATCAAGAATTACAGAAATAAGTGGGAGAATTGTTTAAAAAGGGTTTCATTAGGGAAAGCCTGAGTCCATGTGCAGTCCCTGCTCTACTGACCCCTAAGAAAGATAGTACCTGGAGGATGTGTGTAGATAGTAGAGCTATCAACAAGATAACTATGAAGTATAGGTTTTCCATCCCCCAATTGGATGATATGTTAGATATGATGGCCGGAGCCAGAGTTTTCTCAAAGATAGACCTTAAGAGCGGCTATCATCAGGTTAGGATTAGACCTAGGGATGAGTGGAAAATAGCTTTCAAGACTAAGGATGGCCTGTTTGAGTGGGTTGTAATGCCTTTCGGACTTTCCAATGTACCAAGTACTTTTATGAGGATTATGTCCCAGGTCCTGAAAGAGTTTACCAGAAAATTCATTATGGTCTACTTAGATGATATCTTGATTTATAGCAGGACTAAGAAGGACCACCTTAGTCATCTAAGACTAGTATGCCAGATCCTTAGGGAGAATAGCCTCTATGCTAACTTTAAGAAGTGTGATTTCATGACACATAGGATTATCTTCCTAGGTTTTGTTGTCACCCCTGAGGGAGTTTCTGTAGATCCTGAAAAGGTTAGGGCAATTGTTGAGTGGCCTACACCCATCAGTATCCACGATGTACGTAGTTTTCATGGCCTAGCAACCTTTTATAAGAGATTTATTAGGGGTTTTAGTACAGTCGTCGCACCTATCACTGATTGCATTAGGAAGGGTACATTTGAGTGGACCAAAGCAACTGATAAGGCCTTCCTAGAGCTTAAGAATAAGATGATCCATGCACCCATCCTTAGATTACCTGACTTCACTAAGGTGTTTGAGGTCGCTTGCGACGCCTCGGGAGTAGGAATAGGTGGGGTACTAAATCAAGAAAATCATCCTGTAGCCTTCTTCAGTGAGAAGCTGAATGAGGCTAAACTTAAGTGCTCTACCTATGACAAGAAATTTTATGTGATAGTCCAGGCCCTTAGATATTGGAGACATTACTTACTACCGCAGGAGTTTGTCTTATTTTCTAACCATGAGGCACTCTGGACCCTGAACTCCCAAAAGAAACTGAACCCATGGCATGGTAAATGGATTGAGTACATTCAGGCTTACACTTTTGTCCTGAAGTACCGTGCCGGTCCTGAAGCACCGTGCCGGTAGCAGATGCCTTGAGCCGTAGGTCTTTGCTGTTAGGATCAGTTAGCATCCAAGTCATAGGGTTTGACAGGTTAAAGGAAGAATATGAAACCTGTCCAGACTTTGGAGACATTTACCATACCCTCAGGCTAGGACCATCCAGTACCCATAGTGAATATACCATTCAGGATGGCTACTTTTTCCAGAACAATCGACTCTGTATACCCAAAACTTTCCTTAGAGAATTCCTAATCTGGGAGACCCATGCTGTAGGTTTAGCTGGTCACTTTGGTAGAAATAAGACAATCTTAGCAATAGAGGACCAGTTCTTTTGGCCAGGATTGAAAAGGCACGTTGCATAGATTATAGCCAGATATAGAACTTGTACTATTGCAAAACAGCAGAAGCAAAATATTGGTCTTTACACACCTTTACCAGTGCCTGATCGCCCTTGGCAGGATCTAAGTATGGACTTCGTGTTAGGATTACCTAAGACCCAGAAGAAACATGATTCTATCTTTGTAGTGGTCGATAGGTTCTTTAAGATGGCTCACTTCATCCCCTGTTCCCAGACCTTTGATGCATCTAGAGTAGCCAAGCTTTTCTTAGATCATGTGGTTAAACTCTATGGCCTACCTAAGACCATCATATCTGATAGGGATGTTAGGTTCAACAGTTATTTCTGGAAGACCTTATGGCACCTGTTAGGGACCAAGCTTAAGTTTTCTACAGCCTACCACTCTCAAACAGATGGCCAAACTGAAGTGGTGAACCGTAGTTTAGGAAACCTCCTTAGATGCCTGGTAGGCGAACATGTTGGAACTTGGGATCTATTATTGCCTAGAGTAGAGTTTGTCTACAACAGTTCAGTAAATAGGACAACGGGTAAGAGTCCTTTTGAGATAGTTCATAGGTACAAGCCTAATCGCCCTATTGATCTGATTCCTTTATCTATTCATGCACGAGTCTCAGAATCTGCAGAGTCATTTGTACAGCATATTAGAGACTTGCACAAGGACATTAGCAAAAAGATAAACCTAAGCAATGAAACTTATAAACGATTGGTTAATTCCCAAAAAAGGATCAAGAAATTTGATGCAGGGGATTCTGTCATGATTAGGCTTAGGCCTGAGCGGTTCCCACCCGGGACCATTAAGAAGCTTCATGCTCGTGGAGCCAGACCTTTTAAAGTATTAAAGAAGGTTGGATCAAATGCTTATGTGTTAGACTTGCCTTCGGATATGGGCATTAGTTCTACCTTTAATATTACAGACCTGGTTGAGTACAGGGAACCGGCAACGATATCTAGTGAGGCTTTTGGACCTATCCCTTTTGTTGAGAGTGATCTTTACCCAGAGTGTCCACCAATTAATTGGCCTGAGAGAGGAGAACGGATCGAGCGTATCCTGGACGATCAAGCCATTACGACCCGGGGCCGTGGCTATCAACGCTACCTGGTCCGATGGCAAGGTCGGCCAGAGTCGGATGATTCGTGAATTTCTCGAGAGGACTTGCAATGCCTCAACCCAGACCTTCTCGAGAGATATGTGAGCCAGTCAGATCTTCACTTGACAGGGTCTAGTTCCTCCCACCCTGGGAGAATTGGTGCGGACACCAGAGGCACCAGAATAAGGCAGAGGCTTCTCAACCCTCTATGGATCACTTAATGACATTCGAGTCCATTGTAATAAAGCTTAGTCCAGCTAAGTTGTCTTTATTTGAGTCTTGTATTAGTCAGCTCATGTTGAGCTAGTCCAGTCCAGTGTTAATCAGCTCATGTCGAGCTAATTTTATTTTTTTGAGTCCTGTCCAAGCACACTAAAGACTCAAGACCACATCATACAAGTGAAGACCAAGTCCAATCACTTGAAGACATGGAGATATAGCCCAAGTTCAACCCAGCTTGAAGATTAGAAGATCCCAAGAGGAAGAAATCAGAAACCCTAAAACCCTGGAGTCAGCCGGAAGCAAACTGGGCCAGCCCAGGCCCAGGAAGGAGCTAGGGCGCCAAAGCCTTATGGTGACCACCTCTTGGTCGACCACTTAGGGTCACCCCTTGGCCGACCAAGGCAAGAGGAGAGGAGAGGTTTTAGGACTTTTTTCTACCTAATGTTTTCTTATGTTTCTAGCTAGGGTTTGAGAGGGAAAGGGATTCTTATGTAATGTCTAATATACCCTTACTTGGGGCCCAAGACTAAGGGTCTATTTAAAAGATCCTAGTCTCTTGTATGAGAATTAATTTTGATATATGAATTAAAACTTGAGTTCTCTTCAATTGCTGTGTATTACCCTGCTGTGTGCATAAAGGGGTTTTGAGAGTTTTGGTGGGGGCACCAGGCTCAGAAAGAAGAAGCTTCAACTAATACCAAGTTCTTTATGGATTGAGACTAGGAACTCAAGTCTCGTATGAGTCCTATATGTTTATCGAGTCCTGTTTTATTTTCTTTTGGGGTTTTAAAATTCAATTAGAATTCAATCAAGAGTTCAATTAAAGTCAATTAGGCTTTGTACTGAGTCAAGTTCAAGAGCTACTTGAAATTAGGCCAGACCAGCTTTACTTGGAATGCCACATCATCATGGACCATCGGTGCCAACTCATCACCAGAGGACGTCACATCACCTTTGCCATGTCATCTCCAAGGGGTGCCATGGAGAAGGATGCACCATGTCACCATGCCACCTTGCCACGCCACATCATTGCCACCTCACCTGCCACGTGACATCATTCAAATTTTAAATTACATGAAAGCTACAAGTGGTCGACCAAGGAGTGTTTTCAAATTCAAAGGAGGTCGGCCAACTCCATCCACAAATTATGCAACCAGCTCCACCAAATCCTCCACATTCCATGTAACCCTCCACCAAATCCTCCATATTTCATGTAACCCCCCTAATATTTCTCTATGATATGGAAAATTTCAAATTAATTGAAAGGCCATTAAAAGCCTCTTGTACGCCCATAGTAGAAAGGAAGCTTTTTGGATGAAATGAAATTTAAGTGAAGTAGTAGTTAAAGAAGGTGTTTTTTTGGTAGTATCCTCTTGTTTTCTTTGGGTATGTTTGATTTTCTCTTCTCAAGCTTTCAAGTGTCCAACGCCAACATCCACCTCTAGGGATCCATGCCTCCATCGAAGTTTCCTTGCCTATTTGGTTTCTTTGTTTTGATATCTTTCAAATTGGTCCCAGTCTAACCCGTTCATTGTGCAGGATCCTTCTACGATTCGGAGTTCAAGAAAGGGTTCTCTTGCTAAAGATCAATGTTGAATGAAACTAGTTTCTTTGGAATGCCAATCTTCCACTTCAGGGCTAGTTCGTCTAAGAGCTTCAATGGATATACCAGGGAGTGATCATCTTGGGTAAATAACACCTCCTAATCTCTTAATTCTGAGTTATTGAAGATCGTTACTAAGGTTTAAATTCAATATTCATTAGCCCTAATCTTCTTTAGGATTTAAATAACTACATCGCGGCGTAAGTTCCAAATTTCAGTGCTCCTTCCATAGCTTAACCTTAGTACTTTTGATCTGAAATTTAGTACCTGTTAATAAGCTTCATTGCTCTCATTTCTCAATCCATCATTTAGATTGCATTCTCATCATCATGCCGCGTCAAATTGGTATCAGAGCATGGTCGGATAATTTCCTGCATTTAGATATGTTGCATGCATACTTGTTATCTAGTTAATTTTTTTTAAAATCCAAGCAAGATCCAAAATTCACGCCTCCGAGCGGGTGTACTCTAGTACACTGTCACGACCCATGGGAATAATGAGCCCCTGGCCGGACGTGAATTTTTTAGATTGAAGTTTGGGTGAGCCATTGCACTTGTTTGATTAGGTTATGCTTTCTGAAAATTTACATATGTTTACTGTAATCCATCTGCAGCTCCAAAGGCAAGTCGCTAATTTTTTGTTGAAATATTTTTTTTCTTGTTCCTTTTTAAGTCAGTTATCACCATATTAAATTTCATCATCAGAAAAAAAATACAAAAGAAATGAAAATTTCTGCAGTTCAACACTGTCATTAGGGTTCTGTTCTGTCCTTTTTATTTATCTTCATTTGTAGGATCTGCTTAGAGTAGTACAGATTTTAGTTTTAAAATTCCTTTCATATGCATTGAAACATATAAGTTAGGAATCCTCTGTGAATTTTTTAGAATTTTTGGACATTTTTTTCATCACATTTTCCACACCACTTTGAAACTGCAACACACTTCTGCAGCACCTTTGTATTTCATTCATCTCATGAGAAATCAAATTAAGGGCATCAATTTGACATAGGGTCAGGGTTTCATCACCTGTCCCTAGCCCAAAAATCACCAACCAGCATATCGATCCCAGCCCGTTAATTAAAATTGAGTAGAACGTTAATTGCCCTAGTGGGTTAGGGACACCAACAAGTTGGGTTCATGTTAGGGTCAAGTTAACTGTGTCAGCTAATTGGTGTGTGCTTACTGGCTTGGTGTCTAGGATTGGTGCATCAGGGCTTGTTATTTGGTCCACCTACCTGGCCAATCTCAGATTGGTGTCTAAGGTTGGCAATCAGGGACCTTCACTCCCCACCACCTACCTGGCTAAGTCCCATAAGTACTACTAGCTAGTTGGTTCACTTAATTAGACCTCTAATTTGTGCTCTAGGTCTAGGAAATCTTAGCTCGAGCTTGAGTCTACTTGCATGCATGAAAACTAGATCAGGAACCTCATATTCACCAGTCCAGACCTAGTCCAGTGTAGCCATGGACCCGAATCTTGAAACCATGCTGAAAGGCCTAAATGATCTAATGGCCCAATTGAACCAAATGCTGGCTAAACAATTTTCCTTAGACCAACCAACTCCTACTATCCCATTAGCTCATATGAATGATAGGAGTAAGAACCCTGAAGTACAAGTTGAGTTCATGAATACTCAAGACTTAGGATATCCTCAAACTGAAGGGCTAGGGAAGGAAGAAGGCAAGTCTGAACCTAGTAAATATGTGTATGAGACTGACATCTATTTAATAAATGAATATGAAGGGGAAGACTGTGAAGAGAACAACTTTAGTACCTTACCTGAGGAAACCTTTGGTAAAGAAAAGATTATTGAGCCTAGTCCTGAAACATCAGAACAACCAAACTTTAGTGAGGACTTGGTTCCCGTAAGACAATGCCCTCAGGAAGAACCCAATACTTTAGCTTCGACACAAGAACTCCTTCAGTTACCTGAGAAGAACCCAATCATTATTTTAGAAGACTTTGCCGATGACCTTCAACTACCTAGAAGCATCCCGCCCGTAGATCAATATTCAAATCTTAAGGTCATCATGAGTAACCAAGGTCTGTTTCAAGATTCCCCTAAATTATCCCAAGACTCGGATTCCTATTTCCTGCATTTTCTTAAGTCTTATCCTAATTTTAGAGCCATTAAGTTTCATTTTGATGAGATTACTAGGTTGCATGAGCCTTTAAAGCCTATTCCTTTTGCTACCTACTTTTGGAAAACCTTATGGTATTTGCTAGGAACCCATGGTAAATTCTCATGTGCATACCAGACCAGGGTTAAACCTAGAGAGTCATTAATCTATTAGGTTTAGGTCCTAGAGAGTCCAATAAAATTCCTCTCAATAAGGATGCCTAGTTCAGTCTGCATTTCGTAAGTGCTTGTGTAAGTTTCTGAGTCTGCTGAGTCCTATGCAGCATAACATGTTGAGGATTTGCATCATGAAATAAATTTGAGCAATGAATCCTATAAACATAGGACTAATTCAAGAAAGAAAGTCAAGGAATTCTATGAGAGAGATCATGTTCCCATCCGGGACTTTCAAGAAACTACATACCCGTGGTGCAGGCCCCTTTAAAGTCCTAAAGAAGATTAGATCTAATGCTTACATATTGGAATTACCTTCAGACCTAGGTATCAACCCGACCTTCAATGTCTCAGACTTGATAGAATATAAGGAACCCATGATGATACCTAGTGAGCCTTTTGGGCCTGACCATATTTTTGAGAGTAAACCATTACCCGAGTATCCACAAACAACCATTCCTCAAAAATAAGAGAAAACTGAACAAATCCTGGATAATAAGATTGTCACTACCAGAAACAAGGATTACTATCGATATTTGGTCCGTTGGCAAGGGAGACCAAAATCTGACAACTCCTGAATTGCTAGAGAGGACCTACAATGACTGGACCCGGACTTATTTGAACAATATCAAAGCCAGGCTGAACCATACTCGACAGGGTCGAGTTCCTCCCACCCGGGAAGAATTGGTGGGGGCACCAGGCTCAGAAAGAAGAAGCTTCAACTAATACCAAGTTCTTTATGGATTGAGACTAGGAACTCAAGTCTCGTATGAGTCCTGTATGTTTATTGAGTCCTGTTTTATTTTCTTTTGGGATTTTAAAGTTCAATTAGAATTCAATCAAGAGTTCAATTAGAGTCAATTAGGCTTTGTACTGAGTCAAGTTCAAGAGCTACTTGAAATTAGGCCAGACCAGCTTTACTTGGAATGCCACATCATCATGGACCATCGGTGCCAACTCATCACCAGAGGACGTCACATCACCTTTGCCATGTCATCTCCAAGGGGCGCCATGGAGAAGGATGCACCATGTCACCATGCCACCTTGCCACGCCACATCATTGCCACCTCACCTGCCACGTGGCATCATTCAAATTTTAAATTACATGAAAGCTACAAGTGGTCGACCAAGGAGTGTTTTCAAATTCAAAGGAGGTCGGCCAACTCCATCCACAAATCATGCAACCAGCTCTACCAAATCCTCCACATTCCATGTAACCCTCCACCAAATCCTCCACATTTCATGTAACCCCCCTAATATTTCTCCATGATATGGGGAATTTCAAATTGATTGAAAGGCCATTAAAAGCCTCTTGTACGCCCATAGTAGAAAGGAAGCTTTTTGGATGAAATGAAATTTAAGTGAAGTAGTAGTTAAAGAAGGTGTTTTTTTGGTAGTATCCTCTTGTTTTCTTTGGGTGTGTTTGATTTTCTCTTCTCAAGCTTTCAAGTGTCCAACGCCAACATCCACCTCTAGGGATCCATGCCTCCATCGAAGTTCCCTTGCCTATTTGGTTTCTTTGTTTTGATATCTTTCAAATTGGTCCCAGTCTAACCCGTTCATTGTGCAGGATCCTTCTACGTTCGGAGTTCAAGAAAGGGTTCTCTTGCCAAAGATCAATGTTGAATGAAACTAGTTTCTTTGGAATGCCAATCTTCCACTTCAGGGCTAGTTTGTCTAAGAGCTTCAATGGATCTACCAGGGAGTGATCATCTTGGATAAATAACACCTCCTAATCTCTTAATTCTGAGTTATTGAAGATCGTTGCTAAGGTTTAAATTCAATATTCATTAGCCCTAATCTTCTCTAGGATTTAAATAACTACATCGCGGCGTAAGTTCCAAATTTCAGTGCTCCTTCCATAGCTTTATCTTAGTACTTTTGATCTGAAATTTAATACCTGTTAATAGGCTTCATTGCTCTCATTTCTCAATCCATCATTTAGATTGCATTCTCATCATCATCATCGTGCCGCGTCAAGTTTCTTCTTCTCGGTGTTGCAACTATCTTCCTGCCACCAACCATCCTTCCAGAACCCTGGCCGCCCTCCTCCAAAACTTTCTTTTCCTTGCTGTTTTCTCTTATTTCCTTGTTTCCTTGAGAGTTTTCTAATCCCTGACAGGTCGTTTGCAGGTCCCCGAGTTCCTACGAATCCAACGACTCCAGCCAAGCCTCAATCGGACCACTGAGCAGAAAGTCGGGTATCCATGGGTCTTTGGCTTGGTTTTCCAAGTCGCATCCATCGAGGAACAAGAGATCTCTTCGCTGCAATCTTCATTTGGCGTATCAGACATTTCCAGGTATACCCCCTCTGCCGCCAGTAATTTTATTATGGGAGAAATTGCCCTAATCAAGGCTTCTCAGTCCCGGCGATCCATCTTTACTACTTTCTTAGGTCCTAATTTGCATGCTTAGTTTCTAAAATTCATATAGAATTCTCCACAACTTATTTTGATCTGATTTTCGGGATTTAATCACTTAACTCCACATATAAAACATACAAAAATAATTGCATGCATATTAGTCCCGCATCAGCAAAGGATGGGCGACGGACACAGGCATTACCCAATCAATCTATGTAGCATGAAAACCAAAGCTATGTAGAGCCCGCTCCAAGAAAGACCAACTGATATGATGTAGGCGCGCTCTATGCCCAACTTGATCACCATAGGACAACAGCATCCCAGGGCCTGCCATAGATCATGCATGAACTCTTGGATGACCATCACATTGTCGGTGATGCTATGACCACCAACAAAGGCTCTCTACTCCGAATATATCAGACAGGGTAAGACAAACTTCATTCTTTCTCCCATTAGTTTTAGCACAGATTTTTTATAAGATAGTGCGTAAACTAATCGGTCGGTAGTGACTAGGATCAGTGGCATCCAGCTTCTTGGGCACCATGAAAGTAAGGGTGCAGGTTATTTGACAAGGTCCTACGCTAGGCATGCAAACAGGGGACGGGAGCACAGGAGATTTTAAAAACATTTTTTAAAAATCACGCAGCGGAAAATTGCTCCGCCCAGAACCTAATCTATTCAAGTTGCATGTATTAAAATAGGCATGTAACAAGGCATATAATATTTGTAAAATATATTTGAATTAAAAATTCAAAACATGCATGATAAAAAAAAAAATTTTTTTCATACCTTATTTCGGCTGGAATAACCCTGAGATAAAGTTGGAATAGGCTGGAATAAGTGGGATAAACTTATTCCAGTCATCTTCTTCCTTGGACTGCAGAAAACTCTGTTTTGGGCTTTGAAAATGGTGTCGGAACACTGCCTTCCGGGCCTCCGTTTGCTCCCAAATTTGAGCAGCGGCAAGGTGGACAAGTGCTCTTCGATCTCCAATTGAAATCTGCAAGAAAAACTTAGCCCAAAAATTATAGAAATTTGGCAAATTACTGCTGCCAGAATTTCTGGTTGCAAAAAACCAACAGCTTTCTTCTTGGCGTTTGGAGCAACTGCAGCGAATCCGGCTCGACCCTCTTGCTCCCAGGAGTAAAGGAATATTCCCTCTAGAGGGGAGACACGCCCGGGGTTCACCGATCCTTCTCCACTAGCGGTGCTAGCTGCTGCAAGAAGCAATGGTCACGGCAAGTTTGCAGCAATCTACCTTTGCTGCAGAGCAGGTTTTTGAGCACTTCAAAGAGGGAATTGATGCCTTGTTTCTCTCCCTCACACACTTCAAATCCCAGCCCAAGGATCACTCAATGGAAGCAAGGTTTGAGCTCTCAAAAGGGGAGAACACACAGCCTCTCAAAGAAGACGCCCTGGTGTTTCACGGTGATGAAAAATATGCTGCAGAAACAGAGGACTGCAGGAATTTAAAAGCAGCAGGGATGAAGGAGAGGAAGAGGCAGGGAAATACCAACGATGCCGGCAGCCAAAATGCCCATTAACAGCTATTAAACGGGAGGAATAAATCCAGCCGGTGGAGGGATGTGAAGGGACGCCCAGCATTTTTAATTTGGGACGTTTGGCCTTCATGTCGCAAGACATAATTTTTTTTCAGCGTGATTACCGTGTAAACGGTCCAAGGAGAGGAAAAAACCACCGGTCCAAAAATACCGGTCCAAAACCATTTAAACCATGTGGTTCAATCTAATTGAACCGGTTTAAAATTGGTTCACAACCAATTGAAGGTCAAAACGAACTCCGAATAAGTTCAAAACTGATTCAGAAAAATCCTGGCGGAGTGCTGGTCAACCCGGAACAATTTTCGGTTGACGCAGACAATGGCAAGACGGGGAAAAGAGTGTTCAAAAAATACCATGACCATCAAACCGAGACGATTTCCAATCGTAATCGGTATCCGGATCAGAGAGTAATCCTCTGTGGCGTGTGACCTCATAGGTTCGAACCTAAACGATAGCACTAGAACAATTCTAGTACCAGCACAGGAAACCATCTAGCAATGGGTCCCGGCGTCCGAATAGGTCGAAGATGCATGAGCAAACTATCGAACCTCTGGCATATGGTTACCGTATAATTCATCCCTTTGACCTCTAATGTTCAGGACGACTGAGATTGGGTTGCCAACCCAGACTGTGTCAGTCGACTACGTGTCTCAACCTCGCAAGCCCAGTGACTCTTCACTAGGGCTACCCCGGCCGAGGATTTGCTAAATTGAGATACAGCGAGACATTCAATCCAAACTGTTTGGACAGGTCAATTCCATCTTGGTCCATCACTGCTCCACAAGTACTTGCCTATACCCAGAAACCTTCCGTCACCGGATTAAAAATCCGGGTAGTCCGGCACCAAAGCACAGGGAGTTGCTTGCAAGCTACCGTGATGACCTCAGGTTAGAGGGACACATATACCCATATCCAATCGTGAGTTTCCCTTTGGCAGAAAGGGGCTGCACGGAGTCACGTTCAATGAGATATCAGATATCCCACTTGCAGATCACATCAGTGTCACCACACTCATTTGGTTAAGAGGACAACCAAACGATGTGAACTGCAACAACCTATACTTGATATATTGCTGTCCAGTACAATATATCCTTTGGTTGTGAACCGGGTTTAAGGACCACTCGATACATCCGTCTGTATCGAAGTCAGTTTAGTCCTAAGGACTTCATCACATGGAAAGAGCTCATTTCAGGGAAATGCAATATGTGATGAGCTGCCAAAATAATATTTTATTAATTCATAAAATGAATACAATACTCAGCACAACAGTCTACAACCCAGGCGATTGGCTTTGGGACACAATTTCCAACAACTCCCACTTGTACTAAAGCCAATCAGAAGAGTATCTAATACCCATTTCCCATTTACAATAGTCGAACTCTTTTGTTCCGAGGGCTTTAGTGAAGGGGTCAGCCAGATTTTTTTTTCCATCAATCTTCAGAAGATTGATGTCGCCTCGTTCCATGATTTCTCGTACAAGGTGGTAGCGCCGCAGTATGTGCTTGGTGCGGTGATGAGCTTTAGGCTCCTTAGCTTGAGCAATGGCTCCAGTGCTGTCACTGTACACTGGAACAGGACCATCTAGGAAAGATGCCACCCCTAGCTCTCCAAGAAACTTCCGCAACCATACAGCTTCCTTTGCTGCATCTGATGCTGCAATATATTCTGCTTCGCATACCGAGTCTGCAACAGTTGCCTGCTTGGAACTTTTCCAACAGATCGCTTCTCCATTCAGGGTAAATACAAACCCTGACACACTCTTACTATCATCTCTTTCCGACTGGAAACTGGAGTCAGAGTACCCCACAAGTTTCAAGTCAGGTTCTCCATAAATCAGCCATTGATCTTTAGTATTTCTTAAATACTCAAGGATGGACTTAATCACCTTCCAATATGCCTCACCTGGGTCAGACTGGTATCTGCTCACTACTCCTAGTGAGTATGCTACGTCTGGTCTAGTACAAGTCATAGCATACATGATAGAGCCTACTGCAGAAGCATAAGGTACTCTACTCATGCGCTCTCTTTCCTCAGGAGTTGTCGCACAATCCTTCTTGGAAAGAATAATTCCAGAACCTATCAGAAGATAGCCTTTCTTGGAATTTTCCATGCTGAACCGTTTCAGCACGGTGTCAATATACGTAGACTGGGACAATCCCAAAAGCTTCTTAGATCTATCTCTATAGATCTTCATACCTAGTATGTAAGAAGCTTCACCCAAGTCCTTCATGGAGAACTGAGATGATAACCAGACCTTTATTCCTTGTAATGCTGCGACATCATTCCCGATTAAGAGAATGTCGTCAACATACAGTACTAGGAATACAATCACAGAACCATTAACCCATTTATAGATGCACGGTTCTTCTCCGTTCCTAACGAAGCCATACGATTTGATACACCTATCAAACCATAAGTTCCAACTTCGAGATGCTTGCTTGAGTCCATAGATGGACCTCTGCAACTTGCATACTTTTGATTCATCTGTGGATGTGAACCCTTCATGCTATATCATATACACCTCTTCTTCCAGCTCCCTATTTAGGAAAGTGGTTCGGACATCCATCTGCCAGATCTCGTAATCAAAATATGCTGCCAAAGCAAGCATGATCCGAATGGACTTGAGCATTGCCCCAGGGGAGAAAGTCTCGTCATAATCGATACCATATCGCTGACGATACCCTTTGGCAACCAGATGGGCTTTATAGGTCTCTACCTTCCCATCTGCCCCCTTTTTCCATTTGAAGATCCATTTACACCCGATGGGTTTTATACCTTTAGGCGGATCAACCAATGTCCAAACATTGTTGATTTCCATGGACTCCATTTCGGATCGCATGGCTCCAAGCCATGCCTCAGAGTCAGATCTCTGAAGTGCATCCATATAGGTGATCGGATCCTCATTGTTCTCATTGAGCTCAATGGGATCACCGTCCCGGACCAAGAAATCGTAGTATCTGTCCGGCTGATGCGGTATTCTACCGGATCTCCTAATGGGTTCTGGGTGTGATTCAATCACAGCCCGTTCTACGATGTCCTTAGAGAGTGCAGGTTCTTCTATTGGCTGAACTTCATTAAGTTCAATCTTAGAGGCTATAGTTCCTTCTCCAAGGAACTCCTTTTCCAAAAAGATAGCTCTAAGAGCAACGAACACCTTTTGTTCATTCTCTAACTAGAAGAAATACCCTTTGGTTTCCTTAGGATAACCAATGAATAAACATCGATCAGACCTAGGACCAAGTTTATCTGAGTCTAAACGCTTTACGTAAGCCAGACAACCCCAGACCCGAAGGTGTGAGATTGAGGGTTTACGTCCAGTCCATATCTCATACGGAGTGGAGACAACAGACTTACTTGGAACATCATTTAATAAGTAACAGGCTGTCTGAAGCGCATATCCCCAAAAGGAAAGCGGCAAAGTTGAAAAACCCATCATGGATCGAACCATGTCCAACAAGGTTCGATTCCTCCTTTCGGACACACCATTCAACTGTGGTGTTCCTAGAGGAGTCCACTGTGAGAGAATTCCATTCTCCTCAAGATATGTTAAAAAAGCATCAGATAAGTATTCACCACCTCGATCAGATCGAAGAGTTTTAATACTTTTTCCAGTTTGCTTTTCTACTTCATTACGGTATCGTTTGAACATTTCAAATGACTCAGACTTATGTCTTATTAGAAAGACATAACCGAACCTCGAAAAGTCGTCTGTAAAAGTAATGAAATATTTGTATCCTCCTCTAGCACTAACTGTCATCGGTCCACATACATCAGTATGTATTAGACTTAGAAGTTCTGTAGCTCGTTCACCTTTTCCAGTAAAAGGTGACTTGGTCATTTTACCAAGTAAACAGGATTCACAAGTGGGCAGTGATTCAGAATCACTGACCTCGAGGAGTCCATCTCCTTGCATCTTGTTTATCCTATTTTGGTTAATATGACCTAGCCTACAGTGCCAAAGATACAAATCGTTGACAGTATCTAACCTTGGGCGTTTGCTAGAAGTGTACATCACATTAACAGGCCTTGATAGTACATATATGCCATTATTTAATTTAGCTTTCATTATCACAGAGTTATTCAAAATAACATTACAAAAATCTCCCTTTATTGATAGTTCAAAACCACAATTGGCTAAAAGGCCTACAGAGATTATGCACATAATGAAACTAGGACAATAGTGACAGTCGACTAGTTCGACAGTACAAGACTCAAAGACAAGATGCAGGACTCCGACCGCCAGTACTGGAACACGATTTCCATTCTTGACGCTCAGAAACTGTTCTCCATCTTCAAATCTTCTACTAACTTGAAGTCCCTGTAACGAATTACAAACATGAATTGGACTATCAGTATCCAATACCCAGTTAGTAGTATCAACAATTGAGTAATTACAAGGTTTTATCATATAAATACCTTGTTCAGCAGACTTCTGCTTTCTTGGCCTGTTCGGATCAAGGGACGCAATATAAAGATGACAGTTCTTCTTCCAGTATCCCTTCTTCTTGCAGTAGAAGCACTCTGCAGAAGACTAATCAGCCTTATACTTTCTGGTCTGACTAGGGCCAGGAGCATTCTGCACCTTCTTTCCCTTCTTATTTATTTTCTTCTTCCCTTTCTTAAAGGGACGACGACCTCTACTTCCTCCCACTAAATTCACCACCCCCTTATTCAGTTGGTGGTCTTTCTCGAAAGTCTGCAGCAACCCCAAAAGACCATGGTAATTGATTGCAAGCTTGTTCATTCTATAATGATCGAGAAAATCAAGATAGGAGGAGGGAAGAAAATTCAGGATCGCATCCTTGCCGAGCTGCTCGTGCAAGGGGCATCCGAGTTTGCCCAGTTTTTCAATCAGCTCGATCATGTACAATACATGATCAGTGACTGAACCACCATTCGGCATCTTGGAGTTGTAGATGGCACAAGACACTTTGTACCGTTCTACATCATCCGGGGTGTCAAAGGATTCCTTCAACTTTTGAAGGATTTCATCAGGTTGGGCCTCCTCGAATTTGCGACTGAACTCGTCGTTCATCGCCGCTAACATGATGCAACGGACAGTTGTCCGATCAGAGACCCACTTCAGATAAGCGTCTCTGACCGCACTCCGTGCATTTGCGGGAAGGATTTCAGGTGCCGGATCCGTTATCACATAAAGGATCCGTTCATGCTCCAGAACAATTCTCAACCTTCGATACCAACTATCGAAGTTGTGACCCTTTAACTTCTTATTATCGAGAAGTGACCGGAGCGATAAGTTAGAGGACATCTGAAAAGAAAACAAGACCACATAAGTATATAAATTAATTTTAACCAAAAGACTTGGACTTTAGTCTAAAGGTTTCTCCCACTAATTTTTTAAGATTGGTAGCCTCTAACTCCAATCCATGAAAACACTTTCTCAAGTGGGTACTAAAATCCAATAGGCCTCGCATGAGCCCGACTTAGGCCGGCTCACCCATACGAGCCTAAAGGTAGGTTCGTAAACCAATTGCTTCCCTAAACAATTTTCAGTATTTCATTTTGTCCTAGAGAACACCCCAATCGACCTTGGGGCCTCCTATTACGGGTCTCTGGTTAGGTCCAACCATTAAAATGACAAATCCAATGCTTCCAGCTAACAAAAGACCAAGCTCGACTTTGGCCGGCCCACCTGGTCCTGTTAAGGAGGTTGCATTGAACCATCATCGATCAGATAGAAATTCCAGTCGTCGGATGTACACCCGTTCTTTGGAACTGCCGATGTACACCAAGCTAGTGGACACATTTCTAACTGACTTAATGGGAGGCTGACACTGTCAACACCTTGACTTAGTCTTTTTAAGGACCTAATAATTATAGAGGGTTTTTAATTGTGACAGAGAAAAAAGACAAGGACATGGATCATCCTCCCACTGAATCAATCAGATTCCAGGAGGGTTGATTTGAATCAACAAACGATCCATGGGCACCTACAGATCAGTCAGACCGATCAACCTGGGTGACATGGGTTAACTCGAGTCATTGAGCTTTTCCAATCAGTTCTGGTCGACTCCACTAGCCAGGTAGGTGAGATCATGGATGAGTATCCACCATTAACCATCTTTCCTAGACACCAACCAAGTTGGCCAGGAAAGAGGTAGCCTCATACAACCATGATCACAATGCCAAACCTACCTCGACACCAGTCGGTTTATCAGACTCGATCAGACTAGCCTAAAGACTTGGGCATCCACTGAGCCACTAATTGGATCCATTTTAGATGAACGGATCAACTAATCTAACTATTAGATAGTTCTAAAGAAAGACCTTAATCAACTTTTGATTAATCTTCTTTTATCCGGTTCAACTAAACCTAGGTCTAACCCAGTTAAGGACCCAATTAGAGAACTAACCCAATTAACCCAAAATGGCTTATTCATGTCAAATTAGATTTCATAAACCTAATAATTTATTAAGCCAAATTCTTAATTAAAATAATTTTTAATTAAGTCTTTATGTAAAATAATTTTACATAATAAAAATCATGCATCATTATATTTTACAAATTTTATATCCAATAAAACATGCCAATTTCATGTATCTAAAAATTAAAATAATTTTTTTAATTTTATATCCTTTAAGGATCATTCTGAAAAGGCCAACACAGACGATCCGTATCATGTCAAAGATACACGGTCGTGGTGAAAGTCTCAACTAGGTTCCAAAAAAAATCTTGATACATCGTTAGATTAAACCAATTTTAATCTACATACATGCATACATGAATAAATTACACCTGTAACCTGGCTCTGATACCACTGAAAGTAAGGGTGCAGATTATTTGACAAGGTCCTACGCTAGGCATGCAAATAGGGGACGGGAGCACAGGGGATTTTAAAAACATTTTTTAAAAATCACGCAGCAGAAAATTGCTCCGCCTGGAACCTAATCTATTCAAGTTGCATGTATTAAAATAGGCATGTAACAAGGCATATAATATTTGTAAAATATATTTGAATTAAAAATTCAAAACATGCATGATAAAAAAAAAAACAATTTTTCATACCTTATTCCGACTGGAATAACCCTGGGATAAAGTTGGAATAGGCTGGAATAAATGGGATAAACTTATTCCAGTCGTCTTCTTCCTTGGGCTGCAGAAAACTCTGTTTTGGGCTTTGAAAATGGCATCGGAACACTGCCTTCCGGGCCTCCGTTTGCTCCCAAATTTGAGCAGCGGCAAGGTGGACAAGTGCTCTTCGATCTCCAATTGAAATCTGCAAGAAAAGCTTAGCCCAAAAATTATAGAAATTCGGCAAATTACTGCTGCCAGAATTTCTGGTTGCAGAAAACCAGCAGCTTTCTTCTTGGCGTTTGGAGCAACTGCAGCAAATCCGGCTCGACCCTCTTGCTCCCAGGAGTAAAGGAATACTCCCTCTAGAGGGGAGACACGCCCGGGGTTCACCGATCCTTCTCCACTAGCGGTGCTAGCCGCTGGAAGAAGCAATGGTCACGGCAAGTTTGCAGCAATCTACCTTTGCTGCAGAGCAGGTTTTTGGGCACTTCAAAGAGGGAATTGGTGCCTTGTTTCTCTCCCTCACACACTTCAAATCCCAGCCCAAGGATCACTCAATGGAAGCAAGGTTTGAGCTCTCAAAAGGGGAGAACACACAGCCTCTCAAAGAAGACGCCCTGGTGTTTCACGGTGATGAAAAATTTGCTGCAGAAACAGAGGACTGCAGGAATTTAAAAGTAGCAGGGACGAAGGAGAGGAAGAGGCAGGGAAATACAAACGACGCCGGCAGCCAAAACGCCCATTAACAGCCATTAAACGGGAGGAATAAATCCAGCCGGTGGAGGGATGTGAAGGGACGCCCAACGTTTTTAATTTGGGACGTTTGGCCTTCATGTCACAAGACATAATTTTTTTTCAGCGTGATTACCGTGTAAACGGTCCAAGGAGAGGAAAAAACCACCAGTCCAAAAATACCGGTCCAAAACCATTTAAACCATGTGGTTCAATCTAATTGAACCGGTTTAAAATTGGTTCAAGGAAAAAATTGGTTCACAACCAATTGAAGGTCAAAACGAACTCCGAATCAGTTCAAAACTGATTCAGAAAAATCCTGGCGGAGCGCTGGTCAACCCGGAACAATTTTTAATTGACGCAGACAATGGCAAGATGGGGAAAAGAGTGCTCAAAAAATACCGTGACCATCAAACCGAGATGATTCCCAATCGTAATCGGTATCCGGATCAGAGAGTAATCCTCTGTAGCGTGTGACCTCATAGGTTCGAACCTAAACGGTAGCACTAGAACAATTCTAGTACCAGCACAGGAAACCATCTAGCAATGGGTCCCACCATCCGGATAGGTCGAAGATGCATGAGCAAACTATCGAACCTCTGGCATATGGTTACCGTATAATTCATCCCTTTGACCTCTAATGTTCAGGACGACTGAGATTGGGCTGCCAACCCAGACTGTGTCAGTCGACTACGTGTCTCAACCTCGCAAGCCCAGTGACTCTTCACTAGGGCTACCCCGACCGAGGATTTGCTAAATTGAGATATAGCGAGACATTCAATCCAAATTGTTTGGACAAGTCAATTCCATCTTGGTCCATCACTGCTCCATAAGTACTTGCCTATACCCAGAAACCTTCCGTCACTGGATTAAAAATCCGGGTAGTCCGGCACCAAAGCACAGGGAGTTGCTTGCAAACTACCGTGATGACCTCAGGTCAGAGGGACACATATACCCATATCCAATCGTGAGTTTCCCTTTGGCAGAAAGGGGCTGCATGGAGTCACGTTCAATGAGATATCATATATCCCACTTGCAGATCACATCAGTGTTACCACACTCATTTGGTCAAGAGGACAACCAAACGATGTGAACTGCAACAACCTATACTTGATATATTGCCGTCCAGTACAATATATCCTTTGATTGTGAACCGGGTTTAAGGACCACTCGATACATTCTGTCTGTATCGAAGTCAGTGTAGTCCTAAGGACTTCATCACATGGAAAGAGCTCATTTCAGGGAAATGCAATATGTGATGAGCTGCCAAAATAATATTTTATTAATTCATAAAATGAATACAATACTCAGCACAACCGCCTACAACCCAGGCGATTGGCTTTGGGACACAATTCCTAACAAACCAGTGTAATAAATGTCCTTATCCAGTCCGACAGCATCTCTCCCATAGTGAAAAACTCCATAACAGCCCCCTCCACCTCTACTTGAATGATAGGCTGATATCTCATGAAGAACGGTAGAAGAAAACCATCAAGCCCCAAGTATTTATCCTCGGCCATACTCCAAAGTGCCCTCCTAATCTTCTCGCCCGAATTGGCCTAATCAACTCCCTGTTTTTTGGGTCAGATACGTAGTTAATGGTATCACGGAGTGCAAAGGAGACTTCACCATCCACATCAACTACCCACCTCGACCTGAAGAAAGAAACAAACTCAATCCTAATATTTCCTTCACCCTCCATCCACTTACCACTACTATCCCTAATTGCTCAGATATAATTCCTATATCTTCTGATGATGGTGGCTTGATGAAAGAAATGAGTATTCTTGTCCCCCTCCCTGATCTACTAGATCTTACCCATAACTCATGTAGGTCCTCCTCAATCAGGTTACCCTTCGGTCCTCTCTATCCTGTAGCATGGTAATAGCTACTTCAGTGACCTTCAATATCTTAAAAAATATCCCCAATCTTATCCTGGTTCTATCAACGAAACTAACATTTCAATAGCTCCAGTCTCCTCGTCACCCGATATTTGGCATTGCCACGAATCCAATTTCTTTAAATCCCTCAGATAATATTCCAAGAATAGGAGTATCCAAACAAAACTTTTCAAATCGAAATGGATTGTGATGGGAGGGAGATAACTCAATAGTAACATCAGTCGATGATCAGAGGCAAGTCTTAGCAAATGATGGACCTAATATCTCGGATGCATTTGAATCCAATTTGCACTAGCAAAAGTCCGGTCAATCCTCTCCCACACTCTTGCCCCATTGATAGTTATTGTACCAAGTAAATCATGGCCTAACAAATTCCAAATCCACCAACCCATTTCTCTCAATAAACCCCTTGAATTTCTTAGCCTTCACTCCATACACAAAAGCTCCATTTCTCCCGTGAGCTATCAATACAATTAAAGTCTCCAACCAACAAAGTAGGTATGCCCTGCTCCAATAGAGTAGATATTTCATTCCACATTATGTTAAGCTCTCTATAAATAAAGCTTGCATAAATCCTGGTCAAGAGTCAAGGAGTACCATTCATTTTAGATATAATAATGCATACCTGTTGAGTACACAGTATAACTAGACCTCCAAAGAACGATAACCCATGCCATGTTTTGGGATTCAATAGCACAAAAATTCTAAGAATATAGAAAATAATGTTTGACCTATTTAAGGCTATGACCTAAGAGACGGATCTCCAACAGGATGCAAATGTCTAGACCATATGCCTAAATTTAGAATGAAATGAGAATTTCCCTGCCTTCCACACGTTCCACATCTAAGATTTTCATAAAGAGTCCCCTTTGGAAATGGGACTGCACTGTAGTCTCTGAAGCCTTCTTCCCCACTCCTATTACCGATTTGAGCCGGGCCACCAAATCTTCTCGGTACATTGGCAATAACGGATCACGGTGAATCTGCTCACCCAACTTCGTGCTAGGCACCCCCTCACTCCCAACTTCCCCTGCAAGGTCATACCCATAATAGTCCTCCCTACCTTCCATATCACCCAATTTTCTTTTATAGGATGGCAAAAAGAGGATGGCACGATCGTATAATCAGCCTACAATACATCACCAAAAAACACTCTGCCACAACTCAATCACAGCCTTGAGTTTCTCGTGATAGATATGACTGGTCTGAAAGATAGAACAATCCCTAGTAAAATGCAAAATATCCTGTCAGTTTACCATTCTAGCCTGGCCTCAAATCCAATCAACCACGGGAGGACAATATTTGTTATCCGCATTTTTTTTTTTTTTTTTTTTTTTTTGATGGAGCAAGGGTTTAGATCCCGAGCGAACATCGGGATGATATATTATTTCATGTAAGATAGGATATCCTGCCTGTATCTCAATATTTTAGTCAAGATATCTTGAAACATTTTCTATTTTCAGTATCGAAATGGAATAAGATGATGACGCATCCAGTTCCAAAAAAAAAATTGGGAGTGTCGGGACAACGAGATGGATGCTGACGCGTCCAGTTCCAAAAAAAATTGAGAAATAATGTTTTTTATAAAAAAATTACCGAAGCAAGTGATAGGAACCAAATTTACCGAAATAGGTGATTTGAAGGGACGTGGCTACCACGGGGGCACTTGAATTCGTCTTTCGAATAGATGAATTCAAATTCATCTTTCGAAATCTGTTTAACTGAAAACATCCTTCGAAAAGACGAATTCAGCATGGTCATGCAAATACGTCTTTCCAAAAAACGATTTCTTAGCAACTGGATTAATTATAAGATAAATCCTTCCATCAAACAAATGGAGAAGGAAAATAAGATTTTTAATTTAAAATAATTAATATATTAAATTAAAAAATTTTAAAAATATTGATTTTATCAAATTATATTAAAAATTTTAAAAATTATTTAAAAAATTAGTAAAAAAATTAAATTAATAATTTTTTATAAAAAAAATATAATGAAAAATCATGGGTTGTATCCGTGATTTCACCAAATAATATTTTTTTTATCAAAACTTAATATAAAAATTTTAAAATAAATATTTTTTTTAAAAAAAAAATTACGGAAAATCATAGATTGTAACTGTGAAATCGATCCACAATTTTTTAACATAAACCATTTTCTGTATCAAAATTTTATAAAAAATTAATAAAAAAATTTAACAAAAAATTGTAGGACCAGTAAGTGAACCGATGGTCAGACCGGTAGCCGGACCAGTGGTGGACCGATGGTCGAATCCTGGTAGCCGGACCGACGGCTGGTACGGTGGCAAGACTAGGGGCCGGATAGGTGTCAGGATCGATGGAAAATAGGATTTTTATTATTAAATAAATTATTAAATCCTTGCACCAAATGATTTTAACGAGGAAAGAAAATAGAATTTTTATTATTAAATAATTAATATATTAAATTAAAATATTTAAAAAATATTGATTTTACCAAATTACATTAAAAATTAAAAAATTAGTAAAAAAAGTAGTTAAAAAATTAATAATTTTTTGTAACATAATATAATGAGAAACCATGGGTTGTATCCGCGATTTCACCAAATAATATTTTTTTCATTAAAGTTTGATAAAGTTTTTTTAAAATTAACAGGAAATCATGGATTTTAATAAATCCTAAAATAATTTATTATTTTCATAATTTTAATTTTATATTTTATATTTTTTGAATTTACTTAAGCAAATAAATGATTCTTTAAAGCACTAACAGTACCATAACAGTTTATTACCTTTCATAAACATATATATAAATAAAAATTCATAATTTGATTTTGCTACATACAATGCATAAATATAAAAAAAAATACTAGATTCCACATGGCGGTTGTCTCCTCCTGCGTGCAGGCTGCATACGACGAGAGATCGGAGGTGGCTCATGCTGCTCTGTCTCATGCTCTATGTCGTGTGATGCCTGATGTGCAGCATGCTCTGCATCGTATGATGCCTGTTGTACAGATACGTGATGTGACGATCCTTCACCTAAAAAGTGTCCTCCAAGTCTGGAATAATCATGCTGCCAGCCCATGGAATCCGATGCAGTAGTATAATCAAAGTATGCTGCCATATCTTCAATAGATGTGAACTCGGGCATCAGATATGGAGAGGTACATGTCGTCAGGTACCTCGTCTGTGCTGAGCTGGTAGAGGTGCTCCCAATGAAGATGCATATGGATAAGGCGAAGGAGTCTCGTCCTCCCTGTCTCCCTCCAGATAAAATTCACGTAGTGGAACCCGTGCATGCTCGCTAAGAGTATGGAGGGCAAAATGACATACGTCCTGTATAGTTTGGGAGGACATCGCGATGGAACCTGGCTGGGCAAGTTGAAGTATCGTCGCAATGCTAGTACCCTATAATAAAAAAAATAATTAGTTTGACAAAATTTAAACTTAGATTTTATTAAATAGTAAAATTTAAATTACTTACCATGTGATCATACACTGCACCATTGCGATTGATGAATCGACGAGTGATCCTACGGTACCACTGCATATAAGGATCGTGATAATCCATGGTACCATCGAATGGATCACCATGTATAATATAATCATGTCGACTTATCCATAACTGAATATACTCTCGATGAGCGATGGACCAATCCTAATCGAATCGTCCCCTCAGATCAATACGATGTAGTGCAGACATCGTATCAAACTGATCTGGCACAACTTGTCGCATCCCAAACTGGCGCACCACACAATCAGGTAAATGCCACTCTACTATATAAAAACAAACTTGCAGCACTCGAGTACACAAGATCTCCTGACCCTATAGACAGTAATCTGGTAACTCTGTAAGTATAGTGGCAGTATATGGCTGCCATATCACATATTTATAAATAATTTAAAGCATAATTCGTTAAACAAAAACAAATAAAACTAGTTAATCATTACGAATAAATCAATATTCATTACCTTGTCGGGTCGCAGTCGATCAAGTAAATAATAATATGAAGAGACCACGTATATAGGTACCTGTGTCACGAAAAAAAAATCTCTCCATCTACAAAATAAATTAATTAAATAAAACAATATATATCATACACTGCATAAAATATTATGTAAATTATAAACTCACCTCATCCCTAATGGTCACTGTGGTAAACCGGCTCCACCATCATCAAAATCGATCATCGGATCTGGAGCCTATCGAAGTAATCTATGGGGTGCAAGAAGTGGAACTCTATCTCATGCCCACAGCTGTAGTAGCAACAGAGGACCAGCAATATCAGTAACATCTATGTGGCTCGCCCTGCACATCTCTCTATACAATCAAGCGAGTCAAGCGCTACCCCAAATATGCTGTCCAACCATCTCGAAATCCGCTAATAGAGGTAGAAACAAGATATACATGTTGTTCCCAGAATTATCTATAAAAAGGCACCCACCCATCAACTGTAAAATATATGCTCGAGCATAGCACTGTATAGCTATCTTGTCGGCATCGAATGCTAAATCTTGGAAATGCTTGGTAAGCCAGACCAAACTCAGTCATGATCCATGCAGTCTATCATCTGGTGGGACGACCCCTAATAACTCATGACAAAGCTATCCCCAGTCTACCCGTGTAGTACCCGTCACCGGTAGACCATCTACTGGCAAACCTAGCTAAACAGCAACATCCTTTAGGATAATGGTGACCTCTCCATGGAAAAAATGAAAAGTATGCATCTCTGGACACCACCGCTCGACGAGAGCAGCGATCAAATGCCAGTCCAATCTAATAAATCCAACACGTACGAAACCATAGAATCCAGACTGCATCAACAAAGGCACAATATGACGATCAAGCGGTATCGATCTGCGCATAACCATCTCTCGACATCAATAGTGCAAAACAACAGTATCCTGTCCCTCCCATACCAAAGATGATCTATGTAAAGGCTGACTGTGTAGTATACTACTATCAGAAGGACCAGGATCCATAACTGTGACATTCAATAACTCAAAGAAAATAAAATTAGCAATCACAAAGACCATTTAATACAAAATTATATGTAAACAGTAATGACATCAATCCATATACAAGGTATAAACATCAGACAATAAAACATCACAAACCATATCCATACATTACAATCCATCAAATAAAATACAAATCAATGACATGAACTGTGAATATAGCCTAGGACTCCCGGAGCAACAAGCAATTTCTGTAATGAGACATTAATAAAATTTAAACAGTAGAAACAATATAGATATAAGTTTGATAATAATCAATAAATAAACATCGCATAAATAACATAAATAACTGATGTATCTTAAAACATCTGTAAAATATGACTGATATAATTTAACTAATCTGCTTGTAGAAGTTTTGGACATGATCATACATTTTAAAAATTATGTAAACGTATAATAATTTATTAATATCAAATAAATCATATCATATTTATAACTATATTAATTACGCCTATCCATATTAATATATTATTCTCATATACTTATATATTCATAATTAACTATTACTTCAATTAATTAACGATGAGATAATCTTAATGATTAATCCATAATAAATTAATTTCAATAATTCAATACATATTTAATTTTACTAACATAAATTATCTACCATTATAATTTCATATTTATAATATTTTTTTTATAAAAAATATTTTAGCATATCATTATTCTTTTTATATTAATTAAACATTAATTGATTATTGAAATATAATACTAAATTTTTAAATCTTAATAATTGGATCTACATATTATACATTTAATTATACTATATACTATTTTTTATTTAATTAATCATTAACAATATATATTATTTTTTAATTTCTGATATAATAAATATTAAATAAAAAAATAGATAATCAAAACTTGTTATTATTTTCTAATTTCTTCAATAATAAAATTAATAAATAAATCAAAACAAATTACTATCATGTAATTTAATATAA
Organism: Areca catechu; assembly: GCA_021397845.1. NCBI lineage: Eukaryota > Viridiplantae > Streptophyta > Magnoliopsida > Arecales > Arecaceae > Areca > Areca catechu. The sequence continues at coordinate 188,281,209 of CM038050.1, read as the reverse complement.
TTTATAATTACATAATTATATCCAAAATATATTATATAAACATAAACAAAAAATATACGATTACAATTGCATTATAATAAAAACAACATAACATTACATTATAAATTTCTAAAATCAACCTACTAATTATTCAAAATTTTATACCGAACAAAATTTATAATAATAATATTCAAAAAAATTAGATTAATAAAATAAATAAGATAATTACCTAATAGAAGAAAATATATTTATAAATTTTCTTGGACCTTCCTTTCCCTGCACTCAAATCGGATCGGAACTTGGAGCGGATCTAATAACAAGCAAATAATAAATTTTAAATAATATCAACTATGTTTGTCAATATATATATCAATTCAGGGAGGGGAGGAAAAAAAAAACTTACCTTCAATTGGACCGAAGACGATCGAAGAACAAAAAAAAATTAGGCCTGGACCGCATAGGAGATAGATGGGGCCAGACCGGAGACAAACAAAAAAACAAAAAAGCCTGGCAGATAAGATCAAGGGAGGATGGGGTCGGACTTGGAGACAAACAAACAAAAAAAAATAAAATTGGACCGGAATGAGGGAGGATGGGGCCGGCGACAACGGGGAGAACGACGAAGACGAAGAACAAAAGAACAAAAAGAAAAATGCTGTGGGGTTATCGGCCAGAATTCGCAGGTTGGAAAGACGAATTTTTAGATAAATTTATTTTTCCAAAAGACGAATTCAGAAGAGCTGCAGGCCCACGTGTCCATTTTTTGCCAAATGTCCCCTTCCAGCCATGTGTCGAATTTTCAGAGTGAATTCGTTTTTCGAAAATACGAATTCAGTATGAATTTGTTTTTCAGACCGACGAATTCAGAAGAGCTTCCACCTGCCTGCCACGTGTCCTCGTCCAGGCATGTACCGAATTCTCAGTTTGAATTCATTTTTCGAAAAAGCAAATTTATACCGAATTCGTTTTTCCGACCAACGAATTTAGACAAGCTGGAACCTGCCTGCCACGTATCCATTTTTTTTTTTTTTGCCAAATGTCCCGTCTTGCCACGTGCCACCTAGATCCATAAATATATTATGGGTCACTTAATTTCATAATTAATTTTATTTTTATTTTTATTATTTTTGTTGGTAAGACGGATGCTTCGTTCAAGAAATGAATACATCTAAAAAAAAAATCAAAAAATATATACTTAATTTATATTATTTTTTAAAAAAAATTCTTTCTTGCTTGCTTCCGACCGACGGAACGGGCGATCTGACATCTGCTCCAATTATTCCACCACCACCGCGTACACGTTACACCTCAGGCACCGGGACCGTTTGATTCCGATCAGAATCGAAATAGGTTGAAACGAGAATTCGAGGAGTCATATTCCTAAGTTTATTTGGTTCATAAAATTATAATAAAATCTAAATATCAGTCAAAATTCTAAATTAAATTTTTAGGTATTTGGACCGGGAAAGTAACTTTCTCAGATTAACAAGTTATGCGGAGCCCAACTCCCATGTGCTATTTGTTTTCTTAGATATCAATCAAAGTTTTTATTATTTCTATGATAACAATGACACATCCCATCGGTGTACTTGAATTTTTTTAATTTTAATATTTTTTTAATTAATATATTGTAATTGATTTGTAGTTGGAATTGAAATTAAAATTGGAACCGGAGTCCCGATATATTTGTTTATGATCGGAGCATGAAATAGAATTGGAATGGAATTTAAAATTTATAGGAGATTTGAAAACTTGAGGTTTTTTTTATATTTTTGAAAAATTAAAATGAACGAAACGGCCCGAATATTAATTAAAAATAAATAAAAAAAAAAACCACCCAGATCATTTATTGGACGACGGTAGACCGGGCCATGATACAATCATTTATTGGATTTTTTCTGCCGACGCACAACCTGCCCCGTGAATGTACGCATGGTACCTGGCGATCAGTTTATCGGCAGACACGCGAAAAATATCGGCCCCTTCCCTGCGACACATGAAAAATATCGGTGCCTCCCCCCGGGCGTATCGAAGGGCGATGTTGAAATATGGACGACGAACTTATTATTATTGTAGGTTAGACGAAGACGAAGGAAAAATATAAATAACTGCAATTATTGCAGCCTAAGGGAAAATGTATCGATTGCTTACCAAAAAAATTAATAATTAAGGGAAGGGAAGGGAAACGGCAAGTCCAGCACCGATGGAAGGACCAGGGACGCATAGGTTTGTGTTCAAGGGCTCTGATTGCCTTGGTCCTCCGCCTTCGATATGGTTCGTCACGGATCGTAGCCCCTTCAATCTTGCTCGGAGGTATTATTTTCGGAACCTCGCACCTCACCCTCTGCAAACGGTTTCCAGCAACGCCTCCATCGATTTCCCTAGGGTTTTAGGGTTTTCCTTTTTCCGTGTTTAGATGGATTGCCAATTTCCTTTTAAATCGATATTTTGTGTTAATAATGCATTTAGAATAGTGGATGGGATGAAATATGAGAAACGAAGGCAGTATTGAAAAGGGAATCAAGATATCCGCAATTTGTTTTTGGTTATTTATATAATTTTCTTCGTTCCATCGAATTTACATGAAAGAAACATAGAAAAATGATAGTGTTATTTTTCTTATTGGTTCTTTGGGAAGTCCATTTTCCATTCAAAAATTTCTGCTTATATTTGTGACTTATGTTCCTACTTTTGAAATTCATGAGTTTCACCTTTTCCAGAACCCTATTAACTCCACGGTGAAATCTCTGTGGTTCATGTTATATATTATTGCATCCACAATCTTAATCAAAGATTATATTTTGTGATTTTATAGGTAGAGAAGCTGATTAAAGAGGTGATTTTCCCACTGTGAGATACTTCAACTCTGTCCAAAGAGTTGAATGCTTCTTTGTTTTGCTTTGACCTCGGTTAGTTCCATCCCTGCTTGACCAAATGGACTCAGGGGACTCAAGTCATAGTCTTTTGAGTGGAAGACATTCTGGTACGAGACTGTTGCCCAGACTCATGCTTTCTTGCTTTTTATCATGATTGTGCTGATATGATTGCTTCTGGGGGCAAGCCTATGTTTGTATGCAAAGTAAAGATTCTCTTTCATCATACATTCGTAGACTGAAGGATAAAACTGAATCCTAGATATGGGGAGTGCTATTTTCAGGTGGTTTGACAAGATAGACATACACTTTACTAATGAATGTACACGTGTATTTTCCATCTTATATGGGAAGTTCTTATAGTGAATATTGTCTTGCACATACTTGCAAGCCCATAAACATCTCATTAGGTAGTGGTCTCTTCTAGTAATACTAATAGGCTTTTCCTAAAAGGACTTATTGTGGACACTGGGGGCAAAACTTGTTTACATATGGTGTGGATCTCCTTTCTGAGCAGTTCATGCCCCCTCCTGTCACCTATTCTCTCTGCCATTTTTTTAAATACAAATTGAACTTAACTATTGAATTTCATTCTCGTTCCTGCACCAATTTCCTAGAGAAATAGACATTAAAGTTAATAGAATTGGAAAGAATTTAATCTGGATCAGGATCACGATAGCTGACATAGAATATCTCCTTTCAATAGTTCAAAGAGGATTAGAAGTAAGACTTTTGGCAGCTAGATGTTCTCTTGTGCTCTTCCATACCTTACATGTCTGCAGTGTGGATCAGTTACTGGTTTTCTTTCTGACAAAGAAACTTTTCGGTTGTTATAAAAAGTTAGGGTGCATGTTAACAGTTTAAACATTAATGGATCTTGGATTCTATGAGGAATCAAGGGCTCCAAATAATCAACACTATATGGATTCCATTTTATGCATTAGTGAGTGGTGTTTTTTAATAGTAAAATCTTCTGCATTGGACCATGTCCAGACTTCATCAATTGTATCAATGACAAAGGTCATCCAAGATATGTCCAAGCTGACTGGGTTTAACATCACACGTATTTCTGCTAATTTATCTTAGTCATCATGTCCTTATCATCTTGCTTATGAATTCTTATGATGATTTTTGTCAGTCTTCCCACGAGCCCATTTTCACAGCCATCAGGGTATGAGAGCTTGCCCTGTGTCCAAATTTCTTAGATTGAACTCCTTATGAGACACCATCATAGACATGAGCACATGCGAGTTTTCCATGACTACTCTACTTTTTACTTGGCCTTTTACAGTTTTACTAACAGGTGGAAGTCATCGTTGCAACCCTAAAAGAGTAGTAAATATATAGAAATATTTGGGTGCGATTTTAAGTTTTCTGAATCATTTATCAGAATGTCGTTTATCAAACATTAGCTAGGAAGTACCAATAATCCTTGCCATTTTCAATCCTAAATTTCTGTACAGAAATGGGAAGCCACTACATTGTGGAGTCTGGTATCTACATGTCATCTTTTGCTGCAGCCATCTTTGTTGCTTCACTTGTGACCATTGGGGTTCTGCTGCTTACTTTGCTGATTGCTCTGACTGTTATGTTAGAATCCTGTCAAAGTAGCCACTCTGGAGTCTTTGAGCATGTTAGAACTAGTGATCAGGATGACTACTGCAATATTTTTGCTTTCCATGCTGAGCTTAATAACTTGGAAGCAGATGAATTTCCCACAATTTGCAAGCAGCACACTCTCCAATATATTCATAAAGGTAGATTCTTGCGAGAGTTAAATTTGACAGTACGGGTGGCAGAGAGCTATTTCAGTACTATGACTCCCAGTAATGATGGTCTAGATGTAATATTGATGGATGTAGATGACATATTAGAAATTGCCTACAATGGCAGTTCTGCTCTACATTGGTAAGTTTTCATACACCTTGTCAATGTACACTAGCAATTTTTCAGCTTATCAACTGGTACTGTTCTAGCTTTTTCTCATGCATGAACCTTTTATGTCAGGAGTAACCAGGAAGAAAATATGAGACATTTGGCCCACATGATTGTTTCTAGATTGCTTATAAAACTCCAAGCTAGTGACTGGTCTGTGACTTTTTTTACAAGAAGGTCTATGAGAAATAAGAATGCCACCATAGCAAGCCTCACCTCTGCCGGTTATGGAGAATGGTCTTCATTGATCATGAGGTACCTGCTTATTTTCTTTTGATACGTGAAGTTAAATATTCTGCTAAAGGATTCTCACAAACCTAAGAAAATGAATCTGCACATTAGAAAGTCAGTATGGTGTAATGGTCGCCAATTATAAAATGGTGACCGATGATAACCTTACTAAAATCTTGGACTTTAATGCCTTTATGATTGCATCATATTGCATTTCATATCAGTACTGTCATAAAGATTTTTCCTATTTTCCTTTGCACGGCAGAGGACTATTGTTGAATACAAAGGATCACCAATATGAATACATCTAAAATTCTTTTAAAATTCCATATTTATAAAATTATTATTTTACAGGAAAGAGTTGTAAAATTTTGTGATCCACATTATTATTTTGCTGCCCTTTTTTCTTGAGCAAATTATTTTGCTGCCTTTAACCTGCTTTATTGCCATGACAGATCTATGAAGCACTACTGATATAGCTGTCATATAAATGGCCTAGAGAAAGCCATTTGTTATTTACTCTGTACAGCACAAACAACCGTGAGGACCAGAGGATCTAGACAAGTTCCTTGCCATGGTGGCTGCATGCTCAGCTTTTCTTGCTTTCTTTTTCTTTCATTTTTTTTATGTTCTCCCAGTTTATCTTGATGCTTCTCTAATAAAAGAACTTGCATTAATAACAAGAAGCATATTGGAAATATATGAGTGGTAATAGTGGCCTAATGACAATCATTTTCGCACAACAAAAGTACCTAAAGCTATAGCAAGATGTCAGATTTGACTGCGTCTCTTGTTTTAGAAGTTTCTTGTAGTTCCTGTTGTTTTTTTCCATTTAAATCACTTTGGATCATTACCTTGCAGGTCTGATGATGAACTTCTAATGGAGAACTGGGAATACATCTCTGGTAGAAGAATGCAGTTGCAGGATCAGGGATTCCGGATTGCAAGTGTGATTAGCAGCCGAATGGATGCTCTACAAGGACCATGTTTAGGAAAGCGTAATTTCAAGCTTGCTAGTTCAATTTATTACAAAGTTTGATCAGCCTGAATATGGTGTATGACTGCTGCAAAAAGATTAATTTGCCAGGGCATCTGATTCGATTTTCCCCGAGTGTATAATTGAGGTCTGTTTATTCCTGGTTGGGCTATTCAGATCCTTCTTTTTTTAAAACCAAACATCCATCCGAGTGCATATTTTCAATATTCAATTGAACCGGGTGCCATGCGTGGACATGTTTATTTTGTTCCTTTTTTAAAGGAGGAAATAACAAAGATATTCCTGGAAATGGGCATGATAAGTTAATGAACAGGTTTATAAAATTATAGTGAGTGCTTGATGATACATTCAACAGGGAAACATGTGAATGCAATGGAAGCAGGCAGGTCTCAAGTAGAGACTGTTAGAAGTCAGAACAAGTGAATAGGTAATGTTGCCCCTTGTAAAATGGTTTTATCATCAAAGATTGTATCAAGATCTGTATGTTCGATATTAGTCATCGATATTAATTGGAAATAGCAACAGGAGATTGTAAATTGCTAAACCTTTAAAATGATACACGAACATTTACCACAGGTGATTGTTTCATCTGCTTTAACATCTGTTACGTTATTGGTTCTCGATTTTCGTTGCATTTTATGTTCCCTGCACTATATGCTACTCAAACTAATCACGATGTTTCTCTCACCATTTGGTAGATCCGTATTCAACTTGTTAGCCTTTTCGCTTGATCGGTTAAGATTTTCTGTTGTATGTGTGCATTGCCCACGACCAGGAGATAGATGGCGTTCCATTTCCAAATCGACACTGCTTTACATTTCTACAAGCAGACGCTGGGTATCATGGTGATCTAGGCCTCTCGTTAGCAGACTCTTTTCCTTTTTAATCGACTATCAATTGGTGGCTTTCCTTTTGCACAGTTGACTGGCGGCCAGGGTGGGGTGACATCGACGAGCGATGCAAAGGTTGCAGGAAAAGAAAGGCGAAAGAGAAGGGAAAAAAAAAAATCTGAAAAATTATTTGAAAGATAATAACTTAGGTTGTTATCATTTTTAAAAATAATTTAAATTATCTTCTAAAAGAAAATCTGATTTACTCCGTAATTAAAATTATTATCAAAAAAATTCAACCAATTCCAATAACACGATGGAGCCCATTTATTTAAATTGCCGCTCCATCATTTAAAATTACCGGCAATCTGATGGCTACCAAATGCAACCGAATAATTTTTATATATAATGGTGCCATCAAACGTAACTTGTTGCCGCCAAGATCATCGTGATCCGTAGCTGCTGTCGACGCCGGAGTGCGCTCCCTTTGCTTCCCGGTGGTCTTCTGCTCCTGGACCTCCAAGTCGTGTGCGCTCTCTTTGCTGCCCGGCGGTACTCTGCTCCCGGACCTGCAAGACAGGGATTAGTGACCCGGGCCGGGATTTTCGACGGGGGTACTCCGACGATCAAGTCAGTAACGATCCAGGGGAACAGATCCTCCTGGTCGAGCCCCTCTTGATCGACTCCACACGAGGAGGAGTGAATTGTGTGAATGTGAACAGTAAGTGTATCGGGGGAAGTGTGGCCTGGTTAGGGGGAGTCCCTGTGTGACCTTCCTTCCTGACCTTGCTCTGGTATACTGGTGGTGCCATGCCCCTCTTGCTGGTGGGGGTTGCACTCTCCTTCTCTTTTTTTATTCTGGCTTTATTTTTTTTATTTATTTTTTTTGCCTGTGTGTTCTGGGGGTGTTGTTTTACCTCCGAGTTTGTTGCAAACTAGGTTACCGTTGGGCGCTCGTCTCGGGATCCCCGCCGGGCTGTCAGGCGCATGCGGTGGTGTCCCGAGGGGTCTTTCCCGATTCATGATAAGGGGAGCTGTCAGGCACTCCAACATCCACTTGGTCGCCTCATTCCGGGAAACCTGGCAGTGCTTCGAATGGTGGACCGCCGCCCACGAGATTCGAATCTCCCGGTTGGCTTACTCTCTGGGGCGATCCGAGTGGTTGGTGAAGAGCGTGGCACCTCGATCAGCGTGCTTCTTCCCTTTCCGGTGTAATTGGTGGCCGCAGGTGGGCAGTACGGCCTGGGGGGCGCTCTAATGTAGTCCTTGGGTGGCTCGCCGGTGTTATGGACTTGTGAGGACCTCGTCCGAGCTGGGGCTGAGCTAGAGCGGCAGGGCTCGCTCCGACCTAGACGCTCCGAGCTTGTGGGGGCGTCTAGGTGGAGGAGAGCAGAGTGCAGGCCCGGTCCAGAGGGCGCGCGCTCGGAGAGGCTCCACGTTGGCGGGTGAGCACTAAGCTTGACCTCGACCACAGGGCACTAACCTCCGAGGGTCTCGCTTCAGAGGGCAGAAGGCGGACCCGGTCCAGAGGGCACACGCTCGGAGAGCCTCCACGTTAGCGGGTGAGTGCTGAGCTCGACCTCGACCACAGGGCACTAGCCTCCGAGGGTCTCGCTCTGGAGGGGAGAAGGCGGACCCGGTTCAGAGGGCGCGCGCTAGGAGAGGCTCCATGTTGGTGGGTGAGCGCTGAGCTTGACCTCGACCATAGGGCACTAACCTCCGAGGGTCTCGCTCTGGAGGGCAGGAGGCGGATCCGGTCCAGAGGGCACGCGCTTGGAGAGGCTCCACGTTGGCGAGTGAGCGCTGAGCTCCACCTCGACCATAGGGCACTAACCTCCGAGGGTCTCGCTCTGGAGGGCAGGAGGCGGACCCGGTCCAGAGGGCGCGCGCTCAGAGAAGCTCCACATTAGCGGGTGAGCGCTGAGCTCGACCTCGACCACATGGCACTAACCTCCGAGGGTCTCGCTCTGGAGGGCAGGATGCGGCTCCGTCCTAGGCATCCCGAGCTCACGGGCCCAACCTGATGGAGGACAGAGCTCGGCTCGCTGTCTTGAAGGAGCTCGGCTCAGCTCGGTAGTAAAGTCTGAGCTGGAGAATTGATGCAGCGTCCGTCGCGGCATCTTCTCTTGACGTGGCGCCTGTCGGTTCTCCCACGTCAGCGATCCCGTCACACCATTTGCCCCCCACTCCCGAGGCCTGTTAGTGCGTGGTGCTCGGGCCGAAGGGAGTAATTACGGTGCTGACATGGAAAGGTGGAAATCTGGCATGATGATGGCCATGATTGCTGGTGCTTCGGGGAACAGCCCTGCGGACCAATCCGGGGGTGCCATGTGGCCACATCCGAGGAGCAGTTAATGGTGGCGCAGAAGTCAGAGCGGCCGGGATGCCATTTTCGCTGATGGGCAGCACGTGGCGTGAATCCACCGGCAGAGGGGTTGAATCGGTACGAATCCATCGGGTCATTTCGAAATGAAAGGAGGTCCTTATCCGAAGCATCTATTCTTTTTGAATTCTCCGTGCCTGCTGCTACTGCGTCCAAGCTTCCTTCTTCCTCCCAGTTGCTCCAAGTTTTCTAAGGAACCAGGTCAGTTTCTTCTCCCTTCTCCTCTTGCTAGAATAAGGTTCTCCCTCCGGGTCTGGGGTCTTCCTTGAGTCGGGTCGGCTCTTCCGTCCTTCGCTTCGAGTCTTTCCTTCTTATTCTAGAGGATGTCTCATTTTGGTCCAAGCTTCCGCCCCTCCACTGATCAGGGCGAGGCCAGTCCTTCCGAGCGGAGGCCGGTGTCATCTTCTTCTTCTTCTGGCGGGGAGGAAGATGCAGCTCGCTTCGAGCTCAGTAGGAGGCGTCCTCCTGGTCCGGTATTCATCAGGGAACCGGGATCCGGTTCTCCTCTCCCTCCCCCTTCTTCTGTTCCTGCTTCTGAGTCTGTCCGGTCCACAGGTCTTGGTGGGGTCGCCTCGACGATCACTACCGGGGAACTAAGGACCGTCTGGGACGTCTATGGCATCCCACCCTCTGTCCGGCTCATGATCCCTTGTCCGGGGGAATGGGTCACTTCGAGTAGCCCGGGCCACCTTGCTTTTTATGAAGGGACCTTCTCTGGGGGTCTCCGGTTCCCTTTCCACCCTTTTTTCCTGTCCGTCTTGGACAATTACCGCATGGTCCCTACGCAGTTAGTGCCAAATGCCATTAGGGTTATTTTTTCTTTCATTGTGCTTTGCCACCTCCACGGGTTCGTTGCCCGGTTTTTCTTGTTCAGGGCCTTCTTCGTCCTGAAGCGCCACCCAACTGAGGATGGGTGGTGGTCTTTGTCCTCCCGCCCGAAGGGCATCAGATTTGAGCTCCCCTCTTCCATTAGGGGATGGAAGAGTAAGTTTTTTTTTGTTGAGGTTGAGGGAGTCGACTGGGTCTGGAGCGATTCGGACAAGTCCCCCAACCGACATTATGTGGTCGATGTGGCTGACCGAGATGATTACGAGCAGCTCCGCACTGCCTAGATTCCTCATCTCGAGGTCCTGTTATCTGAGCAGAACCTCACCGACTCTGGGGTTGACCCAACGAATGGATTAGGTGAGTTCAACCTGAACTTTCCTTTTCCTTTTTTTTTGTACTTCTTGCATTGTTTCCCACAGGCTCTAACTGTTATTTGACTTGCATGCAGGAATGATCTTCTCCGAGAATGACTTGGTGGCGATCACCCGGAAGAGGCCGCTGACTAGGCTGGCCGGGGAGCCTCCATCAAGGCAAGTCCGGGGCGAGGGCGCTCCTGCGACTGCCTCCACTGCAGCGGTCGGTCCGAGCTTGGCCACTCCAGCACTGGCGGAGAGAGCGGCTTCCATGGTGCCGAGGCCAGTCCAGCAGGCCCCTGCTGCAGAGCCCGAAGTAGTGGTCCGGGCAAGGGCCGCAGCTGCCGCTGCTGCACCCTGCCATCCTCCGAGTCCGCCTGTTGTAGATATCAGGGATGAGGAGGTCCGAGCTGCGACCAGGGCCACAACCGAGGTGCTGCCTGCACCGGCACCAGCTTCTCAGCCTGCCCCCCAGGGCCCTTCAGCCAACGGGGCAAGGCCGCCCACTCCCGAAGAGGGCAGGAGGGAGGAGGCACGACGTCGCCTCCCCTTCAGGATGGGGCCGGAGAGCTCGTTCCTCCGGAGCCCCGAATTGGCCGAGCGCATGATGGACTTCTCGGTCTAGGTATGCGACCGGCAAGAGATGGCCGGGATGCAGCTAGGTGATGTTATCAGCGCCATCTTTCCCCAGCTGTACTCGGTGAGCTATCCCCTTCCTTCTCTCTTTTTCTTTTTTTTTCTTTTTTTTTTTTTGAGCTGACCTCTTTTCCTGGTGCAGATAAGTGCCGAGGCTCTTTTCATCAAGGGCCATTATCAGAATTGGGAGCGTCTCGAGCGACAACAGGCTGCCGAGATCGAGTCCCTGAAAGCTGACCTGAAGGAGAAGGCTGGGGCAAACGGGGCCCTTGAACTGAAGGTCAAGGACCTTGAGGCACAGCTCGTCGACGCCGAGGGGTGAGTAAAGAGACTTTTGGAGGCCCGCGACCTGGAGTGGAGCTGCGCAAAGAAGGACGTTGAAGATCTCTCCTCCATGGAGAAGAAGCTGAATTGGTATAGTGCCGAAGCTGATCGGCATAAGGAGGCCTCTCGGGCTGCCCAGGCAGAGCTGGCGACAGGGAGGGAAAAACTGGCCGCAGCTGAGAAGGCGGCAGAAGTAGCGGCCAACTCAGTGAAGGCCGCCAGGCTAGAGGGCGCTGAGTCGAGGAAGGTGGCTGCTGAGGCCAAGAAGGGCACTGAGGACGCCATCGCAAGATTCAAGGCCTCGGAGGAGTTTGTCGCAGAAATCCAGCAGATGGCGTCGGACTCCTTCTACAAGGGCTTCACGTTTTTGTGCGGCCGAGTCGAGGCACTCGTCCCCGAGGAGAGCCGTAGCTGCCTCAGGTATCCTTCGACCTCGGATGCGGAGCCCAACGAGGAGGTTGCTGCGGAAGCTGCGACCTCAGAGCCTCCGACGTCAGCCAAGGCTGGTCCATCCGAGGTTAGAGCTGCTCGGCCAGAAGCTCCCGAAGGCGGGTATTTTCGACCTCCGGGCTCAGCAGTGAAGCTGGCCGACATAGAGTAGCCCTTCCCTTCCTTGCTTCATTTTGTATTTTTGTTTCTTGTACTCAGTCAGGGTCACCCAGCATGTCGGGGGCCTGCAAGATACTTGTAACTTGTGTTCAATCAATGAAACCTGAGTTTATTTATCATCTATTTTCTTTGCCTGGCTCTTCCCTTTTTTCTCTCTTTCTTACACTCCCCTTCTTTCTCTTCCCTCCTTTTTTTTTTTGTATGAGTGGGGAGATCAGAGAGAAGGGCCTCACCTTGCTTGGGGTTGAGCTATGACATTTGAGAGCCGCCGGGCTCGAAGGTGTTGTTTACTGAGAGCCATGTGGCTTGAAGGTCCCTTGGCCGGAGATCCGAGCTCCGGTCTTGGGCAGGCGTCCTGGAGCTGGGCTCGGGGACATTGATGACTGAGACCTGCATGGCTCGAAGTTTTCTTGGTCGGAGATCTGAGCTCCGATCTTGAGGAGGCATCTTGGAGCTGGGCTCGGGGACATTGATGACTGAGAGCTGCGTGGCTCGAAGTTCTCTTGGCCGGAGATCTGAGCTCCGGTCTTGAGGAGGCGTCCTGGAGCTGGGCTCGGGGATGTTGATGACTGAGAGCTGCGTGGCTCGATGGTCTCTTGGCCGGAGATCTGAGCTCCGGTCTTGAGGAGGTATCCTGGAGCTGGGCTCGGGGACGTTGATGACTAAGAGCTGCGTGGCTCGAAGGTCTCTTGGCCAGAAATCTGAGCTCCGGTCTTGAGGAGGCATCCTGGAGCTGGGCTCAGGGACGTTGATGACTAAGAGCTGCGTGGCTCGAAGTTCTCTTGACCGGAGATCTGAGCTCCGGTCTTGAGGAGGCATCCTGGAGCTGGGCTCGGGGACGTTGATGACTAAGAGCTGCGTGGCTTGAGTTCTCTTGACCGGAGATCTGAGCTCCGGTCTTGAGGAGGCATCCTGGAGCTGGGCTCCGGGACGATGATGACTGAGAGCTGCGTGGCTCGAAGTTCTCTTGGCCGGAGATCTGAGCTCCAGTCTTGAGGAGGCGTCCTGGAGCTGGGCTTGGGGACGTTGATGACTGAGAGCTGCGTGGCTCGAAGTTCTCTTGGCCGGAGATCTGAGCTCCGGTCTTGAGGAGGTGTCCTGGAGCTGGGCTCGAGGACATTGATGACTGAAAGCTGCATGGCTCGAAGGTCTCTTGGCTAGAGATCTGAGCTCTGGTCTTGAGGAGGCATCCTGGAGCTAGGCTCGGGGACATTGATGACTGAGAGCTGCGTGGCTCGAAGGTCTCTTGGCCGAAGATCTAAGCTCCGATCTTGAGGAGGCATCCTGGAGCTGGGCTCGGGGATGTTGATGACTGAGAGCTGCATGGCTCAAAGTTTTCTTGGCCGGAGATCTGAGCTCCGATCTTGGGCTTGAGGAGTGGTAGCTTTGTTGCTGTATTTCCCTCTTGTTCTCTTTCTTTCTTTCCCCCCTCCTTTCTTTTCTTCTTTTTCCTCTTTTTTCTCTTTTTCCTTTCTTTTTTTTTAAGTGAGGAGATCAGAGAAGAGGGTGCTTGCCATGTTCCCCTCTTTTTCTCTTTCTTTCCTTCCCATCTTGTCTTCTTTTCGAGCAGGGAGATCAGAGAAGAGGGTTCTTGCCGTGTTCCCCTCTCGTTCTCTTTCTTTCCTTCCCTTCTCGTCTTCTTTTCGAATGGGGAGATCAGAGAAGAGGGTTACAGGACTTGATTTCCTTGGAGCTAGGCTCGAGGCCTTCCTGGACGTGGAGCTAGGCTCGGGCCCAGGGGTTGCCTGAGAGCTTGGCTCAGGTCTTTGGCGCCTTGGAGCTAGGCTCGAGGCGTTGATGGAAGCTACATGGCTCCATGATCTCTTGGCGTCTCGGAGCTGGGCTCGGAGATGTTTGAGATTGAGAGTGGCTTGGCTCGAAGGTCCCTCGGCCGGAGATCTGAGCTCCGATCTTGGGTAGGCATCCTGGAGCTGGGCTCGGGGACGTTTGAGGTTGGGAGTGGCTTGGTTTGAAGGTCTCTTGGCCGGAGATCTGAGCTCCGATCTTGAGTTGGCATCCTGGAGCTGGGCTCGGGGACGTTAATGACTGAGAGCTGCGTGGCTTGAAGTTCTCTTGGCCGGAGATCTGAGCTCCGGTCTTGAGGAGGCGTCTTGGAGCTGGGCTCGGGGACGTTGATGACTGAGAGCTACCTGGCTCGATGATCCTTCGATGTCCTGGAGCTAGGCTCAGGGATGCTTTAGGTTAGGAGCTACGTGGCTCGAAGATCCTTTGACGTCCTGGAGCTGGGCTTGGGGACTCTGTCGATTCTTTCCTGCAAGACGTACGGATACCCGTGCAAGGAAGAAATCATTATCATTATTGTTGGTAAGGGACCTTACCTTGTTGGTGGCGTCTTCGTAGGCTGCAGGCCCTCCTCCTTCGGGGGAGCCTGACGCCTTCAAGATCTTCGAGGTAATAGACCCCTCGTGATGGAACTTCGATCACCTTGTAGGGGCCTTCCCAGGTGGTTCGTGATCGTCATCCCAATGACCGTGGCATCTTTATTTACCTTTCTCCTTCGCTTTCTCCTTCCCGCATGGCGGGGAGATTATTCTCGGGATCCCCTGCCCCTCGAGTCTTCTTAGACGCATGCACAGTTCCCTAGGTGATCACATCCACCGGTTTCACGGTGGGGCAACTGTCGATGGCTGAAGCTAACGAAAGAGCGGCGAGCGCTTGGGGCCTCGCTTGAGGTCTGCCCCCCCGCAAACCTTTGGAGGTAGCCTTCCTTGATGAGCTTCTCGATCTCCTACATGCGATTGCTACATTCTTCGATGTCGTGGCCGTGATCGCGGTGGAGGCGATTATGCTCCGCCTCGTCGCGACCGGTGAAGGGCTTCACCGGTGGCGGGCGTTGTAGCCCGGTGGCTCGTCAGTTGAGCCTCACATACTGGCGAATCGGTGGGAGAACTCCGCTAGCTTGTGCTCATGCTTCTCCAGGCATGCTTTCGCCGTATGCCTGATGGCTTCGTCAATGAATCCCCCCGCCGAAGGAGACGGAAAAGGTGACGTGGGTACCCTTAGAAAGGGAAAGTCCCTTGCACAGCCGATAGAGACCTTTCAAGCTTGTGTCATCCCCATTCTTCCATGGTGTGTTAACCTATAAAGAGGTGGAGGACTTAATCACGCTCGTCCGCCCCCCCTTCCTGGCACGCCAATCTGTTGCCGCCAAGATCGCCGTGGCCCGTAGCTACTGTTGGCACCGGAGTGCGCTCCCTTTGCTTCCCAGTAGTCCTCTGCTCCTGGACCTCCAAGTCGTGTGCGCTCTCTTTGCTGCCCGGCGGTCCTCTGCTCTCGGATCTGCAAGACAAGGATTAGTGACTCGGGCCGGGATTTCCGACGGGGGCACTCCAATGATCAAGTCAGTGACGATCCAGGGGAATAGATCCTCCTAGTCGAGCCCCTCTTGATGGACTCCACACGAGGAGGAGTGAATTGTGTGAATGTGAACAGCAAGTGTGTCGAGGAAAGTGTGGCCTGGTTAGGGGGAGTCGCTGTGTAACCTTCCTTCTCGACCTTGCTCTGGTATACTGGTGGTGCCATGTCCCTCTTACTGGTGGGGGTTGCATTATCTTTCTCTTTTTTTGTTCTGGCTTGTGTTGTTTTTTTTTTTTCCCTGTGTATTATGGGGGTGTTGTTTTACCTCCGAGTTTGTTGCAAACTAGGTTACCGTTGGGCGCTCGTCTCGGGATCCCCGCCGGGCTGTCAGGTGCATGCGACGGTATCCCGAGGGGTCTTTCCTGATTCATGATAAGGGAAGCTGTCAGGCGCTCCGACACTCCTCTTGGTCGCCTCATTCCGGAAAACCTAGTAGTGCTTCGAATGGTAGACCGCCGCCTACAGCATTCGAATCTCTGGTTGGCTTTCTCTCTGGGGCGATCCGAGTGGTTGGTGAAGAGCGTGGTGCATCGATTAGCATGCTTCTTCCCTTTTCGGTGTAACCGGTGGCTGCAGGTGGGCAGTACGGCCTGGGGGGTGCTCCAGTGTAGTCCTCGGGTGGCTCGCTGGTGTTCTAGGTTGGTGAGGACCTTGTCCGAGCTGGGGCTGAGCTAGAGTGGCAGGGCTCGCTCCGACCTAGACGCTCCGAGCTTGCGGGGGTGTCTAGGTGGAGGAGGGCAGAGTGCGGGCCCGGTCCGGAGGGCGCGTGCTCGGAGAGGCTCCACGTTGGCGGGTGAGCGCTGAGATCGACCTCGACCACAAGGCACTAACCTCCGAGGGTCTCGCTCCGGAGGGCAGAAGGAGGACCCGGTCCAGAGTGCGCGCGCTTGGAGAGGCTCCACGTTGGCGGGTGAGCACTGAGCTCGACCTTGACCACAGGGCACTAGCCTCCGAGGGTCTTGCTCTGGAGGGCAGAAGGCAGACCCGGTCCAGAGGGCGCGCGCTTGGAGAGGCTCCATGTTGGCGGGTGAGCGCTGAACTCGACCTCGACCACAGGGCACTAACCTCCAAGGGTCTCGCTCTGGAGGTCAGGAGGCGGACCCGGTCCAGAGGGCGCGCGCTCAGAGAGGCTCCACATTGGCGGGTGAGCGCTGAGCTCGACCTCGACCACAGGGTACTAACCTCCAAGGGTCTCGCTCTGGAGGGCAGGAGGCGGACCCGATCCAGAGGGCGCGCGCTCGGAGAGGCTCCATGCTGGCGGGTGAGCCGCTGAGCTCGATCTCAACCACAGGGCACTAATCTTCGAGGGTCTTGCTCTGGAGGGCAGGATGTGGCTCCGTCCTAGGCATCCCGAGCTCGCAGGCCCGACGTGGTGGAGGACAGAGCTCGGCTCGCTGTCTTGAGGGAGCTCGACTCAGCTCGGTAGTGAAGTCCGGGCTGGAGAATTGATGCGACGTTCGTCGCGGCATCTTCTCTTGACATGGTGCCTGCCGGTTCCCCCACGTCAGCGGTCGTGCCACACCACAACCTAAAAATCTTTATATGTAATAGTGCCGGGATGATCTCACCCTTGATAGACGAAGGATTTGGCCGGCCTAATAATTTTTATAATTGTGGGTTCACTGAGTGCGGTCTGAACTCTGTGACTTGGGAAGTGTGCAGAAGAGTTCTTCGTTTCTCTCCAAGCTTTCTTATGTGGTTTTCAGCTTTTCTTTCGAGGATTTCAGCTTCTTTTTCCATGGGATTTCCTTTTTGTCTGTGGGTTTGAGCTTCTCTTCTGTGAGTTTGTGTTTCTTAGTCTGTAGTTTGAGCTTTCTCCCGTGGCTTGGTGTTTTCCTGCTTCTCTTTGCTTCTCCGTGGGTTTGCGCCTCTCCACCAACGATGGTGAACGAGGATAAGTTGAAAGCTCCGACCAGCCCCATCTCTGGGGATCGGGTCAATGGCAATCGCTCATGGGCCAATGTGGTGCAGGGAGCCTCTCACTCTCCAGTTTGGTCATCGTACAAGATCTCCGATGAGAAAATTGACCATATGCAACAGTGTTTCTCCAAAGTGCTTTAGTTGCCAGGTGAGCTTTTGAACGACTTGCACCGGCAATGGGAAGGCTACGCATTCATCTTCCGAAGCTTGGGTCGCTGGATTTCACCATCTGGGCTGTCCAAAGAGGTCCGGTTGAAACTCAAGTTGAGCTACGAGCCGAAGATCTTCCCGGTAGGTGACAACCACTTTGTGGTTCGACTAAGCTCTGTTGATGACTGCGCCAGGGTCAAGGGGGAAGGGCCATGGTTTATCGGCGGCCAACTTCTAGCTTTGGATAAGTGGGTTCCTGATTTCCTGCCTGCTCGGCAACCGGTCACTAAAATGGTGGTCTGGATGCACCTCCACGAACTCCCGCTGGAGTACCGGCTTCCTTCGGCGATCACGGCAGTAGCAGGCGAAGCTGGGGACCCATTGTCTATAGACAATGTTACTGACCTATTGAAGAAGACCGGATATGCTCGAGTCCGCTTGGAGCTGGATGCGGCGAGGCCGCTCCTTCTAGGTGTTCTGATTTAGGGACAGCAGCAAGTCTTCTGGCAACAGTTCGTGAATGAGAACTTGCCCTCGATGTATCTCAATTATGGGTGGATGGGGCATACTGTGGAGTCCTGTTGCTTTCGGGGCGAGGCGGAGCGGCTGTCCTCTATCAACCAAACACTGCGACCGGACAATTTAGTTGATGTTGTGGGTGATGAGGCTCGGCAACAGGGCCCTCTGTCACTGGTGCTTCGCCTATCGCTGCCGGTCGCCTGAAGTTTGGACCGTGGTTGGTCAAGTCTCGTGTTCGTCAACCATGACCGGCGGGTGTTCCTCTGAAGGCTTCTCAGGAGCCAGACAAGGGTAAGACCCCTGCTTCATCCTCTGACCCTCCTTCGTCATCACCGCCCCGTTCCTCGGGCACACCGATCTCGACCTCTCCAAATTCGCCACCCGACTCGGATGGCTGGCAAAAGCCATCTAAGGTGGCGCGCCACCGCTCCCCTGAAGCTAGGTTATCGAACCTTTTGGATGGTGGGAGTGGGTCTAAGGGGTCCTTTGGCCCCTTGGCGGATTGCATGGAGCTGGTTTCGGTCGTCGTTGGCCTGCAGGATCTTTGCATACTCGAGTACGGGGCTGTGTCCCTCAAGCGAGGCCAGAGCCCTCCTAAGTCCCCTGCCCCTCTGTCGCCCAAGGCATCCCTCGACTCTCCTATTCGGGTAAGCTTCCCTATTCCGTGTATGTCTCCTTCGGGTGATTCCCCCTCTGTTCTTGTTGATGCTCAATCAGGTGTATTGCCGGTGCTCATTGGGGATGGGGGGAGTGCTTCTATGGTTAGGAGGGATGGTGCAGTGGTAGAGAGGGAGGATTCTGGTGGGATAGGCAAGGGGGGTTCTGCTGTGGATGGAAGGGTGGGCTCTGTTGGGCCTGGTAGGGTGGGATCTGCTGTGGTAAAGAGGTCGGGTTCTGTTAGGGAAGGGTTGCTGGGTGCTCTAGAAGGGTCTTTTGAGGTATTGTTGGTGGCCAATGCCAAAGGTCCAGCTGCTCCTCTTGGCCAGTTGGGGGTCTCTGAGAGGGCTAAGTCGGGTAAAAGGGGTTCCAGGGGTCGTGGTCGTGCTAGGGTATCTGGGTCTTCTTCTTCGCTCGAGTTGTCTTTGAGTCCTGGCAATGCCGTTGGGGGTTTGGAGGTTAAGGTTTATGGTGCTTCAGTGGATAATTCCTTGACTCAGAACTTGGTTCCCGAGAGGTCTCTAGGGGCCCTTGTGGTGAGGACACCAGGATCAAACACAGATCACTGGATCCCATATGGTTTACTGATTAAGGTTTTTAGAACCTTAGTCATGTATCACAATTTTGTAAGCAAGTAAGATTAAGTTTTATAATAAGTTGAGACTAGTTAATTTGTCTGAGCCCCAGTCAGTCATTGAGTCCTGTACTTGAGTATTAGTCCAATGAGAGTCCAATTTTTATACAAGAGAGGAGGTTACCCTATTTTGGAGTTCCACCAGGCCTCATCCAGGAGCCAGAGGCATTTACATCAGCTTATGGGATCTTATTTGACACCCCAGAACCCTAGATCCCTCCAGATGCTCTCCAGATGTTCTAATTCCTTCCAGATGCTCTCCAGATGCCAGAGTATATTCCAAGACCAGGGCATATCATGAATCCAGAGATCCATCTATGCCTAACCCAGGAGAAATCAAGCTTAAGTGTCAGGCCCAAGCCTTTAAGAACCAAGATTCCAGTCTGATGCAAGGAATATACTAGCCCAGGCACCCCAGCTTCTAGGAGGCCCAAAGCTCATGCGCCCTAAGCCCTTGGCCGGCCCTTGCTACCCCCCATGAAGCCCAACACGCCAAGAGGGGCATCCTTGAGGTTGACTTGGTCCAAGCTAAGAGGAGAAGTCCAAGTGGAAGGAGGAAATCAAGTTCTTATTCTATTCAACTTGTATACTCCTAGTTCTAGGTTTATTTTGTAATCTTTCTCCCACTTAAATTGTGTAAACCTATTCTAACTAGGAGAAGACTTGTAATCCCTTTAGAAAAGGGCATGGAAACTCTATAAATACCCCACCCCTCCTCTTGTAATCATTCTACTCTTATGAAATTAAATTTTGGTGAAATATTGTCTTGAGTTTTGGTGTTATGTCTGCTTTGCTTTTGTTCCTCCACTTGGCCGACCTCTACCTCCAATCTTCATCCACGCCTAAGCACCTTCCAAGTCTTCAAGCATCAGCCTTCATCCTTTGAGAAGAAGCCCAAGGCCGTCCCCTGCTAAGAGCCTCCTTCTCCCAGCCGCCAGCACTCCTAACCCTAATCTTTCCCTTCTATTTCATACCTTGCTTATTTCATTTGATTGTTAATTCAAACCTAACCTTGATGCTTTGCAAGATCCCCGAGGTGTTTCCCTTCCCTAGAGGAGGCTTTTCTTGCCTTCAGACAGGATCCAGATCGCCTTCAGATTCGGAAACCAAAGGCTTCATCTTCTAGGCATCAATCTGAGAGCTGTGTGACCCCCTCATCAGCTAGTTCTTCAATCTCTTAATGGTACAAACTTGCCCACTCTTAATTTCTATTTTGATTCAAGGTTAGCTATCATAAGCCAGGAATTTCACAATTCTCGGATCCTGACTTTTATTATTTTGCATGATTATGCTTGCAATTATGATGATTCTTTGCATTGCTATTCATCCTGCTAGTCTTTACCTGATTTTAAAAATTTGGCCTGCAAATTAAAATTATGAAAATTATAAAAAAATTAGTTTACTATTTTTCCTGCATATTTAGCAATCTTAGAGTCGTTTCGCATCACCCTGCTACTGGTCAATCTATGCCTGCCTCTCTGTGTCCTTTGTGGGTGTGAACCTAAACCCTGAGGAAGTGTCAATGAAACTGAAGGAAGTGTTGGCCTCGGTGGGGATGGATCCTGAGAGTGTTGCTAAGGGTTATACCCATGTTCATGATGTTGTTCTGGAAAATGTCTCCCAGGTTCGCCTCTGCTGGGGATGTTTCCGGACAGAGCTCCGGACCATCCAAATCTTGTTAACTTGTCATGAAAACTCTTGTCTGGAATGTTATGGGAGTGGGGAAACCCGCTTTCTATTAGAAATTATGTTCCAAAGCCAATCATCTAGGCTGTAGACGGTTGTGCTATTTATATATGAATTTTGATATAAATAAAAGTTATCTTTTGGCTATTCATTACAGGTGCATTTTCCTTAATTTAAACTCTATTGTGATGATATCCTTTGAGCTACCTTGTATGCGATGTGGAGAGGATGTATCATATAGTTCATAAATTAGTTTATGACCAAAGGATACGCTATTTTTGGATAATGGTGTATCGAGAGTAGGTCGTTGATGTCATATCTGTTGATTGTCATCTTAACCAAGCAGCATGGAGATGCTGGTATGATATCGGGTGTTGTGTTTGACACTTCACTGAACGTGACTCTCATGCAAGATTCTCTTGCTACCGAAGAGAAGTCTTGCATTAGAATATGGACATGAATTATTCCTTTGACTTGAGATCACTATGGCAGCTTGCAAGCAACTCACTATGCTTACGTACCAAACTACCCGGATTTCTAATCCGGTGACGGAAGGTTGCTGGATATAGTCAAGTATTTGTGTAGCGGTAGTAGGATCGAGATAGGATTGACCTCTTTGAATGATTTGGATTGAATGCTTTATATGCCTCAATTGAGAAAGACCTTGGCCAGGACATTCCTTGTAAGGAGTTGCAGGGATTCTTTGAGACATATCCAGATGGACTGCTTAGGGTTTGGTAGTTTAACTCTATGCTATCCGGAGCATTAGAAGATTCAAGGAATAAGTTCAATGCTATTCCATATTCGACAGGTTCATGTTGCTCTGCAACCTTCAACCTATCCGGACGCCGGGTATCATTGCTAAATGGTGACTTTAGCTGGTACTGGAAATATTCCTGTGTTATCGGTTTAGTATTTGAACCTATGGGATCGTACACCGAGAGTTTCTTCTTGCTTTGTTGGCATGTGAATGATTGGAAATCATTCTGGACTCATTTAACAAGGTGTTGTCAAACTTCTGTTCGAGCCGGCTCTTCTTGAATGAGTCGACTCGAATGGTCGAGTCGGCTCGTTTGATGGACTGCTAAAATTCGAGAACGCTCCATTAAATGTTGTAATTGTTATGGAATTTAATGCTGGGAGTTTCAAGTTTTAATTATTGCTGTTGCTGAATTTCAAGGGACTTCTAACCTCCCTGGAGTTTCAAGAGACTCATAACTTCTCAATAATCTCTCATTAATCCCTTTTAATCGTTTTAAGGGCTACTGCTATTATAAAATTGCTGGGCTGCAGAAGGTGAGATGATTGATGTACACATTTCACACATAGAAATATGGATCAAGGTTTTGACTCTACCAATATTCTGGGATAGAGTTCTTCCTTGATCATTGAGAGATTGAGAGATTCGATCTCAGGATTGATTGAGTGTGGATGGAATCTTTGAGTGCATCCCTTCTATTGAAGGTTTGGGATAGAGTGTCAGGAAAGGTTCTCAAGAGTCTTTGTTCTAGTACTACTGCAGCAACCGGGATTTCAAAAAGTTGAAGATTCAGTTCGTCGCTACCGATAACGTTTCCGGAGAGGCTAGCACCTCAAAGGAAGGAGAAGGAATCGCACTACATGGTGTGAATCACCCGTAGAGGCGGTAACGAGTATTGCTTGCAGAGCCAGATTTTTTCACAGGTTAGTGGCATCCTTGGGATCGCGACTAAGAGTTGGGCATTTCTGCAACTTCCGGCTCTTTTCGGTGAATGTCACTAAGGTATGTGCTTATTTTATGTATGACATAATTATCTATGCTGCATCATTGTGTGATTTCTAGAATTGTTCTATTTTATACAATATTTGCATGATTTCATATGTATATTATTCTAGATGCATCTAGATCCTGGTAAAGGGGTTATGTTAATTAGATTAACATCTTGATAAAATGGTTTTATCGCTTTCCGCTGCTGCATGCTCTTAGAAAAGTTTTAAAATGCATGCATCGCCTCTAAGAATAGTTTCCTTTGACTCTCAGGGCTTGGCGGGCGGGATCATTGTTATGTGGGATTTGGAGGCTGCCAAAATTGATGTCTTTCACCGCACTTCTCAAATGGTGGCTGATATGGCTGTAACGCTGACGTGGCGTGTCTCAGGTCCCGCCGGACGTGGTCTAAACCACGTGGATTTTTTTCGGCGAGCGATATCGGAGATAGGTCCACCTCGGCCGGGGTTGAGCCGAGCCCTCCTGCTTCTTCGCCAGTTGGCGCACGGTGACGGGTCCACCTCGGCCGAAGTCGAGCACCTCTCTGCTGCTCCGCCAGGTGTCCGCCCAGGAGGGGTCCACCTTGGTCGAAGCTGGCGGCCCCTCGCTCCCTCGTCGGGTGGCGCCCAGAGACGGGTCCACCCCGGTCGAGGTCGAACCGTGCCCTCCTGCTCCTTTGCCAGTTGGTGCCCGGAGATGGGTCCACCTTGGCCGAAGTCAAGCACCTCTCTGCCGCTCCGCCAGGTGTCTGCCCAGGAGGGGTCCACCTTGGTCGAAGCTGGCGGCCCCTCGCTCCCTCACCGGGTGGTGCCCGGAGACGGGTCCACCCCGGTTGAGGTCAAGCCGTGCCCTCCTGCTCCTTCGCCAGTTGGCGCCCAGAGACGGGTCCACCTCGGCCGAAGCCGAGCACCTCTCTGCCACTCCGCCAGGTGTCCGCTCAGGAGGGGTCCACCTCGGCCGAAACTGGCGGCCCCTCGCTCCCTCGCCAGGTGGCGCCCGGAGACGGGTCCACCCCGATCGAGGTCGAGCTGAGCCCTCCTACTCCTTCGCCAGTTGGCGCTCGGAGACGGGTCCACCTCGGCCGAAGTCGAGCACCTCTCTGCCGCTCCTCCAGGTGTCCGCCCAGGAGGGGTCCACCTCGGCCGAAGCTGGCGATCCCTCGCTCCCTCGCCAGGTGGCGCCTGGAGACGGGTCCACCCCGGTCGAGGTCGAGCCGAGCCCTCCTGCTCCTCCAGTTGGCACCCAGAGATGGGTCCACCTCGGCCGAAGTCGAGCACCTCTCTGCCGCTCCGCTAGGAGTCCGCCAAGGAGGGGTCCACCTCGGCCGAAGCTGGCGGCCCCTCGCTCCCTCATCGGGTGGCGCCCGGAGACAGGTCCACCCCGGCCGAGGTCGAGTCGTGCCCTCCTGCTCCTTCGCCAGTTGGTGCCCGGAGACGGGTCCACCTCGACCGAAGTTGAGCACCTCTCTGCCGCTCCGCCAGGTGTTCACCCAAGAGGGGTCCACCTTGGCCGAAGCTAGCGGCCCCTCGCTCCCTCGCCAGGTGGCGCCCGGAGACGGGTCCACCTCGACCGAGGTCAAGTCGAGCCCTCCTGCTACTTCGCCAGTTGGCGCCCAGAGACGGGCCCACCTTGGCCGAAGTCGAGCGTCTCTCTGCCGCTCCGCCAGGTGTCCGCCCAGGAGGGGTCCACCTCGACCGAAGCTGGCGGCCCCTCGCTCCCTTGCCAGGTGGTGCCCGGAGACGGGTCCACCCCGGCCGAGGTCGAGCCGTGCCCTCCTGCTCCTTCGCCAGTTGGCGCCCGGAGATGGGTCCACCTCGGCCGAAGTCGAGCATCTCTCTGCCGCTCCGCCAGGTGTCCGTCCAGGAGGGGTCCACCTCGGCCGAAGCTGGCAGCCCCTCGCTCCCTCGCCGGGTGGCGCCCGGAGTCGGGTCCACCTTGGCCGCGGTCGAGCCGGGCCCTCCTGCTCCTTCGCCAGTTGGCGCCAAGATGGGTCCACCTCGGCCGAAGTCGAGCACCTCTCTGTCGCTCCGCCAGGTATCCATCCAGGAGGGGTCCACCTCGACCGAAGCTGGCGGCCCCTGGCTCCCTCGTCGGGTGGTGCCCGGAGACGGGCCCACCTCGACCGAGGTCGAGCCGGGCCCTCTTGCTCCTTCGCTAGTTGGCGTCCGAAGACGGGTCCACCTTGACCGAAGACGAGCAACTCTCTGCCGCTCCGCCAGGTGTCCGCCCAAGGGGAGCCCACCTCGGCTGACGCCGGCCCTGCGTATTGAGGACTTCGGGAAGAGGGGGTGCAAGTTTCAAAATCGCCACTCGAGTAGCGCACACCGTGCCTCGCAAGGAGCGCCGGTACGGTCCGCCGTGATGCGCTAAACCTCGTTTACACCGGCCCGACGGGTCCCGCAACCGAGAAGCGGAGTTCTGGCAGGCAGGAGCCAGCAACGGATATCGTCAATGCCTGGGAAGGAGAGCACCCGCTCTCGGCCTAAGGCCTCGCCAGTATCTTCCCTCTCCCCTTTTTCTCACTGGGCTCGGCAAGCAAGACAAGGAAGCCACCGGGTCCCCGGACCCGAAGGGGAAAGGGAAAAGGGGAGAGAGAGAGAGAGAGAAAAAAGAAGGCTGAGAGGGAGCCTCCCGGGGGGGAAGCCGGAGGCAATGTGATGGGATAAAAGGAGGGGAAGAGCGGAAAGCCAGGTAAGTGGAAAAAAGGATGGGAAAAAAAAGGCATCGAGAGAAGGATCCAGGGACCCGAGAGGGGTCCTTCGGCGTGAGCTCGGTGAAGGAGCTGGGCCCAATTTCAACTCTTCCTAAGACCTCTTTTGTTAAGATCTTCTCTAAGTCTGGGGCTCCTTCGGGAACCCATCTTAGGGATTCTGTTCCATCTAGCCGTTCTCTAACTTGACCGTCGGAGCTCCCTCGCCGGGACCCCCGGCCAGGATTTCTGACCTTGTTTTGCAGGATCGGATGCTCGGAGATCTCGAGGTAAGACGGTCTGAGACCGGTACCGGCTTTGAAGCTATAGGCCACCGCGGTGAGATCGACAACAGATTGGCGCACCAGGAAGGGGGGCAGGACAGCAACCCCAGTGCGAGCTAGCTCTCCACGGGACAAAGCGCGCTCCGACCATGGTGATGACACGCGGACGCGAAGCATCCACCAGTCGAGTAGGGGAAGCCCCTTCCCCTCAGGGGCCACGTAGCCCAGAGAGGGAGCTTCCTGCTCCACACCCTCTTCCTTCGCAGCCGTCCCCGGTGGACGGACCTTTCGCAGCTGTCATCCAACAGCTACAAACCCTGACCACAGTAGTCCGGTAGCAACAACACCAGTAGCGGTCCCTGGCCACTCAGCCCCAGCCAGGGACCCCCGCGGAAGCCTGCGCTCCATCCAAGGCAGGCCCTCTCAATCGCGGGCAGTCTCCAACCCCCACGGAAGCCACCAAACTCCCGCGAATAGGAATTACTCCGGTTCAGCGGATCACAAGATTCGATCCCCGACCAACGACGTCGAGACGGCGCACCGCAGCAGGCGACGTCGGGGCAAGGCCCCCCGCCGAGACCGATCGGCACCCTCCTCGCCAGCGGCCTCGGTGGAAGGTTCCACTGACGAGGCCATCAGGCACCAGGTCGAGAGGCACCTGGAGGAGCACGAGCGCAAGCTGGCGGAGTTCGCCCGCTGCTTTACTAACCTGCAGAACTCCTCGACGGACCCGGCTGGCTATAATGCCCGGCCACCCTTCTCTCGGGAAATCCAAGAGGAGCCGATTCCGAGTCGGTTCCGCATACCACAAGTGGATCCCTACGATGGGACCACCGACCCTTGGATCATCTGGAGAGCTACAAGGTTCTCATGAGGGTCCAGGGGGCCACGGATGCTCTTTTATGCGTCGCCTACCCCGCTACCCTCCGGAAGGCTGCTCGAGTCTAGTTCACCCGCCTCGAGCCCAAATCTATTTGCTCCTTGCATCAGCTGGAAGGAAAGTTCGTGGCACACTTCGATGCTTGCCAGAAGGTACCAAGAGAGGTAGATAGCCTCTTCCCCATCTGCCAGCAAGACCAGGAGCTGCTTCGGGACTACGTTACCCACTTCAAGACCGCTGCCCTGGAAATCTACAGTCTGGACGAGCCCGTTACTATGCTGGCATTGAAGCGCGGGCTCAAGACATCCCGCTTGACCTATTCCCTAGATAAGAAGCCCCCCAGGACGTACTCCGAGCTCCTCCTCCATGTCCACAAGTACATCCGAGCAGAAGAGGCCGATCGCACCAAGCGAGAGCTGGACGGGAGGTCCTCGAAGAAGCCGGCCCCGAGGGATGTCCCCGGGACCCGGAGGCCCGGACCAACTGCCGACCTCCGTACAGGCCCGAAGCCGAAGGGCGGCGCTGCACCGGAGCGAAGTTTCACCCATCTCCTTGCTCCCAGAACGAAGATCCTCATGGAGATTGAGGGTGAGCACTACCTTCGTCGACCTCCTCCTTAGAACCCAAGGAACATCCGCGACAAGACAAAATACTGCCAGTTCCACCGTGAGCACGGCCACGACACGGAGGAGTGTCACAATCTGAAACGGGAAATCGAGGAGCTGATTAAAAGAGGCTACCTCAGGAAGTTCGTGAGGAACGAAGCCCCAGCAGAGGGACAGCCGCTCGCAGCCCTTCCCCCAGTCCCTGCGATTGATAACCGCCCAACGGAGAAGTCGGTGGGCATGATCTCTTGGGGGATCGGGTGTGCGGCGAAGAGAACCCGGGAGGCGGGTGACCCGGAGGATGTACCCCCCTTTGAGAAGGGGAATGAAAATAAAAATGTAAACAATGATGCAGTGGTGGTCGAGATGACCATCGCAAAGCATCCTGTACATCGCATTATGGTAGAAAGTGGGAGCTCTACTGACGTGCTTTTTTATGATGCTTTCTCCCGAATGAACCTGTCTCATGATCAATTAAGGTCGGTGCATACCCCTCTTGTGGGCTTTACCGGGGATTCAGTAGGGGTCGAAGGGGAGATCACTCTCCCTGTCACTGCCGGATCCCCACCTCGGCAGACTATTGTCATGATGACGTTTACTGTTGTCAAGCTCCCCTCACCTTATAATGCAATCCTTGGCCGTCCGGGGCTCAACCAGCCGGACACCGTGATTTCCACCAAGCGATTACTGGTGCAGTTTCCCACAGCCTCTAGGACTGGGGTGATGAGGGGGACGGCCCAGCCCGTCTAGCAGTGCCTTCAGACGGTCCCGGGTGCCCGAGGCGCTGAGCTCGGCCTCGACGTCGACGACCTCAACTTAAGGGAGAAGGAACCGAAGGGAGGACCCGTAGAACACCTGTTGACGTATCCCCTCGGTTCGGACCCTCAGAAGACTGTGCATGTGGAGGCCCAACTCCCGGAGGAAGAGCGGATCCGCTTGCTAGATTTCCTCCGCGCGAACGCGGATGTGTTCGCCTGGTTTGCAGCTGACATGCCAGGCATCCCCTCAGAAGTCATCACCCACAGGCTAAATGTTGACCCGAGGTGTCGCCCGGTCCGCCAGAAGAAGAGGAGTTTCGCTGCAGAAAGACAGAAGGCCATTAATGAAGAAGTAGAGAAGCTCCTCACCGCCGGTTTTGTGCGGGAAGTACAGTATCCCAGTTGGCTGGTGAATGTGGTCATGATAAAGAAGAGTAGTGGCAAGTGAAGGATCTGCGTGGACTACACCGACCTCAACCGAGCTTGCCCGAAGGACAGTTTCCCTCTTCCGAAGATTGACCAATTGGTGGACACCACTTCGGGGCATCGCCTCCTCTCTTTCATGGATGCCTTCTCCGGGTACAACCAAATTCGAATGCACCCGGAGGACGAAGAGCACACCACTTTCGTCACCGACCGCGGAACTTACTGTTACAAGATGATGCCATTCGGCCTCAAGAACGCCGGGGCCATGTACCAGCGGCTGGTCAATAAAGTCTTCAAAGATCAGATCGACCGCAACATGTAGGTGTACGTGGATGATATGCTAGTGATGAGCAAGCCTCTTTCCGACCATGTCGGCGACCTGACGGAGACCTTCGGCAACCTTCGACTTCACCAGATGAAGCTGAACCCGGCGAAGTGCGCCTTCGGCGTGTCCGCCGGAAAGTTCTTGGGGTTCATGGTGACCCAAAGAGAGATAGAAGCCAACCCAGAAAAGATCCAGGCCATTTTGGACATGGAGCAGCCCACCTCCAAGAAGCAAGTGCAGCGACTCACCGACCGGATAGCCACCCTGAGTCGATTTATCTCAAGATCTGCTGACCGCTGCCGGCCCTTCTTCAAAGTGCTAAGGAAGATGAACAACTTCACCTGGACCGAGGAGTGCTACGAGGTGTTTGACGAGCTGAAGAGGATGCTTGCATCACCGCCACTGCTCTCCAGGCCCGAAGAAGGAGAGGAGCTCATCCTGTACCTGACGGTCACCTCGGAAGCCGTTAGGCTCGGTCCTAGTTCGGACCGACGACCAGGGAGTGCAGAGACCGGTGTACTACACGAGCAAACTCCTCCGCGATGCGGAGCTCAGGTATTCCCGGTCTGAGAAACTCATTTTTGCACTAATAGTGTCCGCCCAGCGTCTCAGGCCTTATTTCCAAGCATACCCCATTGCCGTCCTGACGGATCAGCCGATGAAAGCGATACTCAGCAAACCTGATACATCCGGGCGATTGGCGAAGTGGGCACTCAAGCTTAGCGAGTTTGATATCACTTATCGACCAATGTCGGCCATGAAGGCGCAAGTGCTCACTGACTTTTTGGTCGAGTGCGCAGGCCTGGGCAAGGGGATGGAAGAAGGCTCTCTGGACCGGCAGCCGGAACCGGGACCCGAGGAGGACGTTTGGATCCTTCATGTGGATGGGGCTTCGAACTCCAGCGGGAGCGGAGCCGGTCTCATCCTCGCCAACGGCGAGGGGGTCGTCGCCGATTGTGCACTTCGTTTCCAGTTCGCCACAACTAATATTCAGGCGGAGTACGAAGTGCTCCTCGCGGGGCTGAGAGTGTCCCGCGAGTTGGGCGTGGCCAACCTCAAGACCTTCACTGATTCACAGCTGGTGGCCGGACAGATCTCTGGAGAGTACGGCGCACGAGACCCTCAAATGGCAAAATACCTGGAGCTCGTGAGAACGAGCGCGACTGGATTTCGGTGCTTCAGCATCTCCCATATACCCCACGGGGAAAATGCTCGCGCGGACGCGCTCTCCCGACTGGCAACCCTGCCAGACTCGCTGTTGGGCCGCGCTTATGTTGAGCATCTCAAGGCCCCGAGCTACGAGACCCCCGTGGAGGTCCAACAGGTCAGCCAAGAGCCCAGCTAGATGGATAAGTACGCCGAGTACATTACCAGCGGCATCTTGCCGGAGGACCGTGTAGCGGCTCGCCTTATCAAGAGGAAGGCCACGCGGTTCATCTTAATGGATGGACAACTATATCGGAGGTCCTATTCCTACCCCCTCCTCAAGTGCCTGAGACCCGCGGAGGCCGCACTCGTACTCCAAGAGATCCACGAGGGCATTTGTGGGAATCACGTGGGGGGCAGAATGCTGGCATACAAGGCCCTCCGCCAAGGTTATTTCTGGGAGACAATGAAGGAGGATGCGGCTGACTTCGTGAAGAGGTGTGACCAATGCCAGCGGCACGCCGTGGTGCAGCGTCAGCCCTCCACTTCGCTCTCCCAGCTCTCCGCTCTGTGGCCGTTCGCTCAATGGGGAATGGATCTCTTAGGACCTTTTCCCCCGGCATCCGGGCAGCAGAAATTTTTGATCGTGGCCATCGACTACTTCACGAAGTGGGTCGAGGCCGAACCCCTAGCCCGGATCACAGAGGCAAACGTCGCTAAGTTCCTCTAGAAGTCAGTCATCTGCCGTTTTGGCCTATCGCACACCATTATCACCGATAACGGACGTCAATTCGACTGTCGGAAGTTTGAGAAATTCTGCAGCGACCTCGGCATCCACCATCACTTCACCTCGGTAGCGCATCCACAGACAAATGGAGAAGCCGAGGTAACGAATAGGACTATCTTGCAGGGCCTCTGGACAAGGCTGGATCAGGCCAAGGGAAGGTGGGCGGAAGAGCTTCCGAGCATCCTATGGGCGTACCACACCACCCCGAGGACAGCCACCGATGAGACCCTGTTCAACCTCGTTTTCGGAGCCGAAGCGGTTATCCCGATAGAGCTCAGCCTAACCACCTTGCACGTGGAGCAGTATGATGAAGTGGATAATCCCGCCAGGATGCTGCTGAACCTGGACCTCCGTGAGGAGACGAGGGACAAGGCTCGAGTCCGAATAGCGGCATACAGGCAGCAAGTGGCCAGGTACTACAACTCCAGAGTGCGACCAAAGTCCTTCCATCCAGGAGATCTGGTGCTCCGACGGGCTGAAGCTTCCCAGCCACGGGAGTGCGGGAAGCTCTCCCCGAACTAGGAAGACCCTTATAGGGTGGCGAAAGTTCTTCCTTACGGGGCCTACTACCTGGAGGAGCTAGGAGGGTCCCGATTCCCTCGGACCTGGAATGCCTCAAACTTGAGGATATATTACCAATAGTGTAAGGTTCCTTGAACTCCTGCAATGAAATCCTTTTGCTTCAAATGCTTCTTCTCACCTCGTAGGGGAGAGCCACTTAGCTTTGAGTTCGGCGAACACGGGTGTGGCCGAAGACCCGAGAAGGCGACAAGTCCCGGACTTCGGTCTGGAAGGCGGGGCAGAACCAAACTCGCCCACGCAGTCCCGGAGAACAGCCCGGCAAGCCACGCAGGGCTCGGATAAAGCCTGCAGCCCCGGGGTTCAGTCCGGAGGTCCCGGACTTCGGTCTGGAAGGCGGGGCAGAACCAAACTCGCCCATGCAATCCCGGAGAACAATCCGGCAAGCCACGCAGGGCTCGGATAAAGCCTGCAGCCCCGGGGTTCAGTCCGAAGGTCCCGGACTTCGGTCTGGAAGGCGAGGCAGAACCAAACTCGCCCATGCAGTCCCGGAGAACAGCCCAGCAAGCCGCGCAGGGCTCGGATAAAGCCTGCGGCCCCGGGGTTTAGTCCGGAGGTCCCGGACTTCGATCTGGAAGGCGGGGCAGAACCAAGCTCACCCACGCAGTCCCAGATGATGAACCGGCAAGCCGCGCAGGGCTCGCACAAAGCCTGCTCCACCGGTGTTCAGTCCGGAAGTCCCGAACTTTAGTCTGAAGGGTGGGGCAGAACTCAGTCTGCCCATGAGCTCGGCTCGGAACGCACTACAGGACTTAGTCCTGGTGCCCCAAACCAACATTCAGTTCAAAAAAAAAAAAAAAAGAGAGAACGAAGCAAAGATCTGCTGAAGAAGAAGTTTCATTGATTTAGAAATGTAAATACAGTGAATGAGTCCCGACAGGCCGGGAGTCCTCGAAAAGAAAAAAAGAAAATACAAAAAAGAAAAGAAGAAGTCCGCAGAGCCGGGGAGGCTACTTCGGTGCAGTGGCATCCTCCTCGGGCTGAGGCGCACTCTCTCTGCCTGCGCCGTCGACGGGTGGCTGCTCGGGGGGCTGCTCTGGAGTTGCAGCCTCATCACCAGCTGCTGTTGGAGCCTCTCCACTGGGCTCCTGCCTCCTGCCACCGAGAACTACCCCGCTGAGGTCGAGCTCGAGGTAGAAGGAGCTTACCTTCTCCCGGCATACCTAGAACCCCTTCAAAAAGGAGTCCACGGCAGCCTCCCGAACCTCCGCGATGTATTCCTTTAAGGCCCGAAACTTTGGGACAGCCTCCTGCACCTCCCGCTTCGACGCCTCTAGCAGCCCGTTGATGTAGGAGCTATTCTCCTTGGCCGCGTTCAGCTCCCTCCGGACCTCCTCCACCCGGCACTCCATCGACCGGGACTGAGCCCTGAGGCGGGTCTTCTTCGCCACGTCCTCCTCTGTGCGGCGCTGGCTCGAGATCCTCTCCTCGGACAGGGAGGTCTCAAGCTCCTTGATGCGCCCCTCGGCGCGGGCCAGGTCAGATCGGAGGGCCTGGTTGTTCCCTCGCAGCTCGACCCCTTTCTCTATGAGGTCTTTGACGTCGGCTGCGAGCTTGCCAAGCTTCTCCTCCTTCTCGGCGTCCTTCTTGGCATACCCGGCGAGGAAGTTCCTCAGCAGCAGCACGTCGGTCCTGATCTGCGCCAGAAGAAGAAAGGTTAGGCAGAACCCAACTGCAACTTTAAAATGAAGGGCTCCGAGCTCGGGACTTATCGTGAAGAGCTGCGGAAGGATTTCGAGCAGGGCATCGCTATAGTCCCGACCGCCCCTTAGAGGGCGGTCCCGGGAGGTGCAGGCGAACTCAATGACCTTCTCCGCGAGGCCCTGGTCGCGGATCACGGAGCACTGGCTGGTGAGGTTCAGCGGCGGGGCAAACGAGTCGGTAGCAGTAGAGGCGGTCGTCCCCTCACCGGGCAGAGCAGCCATCAGCGGAGCCGTCGCCGTGCTGGTGACCACCGTGGGTGCAGTTGGAGCGGCGGTTGAAGTAGACGCTGCCCGGGAAGAGATTGGCCCCCTCTCTTCCACGACCCTGTCGAGGTCGACGACAGGGACGTCGGGCGCCCGGGTTCGAGGCGGCCTGGATGCGGGAGCCGCCGTCACGGGACCAGAGGTGGGGATCGGCGCGGCCTCCAGGCTCGCCTCGGTACGAGCCCTCTTCACCGCGGGTTCGGTCCCCTCGGCGACATCCCTCTGTGCGGCACCCTCCAGCAGATTCTCCAAGGAAAACTTCATACCTGAAAGGAAGTAGAGGTCAGTCGGACCAGTCAAAAAGAAAAGAAGAGGGAGAAGAGGGGAGTACGAGGTGAAAGGGAAGCCTGAGCCTCACCCAGCTCCCGGATGGGACTGATTCCCGCCTCGAACAAGTTCTGCTCCGAGAGCAGGACATCGAGGGTCGGGACCACATCGCTCAGCAGCTGTGAGAAGACCTCTTGGTCCGCTAGGTCGACCTGGGAGTTCCAGTTCGGAGACCGATCCGGCTCGCTCCAGGCCCAGTCGACGTCCTCGACCGAGGCAAAAAAGAACCGGTTCTTCCAGCCCTTGATAGAAGAAGGGAGGTCGAACCTGAGGCACCTAGGCCGAGGTGAGATGTACCACCAGCCATCATCGGTGGAATAGCACTTCAGGATGAAAATAGCCCTGAAGAGGAAGAAACGGGCAACAAACCCATGGAAGTGACAAAAAACTATGAAGGCAAAAATGACCCGGATGGCGTTTGGAGCCAACTGGGCCGGGACCAAGCGGTAGTGGCTGAGAAAGAAAAGGAAGAAAGGATGAAGGGGGAACCGAAGACCCCAAAGGAGGAAGTCCTCGTAGAAGGCTATTCGCCCGGGGCCGCTTAAGGTCACTCGATCTTCGGGCCGCGGGAGGGAAAGATGAATCGACTCCGGGATACCGTAGACCTCCCGGAGCAGAGAAAGGTCATCTTCGGTCATCGTTGAGATGTGACCGGAGGGACCAGTGGGAGAGATAGCTGGAGGAGGAAGGGAAGAAATCGGACGAGCGGAAACTACAGGAGGAGACCTAGGATCCCTAGGGACGCCTATGGTTACACCCCCGGGTTGGAGCCGCCTACGGATCTCGTCCGGGATCACCTCCCCTTCTGAGGAAGAAGGCGATGGAGTCCTCGGCCGGGAAGGACCGGCCTCGTCCGGGTTGGAAGAGACATGACGACGACGCGCCATGGAGGAAGAAAGGGTGCAGGAAGGTTGTTAAGGCCGAGAGACGAAAAGGGGAAGAAGACGCGGGCACTCACCGAGATACTCTGTGTAAAAGAAGTGGCAACCCCGGAAGGTGAAGGAAAGCCCACTGCAACCGCCGGCGGAGCACGAGAAAGTGGAGGGACTTCGTTTCCGGAAAGTCCCCCTCCTTTTCAAACTTGATCGACAGCGGCCGTACCCCTCATTTCGTTCCGAGCAACCTGATGGATGTCGCATGGACGCACGCTCGATATCGACGCTTCGGTTCGATAGAAACTGTCTCCTTTTCGAAACGGTGCAATAATGGTCGCCGGAAGCGCGACGCGTGGCAACATCTCATAGGACCTTGGGTGTAACAAGAAACGGCGACGAGGATCGTGGCAATTATGGTGCGAGATTTTCACCTTCCCCACGTCATCTCCGTATTAAATCCCCACGTTCCGAGCCACGACGCCTTGGCGGAACGAGGGGATGGGGGGCAACTGATATGGCTGTTACGCTGACGTGGTGTGTCTCAGGTCCTGCTGGACGTGGTTCGAACCACGTGGATTTTTTTCGGCGAGCGAGATCGGAGACAGGTCCACCTCGGCCGGGATTGAGCCAAGCCATCCTGCTCCTTCGCCAGTTGGCGCCCAAAGACGGGTCCACCTCGATCAAAGTCGAGCACCTCTCTGCCGCTCCACCAGGTGTCCGCCCAGGAGGGGTCCACCTCGGCTGAAGCTGGCGGCCCCTCGCTCCCTCGTCGGGTGGCGCCCGGAGATGGGTCCACCCCGGCCGAGGTTGAGTCGTGCCCTCCTGCTCCTTCGCCAGTTGGCGCCCGGAGATGGGTCCACCTCGGTCGAAGTCAAGCACCTCTCTGCCGCTCCGCCAGGTGTCCGCCCAGGAGGGGTCCACCTCGGTCGAAGTTGGCGGCCCCTCGCTCCCTCGTCGGGTGGCGCCCGGAGACGGGTCCACCCCGGCCGAGGTTGAGCCGTGCCCTCCTGCTCCTTTGCCAGTTGGCGCCCGGAGACGGGTCCACCTCGGCCGAAGTCGAGCACCTCTCTGCCGCTCCGCCAGGTGTCCGCCCAGGAGGGGTCCACCTCGGCCGAAGCTGGCGGCCCCTCGCTCCCTCGCAAGGTGGCGCCCGGAGACGGGTCCACCCCGGCCGAGGTCGAGCCGAGCCCTCCTGCTCCTTCGCCAATTGGCGCCCGGAGACGGGTCCACATCGGCCGAAGTCGAGCACTTCTCTACCGCTCCGCCAGGTGTCCGCCCAGGAGGGGTCCTCCTCGACCGAAACTGGCGACCCCTCGCTCCCTCGCCAGGTGGCGCCGGGAGACGGGTCCACCCCGGCCGAGGTCGAGCCGAGCCCTCCTGCTCCTTCACCAGTTGGCGCCCGGAGACGGGTCCACCTCGGCCGAAGTCGAGCACCTCTCTGCCGCTCCGCTAGGTGTCCGCCCAGGGGGAGCCCACCTCGGTCGATGCCAGCCCTGCATATTGAGGCCTCCGAGAAGAGGGGGCGCAAGTTTCAAAATCGCCACTCGGGTAGCGCGCGCCACGCCTCGCGAGGAGCGCCGGTACGGTCCGCCGTGATGCACTAAACCTCATTTACACCGGCCCGACGGGTCCCGCAACCGAGAAGCGAAGTCCTGGCAGGCCGGAGCTAGCAACGGACATCGTCAATGCCTGGGAAGGAGAGCACCCGCGCTCAGCCCAAGGCCTCACTAATATCTTCCCTCTCCCCTTTTTCTCGCTGGGCTCGGCAAGCAAGACAAGGAGGCCACTGGGTCCCCGGACCCGAAGGGGAAAGGAAAAAGGGGAGAGAGAGAGAGAGAAAAAAGAAGGCTGAGAGGGAGTCTCCCCGGGGGGGAAGCCGGAGGCAATGTGATGGGATAAAAGGAGGGGAAGAGCGGAGAGCCAGGTAAGTGAAAAAAAGGCTGGGAAAAAGAAGGCATCGAGAGAAGGATCCAGGGACCCGAGAGGGGTCCTTCAGCGTGAGCTCGATGAAGGAGCTGGGCCCAATTTCCACTCTTCCTAAGACCTCTTTTGTTAAAATCTTCTCCAAGTCTGGGGCTCCTTCGGGAACTCACTTTAGGGATTCTGTTCCATCTCGCCGTTCTCTAACTTGACCGTCGGAGCTCCCTCGTCGGGATCCCAGGTCAGGATTTCTGACCTTGTTTTGCAGGACCGGAAGCTCGGAGATCTCGAGGTGAGACAGTCTGAGACCGGTACCAGCTTTGAAGCTACAGGCCACCGCGGTGAGATCGGCAACAGTGTCTATTGTCATCATGGAACCTAACCGCCCCTTCTGGCTCCTATGCGGCGTCTACGCTAGTACGTCGTATAGGGATAGGAGGATTATTTAGGTGGAGGCTTCAGCTCTGATTGGTCTGGGTTTTTCGACTATGGTGATCGGGGACTTTAATGTTGTTGATCGGCTGAGGATAAAAGGGGGGTAGATCCTTTGTCCAAGACATTCTTCTTCTGAGTTTATTAGCTTTATTCAGGGGACGGGGTTGGTTGACTTAGGGTTTATGGGACCTCCTTTACCTAGTGTAACAACCGTTCCGGTGGTGCCAGAGTCTGGGAGAGATTGGATATATGCTATGCCACCCCCTCCTGGCTCTTGCTTTATCCGGTTCATCTGCTATGCCATCTTAGTAGGATTGCCTCCGACCACTGTCCGCTCCTTTTGACTATGGATGTCTATACCCGGGTGCCACTCCTTTCAGATTTGAAAAGTTTTGGCTTTCATATCCGAAATCCAGAGATATTATTAGAGAGGTGTGGCGGATCCCAGTTAGGGGTGATGCTTCCTACCGGATTTCTCGCCGACTGGAGTTGGTCATGAGGAGATTACTCAGGTAGAATAGGGTTGAGCTTGGTAATGTAATGACCAAGCTCAAGTCTATTGAAAGTATTATTTTTGATATGCATAATAAAGAATACAAGTTGGGTTGCTTATCGCAGATGGATATGGACACTCTTTGTTCTCAGCTATCTCTGCACCACTCTTTGCTTCTTCATCAGAAGATTTTCTGGCGACAGAAATTTAGAGTTCAGTGGCTGCGAGTAGGTGATAGAAACACCCGTTTCTTTTACTTAATCACTATCATCCACAGGCACAAGAACTCTATTCGATCTGTGTTATCTTATGATGGTCACTGGTTGGAGGATGATCAAGCTATCAGAAAGGAGATCTTGGCTTTCTTCACTTCCCGTTGGACGGAGCATGTACCTATTTCTCCTTCTTTCTCCTTTCTTCCGGCCACTATGGTCTCTTCTTATCATAATTCTCTCCTTCTAGCTCCGATTCATGAGGAGGAGGTGCGCTTGGCCTTATGATCCTTGGGGGAGGATAAAGCCCCAGGCCCTGATGGCTTCCCTTTTTTCTTCTTCTGGAGATACTTGGATATCCTTGCTTCGGATTTTACTACTGCTATCCAATTATTTTTTGTTTCAAGTTATATGCCTATTTTCTGGAAGCGGACTTTCATTACTCTGATCCCCAAGTGTCCGGATGCCTCTGAGCCGGCTCACTATAGACCTATCAGCTTATGTAATACTCTTTATAAGATCTGTGCTAGACTGATGGTCTCCAGGATAAAGACCATCCTACCGCATCTGATCTGCCCTGAGCAGGGAGCTTTCGTTGGATGGCGTTGTATTTCTAATAATATACTTATTGCCCATGAGTTTATGTCAAATCTCCGGCATGCTTCCTCTCGTCGCAGCCTTATAGCCATCAAGCTCGATATGGAGAGAGCCTATGATAGAGTCAATTAGGACTTTCTTTTCAAGGCCCTACAGGATTTTGGATTTCATCCAACTTGGATCTCTAGGATCCTCTCTTGTATTACCAGGCCTTCCTTCTCTTCTGATCAATGGGTCTCCTACAGATTATTTTACCTCCACAATCGGCCTTCATCAAGGTTGCCCTCTCTCTCCTTCCCTCTTTATCATTTGGGCTAACTATCTGTCGAGGGCGTTGCGAGCATCAGTGCAGGAGTAGGTTGTTCAACAGTTCTCTCCCGCTCCTGGTACTCCTTCGATCTCGTATCTTTTATTTGCAAATGACTGCTTACTCCTGGGCAGAGCTTTTGTGTCCTCTGCCCAAGAAGTTCGGGGGATTTTGGAGCACTACTGTTTGGCGTCGGGTCAGAGAGTCAATCTTCAGAAATCTAGCCTCTATTTCGGTCCTAAGACTCCTGTCCGGACCCGTCATCAGATTGCGGACATCCTTGGGATATCGAAGCGTCTTGGTCCTCTCTATTATCTGGGTGTTCCTATATCAAGATCTAGGCTATCCAAGGTGGAGTGTACCCCGATGATTCTTGCTGTCTGGGAGAGGATTGACGGATAGCAGGGCAGATCCCTATCCTCCATGGGCAGGATTACCCTGATCCGTTCGGTGCTTACATCCCTTCCGATATATCTGCTATCCAATGCTATTATTCCCAGGACTATTATTCTTAGATTGGAATAGATGATCCAGGCTTTCTTTTAAGATTCTTCTCCGTCCTGCAAGAGGATACTTCTGCTTGGCTGGCAGGTAGTATGTCAACCAACTCAGCATTGTGGGCTCGGGATTCCTTCTCTTTTGACCAGGAGAGAGGCTCTTCTTGGGAGGTGTGGCTAGATATTTTCTGTGTCCTGATAGTATGTGGTCGACAATGATGAGAGCCTGGTACGATGACCAGCTTGCTCTCGTCGATGGTACTATACATCCTACCAGACGCACCTCGGCAATTTGGAGGGACATGTTGACCAGAGCTCCTTTCATCACTCCTTACCTCTCATGGGTCATTGGAGATGGTAGATCCATTTATTTATACAAGACCCTTGGATTTCCGATCTTCCTCTCGCTAGATGACCTACCTATATCTCGGTTGACATTCCTGACTCTATATCTATTTATGATCTCTTTGTTCCTAGCTAGCAGCTATGGGACGATCGTCTTGTGCTTTCGATGTTCGGGGATATTCTCGACCTCTGGGTCTGCTCTATTATCTTGCCCATTATTCCTGGCACGGATGTTAGAGTGTGGAGGCATTCAACATCCCCTAGGGCATCGATGTCTGATCTGCTGACCTTCTTCTCTCCTAAGGTCCCTGGCCCTATCCCAACGGGTTGGATCTGGTCCATTCCGGTGCATCTGAAGGTTTCTCTATTTATTTGGAAGGTGGTTCACCACTACCTTCCTACCAGACACCTCCTGGCTTCCAGAGGTCTTCATATGCCCTCCGTATGCCCTATCTGTGGTGACAGTCAGGAGACCCAGGATCTTGCTCTGTTTTCTTGTCATCGAGCTTGACGGGTGTGGCAGCTGGCTGGATTGGATTAGTTTTTTTCTCAAGATTCTAATAGACGGAGTTCTTTCATTCAGATCCTGCGAGCGGCTGCTATCGTTCCTTCTATTGCTTTCCTGGTTTACATCGCCTATCATATCTGGCTGTCCAGGAGATCTAGGGTTCTTGTTCAGCGAGATGTTCTCCCTGGCTTCTTGTCCAGCGAGCTATTGCCTCGGCTATTGAGTTCCAGAGATCGACTGGGAGATTGTCGGAGATATGGGGTTCCCGTCTTGCTCTTCGAGCGCCTTCTCGAGGACTGGGAGATTGTCGGAGATCTGAGGTTCCCATCTTGCTCATCAAGTGCCTTCTCAAGTTTTTATCTCTTGAGAACCCCCTCCTCCTTTATTTACTGTCAATTTTGATGGGAGCCTTCGTCACAAATTGGGGGGTGCGGTTTTCGTCATCCGAGATTCCCGTCTGGGTTTTTTGGTTGCTAGTGGAACACTTCTTTTCGATTCCTCCATCCCTGCAACGAAATTGTATGCTGCCTGGGCTGGCATCAAATATACTCATCAGGTTCTCCATTTAGACCATCTCATCATTTAGGAAGATTCGTTGACGTTCATTACATGAATGCGTCAGGCCCTAGGAGCTCCATCGTCTCATCTTGTTATTCGAGACATTACTCTTCTTTTACAGAATTGTCTGTCCATCCGGATCCATCATATCTTTCGGGAGACTAACTTAGCTGCTCATTAAATTGCCTCCCATATTGCTCGTCA
Source organism: Areca catechu (assembly GCA_021397845.1). Taxonomy (NCBI): domain Eukaryota; kingdom Viridiplantae; phylum Streptophyta; class Magnoliopsida; order Arecales; family Arecaceae; genus Areca; species Areca catechu. The sequence goes on along the minus strand of CM038050.1, from coordinate 188,240,816 downwards.
TTCAGTTCCAGTTCTTTGGTCTGACTAGAGGTCCTCTCATGTACAGCTTAGAGATATTATCTTTGTCTGACTTTCTGAATTGTATTCATTCTCGTTCTTTATAATGAATACACCGTTCTATAATAATAATAATAAAAAAAAAATTATTTTCATATACGTAACTATAGGGATTCTATTTCTCCATACTTGTGATAATATGACAAACGCCAAACATCCATCTTGGTTAAAAGAAAAAGGTTGCCATTTTTCTGAAAAAAAGCAAATCATGAAAGGGTTGAGCGTTTAAGCAAAAGCTACAAAGATGGCAGGTTAACAGACCAGTGCCGGTATTATTTTTTAATATTTTCTATCTATAATTAGAAAGGGCTAAATTCTCTAAAATAATAAAATAATAAATTATATATATATATATATATATATATATATATATATATATATATATATATATATATATAAGAAAAAGGCTAGAACTTCTAATATAAATGAAAAGCTGTTTCACATGCTTCCAACAAAAAATATAGAGGAAAAAAAAAAGCATTGCGAATTCGACTTTCCTTGCTAATCAATATTGGCTGGAAAGGATTTACTGATTCATGCTTTTGCCTTGCCCCAACCAAAAATGCATCGCTAAATGCAAGATGAAAGATAGGATTGTAATAAGAAAATCAGTTGAATTAACCCCATCTAGAAGCCGTTGGCCACGATGGATTCCACGCGCGTACATCAGTAGACGAGTGGCACGATGGCCTTCCTGGACCTGGGGTAGTCCTCCCCGAACTTCTCCAGATACCACTGGTGATGCGCCCCAGCCCTAGGCACCAGGTTGGAGCAAGTGTAGAGAAAGAAAGCCAGCGCCGCCGGAGAGCAGGCCGCCAGCGCCAAACCCAGCCACTCTGCCGCCTCCCCCATGTAGTTGGGGCAGGTCACCCACTCGAACCACCCGCCCCGCGGGATCTTGTACCCTCCGCCCTCTGCCTTGAGCCTCAGCAGCGCTAGATCCGACCGTATGTTCACCGACATCCCCCAGAAGAAGATCCCCATCCCTACCAGAACCCGCAGCCATACCCACAACCCGAAGGCGGCGGCCGGGTACTCGGCATAGTGGGAGGCGGATCGAACCTGGAGGTAGGCGTTGAGGACGTTGAAGGAGAAGGCGAGTAGGGCGATGACGAGGGGGAAGCCAGAGTCGGACTTGGACTTGATGAGGAGGCGGAGAGGGTAGATGAGGGTGCGATGGATGTAGTGGAGGAGGTAGAGGGCGAGGATGGTGAGGGCGAGGGGGTGGGAGCGGTGGCGGCCGCGGGGGAGGAGGAGGAGGGTGAGCCACAGGGTTGGGCTCTCCATAAGGAACCAGGCGAGGGCCGTGGGGAGGGCGGGACCCCACCCGGAGCGGGCGTGCCGGCCGTAGGGTGCGATTTGGAATCGAAGGGAGATGACGGTAAGTGGGCACATGACGTACAGGGTCACGAGAGCCGTCCAGAACAAGGTATCGTCGGATTGCGATGGTTCCATCATCCTATTCTCTGCTTTTTCTTTGGCCCTGGCCAGAAAGGAGAAAGACGGGCTGCGGAGAGCGGCGAGAGGAGGAGGGTTTTGGGACTCGGATCACTTTTAAAAATATCGGAGGATGGATGAGAATCTTCGTACAGGGTACCTGAACTATCGACTATCGTCCATCGGATTTTTGATCAAAATAATATTAAAAATAATTATTTTCTAAAATACTGCCATACCGTTCTTATTTACGGACCTAGCGATTTTGACCGGGAATCCAGACACATGGCAAGGGTGCCAATGAGATGGCCTTGGAGGGTAAAAACACGAGTTAGATCTAACTCCACGAATTCTGTATAAAATTATAGATTTAATCTATAATTTTAGTTCAAAAAATTAAAAAAAAAAAAAAAGTGTGTTCATCCCGCGCCTTCTTTCACTCAATTTAACGTATTTTCTTTCGCTGAATAAAAAAAAAAAGAAAGAAAGAAGGAGTGCTTCAGTGGACGAAAAAAAAGAGGAGGCACCCCGCATGGAATAAGGCATGACACCCAAAAAAAAAAAAAAAAAAAACCTCCCCCGGAAAAAGAAGTGGCACAAAAAAAAAATCCAAACAGTATTTAGATTTAATTCTAAAAATATTAATTAAATTTTAATCTAATAAAATTTTAAAAAATAAATAACAAAATTTAAAATAATATAATAAAATATTTAAAATAATAAAATAAAATTTAAAATATTTAAAATGACATAATAAATTTATAATATTTATAATATTTAAAATAATATAATAAAATTAAAAATATTAAAATAATTAAAATAATATAATAAAATTAAAAATATTAAAATAATTAAAATAATATAATAAAATCTAAAATTTAAAAAAATAAAAAATTAAAAAAAAAAGTAACTGGGAACCCGGACTGGTTCGATCGTCGATCTAGCTGCCAGTTCGATCACCGGTCTGACAATCGGTAACCGGTTTGACAGTCGATTCGACCGCCAGGATCCGACCACCGATCTGACCGTTGATCCTGCCATCCATACGGTCATCGATCTAGTTGCCAGGATCCGACCACCGATCCGATCGCCAGCCTTTGGTCTAGTCGAATCGGTGCCCATAACTTTTTTAAAAAAATTTAGATAAATGATCAGTACCAGTCCGGATGCCTCCGGTCTAGTTGCCACACGGGGGACGCCTTTAGAAGAAGACACAGGTTCGACCAACACCTTCTTTCTTCTTCTTTTTTTTTTCATTCAATGAAAGAGGACACGGATTCAACCAGTTCTTTCTTCTTTTTTTTTTTTTTTCATTCAATGGAAGAGAACACGGATTCAACCAGCGCTTCTTTTTTTTTATATATATATATTGTGAGAGAAGTCAACCGTGCTTCTCTCTCTCTTTTTATATTCTTCTCTCTTTTTTTTTTTTTTCTTTCTGGATTAAAATCGTGAGTTGAATCCATATTTTCATACAGAACTCGCGAGTCCAATCCATATTTTCAAACCCCATGCTACCTCACGGGCATCCTTCCTCAGATACGTGGCCAAAATTATCTAAATTCATAAATAAAGATACGTGATCAAAATTATTTAGATTCATAAATAAAAAAATAATATTTTAAAAAATATATTTTTTTAATATTATTTTGGACAAAAACCCATCGTCCATCGGATGCGGTGATCTTAAACTAGATTTTATGGATTGATTTAACATTAGCGGCCGGTTGCCATTGATGGACGAGCAACAAGGACAACGTCATTATCAGGAAAATCAATCAACCAAACATGGGGGATCACAACCGAATATTCTGTGGGTATAATGGTACATTCCGGTTGTTGGGGTGTTAATCCAAACTTTTTTTTTTTTTTTTTTTTCAGAAAACAAAAGCGTTACCAAATCAGTTGAAATCATGGTGGAATTATTCAACACCATTGACGCCCTTGATTTCAGTTCTCAAATTATAGTTTCACTCGGTGCAGTCGTACATGGAAGAGAAACGCATCACATACCTCAATGCTTTGCCTACAATAATCCAATCATCTTTACCTGATGGTAGCATATCCATTATCAGGAGTTCCAATAAGGAAAGGCATTTTCATAAACAAGCTGCATGTCAATGGAAAGATTGCGGTACACCATGCTGCTAACTGAACTGTTCCTGTTATTCATCTTTAGAAAACAAAACTGACAAATCTTAGTTGCACACTGATGTTTGTATCTTCTGGTAACTAAGACACACAAATGTCACTTGCACTCAAGTATTTATAGAATACCATGCCAAATTGCAGGAAGAGATCTCTCCACAACAGGGATCCATAACTAAACAAGTCACACATCACTCCTATTAGGTTTGTTTGAGATTGGAACCACCTGCAACAAAAGAATCAGATCTGAAGACAGATGGGGTCAGTGATCACTGAAAAAAAAAGGTCAAGAATTTTTCATACCATGTCAGCAGATGGAATCCATTCATTTGTTGCTGGATTTCCCTTGCAAGACACGTTGCGGCCAGAAGCAGGGGAGACTGGTCCGAGATCAATGCAGCTGCCATTGGATTTCTCTATGTTGATGAACCCTGTTCCAGTCTACAAGGCCAGTCCATAAAATACATAAGCATGAGAGGCAGAAATTCCAACTAAATATTCGGGCATTCCTTGACCACTTCAAAACAAGGGGCTAAAAGCATGATTGACTACAGTGTACTTGGTGCATGGCAAAGGATGAGCTCAGCCATGTCATCTGCATATCACTAGTTAATATATTGTGATATGTGATTTAAAGTTATTCAATCTGGACTAGGAAGTTGTAACAATGAATGAACAAAGAAATCAGTTAATATATATGTTTGATCATTCATTACTGAAAGCTAGAGAAACAGAGTTTAAAAAAAAAACAAAAAAACAAAAACAAAAAACTTAAGCATTCAGCACAAGGTAATATACAACATGACACCTATAATTAAAAGTGTACATCATTTAGCATGAGAGACAACGGTATTAGCTAAACACCTCTTTGGTATTGTTGCTGTTTTTGTGTTTTTATCCCAGCAAATATGCAATGGATATTGATGTTGCAGATGGCGTTACCATGGAACATCTGTCATTCCTTACTTTTATTTTTACTGTCTTTTTGAAAGCAATAAATCTTTGCTACCAAAATCTCTAAAGGTTTTACAAACAATTTAAAAGGTAAAAGAGTTTCATCATATACTTTGTTAAGTCTACTTCAATTTTCTTCTTGAAATTCTGAAAACAGAAACAGAAATCAATAACAATATGAAACAGGCCCTAAAATAATCAAATAATAGAGCGAATCTATTGAATTAGATAGCATCTCAGTAGCATTGAGACAAGAATGTAGTTCATTAAACTAAAACTATATCCTGCCAGAGGCCTACAATGGCTATCATCTTAATCAATAAAAGGTGACTATGCCCATAAGCATGCAAACATAATCAATTGACAGCCACTAACAATTTGTATTAACAGCTACTTTCTCTTAAATCCAAGTGGCCTACAGCACTTAAAGAGTAATGTCACCAGAATTGTGTGTGTGTGTGTGTGTGTGTGTGTGTGTGTGTGTGTGAGGGAGAGAGGGGAGAGAGAGAGAGAGAGAGAGAGAGAGAGAGAGAGAGAGAGAGAGAGAGAGAGAGAGAGAGAATAAAGAAAAGCTTATTACACAGAAGCTTACAGATTCCAACCCCCCGAGAGAAAATGACTAAGCAAAGCAATGACAGAGTGAATATAATTATCATCCATGAGACTGAATTTTCTTCAAACAAGTACAAAAAGGATGGCCAATGTGGTGGCCAGATATGGGTAAGCTGTGAAAGCACTGGACCAAGGTGTAGAGTTTCTAGATGAGATTTAACATGGGCGGTTCTTGCCCTAGCATAATACAGATTAGAACTCAGGAAAAAAGTTCTTTTGTACCCAAAAAAATATAACCCATCTTCAGAGATACCTCTCCTGTTTGAGACATATCCTCAAGGAACATGATTATGAATATTAACCTGACAACTTTTCTGATTAAAAGATAAGAGAAAGTTTAAAAAAGAACAACTATAACAACATTAGTTTTCTAAAAGAAAGAAAAAGAGGGAGGGAAGAAAAAAAGGAACAAGGAATTAGACAAGATTAGACCTACATAGGCATGAACTAGATGGTCCATGCAATTGCATATCATTTTTATGAATCACAATAAATGAATAAAATTTACAGCTACACTTTTCATTTGTACCGTGCACATGGATGCAAAGCTATGAAAAGATGCACAGCTGTTAAATACAATATAATAAACAGTATAACATCGTCATATTTATATAACATCATCATATAATACACAATCTATACGCACAGATGCATATCATTTTTACGAATCACAATAAGTGAATAAAATTTCTAATAAGAGAATAAAATTTGTATCTATATTTGTGAGGACCGGTCCTTTTGGGCCGGATTTGGGCTGAAGTCGGCAGTCCTTGCCGACTTCAGTTCAAAACCCCTATGGTTCGGCAGGTCAGATTTTCCGGCGAGAAATCCGGACAAATCCGACGCTGCCGCCGGAGAAGGGGGGGGAGATAAGGTTCTCCTCGGGTTTAAGGCTCTGGGGATTACCTTTGTTGATCCGAGAGCTTCTTCCTGTGGTGGAGCGACGACGTTTCCTCGAGTGCCCTGCCCTCGCCGGAACGCCCTTCGCCGGAGGTCGTGTGATCGGAGACGCCTCTCACCGGTAAGTTCTCTCTCCCTGGTATGGGCGTAGCGGGCTTGTGCGGCTCGACGGAGGGGAGAATCCGGCTGATTTTCCTCTCCGTTGAAGCCTAGGGCGGTGGCCGGCAGTGAGGAAGCCGCCGCCGGACTCCTCCTCTCCGGCAACCGTCTTTGGGCGGCCGATCGCGGGGATCGCCGCCGTCCCATCGCTTGCTCGGAGAGGGGGGGGGGGATGGAGGAGGAAGAAACTGTGGTCGGCCGTGAGGGACTGTTGCGAGCGACATCTCCGGCTCGGTGCTCGCCGGCCGTCGGTCGGACGGCCACCGTAAGGGTCGCCGGACTCTCTTCCCCCTCCGGCATGGTCGACGTGGTGGTCGGACGGGAGGATCGCCGTCGATTCTCCCTGCTTCGCTCGTGAGGTCGGGCGAACGCCTGGCCGAAGGGAAAGGGACTGAAGCTTGGTTTGATCAGGCTTGGCTGGGCCAAGCCTGTTGCGGGCCGGGCTGGGCCGGGCTTGGCCGGGCCGGGCCGGGCTGGGCCGGGCTTGGCTGGGCCGGGCTGGGCTGGGCTTGGCTGGGCCGGGTCTCGTTGGGCCAGACTTGGTTGAGCCATGCCTTGTTGGGCTAGGTCTATTTCTTGGTTAGACCGGTCCAATAAAAACCCCATTGGAAAATAAATAAATAAATAAATAATAATAATAATGATTATATTAATAATATTAAATAAAGGGGAAGAAGGGGAAAAGATCTGTTGGACAAGGTTGTTCCAAGGAAATTTAGTTTATATATAATTTCTTTTTAATTTGTGATTCAGGATCGTCATTGTCTCTGGAAGATCGGATCTAGGGAATTGAACTGCACGTTGTTGGTGGATGCTCTTGAGTAAGTTATCTTGACCTCTGATATGTATGCCAATATATGTATATTTATAACTTAATAGATATATGTAATATATCTGCATTTGATTGCGTTGGATTGCGTGCATCATGTTGGTGTGGGTGCTGTGTTGGCGTGAGTACATTGTGTTGGTGTGGGTATATTGTAGGATTGCTTTGGATTGCGTGCATTGTGTTGATGTGGATGCATTGTGTTGGTGTGAGTGCATTGAGACTGTGTGAGTGCTCTCTAGTCTGACTATGATCATACGAGAACCTAGTCTCCTTTTGGGCCTCCAGCAGGGCTATTGCTGGCACATGACTGTTGAGCGGTATGTGACACAGGAGCTAGATGTCTTATTTTAGCCATGCGTGGCGGGCACATGCAGAGGATGCATGTTTCTCGTATGATACTCAGAGCTAGTTTTCCTTTTGGGCCTCCAGCAGGGCTATTGCTGGCACATGACTGTTGAGCGGTATGTGACACAGGATCTAGTCTCTTTCGGGGCGAGCCATGGGCCAATCGTGGCCATAGTCTGAGGGACTAGGAGAGTTAAGTAAATGGTTGGCCATCCATAGTCGTGTCGTGTCTGTGTCGGTCGCATTAAGTGTACGCATTTGCATCAGGTCGTGGGTTATTATTATTATATTGCTGGACATCTTGTTGCATGATGTATTATGCTTGTTGTTATTAGATGCATATTGGTGTATATATATTGAAGGTGTTGATAACTTACTGAGCCTGTGTAGCTCACCCATGTTTTCTTATATTTTTGTTTCAGATATCGAAGATCATTTGGGTTTTGGAACCAGTCAGTGAGGAGCTAGGATTTAGGTGTTAATCCCTGAGTTTATATTTTATCTGTATTTTATATTCTGTTAATCTTTATGGAAAGTTGTTCCTTACTATTGTTTGGTTGTAGATTTGAAAGTTAGGCCTGGCATGATCTCTAGAAGATATCTAGGATTGTGCGGCCGGTCACGTAGCCGATCCTTGATATGGATTCGGGGCGTGACAGAGTGGTATCAGAGCAAAGGTTAAAGATGTCATAGTTAGTGAGAGTGGGATAGAATTAGGGTATTGAAGGATATTTGATGATTTGAAAAATTTATATCAGTGTGCGCAGCGAAAGTGTGGTAGACTAAAGACATTAGAATTAATTTAAAGTATGGAAGAAGAGATGCTCTTATTGGAATTATTGAAATTGGGTAGAATGGTTCTTGTGAGTATTGAATCATATAAGTTTTGGATTGTGCATCTTTGGGTTTAGAAGACTTAAATTTCGAGGGTGAAATTTTTTTTTTAGGTGGGGAGAATGTGAGGACCGGTCCTTTTGGGCTGGATTTGGGCTGAAGTCGGCAGCCCTTGCCGACTTCAGTTCAAAACCCCTATGGTTCGGCAGGTCAGATTTTCCGGCGAGAAATCCGGACAAATCCGACGCTGCCGCCGGAGAAGGGGGGGGAGATAAGGTTCTCCTCGGGTTTAAGGCTCTGGGGATTACCTCTGTTGATCCGAGAGCTTCTTCCTGTGGTGGAGCGACGACGTTTCCTCGAGTGCCCTGCCCTCGCCGGAACGCCCTTCGCCGGAGGTCGTGTGATCGGAGACGCCTCTCACCGGTAAGTTCTCTCTCCCTGGTATGGGCGTAGCGGGCTTGTGCGGCTCGACGGAGGGGAGAATCCGGCTGATTTTCCTCTCCGTTGAAGCCTAGGGCGGTGGCCGGCAGTGAGGAAGCCGCCGCCGGACTCCTCCTCTCCGGCAACCGTCTTTGGGCGGCCGATCGCGGGGATCGCCGCCGTCCCATCGCTTGCTCGGAGAGGGGGGGGGATGGAGGAGGAAGAAACTGTGGTCGGCCGTGAGGGACTGTTGCGAGCGACATCTCCGGCTCGGTGCTCGCCGGCCGTCGGTCGGACGGCCACCGTAAGGGTCGCCGGACTCTCTTCCCCCTCCGGCGTGGTCGACGTGGTGGTCGGACGGGAGGATCGCCGTCGATTCTCCCTGCTTCGCTCGTGAGGTCGGGCGAACGCCTGGCCGAAGGGAAAGGGACTGAAGCTTGGTTTGATCAGGCTTGGCTGGGCCAAGCCTGTTGCGGGCCGGGCTGGGCCGGGCTGGGCCGGGCCGGGCCGGGCTGGGCCGGGCTTGGCTGGGCCGGGCCGGGCTGGGCTGGGCTTGGCTGGGCCGGGTCTCGTTGGGCCAGACTTGGTTGAGCCATGCCTTGTTGGGCTAGGTCTATTTCTTGGTTAGACCGGTCCAATAAAAACCCCATTGGAAAATAAATAAATAAATAAATAATAATAATAATGATTATATTAATAATATTAAATAAAGGGGAAGAAGGGGAAAAGATCTGTTGGACAAGGTTGTTCCAAGGAAATTTAGTTTATATATAATTTCTTTTTAATTTGTGATTCAGGATCGTCATTGTCTCTGGAAGATCGGATCTAGGGAATTGAACTGCACGTTGTTGGTGGATGCTCTTGAGTAAGTTATCTTGACCTCTGATATGTATGCCAATATATGTATATTTATAACTTAATAAATAAATGTAATATATCTGCATTTGATTGCGTTGGATTGCGTGCATCATGTTGGTGTGGGTGCTGTGTTGGCGTGAGTACATTGTGTTGGTGTGGGTATATTGTGGGATTGCTTTGGATTGCGTGCATTGTGTTGATGTGGATGCATTGTGTTGGTGTGAGTGCATTGAGACTGTGTGAGTGCTCTCTAGTCTGACTATGATCATACGAGAACCTAGTCTCCTTTTGGGCCTCCAGCAGGGCTATTGCTGGCACATGACTGTTGAGCGGTATGTGACACAGGAGCTAGATGTCTTATTTTAGCCATGCGTGGCGGGCACATGCAGAGGATGCATGTTTCTCGTATGATACTCAGAGCTAGTTTTCCTTTTGGGCCTCCAGCAGGGCTATTGCTGGCACATGACTGTTGAGCGGTATGTGACACAGGATCTAGTCTCTTTCGGGGCGAGCCATGGGTCGATCGTGGCCATAGTCTGAGGGACTAGGAGAGTTAAGTAAATGGTTGGCCATCCATAGTCGTGTCGTGTCTGTGTCGATCGTATTAAGTGTACGCATTTGCATCAGGTCGTGGGTTATTATTATTATATTGCTGGACATCTTGTTGCATGATGTATTATGCTTGTTGTTATTAGATGCATATTGGTGTATATATATTGAAGGTGTTGATAACTTACTGAGCCTGTGTAGCTCACCCATGTTTTCTTATATTTTTGTTTCAGATATCGAAGATCATTTGGGTTTTGGAACCAGTCAGTGAGGAGCTAGGATTTAGGTGTTAATCCCTGAGTTTATATTTTATCTGTATTTTATATTCTGTTAATCTTTATGGAAAGTTGTTCCTTACTATTGTTTGGTTGTAGATTTGAAAGTTAGGCCTGGCATGATCTCTAGAAGATATCTAGGATTGTGCGGCCGGTCACGTAGCCGATCCTTGATATGGATTCGGGGCGTGACAATATTATTCACCTATAATGTGCACGTGGATGTAAAAGCTATGAAAAGACGCACAGATGTGATACAATATAACACAATCATATCGGTCTATGTCAATCCGCAGTATTACATGAACGACTCCGAATCGCAAACCAGATGCGGCACCAAATCGCACTACAAATAGAAGAATTCTAGCGAGGAAGCAAGTAGATCGATAGATACCGTGTGGTGTTGCTTATCGATGCAATTCAATTCCTTGTAATACTCCGTCTCCACGTATTCCTCTACCACCTCACCTCCATCGCAAACCAGTTTCTGCAAGCAAACAAAAATTCTATCAATCAACGGAGAAAGCCGCAAGATTTGATCGGTACATGGCGGAGACTGGGGCTGGATCAATTGGAATCAATAAAGAAGGGATGCACCAGGGGAACGGCCTGGAGATCTCGGAGCTTGTCGAGCTCCGGGATGGAATCTTCATCGGAAGGGGCGAGGGCGTCGGAGTAGACTGGGGAGTATTCGCTCCGAGAGGGCTTGGAGTGGCGCTTGGGGGCGATTCCTTGGAAATACGCCCGCGCCTCTGCCTCTCTCTTCGCCGCCTCCTCCGGTGGCAGATGAACGTCGCTCCGAGCCGGCATCGACATACCTCCTCTCTCTCTCTCTCTCTCTCTCTCGCGGGTTTTTGGGTAGAGTAAACGCGATTAGATGTCGGAGATGTGAAGACAATGTAGAATAGGTAAAGTTCTCCAAAACCGGGGGCGGTGGTGGCTGTTGAAACGGAAAGAAAAACGTGGAAACCGGGTGCCTAGTCACCGAAGAAGCCTTCCAGGACTCTACTGCTTGCGGTCTTTCAGGACTCGGCTGGTTCGCCGAAAGAATTTTCCTTGATTGGAATATTTTTTTTAAAAAAAAAAAAAATTGACGGCTAGATAAAGGGCATATATGTTATATCCTTAATAAAATGATAGTTCTTATTTCATTCAAATTAACATTTAAGAATATTAAAAATATACATTTCCATCGCTTTGCTTTGTAAAATAAAAAAAATATTTTCATGAAAAAACATGTTCCCATCACTTTTCTGTGTAAACTCTAATTAGATAAAAAAACATCAAATTTTTTTTCCCCTCTTCTTTCTGCGAACTAAGCTAGTCCTTGATGATAGAGACGGAGAACAGGAAGAGTTGTTTGATATAGGATAGCTAAGATTTTAATTGGAAGAGTAGTTTGGTATCGGCATTAACATTGAAAATGACTTCTAGCAACCATCATAATTTGGCAATTAAAAAGGATGCAAGTTGGGTTCATTGAGCAGCAATCTAATCTATTTTGTGATTGCTATGCTATTTTAAGATGCATGTTAGGAATGGATGCATCATTCGCACCAAAAAAAAAAAAATCATTGTTTGCAAATCAATTATTGCATAATTTATTTCAAAATATATGTGGATGGATGAAGGAAAGTTCAAAGTACTTTGACATATATGTAAAATGTAATTCAATGGGCACCCCGGCAAAAGAAGAAAAATCATTGTCTGTGTGGAAGATATGATCTAAATCTTATGTGTTATGGGTTTATCAAGACTTGCTGGTACCTTTCTCATATCTAGATTCTTTCTAATTCGAGCCTGGTCACATTTTGCATGTATGGGTTCCATGTCATATAACATAAACTGCTCTGTTATGTTGGGGTGCAAATGAGTCGAGCTATTTATGAACTATTTAAGTTTAATTCAAGTTTAAAGTCAACTCAATTTAACTATTATGAAGCTCAAGTAGCCCGAATAGTTTTTGTTGCGATATGTCAGTTTAAGCACATGCCAATTATTGATTCAACCGCTTATCAAATTCTTTCTGAACCAGATATCTAAACCAGAGTATCCGGAGAAAGCTACATGAGCAGATAAAGCAACGACTCGGCCTTCGTCACATCATGGGATCAGCCTTCAGCCTTAGCCGAAGACATCGGCCTCAAAGAGTACCACCACCAATCACTGACCAGTCTCCTACACACCGGTCGAAGAAGGTCAATCCGAAGAAGACTGGTCCGAAGACGATGCCAACTTTGCTCCACAACCCATTCCGAAGGAAAAGACTCCGCAATAGACAACAGAGGTATCTTCGGCTTATCCCAAAGAGGACAGACTGAAAACATTTCGCCGATTCAACACCGATCCCTCCTGAAGAAAAGATCTCGAAGCAAATATCTGGTTAGTCTCAAATCTTCGAACGTGGATACGGTGGTTACAATCAACCGCGTGACCACTATTTCCAATCTCAACCATATCAGGGTGGCTACATAGCCACTAACTCCAACACCAACGATTCCAGACCGTCCAGAATCAATTGGCGATCATTTATGGTTATATGTAGGGTAAAGTTAATCAATCCCGTCTTAACTATAGGTATGTGAGCCTAACTACACACTAGCACATCAACTATAAAAACTGATAAGAGGGGACACTCAAGGTACGCTACAAAAGCCTGGAAAAGAGAATACCTTCACCATCTTCCTCCTTTCTGTTGGTGGAACCTCTCTCTAACTTAGGCATCGAAGTATCCCCCACCGGAGAAAATCCGGTCAGAGATCTATTTTGCAGGTATCCAGGGGAGCGAATCGGCGATCCAGCGGCTTTGCCCGGTCGAGGAAGGTTCTACGTCAACAGATTGGCATGCCAGGAAGGGGCACTCTCTCTCTGAATGCGCCACGTATGTAAGGATCGGAGACGGGTGCGAAACTCCAAGCGACGCCAAGCTGATTCGACGCGGGAAGAACAAGGGGCCACAATCCGCATGACTCCACCCAACGGCAAAGATGAAGCCCATACCTTCTCCAAGGGACGGGATAAGGCCATGTCCTCTTCCTAGATCCCAATTGAAGGATCAATCGAACTGCCGCAACAGAAGAAAGATACATGATACATCGATTGATCCTTTCCTTTTCACGTTCCAATAGTAAAGCGACAGCTGTACTCAACATGATCTACGAATCAGATGTTAGTTATGGTGAGTGACCGGATCAAAGATTTACCATCATTGGTTGCATTTTTTTTAGCAAAAAATGATGATCTATTAATACTCTCACTTTTCAAGGCAAATCATTATTTCGAAAACTAAAAGTGGGGGGCAACTGTTGTGATATGTCAGTTCAAGCATAGGCCAATTATCGATTCGATCGCTCACCAAATTTTTTTTGAACCAGACATCTAAACTGGAGCATCCAGAGGAAGCTACATGAGCAGATAAAGCAACGACCCGGCCTTCATCACACCGTGGGGTCAGTCTTCAGCCTTAGCCGAAGACGTCAGTCCTGAAGAGTACCACCACCAACCACTGACCAATCTCATGCACACCGGTCGAAGAAGGTCGATCCAAAGAAGAATGGTTCGAAGACGATACCAGCTTCGCTCCACAACCCATTTTCAAGGGAAAGACTCCGCTACAGACAACAGAGGTGTCTTCGGCTTATTCCAGAGAGGACAGATCGAAGACATTTCATCGATTCAACACTGATCCCTCATGAAGAAGAGACCCCGAAGCGAATCTCCAGTTAGTCTCAAATCTTCGAACGTGGATACGGTGGTTACAATCAACCGCGTGACCACTATCTCTAATCTCAACCATATCGAGGTGGCCACGTAGCCACTAACTCCAACGCCAACGATTCCAGACTAGCCAAAATCAATTGGCGACCACTTATGGTTATACGCAGGGTAAAGTTAATCAATCCCGTCTTAACTATAGGTATGTGAGCCTAACTACACACCAGCACATCAACTATAAATACTGATAAAAGGGGATACTCAAGGTACGCTACAAAAGCCTGAAAAAGAGAATACCTTCACCATCTTTCTCCTTTCTGTTGGTGGAACCTCTCTCTAACTTAGGCATCGAAGTGTCCCCCACCGGAGAAAATCCGGTCAGAAATCTATTTTGTAGGTATCCAGGGGAGCAAACCGGTGATCCAGCGGCTCTGTCCGGTCGAGGAAGGTTCTACGTCAACAGATTGGCATGCCAGGAAGGGGCACTCTCTCTCTGAATGCGCCACATATGTATGCATCGAAGACGGGTGCGAAACTCCAAGCTACGCCAAGCTGATTCGACGTGGAAAGAACCAGGGGCCACAATCCGCATGACTCCACCCAACGGCAAAGATGAAGCCCATACCTTCTCCAAGGGACGGGATAAGGCTATGTCCTCTTCCTAAATCCCAATTGAAGGATCAGTCGAACCACCGCAATAGAAGAAAGAGACGTGATACATCAATTGACCCTTTCCTTTTCACATTCCAATAGAAAAGCGATAGCCATCCTCAACGTGATCTGTGAATCAGATGTCAGTAATAGCAAGCGATCGAATCAAAGATTTACCATCATTGACTGCATTTTTTCTGGCAGAAAATGATGATCCATTAATGCTCTCACTCTTCAAGGTAAATCATTGCTTCGAAAACTGAGAGTGGAGGGCAACTATTATGATATGTCAGTTCAAGCACGGACCAATCATCGGTTTAACCGCTTACCAATTTTTTTCTGAACCAGATATCTAAACCGGAGCACCCGGAGGAAGCTATGTGAACAGATAAAGCAACGACCCGGCCTTCGTCACATCGTGAGATCAGCCTTTGGCCTTTGCCGAAGACATTGGCCCCGAAGAGTACTACCACCAACCACTGACCAGTCTCTTGCACACCAGCCGAAGAAGGTTGATCCGAAGAAGACTGGTTCGAAGACGATGTTAGCTTCGCTCCACAACCCATTCCGAAGGGAAAGACTCCGCTACAGACAACAGAAGTGTCTTCTGCTTATCTCAGAGAGGACAGATTAAAGATATTTTGCCGATTCAACACCGATCCCTCCTGAAGAAGAGACCCCGAAGTGAATCTCCGGTTAATCTCAAATCTTCGAACGTGGATACAGTGGTTACAATCGACTGCATGGCCACTATCTCCAATCTCAACTATATCGGGGTGGCCACGTAGCCACTAATTCCAACATCAACGATTCCAGACTGGCCATAATCAATTGGCAACCACTTATTGCTATACGCGGGATAAAGTTAATCAACCCCGTTTTAACCATAGGTAGGTGAGCCTAACTATACACTGGCACAGCAACTATAAATACTGGTAAGAGGAGACACTCAATGTATGCTACACAAGCCTGGAAAAGAGAATACTTTTAACATCTTCCTCCTTTTCAGAACACTCTCCATTTTATTGCTGGAACCTCTCTTTAACTTAGGCATCGGAGTGTCCCTATTAGAGAAAATCCGGATAGGGATCTGTTTTGCAGGTGTCCAGGGAAGCGAACCGGCGATCCAGCGGCTTCGCCGGGTCAAGGAAGGTTCTATGCCAACAATTTTTGAATAAGCTCTACTAATAAAATACTTGGTTCAAAAACTCGCAAATCTACTAAAACTCATATATATTTAATAATTTTATTTTTATTTATAATATATATTAAGTAGATTAAAATTAGAATTCAAGTTTGAATTCACGTTCAAATATGATTCAATTGATGTTTGAGCCGAATTGGATTGAACTCAAGTATTATTTTTTAAATTCTAGTTGAACTTGAACTTAAAATATTAAAATTTAATTGATCTTGAGCTGAATTTTGAATGCAGGTGTTTTGAATCAAGTTTAACTCAAACTTCTATATGCTGACTCAACTCAGTTTAATTGTGCTCTTACTTTCCATGTATCACAGGTGGCCACACGATTATGATCACCTTATAGCTAAGATATTCATTGTCGATGCCTGCAGATTGGATCTCTTCGAATCAACCCCGACATCTGAGAGTATTCGAACACATTATCCATGCAACATGTATCTGCTAGCATACATCTCATGGCCTGCGGAAAATATTTAATCTGGATGGCATGGAAGTAGAATGCTATCGTACAACAATAGCCCAATAAAACATCGTATCAGATATTGGAATGAACAATAGGTGAGATTTGCTTTGATCTCCACAGCAGTGATAAAATTATCCACAAGATTCTCTTCAGCTAGGATATTGATGCGGTAAAACTCTCTGTCCTTGTGTAAATGGAGTCGCAATCAAAACAATTATTAAAGAATAAACATTATAGCCTTTAAAAAAAAGTGCATTCAATTTTTTCAATTCAAATTGAATCAAAATTTCAAAAAATCAAAATTTTGAATTTATATTTTTATAAAATTAAAAATTAAACCGAAATAGTCTAAAATCATATAAATCAAATTGAAATAATTTTGATTTGGTTAAATTTAATAATTTGTTTTTGAATTTTTCTGTGCTAAATTTTTTATTTTAATCTGGACTTATTAATTTTTTTAATAATTTCATTATTTGAGCTGCAAAATTATACTTAAATTAAATGTTGTAATTCAGATTCAGGTCAACAACAAATAATTAAAGAAAAATTCAATTGTATAAAATTATCATAAATTTTTATAATCTATTAATGTAATTATTTTAATTTTTTTGACCGAAGTTATCAAATTAAATATCGAAAATCGAATTGTTTAAAAAAGTTTAATTTGATTTTAAAGTAAAACTAATTTTTTTAATGAAAAAATTGAATCAATCATCAAGATAATTAATAATTTTGTTTGGTTTTTGATTAACTGGTTTATTTACTTATTTCTATAAATAAACATTAGATTTTGGGGGAAAAAAAATCTTATAATAAGCATCTTTCATTTAGGCTTAAACTTTGATTACAAAATGCATTTATCGTATCCTGAAATCCGAAACTTGCACAGATCCTGTAGTAGGTGAATAAGATCTTGAAAATATTCTCAGAAGGAAAATTCCTAGGTATAATTATCTATGGTTCTCCCGCAATCATACCATTGCTTGTTCAAGCGAAAAAATTAGCTGGCACTTCGGAGTCTTTGTAGAGATTTGCGTGGTGCTCCTAAGCTTTGGAGAGACTTGAAAGACCATGACAGGGATGCTGAAGGCGATTCCTGGGACTCGGAGACGTGTCCCAAGTGGATCCTGGATGTATTCCAGGAGTTTCCCGGAGGTGTTCCAGGGATACTCTGAGTCTGAGGTTGAGAGAATCAGTGAGACATGGGTGTACATGGGCTCGGATTTGAATTTTCTGGAGTGACTCAGAAGGGGGAGATTTTTAGGGCTAGGTTAGTTATGACCTAGGATTAGTCTAGTTTGTATATAAAGAATGACGGGAACGTCAGGAAAAAATACGAAACAGTGAAATCCCTTTTCTCCTCCGAAAACCCTAGTCTCTTTTCTTCTTGGTTATTTCTCGTGCACGGAGCCCCATGGGGGCTCGCCTCCGCGACGGGAGTGGATGGCGCGCCCCATCTCTACCCTGGTGAGTGTTCCCTTTCTGCCATGGCGGCATTAAAGAAGATCCTGGGCATTCCGTGGAGCGGGTTTGCTCCAACAATTGGTATCAGAGCAACCTTAATGCGGTGGCATGAAGGATGCAGGAAAGAGGATGACACGATGATGGTGCAGATCTCGAGGTACCGAGATCTGGAGGTGAGGGCCTGCTGCTCTTCCTGGTAATGACGATGGAGAAGGAGCAGATCCGGTGCGGATTTGGGCGATATACGGAGCAGTGCATTGTAGGGCGTCGCAGGATAGCGGCGCGAGGGTGCGGCGCAGGGTGGTTCGGGCGAGACGACGCAGGGGCGCGCGGTGCAGCGCGCAGGCGCGGCGCGAGCGACACGGCCTCGGGTGCAGACACGGCGCTGAGGCGTCGCAGCGAGATCGCCGGCACAGGGAGCGGCCTCGCGGAGCAGGGAGCGGCCGGGGCGCGGGGCATCGCGGGAGCGGCGCGATGCCGGTCACGGGCGAGGCGGATCGGGCTCGATGGTCGCGGGCACGGGCGCGACCACAGCACAGCGCGGTGCCGATCGCGGGAGCGATGCCGGTCGTGGGAGCGGCGCCGGGCGCGGGCGCGGCTGGCCGGTAGCGGGCGTCGCTCGCCGGTCTTGGGCTGCGGAGGATCCGATCGGGGCTGATCGGGCGCAGCACGGCAGCGCGGGTGGTCGCTGGTGGCTTGGCACGGTGGCGGGACAGTCGCCATTGGTGTCGGGCGGTGGCCGATGGCGACGGCAGTGGCCAAGGAGGTCTGTGGTCCACGGGTTCGACCGTGGACAAGTAGCAATGGCAGCGCTAGACCCGGGGAGACCGTGCGTGAACCATTGGTTTGGTTCACTGTGGACCAGCCAATCAAGGTATCAAATAATCACTATGCTCTGAAAACCATGCAGATGGATTTTTAGTGATTATGGGCTCAATCGAACTCTGATTTGTGCCCCGTTTGTGCCGTTGGACTCCATTTTCTGAGCTCTTCATGTTGAGCTAGGTTGGATTTAATGATAGAGTCAGATCATAGGGTATGTGGAGATCGCGGTGCAGCGGCCGTGTGTGCGGGCAACTTAAGCATGTTGGTTCCATTTTTGGCTCTTCCATGCGGACAGAGGTTTGTGGTGTTGGGAGCAGTATGGAGGTCTGCTGGTTATGTGGATCTCGCCGAGGATGATGGATCCTGCGGTGCAGGAGTTCGTGACGGTGGTGTAGAGCCATAGGTTCTGTGCTGTGGAGCATTGATAGGTCGGGTGATCTGTGGTTCAGCACAGGTGGAGCGACACACACCAGAGATCTTCAGAGCATGAGTGATAGCTCCATCGGTAGTGGACCAGGCTCTTGGTCACTATGGAGGAGAGCGATCGGTAGGTCTCCAGCTACCTTGATCGTGATGGAGCTGGACATGGGTGGTATCCCGCGTGGTTGGAGGTCGGTCTCGGGAGATGGATATCTCAGGGAGACCGGAGTACATCAGCAGGGACAGTACCAGAGGCAGCTCAGGGAGACAGGGGACAGTCTCAGGGAGCGTCGGAGGTATCGGGCAGTCGGGAGTGTCCTGGTATGGCGGCTTTTGTCTAGGGACAGAGACTGGTGCTGATGAGCCTGGCAGCTCAGGGAGACCAGGGATAGGTCTCAGGGAGCGCCAGGGACATCATGCAGCCGGGAGACAAGCTGGGACATGATGGAGCAGCCACTGGAGATGGTTGCTGGGTCAGTCGCTGGGTTAGAGGAGTTGGGATGAGCTCCTGGGTTTTGGAGGTTCCTGCGGGGATGCAAAGTATCCAAAACGGTCTTGGAGGGGTCTGCGATGATGCGGAGGATTCGAGGAGGTGCACGGACGTCAGGGGTGCACTTAGCCATGTGGAGTGGAGACTAATGCAGCTACCATGCAGAAGAAAGACTACAATTGGTGCCAAGATACAAGCGAGGGTTTTCAGCTGTAGAGGCGGTCATCTCAAAGGCCTCCAGGTGAATTCAGCAGCTGAAGAATACTAGCATAGATGAGGATATCCGCACGGTGCTGTCAAGACACGCAGTTACAGCAGGGTTGTGCATGGAGGACATTGCCAGGTTTGTCAAAGCTTGAGGGTACCAAGGTGGAGATTGTAGGGATTTGCGTGGTGCTCCCAAGCTTTGGAGAGACTTGGGAGACCATGGCATGGTTGCTGGAGGTGATCCCTGGGGCTCGGGGACGTGTCCCAAGCGGGTCCTGGATGTATTCCAGGGGTTTCCTGGAGATGTTCCAAGGATACTCTGAGTCTGAGGTTGAGAGAATCAGTAAGACATGGGTGTACATGGGCTCGGGTTTGGATTTTCTCGAGTGACTCAGATGGGGGAGTTTTTTAGGGCTAGGTCGGTTATGACCTAGGGTTAGTCTGGTTTGTATATAAAGAATGACGGGAATACGAAACAGTGAAATTCCTTTTCTCCTCCGAAAATCCTAGTCTCTTTTCTTCTTGGTTCTTTCTCGTGCGTGCAGCCCCATGGGGGCTCACCTCCGCGACGGGAGCGGATGGCGCGCCCCATCTCTTCCCTGGTGAGTGTTCCATTTTTGCCATGGCGGCATCAAGGAGGATCCTAGGCATTCCGTGGAGCTGGTTTGCTCCAATAGTCTTGGCATGCATTTGGCTACTCTTCCTGTTGGCTCTGTCATAGTGACATTCCACCGTCTGCATTGAATGCAATAGAGGAGGATTATTAAAATAAAAAAATAAAATTAAAAGCTACATAGCATTTGATGTATCCGGAAATGATCAAGATCATACGAATCCCTTCATGATTCACCATCTCACCACTAGCTCAACACATGAAATAGGTTCTTCAAATATATGATCCCAGAGATCACACAAGAAAACCTAACATGCTCTCATCCTCTAAGAGGATAGGTAATCTTATACGAAGACTCTTTAACGCCGGTCATTATCCATTTATGCATGTACTTTGCAAAAAGCTTGCATGTCGTGAAGACGAGCTACGTGTCTTTTCCGGCCACTCCTCTAGGAATATGCATTTTCTAGCGATATGTCGACCACCATTCCTAGTACCGTATAACATTCCTTAGATATCAGGTATTCTGTATATCTCACATATAAAAACTATTTTCCGGACTTTCTAGATAGGTTCTTTTTTACAAAACTTTTCCTGGCAAGTTTCTCTGAAAGTCCTAAGTACTTTAAGAGTCTCAACAGCTCTTCCAAGCCATCCAAAAATTCCAGATTGCTATTTGGATGAAGGCTAGAGCCACCTTATCTTAGCTAATCTCCACTCACTCTCTATCATGCCTCACCTACACTCATTTTCATTGCCTTATCCACTTTCATTGTCTCGCTCGCTTCCACTCCATCTCGCTTCTACTCAATTTTGCTACCTCTTTATTATCATATCATCCATTTAAAAATTATGTACGTCTTTACTCTGTTTACTTCATGGGAGATTGACTTAAATGTTAAAAGGTCCATCATAAAAAACTATTCCATCGTGGCCAAATTTTTATGTCTTCTTCATTTTACAAGTTTCAAAATATCCATGCTTGATGGAGGAAAATTTGAAACTATTTCGACTCAATAACCACCTTCAATCACACCAGCAAATCTCAAGTAGAATTGCAAGTGTGCTATTCCTTATTTTTTCCAGATCAATTTCGGTAAAAATAGGTTAAAAAATTTTAGTCCAAAAATATCATAGATAGGCCAAGATTGTGATATCTTGGCCCAAAATTATTAACCGACATCTTGAAAAATCTTGATTTTTTCTAAAATTTTCTTTCTCGATTGTTATATAATCCAAGATAAACTGAGACCTGGTTCATTTTGATCCAGTCCGCTCACCGAGATGATTGATATATTAGGATTTAAAAATCTTGATTTTACATGGTGCGGATGGAAAACGATGGTTTTGGCTTTTATATTATGACCAAATATTATCCAAAAAATGTCATTCGGTAGGAACATATCAAAGTTTGACTCATATAACAAGTGAGGAAGGCAGGCAGAAAACTTTAAAGATGCAAAGAACCGCAAGGGGAGGGGAGTTGCCTAAAAGTGGCGTTCTTTTCTTACCAAAAAAAAGAAAAAAGAAAAGTGACGTTCTTTTTCTTTGGGTTGATACATAATAGTTACCGAAGATGGAGAATGTCCAACCTAAATTGTGCCCATTAACATGGATGAGAAGCAATTATTATTAAAGGATGTTGTTATATATTGAAGCAATTATCATTTCACTTGGCTCCACCAGGCAGCAATACCGGAAGTTGGAAGTTGTCACCAGTCAAACTACCCAGAGATTAGAATCTTTGAATGTGCATTGGCTGCCTTCACTCATCCCAAAGCAATTTAGGTGGAAGGGTTAACTTGTGATCTCGCTAGCGAGCAAACCTAACCAGCTTCATCCTCGAACAACGGCTTATGGCTACCTCAAAATAAAACATGCAATGCATGAGAGCGGCAAGGTTTTGATCTGAATCACCGTCATATCAAATGACAAGCTATATCTATCGATATGGCGAATATTTACTTGCCTGATATCTAATAAATCAAAATAATGTAACCTTCAAGCTATTGAGGTCCTTCATTTTAGATCATGATTAATCGAAAGCCACGATCATGCCAAATATATGATCCCAACCACAGGTGCACTCGGATGAGCATGATTGTACGATTAAAACCGTTATAACCATGGATGAACGCAAATATCCATTATTGTGCATTTATTGCAGGATAGAAACTGTTGCTAGATGGTTATCCCACATTATGTCAATCTTGATGATGCCCACCTGCACTCTCTCTTTCACTGTATTTTAAAGTTTTACTAATTTGGCATCGCAGGGTCCTGTCAGAAAATCTCCAACAAGTGAGCTTGATTTTTAGATCAGCTATACATCCAAGAAATCTAGACGGCTACATATCTATCCAAGTTTCTCCGCTTCGCTACACCTATTTTCTTCATCTTCAACGGAGTATGATCCATATACCGATGTCAGTTGATCTCGAAATCTGGCGGCAACCTCTACTCGATCTTCTCCCATGTTCTTTGCCGACTTGTACGTTCGGGACTCCATGGTTTGGGCCATCATCCATCAGCCGTGGCCCTCATGCTGGATGGTGGGGTTTAGCTGTAATTCCAAGTGCGCTCTTTGACAAGGCAAGCGCCGATGCAATTTCTCATCCATACCGTTGATGTGACCTACTATAAAATTTTAAATGCTCGCTTCCGAAGTAGAACCATTAAATGGAATGTATCTGCGAAGTAGAAAATCCATCGCTGCTCCCCCTACCTTGCAGAAAACAAGCACAAGGAAACAAATCCTAGCCTAATCTTGCCTCGGGGGTTGGGGGACAGTGCCTCTTGACCGCATGACTTCCCACATTTTTGACACGTGGATGAGATCTCGGCCTCCGTCTTCCTTTCCCGGAGTTTTTAAATCTCTCAGAAGGTTGCGAGATCATGCATGGTGGTAGATACCCGAGAGGTCTGCGGATTCCAGACACGGAAAATGTTGCCTCAGATATGCTTCAGCTTCGATAAGCTTCTGTCCAGGTGAGCTCTAGAAAGCTTAGGTCTGTCAATTGAGCATATAGTTTTTGCATCTCCTGGACAGGGAACAAGTCTACGGTTAGGTGAGAGACGGATGATTTTTGCTGTAACCTACAGTTGGCCCAAGACCACAAACGTGTCCAACCCATGGGTGGAGCTCGGTTAATTGGAACTGGCTCGGACGTTTAATCCATTTACCGGGTGCCTGTCATAACAGCGATTCCTACGTCTCCTCTCCTTGCAATCTGAAATCACTCCCTCGGTCTACGAGTCGGCACCTTTCTTGCCTGCCATGAGCCTTGCTATTTGATGCTTGTCACCAACCTTCCCCAAATCACCGAAAAATGTCTGCAAACATCTCCTACCTGTAGCTGCAATCCGTGAGATCCTGATAGATTCGGTTCAACCCTTTATGTCGAGGCGTTCTACTTTTCCGAAGTTAAACTTTGGTTCGTTATGTATGGTGTCATATTTTTTTCTTGTATTTATTATTTTTATTATCTCTGTTGCAATTATAGTGATTTTTTTTTCTGATAAAATTAATATTTTCTCAGAAGAATGAAGGATGGCCGCAGGACCATGGCAACCAAGATGAGCGACGGAGACCTGCGATATCCCTCCGTTGTCTACACCAGGAAGCCAGACTCGAACGCAATAAGATTCCCTGTCCGGTCCGAGAGAAGAGACAGGTCGCACACTAATCATGGTCTGATATGTTATTTTAGACTTCAAGTCACAATTATAGTGCCATCAACCCGAGACCCCTGATGTCGCCATGTGGGCACACCGCGAGAGCAGATCACGATAAATGTCGGCCGTAACTGGCAGATCAGACCGTCGACCAGGTGGTTTTCCTGGAGCGCGACCATTCCACGGTTCTGATCGCGGGACCATGCCCTCATGGATGGCCAAAGGCCAGTCCACATGTTCGCGCACCCACCCCAATCTCACATCGTAGAAGAGTATTTAATACGTTGCGCGACAGACAGACGACGGGAGCGGATTGTATCTTTCGTGCGAAGGAATGATTGGGTCTCTTTTCACGATTATAACCGTTAGATGGCGTAAAAGTTATTTTAAATATTATATTCATCAAGATATTATGATAATTGAGAACCGTATATTTATTTTAAAAATAATGCAAGACGCCATCCAACGGTTACTATCATGAAAGAAGATCAATCGTTCATTCGTGCGGAAGATACAACCCGCTTCCAGGACGTACAGCAGCAGGCTTTCCGTTTTATTCTCCAACTTTACCACTGGTTGCAATAAATGAGCATTGACCGCCATCACTTGCAGTGGTGACGTCTTGGCCCCTGAGAGCTGAGGGTCCTCGCTAACTTAATACTAGCTGTACAGGAACGAAGGGATCGGGGAGAGGAGGAAGGAAATGGCGAACAAGGTGACCCATATCTCTGACTTGATCCACCGAGTCGCCTCGTCTTGTCTCACTCACCATCTCCCGGGAGCCCATGGACTCGAAAGCGGGAACGATGTCGACGGGGAAATAGAAGAAGAGGAGGACGCTGTGGAGAAAGAAGAAGAAGAAGAGGAAGAAGAAGAGAATGAGCTCAAGATCTGGGAAGAAGAGAAAGGTGCTGGTCCTGGTGGAGTCTCGGAGAGGGTGAGGGAGATGGAGAGCCTGATGTGCGAGGTGTTCGGTGCGGTTTCGGCGGTGAAGAGCGCCTATGCCTGCCTCCAGGACGCCCACTGCCCGTGGGACACGGACAAGATGAGGGTAGCTGACGCGGCGGTGGTGGCGGAGCTGAGGCGGCTCGGGAGGCTCCGGGATCGGTTTCGAAGGAACGGTTTTGTTGCATCGGCCGCCGCCGCAACGCCGCTGAGGGAGGCGGTGGCGCCGTACGAGGCGGCGCTCGAGGATCTAAAAAATGACCTGATGGCGAAGGATGCCGAGGTAGAGAGTCTCCAAGAGAAGCTCCGGAGCACCGCTCTCCGTGATTCTTGCAGGAGCCGGCTTCTTTCCAGCAAGAAGGTCGCATGCACCAGTATTTTAGGTCAGACCCCTGAAACTCTCTGCATTTAGTAGGACGCCCTCGAGAAATCATCGTAGTTCAACGCATAAATTAAGGGTCTTTTGGCCCATCTATTGTCCGGTGAGACCCAATCCCGATCCTATGACAGGTGCACCCGCGATGCCGACTCCGGAGCTGTTCGAGACGTACATGGAGCAACTGAAGTCGGCGTCCAAGACCTTCACCGGCCACCTCCTCTTGTTGATGCGCTCCGCCCGCTGGGATATCGTCGCAGCCGTCCGGTCCATCATCGAGGGTGGCGGCGACGGCGCAACCGACCACAATCCCCGCCACGCGAAGCACGCGGTGGAGTCGTACGTGAACCGGAAAGTATTTCACGGGTTCGAGAACGAGACCTTCTACATCGAGGGGTCCCTCTCGTCGCTGCTCCGGCCGGCGGAGTTCCGGCGCGACTGCTTCGCCCAGTTTAAAGACATGAGGGGAATGGACCCGGCAGAGCTGCTGGGCGTGCTCCCAACGTGCCAGTTCGGCAGGTTCGCGGCCAAGAAGTATCTGGCCATCGTGCACCCTAAGATGGAGGAGTCACTGTTCGGGGGCGTGGAGCAGCGGCGGCAGGTGATGGACGGGACCCACCCGAGGACGGGGTTCTACGGAGAGTTCCTGAGGCTGGCCAGGGCGGTGTGGCTGCTGCACCTGCTGGCGTTCGCGCTGGTCCCGGCGCCCAGCCACTTCGAGGCGAGCAAGGGCGCGGACTTCCACCCGGCTTACATGGAAAGCGTGGTCCGGTTCGCGGGCGGCCGGGTCCCGCCTGGCTTGGTGGTGGGGTTCTCGGTCAGCCCCGGATTCAAGCTTGGCAATGGGTCCGTGATCCGGTCGAGGGTCTACCTCGTCCCGAGAGCCCACGGGGTGTGAGTGAAACTGCGAATGCGGACCATGTCTGCCTAAAGACCTGCCGTGTTTGGCTGCTAGCTTTCCACGAGTCCATCATCATCGTTTATCCGATCGGTTTATAGTAGTTTTGGAATTGGATGTCCTGTACTTTGTAGTCATTCGAGTGTGGTATTTTGGCGTGTGCGTAAACTTAGTAGCAAGTGCTGCCACGCGTATGAACTTCCGGCGCCATGCCGTGGTTATTCATGCAAATCAAGCATTTTCATTTGTGGTGCAATCTCGGAAACTATGATATTTTTTGTTTAGCATATTTGATAAATGGATCATTTGTTATACATCATGCGCCTCCTTTTTTTTAAGTTTCTGTTTGATGATTACTTGGATCGTCCATTCAAACCGTCTTAAGAAACCTAATCAATCTGTTGGCAATGCTGCCAAATCTTGCCACTTCAAAATATTGATGAATATTAAATTGTATTCTCTTGCTTAATTGGAATCAAATAAGTTTGCGTTTGATAGTAAATAATCTATTTAAATTATTAATAATTTAATAAAATTTTACCACATTACTGTACTCGGTATATTTTTTTGAATGGTAATTTATTTTTTTCGATTACTATTCATTCTAAAATAATATGAAAATTCTCTAGAAAGGATAGTAATTTAGATTGCCACCTTCTAGATAATCTAGATTATAAAATTATTTTCTTCTCTTTTCCTCTTCCCTTCTGTTATACCCATCAACTTTTCTCTAAACCGGATCGGAGCCAATGATTTTTTTTTCGACTGGAACAGAGCAGGGGTCCGATCGATCCATTCCAGCAGGGGTCCGATCGATCCAATCCAGCAGGGGTCTGATCAATCCATTTCATCAGAGGTCCGAAGATCCTCTTCAGCAGAGGTTCAATCGACCCTCTTCAGCAGAGATCCGAAGATCCTTTTCTTCAGAGATCCGAAGACCCTCTTCATCAGAGATCCGAAGACCCACTTCATCAGAGATCCAAAGACCCTCTTCTTCAGTAGAGGTTCGAAGACCCCACTTCATAAGAGGTCCGAAGACACTCTTCATCAAAGGTCCGAAAACACTCTTCATCAGAGGTCCGAAGACCCTCTTCATCAGCGGAGGTCTGAAGACCCCACTTCATCAAAGGTCCGAAGACCCTCTTCATCAGAGGTCCAAAGACCCTCTTTTTCAGAGATCCGAAGACCCTCTTCAGCAGAGGATCAATCGACCCTCTTCAACAGAGGTCCGAAGACCCTCTTCTTCAGAGATCCGAAGACCCTCCTCATCATAGGTCCAAAAACCTACTTTATCAGAAATCCAAAGACCCTCTTCTTCAGTGGAGGTCTGAAGACCCTCTTCAGCAGAGGTTCAATCGACCCTCTTCATCAGATGTTCGAAGACCCTCTTCTTCAGCGGAGGTCCGAAGACCCTCTTTAGCAGAGGTTCAATCGACCCTCTTCATCAGAGGTCCGAAGACCCTCTTCATCAGAGGTCCGAAAACCCACTTCATCAGAGTCTAGTTCATACCAATCAAAAGGCTCTAGAAGCCCTTTCCAGCTGGTACCAGAATTCTGTTGTAACAGAACCTTGACACATCAGCGCCACTACTCCACTAGTTCCACGATGCTGCCTCATCCTGGCACTACGTGGCCACTCCCGGATTCTCCTAGGGGCAGATCGGTCATTCCGTGCCTAGTCCCTAACAGATTCTGGTAACGTTCCACACCTATATAAGGTAAAACGGGAGACTCTGGATGAAAATATGACTCTTTCCCTCTCCGTAAGCTCATCTTCTTCTTTGATTCCTCCATTCTGTTGTCCACAAACTCCAGCTAACTTAAGCATCGGAGTGTCCCCCGTCAGAACACTACCGATGCTTGGAACTTTTTTGCAGGAACCGGGAGAGGAGCGTTCCAGCCAACTGACCGAACCCAGTCTGAGAGAATCTGCAGCAATAGATTGGTGCTAGAGGAAGGGGCTGAACCTTTGTTCATATTTTCCCTTCTCTAAAAGGAGGAATCCGTTGTCCAGTAAGAGCAATGGCAAAGGGAAGAGCCCAAAATACCTTCGCCAAGAGAGGTCACTCCCCGTCCAGGTCGGAAGGACCTCTCAGGGAGAATGACGTCACCGAGCCCACCATCACTCTAGGACAACAGCAGTTCCAGACCCTACTGAACCGCATTGATACACTCGTCGTCGCGGTTCAGAACCTCCAAGATGCGGCTAACAACCGGCAACAGCTGCTTACAACATCTCGCACCAACCATCCATTTGCTGTTGAGGGAAGCCGATAGCAAGGAGTCCCTCAGTCCCGCTCCTGCACTATACCGGAGCCCAGAAGATCTCATGGGGCTCGTACTGACGGGAAGAGAGTGAGGTCCGCCTCATCCTCTTCCGCTGACTCAGTCCCTGACGACGATCGGCGCCACAGCAAGGATCCGAGGAACTACACCAACAAGCTCCAGCGTATGGAGGACCAGATCGTTGAGCTGGTTGGTCGGCAAAAGACTGACGGAGCGCAGGCATACGATTCTCGCCCAACTTTCTCTGCCATAATCATGGGGGAAGCCATCCCCCGACACTTCAAAATTTCTCAGATGGATGCCTATGACAGCACCACCGACCTACTAGATCATCTAGGCACTTACAAAGCCCACATAATGGCACAAGGCGCCTCCGACACCCTCCATTGAATGGCCTTTCCGGCGACGCTCAAGAAGGCAGCTCGGATGTGGTTCTCCGCAATCTGATCAGGTACAATTCACTCCTTTACCCAGCTGAAAAAACTTTTTCTATCCCATTTTAGAACTTGCAGCCGGGCATCGAGGAACGCAGACTGCCTCTTCCTCGTGCAGCAAAAGAAAGGAGAAACCCTTCGGGACTACATGACCCGATTCAATTCAGCGACCATGGAGATCCCGGATATCAATGAAGACATAGCTATGTCGGCCTTCAAAAAGGGGCTGCAATCATCCAGGCTCACCTTCTTCCTGGACAAGAGATCTCTGACAAGCTACTCCGAACTACTGGCTCGGGTGCAGAAATACATTCTGGCAGAAGAACAAGCGACAAGCCGATGCCAAGCTGAAGGGAGGTCGGCCCCTAAGAAGCGGAGCGACAAGGCTCTCGAAGTCCGACCTTCCAACGATGGCATTAACAATGTAGACAGCCTTTGCAACTATTATCAATAAAGGCAACTGTTCATTACACACAAAAAAAAAGTCTGACCATAATCGACAGAGTCTCTATGGTAGCCCACATCCGAAAGTTCGATTCCAGTCGACAGAGGCTCTAGGGCAGCCCATATCTGAAAGTCTGACTCCGATCGGCAGAGGCTCTAGGGCAGCCCACCTCTGAAAGTCCGACTCCGGTCGGTAGAGGCTCTAGGGTAGCCCACATCCGAAAGTCCAACACCGGTCAACAGAGACTTTAGGGTAGCCCACATCCGAAAGTCCGACTCCGGTCGGCAGAGGATCTAGGGTAGTCCACTCCGAAAGTCTGACTCTGGTCGATAGAGGCTCTAAGGTAGCCCACTCCGAAAGTCCAACTCCGATCGGCAGATGCTCTAAGGTAGCCTAAAAAAGTCAAACCTCAGTCGGTAGAGGCTTTAGGACAGCCAACTCCGAAAGTCCGACTCCGATCGGCAGAGGTTCTAAGACAGCTCAAAGAAGTCCAACCCCGGTTGGCAAAGGCTCCAGGGCAGCCCACTCCAGTTGAGATCCGAATGACCCGCTTCAGTAAAGGTCTGAACGACCTGCTTCAGCAGAGATCCGAACGACCCGCTTTAGTAGAGGTCCGAAGACCGACCCTTCAGCAAGGGTCCGATCGATGCTTCAGCAGAGGTCCGAACGATCCACTTTAGTAGAGGTCCGAACAACCCTCTTCAGCAAAGATCCGAAGACCGACCCTTGTTGAAAGGGTCTGAAGGGTCCGAACGACCCGCTTCAACAAAGGTCCAAATGACCCACTTCAGCAGAGGTCCAAAGACCAACCCTTCAGCAAGGG
Organism: Areca catechu; assembly: GCA_021397845.1. Classification (NCBI taxonomy): domain Eukaryota; kingdom Viridiplantae; phylum Streptophyta; class Magnoliopsida; order Arecales; family Arecaceae; genus Areca; species Areca catechu. Next base: position 188,210,503 of record CM038050.1, on the reverse strand, counting down.
TCCGACGGACGCTTCAGCAAAGGTCCGAACGACCCGCTTTGGCAGAAGTCCGAACGACTCGCTTCGGCATAGGTCCAAAGACCGATCCTTTAGAAAGGGCCCGACGGACCCTTTCAGCAAGGGTCCGAACGACCTGCTTCAGCAAAGGTCCGAACGACCCGCTTCAGTAGAGGTTTGAAGACCGACCTTCAGCGAATGTCCGACCGACCCTTTAGCAGAGGTCCGAACGACCCGCTTTAGCAGATATCCGAACGGCCTGCTTCAATAGAGATCCGAAGACCCACCTTCAGCAAAGGTCCGAACGATTCACTTCAGTAAAAGTCTGAATGACCCACTTCAGTAAAGGTCCATACGACCCGCTTCAGCAGAGGTCTGAATGACTTGCTTCAGCAGAGGTCCGAAGACCCACCTTCAGCAAGGGTCCAACCGACCCTTCAGCAAAGATCCGAACGACCCGCTTCAACAAAGATCCGAACAACCAGAAATGATGCTCTCATTCTTCGAGGCTGCAGGTCTCTTTGAAGACCAAGAGCAAGAAAGGTAACTATTATACCCAATCAACTTTTCTCTGAACCGGACTAGAGCCATTGGTTTTTTTTGGCTGGGACAGAGCAGAGGTCCGATCGACCCATTCCAGTAAGGATCCAATCGACCCATTCCAGCAGAGGTCCGATTGACTCAATCTACCAGAGATCCGAAGACCCACCTTCAGCAAGGATACGACCGACCCTTCAGCAGAGGTCCAAACAACCCACTTCAGCAAAGGTCCGAATGACCCGCTTCAGTAGAGGTCCGAAGACCCACCTTCAGCAAGGGTCCGAACGACCCGCTTCAGCAGAGATCCGAATGACTCGCTTCAGCAGAGGTCTAAAGACCCCCCTTCAGCAAGGGTCCGACCGACCCTTCAGCAAAGGTCCGAACAACCCACTTCAGCAAAGATCCAAACAACCAGAAGGGATGCTCTTGTCCTTCGAGGCTGCAGGTCCCTTCGAAGACCAAGAGCAAGGGGGATAACTGTTAAACCCAATTAACTTTTCTCTGAACCGGACCGGAGCCAATGATTTTTTTCTCTGATCGATCCATTCCAGCAGGGGTCCGATCGACCCATTCCAGCAGGGGTCCGATCGACCCAATCTAGCAGGGGTCCGATCGACCTATTGCATCAGAGGTCTAAAGATCCACTTCATCAGAGGTCCAAAGACCCTCTTCTTCAGCAGAGGTTTGAAGACCCCACTTTATAAGAGGTTCAAAGACACTCTTCATCAGAGATCAGAAGACCCTCTTCAGCAGAGGTTCAATCGGCCCTCTTCTTCAGAGATCCGAAGATCCTCTTATTCAGAGGCCTAATCGACCCTTTTCATCAGATGTCCAAAGACTCTCTTCTTCAGCGGAGGTCCGAAGACTCTACTTTATCAGAGATCCGAAGATACTCTTCATCAGAGGCTCGAAGATCCTCTTCAGTAGAGGTTCAATCGACCCTCTTCAGCAGAGGTCTGAAGACCCTCTTCTTCAGAGATCCAAAGACCCATTTTATCAAAGGTCGAAAGACCCTCTTCTTCAGAGGTTCGAAGACCCTCTTCTTCAAAGGTCCGAAGACCCTCTTCTTTAGAGGTCCAAAGACCCTCCTCATCATAGGTCCGAATACCTACTTCATCAGAGGTCCAAAGACCCTCTTTTTCAGCAGAGGTCCGAAGACCCCCTTCAGCAGAGGTTTAATCGACCATCTTCATCAGAGGTCCAAAGACCCTCTTCTTCAGCGAAGGTCCAAAGACCCTCTTCAGCAAAGGTTCAATCAACTCTCTTTATCAGAGGTCTGAAGGCCCTCTTTATCAGAGCCTAGTTCATACCAATCAGAAGGCTCTAGAAGCCCTTTCTAGCAGGTACCAGAATTCTGTTGCAATAGAACCCTGACACATCAGCGCCACTACTCTACTTGTTCCACGATACTGCCTCATCCTGGCACCATGTGGCCACTCCCGGATTCTCCTAGGGGCAGATCGATCATTCCGTGCCTAGCACCTAACAAATTCTGGTAACGTTCCGTACCTATATAAGGTAAAATAGGGGACTTTAGACGAAAAGAGGACTCTTTCTCTCTCCACAAGTTCATCTTCTTCTTCGATTCCTTTATTCTGTTTCTCACAAACTCCCGCTAACTTAAGCATCGGAGTGTCCTCGCCGAAACACCACCGATGCTTGGAACTTTTTTGCAGGAACTGGGAGATAAGCGCTCCAGCCAAGCCGACCGAACCCGATCCGGAAGAATCTGCAGCAACACCTTCCATATAATATAACATAATATAATAAGGTAAATATATTATTACATTATATTATATTAATATACTATATTATTAATATATATATTATATTATTTTTAATAATATAATATAAATAAATATAAAATATTATTAATATATTTATGTAATATATTAATTATATCTTCTATTTAATATACAAATTTTTACATTAAAATTATTTAATATAAAAATATATTTTTCATTTAAAAATATATTTTTAATAAATGGATAATATATTTATATTTTATAAATAAAATATAGATTTGATTTAGGATTATTTTAAAAATTTAATTTTATATTACGTAATATTACCTGTACCAAATACAGTAACCCATATTACTTACAGTTAATATTACTGAAAATTCATATTGCTCGCATTCCATCCTATTTTTGAAAATTGTTTAGCAATGTACCAAATGTAACACAAGTAAAACTTGAATGGCTTGGCTTGGGCAAGCTGGCTACCTTTAATATTGCTTGGATTCATCAATTGATGTTGATTACGGATCAAACCAGCTAGCTAATAATAGTGCATCATGTTTCTACCCGACCAGCCAATGATGAAGTACCACATGTCACTGAACCAAAGTATATTGAAGATAGTTGAGGGCCGTGTATCGAATATTCCCTGGTTGGGGTTGGGGGATCGTCTAAGGGTGGTCATGCCCGGGGTCTAACTCCTCCCCCCTCCCCCCCCTTTTGTTCTATCAAAAAAAAAAAAAGTTCAGGATGATGGCTATAATCCTATATTTATAAGTGTTGCCGATCTTACCGCGGTCGCCTGTAGCTTATGAGCTGGCACCGATTTTTGGACTCCCTCATCTCAAGATCTCAAAGTCTTTTGTCCTGCAAAATAAGGTCAGATACCCGGATCGGGGGTTCTGGTGGGGGCACTCCGATGGTCAAGTTAGAGAGCGGCAAGATGGAACAGGTCCACTAAGACGGGTTTCCAATGGATTCCTGTGCTTAGAGGAAGTTTTGATGAAAGAAGTGTGAGAAAGAGGGGGGTTGATGCCCAGCTTCCTGCGCTGGGTCCGTCGGACTTGCGCCGGGGGATTTCCGGGGATCCCAGGATCGTTATCTCTCGGTGTTCTTCCCCCTCTTCGACCTACTTTTTTGTCCGCTTTCACCGTCCCTTTTATACCACCAGACTGCCTCCATCTCCACCCCCGGAGGCTCCCGGAGATCTTTGGATTCTCCCCCCCCACTCTTCTTCGGGTCCGAGAGTTAAGTGGCCAGCTCGCCTCATCCGCTGTGTTGTCATGAAAGGGGGAATCTGGAGAGACCTCGAGCCAAGCACGGGAGCCCTCCTCTCAGGGCGTTGACTGTGGATTTCCTGTGTTCCAGGCCTCTGACCGTAAGGGTTTAATTCCTTAATCGCGGGGCCCTGCTTAACTGATGTAAACAAGGTTCCGCGTGCCATTACGGGCCATATTAAAACTCTGTACGGGACGCGACGCATGCAGATTCTGGTGGCGACCTCGTGACCCGTGCCTCTGCCTCCATGAGGCTTTGCAGAGTGAGGCTCCACGAGGCTTTGTAGAGTGAGGCTGACCTCGGCCAAGGTGGACCCATCAGGGGGTGCCACCATCGAGGGGGCAGAGGCTACCAGCTTCGACCGAGGTGGACCCATCCTGGGTGGACACCTGGCGAAGTGACAGAGAAGGCTCGACTTCGGCCGAGGTGGACCCGTCTCGGGGTGCCACCTGGCGAAGGAGCAGGAGAACCTGGCTCGACCTCGACAGAGGTGGACCCGTCTTGGGGCGCCACCTGGCGAGGGAGCAGGGGCTGCCAGCTTCGATCGAGGTGGGCCCCTTCTAGGTGGACACCTGGCGAAGTGGCAAAGGAATGCTCGACTTCAGCCGAGGTGGACCCATTTTGGGGTGCCACCTGGCGAAGAAGCAGGAGAGCCCGGCTCGACCTCGACGGAGGTGGACCCGACTTGGGGCACCACCTAGCGAGGGAGCAGGGGCTGCCAGCTTCGACCGAGGTGGACCGCTCCTGGGTGGACACCTGACGAAGTGGTAGAGGAAAGCTCAACTTCGACCGAGGTGGACCCGTCTCGAGGTGCCACCTGGCGAAGGAGCAGGAGCGCCTAGCTCGACCTCGATGGAGGTGGAGCTGTCTTGGGGTGCCACCTAGTGAGGGAGCGGGGGTTGCCAGCTTCGACCAAGGTGGACCCCTCCTGGGTGGACACCTGGTGAAGTGGCACAGGAAGGCTCGACTCCGGCTGAGGTGGACCCGTCTTTGGGTGCCACCTGGCGAAGGAGCAGGAGCGCCCGGCTCAACCTCGGCAGAGGTGGACTTGTCTTGGGGCGCCACTTGGCGAGGGAGCAGGGGCTGCCAGCTTCGGCCGAGGTGGACCCCTCCTGGATGGATACCTGGCGAAGTGGCAGAGGAAGGCTTGACTTCGGTCGAGGTGGACCCATCTTGGAGTGCCATCTGGCAAAGAAGCAGGAGCACCCGGCTCGACCTCGACGGAGGTTGACCCATCTTGGGACGCCACCTAGCGAGGGAGCAGGGGCTGCCAACTTCGGTTGAGGTGGACCCCTCCTGGATAGACACCTGACGAAGTGGCAGAGGAAGGCTCGACTTCGACCGAGGTGGACCCGTCTTGGGGTGCCACTTGGCGAAGGAGCAAGAGCGCCCGGCTCCACCTCGACAGAGGTGGACCCATCTTGGGGCGCCATCTAGTGAGGGAGCAGGGGCTGCCAGCTTCGGCCGAGGTGGATCCCTCCTAGGTGGACACCTGGTGAAGTGGTAGAGGAAGGCTCGACTCCGACCGAGGTAGACCCGTCTTGGGGTGCTACTTGGCGAAGGAGCTGGAGCGCCCGGCTCGACCTCGGCAGAGGTGGACCCGTCTTGGGACGCCACCTGGCGAGGGAGCAGGGGCTGCTAGCTTCGGCCGAGGTGGACCCCTCCTAGGTGGAACTTGGCGAAGTGGCAGAAGAAGGCTTGACTTCGGCCGAGGTGGACCCGTCTTGGGGTGCCACCTGGCGAAGGAGCAGGAGCGCCCGGCTCGACCTCAACGGAGTTGGACCAGTCTTGGGGCTCCACCTGGCGAGGGAGCAGGGGCTGCCAGCTTCGGCCCAGGTGGATCCCTCCTGGGTAGAACCTGGAAAAGTGGTAGAGGAAGGCTCGACTTTGACCGAGGTGGACCCATCTCGGGGTGCCACCTGGCGAAGGAGCAGGATCGCTCGACTCAACCTCGACAGAGGTGGACCCGTCTTGGGGCGCCATCTGGCGAGGGAGCAGGGGCTGCTCGCTTCGGCCGAGGTGGACCCCGTCTGGGTGGACGCCTGGCGAAGTTGCAGAGGAAGGCTCGATTTCGGCCGAGGTGGGCCCGTCTTGGGGTGCCACCTGGTGAAGGAGCAGGAATGCCCAGCTCGACCTCGATAGAGGTGGACCCGTCTTGGGGCGCCACCTGGCGAAGGAGCAGGGGTTGCCAACTTCGACCGTGGTGGACCCCTCCTGGGTGGATCCCTGGCGAAGTGGCAGAGGAAGGCTTGACTTCGACCGAGGTGGACCCGTCTTGGGGTGCCACCTGGCGAAGGAGCAGGAGCGCCTGGCTCAACCTCGACGGAGGTGGATCCGTCTTGGGGCGCCACCTGGTGAGGGAGCAGGGGCTGGCAGCTTCGGCCGAGGTGGATCCCTCCTGGGTGGACACCTAGCGAAGTGGCAGAGGAAGGCTCGACTTCGATCGAGATGGACCCATCTTGGGATGCCACCTGGTGAAGGAGCAGGAGTGCCCAGCTTGACCTCGGCGGAGGTGGACCCGTCTTGGGGCACCACCTGGCGAGGGAGCAGGGTCTGCCAGCTTCAGCCGAGGTGGACCCCTCCTGGGTGGACACCTGGCGAAGTGACTGAGGAAGGCTCGACTTCGACCTAGGTGGACCCATCTTGGGGTGCCACCTGGCGAAGGAGCAGGAGTGCCTTGCTCGACCTCGATGGAGGTAGACCCATCTTGGGGTGCCACCTGGCGAGGGAGCAGGGGCTGCCAGCTTCGGCTGAGGTAGACCCCTCCTGTGTGGACACCTGGCGAAGTGGCAGAGGAAGGCTCGACTTCGATCGAGGTGGACCCATCTTGTGGTGCCACCTGGCGAAGGAACAGGAGCGCCTCACCCCGTGCGGTGAATTTTGAAAGAAATATCCACGTGGCACCGACGGCATCCAACTGGATCTGACATACATTCCATGTCAGTGAAGTAGCCATATCAGTTGCCCCCCATCTCCAAGTCCCATCGGAGCGTCGAGGTTTGGGATGCGGGGAGTTAATGCAGGGATGACGTGGTAATAGAGGAGATCCTGCACCATAATTGCCTTGATCGCCCTGCCACGCTTATCACCCCCGAGGCCCTATGGGAGGTCGCCACGTCTGCGCGTCTGACAGGCCATTAATATGCCGTTCCGAACCCGAGGCAGTTTTCATCGAACCGAAGCGTCGATGTCGGGTGTGCCTCCACGTGGCGGTCACCTGATGGCCCGGGCCAAAAAGAGACGTACGACCGCTGTTGATTGAGTTTGAAATGGAGGGGGACTTTCCGAAAACGAGATCTCTTGGCTTTCTCACACGTCGCTGGCGATTGCAGTGATCCCTTTTCATCTCCAGGGTCGCCACTCCTTCGGTACAAAACATCCCGATGAGTGCCTGCAATTTCTTTCCTTCGTCTTCTACTTCCCAACTCCGTGTCACTCTAAGCCCATCTCCTTCTAGCTTCTTCTTCTTCGATGGCGCGTCACCGTGACGTTTCTTCCAATCCGGACGAGGCCGGTCCTTCCCGGCTGAGGACTCCATCGTCTTCCTCCTCAGAGGGGGAAGAGATTCCGGTTGAGGTCCTGAGGTAGCTCCGGCCAGGGACTGTGACCATAGGCATCCCTAGGGATCCTAGGTATCCCCCCATAGTCTTCGCGCGCCCCATCTCTGCCCTTCCTCCTCCGATGGCAGAGGTCGCTTCTTCTGGTCCCTCGGTTACGTCTCGACGATGACCGAAGACGATCTCTCCTGGATCCGGGACACATACAGGGTCCCTGAGTCAATCCAGCTTTCGCTCCCAGGCCCTAGGGACCGAGTAACCTCGAGCAGCCCAGGGAGGGTTGCTTTCTACGAGGACTTCCTTGTCGGGGGTCTTCATTTTTTCCTTCACCCTTTCTTCTCTCCTTTCTCAGTCACTTCCGTATGGTCCCGGCCCAGTTGGCTCCTAATACCATTCGGGTCATCTTCGCCTTCATCGTATTCTATCACTTTCATGGGTTTGTTGCCCATTTCTCACTGTTCAGGGCCCTCTTCATCCTGAAACTCTACTCCACCGATGACGACTGGTGGTATCTTTCACCCCAGCCTACTTGCCTTAGGTTCAACCTCCCTACGTCAATCAAGGGGTGGAAGAATCGCTTCTTCTTCGTCTCGGTCCAGGATGTCGATTGGGCCTGGAGTGAGCCAGACTGGTCCCCGAACCAGAACTCCCAGGTCGAGCTGGCAGACCAGGAGGTCTACACACAGATGCTGGGTGACGTGGTCCCAGCTCTCGATGTCCTGCTCTCGGAGCAGAATTTATTCAAGGCAGGAATCAGTCCCATCCGGGAACTAGGTGAGACACTGGATCTTCTTCTTTCACCTTTGCTTTATGCTTTTCGCTTCTTTCTTTTTGAGCTGACCTAACCATTTTCTTTCTCCAGGGATGAAGTTCTCTGTCGAAAGCTTGATGGAGGGCATCCGAAAGAGGGGCGCTGCTGAAGGGGCCCAAGAGGCCCCACCGAAGAAGGATCGTATCGAGGCGAGCCAGGGGCCTGTGCCTAACCCTGCTCCCACTGGCCCCGGGGCAACGAGCCTTGCCCCAAGACCACCTCAATCTCGCGTGCCCGACGTTTCCGTCGTCGAGCTCGATAGGGTTGGGGGAGAGAGGAGGTCGGAACCCCCCCGGGCGCCGCCTGCACAGGCCACTATGCTGATCGCTCCCGCGGTGGCCACCAGGGTGACAGCAGCCCCACCGGCGGCCACACCGCCGAGCGGAGGGACAGCCACCGAACCTTCTACCGATGCTCACCCCCACCTTCGGGGCTTAACGCCAGCTCTTCTATCATCCACGATCAAGGGCTCGCGGAGAAGATGATGGAGTTCATAAGTATGCCGACGCGCTGCTCGGGATCCTTCCGTTGCTCTTCACGGTAAGCTCCGGGCTCTTATCTTTTAATGTTCTAGTTGGATCTTTTTAACATCCTGTGCCTTCTCTGACGTAGATCGGGACTGATGTATTGCTTCTGAGGAACTTCCTCTCCAGCTACGCCAAGAAAGATGCCGAGAATGAAAAGAGGCTCGGTAAGCTTGCAGTCGACGTGAAGGACCTCATGGAAAAAGGGGTTGAGCTGCGGGAGAACAACCATGCCATTTGGGTGGACTTGGGTCACGCCGAAGGGCGCGTGAGGGAGGTGGAGACCTCTCTGTCTGAGGAGAGGATCTTGAACCAACGCCATTTCAAGAACGACGCGGTAGAGGTATCACGCCTCAGGGCTCAATCCTGGTCTCTGGAGTGCCAGGTCGAGGAGGTCCTCAAAGAGCTCAGCGCAGCCAAGAAGAAGAACTCCTATGTCAACGGGCTGCTGGAGGCATCTAAGAAGGAGGCACAGGAGGCCATGCCGAGGTTCCGAGCGTCCGAAGATTTTAGGGTAGAGCTGCACGAGGCGGCGGTCGACTCCTTCCTGAAGGGCTTTGAGATGTGCCGGGAAAAGGTGAGTTCCTTCTTCCCCGAGCTCGATCTCAGCGGAGTTGTCCTGAGCGGCCGGAGGGAGGAGCCCGGCGAGGGAGCTTCAGCTGCAGAGGGTGACGAGGCGGCGGTCCCCGCGCGACCTTCTGACGATGCCGTCGGTGGCAAAGGTGCTCCCCAGCCGGAGGAGGATGCGGTGGCAGCAAAATAACCCTGGGGCTTCTATCTTTATTTTGTCTCTTGTAGGAACCCCCCCATTTTTTTTGCTTCTTTGGGTCACCCGGCCTGTCGGGGCCCTCTCTTGTAAAAAGACATTTGGCAGAAATGAAGATCCTTTTCCATCACTTCACTTTGTCTCCCTCTTTTCTTTTCTCTTTTTTTTGTGCATTTTCCGAACTGAACCCCAGCGCCAGTTACCGAGACTAAGTTCCGCGGTGCATTCCGGGCTGAACTCCGGGATCTTGTGGATGAACTGGGTTCCGCTCCACTTTCCAGACCGAGGTCTGGGACTTCGCGTTGGAATCAGGTTCCACGCGAACTTCCGGACTAAACCCCGAGGCCGCAGGCTAGAGTTGAGCCTTGCACGACCTTCCGAGCTGATCTCCGAGATTAGTAGGACCGGGACCTAAGTCTCTGGGATCTCCTCCGGACTGAACTCCGGGGCCACATGTCGGGATTTAATTCCGTGCAACACTCCGAACCGAACTCCGGGATTTTTATGGAAGGGGACTTCGCACCTTCGTGAATCTTTCACCGTGCCCATGCTCGCTGAACCTAGAACTGGATGGTGATTGCCCTACAGGACGAGAATAGGCATTTTATGAAAAAAGATTTTATTGTTGAAGTTTAAGGAGTCTTACACTATTGGTAATACATCCTCAAGTTTGAGGCATTCCAAGTTCGCGGGAACCGGGATCCGCCTAGCTCCTCCAGGTAATATGCCCCGTGGGGAAGTGCCTCCGCCACTTTATAAGGGCCTTCCCAATTTGGGGAGAGCTTACCGCACTCCCGTAGCTGGGAAGCTTCAGCACGGTGCAGCACTAAATCTCCCTGGCGGAAGGACTTCAGTCGCACCCTGGAGTTGTAGTATTTGGCCACTCATTGCCGATAAGCCACCATCCAAACTCGGGCCCTATCCCTCGTTTCTTCAAGAAGGTCCAGGTTCAGTAGCAGCCACGTTGGGTTCTCCACCTCGTCGTACTGCTCCACGCGCAAGGTCGGCAGGCTGAGCTCTATTGGAATAACCGCTTCCGCGCCGAAGACGAGGTTGAAGGGGGTCTCGTCCGTGGCCGTCCTTGGAATAGTATGGTACGCCCATAGGATGCTAGGAAGCTCTTCTGCCCACCTCCCCTTGGCCTGGTCTAATCTTGTTCGAAGGTCTTGCAGGATGGTTCTGTTTGTTACCTCGGCTTCTCCATTTATCTGAGGATGCACCATCGAGATGAAACGATGATGGATTCTGAGGTCGTCGCAAAACTCCTCAAACTCCCGACAGTCAAACTGGCATCCATTGTCAGTGATGATGGTGCGGGGTAAGCCGAAATGGTAGATAATCGACTTTCAGAGGAACTTGGTGACATTTGCCTCTGTGATCCGTGCCAAGGGCTCGGCCTTGACCCACTTCGTAAAGTAGTTGATAGTCATAATTAGGAACTTCCGTTGCCCGGACGTCTGGGAAAAAGGTCCGAGGAGATCCATGCCCCACTGAGCGAACGACCATGGGATGGAGAGCTGGGAGAGTGGAGCGGTAGGTTGACGTTGCACCATAGCGTGCCGCTGATATCGGTCATACCTTTTCACAAAGTTAGCTGCATCTTCTCTCATCGTCTCCCAGAAATAGCCTTGGCAGAGGGCCTTATACGCCAGCGTTCTGTCCCCCACATGGTTCCCACAGATGCCCTCATGGATCTCCTGGAGCAGGAGTGCGGCTTCGGTGGGTCTCAGACACTTGAGGAGCGAGTAGGAGTATGACCTCCGATACAGTAGCCCGTCCATCAACACGAACTGTGCGACCTTCCTCTTAATGAGTCCGGCTGCCACGTGATCCTCCGGCATGGTACCGTTGATGATGTACTCGATGTATTTGTCCATCCAGCTGGGATTTGGGTTGACCTGCTGGACCTCCATGGATGTCTCAAAGCTCGAGGCTTTAAGATGCTCGATGTAGGCGTGGCCCAGCGATGAGTCCGGCAGGGTTGCTAGGCGGGAGAGGGCATCTGCGCGAGCATTTTCCCCGCGAGAAATATGGAAGATGCTGAAGTGCCTAAAACCCGCCACGCTCGTTCGTACGAGCTCCAGGTACCTCGCCATGTGGGGGACCCACGCCTCGTACTCCCCCGAGATCTGCCCGGCCACCAGCTACGAGTCGGTGAAGACCCTGAGGCAGGCCACGCCCAGCTCGCGGGAGACTATCAGCCCCGCGATGAGCACTTCGTACTCCGCCTGGTTATTGGTGGCGGCTATCTGGAGGCGGAGCGTGCACTCGGCGACAACCCCTTCGCCGTTGGCGAGGATGAGTCCGGCTCCACTCCCGCTAGAGTTCAAGGCTCCGTCCACCTGAAGGATCCAGACGTCTTCCTTCGGTCCAGGCTCTGGCTACCGATCTTAGGGGCTCTCTTTCGGCCCCTCGCTCAGGCCTGCACACTCAACTAAGAAATCAGCGAGTACCTGTGCCTTCATGACCGACCTCGGCCGGTAGGTGATGTCGAACTCGCTGAGCTTGAGCGCCCACTTCGCCAGGCATCCAGACATGTCAAGTCGGCTGAGCACCGCTTTCAGTGGTTGATCCGTCAGGACCGTAATGGGGTGCGCTTTGAAATAAGGCTTGAGATGCTAGGCAGACACGATTAGTACAAAAATCAGTTTCTCAAACCGAGAATACCTGAGCTCTGCATCACGGAGGAGTTTGCTTGTGTAATACACCAGCCTCTGTATCCCATTATCATCCATCCGAACCAGGACTGAGCTGATGGCCTCCGGTGTGATCGCCAGGTATAGGAGGAGTTCCTCTCCCTCTTCTGGCCGGGAAAACAATGGCGGCGACGTCAACGTCTTCTTCAGTTCTTCAAATGCCTCCTGGCACTCCTTCATCCAAGCGAAGTCGTGCATCTTCCTCGGTGCCTTGAAGAAGGGCTGGCAGCGGTCAGCGGACCTTAAGATAAATCGGTTCAGGATGGCTATCCGGCCTGTGAGTCGCTGCACTTGCTTCTTGGAGGTGGGCTGCTCCATGTCTAGGATCGCCTGAACCTTCTCCGGGTTGGCCTCTATCCCTCTTTGGGTCACCATGAAGTCCAGGAACTTCCCTGCTGATATGCCGAAAGTGCACTTTACTGGGTTCAACTTCATTTGGTGAAGGCAGAGGTTATTGAAGGTCTCCGCCAGGTCGCCAACGTGGTCTGAAGTCGACTTGATCATCATAGCATGTCGTCCACGTACACCTGCATGTTGCGACCAATTTGGTCTTTGAAGACCTTGTTGACCAAATGTTGGTACGTGGCACCTGCATTCTTGAGACTGAACGGCATCATCTTATAGCAGTAGGTCCCGCGATCGGTGATGAAGGCGGTGTGTTCCTCGTTCTCCAGGTGCATTCGAATCTAGTTGTACCCGGAGAAAGTGTCCATAAAAGAGAGGAGGTGATGCCCTGAGGTAGTCTCCACGAGCTGGTCAATCTTAGGAAGGGGGAAATTGTCCTTCGGGCAAGCTCGGTTGAGATCGGTGTAGTCCACACAGATCCTCCACTTGTCGTTATTCTTCTTCACCATTACTACGTTCGCCAGCCAACTAGGATACTGTACTTCTCGTACAAAGCTGGCGGCGAAGAGCTTTTCCACTTCTTCATTGATGGCCTTTGTCTCTCTGTGGCAAAACTTCTCTTCTTCTGGCAGACCGGGCGGCACCTCGGATCAATCTTCAGTTGGTGGGTGATAACCTCCGAGGGGATACCTGGCATGTCTGCAGCAGACCAAGTGAACACATCAGCGTTCGTCCGAAGGAAATCTGGTAAGCGAGCCTGCTCATCTTCTAGGAGCTGGGCTCCTATCTGCACCGTTTTCTAAGGATCCGAGCCGAGGGGGTACGTCGATACGCGCTCTACGGGGCCTCCCCTGGGGTCTTGTGCTCTCAAATCGAGGTCATCGATGTCAGAGCCAAGCTCGGCACCTCGCTCCCCCGGGACCGTCTGCAAGCAATGCGGGACAGGTTGGGTTGTCCCTCTCATCACTCCCGTCCCAGAGGCGGTAGGGAACTGCACCAGCAACCTTTTGATGGAAATGACCGCGTCCAGTTGGTTGAGCCCTGGACGACCCAGGATAGCATTGTAAGGTGATGGGAGTCGAACGATGGTAAAGGTCATCATGACCGTGATCTGCCGGGATGGGGATCCGGCGGTAACAGGGAGAGTAATCTCCCCTTTGACCCCCACAGAATCTCCGATGAAGCCCACAAGAGGGGTGTGCACCGGTTTTAGCCGATCATGAGACAAATTCATCGGGAGAAAGCATCATAAAAAAATACGTCAGTAGAGCTCCCACTATCCACCATAATACGATGTACAGGATGCTTAGAGATGGTCATCTGGACCACCACTGCATTATTGTTTATATTTTCACTTTCATTCCCCTTTTCAAAGGGGAGTACATCCTCCAGGTCTCCCGCCTCCCGGGCTATCTTCGACACGCGCCCTATCCCCCAAGAGATCTTGCCCACCAGCTTCTACGTAGGGTGGTTGTCAACCGCAGGGACGGGGGGAAGGGCCACGAGTAGCTGGTCCTCCACCGGGGCCTCACTCCTCACGAACTTCCTGAGGTAGCCCCTCTTGATCAGCTCCTCGATCTCCCGTTTTAGATTACGGCACTCCTCCATGTCATGGCCGTGATCGCGGTGAAACTGGTAATACTTCATCTTGTCACGGCTGTTCCTTGGGTTTTGAGGAGGAGGTCGGCGGAGGTAGCGTTCACCCTCAATCTCCATGAGGATCTTCGTTCTTGGAGCGAGGAGAGGGGTGAAGGTCCACTCCGGGGTAGCACTATTCTTTGGCTTCGAAGCCGGACGAAAGTCTGCAGGTGGTCCAGGCCTCCGGGTCCCAGGGACATCCCTTGGGGTAAGCTTCTTCGAAGGCTTCCCGTCCAGCTCTCACATTGTACGGTCGGCCTCCTTAGTGCGGATGTACTTGTGAACGTGGAGGAGGAGCTCGGTATATATCTTGGGGGGCTTCTTGTCCAGGGAATATGTCAGGCAGGAGGTCTTAAGCCCTCGCTTCAACGCCAGCATGGCGACAGGCTCGTCTAGGCTATAAATCTCCAGGGCTGCGATCTTGAAGCGGGTGATGTAGTCCTGCAGTGGCTCCTAGTCTTGCTAGCGGATGGAGAAGAGGCTATCCACCTCCCGTGGCACCTTCCGGCAGGTATCGAAGTTTGCCACAAACTTTCCTTCCAGCTGGTGGAAGGAGCTGATGGATTCTGGCTCGAGACGAGTGAACCAAACTCGAGCGACCTTTCCGAGGGTGGCCAGGAAGGCAATGCACAGAAGAGCGTCCGTCGCTCCCTGGACCCTCATGAGAGCCTTATAGCTCTCTAAGTGGTCTAAGGGGTCGGTGGTCCCATCGTAGGGATCCACCTGAGACATGCAGAATTGATTCGGGATCGGTTCCTCTTGGATTTCCTGGGAGAAGGGTGTTTGGGCGTTAAAACCCACTGGCTCGGTTGGGGAGCTTGCATGTTGGCAAAACGGCGGGAGAACTTCGCCAACTTGCGCTCGTGCTCGTTCAGACGTCTCTCGGCCAGGCGCCTAATGGCCTCATCGGTGGAACCTTCCACCGAGATCGCTGGAGAAGGAGGTGCTGATCGATCGCGGCGAGGGGCCTTGTCCCGATGGCGCCTGCTGCGCCATACTCCTTCAGCATCGTCGGCCGGGGATTGACTCTCGTGATCTGCCGAACTGGTGTGGTTTCTCTTTACAAGAGTTTGATGGCTCCCGCGGGGGTTGGTTATTGCCCGTGGATGGGAAGGCCTGCCTTGGATGGAGTGCAGGCTTCCGTGGGGGCCCGCGGCTTGGGCCGCGGGTGTCCCTGGCTGGGGCTGAGTGGTCAAGGAGTGTTGTTGGTGTTGCAGTTATCTTACAGCTGTAGTCAGTGTTTGCAGCTGCTGGACGATGGCTACAAAAGGACCATCCACCGAGGACAGCTGCGGGGGAGGAGGTGGAGTGGGAAGTTCCCTCTCCGGGCTACGCGGGCCTGGAGGAGAGGGAACCTCTCCCACTCGGCTGGTAGAGGCTTCACATCCACATGTCACCACTATGGTCGAGGTACTCTCTTATCCACAGAGAGCTTGCTTGCGCAGGCGTTGTTCTTCTGCCCCCCTTCCTAGCGCGCCAATCTGTTGCCGATCTTACCGCTGTGGCCTGTAGCTTATGAGCTGGAGCCGATTTTTGGACTCCCTCACCTCAAGATCTCCAAGTCTTCGGTCCTGCAAAACAAGGTCAGAGACCCGGGCCGGGGATTCTGACGGGGGCACTCCGACGGTCAAGTTAGAGAGCGGCAAGATGGAACAGGTCCACTAAGGCAGGTTTCTAATAGATTCCCGTGCTTAGAAGAAGTTTTGATGAAAGAAGTGTGAGAAAGAGGGGGGTTGACGCCCAGCTTCCTGCGTTGGGTCCGCAGGACTTGCGCTTGGGGATTTCCGGGGATCCCAGGATCGTTATCTCTCGGTATTCTTCTTCCTCTTCGGCCTACCTTTCCATCTGCTTTCACCATCCCTTTTATACCACCGGACCGCCTTCAGCCTCCATCTCCTCCCCCGGAGGCTCCCGGAGATCTCTGGATCATCCCCCCCCCACTCTTCTTCGGGTCTGGGAGTTAAGTGGCCAGCTCGCCTCATCCGCTGTGTTGTCATGAAAGGGGAAATCTGGCGAGACCTCGAGCCAAGCACGGGAGCCCTCCTCTCGGGGCGTTGACTGTGGATTTCCTTTGTTCCAGGCCTCTGACCGCAAGGGTTTAATTCCTCGATCGTGGAGCCATGCTTAACTGATGTAAACAGGGTTCCGCGTGCCGTTACGGGCCGTACCGAAACTTGTACAGGACGCGGTGCACGCAGATTCTAGTGGCGACCTTGTGACCCGTGCCTCTGCCTCCACGAGGCTTTACAGAGTGAGGCTCCACGATGCTTTACAGAGTGAGGCTGACCTCGGCCGAGGTGGACCCATCAGTGGGTGCCACCTGGCGGTGGAGCAGGAGCGCCTGGCTCGACCTCGGCAGAGGTGGAACCGTCTCAGGGCGCCACTTGGCGAGGGGGTAGGGGTTGCCAGCTTCGACCGAGGTGGACCCCTCCTCGATGGACACCTGGCGAAGTGGCAGAGGAAGGCTCGACTTCGACCGAGGTGGACCCGTCTTGGGGTGCCACCTGGCGAAGAAGCAAGAGCGCCTGGCTCAACCTCGGCGGAGGTGGACCCGTCTTGGGGCGCCACCTAGCGAGGGAGCAGGGGCTGCCAGCTTCGACCAAGGTGGACCCCTCCTGGGTGGATACTTGGCGAAGTGGCAGAGGAAGGCTCGACTTCGGTCGAGGTGGACTCGTCTTGGGGTGCCACCTGGCGAAGGAGCAGGAGCGCCCGGCTCAACCTCGGCAGAGGTGGACCTGTCTTGGGACGCCACCTGGCGAGGGAGCATGGGCTGCCAGCTTCGGCCGAGGTGGACCCCTCCTGGGTAGACACCTGGTGAAGTGGCAGAGGAAGGCTCGACTTCGACCGAGGTGGACCCATCTTGGGATGCCACCTGGCGAAGGAGCAGGAGTGCCCGGCTCGACCTCAGCATAGGTGGACCCGTCTTAGGGTGCCATTTGGCGAGGGAGCTGGGGCTGCCAGCTTTAGCCGAGGTGGACCCCTCCTGGGTGGACACCTGGCGAAGTGGCAGAGGTAGGCTCGACTCCAACCGAGTTGGACCCGTCTTGGGGTGCCACCTGACGAAGGAGCAGGAGTGCCCAGCTCGACCTTGGTAAAGATGGATCCATCTTGGGACGCCACCTGGCAAGGGAGCAGGGGCTGCCAGCTTCGACCAAGGTGGATCCCTCCTGGGTGGACACCTGGCGAAGTGGCAGAGGAAGGCTCGACTTCGGTCGAGGTGGACCCGTCTTGGGGTGCCACCTGGCGAAGGAGCAGGAGCGCCCGGCTCGACCTTGGCGGAGGTGGACCCGTCTTGGGGTACCACCTGGCGAGGGAGCAGGGGCTGCCAGCTTCGGCCAAGGTGGATCCCTCCTGGGTGGATACCTGGCGAAGTGGCAGAGGAAGGCTTGACTTTGGCCAAGGTGAACCCGTCTTGGGGTGCCACCTGGTGAAGGAGTAGGAGCGCCCGGCTCGACCTCGACAGAGGTGGACCCGTCTTGGGGTGCTATCTAGCGAGGGAGCAGGGGCTGCCAGCTTCGGCCGAGGTGGACCCCTCTTGGGTGGACACCGGCGAAGTGGCAGAGGATGGCTCGACTTCGACCGAGGTGGACCCGTCTTGGGGTGCCACCTGGCGAAGAAGCAGGAGCGCCTGGCTCGACCTCGACGGAGGTGGACCCGTCTTGGAGCGCCACCTGGTGAGGGAGCAGGGGCTGCCAGCTTCGGCCGAGGTGGACCCCTACTGGGTAGACACCTTGCGAAGTGGCAGAGGAAGGCTCGACTTCAGTCGAGGTGCATCCGTCTTTGGGTGCCACCTGGCGAAGGAGCAGGAGAACAAATCTCCACTATAAAAAAGATTTATAGAAAGTTTTACATGATGCTCATCCCAGCCTTCGAACTGGAGGAAGAAAAGAAGAAAACAAAAAATACTCCAAAAATATCTCTCACCCGGAAATAATTTTTGGTGGAATATCTCTTACCTCCCTACAGTTTTCTCTCTTTTTCTCTCTCTTTCTTTGCCTTTTTCTCTCTTGGAAAAGGTCTTTAGGGCTTCTGTCGCGCTCTCTGTCTCTGCAGGCGATCTCTCTCTTCCTATGGTGACTCTCTACTTTAAAGAGCCCGAGAACAGGAGAAAACGCGACTCCTGGTCGCTGTAGAAGACCAAAATACTTAAGGACCATCTCCAGTCGTTCGATCATAGATCAAGAGCCCATATTGTACCAAAAATAGTGCCAGATCAAGTCTAAACCCGTCCATATCCATCTCAGCCATCCGATTGATCGATCGGACGATACAGATCAATAGAAATTCGGTGGACCACGGTAGACCTCGAGAAATGCTTGGGGAAATGCTGGGAAAAGCAGGGGAAATGCCTAAGGGTGCTGCCGCAGAAAGCTGGGCCGAGCCCATGCGCGCCCGAGCGCGCGCCTAGGCCATGCGCATGGGTTGTGCTGGACCCGGTCCAATCTGGCCTGTGGTCTAAATTTTTTTCCTTTTTTTTTTTAGGTTTTCTCGGCTTGGTTTTTGGGTTGGGCTACTGGATAAGGCTCCACACCTCAACATATTCCTCTCAAAACTCTTATGTTTCACCAAAACTCAGTCTAAGTACCGAAAAATCCCTTGCTAGATCAAGTATGACAATCTTTAGGGCTTCTTTTAGTATGACAATCTTTAGGGCTTCTTTTTTTCTTTTTCTTTTTTTTATAAGAAAAGTCCCCACCACTAATGAGTACATCAGCCTGAGAGTCGGAGTAGTGCGCTCTCTCACCAGCCCGATCACGTGTCTCAGGAAATTTTTGAATTTAATCGAGTCATCCCATAGGGATAATGTCTCGAACCCATGACCAGTGGAAGACTAATTTAAGCCTCTTCCAACCGAACTACCGTCTTAATGGTCAGAATTTCTCCTTTTGCTTGCAGATGAAAGTCTCCATTTCCAGAAAACTTTCCAATCCAAGTAAAACGATTTGAGCAACTTGTATCACAGCGGACTTCGACACCATCTTCATCCGGTTGCATTTTTGTTTCAAGAGAAAGTATTGTACGGAGAATTAGCTGCCTGATCTTGAATAATAACTGAGCACTCGTATTGGCATGTTCTTGATAACTTGTGCGGGGGCAAACCAATCCTAGACTAGGAGATATCTCGCCATCCTACATGCCTATCACGTAAAACAACTAAGGAGCTTAGCTTCAAGGGCATGCCATCGTCCAAGAACTTCCATTGACGTCGGTCATTTACTGACCAAATCTTCAATTTGTACATAAATTGAACTTAAGGTTGATGGTTACTCACATGATCTTGGCCTTTCAACGAGATCTACCTCGGTGTCCATCCCCACCGACTTGGCAATCCAACCCAACAAAATCTCTTAAGATATCAAAACAGATCCCTATAACTGCATGCACGTGTGTCAATTAACGAGTACAATGCCCCCTTATAACAGCTATTGTCTACAACAAATGCCCATGATCTCTAGGCATCAGGAACGGATTTTTCGATTCCATTGCTAAAATAGTTGACCTCTCCCCTTTATATAAATATGGGAGAAAGAGATCCTCATGTAAGTATTTTTTCTAAAAAATCTTTTGCCGCTAAATCTTTCAGATCAGGCTCTCTCGATCGGACTTGCTGAAGTGCGCATCTTCCAATTCGTGCAAAAAAGATCCCACGGGCCGGTGGTATTTCGGCGGGGACACTCCGATGGCTAATCAGTGGGAGACTTGGAGCAACATAATGGAGGAATCACAAAGGAGATAGCTCGTGGGAAAGAAAGAGCCTTCTTACCTTGGAGTCCCCTTTTTACCTTATACAGGCGCAGAACTTTACCAGAATCTGTTAGGGGCTAGGCTAAAAATGGTCGATTTGCCTTTAAAGAAATCTTGGTAGTGGCCAGGTGGCACCAGGAGGGAGTGGCGCCGTGGGATCTGCAGAGTAGTGGCGCTGAAATATCAGGAATCTGTTATAACAGAATTCTGGTACCAGCTGGAACGGGTCTCTGGGACCTCCGGGCCATCCTTGGAGTGGCTCGTTTTGGATCGATATGGACCTGGTTGAAGTGGGTCGGTCGGATCTCTGATGGGTCGGTCGGACCTAGTTGAAGGGTCGTCGGCTCCGGTCTGGTTCGGAGGAAGGCCGGTTGTGTATAACAATTGTCCCCCTTGCACTTAGCATTCGGAAGGGCCTGTAGCTTCAAAGGACGAGAGCATCATTCTTGCAGTGAATGCATTCGTCCTTGAGGAGATTACGGATCTAATCAGGTGTGCTGCGCCTGATCACTCCCCACTCTAGAAGCTCGTGCCTGGGACATGTGTCGATCCCGCATTAGAAGCGAAGGGAGTGGCAGTTAATGCAAAAGGGGTGCAATGATGAGTGGCCAACCTGGCCCGCTCAGCCATCAGGCCTCAAAGGTGATTTGGGTGACATGGCGACATGTGGACGGTTGGTGCCATACTGGGAACGACCCATCCATCGCTAATTCTGCGGTCACACAGATCGCGGCCAAACTGTGCCTCTTTTCGTTGCATCGACTTTCGCTGTGTGGGGAGTTGTGCCGCCTGACACCCGGGTCGCGGTGCTCGAAAAATGGTGACAACCGCTTCCCTCAAGGGCTATATAAGGGGATGTTGAGACTGTGGGCGAAGCCTTTGCTGCATTCGCTCTTGGAGAGAGATCTCGGCTCGCTCCAGCGTCTTCAACCTTTTAGGAAACCCAACCCTCAGGTCAGTTCTTCTTTCCTCGAAGCTCCTTAACAATGGCCTTCGGTAGTCGGAGCTCTGGCCGTAGGATAGAGGGACTAAGTCCCAGCCAGGTCCAATCTGAACTAGTACGGGATCGAGTAAAGGCCATTTGATGTAGGACTATACGCTCTGATACCAAATTTGGTGTGGGACTGAACGCTCTGATACCAAGACTGGTGTCGGACCGTTGATCGTTAAGAAACGATCTCTAGATTAGGGTGTCCAATTTAATTAAAGTAAATCTAATTAAATAGAAATAACCAACAATTGACTAGATCAGGTTCTCAAAATGGATCTCACCCAAAAACATGGAATATTACGAAATTTGGAAAAGGGAGATCGTCCTGAGGTCGTCCAAAAATCCGGACCAGCGGTTCGCGGGCGAGATTGATCGAAGCCGTTGGACCTGAATCACCAAAAAAGAAAAAAATGATTAATAATCCCAAATCAAAATTAATAATAATCCCAATGCTTTGAGATCTGTGCTCTAAGATCCATGAGACTTTGAGATCCGTGCACCTCTGGGATTCGTGCGCTCTGGGATTCGTGCAGTGTAGAAGTCGGCAGCTACGAACATGAATGCTTTCACGTTCGTGCAAAAATGGCTTTCTTCTTCCTTTGGTCCGATGCAGGGGAGAACATGGACCGAACGAAAGAGCAGATCCGGCGGGACCTTGCCGGTGACAGGGCTGGGCGGCGACGGCGGTGGTGCTGGCAGATGCTTGTCTTGCGTGGGCAGAGGAAACGGACCGGGACAGGTTGCTCGGGCGATCCAGCTATAGTCGAGCAGCGGTCGTGGAGGGCACGGCGGCAGGGGCCACAGCGACGATCGTTGCAGCAGCAAGGGGAATCCAGTGACTTGGGGCTTCACGGGAAGGATGCTCGGCTGCAGCGATGGCAGCGGCTTGCATGATCGGTTGCCGGATCCGATCGAACGGTTGCCGGATCCGATCGAGCGGATCTGGGAGATCTGTGCGATGGTCGGGCGGAGCGTGGGAGAAACCTGTTGGTTGACCGGCTGGAGGCATTGGCGGTTGGCTCTCCGATGAGGTCGGCGGACCGGGTGATGTTTGGTGGCTCGACTGCTCGGATTGATTGCAGGCGAGGAGGATGGCTTCTAGCTTTGGTTAGATGGTTCTGCTCACAAATGGGAAGGAACGAGAGGCACCAAGGGATACTTCGGTTGATTCACTTAGAAGAGAAGTGGGGAGGGAAACACAGAGAGAAGAAATAGAACCAGGAAGAGAGAGAAAAGGAAGAAGAAGAGAACCGGGAAGAAGAAGTAGCACAGGAAGAAGAGGGATTCGAGAAGAAACGGAGAGGGGGAAAAAGAATCGAGAAGAAGAGAGGGGGAAGGAATTGGGATGCACCCTGAATTCTTTTCTCACATAATATTCGCTAATTTTATTTGATGACAAAATCTTCTTAAATAAACTAAGATAACAACAGATAAAACTAAATCCCTAAAAAATCTCAAAGTAATCGGAACGACTAAGGTATTCTGATAACTCTAAAAGAAATAAAAAAATCTGATCTCCGATATCTCTCGAATCCCACGTACACCCATATAAAATAAATACATCAAGATACATCATGATTCGTGCTGAAATCTTCAGGATTTGTGCTGGGCTGGCACCGGGATCTGGACTGGACTAGCTGGAATCTGGACTGGCTGGATCTGCTCAATGTTCCCATCACCATTAGGGTTAGGTTCAACATCCCCTCCACCCTGCACCTTACCATCCCAGATCGGGAAGGGAAGGTGACCCGGCTGCCAAGCCCGGGAGCCCTCCTAGTGTATGAGGACCACCTGAAGGTCGGCCTCTGAATTTTCCTGTGTGATTTTTTCGTCCGGATCTTCAACCTGTATCAAGTTACTCCTGCGCAGCTGACCTCGAATAGTATTCGGGCCATCAGCTGTTTCACGATCTTGTGCCAGAAGATTGGAGTAGAACCTAGGACTTCCCTCTTTGTAAACTTTTTTGTCCTGAAGAAAGACTTCCAGAGCGAGGAGTGGTGCGTGTTCAACCCCCATCCTGGGTGGAAGATAATCGGGGGTCTTTCGTCGACCATTATTGGGTGGAAGTCAAAGTTCTTCTTCATAATCAGTCTTCAGCCTTGGGGCTTCAACCCGTCATGGGGGGAACCAAGGCCAATAGCTGACGGAGGGAGGGCGGTCTTGATGGCCGACCAAGCCGATTTCAACAAGTTAGAAGCAGTCGGTTTCACCATGGTGAAAGAGTTGCTTCGGGAGGACAGCCTCTGCTTGGTCGAAGTTAGCTGTCACGAACATTTAGGTAGGATAGGAGTCATTGTCGTCGATCTTTTTGTTTTGTCAGCTATATTCTTTATTTCCTCTCTGATCTTGTTCTTGTAATAAGAGAAAAAATGAAGCCCGACCATGCAAGGATAGTAGAGCGGGCAGCGGGGAAGAGGGCCACCTAGTCCATGGAGCAGACCACGGGCAGGCAAAAGAAACGGCGGGCAGAAGAATAGCCCGTAATCATCGTGGCATCGGGCTCCGATGAGGACAATATGCCTTTGTCGGAGCGGTTGGCGGCAAAAGTATCAGGACCTCTGCCTACAATCGGGGAGTCAGCCATCCGACCGGAGCCGACCGAAGTGGGGACGGCCCCGACCCCGCCATCAACCGAGAGGATGGAGGTGGTCCACCCCGCAGGTGAGAAAAAAGGAGCAGCTGAAGGGGTAGAGGCTGAAGAGGTCAGCTTCGACACCTTCCAGCGCTGGCACGCTCTGCATAACCCCTGGCAGGCCAGAGACCTGCTAAAGGGGGCCATCACCCAGGCCGACTGGGAGGAGACGAGCAAGCGCAAGTTGAACGAGGTGGCAAGAGGCACCTACCTTAATTTGATGAAGGTACTTTTGTCGCCCCTTCACTTTCTTCCTTCTTCTTTTCATAACTTGTACATGACTAATACGATCCGTTGCCTATAGCTCCTTCACGAGGTCTCGATGATGAACGAAGGCCTTGGCGAGATGGTCCATGCAACAGAGACCTCGGCTGAGGAGGCCGAAGGACTGAAGGCGACCAAAGTGATGATAGTGGCATCGCAGAAGGTCACTGAGAATAGACTTTTGGCCAGTTTGGCCGAAGTCGAGTCGTTGAAGAAGCAGGCAGAGGACCCGCAGACCCAGTTGGCCGAGCGGGAGGCCCAGCTGAAGAAGCGGAAGGAAAGGGTCAGGTCCTTGACCCATCGGCTGTCCGACGAGGTGGAGTGGTCCGCCGATGCTGAAAGGAGTGCGCGGGCCCACAAGGCATTGGCGGGGAAGTATCTGACCGAGCTAAAAGAGGCAAAGGAGCTAGCGGCGGAGCAGGTCCGTGATGCCATGGTAGAATACAAGACTTCAATCGACTTCAACGATGATATGGAGGAGGCTGGAGCGGTGAGCTACGACTACCGCTTCAACGACTACCTGAAGAAGGTGGCCGAAGCTTTCCTAGAGCTCGACCTGTCCTCAATACAGCTGATGCCCTGGCCGGAAGAAAAAGAGGGCCCGGCCGACCTAAGGCCGACGCCCAAACCATTGCCGATGCGGGACCGGTCGAGGCCTTGGTTGAGGCTTCGGATGCGGTGCAAGAGGTCGAAGCCAAAGCTCCTTCGGCGAGTTGGAAGTATGTCCCTCTTTTGTAAATTCTTGGTAAGACTTAGAATCAACTATAAAAGTCTGCCTATATTTTGTATAGAAGTTTTTGGTCAATAAAATAACATCTTGATATTCATCTTTTGTTTCATTTTGTTGTTATCGTTGTTTTTTTTTTTTTTTTTTAAATGGGCTATTCTTGCCTGAAGAAGGTGGCCAACCAACGGCCCTTTATAGGATTGTCGAGTGTCCCCATTGACTTTTAACTTAGCCATTTATAAAAATATTTCTAAATATGGAGAGGTCGGCTTAGTCCAAACCCATCTCCTTTAGAAATATTTATAAGGGATCTTCGAACTAGCTGTTTGTAGGAAAATACCTTAGATGTTTAAGGATCCCACAAAGCGCCTTCTGACGGAGGTTGGATTTTAGTTGGCTACGCTAGAGCCCTTGCCAATCGGGATCAGACTTGGGTGGGCTGCACTAGAGCTTTTACCGATTGGGATCAGACTTGAGTGGGTTACACTAGAGCTTTTGTCGATCGAGATCGGACTTGAGTGGGTTGCCCTAGAGCCTTTACCGATCGGGATTGGACTTGAATGGGCTACCCTAGAGCCTTTGCAGATCGGGATCAGACTTGAGTGGACTGCACAAGAGCCTTTACCGATCAGGATCGGACTTGAATGGGCTGCACTAGAGCCTTTGCTGATCGGGATCAGACTTGAGTGGGCTGCACTAGAGCCTTTGCCGATCGGGATCGGACTTCTTTGTAGAGTAAATTGCTGCCTTTATTGATAATATTTGCAGAGATTATCTACATTCCAAGGATGTGCCACTTGTCGTCCGTCTAGATGCTTAAGTTGGTAAGTTCCGGTCTAGATTACTTCGACTATCAGATAGGGGCCTTCTCTGTTGGGGAGAGCTTTCCTTGTTCAGTTGGCCTGGATATCTCTGACCTCCGCAGAACCTAGTCTCCAACCCGGAAGCTTCGAGCCTTTACTCGATAATTGTAATATCTGGCCATTCTTTGATGATAGGTCGCCATCTTCAGGTCTGCTTGGAGTCGGGTCTTCTCGAGCAAGTCGAGGTCAGCCCTTCTTTACTCAGAATTGGCTGGTTCAGCAAAATGATCAATCCGGAGAAACTGCAAGGAGAATTCCACTGGTATGACCGCCTCGTTCCCGTGGTAAAATTGAATGGAGTTTTTCCAGTCGCCGTGCAGGAGGTAGTCCGATAGGCTTAGAGTACTGAGTGGAGTTCTTCGGCCCAGAGCCCTTTAGCATCATTCAGTCAAGTCTTCAGGCCATGTAGAATCGTCCGATTGGTGATTTTGGCCTCCCCATTGGATTGGGGGTGCCCAACTGAAGTCAACCGGTGGGAGATGTGATACTGTTGGCAGAAATTCCGGAACATCGGGTTGTCGAATTGCCTTCCGTTATCGGTGATGACTGCTTGTGGTATGCCGAACCAATAGATGATGTAGTTTCGGACAAAGGTCTTTACCTTGGCCTCGGTAATCTACGCCAGTGGTTCAGCTTCCACCCACTTGGTGAAGTAGTTGATGGCTATGATTAGGAACTTCCGTTGTCCAGATGCTGGAAAAAATGGCCTGAGGATGTCCATTCCCCATTATGCGAATAGCCAGGGGGCAGTCAGAAGGGTTAGCTAACTAGCCGGTCGCCTTTGAACATTGAAATAGCTCTGGCATGTGTCGCACCTTTTAACAAAGTCCACAGCATCCTTCTGGATGGTTGGCCAGTAGTAGCCTTGTCGGATGATCTTGTAAGCCAAGGATCTACCTCCCAGGTGGTCACCGCAAATGCTTTCATGCACTTCTCTGAGTGCGTAATCGGTGTCCAACAGTCCTAGGCACTTGAGCAATAGTTGCATAAATGATCACTTATAGAGGGTCCCACCGAGGATGATATACTTTGAGGCCGTCCAGCGTACATGTTTGGCTTCGGCCCTATCTTCTGGCAGGGTTCCTTCATTGAGGAACACAAGGGTGGGGTCCATCCAACAAGCCTCTCGCTCGACTTGATGGATTCTCGATATCCTTTCAGCAATGCCAAGGCTTTGTAGGTGCTCCACAAAAGCCCGATCGAAGGGATCAGTGATGGCAGTGGCCAGCCATGACAAGGCATCCGCTCGAGAATTTTGCACCCGGGATATGTGGATGATCTCAAAAAACTTGAGTCAAGCCACAAGGTTCAGCACTTTACTCAGGTACTTGGCCAGGGTCGGATCTCTCACCTCGAATTCGCCTCTCACCTGGTTGACCACCAGCTGGGAATCCGAGAAGGCTTTGATTTGATCGATGCCTAGTTCGTCAGCTATCCTCAGTCCCACAAGAAGGGCTTCATACTTTGCCTGGTTATTTGATACTTGAAATGCAAAGCATAGGGCATATTCCAGGCTCTGTCCGTCGGGGTCGGCTAGGATTAATCCTGCTCCACAACCAGCAAGGTTAGATGCCCCATCCATATGGAGTGTCCAGACAAGGTCTGACCCTTCAGCAATATCATCCCCAGGCATGCCGGCCATTTGCGAAGGTGTCTCTTGTCTCCAGGTACACTCTGCCATGAGTCGGCGATCACCTGAGCCTTCATGGCCGATCGAAGCTAGAAAGAGATGTCAAATTTGCCAAGCTTGATTGCCTACTTGGCGAGCCGACCCGAGATATCGGGGCTCCTGAGAATTGCCTTGAGAGGTTGATCGATCAGGATGATGATTGGATGCGCCTGAAATCAGTAGGGCCGCAATCGCTTGGCTGCTACAATTAGAGAGTTGGCAAGCTTATGCATCTTAGGATACCTTGTTTTGGCATCGTGAAGCACCTTGCTGATGTAATAGACCGACCTTTGCTGGTTGTTCTTCGTAATCTGGACAAGGATGGAGCTCACAGCCTCGTTCAATACGGATAGGTACAAGTACAGGGACTCTCCTTCCAAAGGCTTAGCAAGTAAGAGAGGAGTCTTCAGGTACGTCTTTAGTGCTTCGAAGGCCGACCGACATTCGTCAATCCATTGGAAGCGATCCGACTGCCGTAGCATTTTAAAGAAAGGGTGACACCTTTCAGCTGACCTAGCAATGAAGTGACTGAGAAAGGCTATCCGACCTGTGAGTTCTTGTACTTGCTTATTATTGGTTAGATGCTCCATGTCAATGACGACCTTGATTTTATCCGGATTGACCTTAATTCCTCACTGGGTGACCAGAAAGCTGAGAAATTTTTTCGAGGTCACCCCGAAGGTACACTTGGCCAGGTTCAGTTTCATCCGATGGCGCCTCAGGGCGTCGAATGACTCTTTCAGATCCTTGATATGGTCGGCTCTCGACTATCATGTCGTCAATATATGCCTCCATATTTCTTTCAAGTTGCCCCTCGAAGACCCTGTTGATCGACCTCTGGAAAGTGGCTCCGGCATTCTTTAGATCGAAGGGCATCATTTTATAGCAATACATCTCTTTGTCAGTGACGAAAGCTGTCTTCTCTTTTTTGCCGGTCGACCAGTTCGGCAATTTGCTCCATGCATTGGAGCTTGCTGGTATAGTCCCTCGGGTCTTCATTGCATCGCTGGTCGTCATCGGAGACCGAGTCCACGGAAGAGTGTGAGGCAGACCTTACTCTCTTTTCATCGACACGAGTCCTCTGCGTCCTCCGGGGCTTCGGGGTCATGTGGGAGCAGGGTCGAGGGACTCCTTGCGGTCGACTTCCTTTGACAACAGGTGGATGACTGGTTTCTAACATCGCGAGTGACTACTGTCTGTCGTTGGCCGCATCTTGGAGGTTCTGAACCATGGCGGCAAGAGTGTCGATACGGTTCAGAAGGGTCTGGAACTGCTATTATCCTAGAGTGAGATAGGCTGGGCGGTGTCGTTCTCCCTGAGAGGTTCTCCCGAGCTTGCCTAGGAGCGTCCTCTCTCGTTGGAGGTATTCTGAGCTCTTCTTTTTACCATCATCTTGTCTAGCGGTGGATCCCTCCTTTCAAAGAAGGAACACAAGGACGCAGGTTCAGTTGAGGCCCCTTCCTCTAGCACCAATCCGTTGCCGCTGAATCTCCCGGACGGGGCTCTCTCGACTGGACTTGCTGGAATGCGCATCTCTCGATTCCTGCAAAAAAGGTCCCACGGGCCGGTGGTGTTCCGGCGGGGGACACTTCGATGGCTAAGTCAGTGGAAGAATTGAAGCAACAGAATGAAGGAATTGCAAAGAAGATAGCTCATGAGGAAGGAAGAGCCTTCTTACCTCGGGGTCTCCCTTTTACCTTATATAGGCACAGAACTTTACCAGAATCTATTAGGGGCTAGGCTGGAAATGGTCGATTTGTCCTTAGAGGAATCTTGGTAGTTGCCAGGTGGCACCAGGAGGGAGTGGCGCCGTGGGATCTGCAGAGTAGTGGCACTGAGATGTCAGAAATCTGTTGTAACAGATTTCTGGTACCAGCTGGAACGGATCTCTGGTACCTCTGGGCCATCCTTAGAGCGGTCCATTTTGGACCGATATGGACCTGGTTGAAATGGATCGGTCGGACCTCTGGTGGGTCGGTCGGATCTAGCTGAAGGGCTATCGGCTCCGATCTGATTTGGAGGAAGGCCGGTTGTGTATAACATATAGCATCATCTACTCCATCAATTTCACTTTATTTTTTTACCACTATTCTTGAGTTCCGGCTGTTTTAAAAATTAAAGGATCTTTTACCGGAAAATATTTAGTGAATGTAGATTTTTTTTTTTCCAGGTTTTTTAAGGAACGAGAGTTCTTGGCACATCATCAAACTCCAAGTTAGTAGGAGACTAACCTCGGCCACGATTCAAAGATTTGTAGCAATAGGAAGGTACCTAATTAACTTCTTTCAGTAAGAAATTAAACCATCTCCATATAGATGAATCTAGTTCACATGTACATGAAAGTTGAATGAAATTACATTTATAGTCCCTGCCATCTTGTTTCTTAAGAAAAGTGGCAGAGCCAGAGCAAGGCTAGGGATGGTAATAGATAGGGGACCCACAAAATTTACTTGTATCCAGACCAGTTTAAAATTTTACTACTGAACCCGTTCCAAATCCGATTACAAAATTAATCCAAAATCTCTCATCCATCTCATTTAAAATTTATGAACCTGTTCCAAATCCGATTACAAAATTAATCCAAATACTCTCATCATCTCATTTGTTTACCCATCAAGCATAACCGAACCTAGGTGGTAGAATAGAAAAAATCCTAACTAAAATCTTAGAAATCCCTCCTATTTAATTACACTTCTTCTGCACAAATCTCAAAAAAGAGATCGAAACGAAAAGAAAAAGAAAAGCAAACCAAAAAAATCAATCTATATAGAAAAGGGTCATACTTTCAATTTTTTTACTTATCGCCTTTGTTTTTTAAAATTTTTTAAAATTTTTTCTTGATTTTTTTTTATGTTTTTTCCACCTCCAAAAGTCCCAATCGGGTGGGAGGCTCGGAACGGCTGAATTGGAATATTTTCCCGAAAGCGAAAAGAAAAAATATTTTTATTTTTTTTATTTTTATTGATTTTTTAAATTTTTGTTGATTTTTTAAATTTGTTTTGTTTCCAAAAATCTTAATTGAATGGGGAGTATTAAAGTGGCGACCGAATAAGAAAACTTAATCGATGACAAGGGTTTTGAGTCGATATTAAATACAAGAATTTAAATGATATAAATGTTATATCAATCCATTTATAATTAGGAATGGGCTGCGCCTTAGAGGGTAAGGTAGTAGCCAAGTTGTCCAAGAATTGGAAATTTAAGTCCTCCCATCCTAAATTCCAATCCGATTTCAAATTTTATTAAAATATACTAAAGGGGTCGCATTAAAATTTGGAATGAGTCGGGTATTAAAAAAAATAATACTTGTCGGCCAAGAGAGCAACCCAGGAGGCTCTCATACACCAAGACAAGGACGTATTAAACATTTATTTAACAAAATCAACGAAGACTGGTTAGTATGATACAGTTGAAGGCAATTTGATGTGTAGCTAAGACAGTCCCACAGACGCACGCAACCCCCCCTCCCCCTCCTCTTTTTTTTTCCTCAAAATTTTAGAATAAAAGTAGTCTAAAAATAAGACAGAAGAATATTTTTAAAAAATCTAGATACCTCTCTCTAATAGTATAAGGTTTTACATGATGCTCTCAAATTTTAAAAAAATTTGAAAAATCATGACAGAAATGCTGAAAATAATTTTTAGAACTTAAAAATATTCGGACACTAATATGGATCTTCCCACAAATAAAATCTGTACTTAAAATTTTTTTAATAAATAAGATCATGATATTTTGTCTAAATAATTTGTAACAAAAAAAAATCATCTAATCGGCTGCACCTTTCTAAAAGAAGTAATATGTTTATTAAAGCATTCCACGCCTTTTAAGTGAAATTTTTTTAAAAAAATATCTAGGTCCTATTGTTTACGTTGCCACGTCTATCTCGAAAAAGACTGAAAGTTGAATTAGATTTTTTTAAAATAATATTTTTAATTAATATTTATAAAAAATAGGTGTTATAGCATATATTTATCGATATAAATTTTTGTTGTCACACGATACGGGGCTTAGCATGCGTGACACCGAATGGCCATGTAATATAAGGATCTATTTCAGCACCGATCATCTACTTTAATAAATATATAATATATATATAATTTTAATTTAATAAATATTTATTAAAATAATATTATTTTAAAAAAAAAACTAGTCGAGTCGCGTAGGGGACGAAGAAAAAGGAGAGGCGGAACAGTAGCGTTAGCAGGGTGATGCTACGCTTCTGTCTTTTTTTTTTTTTTTTTTTTTTCCTTCTTCCTCATCTTCTCCAAAACAGGCAACTGCCTCCTTGGTTTTTGCCGCTTTCAAATCTGAAAGTCAGATTTCAACAGCCCCGCCGGACCTTTACTGCGAAAGCCACTCCATCGCGCAACCCGCGCAGCCCAGACCGACCAGGGGACGGAAGGGCAAGCCGCTTTTCACCGATTTTCCACCGCCGAGTTCCAGATCCTGGCTCAACATCGGATTCATGGGCTCCTCTGCTAGATTGTTTGGGAGGCAGAGATCCACTCATCAGATCCTCGGAGGAGGAATCAGTAAGTGAAATCGGAACTAATAACGCAATTAGATTACTTGTTTTGATCGGTTCAGTTTCTGGTCTTACTGATGGCTTGGAGTTTGGAATTAGGTTGGTTTTTCGTCCGTTTTCTGAATTAAAGCGTTTTCCCTTGTAGGAATTCGAGTCTAATTAGTTAATGGAAGCGGTTCTGCTGATTAATGTTTTCTTCTAGCTAATAAGATCATTGTATCAGATTACCAAATGTTTGATCTCTTAGATTCTCCAGAGTTTTGAGTGTCTTTATCAGCATGCGATCTCCGAAATTTTTCATTCCAAGCTACAAATTCCATCTCTCTACTTTTATTTGCTCTAGATTCATTGTTGTTTGAGATTGCCAAGGATTGCAATCCACATTTGTGGTCGAAACTACTATATGAATTTGCCCTCTGATCGTGGTATTTATATATTTCGATTATTGGATCGAGCATTTATGCCAGAGCGTCTAACAGTTGCAGATGTGGTGCTATGGAGGAGAAGAGATGTAACGGTAGGGATACTGCTTGGATTGCTAGCTGCTTGGTTGGTCTTTGAAAGATCTGGTTATACTCTGCTGTCCTTTCTTTCTAACGTTCTGCTGCTTTTGATTTCCATCCTATTTACGTGGGCAAGGGCAGCTGCAATTCTTAGCAGGTAATCGAGAGTCGCATGGAGTACTTATATTGAATCTTTGTTTTGATCCAACGTAGCTCGTTAGCATTTTAATATTCAGTTATATATATGGGTGTCATCAGTCTTTGGCATGTGGTCAAAAATTTAATATGCATCATAAAGAATCGATTTAGTTTAGTTCCTATGTTACACTATGGTGAATAAGGAGTAGAAATGCTCAGGATATTTTGTCGTCATAAACTATTATTCATGACCTTTGGTCCTTTGGAGTTGGGATGTTGCTCACACCGATGCACTCCCATCACAGAATGCACAAGTTAAACAATGGTGTCTGGGTTACTGTGAGCAACAAAAGGAGTTTATACATTCAAATAATAGTATTTTTGTTTTTATATTAAGGTGCTGGTTCATTTTCCCCCTCTTATTATGCCAAATTATAAATGTACAACTTCTTGTTGACACAATGCAGGCCCCCTCCACCCTTACCAGAGATGCACCTCGCAAAAGAAGTCATGAATGAAGCAGCAACACTAGTGCATTCTCGTGTGAATATGGCACTCCTGGCTTTTCATGATGTTGCACTCGGAAAGGACTCGAAGCTTTTCTACAGAGTAGCCATAAGTTTATGGCTGATCTCGGTCATTGGCAGCTTGACTGATTTTCTTACTTTATTTTACACAAGTAAGTAGTTATTAGGACAAATATATATGTTGAGTGTCAGCATTAAATTAACTGCATACTTTTAACTCTATGAAAGAGAATTCAAGTAAATTAGAGTTCCTTGGCTTAACATGTGGTGAGTTATCTCCATGAATTGAACTGAGGAAAAATAGTACAGAGCTAACTGTAAGGAATAGGATGGAGTGGTGATGGTTTGCTGATTTCTCATCAACTCTAAAGTTTCAAGTTTCAGTAATCTGGTCTTGGAAACCTGCATTAGAAGTAACTACTTATCAGTTTCTGATAATTTGAAATAATGGAAATCAGATGATGGCATCAAATATCAGAATTATGTGTTTACTCTTTGGCATCAGGTTGTTTTATCATAAAGGTTAAGCTTTCTAGAATGAATGAACCAGAGTCATTCTTCCAGAATTATCAGCACCTCACTAACTGGTCTAAAGTTCTGTTTCCTTCTTCTCTTCTTTGCAGGCCTTGCTATTGTCTTTACTATCCCTGTGCTGTATGAGAAGTATGAGGATTATATTGACAGATATCTGAAATTGGCTTATGTGGAGATGCAGATGTACAAGGGAATATATGCCGAGTATTTTCACAATGTTAAGAATTGGATTCTGGAGAAAAACAAACCTGGCTGATGGTAGCTACAATTTTTTCTATCCCCTGTTTTGCTTTTCTTCTATGTCAAAGCTCAAGGATTTTGACTTTTGAGTGCATTTTATGGGACCCGGATCTGTTCAATTTGTGAGCACTTTGCTACTTTTTGGCATTAAAAGAAGAAGTTACACGGTTTCTTTTTTTTCTTTGTTGGACCTTTCAAGTACATTGTATGAAACAAGGATAAGATAGAGATATGTGATTCACAAGAATCTGTATCTTCAACAACCGATCATGCATGCACTCATGGAATTTGCATCGAGTTCTATTTCTTCATGCCCACATGATCCAAGTGTACTTTGTTTTACCGAAGTCGTTCCTTTCAATTACTGGTAGACCACCTGAAATTGCTAGATGGAATGGGTCTCTTATTTTGGTCATGTTAGTACTAGTAACCATGGATAGTTGCTTTGAAAGCATTTTGTTTAACTACTGTTGCTCATTACCTTGAACCTATATAAACAAATTCATCTCACTTTTATGTAATCCATTAACCATCCAATTTATAGAACGTCTTAGCCTTGTTATTTTTAGATTGCTTGATCAAACACAAAACAGAACAGGTCTAAACAGTTGATTTCATTTCATATTTCCTCCATCTAAAGCCAAACCCAGCTATCTATTTGCAAAGATAACAAACACCTTGAAAATGATCAGAAAGGGAAGCTAAGGGATGTAAGCAACATGCTGATCTCGTGAAGCAGGATTACCGTGTTGATGAACATATTGCTGGAGAAATTTTAAGCAACGGTAAACAACATCAAGGCTATCACCCTGCACACAAATGAATTAGAAGAGATCTCATCTTTTTCCTTTCTCTTGTCCTCAATCAGCCGTATCCTGTTAAATATCATGAACAGCCTGTTGAACTATAATGTCATAATCATTTAGCAGTGGCATATGATTGCAGCTTTAAGGAACCATTACGTACATGGAGAACTATTGGCATTCTGAACCTCCTATCTGATGTTTCTAAATGAAGAATGGAGCGTTGGACATTGAAGGCACTATTCTAGAGCTCCTCCATGCTTAAAATGGCGATGTATAACAAGTACCGGAAAATAAAAGATGCAAATCCATGAGATAAATTGAACAAAATTCAGGTTCATATATAAAAAAAAAACTTGAAATAGATGTCTTTCTGACTTGTTCTGTGCACAACATCCATTAAAAAATTATAGCCTATATTTTCAGAGAATCAAACAATTTAAGTTTGAAAGTTCTCTTTAAGTGGTTATGTCCAGCAAAAGGCTCAGTAGTTATTGCTGCAGTCATTCTTTTCTTCAGCTGTCCGTCGCTGAAACATTTTTATTGTGCCAGGTTATATGATACTCTTGCTCGATAAGGTGCCTGCAAACGATCGACAAAACCTCCCAGTAATATGGAGAAAAATTCTGTCATGAAAAGTTTGCTGGTTATGTAAATGATCAAGTGCCAGGTTATAGCATGTTACCACTTGCCTGTTAATACCTGCAACGTGCAAAGGCCAACATATATTTGTTCCATGATGTCTGCTTGCATAGCAAATCCAACCCATTCACTCCTTGATATGTTTTTCCTTTGGTTGAAAATTAGATCACACAACTGTTCAAAGTCAAACACTCTAAATTCTCCGAACCACAGTCCAAAGGAGAATTGCATATTGTATCCAAGCAAGGCACCAAAACATTGTGGGGTGCAAACTTTTTATAAGACTGGTCAAGTAAATTGATAGTTTGGGTACCTGCAAATGTTTGATTCATGCTGTGTACGCGTCGTGGGTTGGACAAATACAAATCCTATCTCATAAATTGATAGTTTGGGCCTCCATATAAGGATAAATTATCCATACCGTACACATACATACTGGCAACTTGACTTTGGTTCCATGACTTTACTATTTGTCATTTTCAATGAATTAGATTTGCCTAAAATAGTTTAAGAAATTGTAGGTATACAGGACCGCACTATTTTAAAGTATATTTTGAGCCGTAATAATTCTTTTTTAATTTTTGATCAAGGTGAATATTTTTGAAGAAAAAAAAAGGCCTCGCAATTAGCAAGGTAATGATAAAAATAACCAAAAGGTTTTTCCTATAAAATTTAGAATAAGAGATATTAGTATTGTATTTGATAGCAGGCAATCCATCTAGATTGCTGATAATTTAATAGAGCCCCACTATATTATTGTATTTAGTATTTTTTTCTAAATTATAATCTATCCTATCTGGTAATCTGGATTGCCTCTCAAAAGATATTTTGGATTATCTTTGAAAGGAATGGTAATTTTGATTACTACCTAACAGGTATTCTTTTGGACAATATTACCTTCTCCTTCTTTATTACTTTTATAATATAATATAATATAATAATATTATATAATATATGATAAACTATATAATATTATAAATATAATATTTTTATAGTATATAATATGATACTTGTTGTCGATCTCGCCGTCGCGCCTGTGGCTTCGGGGCCGTCGATCCGATTAGACCACCTCGTCCCTGGGTTCTCCTGACTTGTTCGAACCTGCAAGGCAAGGTCAGAAACCCTGGCCGGGGATCCCGGCGAGGGAGCTCCGACGGTCAAGTTAGTAGACGGCGAGAGGGAACAGAGTCTCTGAGACGGGCCCCCGAAGGATCCTCAGACTCAGAGATCGTGCTAGCAAGAAAGGGCCTAGAAAGAAAAGAAACCCGGCCGGGTTCCCTCGCCGAGCTCACTCCAAAGGTCCCCTCTCGAGATTTTGGATCCTGCTCCAGGAATGGAGTCTCCTTTCCCGGCCTTCGTTTTTTGCTTACCTTGTCGTCTACTCCCCCCTTCCTTTTAACTCATCATGTTGCCTTTTCGTTTTCCGTCCTTGGGAGGCTCTTTCGTCGCTTTCAACTCCTTCCCTCCATCTCTTTCCCCTTTCCCCTTCTGGATCAAAGAACCAGGCGGCTTCCCCGCCTCGCTTGCCGAGCCTGTCGAGGAAAGAGTAAAGGGAGGGCGCCGGGCAGACCGCCGATCAAACCTTGGGCCGAGCGTGAGCGCTCTTTTTCCCAGGCACTAACGATGCCCGTTATCGGGTCCTGTTTTGTGAGGACTTCGCCTTTCGACTGCGGGGCCTGTCGGGCCGATGTAAGCGATGTTTCGCGTGTCGCTGCCGACCGTACGGGCGCTACTCTCGGGGTGCGGCGCGCACGGCTCGAGGGGCAATCTTGGAGCTCGTGCTCCTGCTCCTCGGAAGCTTCTCCGCACAGGTTGGCCTGCCTCGGCCGAGGTGGGACCGTCTCAGGGCGCCACCTGGCGACGGAGCAGGGGGACGCCGGCTTCGGCCGATGTGGACCCCTCCTGGGTGGACACCTGGCGAAGGAGCGAAGGGGCCCGGCTCGACCTCGGCCGAGGCGGGACCGTCTCAGGGTGCCACCTGGCGAGGGAGCAGGGGGCCGCCGGCTTCGGTCGAGGTGGACCCCTCCTGGATGGACACTTGGCGGAGCGGCAGAGGGGCGCTCAACTTCGGCCGAGGTGGTCTCGTCTCCGGGCGCCACCTGGCGAAAGAGCGAAGGGGCCCGGTTCGACCTCAGCCGAGACGAGACCGTCTCAGGGTGCCACCTGGCGAGGGAGCAGGGGGCTGCCGGCTTCGGCTGAGGTGGACCCCTCTTGGGTGGACACCTGGCAGAGCGGCAGAGGGGCGCTCGACCTCGGCCGAGGTGGTCCCGTCTCCGGGCGCCACCTGGCGAAGGAGCGAGGGGGCCCGGCCCGACCTCGGCCGAGGTGGGACCGTCTCAGGGCGCCACCTGGCGAGGGAGCAGGGGGACCGCCGGCTTCGGCCGAGGTGGACCCCTCCTGGGTGGACACCTGGCGGAGCGGCAGAGGGGCGCTCGACTTCAGCCGAGGTGCTCCCGTCTCCGGGCGCCAATTGGCGAAGGAGCGAGGGGGCCCGGCTCGACCTCGGCCGATGTGGGACCGTCTCAGGGCGCCACCTGGCGAGGGAGCAGGGGGACCGCCAGCCTCATCCGAGGTGGACCCCTCCTGGGTGGACACCTGGCGGAGCGGCAGAGGGGCGCTCGACTTCGGCCGGGGTGGTCCCGTCTCCGGGCGTCACCTGGAGAAGGAGCGAGGGGGCCCGGCTCGACCTCGGCCGAGGTGGGACCGTCTCAGGGCGCCACCTGGCGAGGGAGCAGGGGGACCGCCGGCTTCGGTCGAGGTGGACCCCTCCTGGGTGGACACCTGGCGGAGCGACAGAGGGGCGCTCGACTTCGGCCGAGGTGGTCCCGTCTCTGGGCGCCACCTGGCAAAGGAGCGAGGGGGCTCGGCTCGACCTCGACCGAGGTGGGACCGTCTCAGGACGCCACCTGACGAGGGAGCAGGGGGACCGCTGGCTTCAACCGAGGTGGACCCCTCCTGGGTGGACACCTGGCGGAGCGGCAGGAAGGCTTGGACCGACCTCGACTTTGACCAAGGCGGAGCCACAACTGACCTTGCCGAAAAAACTCCACGTGGCTCGAATCACGACCAGCGAAATCTGAGATATGCCACGTCATCGTAACGGCCGTAACAATACTATACTATATTATATAAATATATTTTATTTTTTATAATATTATAAAATATAAAATTATAAAATATAATATAACATAATATAAATTATATATATATTTAATATAAAATATATTATACTATGTTATATATATCATATATAATGTAATATATTTATATTAAATATATTTATATATAATATAAATATTTTGTATTAAATTTAATAATGTAATATATAAATTTAATATATTATTTAATATAATTAAATACATTATTTATTTAATATATAGTTTTTTATATTAAATTTATTTAGTATAATTTTTTTTTTACTTTTTTATTTTAATATAAAATATTTAATATTTAATATATTTTATAATATATAATATTTAAAATTTATATTTTATAAATAAAATACAGATTTAATTTATGAATATTTTAGAAAGTTAATTTTACTTTATGCAACATTACCTCCATGTACCAAATATAATAATTCATATTACCTGTAATCTACATTGTTAGTAATCTACATTACTGATAATCTACATTATCTTTCAAAATTATCTGCAATGCACCAAACATAATATAGAAAAAATGCTTTTAGAGAATACATATGGTTTGCATAACTCTATGCACAAAATCAACTCGCATGTCTATCGTTTGTATTGAATCTATTAAGTAGGGAGATCTTTTTTTTAATAAAAAACAAGAAACTCTCAAAAAAATATATTTTAAAAAATTAAAGTGAGTGCCAAGGATTCTAAAAAATATATTCATGATTTTTCAATATTAATTTTGATGAGAATGTCAGAAATAGATATGATGGTAGTAGCTTTGTCATCTGGGATCCTGGATTTTGACCAGTGCCAAATGGTGAAGCTATCTTTTTGAACCGACCGTTCCTGTAGCAAAACTTGGTAGTGCATGGACTTGCTCATGTCTGGAATATATTACTTGCTGATCATCTCATTATTGAGGATGACTCGATTACAGTAGTAACTTGGATTCAATAAACTATACGAAAAAAGTTGATACATCTTTTTTTAAAGTTATTACCGTTCTTTTACTTAGTTGTACAGATACCATTATTTGATATGCATATTGAGAAGTGAATTTTATAGCTGATTGGATCATCTTCTATGTTACGGAACACTCGAAGACATTTGATAGATTAACTTGGGAGAGGTCTCTTGTCAATTTTATAAATTTTTTCGATTTTCTTAGATATGCTTTTATAATTTGAATGTTCTGCCCTGCCAATATATATATATATATTAAAGCAACACGACATAGACATGTGATAAGTGAATCAGGAACAGCAGACGGCAGTTACGGTATCACTCCCTCTCCAATATTATAGAATCTCGTCCGTCAAATCAGAAAAAGAGGGTGAAATGGAGGGTCGCATTCATTGACGGACACGATTAAATTGCATGCAGAGCGGATGGCGTCTTCCAAAACGGAAGAACCAACGGAAATCTGTACAGCAGCATGATTCCATCGCATCGGCGCGGTCGTGGATAGAACCAACCGATAGAATAGCGCGTGCCAAGGTTTTCCATTAATCCATCATTCTGAGACAAAAGTAATAGCAAAAAATAAATAGAGTCAGCCCATCCCGCTGCAAACTTCCCAACTAGATGGTCCCATAGGCTCCGCTCTAGCTCGCAACGCGTACCTATCTTTCCAAATACACGTCGTGCCTCATTTAAAATTGCCCCGCGTCATATAAACAAATGTTCACTGTGTTACCCTGTGCAACAATCCAAACTCCAGACCTCCCCGTCTAGCAGGATACTTTTTATCCGGACATGCCATCGTGATCATCACGGCCCTCTTTTTCTAAGTTTTCCCTGCCCGCTCCCGGCCTTTCTATCATTTTTTATTCGCCGCCTCCGCTCGCGGCGAAAGGCGCAGAGGCCGCCTTCGTCCTCATCTCTTTCCCATTCCTCTGTTCCAATTTTGATCCCAAGATTTCGTTCGGAATTGAGAGCAATCTGGGAGATCTCCGAAGTTCCAATCCAATCCTCAATCGATTGTTCTGTCCTCCCGTCCGTCATTTCGCTCCCTCATTTTTCCGATATTTTACCATATTTTATTACGTTTTGAGGGTTGGATCTGAGGATTTGGGCGGGTTTAGGAGGTCAGAGAAGGAATTTGGGCGCGTTTTTTGAAAAGCATCAGGTCGTGTAGATCGCGGACCGTCCGATCCAGAGTCGATGGCTTTCAGCGGCACGCAGCAGAAGTGCAAGGCCTGCGACAAGACGGTCTACCTGATGGACCAGTTGTCCGCCGATGGGATCGCCTATCACAAGTCCTGCTTCAAGTGCAATCACTGCAAAGGCACCTTAAAGGTTCGCCTTCTTTCCTTTTGTTCCTTTGGCTTCTCGATTCCTGCTGTTGTTCGAGGCACTTTCTGAAAAATTCCGGGGTAGCAATAATTTTCGGTATGCAAATTAAAGATTCCTGTTGTTTTGGTTTTTTTTTTTTTAAATTTTTTGGGTGCATGGTTCATATCTGATTCTTTCCAAATGGTAGATGATTCCCGGAATAGTTCGAAAAGGAAACCAAGGTTTATTTTTGACGTCTTTTAGATCAACAGTCGCCTTTTAATTTCGTTGGTCATGTCAGTTTTAGAAGATGTCGATAACAGATCAACTACATACAATCTATTCCTGTGCTTTTTTTCTGGGCGTGGCCCTATTGATCTCCATTTTATGGATTGCGTAACCTGGATTGTACAAAGATCGATGACTGGATGCACCGATGCAATGTGCCGAATTATCTCTGATCAATATTGTTGAATACGGGTTAAAAAATGCATGCAGCTTGTTTATGATTTAAAAATTCTTCGTTCATGCATGTCACTTCGATGCACATGATATTTTACTTCTCTAGGATGGTCGATTTCCCCTCGTTGCCTCGGTTTTCATCAAAATTACCAGCGTGTTAAGATCATTCAAATCACTTTTCTAGAGCACGCTCCATGAAACATTAAGCACCGTTCTTAGGAAAGATTCTCAAAGTGACATGCTTCGAAACATGCATGGAAGGTTATTGGGTTATATCCAAGATATGATAAATGTTTCTCGGTAATCTTGTGGCTTATATTCACATGTCCAATACTGTGGACAAATTTTAAATGCTCACCGACTTAACTTTAAAAAATCAGAATGGTTATCCAACACAAGCGCCTAGCATGGGCATTTGACGTGTATGGATGGGTGCATTGGTGCTGCCCTCGACTTCACAATCCAGGTTTATATCGATTTCACAAAAAACATATGCTACTGCATTAGCAAATGTACGCTCTTACCTAATTTGTGCTGCACCTAGATGCTATGTTCTGCAGCAAGAACAGGGATAAGACATGATAGAGGGATCAGTATTCTTATATTGTACGTGGTTCAAAGTGGCATAGGAACAAGATTAGATATTAATTTTTGCTTATTTGACATACAATGACAAGTCATTTCCCTTTTAGTTGCTGTTAAACAAGTCATGCATTCTTTCCTTGTGTTTTGCCAGTATCGTAAGCATTGTGGCCTTGCTAGCATGCCAACTTGCTAGATCATAATGATACCATGAAAAGAAACCTTACAAGGCCTATGTGTCAAGGGCTTGCGGTTTGTTTTGTCCGGAGATGGTTCATAGGTTTATCACATGTGCTTAACCATGTGGTGCTAAGAGCATCACAATTCATGATGGCCTTGAATACATGGTGAGTTGAAGCCCCGACGTAGCATTGGCTTCATGGGGACCCTAAACAATGTCATGGCAGGGCAGCCAAGGCTAGAACTATTAAAATCATAGAATATTACTTCAAGGAATCAGAAGATGCCACCTCTAATATGTTCTAGTACAAAACCACTTTTGTTCTGCTTATCTATATAGTATAAGAGCTTTGCTTACCGCTAAGACGGTAGCTCGGTTGGTAGAGGCTCTGCCTCACTATCAACAGGTCGTGGATTCGAGATGGGATCCTGTGGGTGACTCGATTAAATCTAAAAATTATTTTCTAAGCCCTGCGACAATTGGTGTGAGTGAGAGGTCAGGGTTCTCCTTTGTTTTCCCGTTCTACCAACCAACATCTTAGGTTGGTGTGAGTGAGAGGTCAGGGTTCTCCTTTGTTTTCCGTTCGAGGTCAGGGTTCTCCTTTGTTTTCCCGTTCTACCAACCGACATCTTAGGTTGGTGTGAGTGAGAGGATCAGGGTTCTCCTTTGTTTTCCCGTTCTACCAACCGACATCTTAGGTTGGTGTGAGTGAGAGGTCAGGATTCTCCTTTGTTTTCCTGTCGTGCCAACCGGCATCTTAGTGGTGTTAGGTTGATGCACTCATCTCTTGGTAGGGAAAGGCTGCGAAAATCTAAGCGTCTTGAATCGAACATTACTTAGTGGGATAGGGGCCCGCGGGGGTAGCCACACCAGGTTTAACCCCCTCTATCCCTTTTTTTTATACCAAAAAAAAAAAAAAAAAGAGCTTTGCTTGTTGTAAGTGGAACCGTAGACCTTTGACAAACTGTAGAAAGTAGTAAGCAATTCTATGCACATGCACTACATTAATTATGAGACAAGAAATAGAGAGAGATTCAATATCATGATTGTTACCTAATTTTGTTACCATTCTTTGTCAGCTGAGCAATTTTTCTTCACTGGAAGGTGTCTTGTATTGCAAGCCTCATTTTGAGCAGCTCTTCAAGGAGACAGGCAGCTTCAACAAGAGCTTTCAGTCACGTGAGGCTTCATTTCAAGTTGATTAGAGATAGTTCAATTATATAATCCATACATAATCTCAGCATTTGATTGCTCGATATGTTTTGCTGTTTGACAGCTGCAAAGTCGGCTGAGAAGTCAACTCCAGAACTGGTAAATTCAAAGTTTTTATTTGTTTCTGGTTATGCCCTTTATTAGGAAAAGCTTAGAATTCAATCCAAAAAATCATATAACTCTCGTGCGATGTCAACTGACATGTCTTGAATCCAGACTAGGTCTCGTAGCAAAGCTGCTGGCATGTTTTCAGGAACTCAAGAAAAATGTGCCACTTGTGGCAAAACAGCATATCCACTTGAAAAGGTTTGACTACAGAAAAGTTATTTATTATAATCTTCTGCTTCATTATTTACTTTTAATTAATGCTCCATAATCTTTTTTGCGATGTGCCGTTCCATAAATTGTTTTAACAACAATGTTTTTAATTCATGCAGTAATTTGAATGTGTTGATAGTGAATATAAGTCATATAAAATGTAGTATTGGAGGTTGGCAATTGTCCAAAATTTTGTAGAATTTAATCAGGTCATGCTGTAGTTATTATAATTAGTTTGCTGCAGAAAAAGCCTTGGAGCATGTCTTCAGATTTCCTTGTGATTCCCATGTGGAACAAGCATAGATTGTTCCTTTTACTTTTTCAACTACCTAAGCAGCTGTGTGATTACGTTTCCACAAATCATTTACTCCAGCAGTATCCTACTTTCTGGTACTGAGGTTCTCCTAAAAGAA
Source organism: Areca catechu (assembly GCA_021397845.1). Taxonomy (NCBI): domain Eukaryota; kingdom Viridiplantae; phylum Streptophyta; class Magnoliopsida; order Arecales; family Arecaceae; genus Areca; species Areca catechu. The sequence continues at coordinate 188,167,224 of CM038050.1, read as the reverse complement.
AACACGTGCAGAATTAAGAATAGACTCATCCAAGTGTTGGGTTTTTAATCTTTTCACAATTTTGTGGCAGGGTCTGGCTTATTCTTATCCTCCTTTGTTTTCTTTTTTGAATCTATTTTAAAATCCATCTAAATCTGCCTAAATAAGCTTGTTACTTGTGGTGGGCTGGCTGCAATTGCCAATATTGAAGCTGAACTGCTACCGCATCGTTTTGCTGGCTAACAAATCCTTGGGTACTCCAAATTGTACGATTTTAATCCATGGAAAATTTTAAATTTTATATGTTGTATTTGTACCAAAGAAAAAGGTGGAGTAAAAGTGTTCTTAATTTTCTTTTTTTCCTCCTTAGTTCCATATGAAATGACAATGTCTTTGTTTACAAGCATCTTTTTTTTTTTTTTAATGCAAAACAACTAGATTTAGTTTTAGTTTACTAGATACATCCAAAATTAATAACATCCCTTCTCACATTGCATGGCTGTGCTGTGAATGCTGTCAGGTGACTGTCGAAGGACAAGCATATCACAAGTCTTGTTTCAGATGTTCCCATGGAGGCTGCCCCATTAGCCCTTCAAACTACGCAGCCCTTGAAGGCATCCTCTATTGCAAGCACCACTTCTCTCAGCTTTTCAAGGAGAAGGGGAGCTACAACCATCTCATCAAGAGTGCTTCCATCAAGCGCACAGCGGCATCCACCCCAGATCTTTAAGTTCATTATGTTTACTGCAGTGGATTCACACCCAAGCTTACCATCTGAACTTTTTATGTCTTTCGTTTTGGATGTTTCCATCCTTTCTGATTGTTCAATCAAGGAAGTTTACAATTTGCATTCTTCTGTTTTGTTAATCCTTCTTGTGTGAAATCTGTAGCTATGTCAAACCTTAAAAAACTGGTATTCCATATTCAATGCATATGATTTGTGTTTTCCAACATGATTTGCAGCTAAGCTGCACGTTTATGTGAAACTAGGTGCAGAATATAACATTTTGCTGTAATACTATGAAGTTTCTATTTTGGGGGTCAGCACATGGCCATGGCCATGCTCTTGATCATTCCTATGAGGGGATGGCGCCTTCAGTAACTCAAAGCTTTGACTTTGTTGGTGATTTGTTTACTTGTAATTTTCATGTATCCATGCACTTGTCATCTATTGTCTAAGGTCACACTTCAGGGTTCTGGTGTTTTTGTGTTGAGAAGTTTTTTTTAAAAGTTTGAAGAGAACGCCGTCTTCCTTTAGTTTTGATTGATGACTGCACCTTCCATTTGCTGTCTAAATTTATAGTTCAGGTACTGGTATTTGTGTTGAGAGGTCTGTCTTAAGAATGGCATCCTCCCGTTGGCTATTTTAGTTGTGATCAATGACAAATGATGCTTTAGAGTTAGCTCCATGACGATCTTGTTAATAGGGTAGAAAAATGATTTAAAATTGTTTCATCATCATCATCATCATCCTCCCCCCAGTATTCCATGTATCCAGGAAACCGAGATATATACCTGTTCATAGACCATTTAGCCACCAAGAATATTGTATAGCTGGATAACGTTCGCAGAATGTTTGGGTGAAATTAGTTTGTGCCTTAAGATGGTTAGGAATATATACATTAATAACAAACAGAATGATCCTTGTTTTTTTCTCCTTGGATTATTGGACTGGAAGAGTTCCAAAAACAGGTGCGTGGTCAGTGGCACGAAGGGAAAAAAGAAAATGATTATGTATATATATATATATATATCTTAGTTAATTATCAATCAAATTAAAGTGGCATAGTAAAAGCATGGTGGATACATTATATATGCTCAAAAATATATTATATTTTCAATATAGATAAGCTTTAATTTTATATATTTATAAACCACAATTTATTTAAATTTTGGATTTTGTTGGGCTCTTATTATATAAATGGGCATGGACTTCATTTTATTTTTTTATTTTGACATAGATTTATTTGTTTCTTTATTTATAAGTATCAAATAAAGTCTTTTTTTCTTTTTTTCTCCTTTTTGCCACCCTCTCCTTTTATGTTTGTTTTGTACGGTTTTATAGCAAAAAAACTTTTAAGAGTTATACTGGTCTTTGTTTAATTTTTTTTCACTCCAAATATTTGAGCATATAAATGACTATTTTTATGAATTGGATGCTCTCTCTCCATGACCGGTTAAAGATTGATTTGATAAATTGTTAAAGAATCGCTGCTTGTATAGGATTAGTTGCTCATGATTATTTTGGCCATTTATTATGTGATAGTGCATGTGCTTTTGTGTCATCGTTTGTGCCTTTTGCTAGGCTGAAGCATTTGTAGTTGTTACCTTCAAATTCTACTCATGGTCATGTAAAAATTAGTCCCCCTAATTACATGCATGTAAGGTGCTACCAATTTATGGGTCTCATGATTTTATTTATGAACCTTATATTCAATTCCAAAAGATGTGTTATATGAAAAAAATGAGGATTCCTTGACGAGGGACTGAAGAAGTCGATCATCTTTATACCTGCATCAAATTTATTAGCTCAACACATTTTTCTAGAAAAATATATTTTTCTAACTAGAAAAATATGGTATCTCTTTTAACTCTGACCAAAATATGTATGTTCCTTTGCAGTGCTCTCTGAATTTGCATTTTATTTACCCTCCTTGACTCTTTTTCATTGTTATGGTTGTTTATATTTTTATTTCTTCTTGTTACTTAATCTGCTATCTATTAATTTATTCCTGCATCTTATCCACGAAAAAAAAAAAAAAAAACTCCAGCACATAAAATGACAAGATATATATATATATATATATATATATATATATATATATATATATATATATATATATATATATATATATATATATATATATATATATATATATATATATATATATGCATATATAGTTATAATTTAAGGATAAATAAATACTTAGAGGATATATTTTATTTTGCAAAAGATTCATGTTTTAAAAGTGTTTATAATATCGAGAGTAATCTAGTATAAAAAAATAAATTTTACAGACATTTCATATAAAAAATAAAAGAGAAATGATGAAAAATTTGTAAGTTCCATATTTATTTTCCAATAAATGAGGATGAAATAAATGTTACGAGGGATTAGTATTTAATAAATTTTTACATGATAATAATTTATATTTGATAAAAATATTTTTAATTAAATATATTTATAATTATCAAATTTATTTTTGATGCCTTTCAATAAAAAAATATAAAATAATGTAAATATAAAATAATATATGATATGATTATAGATATTATATAAAAAAATGATCGAAGATGATAATATTATTTTGATATTAAAAATTATTTTTATTGATAAATATATTTACAAATTCTATTGTATTACGAAACGATTATCTTTTATCAAATTTTATCATGTTCTTAAAAAAAAATATTAATTAAATATTATAAAAAATATTAATCAAATATCATTTATTTCCATGATCAAATTCTTTTGGATAAATAACTTTTAAAAATAATCAGATTATTCCGACGCATCCCAATCCGACAGGATCTGAAGGAATAACCCGAGGGCCATACGTACGCGAAAACCCGAGGCGGGAAGGGAAACAAGTTCCCGCCAGAAACGCCGGCAAACCCCGCCGTCCCTTTTTAAATTCCACCCTTCTTTGCCCTAACCTAATTCCTCTCCTCCAAGGGCCCAAACCCCTTTTATCTCTCTTTCCCGGAGAAAACGGAGGTCTCTTTCTTTCTCTCGAGAAGATGTTGGAACTCAGGCTGGTGCAGGGGAGCCTCCTGAAGAAGGTCCTGGAGGCGATCCGGGAGCTGGTGAACGACGCCAACTTCGACTGCTCAGCCACGGGCTTCTCCCTGCAGGCCATGGACTCGAGCCACGTGGCGCTGGTTGCTCTCCTCCTCCGATCCGAGGGCTTCGAGCACTACCGCTGCGACCGCAACCTCTCTATGGGCATGAACCTCAACAACATGGCCAAGATGCTCCGCTGCGCCGGCAACGACGACATCATCACCATCAAGGCCGACGACGGCAGCGACACGGTCACCTTCATGTTTGAAAGCCCCAGTAAGATCCAAAGATTCCCATATTTTCCTCTTTTCTTCCTTAGGATCAGCGTTTCCTTCTGGTCTTTCTGTACATTTCCGCAATTTGTTTACGTCTTTGGAATTTTATACATTCTTCACTCTGCTATTACTTGATCTGGCTTTCAATAAATCTTCTGCTCCTCAAGCATCGATCTAAATTATTGAACTGGAGTGTTCAGAAAATTGGCCTAACTGCCTTGTACCGCGGAATTTACTTGGTTTAACTGGTACGGCCATTGAGCGTCGTGGGGACTAGGGAGGTGAATCTCTGCCGCCATCCCTCCCCCCCGCTCCCCCTCCCCCGGCGGTTCTCTGCAATGTCTTAACATTTAATACCAACTACATCGCTTCCTTTCTATGTATTTACGATTGATTCCCAGATTTGTTTGTCGTCCTTCCTGCTTTTTTACTTTGTTCTTCCTTGGTTTATGTTGAATGATTGATTTAATATGTATAAGCCTTATTTTGTGGAGTGAGGTGGATTTAAAAGAAATCTTCTGGGTTACTATTCGTTTCCCAGTCGTTGCAAGTGATTGCATTTCAACACTCGTATCGTTTTTGTTTCTGCCAGATCAAGATAAGATTGCGGATTTTGAGATGAAGCTTATGGACATCGATAGCGATCATCTCGGCATTCCAGATGCCGAGTACCATGCCATTGTGCGAATGCCATCTGCGGAATTTGCAAGGATTTGCAAGGATCTCAGCAGCATTGGTGATACTGGTATCCTCTTATTCTGATTCGAAACCTCATGTATCTTTTGCGTGTATACTATTTCTCATATTTTTTGTGGTTTTGGGATGGTAGTTGTTATTTCAGTAACGAAGGAAGGTGTGAAGTTTTCAACAGCCGGAGATATTGGAACTGCAAACATTGTTTGCAGACAGAACAAGACCTTTGACAAGGTACCTACTACAATTAGTGCATCTGCAAATGTTATTCTACTTCTATGTGTTGTTGCCTATCAGAATTAGACAATTAGTGTATATACTTTTCCTACATAGATTGCCCGCTTCAAATCTACATGATCCTAGCCCTTCTCGCTTAAGATGCCTGGTTAATTATTCTTCTAAATGTTGCTACTCAAACGAACAGAAAGATAAAAATAAATCTTTCAACATTTAAGTTCAACCTACGTTGGTTCCTCCATTGATTCATAGTACATGTTTGTTACTCTCTTTTGCTTAGGACTATATATTATTCTTATAACTTTTTAGGCATGTACTAGACTTGCAGTCTCCTAATATTCATTGAACTGCTCTTCTGTAACATGTGATACCTTAACAAGTTGCGTGTCTGCCATCCATTCCAATGCCTCATTTTGTTTGATCTGTACAGCCAGAGCAAGCAACCATCATAGAGATGCAAGAGCCAGTGTCCTTGACTTTTGCTTTGAGGTATATGAACTCCTTCACCAAGGCAACGCCACTATCTGAAACTGTGACCATCAGCCTCTCTTCTGAGCTGCCCGTGGTTGTTGAATACAAGATTGCGGACATGGGTTACATACGGTTTTATTTGGCTCCCAAGATTGAAGAGGATGAGGAGGATATGAAGCATTAAGCATATAATTAATTTAAGGTTTTAACTCATCTTTGTTTCTTTTTGTTTATTCTCTAGAAAAGAGTTGGTCTACTTACATTTGTATGGTTTTTGTTAAATTTCTAGATGTGGGAGAATATCAAGGTTGTGTAGATTGATCATATTTTTCTAAGTTTAGTGGTAGATTTTTGCTATTTTTTTCTTCTTTTTCCCTTGTAATGAAGATCCATGAGCTATATGGCGGAGAGAAAATTCAAGAGTTTTTTCATATGATGATCGTCTGACTCTGATAGCAGCTGGGGAACTACAGGATGTGCATTTATAAAAATGGGAGCTTTTCTAGCAGTTGGGGTTATAATAACTGCAGTTATATGTTCTTTGGTTGTATATGAAAATTAGTGATGGAACATAGCAGTTCCTGTAGCTTCTCCTTTTCTGCTCAGGAATTTTATGCTGGGTTTGCTTACATTTTGTGCACTAGAACTGATAACAAATGATTCCCTGATTTACTGTAGGCGGTTCAAGCGCATGGTCAGGTGTAATGCATGCCCCCATGAAGCTTCATGGTGCAAGTTAATGGCAATGAAAGAATCCTTATGTACCTACAGAGAGAAGCCAATCCTTTGCATCCTCAGCAGTATTAGTCCTGGGCGTTCCGGCACCAAGAAAAAAGTTTCCATGCTTTTGTGGGCTAACCGAGACGAGAAAATATAAAATAGAAGATATTTACGTGTTTCTCCGAAAGAATGGATAACTTGCTAAAAGGTTGCGATCCAAGCTTATTCTGATGCTTACGTTATAATGGTAAATTAATGTCGAACAAATTAACTGATAAAAAATTACCTAGATATTTCAATTGGTCAACAAACAAACATCCGCAGATCGCCTTGCTACCTTCAAAGCGACCACATTTAATCACATAAAGGGTCAGTACGACTATCAATTTCCATAATTCACGGAAAACTGGAGCATGTTTTAACCTCCATCAGTTTTCAATCAACAATTATAGTGAAAAATTCAACTAAAAAAACTTTGATAGAAAACAGGATGAGAATATCATGACCTTGACCATGTAGCTTCATTAGATCACATGCGGAGCAAAAATGTAAAAATGAAAACCTGCTGTACTATGGTTGTCTCCGGATCACTCAAGCATAAGCAGGATGAAAACCTGCTGTACTATGTTGCTCACAATTTCTTTCTGCGTAGCCGTAGGCAAAATATATATAAAAAAGAAATTGTGAGAAAATTAGTAACAGGAAAATTGAAATTACTAGTTGAAACTAGACCAGCCTAATACAGATCATGCATATGTATGATTTCAATCTATCAAAGAGCAATTTGGTGCATTTGGAGTTGTATCTAACATGCACCAATGTCGCACAGATGTCATACATGGCTGCGTTGTTAGACCAATGGCGCCTCAACATCCGCCCGCAATATAAAAGGAGACAAAAATGTGCATGAGCCCAGCGAAGAAACCAGAAAAAGAAGGAAACCTCTGGCATAATCTACACGGATCTCAATGCAATTGATGGCCACGAGCAGCGTTGCAATCAAACTGCAATTGGAAGAGCTACAGGATTTTGATTTGGACTCCGTTTGGACCGTTGGACTCCTTGTGAAATGCTCTACGCAGTGGAGGCTACAAATTCATGGACAAAGACAGACAGCAAGAGTGAGGACGAAAAAGTGATGAAAGGTCTCTTGTAGAGGGCTGATTGAGAGTTTGAGAGAAGGATTCAGGATTTCTTGTTGAGAGATACTTGAACGGAGTTGAGAGAGTTCAATCTGTAATTCTATTTTTCATAGTGAAACCTTTTACATGCTCGAAAAATTGTATTTGTTATCTTTTCTTCTTTCTCTTGTGGTATCGACATAGACAATCGACGATCCCGTTCCGCTTCCGCAACAACCGATATTAAAGCGAGTTGATACCGATCCCAACAACTGGTATCAGAGCCCAGGTTGTCCATGGTTGATCGAGATCAAAGAAGATGGAGAAAACAAGTATAATTAAAGTAGAAATCAGCAGGTTCGATGGGAAGCACAACTTCTTCCTCTGGCAAGCGAGGGTGAAAGACGTGCTTATCCAGCAAGGGCTGATCAACGCTCTCATATGCGAGGAGAGACCAGACACCATAAAGCAGAAGACCTGAAAATAGTTTCAGATGCAGGCGGTAAGCACAATCCGCTTGTACCTGGCGAATGATGTGGTGATCCATGTACTGAAGGAGTCTTCCTCGACGATGTTGTGGGAGAAGCTGGAGGAGCTGTACATGACGAAGTCTCTCACCGATACCTTGTTTCTTTGGAAGCAGTTTTATCAATTGCGAATGGCCGAGGGACAGTGTGCAAGAGCACCTGAGCAAATTCCAGAGGATTCTCACCGATCTCCTTAGTGTCGGTGAAAAAGTTGAGGAGAAGACCCGGGCACTTGTATTGCTATCATCCCTACTACAGTCTTTCGAGTCCTTGGTGACTGCTCTTATAGTGGGAAAGAGCACCATCAAGAGGGAGGAGGTGACATCGACGCTACTTCAGAATGAGGTTCTCAAGAAAGAGTAAAAAGGCTTCGAGTTCAGGTAAGAACTCAGCATTGGCAGTTTCTGGTGGTGTAGGCGACCGGAGGCAGAGTGACAAAGGATCGCGAGGAGGATGGTCCAAGTTAAAGGATGCCAGCAAGATCAGGTATTTCCAGTGCGATGAGTTGGGGCATCGTGTCATAGATTGCCCACAGCTCAAGGATCGGACGAGGACTGTTACGGCGGTGGCCGATAGCGGTGACAACGGATACATCAGCGATGTATTCTTGATATCCGATGAGATATCCCCTTCTTTTCAGTAGGTTTTGGATTCTGCCTGTCCATACCATGTTTGTTGCAGGGAGGAGCTGTTTGACTTTCTAGACAGTAGAGAGGATTCTGTCCACATAGCAGATGGATCGAGCTGTGCGATTGCGGGCGTCGGAACAGTCAGCTTGAAGGCACATGATGGAACAGTGAAGAAACTAGGTGAGGTATGATGCGTACCCAATTTTAGCAAGAATCTAATTTCTCGCAACAAATTGGATTAAGCAGCTACAAGTGGAAAGCCGGTGATGGAGTCCTAAAGATCTTACGTGGCAATAGGATTGTTTAGCAATGGAAGAAATGTGGACGTCACTACCTCTTTACAGGGAGTCTAGTACGAGGTGGAGTCCCTGATGCAAATAAGAGTTCAGTACGAGGTGGAGCACGACAGCAGGTGGATCAGGCACGAGACGCGAGACTCGGGAGGATGATAGACGATGTCACAAAGTGAAGTTCCTATTGCCGCAGGAGACTTTTCCGAGCAGATCTCAGATCGAGATGAGCACAGCACATGACAGAGATGGGATCGAGCAACCTGGCTCGACACCCATGTTCGCCCATCCATGATCAAGTGACAGGGCATGGGGACGTTGGAATCCTTAGAAGCTCTCAAGTCAGGTTAAGACAGTGCGTTGAGTCGAGGTGGAGATTGTTAAACCAATGGCGCCTCGACGTCCGCGTGCAACCCAGAAGGAGACAAAAACGTGCGTAGGGCCCAGCAGAGAAACCAAAAAAAAGAAGGAAACCCGTGCACGTGATGCACGCAGCCCGATTCTGGTATAATCTGCACGGATCTCAATTTAATTAATAGCCACGAACAGCATTGCAATCAAACTACGATTGGGGGAGCTACAGGACTCCGATTTGGATTCCGTTCAGACCGTTGGACTCCTTGTGAAATGCTTTATACAGTGAAGGCTACAAATTCATGGGCAAAGACAGACAGCCAGAGTGAGGACGAAAAATTGATGAGAGGTCTCTTGTAGAGGGCTGATTAAGAACTTGAGAGAAGGATTCGGGGTTTCTTATTGAAAGATACTTGTACAGGGTTGAAAGAGAGTTCAATCTGTAAGTTTATTTTTCATAGTGAAACCTTTTGCATGCCTGAAAAATTGTATTTGTTATCTTTTCTTCTTTCTCTTATGGCATCGACATCGACAATCGACAATCCCATTCCGCTTCCATAACAACCAGTATCAGAACGAGTTGATACCGATCCCAACACTTTTGTATCTAAAAAGGTTGCTAACCAAAATGACATCAATGTCTAAAGTACAGTATTTGTGGATCCCATATTACATGCATTTAGCAAACGAGCATGTAGATGTCTATCTAGTGTCTAAAATAACATTACTAGTAGCCCGTTTTTGAAATTTGCGAGTACACACCATTAAGCTTACTATCAGTCCATTTTTTGTTTAAAATGAAAAAAAAACTGCATTAGAGTCGTCCATAATTTCATTTTTAACAAAAAAATCATCAACGTTTCAAAAAGTTTAACCCAATAAACTCTCAGACAGCTTCAAAACAATCTCAATGTTTTGTAAGATTATTTTCAAAGATAACAAGGCTGTAAGTTGTAAGTGTTGGATTGCTGATTCTATTCCATTCTAATTAACTGAGTACCCTGAGAAGAAAGGCTTTGCAAATAGAATCATGAATTGCCCGGTCTATGGATTTTGGATTTCACAACAATAAGTCATCTCCTACAACCTACAAAATTATTCTGCCAAGTGTTGTTTCCAGTTTTAACTGAAAATTATTCAAAACACTGGATGTACCTGACATATTCCAAGGCTGGCAAATAATTTTGTATGTTCTCAGTCATCCTTGTCAAATGGCTCTCAATCGACACAATTGGATATTTTGTTATACATAAATAGTGTCTATTAGAGCTATACTGCTGCTTACAAGCAGTGAAATAAATGAGAATTTATGATAAAATTTGCATGGGTACCTGCATAGAGTTGGGTGTACATCTCAACTATATCCTCTCCTGTCTTGAAATTCTGCACTGACTTATTTGGTGCTTTGAAGTCAAAATTGTATCTGTCCTAAACAGAATAAGCCTACACAAGCGGGCTCAGTGATGTCTCGGGGCCTGATGCATATTGTAACTAGGGTGAAGAAATTCACATGCATGGTTCAATGAGAAAAACATATATCCCTAATAATCCCATGATAAGAAGAATGTGCTCCATTAGTATACAAGTTTAATGCAGAAATAGTAACTGGTTGGCCCTTCAAAGATGGAACCACTGGAGAAAATAAAAGACACTGACCTTCAAACTAATCAAACTGACAGTACCTTGAAGAATGGGATAGTTCCTTTCTTACAAATTGAAGTTGCAACAACATCGAATGAACAAATTCATACTTACCCATACAAAATTAGTAGCAGCAACACCTATTGCCAACATAAATCTTCCATCATATCCAGCTCTGTCAATTGCCTCTTTAACAAGATCCAGGTCCTCAGGAATGCTGATATATGGAAATAAACCAGCTAAGTAGGTCAAAGAAAATACCTAACTAGGAAAAATAAAAATACTTCTATTGCTGAGATGCTGAATCTGTTCTATTGAGTAATGAAATACATTTCCTGAATTATGCCTCAGAACAGCCAACATGCACGAACTTGTGACACTTGAGCAATAATAACCAACTATGTCACAACCAACCAAGCAAATACTTGTAACATCACAAAGATACTTGCCTGGAGATATTTGGAGATATGCACTATCATCACCAAAAAGATTGTGAGACAAGTATCTTTGGAAATCATAGCCTGTACTTAGCCAAAACTGGAGCTGCAGATCATTATTGACAATTTTGGAATGCTTGAACAAAAAATGTCTTTGTACATGACAAAAAAATTTGCACACAACAAAACAATTTAGGTAACAAGTTGCAGTAATGTACTTAGCCAACATTAGTAACACAATTTAGGCAACAAGTTGGTGTAATGTCAAGATACCATATAGCAAATAGCGGCATGGTACAGTAAAAGGAATGCATTTCATTACCAGCTAATGCATTTGATTACTAAAGCCTTGAAGTTGACTACTGTAATACCTACACTTAATGATGATAAAATAAGCCCCATCAAAAATTAAAAATTGTTCTAAAATCCTGTCATATACACTGATTTTCAGCCTGCAAAATGTTGCTGAACTCTTACATTCTGCTACTTAAATCATACAAGTTGCACAATTAAAATATAGGGGAAAAGATGTTGTTTCCTCTTCAAAATATTTCTATTGACAGAAAATAAGATCATATTGAAATATTAAATGCATTAAACAACTCTTTACTTTAGATATATTTAAGGAATTGGGCCTTCAAGATGAACAAATAACTTACGAAAGCAAGTAGAGTTCTCACATTGGTGATAGACAAATGTGATTTGATACATAGTGCAATACAAAATAGAATGGGCTGAAGGAAATGAATACCTAATAAACCAAAATGCAAACTCAAGCAATAATCAACCAAAAAGTGGAGTCAGCAATGTCTCAGTGACTTTAGAAGCCTGTTATTTATGCTAATTCATTTTGTTTTTCTTTATTGGTAGAGGGGAGGAGGTTGTGGGACAGCACTGTTTATTTACTGTTATTATTGGAAGGATTGGGGGAAGGTGTATTTTGTGAGATAAACTGCAAACAACTTGATGAAAACTTAATGAATTAAAAGATTTATATAAAAAGGAATGTGCAACCATGAGTTTCTTAACAACACGAGTATAGAATATAAAACAGAGACTGTAAAGAAGTTTGTGCATAAGTACAAGCCACTATTGTGCACTGCACTGAAATCACCAAGAAATATGTCAAGTACAAAGGGCTTTTTATGGATTAAATATAGAGAGGCAAAGCACATAGACAAGTCGACAACAAAACTTGCCTTATTCTCATTTTTTTCAAAATCCATCATTGCTTAGTTGAACTGGGATTGATGTACAGAGTCCATGCCATTTAAGGCTTCAGAAATGTTTTCATTAGTAATATACACAGCTCTCGGAACACCCTTCCTAAGATATTTACCTTTCTCAGCATCATGCAATTCAACAGCCTCATCATAGGCTCAGTAATTAAACCGAAGCTCAATAACTTGACTATAGATTGGTGATCAGGTTTTGAATACATCACAAAAGCAAATGTGGTCGACATTTCAAAAAAGCATCCCTGTAGACAGTTTCATCGATCCACATTTCTCGCAATTATCTTCCGGTTGTACATACTACCAACAATATCTCGTCCATCTCAGAGCACAATTATATCCATATATATGCAAAATAGAACAACTGGAGAATTATATTTTAGATGATTGGTCTTCCACCTTAGCCCGGATATTTCAGCACAGCAACTTATTCCAAAAGAAGCCAGAAAGAAAGAGTTTCAGAAAAGCAGGCATCAGAGAGACAAGCAGCTTAAATTCCAGTAGTGGCACTGCTGGGAACTGAGGCTCGATACATCCCCTTGTAGGTGGAGAGATCCATTTCCACGTTAGGGATCCCCTAAGATCCGCCGTGCTTTGATCTTTGCGATCGCAGAAAGAGCAGCTTTCTTCATATGATTTGACAGTGTAAGAAGTTGAAATACATTCACACGAACACATTATATTGGATGAACCTAAAAGGAGACAACAAGAACAATAATAACCAAAGAAGTTGGAACAAGGCAGCGTACGATGAAGAGAACGGTGTCTGGAGTCTTGGCTCTGATGGCCGCATACATTCACGGCGTCTTCGATCTTCTGAGAGAGCACGTGCAGTGTGATGCTTCTCCCTTCCTGACCTCGGATATGAGGCGAGCTCAGCTGCGATGTGTCAAGTAGAGACGCCATCTCGTCGATTTCTACGAGACATCGACCTCGAGGGATCTCTCCCTCTCCCTCCTTGCCCCAAGCCTAAAAGAGCACGAGTGCTAGGAGATGCAGAGCTGAGGCTCTTAAAATCAAAAGCAGCTTTGGCTATAATTTACTGAAATGTTCCCAACCCCATTGCCGTTAGCTTTGGGGGAGCTTGGGTTTTTTCTTCCCGTTCCAACCTGCTGGCGACCAGGTTAAAATATTATTTACTAAAAAATAATTAAAAAAAATAAAAAACGATTTACTTTTTTATCTTTTCATTTACCAAAAAACATAAAAAAAAAATAGAGCCTGTCATGCGGATTTCCAGAGACTGTTGCCGATTTCAGTTTAAATATGTTAGCTTAAATAACTTGAAGTGGTTACGCTACGGACGGGGCTAAACGAGCGGGTTCGATTTTAAATATTTTTTTCAAATTAAAAGGATAATTTGATTAAAAAATTTTGAAAATTAAATATTTGATGAACTATAATTATTTTTTATTTAATTTTGTATCGGTTTGTAGTTTTTTTTTATTTTTTTTAAAGAATGACCAGTTTAAGTGAATCGATCGTTTTGGTTTCTATTTTCTATTTCCTTATTTTCATCCATAATTAAATTAAAAATCAATGGATCATATAAATTAGCAAATCGATAATCAAATTAAAATATTATTTTTTTTTAAAAAAATGATGTAACTAAATCGAATCAGTTAAATTATCATACTTAGTTCAATTCGAATTAGGTGGATCATTTAGATATATATATTTTTTTTATAAAAAAAGAAGAAAGAATTAGATTCCAGGCTTGGTCATTTCAAACGGTACCCGATTCTAATCAAAAAATATTTGATATATGATATATATTAATTTTTTTATAACCGTACCCACCATCGATGATTTAGATAGTTTAAACGAAATCTTTTGCATCCTTGGTTGGGAAAATTGAAATTGCATATAAAATTGCACGGCGGATGGTCAATGCATGTTAGGAAGCATCAGCGAACCTACCAAAGATAGATGGAATCAGAGCCATTCGTCAAAGATTTTTCTCGTCGCGTCTTAGCCGCATGGCACCTGCCGCAGATTCGACATTTTCGTTCTCCGCCCGCCACTGGACGTCCTCTTTGTCGCCCCGTTAGGGTTTTCCTTCCTCCCGCATGGCTGCTTCTTGCTTCAAGCCGTGGATTTCTCCACGCGTTGTGGCGAGATTTCCTGATTCCAATAAGGTTCCGCGCGTTCTTTCTTTCCGCTACGCCTCCAAGTGCCGCGATCTTGGACGCAGGGAAGTTCTCTCCGTTCGCTGCAGCAGCTTCGACGGGGGCGCCGGGAATGGCTTCTCCGGCGCGTATCCCGACAGGGAGAATGAGCAATTCGTGGCCTGGTTTCGCCAGGCGTGGCCGTATATAAGGGGCCACAGGGGAAGCACCTTCGTCGTCGTCATCTCGGGGGAGATCATGGCTAGCCCGTACTTGGATACCATTCTGCAGGTATCTCTATCGTGATCTTTATCTCCTTTGGTGTTGTTTGTATTCATGCGCTCATTAATTCCATACGTAATAGAATTGGATTGTTTGTTTACGGTCAACTTGTGCTGGAGAAGAAATTAATCGTGTTTTTTCGTTTGTTGGCTTCCACATCGTACTCGTGGAAGGTTCACAAAAGGTCCGAGCTCAAGAAATTTTTGGAGATAAAATTTCGTTTAAACAGGTTGAGTTTCTAGGGCCAAATGAGATTCAGTTTTCTAGTTCATCTCATTCGCCTCGGCTGAAATGGGCCCACATTACTGGAAGATATTATCCACATAATGTCAAATTAGGGTCGCGTACTTTTGTGATTGAATGAACTAAAAGATACAAGGTTTTGGAGTCATATGATGCGGGGCCTCTTATAATTCATCTATAATTTTTGTCCAAGCTCATCAGTAATTGGTAGCGCTTTTGAAGCTTTCGTAGCCTCATGTCGGGTAACCTATATATAATTAACAAACATCGAAAAATAAGCCTTGTCCCATCCAAGTTGTTTTGTTTGAGCACTTTTTCACTTTCTTCGGATGTGGTAATTGTTCCTCTAGTTTTTGTTGATGTAATTCTAAAATTGTTTGATTGATCTGTAGTGGTAGTATGCTGTTTTGTCTGCAAAGCTGTTAAGGTTGACAAAACAGATACAAGATTGTGGTTAGTCATACTTCTGTGCCCCCTCTCCTTCCATGCCATGCATCTTCCTCATTACTAATGAAGACATATGTTCACGTAGCAAGGTTGGTCAAGTGTAGAACTTGTGAATTTATAGTGTTAGTAATACTCTCTATCTATCTAGGATCCCCATGCAATTTGGGCTGCTTATTCCTCTGCGTGAATTAGGAAGCAATCATGCCAGCCTGCAGAAGAAAGCAGCTAAGCACATGGTTCCTTGTCTGATTCCTTCAGTTTTTTATTCAATATTCAGTTAATAATCAAATGACTCAAATTGCATTTTATAGAAATCGATTAACTCATATTTCATACATCTTTGTTTTTGTAGTGGTTAACATACATCTCAATTGATGCATTTTTTTCCTTTGTTGGAGAGTTTTTGAACTGGGAAAACCTTATAACTTGTAGAAGAAACCATTGCTGCAAATAACTTACACTGATCATAATTTTTCATGCTTCTGTATTCAGGATATTTCACTCCTCCATGGTCTGGGGATCAAATTTGTCCTTGTTCCTGGGTCCCATGTCCAAATTGATAAGCTCTTGGCAGAGAGAGGTAGGTGGAAAAGGATCACATCTTAAGGTAGATTGGTTCTTGCATG
Source organism: Areca catechu (assembly GCA_021397845.1). Taxonomy (NCBI): domain Eukaryota; kingdom Viridiplantae; phylum Streptophyta; class Magnoliopsida; order Arecales; family Arecaceae; genus Areca; species Areca catechu. The sequence continues at coordinate 188,151,125 of CM038050.1, read as the reverse complement.
ATTGCAGTTTGTGGACCCCACATCCATGTCATTGTTCCTGGATTTTTTCATGTGCTTGGACATGTTTTTCTTTCTCAAAAGGATCATGATGAAGTGAGCTTTTCATTCAATCTTTCTATTTCTTGAAATATATCTTCATCTTTTTATTTATTTACTTTTGCTTGTTACAACATAAGAATGTTTTAAGTAAAGGAACTCATGGGCTTTGATTCAAACTGTGACTTGTGCATATTATTGGCTGATAAGACGACCCTTGATGCACAACTTACCTATCTATTCTTAGTTGCTTTAATAAAAAAGTCAGGGCATACTTTTGTGAAAGAATGAATTTTGATCGTACATTATTGCTCAAAACTATCAATTATTTAACATAATATAAACAATTTAAGCAATAAATCTGATATTATTATGGTGTGCTGTATTTTAGTGAAAAAAAGAAAACTGATATAGTTAAACTATCATGTTAAATTTCTAGCAGGTTTTCATAACTTTGCTAGAGTTTTATAAAAATCTCAAATTTCAAATTTACAAATTTTCAACTTTGGAAAGTTCAACAGAAAAATCCATGGTTCAATGCCATCTATGTTTTGCTCGTAGTGCATAACAGAAAAATGTCTGTTTGTAGTTGTTGTTTTGGTGCTTGCGTCATGCTATTCCTCAATTGGTGCTTGCTGTTCTGGTGTCATGTGATATTCTCTGATGTGTTCTTCATATATTGCATTATGTTTAAGGAAGCAAGGGCAGGTATGTTGGTCGGTACCGAATCACGGATTCTGATTCACTAGAGGCAGCAATGGAAGCTGCTGGGAGGATTCGCCTTACAATAGAGGCAAAACTTTCTCCAGGACCCCCTATATTGAATCTTCGTCGGCATGGTGATAATAGTCGTTGGCATGAACTTGGTGTTTGCGTTGCAAGCGGCAATTTCCTTGCAGCTAAGGTGATTAATATTGCATAGGCTGCCTGAACTGAATCCTAGAATTCTTGTTGTTGTTTCTAAGAACATAAGATAAGGACATTAATCTCTTGTTACACAAGTTCTTAAAACCTTTCTTTGTTAATAAAAAGAATGCTGTTAATGAGAAAATTCTTAAGGAATTTGTGATGCCTTGAAGATGTCCTCTCATGTCATCCTTAAAACATTTTGCTGAAATCCTAAAGATAAAGTACTACATTAGCTTTCTGAGCTTAGAACTTGCACTGGAACAATTCTAAAACTGGTCTTAATAATTCTTTTTGGAATTTTACCGTTGTCAGATGTGACTGAACTGTGTTTACCTCCATGTACAGTTTACTGCTTCGGCTATTCTCTTGTAATTCAGTTGATAAATAACCTGAGATTTTGCAACCAATTAACCATGGTAGTCAGTTGATCTTCATTGGGTGATCAACAATTTACTGCTTTATGAAGTTGATAGTAGTTGAGTTTGTTAGATCACACATCTGCATATGGGATTGTAATCTGCATCCAGATTTTCCTTATTTTTCACTTTGTTTAATATATAGACATTTTCTGACAATGTAAGACAGGCTAACTAGATATAACTGTGTTTGCATCAGGTGTATTATCAAGATCAAATTATAATTTTGTTCAGAAATGACTAAATATTTCCATCCTGACACGAAATACTTATTTCCTGGAATTGTTTGCTTTGTTGCCCAGAAGGAGCAACCAAACAATGTTTTTTTTTATGCCATACCAAGTGCTCTAGCCCTAGCAGTTATCCTTTTTAGTCTTTTACGAGTTGGCAGCTGGACCCAAACAATTGATGTCTGATCAACTTTTCTGGTTTATTCACGAATTCAGCATTTTTTCCTCTTTCTCCCTCTTTTTAGAATTAACAAGCAGGGAATTCCTGCCAGTATAAGAGAAAGATGTGGGGGGTACCTCAGCAAGCTTCTAAGGAGCTTACCAGGACAGTGGTGGCATCACAACATTAGTATAGCTAGTAACTTCCATAATTTATCAGTTGTTTTGCAACATCTTGACACTCATGTGGCCATTGATAGATATATTTTATACCTGATAATAAATTTGTTGTTAATGTTCAAAACGATGGTAACTTTAATTGTAAATAAATCTAAGAGTTTTCTTAGAATAGTTAAAAGTCCCCGCCCCGCCCCCCCCCCCCGCCTTTTTCCCCTTTTCCATGTCTAGTAGACTTATTTAAGTTTTCTTTTCTGTCAGAGAAGGGGTGTTGTTGAAGGTATTGATTTTGGAGCAACTGGTGAAGTTAAAAAAATAAATGTTTCCAGTATACAAGAAAGGCTTGACAGAGATTGCATAGTTGTAGTAAGCAATTTGGGTTATTCCAGCTCAGGAGAAGTTTTAAATTGCAAGTATGCTGCTTAGCTTTCCTTTTTTACTTTATATATATATATATATATATAAAATATCAAGGACCCGTTCTATCTTCCAATGGGGTGATGTTTTTTTATTTGTTTTATATATTTAATGCTTCAGCACGTACGAAGTTGCTACTGCTTGTGCCTTAGCTATTGAGGCAGACAAATTGATTTGCATTGTAGATGGTCAGATTCTTGATGAACATGGACGGCTTATTCGTTTCATGACTCTCCAAGATGCGGATTTGTTGATCAGAAAGAGAGCTAAGCAGAGCGAGATAGCTGCAAACTATGTCAAAGCTGTAGGCCAGGAAGATGCTAATTGCCCAGGTTCTGTTGATCCATATGGAAGTAACGGTACTTTTGGGGATGGGAAAGGCTTCCGTGAAAAGTATAATACAACATTTCAGAATGGTATTGGATTTGACAATGGCAACGGTCTATGGTCAGGTGAGCAGGGATTTGCTATTGGTGGTGAAGAACGGTTGAGCAGATTAAATGGTTACCTTTCAGAATTGGCTGCTGCAGCATTTGTTTGCAGGGTAAGGCTACTTCATATCATGTTATGTCTTTTTTAAAAGGTTTTTCTTCTTGTTTCTGGTCGAACTTTGTATATGTTTATTAGAGAAGTTGTTTAATAAATTCTTTCATTCATTCATTCATCAAAGATATCATGAAAGTAATGCATTTTGCAGGGATGACCAATTTTTGCTGATACTTGTTTGGTCCTTTTTGTCCTATATGAATGATTGATGATATCAGGGATGGAACCTAGGGGGGAATGAGGGGAGCCATGGCCCCCCAAGGCCCAAGCAAATCTTCGTAGACACCCCATATTACATCTCATGTGGCTCCCTAGCCTAACACCATGACCCCCCACACCGCTCTGCAAAAACACCAACATACTTGGTACTCTTGTTCTTCATTTCATATGTAACATATAGTTTTTATTATTCTTTTAATTAGGACTACTTAACATATCTCTCCGTCTAATAGCTTGTGACAACCCAATCTCGTAGCTGACCTGTTGGCTTACAACTTACTTTCTGTCAGAGGCCTTTGCCAACTGAATCAACTGCCTTTTAACTCTTCATTGGTATGGAGATTTAATTATAAAAAAAGGCATAAAAGCTAGTCAATACAGATGGGATTCAGTTTTTCAGTCTAGAATTGGTAAATGCAATTGTAGTTCGACAATCTCAGGGATTGTGGAGAAGAGATCGTAGCTGTTACTTGCCAACATTGATTTTTTACTTAAAAAATAAAAAAAATAGGTGTTACAATGACCATAGTAGCCTTGTAATACAAAATAAAGAAACAATATTGTTTGCTCAAATTAATATTAGTATAAAACATACACTGAATATATACAATATTAATGTTTAAAGAACAAAATAAGACATCTTTAATTGGATATGGAGATTATATTTTTGAAATAATATTTTAGTCTAATCCATAGTGAGAAAATGTTTGAATGTTTGCAATGGTAAACAAGAACCAACATGGAAACCCTGAATAACACAAAATATATTGCTGAACAGGAGGTAAGAAAATTGATATCATATCCATCATAACATTATGTGGACAGTCTATTTAAACATTAGTTTCTTGAAGCATATTAAGGATCAAAATTGTTATAACTTAGTCTCGCATGATCATTCAAAAATACATATTTAGTTGTTATTTTGGCCCCAAAGTAATGATTCCTGGCTTTGCACCTGGATGATAATTTTGCGCTATGTGAAGGTTTCTTGTTACTATTTCATCTTGAACAAATGATGTTTAACAAGCTATTTCATTACACTATTGTTCAAGTTTTGCGGTACATACTGTACCGGCATCAAACCGGTATGCTGTCTTCTACCATACTAACGCGGTATGCCTCACCTTCTCATATTGTATGATGTATGAACACTATAATAAAATGGTATTGATATGGGGTCTTGTACGATGATGGTGAACCTTGCTATTCACCATAGTGTTGGCTTTTGTTTTGGTTTTTGGTGCCTGCCACGGCTTGTGGCTTGAACTGCCATGGCACATACCAATAAACTACAATTACACCATGGTTCTCAAAGGATATTCCAGATCACCACCACATGCCATCATTTTTGTAGTTTGCTTTGTTCTTAGGGGATGGTGGTTTCACCGGTCATAACACACGACATGCATATAACAGGTTCTGAAGGGCCTGTTTACCAGGCTGATGACTAGGATTTCTTATATATCATATACCTCCATGCAATCTTTTCACCTTGTTCTTTGTTTTTCCACTTTACAGGGTGGAGTTCAAAGAGTTCATTTAGTAGATGGTACTCTTGGTGGGGCCTTGCTTCTGGAATTATTTACAAGAGATGGAGTAGGGACTATGGTGGCTAGGTATGTGACCATCTGAACCAACTTTTTAATTCTTCAAATCTACTGATCTTATATCCATAATGTCTTTAACATGATTCTTACAAAAAATGAAATTGACTAATGGCTTATGTTGTCTTCTTATCCTGGTTTTGCTTGCTTTGAGCTTGCATCATTAGATTGCTCTATCTGACTAAATAATTGTTTAATATGTCATACATCTTTCTAGACATTGCTTTACCATTTTCCCATTTATTCAAATAATTTGTTGTGTGCTTTGTTGTGACCTAGATGATTTGCTTTTTGTTTTTGTCCCATTTTATTGAAGTTCTAATAACTTGTCATTATATCTCCTCTGTTCATTTGTGCTCTAGATGTCTACTATAATACTCGTAGACATTTCTTTTTGTCCCATTTTATCCATTTTTGCCAATACCATTGTCAGTGTGCAGTATCAGAAACAAATCTATTTAACTTCTGTATTCTGAGGTTGAGGCATCATTCTGTAGGAGTGGTTCATCTTTTTGTTGGACCGCTTTCTTTTTCATCAGACTGCTTACAAAGTGCTATTCATCTCCTGATGTATACCTTTTTTGGCACAACAGTTGCAATTGTCAGTGCCTGGTTCATGACAGCTTTGTTTTGTTAGTTCATAGAAGATTCATTTTTCTCTCATATGTGATCAAAAATATTTAGAGGTTAGGCCACAAGGTAATATAGTTCAACTATTTTGTTTGACTGAAATGTTCTATCTTGTCCATAGTTATTTATTTCTTTTAATTGCATAATAGATTGGTATGGTTTGGCACCTCTCTTAGTAATTATTTTCATTCCTCTAGTGATGTATATGAGGGAACTCGGAATGCTACAGTGGCAGATCTTCCTGGTATAAGGCAGCTTATTCAACCTATGGAAGAATCTGGTGCATTGATTCGAAGAACTGATGAACAGGTCTATGTTTTCTCATATTCTTTGTTTCATTAATAATTTCAATTATACTATTTGCAATTATTTATATAATCCTGATTCCTTTTAGATCATGCGACGTATATAAGCGGTCCAAGTATCAAAAATGTTTTTCTCTAGTTAAAACTTCTCTCCCCCGGCCCCCCCCCTCCCAATATATATATATATATATGCGTGCGTGCGTGCAATGTTGCCAGAATGTTTCTAACTTAATATTTCTTTTCAGCTCATCAAATCATTGGATTCATTTATCGTCGTGGAAAGAGATGGTTCAATTATCGCCTGTGCAGCACTTTTCCCTTTCTTTGAGGATAAATGTGGTGAGGTTGCTGCTATTGCTGTCTCTCCAGAATGCCGCGGGCTTGGGCAAGGAGACAAATTGCTCGGTAAACTTTTTAATATATGCATACTACTGAAATCTCATCTTGTTCCTGTAAAATGCGATGTCTTGATTTATTTGAGAATGTATATACATGCAATCATGTGTCAGCTAGCAGATTTAATCTTATGATCTTACAAAATTCAAAATGAACTTGTAATTTTCCTATCTCATTGTGGATGTTTTATGCTACAAAGAAATGATGAGAAGCATAAAGAAAATTCGATTTTCATATTAAACAGAAGCACAATATTCCTGTGTATAACATGTCTTTCTTCTGTTAGGTCAAAGCCTAATTCAATTTATAAAGCACATTAAAGTTACAGCAGTTAGCCTAGGCTAACCAAAGTTACAAGAGCCAAGTAGATACGGCAGAAAAGAAAGTTTTGACCATGCCAGTCAAATTAATTAACGGACCTATCCTTGTTTTTCCCATGATTTTTGAAACTTTTGATATGCTTTCTGATCCTATTGCACTGTTCCTTAGTACCTTCTTCAAAGTTTTCTTATCCAGATGTTATGGGATTTTACTTGCATTATTATGTGTTGGACTGTAGCCCCTAACCACCATCTCAAAAGGAACGTCCCCGTTGAAAGGCTTGGGATTAAGGCCTTTCAAGGGCACAGAGCCCACCCATAAGTAGCAGGGCGGCGGGCCTGAAGGGCTTCGCACCAAAGCCGGACTCGGCAAGCCGGGTACCGACTCCAGCGGCAGGCTGGGCAGTCAGTCCCATTTAGTCAAGGCGATGCGGTCAAGCCGACTCCCCCATAAGAGTCGACTCGGCGAGGACTGCAGCCAGATCACCAACTACCTAGTCCACACCACGCTGACACGTGGATCTGGGACCCCCAAGGGGTGTAGCTGGAATCTAGTCAACAATCCCCCCCCCCCCACCCCCCTCCTCCAGCGACACCCGGGAGGCGCAGCGACTTGAACCTGCAATCTCGCTCTGATACCACCTGTTGGACCGTAGCCTCTAACCACCATCTCAAAAGGAACGTCCTGTTGAAAGGCTTGGGATTAAGGCCTTTCAAGGGCACAGAGCCCACCCATAAGTAGCAGGGCGGCGGGCCTGAGAGGCTTCGCACCAGAGCTGGACTCGGCAAGCCGGGTACCGACTCCAGCGGCAGGCTGGACGGTCAGTCCCATTTAGTCAAGACGATGACGTTCCTTTTGAGATGGTGGTTAGGGGCTACGGTCCAACATTTTGTAAATATATTTATTTATTTATTTATTTCTATTGGTAAATGTTAGTCTGCCAAAGTCCTCATTTGACAACTTTAAGCTTTACTTCTCATGATCAAATCAACCTTCACTGAGATTTTACCATCCTTGGTGTGATATCTGAATGATGTTCTACGGCTTTTCCTCTCTGATGAAATTGTAAATACGCATTTAACAAGTGATTTTCCATAAGTATGTTGTACCATCAAAATCTAAGATACAAGAACTTTACATGCTGATGCATGAGAGATATCTGCAAGCACTGTATGCATTAACATCTTTGAAAGAACCACTACTTTGTGACTGCTTTATTGTTTTACCGTCAATAAGTACTGATGGATATCAAACATATTGATGTTATCACTCTAAAATAATTTTGTTAAATTTTCATTTTTTTAATCTTTATAATTCTGTTGGATATCAGCAGTCTTCATATATGGATAATTCATTGTCATCATCAGTATTCATAATTGTACATACTCATTTTATTTGAGTTTAAATACAAGTTTTGTTTTACCATACAGATTATATCGAGAAGAAGGCATCATCCCTTGGACTAGAGAGACTTTTTCTGCTTACAACACGTGCTGCAGATTGGTATATTACTTATACCTGCAATGTTGAATGGTTGAACAGCTATGCTAGCTTTCATTACTGATAATGGTTGCATGAAATCACTGACAAATAAACTCTTTTACAGTTTGTTTCCTTCTGTTTCTATCCTTGTCTTGCAATGAATGAATGTGTATAATAAAGTATGTATATAATAAACTATTCTCTTCATATACAATAGTTAAGCCAGTGCAGTGAGACTTCTCGGTGCTCCCCTTCAAGAGCGTTTGGAAAACAAACTGCAATTTGGCTAACTAGGTGATCTCTGCTGTTTGTTTTTATTCTCCAGTTTAATGCAAGAAAATTAGACTTTTAGTAATTTGTAGTATTATTTGATGTTGAATTCTACATTATACTTTTAGGATTTTTTAACATGAAGAACTATTTTGGAACACATACTGTGTCATTTGAAGAACTAGAGCTTTTGCTTATACTTGCCTGTAAAGAAGCAATGTATCCTGTGGTAATTAAAAACAGTAGAGAAACAAAGTATTATGTACCGGTGTTGCATAACATATGGCAGCCGAGCAGTTGATTTTATGATCTTATCACCATGATTTGAAAGCACTATTCCTATGATGCAGGTTTGTGAGGCGTGGCTTCTCGGAATGTTGTATTGAATCCATTCCGGAGGAGAGGAGGAAAAAAATCAATCTCTCACGTGGATCAAAATATTATATGAAAAAGTTACATCCAGAGCTAGGTGGAATTACTGTCAGTAGCCCTGCCTTTAGATATTAGTGAACAGTGTAAATCTTCCTGCTGATTCACCTTCACATGCATCTTAGCCATTTGTGAATTGGTCATTTTTATAGTGTGGAGCTAAATGTATTTGGCGGATGGATGGTTAGACTGGCAAGCACAGAATATAGGAAGAGAGCTGTAAGAGATGTACTCCTCCCAATCGATGAGATGCAGGATTTCCTTTTCTAAAATACCCGTCGGCATCTGTGCTAAACAAAGAGTTGGTGGACCTCGGTTCTACTATCCCAACCAAACACCACCCCCCCACCCCACCCCAACACCCAAAAAAAAAAAAAAAAAAAAAAAAAAAAAAGGAGATAGAATTTTGCGGTTGAAGTAAATTATTTGATTGTTTAATCAAATATCGTGTATGCATTGTCCTGTCAAAATAGCGGTTGAAGGTGATTGGCTTTGCTTGTGCATTTCATCCTACCACTGATCGAGTGGTTCATGCGAAGTTGGAAGGTCACATGTATTCTCCTTTGTATGCATGTTGGGTGGGGAGGATCATTGGTCTCACTAACTTTTGCATAGTTTATGGACGCTTTTGTTTATTTATTTATTTTTTTGAAAAATAAATGATCTGTATTGAAATATACTCTCCGATGTGCATGACACTTGCAGGTTTAGGTTCGGGCCATGTGATGTCTGGTGGCTTCCCGTCCGCCTTGCCTCACGCCCGACCAGAAAATCGCAGGCCGACACCGTCTGCATTTCTACCAGGCTGCGACCGCCACAGCCCCGCTCACTTTAGACTTGTTCACTTCACGGAAAGCGGGAGGAGGGAAAAAATAATAATGAAATAAAAAAAGTTTTTTTATTTTTTGTTTGGATAGTGTTTCAAGAAAAGTGAGAATAGAAAATATTTTTTTGACATGAATTAACGGAAGGGAGATTTTTGAATCTTTTCACGCGTGGAAGTGATTGGCTATTTTTTTTTCTAAAAATAATTTTTAAAAATTTATAATTAAAATTCTGAACGAAAGCCCTATAAAATATTAATAAATGATTAATATGAAATGTTGATATTATCTTAATATTTGCAATTATATAATATAATATTTATATTAATATAAAAATTATATTATTTATAATATATTAATATAATATTAATGTTAATATATTTATATTTTATTTAATATTATATTATGGTATATTAATATAAATATAATATTATTATTTATATAAAATTTAGGGATAAAAAAGTACATGTGCACCAAAGAGAGATCGCAGCTTTGGTTCATTTTAGCGCTCGTCTCTTCTATGTCTAGGATTTCGTGCTTTCATCGGGCTTTCTGTATCAAGGGTTTTGCATACTAATGGCCATGGCGGACGAGGGAGGAAGGGGATGTCGGAGGGGACCTCCGGTGAGGGGAAGAGGACTTGGTCGAGAGTAGTTCAGGGAGTGCAGCGGGGCTCCTCATGGATGTCTCATCAGCTCCCGGCACAGGAGTTGGAGCAGCTCCAGGCGTTCTTCTCAAAAGTTCTGGAGTTGCTGGAAGCTGGCTTGGAGGAGGCGTGCATGGAGTGGCAGGGCCGGGCACTGGTTGTTAGGAGTCTTGGAAGGAGGGTTTTGGCAGAGTGGATTGCTAGGGAGGTTCTAATCTTATCTACGATCCGGAGGTCATTCCATTGGCAGAGGATCATTTGGTGGTTTGCCTATGAACGGAGAGGGAGTGCGCTTTTGTTAGATCCGGCAGGTCGTGGTTCGTCGGGGACAGTTGCTGGCCATGGAGGAGTAGGTGCTTGACTTCGTCCCGAGACAGAACATCATTCAAAAGGTGGTTGTTTGGCTCCGGCTGTCGGGCCTCCCACTGGAGTTTTGGAAGCCGGTATCCATAATGGCGATGGTGGAGGAAGCAGGGTGCCCTATTTCAGTAGATGGGTTCACGGATCATCCTAGAAAAGCTGGGTATGCTCATGTCCGGGTGGAGCTCGATGCCTCCCTGCTGCTTAAACCAGGTATTCTCATTCGTGGGAAGAACAGGGTTTTATAGCAGTAATTCGTCTATGAGAATTTGCCGGGGGTCTGTTACCTGTGTGAGAGGATGGGGCATGGCGACGAAGACTGTATGTTTGTCAGATCTGATGGGCTGGAGGGTGTTGAAGGTTCTGTCTGGAGTGGGGTTACAGGGGCTGGTGGCTCTGTGCTGTTGGAAGCAGAGTGGGTTGGTATGGAGGTGGAAAAAGCCGACCAGTCGAAGTTCGGGCCGTGGCTGGTGACCACACGGGTCCGTCAGCAGAGGCTGGGGAGAGGTCCGATGAAGGAGATGAAGGAATCTGACAAGGGCAGGGATCGGGGGAGTGCCTCACCGAATCATCCCTTTTCATCCCCGTCGATGGCTTCTCTCACCATTGGGACGTCCATGTCGAGTTCGCTGCCGGATTTGGATAAGTGGCAAAAACCCAGTAAGGTGGCGCGTCGCCACTCGCTGGGGGCTAGCTTGGGTGAAGCCTTTGGCGATGGAGCTCCATCGGCAGCTACGGGTTTTGCCTTACCGGCTCCCCTGGGTGATAGAATGGAATTGGGCCATACTGAGGCCGGCTCAAAGGATCAGTATATGGTGGATTTCGGTTCGGGTACCTTGAAGCACAGCCGAAGCCCTCCGTCGTCGCCTATTCCCAGCCCGAAGGGAGTGTCCGCGACGGCCTCAAAAGCTCCAGTGGAACTGCCAATTTCTGCTCCGGCAAAGGCTAAGGTGAGCTGCACTGATTATGGAAGGGGCCCAGGAGGATAAAGGGTGTTCTCCTTCTCCTTCATCCTCTTCGAGCATTCTGGGGTCCGGTGGCCAGGAGGGAATCTCTGGTGTAAGGGTGGGTGGTAAGGAAGCTGGAGGTGCCAAGGGGAAGCAGCCAGTGGTGGAGCAGGGGTTGGAAATTGTTCCTGATAGGAAAGAGCAACATGGAGTTTAAGTGGTTCCTGGGGGGTTAGAGGAGTCGCTAACTGATCCTGGAAGGGAGGTGAAGCCTGGAGTTCATATTGTTGGGCCAGGAAGGGGATGTAGCTCCATACAAGAAGACCACCCTTCTCCAATGCCTGTGGAATCGTTCGCTCGGGGGAGGGGGGGTGGTATGCCAGTCGAAGGTACAATGGTGCCGGTTATGCTTGGTGATGCTCAGGATGCTCCTGCTCATGAGGAAGTCGTAAGGAAGTTGAAGGTTGCACTGTACACTGTAGCAGAGAGTGCAGAGACAGTGGAGGGGGTTAATGTGGATGTTAGGAAGAGCCTAGGGAAGGGCTCTACTTATGGTTGTTTTCTTGTTATTATGAAAATTATGTCCTGGAATGTTAGAGGGGTGGGAAAACCTTTCTTTTCCTTTTTTTTAGTAGACTTTGTCATTTGCATTATCCCAAAATTTGTTTGCTTCTTGAAACTAGATTGGGTGGGTCCAGTCTGCAAAGGGTGCGTAGGCGGCTCCCTAAGGATTAGGATTTCTATGCTATTGACTCCAAAGGATCATCCGGGGGTATTGTTATTGCTTGGGACATGGACGTTGCCAGAATTGATGTTTTCCATAAGTGCACCTAGCATGTTCTTCTAGTGGTGACTGAAACCTCTGGTCCGACATGGGTCATATCCGGAATCTATGCTAGCACTTGCTATAAGGAGAGGAGAAATCTTTGGCATGAAGTCTCTGTTTTGACTAACCAGGGAATCCTCACTGTTGTTATGGATGATTTTAATTGTATTACCAGGACCAAGGAGAAGAGAGGTGGTAAACCCTTTATCCAGAATATTGCTATTAGTGAATTCAACCAATTCTGGACTCCAATGGTTTATTGGACCTCGGTTTTGTGAGGTCTTAGTTTACTTGGTGTAACAATCGCACTGGAAGGGCAAGGGTGTGGAAAAGGCTTAATAGAGTTGTTGCTACCACGAATTGGTTAAATCTTCATCCCCAGTTTATGGTGCATCATCTAGATAGAGTGGCTTTGGATCATTATCCTTTTATTCTCTCTACCTCTCCTCAAGCTCCTGTTCATGCTCCCTTCTGGTTTGAACGGATTTGGCTTTCTTACCCATCTTCTTGGGATATTGTTCGGGAGGTGTGGAGGATCCCAGTCAGGGGAGATGCTCAATATCGTATTACCCACAGATTGGAGCTCCTCAAACGGTGGCTGCACAAGTGGAACAAGGAGGTGGGAAATATCTTTACTAAACTAGAGGAGATGAAGAGGGTTATCCATGATCTTCAAGGGAAGGAAGATAGGGAGGGGGATTTACAGGATGCTGATTTGTCCACTTTTTGTACTTGTCTGGCTTCATATCATTCCTTTCTTATCCGGCAGAAGATTTTGTGAAGGCAAAAATCTAGAGTTCAGTGGTTGGCGGAGGGTGATAGAAACACATTTCTTTCATCAAGCCAAACTTGTTCGGAGGCATAGGAACCGGATTGTATCCCTTAAGTCTGATGAGGGGCAGTGGATTGAGGAGGAGGAGGATGTCAGGCGAGAGGTTGTTTCTTTTTTCATATCTAGATGGAGGGCTACCTCGGGGACTTCTACTCCTTTTCATATTTCTTCTCCTGAGGTGTTTATTTTCAAAGATCAGAATATGGCCCTTCTTGCTCCTGTTATTGAGACTGAGGTGTTGGCTGTTCTTTGATCCTTGAAAGAGGACAAAGCTCCTGGCCCAGATGATTATCCCCCTTTATTCTTTAAGAGGTACTGGAGTATTATTAGACATGATGTTATCTCTGCTGTGCAGGTTTTCTTTTCTACAGGTAAGATGCTGAATTCTTGGAAGAGGACGTATGTCACTCTTGTTCCCAGGTATAGTGAGGCTTCTCATCCTTCTCACTTTCGTCCTATCAATTTGTGTAGCACTTTTTATAAGATGTATGCTAAGCTGTTGATGAATAGGATGAAGCCTATTCTTCTTAGTATCATCTCTCCAGAGCAGAGAGCTTTCATTAGGGGGCGGAGCATTTTTTATAATGTTCTGCTGGCGCAGGAGTTTATGTATGATATGTGGAAGGCTCCCGCTAGGAGTGCTCTTATGGCTATCAAGCTAGACATGGAGAGAGCTTATGACCGTGTACAATGGAGCTTCTTGGAGCGGTCTTTATTGGATTTTGGTTTTCACCCCTTATGGATCTCCAGGATTATGACTTGTATTACCAGTCCCTCCTCTATTATTCTTAATGGATCTCTGTCGAAGTTTTTCTATTCTACGGTGGCTTGTGGCAAGGTTGTCCCCTCTCTCCCTATCTGTTTATTATTAGTATTAACTCTCTTTCACGAGCGTTGCGGGATTCTGTTAGGGAGTAGGCTATTCAGCCGTATGGTGCTGCACCTACAGTGTCCCCTATCTCGCACCTTCTCTTTGCAAATGACTGCTTATTATTAGGGAAGGCTTCTGAGGCTACGGCTCAGGGTTTTGGGAGAGTTCTCCAGGATTATTATTCAGTGTCTGGGCAGAGGGTCAATCTTGCTAAATCGGAGGTCCACTTCTCTCCGAAGCTTCCAGCTCGTTTTCGACACTTGATCTCTACTATTTTGGGGGTTGGAGAGAAGGAGGGGTCTCTTTATTATTTGGGTATTCCTATTTCTGGTGGTTCTCTTCGTAGAGCAGACTCAAGTATGGTGGTGCAGGCAGTGAAGGACAGGGTGGAATGCTGGCAAGTAAGGGCTTTGTCATCTATGGGCAAGCTTACTCTGATTAGATCAGTTCTTTCCTCCTTACCTATTTATCTGCTTGCCAACACTGTCATCCCAAAGGCTATTGTGATGAAAGCAGTGCAAATTCTTCGGGCTTTCTTGTGGAGGTCGAGTGGTGCTCCCAGAGGAGTCAATCTTGTGGGATGTCACTCCGTTTGTCAACCTCTGGGAGATGGGGGGTTGGGAATCTAGTCCCTGGTGGTGAGGAGGGATGCTTTCCTGGCCCGTTATGTTACCAAGCTTTTCTTGTCTCCTGACATCTTATGGACTTCCTTTATGTGGCATACATATGATATTCGATCTCTGGAGGGGGGGAGGTTTACTCCAATAGGGGGTCTGTTGCATGGAGGGAAATGCAAAGGAGGGCTCCTGATGTTATTCATCAGTTCAGATGGATTGTGGGGGATGGTAGATCTATCAAGGTCCTTTCCGATCCGTGGATTTCTGACATTGCTTTGGACAGGTGGCCTACTTTTCTTTCGTCTGAGATTCCGGCGTCCATCACTATCGCTGGCCTACTTCTTCCGGGGATTCGGAGGTGGGATCCTGGGGTGGTTAATCACTATTTTGGTGATGTGTTGGGCGAGAGGGTGCTTTCTATTGGGATCCTGATCAGCCCTTGTCCTAATATCCGTGTGTGGAGGTCTTCTTCCTCTCCTGATGCTCCTCTGGCATATTTTAATTCCATTTATTATCCAAAGCCTCAGTCGGGCATTCGACTGCGTGGATCTGGTCTCTCCTGGTGCACCCTAGAGTGAGGCTTTTTATCTGGAAAGTGGCTTGGCAGCGGCTCCCTAGAGATCTCTATTATTTTCTCGTGGTCTCCACCTGCCTCCGTCCTATCCGATCTATGGCGAGGAGGATGAGTCTATTGGGCATACCTTATTCTGATGTCAGAGAGCTCGCCGAGTGTGGTCTTTGGCTGGATGCAGTCCCTTCTTGTACCTTGGTGATGATGTGGTTGACATTTTTCTTCGTGTGCTTCGCTCTCCTCTTTCCTTTGTTGCGCCGGTGTTTGTGACCTATTTAGCATATCATATTTGGCTCACCCGAAATGCCATGGTTTTCAGTTATGTCACCTGCTCAATTAGGTTCATTGTTGAAAGAGCAAGGTCTCATGCTCAGGAGTATCAAGGTGTGACGGTGGATAGTTCGGAGAGATGGGGCTCCGGTATTGCTTTTCGAGCACCTCGTCGGGTTTTTATTTTATGGAAGTCCCTTCCTCCGACCAATGCCACGGTCAACTTTGATGGCAGTGTGAGGGATAGCACTGGCGGTGCGGCTTTTATCATTCGGGCTTCGGGTGTCGATTTTCTTGCTGCTGAGGGCACCAGGCTCTTTGACCCTACAGTTCCTATGGTTGAGCTTCATGGAGCCTGGGCGGGGATCAGGTATGCCAGGATAGTTCTTCATCTTGACCGTCTCATTATTGAGGAAGACTCATCGACGGTTATTTCATGGATTTATAGTGCCTTTCAGTCTACCCCTGCTCACCCTCAGTTTCGGGATATCATCTGTCTCTTACGGGGATGTTCAGGAATCGTCGTCAGGCATATTTTCCGTGAAGCCAACTTGGCGGCTAACTGGATGACTTTCTTTGTAGCAAACCATTCTGGCAAGGTCTTTTGATTTCTCTTATAGGAGACACCTACATCTTTCAGGAATATCTTGTTGTCTGATCTTCTTGACTGTATCTATTCTATGATTATTTCTTGAACGATCCGATTAATAAAAAAAAAATACATATGATTTTTCTGAAGAAGACATCCAATTAAGGTACTTAAACCGCCCTGCCAGGTTCATAATAACTTTTTTTAAAATTTTTTGTTTTGTGGTATGGGGGAGGCGTAAATCCAGTGTAGCCATTCCCTAACAGCTGCCGATGTGTTCATGGTCAGGTACTTCTCACACAAGGACTTGTAATGAATGTCGTGGAAGGAACAAAAATATTGCCTTGTCCTCTCCCATACTCTGCATCTGATTTTTTAGAACCAGGCTTGGAGGAAACTGCTCAACCCCGGTTATGTTCGTAATTTCTCCAGGGATGGCAGCAGATCTGCCATCAATTTGTTTACGTTAAAGTACGCAGCAACTCTCGGCTTTTCCCGTCCCATACTCTGTACCCAAAATTCATTTATTCGACTTGCCAATATGGAGCGACCACCGGGGCTAAAAAAAATTCGACATATTGAATCCCTACATCTGTGCATAAAATTTTCAATCTAAATTTTTTTTATCATATAAATATTTATTTTAAATTTTATTATTTTGATTTAGTTAGAATAAATTTTTTTTATCAACTGTTAATTATGATTTTATTTATTTTGGGATAAAATCATTTTTACCAAGTTGAGTCGAAATTCCAATTGAGTCAAACCCTATTTACCCAATTGAGATTTAAATGATCCGATTTGAATTAGCAATTTTTACCAATTTTAATTGATTTTGTATTCGCAAGCCTAATTAAATATGGTTGGTTATTTAGTTGAGTCATGTGATTTGTTATTTATTGAGTCCATGTAACTAGCTGAGTCATTGAGTCCTGTATTACAAGAGGAGATCCAAGACAACATCTCATGTGCATCCAATTGAAAATCCATGTGACCCAATGTGCTAGCTCAAGACAATCCATGTACTAGTCCAAGTCACAACCTCTTCTTGGCGCCACCTTTTCAAAGATTTGGATATCAACACATGTCATGTTTGGACATGTCTTTGGGACAACACTGCTTGGCACTTCAACCAGGACAAGAATACATGACATGTCTGATAATTACTTGTTATTAGGATAACACACTTGCCATGTTACTTATGTTTGGACATCTCACATGCCATGTCTTAAATGAATTTCAAATTGACGCCCTTCTTTTTAAGAGGTGTAAAGCAGAAGGAGTTTTCCACATTGGCGCCCCCACTCAAATTATTTCATGCCAATTTAAGAAGAATTCGGCCAAGCTTTCTCCTCCTTTATCCATTCACTAAATGAAAGAGGTTCAAAGGTTCTTTACCACAGTATTTCACTCAAACAGGTTGGAAGCTGCTTAAATCTCCAGAACTCAAGAGTCTCACCAAAACTCTTGAGTCATCTCTTATCCAGAACTCGAGAGTCCCACCAAAACTCTTGAGTCATCTCCTATCCAGACTGAAGAGTCTACTAACCAACAGAAACTACATCATTTAGACTCTAGAGTCCAGCAAGCAAGGCCAAGTGATGGAGCATCTTGACCCTACATCAAGCCATCTCACCAATCCACCACTTGGGCGCCCACTTTGGATGAGAAGCCTCAAGTTGTCGCCCACTTTGAAAAGAGTCCAGATCTTCTCAGCAAACAAGAGTCCAAGCTGCCTAAAACAGGATTTTAAGAGTTGTAGTCCAGGGAAGAAAAAGACTAGTAGTTGTATCCCTTACACTACTGGTTGGGGATCCATAAATATCCCTCCAACCCCCCTTGTAATTAATCAATTATTATTCAATAATTGATTAATTCTGTCAAAAAATCTTCTTCCTTTGCTGTGTGCATCGCGGGATATGAGGCCCTTCCTTTGTTCTGTAGAACATCGCAGGGTGTGAAGCCCTACCTATCCAGCCGACCAGAAATCCAAAAACTACCATTTCTATACATTTCTTTTCTTTCATTCTTTCTTTTTCTTTGCTGCTTCTTAATTCGTGATTTTTATTGTTGAGTGTTACAAGTGATCAGGAGTCAAGATCAGATGTTCTTATCTCGGAACCAGCTTCGCGCGGAAGATCGGAGCCCGGAATCGAGTTCTTGAAACCCTGCCGTGAAGATCTTGAGAGTTCTGTCATATCCGATTCAAAGGAGCGTTTCTTCGTTGGTAAAATCGAAACTTATTCCTTTCTCGTTATTCTCTGACTCGTTGATAGATAAATTCTAGTTTACGGTGATTTTTCAATCACCAAGTCCTGCTTTCCTAGTTAATTTATAGGTTTACTTGCAGGTAGATAATTATTACTAGTTTCCTTTTCTATCTTCATTGAAGTCTTCTTTTAAAAATCTGAAAATATAACAAAAAAATTAGTTCATGTTTTTCTCTGCTAATTAGTCAGTAATTTAGTTTTTATTTTGTCCCGCATCACAATATCTAACAGATAAGGCAATAGCCATCCCAGAGTCAACTTGCACGAACAAAAAAAAAAATGGAACAAAGTGAAAACATGTTCTATTCAATATCTATGTCAAAAATCATATATTTAGCAACACATGATACACAATTAGTCTATCTGCTACTAGGGTTCAAGGAAATATAACAATCAAACTAGTTATCCAGAAAAGCCTGCCACCTACCGAATAAGAATGTGAACTGCTTTTAACCAGCAATGCCACATAATAATAGATTACAAGGATTTAATTAGCGTCCTGTAATTATACCAGCAAAAACAGAAATTGCTCTATTGTAAGAATTCATGGAAGCCCGGATAGTTGGCAGACAAGATCAGCATCTTTCGAATTTCGGTTAATACAAAATGTTGCTGCCAGATCACTCTTCAGGGAGATCGGACGTTGTTTTTGACGACTCATCGATGGGTCTTATAAAAAATTTCGGGGTCGGTGTTATTGATGAAGATACTTTGATGATCAAATTAGAAAATAAGGATAGAATGGACAACAATAGTTGAGACCATGTGCAATGATGATTGTGTTGGTAAAAGTATGATAAGCCTTTAGAATGTTTTTATCTTGCTAGGTATCCCCTTACCTATTTATAGTATCATGCGGGGTCATGAAGAGGTTGCTAAGGTAGCTTCTGGCTAGCATAACAAATTCTGATAGATTATTAGGATATTGTTTTCTGGAATTTTTTTCGCTAGCATCTTTTCTGTAGAAATTGTTAGCTCTGTTGTGATGCTATCTTTTATGCACTCGTCTATTGGCTATATCAGCCATATCCATTGTAGTAGACATGTGGAAAGATTGGCATGACTGGAATAGGTAGGATCGATTGTATTGATCTCGATGTCGAGAAATAACTAAGCATTGAAAGAAGGGGCCAAGCATCGAGAGAAGGAATCGGGTACCGACTTTCAGGTGCACCCGACTGAATGGAAATCTAGGTTGAGATCGATTAAATGTTCAACCAACATGGGAGTTGCTTCAACCATGAAGTCTTTCAAAACTTTCATAGAAGGTGGCCGATGATGAAAGAGCTATCTGATTGCTCAGCGATCATTGATAACATAATTATCGATATAGTGAGCATCTTGAGATCGAAAAGTAGTCACCATGACAGATGCCTCTCACTTTCAAGTGTGAAACAATATCAAATTAGTCCATCAGGATTTGCCGTTTTAGTGGGTGGACTGGCGACTTTCGTGTCGAGAGGCAAACTGTGAGTGATTGAGGAAGTCTATCGATACAGGGGTCCCGTAGATGGGGGACGATGGCTGCCACGAGCTGTAGAAGCCGCGATCAGGGCCTCCACCGATAGCTACCCCACGATGGGAGATTGTCACTGCTGTAACCTCTACACCGTCGGGGCGAGAGCTTCGACTTGCTGGACTAGGGTAACTAGCATGCTTTGCTTCAATGCAGGCAGTAGCAAAGGAGACGGAGCAACCGGGACTGGTACTTGACCGGATGGTTCTCCATCACACGAGCACTGTCCAATGTAAATCGTGGTAAAATCTTGAGCATGGATGATCACCATTACTTCTAGCTCCGGAGATCTGGGGGTGTCTAAGCAATAGATCGTCCTCCTACCTGGCACGCTAATATGTTGCTACCAGATCATCTTTCGGGTGGTTACGATGGCACTAGAAAATCCTCCAGTTCCTTCTGGCGAGATCAAACATTGCTCTTGGTGGCTCGTCGACAGATCCTATAAAAGATCTCGATAGCCAAGGTTACCATCGGGAACACTTCGATGGTCAAGTCAGAAAGGATGGAATAGATAACAGCAACCAAATACATGTACCATAGTGACTACGTAGGTGTAAATATAATGAACCTTTAGAATAGCCTTTTCTTGTCGGGTATCTCTTACCTATTTATAGTATTGTGCGAAGTCATGAAAAGATTGCCAGGAATATGGAACAGATCCTAACATATTGTTAGGATCTTGCCCCTTAAGATTCCTTCCACTTACATCCTATAAAAGCTGCCAGTTCTATTATGATGCTATTTTCCATAAACTCGTCTGTTGACCGTGTCAGCTATATCTGCTGCAGTGGACATGTAAAAAGATTGGCCTGACTGAAATAGATGAGATCGATCGTATTGGTCTCTATATCGAGAAATGACTAAACACCGAGAAAGGAGATTAGGCACCGAGTATGGGCCAGAAGCTAAGGGAGGGCACCGGATATCGACTCTCAGGTATGCTCAATTGAGCAGAAATCCAAGCCAAGAATGATGAAATGTTCGACCAATGCGGAAGTCGACTTCAATCATGAAATCTTTCGAAGCTTTCACAGAAAGAGGCAAATGAGGAAAGAACTATGTGATAATTCAATGGTCACCGATATCATAATTAGCAATCTAGTGAGCATTTCAAGATCGAAAAGGAATAGTTATTGTAACAAAAAGTAATGCCTTTTTAACCTATAAACCAATTAACTGCAGCTAACAGTTCTCAAAGTGATCTTTGATCTTGTTAAATTGTCTGGTGGATCTCTGCTCATTATGTTTCCTCAAATTTGAAGAAATAAAAGGGGATAACAGGTTGCAAGGATGAGTCTAAGGCACATGCAAAGCAATGACCATATGAGAAAAGGCCACTGTTGGCACATAAATGGAGTTTTTAAAAGCAGGAACGTTACCCTAGGTAGAAGTTTCCTGCCCCTGAGTACCAACTTGAGCCTTCGACACTAATGAATATACGCTCGTTGAAAAGCAATGAGCTCTGGAATTTATTTTTTTGTTTAAAAAAAAGAGCCATGAGCCCACCACCCTATAAAAGTAACAGCATACGGTGACAGCAACTGAAACCAAAGTGTCTTTTCTATGTCCTTGATTACAAGGGGTATTGAAGGTGCCTGCAAAGAAAATAAATAGTGTCAGAGTTGGCATGAAAAGAGGAAATGTTTGATATCTGGAGACTTAATTTTGTTACAGACAGAAAAATAGACACTAAAAAAGATTTTTATTCATTTCTTTATCAAGAAAAACTGACATAAGCCTATTTACCATCATAGAGATTCAATTCATTCATTGAAAATTTTAAACAATGAATTATAATTACTATCTTGTATTCAATGTAAAAGTTAGAAGGCAAATATTTCATCAGATATTTTGTTTAAGTTCCTGGCCGTCCAACTATATTTTAAACATGAGCAGCACTGCATAACAAAATCAACAAAATGTAATGGCTTCATATACTAATACTTTAATAGACATGCAAAGGATCACGGTCATCCAAGCATATCTCACCTTATTACAACTGCTCGTATGAATTAGGAAAAGACAAAGCATATGCCTTCAGAAACTAGGTTACAAAGTTATTTTGTTCATCCAGACAAGAGCACCATTCTTTCAGCTTTTTCTTTGTCAGCAGTGATTGTTAATGCAGTTCAGAACCAGCAGTAAGTGGCTTATGTTTCCATCTGGAGAAGATGTGAAAGACAAGTAGATATCATAATATGGTATAAGAACTGACCGGATTAAAGGACAAGGACCAAGCAACTAGTATGTACAAGATGGAAGGACCCACATTATGCCATCAACAAAGAACATAGCCTGAACACAACCTGAATCAACTGTCATTAAATACCAGCATAATAGGTACATCGAAAGCAATAACACATCAAATTATTCTATCATCAGGCCTAGAGCTTTCAAAATCCTGCTATTTAGTTGCACATAAAACCTTTTGATATATGAAATCTGGAGTCAGATGTTTATGACTTCAACCAAACAAATTCTCATTGCCAAAAGTCACTCCACCAAGCAAATGATAGACAGTCATCTTTGTGTTTGTATAAACTAAGTTTGTTCTTGCATGTTGGAACAACTTTTCTTGACATTGGACCTTAAGATGCACCTAGGAACTCCACAGTCTTCCTGTTGTTGCCATGGATGTGATAAAAGAAGGCCAACAGTCAAAGTTCAAAAATCTTCCTAGCCTCCTACATCTTCCCCTCTCTATATCATTGATGTTTATTTTCACTGTATCCCCTCCTTTGCATCATTAACCTACTACAGAATCCACTTTCATCAAATTAAGTTCCTATAGATTATAGGACCCACCTACTCATTTATCCACTTCAAATGGAGATCGCTATACATCAGGGTACCAGAAACTTGCAGTTTTAAAGTTGAAAGCAAAAACTTGGAAAAGGCCAGAGGTTATATAACTTATTAAATTTCAATCTGGGATTTATGGGGTTAAGATAAGGCCTTCTATGCCTATCTAAAACTGTGGCAGCATTCCTGTATTATATATAGGCAAAAACACGATGTGTAATAGCATTAATGTTTCTGAATTCTAGCTCACATGTGACCCCTGGAATGGTGTAAACCTCAGGAGTACCCATTCCTGTACTCAAATATGGATCATGTAAGTAACAGAATTATTTTTTCCAAAGCTTGCAGTAATTATTTTTAAGGAATTAATGGCCAAAGAAAGAAGAAAACAGTATTAAAGTAGCCAAAGGAATACTGAAAAAGAATATATGGTGGTTTCTGTAATAATAAATCAATCATGCAATCAAAGAGCCTTAATTCACTAACAGTTATTTCTTTTTGCTGTCACTATCAGCGGTATCAAGAAGAGTATTATTTGAAAAGGAGTTACCAGAAAAGTGCTTGAAAGAAATAGAGGGCCCGGTTAACAGGCTGAGACAGCGAGCTTTACTTGGTTTGCTGGAAGTAAATTCCACAGTCTGTTCTACTACAAATAGAGATATTCCAACATCAAAGAATAAGAAAGCACTGCAGGAGAAAAATAGGTGAGCAGAAATGGCATGTCCTCTCCCACTGGAAAGGTGCCACGTTCCAGTTCCAAGCTTATTGTCAACGAATCTATAGAGCAAAACATCTCTTGGTTTTTAAATTATGTAATCAAAATGTGCATAATTTATTTTGTTTCACTTTTCCAATGCAATAAAAGTTTGTAATATGCTCTACTGATTTAAGTTGCATGAAAATTGTCCTAAACCATGTAACTTCCTTGACTTGATTGCATAACACGTCCATGATAAATCTGGAAATTCCCAAATTTCAGTGGGTTGCAAATTTTGAAAAGATCCTGACACAGTAGCCAAACAGTCAGCTACTAAATTAAATGATTATTTTTTGCGGTACTGGCAGATGCGTTTTAGCTTTACCCCAGGGGGAAAAAGGAAAATAATTTGAAATCTTCTATCTGTTTAATTATATAATCAGAGAATTAACAGGTCAGCTATTATCTATTACCTTAGATTGACTTAATTGCAGTCTGTGATTTGTTTCTCTATATTTGCACTTCAATGTACTGGAATGTTTAGTTGTCATAAATAACAAGTTGTTCTCTTCCAACAAAAGTCACCAGTAGTCCTTACATGAGCATATACCATCCTCAAAATGATGAAAGCGACTAGAATCTCTGACAATTATCTTACGGTTAGTGATCTTTGAGACCAGTTTTGTGACCGTGTGACAATCTACACAGACACGGAGGTTTTTAATTATTTGGATTGTCATCCCTGGTTCTGTGTTCAAAAGAGCAAAGGATGTGGCTAGTCTCTCACTGTGACCATGTAGGAAGGATATTTTCTCCTCTTCCTCCACATTATGAAGCACTGAACTTGTGTCTGGGACATAACCCATTTTCTCCATTTTTTCAAGCAACCCATTCCACAGATTACGCATGCTTTTGTATTGTGGGTGGGATTGGTCACTGACACTGAATGCGTGAATGGTATTATTTATCTCAACCCAACTACAACCAGGTGTCTTGTTCAGACCTGTGTGATTCATTGCCACTCTCACCTTTCTAGCATCAGCCCATCTTCCCGCCTGAGCATATATATTAGCGAGAACCACATAATGTGCAACATTTTTGGGCTCTAGTCTAACTAAGCGGTCTACCGCTATTTCTCCCATCCATACATTAGAATGCATTCTGCAAGCACCCAACAGAGCTCCCCAAATACCAGCATCAGGAGTCATTGGCATTCTTTGAATCAAACCCCAAGCTTCATCCAATTGACCAGCACGACCTAGCAAATCGACCATGCAAGCATAGTGTTCCAGGTTAGGCTCCACCTGGTATTCAGATTTCATGGATTCAAAAATCTTTCTACCTTCCACAATTAAACCCCCATGCCTGCAAGCAGACAAAATGCCAATAAAGGATACTGAATCAGCTTTGATGTAATTGTCTTTCATCAGTGAAAACAGCGAGATGGCATTTTCACCAAGCCCATTTATGGCATATCCAGCAAGCATCACATTCCATGTTACTGTATCTCTATTGTCCATTTGATTGAAGAAGTCGCGAGCATAATCAAGCCTTCCACATTTTGAGTACATGTCAATTAGACTGTTTGCCACAAGCACATGAGATTCAAACCCTATCCTGATCACATATGAATGGAGAACCATGCCTTCTCTTAAAGAAGCCAGGTATGAAGCTGCTGGAATTACACTCATGAGAGTAACAAAATTGGGCTTAAGATTCTCAGCTCTCATTAGGTGGAAAGTAGATATTGCTTCACAAGCAAGTCCATTGTGCATGTATCCTGCTATCATGGTATTCCATGATATCACATCATTATATAATTTTGTCTCAAAGAATAAGATCTGGGCAGAATAAATATCCCCAAACTTGGCATACATATCAATGGTTGCATTTTTTACATGAAGATCTGAATCAAACCCATTCCTGATAACCAGCCCATGGATGCAAGCACCTTCATCTTGGGAGCTTAAGAGAGCACAAGCTGAAAGCACACCTACTATGGTTCCAGGGTCTGGTTGTTGTCTGAATGATCGTAATTGATAAAACATCTGCAAAGCCTTACCTGCTTCTCCCATCTGTGCATATCCATTGATCAATGCATTCCAAGTGGCAACATCTTTGTGATTTAGGGCATCAAACAGAATACGTGCCGAGCTGAAAGATCCACACTGAGCATACATTGCTACCAGGGCAGTTGCCACTGTAACATTTATGCTAATCTTTGATTTTAAGGTGTAGCAATGTATGCTTCTTCCCAACTTCAGATTTAACAAATCTGCACAAGCTGGAAGTAGACTAGCAAGAGTCACAGAATTGGGTATGATGCCTGCTAATAGCATCTCTCGAAAAAGGTTCACTGCTTCTTTGGGGTGGCCTGTTTGAACAAATGCTGCGATCATTGCAGACCAAGCAACAATATCTTTTTCTTGAATACCATCAAACATTGATTTTGCCATCTCTAGGTCCCCACACCTAGCATACATTGTCACAAGCATTGTATTGACTGCAATATCCAGATTCGATTCTTTCTTTATTGAATAGTTGTGAATTTCAATCCCCCTCCCCAGGTCTCCTATCTCAGCTGCAGCTGAAAGAGCACTCACAACTGACACCTGGTTCAACTTCAGGTTCTCTCTTTTCAGTTCATCAAAAAGCTCCAAAGCCTCCATAAAACACCCATTGTGGACATAACCAGAGATCATAGTCCCCCATGAAACATCATCTTTAGAACTCGACATCCCATCAAAAACCTTACGAGCAATGTCAGTTCTCCCACATTTGCAGTACGTATCAATCAACCCATTAAAAACAGAAGGCAAAAGATGCTTCCTAATGACAAAACCGTGAACAGCCCTGCAAAGCAAAAGAGCAGACAGTTCACAAATAGCCGGAAACAAGTTAAGAACAGTAACTGGATTGGGGACTT
The DNA here is from genome assembly GCA_021397845.1 of Areca catechu. Classification (NCBI taxonomy): domain Eukaryota; kingdom Viridiplantae; phylum Streptophyta; class Magnoliopsida; order Arecales; family Arecaceae; genus Areca; species Areca catechu. Next base: position 188,125,012 of record CM038050.1, on the reverse strand, counting down.
CACCGACCAATTGCATCTTCCGGAAAAATGCTAATGCTTCATGGGGATCACCGGTCTGAGACAACCCAGCAATCATGGCATTCCACGAGACAACATCCAATAACTGCATTGACTCAAACACCTCGCGTGCAGTATCGATCATGCCCAGTTTAGAGTACATATCAACAAGGCCAGTCCCAATAAAAGCATCCTTTTGAAATCCTCTGCTGACTATCTCGCGGTGAACCAAAATACCAGTATCCAATTCGATGGAGCCGGTGCAGGCCTTCAAAAGAAAGGTGAAGGTGTATTTGTCGGGCTCGATACCTCGTCCCACCATGTCATTATAGAACTGAATTGCCTTGTTATGCTCCCCCGTTCTGTTGTAGCATCTGATCATGCAGTTCCACAGCATGACGGTGGGGTTGGGAGAGGATTTGAAGACGGAGAGAGCGGAGACGGATTGATGGAAGGTCGAGTAGGAATTGAGAAGCAGGGCGCCAATGGAGTCGTCGGATGCGGCTCCGAGGACCACAAGGCGAGCGTGGATTGGGAGGATGGAATGGAGATCTTTGCAGGAACGGAGGAGATGACGATAGTCCAAGTAATGAGTGGGGTTGGTTGAGGACGCTGTGGGGGTTCGGGCAGGGGCAGATGCCACTGCCGCCAGCGAGCTGAAGGGACGAAGGCGGCAGCACGCGAGCATGCTCGATTAGGATTATTCTTTTCTAAAGATTTTTTTAAGAGTTTGGAGGAGAGGAGCCCGGTTGGGAAAGCAAGGAAAAGAAGATCGGTGAGGTGAGAAATAAAAAGAAAAGAAAAAAAAATCCACACGTCTTAAGTGACATATTTGAGATTTGATACTGCATCGACTCGAATAAATTTATTATATATAATTAAAATTTTACTATTCTAATTTAAAAAATTATTATATATTATTAATTTATATTTTTTTATTTTTCTATAATTATAATTTTTGAATTAAATATTGTTAATAAATTTATTTTTAATTCATCAATTTTTTATTTTTATTTCTTTCATGTATTTTTTTAGTAAGTCTTTAAATTAAAATTTTAAAAAAAATATTTTTTTAGAACAACCTATCATTTTTTAATATTTTATATATTAATTAAAAAAAAATGAAATAAAAAAATATCGGTGATCATATAATTTATGTATCTACAAATCCATATATAATTTTGATTAATTTTTAAATTTATATATAAATTGGCTATAATTTTTTAGATTCGAATGATTTCCTTGATATTTAAATAAGATTGAAATGATATACTTCTTGCTTGGTGGAGAAGAATTAAATTACTTGTAGTTTTGTATGTTATATTTATAATCAGATTCAGAAAGGATAGTATTGCCATCAGGATCATCGTGGCCCGTAGTTGCTGGTGATATCGAGGGTCGTCCGTCCGTCTCCTCGGGATGCCTCCTGCACCTCGGGACCTGCAAGAAACAACGTCAGTGACCTGGACTGGGAATTCCGGCGGGGGCGCTCCGACGGTTAAGTCAGTGACAATCCAGGAAAACATATCTTTCTGGTCGAGCCCCTCGGGATGAGCTCCATGCTAGGAGGAGTGAGTGTAGTGTGAATGGAAGTGAGAGCGGGCTAGGAGAGGTAATGGCCGAGGTGGAAGAGTCCTCCTGTGTGGCCCTTCTCCCTTTTTTCTCTCGCCCGTCCCCGTGGTTTTTTTGCTTTGCTTGCTTTTGGCTTACTCTGGCTGGGTTTTTACTCTGGCTTGCCTCGGGATCTTCCTGTGTCGTCAGACGTGCGCGACGAGGTATTGTGCCGTGGACGGAACGCCTCTCCTATCAGATGGCTGGGGAAGCTTCCATGTGCTCTGACATTCCCTCTACTTGACCTGTTCCGGGAAGCCTGGCAGGACCTCGATCGGTGGGCCACCGCCCTCGAGACTCGCGCCCTCTGGCTGGGTCCTTCCCCTAGCGGTACGGCAGGTTGGTGGAGAGCATGGCACCTTGATGTAAGTTTCCTTCCCTTCTGGTGTGAGTGACGGCTGTGGGTATTAATTGCGGCATGGCAGGCATTGCTGTACGGCCCTTGGGAGGCCTGCCATCGTCCTTAGAGGGGAGGCACCGCTTCCTTGGTGGTTGGTGCCTCTGCCCGAGCTGGGGACTGAGCTAGAGAGATGGGGCCCAACTCCGAGGGTCTTCGTCTCGAGGTGGCTCAGCTGGGTGGAGGAGGGCTGAGCTCGACTCCGGACCAACCGAACTGGGCTTCGGGCGAGCTCGACCTGACAGAGGTGGGTGGGGCACAGCCCAGCCCAGGGTACCTGACCTCGGAGGGGCTCCTTGTGGCGGAGGAGACTTGGGCTCGACTCCTGACCACAGGGCCCGATCCTAAGCCCGCCTTAGGTGGGGACTTACGCTCCGCTCCGGCCTAGGCATCCGGACCTGACGGGGCCCGACCTGGCGGAGGACGGAGCTCGACTTCGACAGGCGACCCCGTTGTTCTGGGGGAGCTGAGCCCGGCGAAGGGGCCCATGTTGAAAATCCAGCGTGGCGTCTGATGGGGACTCCACGTCAATTTGCCCACTCCACATCAGCGATCCGGCCACATCATTTGCCCCCCCACTTTCGAGGCCCGTTGGCGCGCGGCGCAAGGGGCGAAGGGAGTAATTGCGGTGCTGATATGGAAAGGCGAAAAGATCTAGTACAATAATGATCGATATCGGCGGTGCTTCGCAGGCGGTCCTTCGGGCCTGTGCGGGGGTGCCACGTGGTCATGTCTGAGGAGCGGTTACGACGGGCACGGAAGTCAGAGCGGCCGTAGTCGGATTGAGGCGCTGGCCCCGTCGATCGGTGACACGTGGTGAGCATCTCTTGGGTGAGCCATAACGGTACGGTCGGGTATAGGTTGTTTCGAAAAGAAAGGTAAATTTTCCAGGACTTATCTCCTTTCAAATCTTTCGCGCCCAATGTCGTACAAAGGTTCCCCCTTTCCTTCTTCTCTGGCCATTTTCGTCCTCCTGGACTCTTAGCAGGTCAGTTCTTTCCTCTTCTCCCACCTTGTCGACTAAGGGTCATCTTAGGTCTTCCTCCATCCTTTTCTTCTTCTTCTATGGACCGCTTCAGCCCGAACTTCCATCCTTCTTGTCAAGCCGAGGCTGAACCTTCCCAGCCGAGAACTCCTTCTTCCTCCGACGAGGAAAAGGAGGCGGCGTGCTGTGAGTTCAGTAGGAGGCCTTCCTACGGTCCCATAGCCATTAGGGAACCCGGGTCCGCTCCCCTACCTCGTTTGTCTCCTCTTCCTGCTCCTGCTCCCGAACTTCCTCGGTCAACAGGTCCCAGGGGGATTGCTTCAGTGATTACCACCGAGGATCTTGCGACCATCCAGGGTGCTTATGACATCCCCGAGTCCATCCATCTTTCTGTTTCTCGTCCGGGGGAGCGGGTCACTTCTAGTGGCCCTCGGATCGCCTTCTATGAGGAGACCTTCGCCGGGGGCCTCTGATTTCCTGTTCATCCCTTTTTCCTTTCTTTTCTAGCCAACTATCATTTTGTTCCCGTCCAGTTGGTTCCGAATGCCATCAGAACGATCTTTTGTTTCATCGTTCTGTGTCACTTCCATGGGGTCATCGTCCGTTTTTCTCTGTTCAAGGCCTTCTTCATCCTGAAACGCCACCCTACCGAAGAGGGGTGGTGGTCTCTTTCTTCCCGCCCTCGGGGTATTAGGTTCGAGCTCCCCTCTTCCATCAAGGGATGGAAGAGTAGGTATTTTTTTGCCTCGGTTGAAGGGATCGACTGGGTTTGGAGCGACCCAGGTCGGTCTCCCAATCGGAACTCCTCCGTTGAAGCAGCTGACCTCGACCTGTACGAGCTACTCAGATCGGCCGAGATCCCTTCGCTCGAGATCCTGCTGTTGGAGTGGAATCTCCACGAGGCGGGGGTCGACTCGATGCAGGAGTCGGATGAGTTTAGCTTGGCCACCCCTTCTCTTTCTTTTTTCTTTCTTTTCTCTCTCTCTCTCTCTCTCTTTGAACTTGGGGTTGACTGTGTCTCCCTTGGTGCAGGCATGAAGTTCTCCATGGATGAGCTGCTCTCATTCTCCGAGGAACGAGAGCAGGCAGCTGAGGCCGGCGAGCCCGCTCCGAAGAGGGCTCATACAAATGACAGTGTGAGGCCGGTGCAGGCCAGGCCAGATGCACTGATTTCCGAACAGAGGTGAAAGAGGGTGGCTGAGCCCATCCCGGAGCCTCCAGGACAGCGCGACCTGACCCCGGTGCTCGAGCCCGAGGTGGTCGTCCGGGCCAGGTTGGCTGCTGCCGCTGCAAGGGTGGCAGCCCCCCTCCGGAGGTCGTCGAAGTCGAGGAGGACCGGGAGCCAAGGGAAGCGAGGTCGGTGCCCAAGGTGCGGTCCAAAGCGGCGCCGAGCTCACAACTGATGTTGAAGGCGTCCTCCACCGCTGAGGGGTCCAAGTCGGTGGAGAAGAAGGATAGGGACTACCGCCGAGTCCCTTTCAGGTTGGGGCCCAACGTCTCCCAGATAAAGGACCCAAGCCTCACCGAGCGAATGATAGACTTCTCAGTCCAATCCTGCGACCGACGGGAAGGGAGCGGAAGACTCCTTGGCGACGTCGTCAGCTCGTCCTTCGCCAACCTCTATGCCGTAAGTTTCTCCTCACCCCTCTATTACTCCTAACCTTCTCTGGCATCGTAGCTGACGTGCTTTCTATGATGCAACAAGGCAGGGAACTGATCCTCATCCGGGACTTCTGTCGTAACTGGGCCAAGAGGGACAAGGAGCGGCAGGCAGAACTCGAGTCCCTGAGAACCGAGGCAAGTCAGAAGGATGAGGAGACCCGGGAGGCTAACCTGAAGGTTAAGAGCCTTACGATCGAGGTCGCCGATGCCGCAAGGATCAAGAAGGAGCTTGAGGGAGAGCTCGAGGCGAAGAGGACCCGGTTGAAGGAGCTCTGGGCCGAGTCGAAGGCGGCAAGGGAAAGTGTCGCCTCCACCGAAAAGAAGGTAGCGGCCGCTGAGAAAAGGGCCGCGGAGGCGGAGGAGAAGGCTGCCGCCACCACCCATTCTACTGAGACCGCCAAGAAGGGGATGGCGGTGGCGATCCGCCAGGCCGAGCGTGCGGGAGAGCAACTAGCCGAGGCAAGGCACCGGGCGGAGGCCGCAAGGAAGGAGGTCGCTGATGCGGTGGCCAATTTCAAGGGCTCCCCCGAATACATAAAGGATTTTAAGGAGACGGCGACGGACTCCTTTGCCAAGGGGTTCGCCTACTGCCGCTCCCAACTACGGGGGATCCTTTCTGAGGAGCGGTTGGCCATGCTCCGGACCCCTGGCAAGAAGGCTCCAACTCCGGCGCCAGCTGCAGTTGGGCAGGGAGTCGCTCCAGTCGGGCCTCTCCCGGAGGCGGCCTCGACGGCACCGGGCCATGTCGAGCCGACCTCGGTGGCGACGATGGCTGAACCAGGGCCACAGGCAAAGGCAGCTGAGTTGGCCCTGGTGGCATCAGCAGCTGAACAAGTCCCCCCGGTGAAGGCCACCCAAGAAGGTGCCCCCGTAGCGGAGGTGGAGGAGGGTGAAGTCCCAGTCGTGCGCCGTCCAGGGAAGGAGTCAGCTTAGTAGAGTAGGACCCCCTGTAAATTTTTTCCTTTTTGTTGGACCGGGCTGCCTGGCTTGTCAGGGCCCGGGAGATAGTGTAACACTTTTTTAAGTAATGAAAAACATTTCGATTTGTACAACTCCTTTCTTTTGTTGTGTGAATGCTTTCTCCCATCTCCTCCTCTTCTCTCTTTTTTCTTTTAGTGCGGGGAGGTTGGAGAGGGGAGCTCCATCTTATATGGGCTCGAGTCTCACAGTCTTGGAGTTGGGCTCGAGGACATATTGGCCAGAGAGCTGGGCTCCGGATCTTGGTCGCCTGAGGACAAGGCTCAGGAGTTGTCGTCTTGGAGCTGGGCTCGAAGACATGTTGGCCGGAGAGCTAGGCTCCGGGTCTTGGTCGCATGAGGACAAGGCTCAGGAGTTGTCGTCTTGGAGCTGGGCTCGAAGACGTGCTGGCTGGAGAGCTGGGCTCCGGGTCTTGGTCGCCTTAGGACAAGGCTCAGAGTTGTCGTCTTGGAGCTGGGATTGAAGACGTGCTGGCCGGAGAGCTGGGCTTCGGGTCTTGGTCGCTTGAGGACAAGGCTCAGGGGTTATCGTCTTGGAGCTGGGCTCGAAGATGTACTGGCCGGAGAGCTGGGCTCCAGGTCTTGGTCACCTGAGGACAAGGCTCAGGAGTTGTCATCTTGGAGCTAGGCTCGAAGACGTGCTGGCCGGAGAGCTGGGCTCCGGGTCTTGGTCGCCTGAGGACAAGGCTCAGGAGTTGTCGTCTTGGAGCTGGGCTCGAAGATGTGCTGGCCGGAGAGCTGGGCTCCGGGTCTTGGTCGCCTGAGGATAAGGCTCAGGAGTTGTCATCTTGGAGCTGGGCTCAAAGACGTGCTGGCCGGAGAGCTGGGCTCCGGGTCTTGGTCGCCTGAGGACAAGGCTCAGGAGTTGTCGTCTTGGAGCTGGGCTCGAAGATGTGCTGGCCGGAGAGCTGGGCTCTGGGTCTTGGTCGCCTGAGGACAAGGCTCAGGAGTTGTCATCTTGGAGCTGGGCTCGAAGACGTGCTGGCCGGAGAGCTGGGCTCCGGGTCTAGGTTGCCTGAGGACAAGGCTCAGGAGTTGTCGTCTTGGAGCTGGGCTCGAAGACGTGCTGGCCGGAGAGCTAGGCTCCGGGTCTTGGTCACCTGAGGACAAGGCTCAGGAGTTGTTATCTTGGAGCTGGGCTCGAAGACGTGCTGGCCGGAGAGCTGGGCTCCGGGTCTTGGTCGCCTGAGGACAAGGCTCAGGAGTTGTCGTCTTGGAGTTGGGCTCGAAGATGTGCTGCCGGAGAGCTGGGCTCCGGGTCTTGGTCGCCAGAGGACAAGGATCAGGAGTTGTCGTCTTGGAGCTGGGCTCAAAGACGTGCTGGCCGGAGAGCTGGGCTCCGGATCTTGGTCGCCTGAGGACAAGGCTTAGGAGTTGTCATCTTGGAGCTGGGCTCGAAGACGTACTGGCCGGAGAGCTGGGCTCTGGGTCTTGAATGCCTTGGAGCTAGGCTCGAGGCTTTGATGCCAGAGAACAGTCGCTCTGGGCTTGAGTGCCTGAGAACAGTGGCTCAAGGCTTGTATGCCTTGGAGCTAGGCTCGAGGCTGAGGTCCCGGCTTTGGGCTCTGAGACCTGGTGCCGGAAGATGTCTTTCCGGGCTTTGATGCCGGGGAGCTAGGCTCTTCGGTGCCGGAGCATGGTCCGGTCTTTGGTGCCGGAGGGACGTGGGATCCGGGCTTGAGTGCCTGAGAATAATGGCTTAGGGCTTATATGCCTTGGAGCTAGGCTCGAGGCTTTGGTGCCGGAGAACAGTGGCTCCGGGCTTGAGTGCCTGAGAACAGTGGCTCAGGGCTTTTTCTTCTAGAGAGCTGGGTCCCAGACTGCTTGGTGCCTTGGAGCTAGGCTTGAGGCTGGCCTCTCGGAGAGTTGGGCCCCGGATAGCGACATTCTTGCAAGGCAAGTAACCTGTTGTGCAAAGGAAAGTCTTTATTTTTAATGGAGGAAATACTTACACTACTGATAGTATCTCCTCAAATTATAGGCATTCCCTGTCCGGGGGAACCTGGCGCCATCCAGGTCCTCGAGATAGTAGGCCTCGTGTGAGAGGGCCTCGGCCACTTTATAAGGGCCTTCCCAGTCTGGCGAGAGCTTGCCGCACTCCCGGGGTTGAGACGCTTCGGTCCAGTGCAGCACCAGGTTGCCAGGTCAGAAAGTCTTCAGCTTCAGCCGCGCGTTGTAATATCGGGCAACTCGTTGCCGATATGCCACCATCCGAAGTCGGGCTTTGTCCCTTGTTTCTTCTAGGAGGTCTAAATTGAGCAGGAGGTGCACCGTATTCTGCACCTCATCGTACCGCTGTGCCCGTAGTATGGGCACGCCGAGCTCGATCGGGATTACTGTCTCAGTGCCAAAGATGAGGTTGAAGGATGTTTCGCCTGTTGCCATTCTGGGCATTGTGTGGTAGGCCCATAGGATGCTTGGAAGCTCCTCTACCCATCTGCCCTTGGCTTGGTCCAACCTAGTGCGAAGTTCTTGTAGAATAGTCCGATTAGTCACCTCGGCTTCCTCGTTTGTCTGAGGGTGAGCTACCGAGGTGAACCTATGTTGGATGCCGTGCTCGGCGTAGAACCCTTCGAACTCCCGGTTGTCAAACTGTTGCCCGTTGTCGGTGATGATGCAATTGGGGAGCCCGAAGTGGCAGATGACAGACTTCTAGAAGAATTGTCGAACATTGGCTTCTATGATTCGTGCCAGTGGCTCTGCTTCGACCCACTTGGTGAAGTAGTCAATCGCTACTAGCAGGAACTTCCGTTGCCCTTGTGCAGTGGAAAACGGTCCTCGGATGTCCATCCCCCACTGTACGAAGGGCCAGGGGGATGACAGTTAGGAGATCAGTGCTGCCGGCAGGCGCTGTATGTAGGAATGGCGTTGGCATTTGTCACACTTCTTGACAAAGTCGGCAGCGTCTTCCCTCATCGTCTCCCAAAAGTATCCCTGACAAAGAGCCTTGTACGCCAGTCCTCCCCCCACATAGTTCCCATAGAGATCCTCGTGTACCTCTCGGAGCACCAAGGCTGCCTCCATGGGTCTGAGGCACTTCAGGAGTGGGTAGGAGTAAGATCGGCGGTAGAGCTGACCGTCCATTAGAACAAAATGGGTGGCTTTCCTTCTGATGAGGCTGTCTTCTTTGCGGTCCTCTGGTAGGAGGCCATCATGGATGTACTTGATGTACCTGTCCATCCAGCACGGCTCGCTGGCTACTTGTTGCACCTCTTCTAGGCTTTTATAACTTGGATTCTCAAGATACTTGATGTAGGCGCGCCCCAGCGATGAGTCCGGTAGGGTTGCGAGCCTCGACAGTGCATCTGCACGAGCATTTTCTCCGCGAGGGATATGGAAAATGCGGAAGTAACAGAAGCATGCCGTGCTCGAACGAATCCTTTCCAGGTACTTCACCATCTGGGGATCTTGGGCCTCGTACTCTCCGGAAACTTGTCCGGCAACCAGATGGGAGTCGGTGAAAACCTTCAGGCTTTGCACGCCCAGCTCACAGGATACCTTTAGGCCGGCGAAGAGCGCTTCATACTCCACCTGGTTGTTCGTGGCGGTGAACTTGAAGCGGAGAGCGCATTCCGTCACCACGCCGTTAGAGTTGGCAAGGATGAGGCCTGCTCCGCTTCCGCTGGAATTGGAGGCGCCATCCACGTGGAGGATCCAAGGGTCCTCCCGTGGTCCAGGCTCAGCTTGGCACTCCGGGGCCATCCGCTCTGGCTCCTCGGTGGGCCTTGTACACTCGACCACGAAGTCGGCTAGGACTTAGGCCTTCTGCGATAACCTCGGCCGGTACACGATGTCGAACTCGCTCAGCATCAGGGAGCATTTAGCCAGTCTCTCGAAGGTTTTAGGATGGCCTGGTATGGTTCTCAGCGGCTGATCGGTCACAACCGCGATGGGGTGCGCTTAGAAATAGGGCCTGAGGTGCTTAGCAGACATGATTAATGCAAAAATTAGTTTCTCGGAGTGAGTATACCTGATATCTGCATCGCGGAGGATTTTGCTGGTATAGTACACCAGCTTTTGGGATCCGTCCTGATCTATGCGGACGAGAACCGAGCTGATGACCCCGGGTGTCACCGCCAAGTAGATTAGGAGCTCTTCCCCTTCTTCCGGTCTGGATAGTAGAGGTGGAGAGGCCAGAAACTCCTTCATCTCTCCAAAGGCCATCTTACACTCTTCAGTCCAGGTGAAGTCGTGCATCTTGCACAACGTCTTGAAGAAGGGGAGGCAGCGTTTGGCCGACCTTGAGATGAATCGGCTTAAGGCTGCAACTCGCCCAGTCAAGCGTTGAACTTGCTTCTTGGATGTCAGATGCTCCATATCAAGGATCGCCTAGACCTTCTTTGGATTCGCTTCGATGCCTCTTTGGGTGACCATGAAGCCGAGGAACTTCCCGGCCGCCACCCCGAAAGTGCATTTTGCTGGATTGAGATTCATTTGGTGCTTCCAGAGATTGTGAAAGGCTTCAGCAAGGTCAGCGACGTGGTCCGAGCTCGGCTTGCTCATAACGAGCATATCGTCCATGTACACTTGCATATTCTAGCCAATCTGGTCCTTGAAGACCTTGTTGACCGATGTTGGTACGTGGCCCCAGTATTCTTCAGGACAAAGGGCATCATCCGGTAGCAGTATGTCCCTCGGTCAGTAATGAAGGCAGTGTGCTCTTCGTCCCCTGGGTGCATCCAGATCTGATTGTACCCAGAGAACGCGTCCATGAAGGAGAGCAGCCTGTGCCCTAAGGTGGAGTCCACTAACTGATCTATCTTTGGTAGAGGAAAGTTGTTCTTTGGGCATGCCTTGTTGAGGTCGGTGTAGTCTATACAGATTCTCCGCTTGCCATTGTTCTTGTTCACCATCACCACGTTTGCCAGCCAGCTCGGGTATTGTACCTCTCGAAAGAAACCGGCGGCCAAGAGTTTCTCCACCTCTTCGTTGATGGCCACCTACTTTTCTGGGGCAAATCTTCTCTTCTTCTGCCGAACCAGCTTGTGCTTTGGATCGATGCTAAGCTTGTAGATGATGATTTCAGGGGGAATGCCTGGTATGTCCGCCTCTGTCTAGGCGAACACATCTGCATTCGCCCGTAGGAACTCCAACAGCGGAGCCTTCTCCTTCTCGGGCAACTGGGCTTCGATTTGCACTATCTTCGTCTGGTCAGCCCCAAGCTGGTAAGGAAGTAGGCGCTCAATCGGGCCTCCTCTGGGATCCTGAACCCTTTGGTCGAGCTCGTCTGCCTTGGAGTCCTCCTCGGGTTCCCGGGCCCCAGGGAGAGTTTGAAAACATTGTTGCACCAGCTGGGGTGCACCCCTCATCTCCCCAATACCACAAGGGGTTGGGAATTGTGCAAGTAATCTCTTGATAGAGACAACAGCGTCGAGGAGGTTGAGCCCAGGTCAGCCCAAAATCTCGTTGTAGGCCAAAGGAAGCCTGACAACCATGAACGTCATCATGACGGTACTCTGCCGAGGCGAGGTCCCGACAGTGACTGGGAGAGTGATTTCTCCCTCCACCCTTATGGAGTCTCCTGTGAAACCAACAAGGGGGATGTGTACAGGCTTGAGTTGAACAGAAGAGAGGTTCATCCTAGAGAAAGTATCGTAGAAAAGCACATCCGTGGAGCTTCCACTATCTACCATGATACGTTTTACAGGATGCTTCACGATCGTCATCTCGATGACCACGGTATCATTATTTACATTTTTCTTCCTGTCTTCCCCTTCCCTCATAAAAGAGAGTACAACCTTATGATGCCTTGCCCCCCGAGCCCTCTTGCGCGCACGCTCGGCTCCCTAGCGTATCATCCCCACTGGTTTCTCAGTAGGGCGATTGTCGACCGCCGAGACTGGTGGAAGGGCGATGAGCACCTGAGATTTTGCTTGAGGTCTGCCCCCCACATATCTTCCAAGGTAGCCCCTCTTGATGAGCTCTTCGATCTCCCACTTGAGATTGCGGCATTCCTCGGTGTTATGGTTGTGGTCGCGGTGGAAACGGCAGTACTTCGTCTTGTCACGACTAGAGGACGGTTTCAATGGCGGTGGGCACCTCAGGTAGGTCTCGCCTTCGATCTCTATGAGGATCTTCGTTCTTTGGGCGAGGAGGGGAGTGAAACTCCCCTCAGAGATGGGAGCGCTTCTTGGCCTTGGTCTCGGGTGGGAGCTCTGAGCTGGCGGTCCAGGCCTCCATGTCCCAGGCACCTCGGCGGGCACCGGCTTCTTCAGCGGCTTCCCGTCGAGCTCCCGTCTTGCACGATCCGCCTCCTCGGCACGGATGTACTTCTGAGCTCGTAAGAGGAGCTTGGAGTAAGTCTTTGGGGGCTTCTTGTCGAGCGAGTAGGTCAGGCAAGAAGTCCTGAGCACTCGCTTCAGAGCCAGCATTGCGACCGGTTCCTCCAGATTGTAGATCTCCAGCACGGGGGCCTTGAAGCAAGCCACATAGTCCCGCAGCGGCTCGCGATCCTGCTGCCTGATAGAGAAGAGGCTGTCTGCCTCTCGTGGCATCTTCCGACAGGCATCGAAGTGAACCACAAACCTCTGCCCCAGCTGGGCAAAGGAGTTGATGCTTTCCGGCTCAAGGCAGACGAACCACACTCGGGCCGCCTTCCGGAGAGTAGCAGGAAAGGCGATGCACAGAAGAGTGTCAGTGGCCCCCTGCACCCTCATGAGGGCCCGGTAACTTTCCAGGTGGTCCAGGGGGTCGGTGGTCCCGTCGTAAGGGTCCACCTGCGGCATGCGGAATCAACGGGGAATCAGCTCCGCTTGGATCTCCTGGGAGAACAGAGGGCGGCGTCATAGCCCACCGGCTCGCTAGTGAAGCCAGGCAAGTTAGCAAACCGGTGGGACAACTCCACCAGCTTGCAATCATGCTCCTACAGACGCTTCTCCGCCATGCGCCTGATGGATTCATCCGTTGACCCCTCTGCGGAGAGAGGCAGGGAAGGTGATATGGGTGCGTGGTGCCCGTGACGAGGGGCTTTGCCCTTCCTGCCTTGGTGGGGTTTAGATGCCCTCCGGTCAAGGTGTGGTGAGCAGCTCTCTTCGTCGACGGACCTAGCCCATTGTCGCTTCACCAAGGCTTGACGACTACCCCGGGGGTCAGTAACGACCCGCGGCTGCAAAGGCCTTCCATGAAAGGAATGCAGGCTATTACGAGGTGCTGTGGCATGGACCGCGGGGGTCTTTGGCTGCTGGTGAGTAGCCAAGAGGACCGATGCTGGTGCTGGAGCTGGCGCACTGCTGCAGTGAGAGTGTACATCTGCTGGGCGAGCACAGTCAACTGGACTTCTAGCGGAGGTGATTGAACCGGGGCGAGTGGTTTCGTCCCCGGACCGTGTGGGTTCCCGTGGGAAGGGGATTCTTCCGCACGGCTGGGAGAGGGTCCTCTTGCTCGAGTGGTCACCATCCTCCCGACAAACTATTCGAGTGGGGCTTGAACTGGATCAGAAATCGTTCTGCTTTGCGGCCCCGCCCCCTACCTGGCGCGCCAATCTGTTGCTGCCAGGATCATCGTGGCTCGTAGCTGCTGGTGGCGTCGAGAGTCGCCCGTCCGCCTCCTCGGGATGCCTCCTGTGCCTCGGAACCTGCAAGAAGCAATGTCAGTGACCCGGGTCGGGGATTTCAGCAGGGGCGCTCCGACGGTCAAGTCAGTGACAATCCAGGGGAACATATCCTCCTGGTCGAGCCCCTCGGGATGAGCTCCACGCTAGGAGGAGTGAGTGTAGTGTGAATGGAAGTGAGAGCGGGCTGGGAGAGGTAATGGCCGAGGTAGAAGAGTCCTCCTGTGTGGCCCTTCTCCCTTTTTTCTCTTGCCCGTCCCCGTGGTTTTTTTGCTTTGCTTGCTTTTGGCTTACTCTGGCTGGGTTTTTACTCTGGCTTACCTCGGGTCTTCCCGTGTCGTCAGACATGCGCGATGAGGTATCGTGCCGTGGACGGGACGCCTCTCCTGTCAAATGGCTGGGGAAGCTTCCATGCGCTCTGACATTCCCTCTGCTTGCCCTGTTCCAGGAAGCCTGGCAGGACCTCGATTGGTGGGCCACCGTCCTCGAGACTCGCACCCTCTGGCTGGGTCCTTCTCCTGGCGATACGGCAGGTTGGTGGAGAGCATAGCACCTTGATGTGAGTTTCCTTTCCTTTTGGTGTGAGTGATGGCTGTGGGTATTAATTGCGGCATGGCAGGCATTGCTGTACGGCCCTCAGGAGGCCCGCCATCGTCTTTGGAGGGGAGGCGCCGCTTCCTTGGTGGTTGGTGCCTCTGCTCGAGCTGGGGACTGCGCTGGAGAGATGGGGCCCAACTCTGAGGGTCTTCGCCTCGAGGTGGCTCAGCTGGGCGGAGGAGAGCTGAGCTTGACTCCGGACCAACCGAACTCGGTTTCGTGCAAGCTCGACCTGACGGAGGTGGGTGGGGCGCAGCCCAGCCCAGGGTACCTGACCTCGGAGGGGCTCCTCACGGTAGAGGAGACTTGGGCTCGACTCCTAACCACGGGGCCCGATCCTAAGGGGCCCGCCTTGGGTGGGGACTTACGCTCGGCTCCGGCCTAGGCGTCCCGGCCTAACGGGGCCCGACCTGATGGAGGACGAAGCTCGACTTCGGCAGACGACCCTGTTGTTCTGGGGGAGTTCACCCGACGAGGGGGCCCATATTGAAAATCCAGCATGGCGTCTGATGGGGACTCCATGTCAATTTGCCCACTCCACGTCAGCGATCCGGCCACATCAGATAGCAATACTGATTTTTCCTTCCTCTTACTATCTTATAAAAAAAGAGTTTATTTCTTAATTTTAATTTTTTAAAAATTTATTTGATTTAGAAAAAAAAAAGGCAAAAACGGTTGATTTAAAAATTTTATTTTCAAATTAATTAAAAAAATAGTTTTTTTTTCTTTTATTTTCCTGATGTAAATGCCAAAAATCGATGCCGCAGGGGCATTGGAAGAAGGCGCTACGACCGTGGCTAGGGTCGTTGCTTCCGCGTCGAATGGGCCCCGCCCAGGCCAAAGCTCCTTAGGCGTGAAGAAAGCTACGATTGTCTTTGTTCGGGATGTCCGACTTTGCGAATCAACTCACCAGCTTGGCATTTTGGCTTGCATTACGTGGGCCCACACTTCCCAACAACGATCGAACGCCGCGCGGTATATAATTGGGCGCCATGGCCGTAGAACTCGTTGCCCGTTCCCTCTTGGAGAAAAGAAAACCAATCGGTGGCCAGCCATGGAGCAACCACTGCTCTCAGGTACTATACATACCCCGCCCTCTCCCTCCTCTCTTTCACTCTGCTGTTCTACTTTCCACCGACTACTAACGAGCTGTTCCGCTTTCTAATTGATCGGGTGATCTGGAGTAGAAGCGGGAGAGAAAGGGGAGGAGGCGTGGAGGGCCTACCAGCACGTAGGTAGGTGCGCGTCGGTGCACGTAGGGCGAGGTGAGGAGGTGAGCGTGGAGGAGATCCGATCCGCCTCCGCCTTCTCCGAACCCTACTATCCTCCTTCCATTCACGCGGCCCTCGTCAGCTCCTCCGAGCCTGAGCATCCCCAACCCCAAGGTACACCAATCTCATCATCTCTTCCTCAGCACCAGATAGATAGATAATAAATAAAATTTTGAGATTTTTTTTTTTTTTTTTGGGGGGTGGGGGGGGGGGGGGCGCGGTGCCGCGGGGGCGCGGGGTGGGGGGGCTTTGGACAGAGATGCTACCTGTGCAAATCAGAGCAATGCATTTGATCTGAAGTTTTTGATTCAAGATTAGGGCTAAGGACACGCACTTGACTTGTTTCTCTCGTATGGAGCAGGAATTGAACTAACTTGGATTCTTTAATGAAAAATGGGAAGAGATTTATAAATTCGGCAATGCTGCAAGCACTGCATAAAATCGAATCTTTCTTTAGGGAAAAAGAGAATACTACCCACCGTGGGTTCGAATGTTTGTTCGACTAACTGAACTGGGTGAGTATTTCAAAGAAGAGAAAACAGAATTCCGTTCGAAGTTATACTGAACCTGGTTCTGGACTACTTTGATCAAATATATTAAGCCACAAGCAGGCTGAAACAAATTACGAAGTTCTAATTTTAATCATGTGACAAACTGAACTTTATGGAGTTTGATTATAAGTAACAATCATTTATATGCTATTTGCCTTTCAAGATCTAGAAACCAAACTGTGAAGACAAGCAAATAGTTACATCAATAGCTCATCTTTGGCCATCAGCTGTGGCATTTTCGGAGGTAAAGAAGCTGAAAAAGGCTGATGAAGGAGATTTAAGACCAGGTTATTGTCCAATTATATCGTCCTAATTAGCTGGCATTTATTGGGCCATTGCTGAAACTGAAACAATATGAAAAGGCAAAATAATGCCAGATGCAATCATGATTATAATTCATTCTATAGTTATTTTTCACCATTGTTCCAGCACACATCTAGAATATTAATTAGTTCTCATGTGCCTAAAATATGAATGGAAATTTTGTAGTCCTTGGATCATGTTACGTGCCATTTGGTTTGCCAATCATGGGTTCTGTACCCAAGAACTTTGAAGAGGCTGGTGGTCGTTTGATTCTTACAATGTGATAACATTGTTAGCTTTCACTGGACACAATAGATGAATGTCATAGGGGACAGTTATCATGTTATGATATTGTTTTGTTGTTATTTTCATGATTATCATCAGTGTCACTTATCCAATATTTGCCTTTGGTACCACTTATTACAGATCAAGCAATTGTTTTTCAAGGAGGGTATGAAGGATACCCTGCTGGATACACTTCAAAGGAATTTGGAAGGTGAGTTTTGGCAGAATGGTATTGCTTTTTCTTTTTTAATACACATTCTACTTCCCTTTTAGTTGTTGATTCTTTGTTATTGTCATATCCATCCTCATCTTGTAATTGAAGAGAATCTCCATCCATGTTGAGTTTTCCTGCAAGTGGTGTTGTTTTGTTATTTGGTTCCCTAGTGTTTATTTTGATGGGCCTTCAGAAATTCCTCCTCATCTCTCTCTCTCTCTCTCTCTCTCTCTCTCTCTCTCTCTCTCTCTCTCTCTCTCTCTCTCTCTCTCTCTCTCTCTCTCTCTCTCTGTGTGTGTGTGTGTGTGTGTGTGTGTGTGTGTGTGTGTGTGTGTGTGTGTGTGGGCGGTGAAGGGGTTAATAAAGCATTGCATGCCACAGTTGTCAGTAGCTGACTATTTTCCACTACAAGAATATTTTAAGGTAAGAACATCTGCCTTTCCAGTGCTTGCTCACCTCTATATGTCTTCACAGATAGCAAATATTTGAAGCAGAATCCATCCATTTGTGATTCAAACCCCATCTGCAGGTGCTAGTTTAGCACGAGGTTCTTATATTGTATTGTAATTTGTCACTGAAAATTTACTATTCTCTCATTGAAGCTGTTCACCATGCACCTGAAGTTTTAGACCCTTCTTTGTTCACCACCATATGCTGCTAAAATAATTGATATGAGGAAAGGGTTTTGCCTTTTACAGTCTTTAGCAATTTTATTTACCTTTTTTTAGTTTTGTTAAATCATTTTTCTTGGATTTTTCAAAAATAATATTCTCTTTATGATGCATAAAATAATATGTTATAGGGAAATTTTGGATGAGGTGGAAATTCGGCAGTTACTTATTGATCATGTTGGGCATCGTTGTTGTTGGGGAAGTCGACCTGCCCGGAGATGGAAGATTTGTGCCATCGAAGACTGCAACGTGTATATGGGGACTCTAGAAACTTTCATAGAGGAGAGAGAAATTATAAGGGAAACAGAGCCGTACCTGGGTGGGAAAATTGATGGCAAAGATAGGGGGCCAGAACTTGGCATATGGGAATTGGATCTGAGGTCCGAGTTTCCACTTCTCTTTGTGCCACAGAAAGAAACAAAAGTTAAGATTCCTCATTCTGAAGCTATTGAGAAATGCTCGGGTAAGAATCCATGAACTGATACTTCAGATCATAGCATGTACTCTGAAAGCTTTGTTTCGAAAATTCATTGGCATCACCAGTTTCTGCATAAGTTTTACAGATCAAGGTATACTCTCATATTCATGGCTGATTGGATTGGTATCATTTCTGGGAAATTGCAACCTTATTTTGAAATTTTCTTAACCATCGATTATTATTAAACTGTTAAAGCTGTCATTTGGGAGGAGAAATATGCCAACCTTTTAATATGACTAAGTATATACAGAAACAAGTACTCCTTTTCTATTAGTTTGCAGCTGTCCTTTTGACTGCTACACAACCATATCTACCTGTCTGAAACCAAGTCCTCCAAGTTCAAAGTATATTCAAGTTATTTCATCCAACTCTTCTTTGATCTTACAATCTCCGTTTTTTTACCCCTTCAACCGCTTCGTAAATTGATGCCACCTTATAGGCTCTAGGATCCTTTAATTTGCTGACAGTCACTCCTGTTTATACTTTTCTACCAGAAGTCTACCCCGCAATCCTCTTATTTTTGCTATTTTCATCTTGTCCTTGTGGGCTAGATGTAAGTTTTCTAAATGGAACAAAACACAACTACCTTTTGTAACAAAAGGACATGAACGAGATGCAACATAGATGATGATATCCTTTACTAGTAACATGTTTAAGATATGACAACATAATATATCCTGGTGGGCTGCTGCTTGCATTATGCTAGTCATCTTAGTTTTCAGTTGTGCTGATTATGAGTTATGACTGATAGGATAAGAGTTTCACATTCTTATGTTGTTAGCTACTTAATGTTACTTTTTATGTGGTGTGTATTCATTTTTGAATGTACATCTTAAGTACTTAATGATAACCCTATTTGGTAAATTCCTTTACATGTAAAACTATTATGATCTTATTCTCAAATATTTTTTGGATTTATTTTTTTCTTTTGTTTTAACCCCATCATCCATGTTTATCATACTGATTATAGTATTTAATTATTTGAAATCCTTATATTTTGCTAAAGTGCTCTTCTAAGGGTCAGGATATATGATTTCAGGTTAAGTGACATGTATCCTAAAACTGATATGTCAAGTGCATGACATGGTACATTATATTTATGACAATTAAATACAAAATCATCATATATTTCCATTAGTTAATTTTGAAAACTTATAAGGACATGTTGGCTTCTGTCAATGATTCTCCCCCCAAAAAAGTCAAACGTGATAAGAGAATAGAAGAAAACATTAACCTAAGATCAAAATCCTGAGGCATGTCAGATCTGAATTTGGGTATTCAATATTCTAAATTCCTTGTTTTGCTAAAATTGCTTGCATTGTGTTGATCCCTTCATCATTCTCCCTAGATGCCCAAACCAAAACAAATATTTTTTTAACTTAAAAAGGGTTATATTTTAGGAGTTTGGATAAGGAGTGGCATGTCTTATTTGAAACAAAGTGTTCTGAGTGATTCCTTCCTTTTTCAACAGTTTAGACCTGATGTTCTGTTCGCCCAATAAAAAAACAGTTTTTATGTTCTTTTTTGCAATTTTGACATCTTTCCACCACTGTAAAATATTGAAATACTTATCAAATTATGGAAAACTGACAGGTTGTGATAGTCGAGGTGAGATAGCCTGCCCAACATGCAATGCTGGCCAAGAACGTGGTTTTTACAAGGAAAATCAGATGACTCAATGCTCTGCTTGTTATGGGAGGGGTTTAATTGCTCATCGAGATGGATCTGATACTGTGTTAGCTTACTTTTCAAACATTCTATGAAAAAAGGGTCTATGTTTCAGCAGGTGTTATATAGATGTTTGATTTTCTTGAATCTATCTGCAGATGCACAAGCTGCAATGGTAAGGGAATGCTACCTTGTGTAACATGCGGATCACGTGGGCTAGTAAAATGTCAGACATGCTGCGGACAAGGTTCCCTCCTCACACGCAGCATTGCTCTTGTTAAATGGTATGTATTCTACATTATGATCCCAAAATTCTTGTATCATGTGAATGCTAATACTTGAATTATATTTTCTTAACTGGTGCTCTCCTGATATGCGAATGCATTAGCGGTGCCACTCCATCTTGGTTAAATTGATCCTATGAACACTGCAACTCTCCCCTGGACTTATCTTCTTTATGTGTGTGTTCTTGCCTAATGGGTAGCTTGGTAGTGTCATTATAATAGATATTGGGGAGCCTATGATTTGGTGGTGCAACCTGTGCTCTGGCATAGAGCACCTTGCTGGTAAGCATCCAAGATATTATTTGTTTGGTGGATTTAACTTTAACCTACATGTTACATTGCTAAAATTATAATAATATTGCTCAAATATGCAAGACATTGTGTTATGATGATTTCTTATAATAGATTTGGTTATATTTCCAGAATATGACATGAGAACGGTTGAAAGTTCAGATTCATGCTTCTGCAGGACTCAGTGTTCCTACGAGACATTCATCTTTTCTTGCAACTTATTTATGAGCTATTGGTTGTTAATGATTTAGTTTGGCACTGATAGACATTCGTTGTTCTTGAATTACAGCCATGGTGGACCTTGTTGTGATATTATGCCTCAAATATTTATAGGCAGCTACAAGAACTACAGCTTGTTCTTCCGTTGTAAAGTTCTAGTAATTTGATTGGCAGATGATACCATGTGGAACAAAAGTTTATCGGATATTGGTTTCATACATCATCTTTGCACATACTTATGTCTTATATGAATGACCATGAATATTTTATCACGCATGCCAGCCCACACACATATAGATACATGAGAGGTAAATGCCCAACCTCATCCTAGTGAGCTGTTGACCACATTTAAGGAGGAACTAGCGCCTGTTGATACATACATACATATATATGTGTGCGTAAGTGCTTATGCATTAATATGAAAACAGCCGAAGAGCCAATTTTGTCATTTATTTTTGGTTTTATATGCAGGAGGACCCTTTCAAACCGAAAAGTTAGTGCTACCAGTGGTGCTGCCTCGGTTCCTGACGAGGTGTTCCACAAAGCCAAAGGTGTCCAGCTGTGCAACATACAGGCATACCAATGCACGCCTGCATTCTTTGCTGACTCTTATCTTCTAAATAAGTTTTCTTCAGAAGTTATTGCTGGACGGTCTCCCGTTCCCCCTTCTGCGAGGGTCGTTTGTGAGAAGCACATGATCTCTGTCGTCCCTGTCACACGTGTTACAATGGCTCATCGCAACCGATCTTTCAGTTTTTATATCATTGGGTACAGCAGAGAGGTTTATATAAGGGACTATCCTGCAAAGTTTTGTTGGGGCCTCTGTTGTTGCTTGGAGTGGTTGAAGATATGAGATCACCATCGATATGGAAATATGAGAGAATGATAGCATGTTCTTTTGGATTGTGTCCCTGACCTATGGGTCAAGGTTTATGTTGAGTGTAATTGCTGTTGTTTGTACCGTAAGTACCTTGTGCCTTGTGAATCAAATAAATGTCCGGTCATGTGTTGGACATATTGGCTTTTGCATGACATCTTCAAAGTTGGAGTTTTATTTTTTCAGTTTAGGAGTTACCTTTGCTAACCCCCTTTTGGATTTTGATATCACAATAGAGATTTTATTTAGGTGGGTTAACAAGTTAAACCAAGTGGTGACAAATTAACGTGCATGAAAATCAGATTACCAGAAAACTTTGACATGGAGACTTGCATTTGTCATTCTCAATCTTGATCCTCTTGCTGTCTTATCTTGCAGGGTTGATATATGCTGACCAAACTAGTGATTGAGTTTAATGTTTACCCATGGATAGAATTATCATGTTCTCTACATTTGCAATAGTTAAATTCAGGTTTTAAATTTTATCAGACAGACATTCTGGTTTATTCATAAAACAAAACGTCCCTCATGCGACTCTGTTCCGGTGGCTATTTTGGTTAAGGATTCTAGTATTTTCTTGGGATAGGTTGTTTTATATTTTTAATTTATTCTTAGTTTATATATATGAAGTTTTATTGTTTTATCTAGTTTTAAACATATTTGACCTTTAAACTTAATATATTTAA
Organism: Areca catechu; assembly: GCA_021397845.1. Lineage (NCBI taxonomy): Eukaryota > Viridiplantae > Streptophyta > Magnoliopsida > Arecales > Arecaceae > Areca > Areca catechu. The sequence continues at coordinate 188,103,439 of CM038050.1, read as the reverse complement.
GATAAATTCACCCTGTTGCTGCTACTCTTCTAGGACCGGGTTCGGCGGGTGCACTGGAGGGCTCCTCGATCGGCTTACCTGTAAAAAGTCCCTGAGCACCGGAGAGGCTGCGACGGGGGACACTCCGATGGTTAAGTTAGAGGAGGGTTGGAGCGACAGAACGGGAAGAAGTTCGAAAGGAAAGTAAGCAATGGGGAAGAAGAACGTTACCTTTCGTGGAGGTCCCCCGGGTGCGTTTTATAGGCACAGAGCGCTGCCAAATTCTGTTGGGGGAGCAGGCTGGGAAAGCCCGGATATACCCCCAAGAGGATGGGCGTGGCGGCGAGATCGTGGGTGGCGGCGTGTCAGGTGTGTCAGAGTAGTGGCCATGCACTGGAATTTGTTACAACGGAATGTCAGAGCTGCAGGAGAGAAGAGGTCCCTGGAAACTTCGAGCGACCTTTCAGTAGTGGGTCGGTTGATTTTCCAGAAGCCGACCGGGGTGCCTAGCGATATCTCCAGGAGCCGATCGGAGCATCCAGAGGAGCCGTCGCACGGGTGGTAAGATGCCTGCCAGCCTTCAAAGCCCCCGGGCTGGCTCTTCGGGTAAGCCAATCGGGGAGTCGACCTTCGCGGGGACCAGCTGACCGGACGCCAGGGCTGGTCCGACCAGGGACTAGCCGAACGGGCACATCAGTTGCCCCCCTGCTCCTGTACGTCAAGGAGCCACGTGACACAAAAGGATAGAAGCATGATCGCGCGCACCTGCGGCAGACTCCGGGCATCGGGTCGCTTCGAATCTGCCTGAAACGGCGCCTAGGATAGCTGTCCGTCACTCGTTGGGGCGCAGGCGGGGCAGTCAATGTTAGTCCAGCGCCATGATGAGAGCCAGGCTGTCCCATGTCGTTTCGAGGCGAGGTGGATCATCGTGCCATGCGGCAACATCTGGCCAGTCGGCGCTATCTTCTGGGTCGGACCCGCACCGTTGATCCGGCGCCCTCGCGGAGCGCGATCTGCATGAGGGGGGGTGTTTCAGCCGCTTCGATTTTCGTAGCGCATGCAGTCGCGGCTCTTGATGGGACGGCGGAGACGCGCCCGAGGCGGGCAGTAACTCCTCTTCCTTCCCCTGGAGCCTATAAAAGGGGGAGAAGGCGGAGCAGGGGAGCTTTTCCTGTTGCGCCTTCGACCTTGAACCCTTCTTTCCGCGGGTCCCTTCATCTAGAGTCCATCCAGGTTAGTCCGTCTTTCTTCTCCGCTCCTTCCTCCCCATGGCATCTAGCAGTAGGTGTCTATCCCACAGGCCTAGGGATTCAGGGCCAGGTGTGTTACCCTCGACCATGACCCAAGAGCGGGTTGAGAAACTTAGGGCCGTCTACGGGATTCCGTCCACCCTTCACCTTACCCTTCCGGGCCGAGAGGGAAGGGCAAACAACTTGCTAGGTCCAGGGACCCTCCCGATGTACGAGTCCCACCTTAAGGCCGGCCTGAGGTTTCCCTTGCACCCACTGTTCATAGCCATCTTCAATCACTATAGGGTGATCCCAGTGCAGCTGACCCCGAATAGCATTCGGGCCATATGCTGCTTCATAGTATTGTATCACCGGTTAGGTCCGACCCCTGCCTGTCCCTCTTCGGTAGTTTCTTTTACTTGAAGTCGGACTTTAGGAGTAGAGAGTGGGTCTTGTTTGTCCCTCGCCAAGGCCAAAAGGTCTTGAAGTGCCTTCCATCGGCCGTCCACGGGTGGAAGGCCAAGTTCTTCTTCGTCAGTAGCCTCGAACCCTGGGGGTTCGAGCCGTTGTGGAGAGAGCCACGAGCGAGAGTCCGCGAGGGGAGGTCGGTGTCGGCGGCCGACCTGAGCACCTTCATGGAAATCATGAGGGCCGTCCCGGTGGTGGCCTTTGAGCTGCTTGGGGAGGAGGCCCTTCATCAGGCGGGGGTCAGCCCCCAAAGATTTCTAGGCAAAAGGCCGCCCCCTCCTCTTACAATTCATCTTATTTTTCTTTCTTCTTTCTCTAACCTTGGACTTCTGGTGGCAGGAGGAAGAATGCAGCGGGTGGACAAATCCAAAGTTATTCAACGGGCGGTGCGGAAACGGGCCGCCTCGGAGCCGGCCCCTACGAAAGCCACCGAGCGACAGAAGAAGAGGCAGGAGGAGGAGCGGCCTACCCCAGTTGTCGAGGTTGAGTCGGACGGGGACGACCTCCCCCTCACCGAGCACCAGGCAAGGAAGGTGGCAGGGGCGCCAGCCCCGCCAGCAGAGTCGGCCCCCCGATAGGAGCAGAAGGGGCTAAGGACGTCCGTCATGGTCACGATGCCTGCTAGCCCAGTGGAAGCGATTAGGGCCGATAAGGGAAAGGGGCCGGCCGTGGAGGGGACGGTCGACAGCGGGCCGGAACAGTCGGACGAGGAAGTCCGCCAGGAGGACTTCCAACACTGGCGGGCGCTCGACAACCCCTGGAGGGCGCGGAGCCTACTGAGAGGTGCAATGACCGACGCCGACTGGGCGGTGTCGATCCAGCGCAACCTGGCCGACGTAACCGTGGAAACGTTTCGCGACTTTATAAGGGTAAGTGCCTAACTATCTTACTCTTTATTTTTCATCTTTTTCTTCTAACCCATAACACCGACTGGGCCGTATGTTTGCAGGTTCTCCATGATATTTTCCTCATGGACGATGCCATCTGCCAAGTGGTGCACGCGGCCAAGACCTCCGCCAAGCGGGTTCAGGAGCTAGAGGCGGCCCAGGAGGTGGCAGCGGCATCACTTAGGTCGTCTGAGGAGGGCCTGGCGGTAGCCCGAGCGGATGCTGAGTCTGCAAAGGCGGCCCTGAAGGAGGCCGAGAGCAGGCTGGTCGACCGCGAGGCCAGCCTTAAGAAGAAGAAGGCGAAGGCCCGCTCCCTCGCATGCCGGCTGGGCGAGGAGGAGAAGCGGTCGGTTGAAGCCGACAAGAGGGCACGGGCTGAATGCGTGGCAGCAGCGCAGCTGGAGGTCAAGCTTAAGGAATCCAAGGAGCTGGCCGCGAAGCAGGTCCAGGAGGTCGTGGAGGCGTACAAGGCCTCCAGCACCTTCACAGAGGACGTCGAAGAGGCGGCGGCCGACTTCTACAAGGAAGGTTATGACGACACCATGAAGAAGGTAGGTCAGCTGTTCCCAAAACTGGACCTGTCCGGCGCTGAGTTGCAAGGCCTATCCGACGAAGAAGAGGCCGAAGCGGAGCCTCAAGCGGAAGGCAAAACCAAAGTGACCAGGGCCGAAGTTCCGGCGGCAGCCGACGTGGAGATGGTGGCCCTTCTGGAGGAAGCCTCGGTCGGAGCAGTCCCAGTAGGCCTTCTAGTTGTAGCCGATGGGGCCGAGGTGGTGGCCCCTGAAGCATCTCCCGTGGGTCGGACCTCAGGGGTTTGTAAAGGTCCGACCCACCTCTTTTGTAAATATCACCTTTTTGAAATGAAGAAGTATTTTGTTTATTTTCACTTGTGCAGACTTCTTCTCTCTTTTTTCTTTTCTTGAAAATTCTTCTAAGTATCCCCGGTCAGCTTTATCGCATCACAGGGTGACGGCTTCTCCACGAAGCGGCCGACGGGCATAAGGCAAGTGCTTTCTCATTGAAGTTTTTCGGTTGAAAATTCTCTAAGTACCCCCGGTCGGCCCACCGGGGCCAGAAGCCGGCAGGGCAGTTGAGAGCAATAACTTGGTTTGGGCCAAATACCTGAGCGCTTGCTCTTGGCATATATCCGCGCGTCGGCTCGCACTGCGGCCCGTCCTCCCGGTAGTTCCGCGAGAGTTGTCTCGAGATTGTTGCCGATCGAGGTCGGACTTTCAGAAGTGGGCTACCCTAGAGCCTCTGTCGACCGGAGTCGGACTTTCGGAAGTGAGCTGCCCTAGAGCCTCTGCCGACTAGAGTCGGACTTTTGGAAGTGGGCCGCCCTAGGGCCTCTGCCGACCGGAGTCGGACTTTCGGAAGTGGGCCGTCCTAGGGCCTCTACGATCGAAGTCGGACTTTCGGAGTGGGCCGCCCTAGGGCCTCTGCCGACCGGAGTCGGACTTTTGGAGTGGGCCACCCTAGGGCCTCTGCCGACCGGAGTCGGACTTTCGGAGTGAGCCACCCTAGGGCCTCTGCCGACCAGAGTTGCACTTTCAGAGTGGGCTGCCTTAGGGCCTCTACCGACCGGAGTCGGACTTTCGGAAGTGGGCCGGAAGAAGTCGAAGAAGTTTGAAAAGACTTGTAGACTTCATTGATAATATCTGCGGAGATTGTCTACATTCCACGGGCGTGCTATCTATCGCCCGTCCAAGTGTGCTAGGTGATAAGTTCCTGCCCGGACCACCTCGATGACTCGATAGGGGCCTTCCCAGTTGGAGGAGAGCTTCCCCTGTTCAGTCGACCTCGAGACCTCCGTCTTCCGCAGAATTAGGTCTCCAACTTGGAAGGTGTGCGTTTTAACCCACGAGTTGTAATACCTGGCCATCCTTTGACAGTAGGTCGCCATCTTCATACTTGCTCGGCGAATTGATCAATCCGCAGGGACAGCAGAGAGACCTCCACGGGGATGATAGCCTCACTCCCATAGGTCAGGTTGAACGGGGTTTCTCCCGTTGTTGACCGTGCGATCGTCCGGTATGCCCAGAGCACTGAATGAAGCTCTTCCGCCCAGAGCCCCTTGGCTTCATTTAGTCGGATCTTCAACCCATGCAAGATCGTCCTATTGGTGACCTCGACCTCCCCGTTGTACTAAGGATGGGCGACCGACGTGAGCCGATGGGCAATGTGGTATTGTTGACAGAAGTCCCGGAACTGGGAGTTGTCGAACTGTCTTCCGTTGTTAGTGAAGATCGTCTTCGGAATCCCAAACCGGAAGATAATGCAGTTCCGAACGAAGTTCTCCACTTTGGCCCCGTTTATCTGCGCCAATGCCTCTGCCTCCACCCACTTAGTGAAGTAATCAATGGCCACGAGAAGGAATTTTCGATGACCGGAAGCTGGGAGAAAAGGTCCCAGGATATCCATCCCCCATTGGGCGAATGGCCAAGGCGCTGTAAGCGGGGTCAGCTGGCTGGCTGGCCTCTTCTGAATACTAGAGAACCTCTGGCATGCATCGCACCTTCGTACGAAGTCCAAGGAGTCCTTCTGAATTGAAGGCCAGTAATAGTCCTGGCATATAATTTTGTAAGCCAGGGACCTTCCTCCGAGATGATCGCCGCAAATGCCCTCGTGCACCTCCCGGAGTGCATAGTCTGCATCAGTCGATCCCAGGCATTTCAGCAATGGTTGAGAAAATGAGCGCTTGTAGAGGGCCCCATCGAGGATGACATACTTAGAGGCCGTTGAGCGAATGCGCTTGGCCTCCGTCGGGTCGTCTGGGAGGGCCCCCTGTGCCAAGAATGAGCGGATTGGGTCCGTCCACGAGGCCTCTTGCTCAACCTGGTGGATCTTCATCGGCTCCTCAGCAATACTTGGATGCTGGAGATGTTTCACGAAGGTTCGGTCGGAAGTGTCGACCACAGCGATGGCCAGCCACGACAAAGCGTCTGCCCGGGAGTTTTGTTATCGGGGTATATGAAGAATTTCAAAGAATTTAAGTTGTTATAACAGGTCTCGTACCTTGTTTAAGTACTTGGCCAAAGACGGGTCCCTGGCTTCGAACTCCCCCTTCACCTGGTTAACCACCAGCTGAGAATCGGAGAAAGCGCATACCCTACTAATGCCCAATTCATTCGCTATCTTCAATCCCGCAAGCAGGGCTTCATACTCCGCCTGGTTGTTCGACACCTGGAACGCAAAACGCAGGGCATACTCCAAACATTGCCCATCAGGGTCAGCTAGAATTAAGCCTGCACCGCACCCCGAGAGGTTGGAAGCTCCATCTATGTGCAAGGTCCAGGTGGGCTCGGCGGGCTCGGCTTCTCCCGCAGGGTCGGCCACGGACGTCTTGTCCATGGTCGGGGGCGGCTCCGTCCCCCAGGTGCATTCCGCAATGAAATCAGCTATCACCTGGGCCTTCAAGGCCGACCATGGTTGGAAGGAGATATCAAACTCGCCCAATCTGATGGCCCATTTGGCGAGCCGTCTAGAGGTATCGGGGCTTCGGAGAATCGCCTTAAGGGGTTGGTCCGTCAGCACGACGATAGGATGCGCCTGGAAGTAAGGTCGGAGGCGCTTCGCCGCTATAACCAATGAGTACACCATCTTTTGCACCTTAGGATATCTGACCTCGGCATCATGGAGAACCTTGCTGATGTAGTAAACAGGTCTCTATTGGCCACCTTTCTCCATCCGCACAAGGACGGTGCTGACGGCCTCACTAGAAGCTGACAGGTACAGGTACAACACTTCCCCCTCCGCTGGCTTGGCTAGGAGTGGAGGGTTCCTTAATTAGTCCTTCAAGGCTTCGAAGGTCGACCAGCACTCATCAGTCCACTGGAAGCGATCCGACCGGTGCAAAGTCTTGAAGAACGGGAGGGACCTCTCAGCCGACCGGGAGATGAAATGGCTGAGAGAAGCAATACGACCCATAAGCTCCTGCACCTGCTTCTTGGTGGTTGGAGGGGTCATGTCAATGATGGCCTTAATCTTTTCGGGGTTAACTTCGATACCTCTCTGAGTGACTAGGAAGCCAAGAAACTTCCCGGAAGTCACCCCGAAAATGCACTTGGCGGGATTCAGCTTCATCCTGTGGCGCCTCAGTGCATCAAAGGACTCCTACAGGTCCTTGATGTGGTCGGCTTTATGGAGGCTTTTGACTATCATGTCATCGATGTACGCCTCCATGTTCCTCCCAAGCTGATCCTTGAAGATCCGGTTGATCAGCCTTTGGAAGGTGGCGCCCGCATTCTTCAGGCCGAAAGGCATCATTTTGTAGCAATACAGCCCCCTGTCAATGACGAAGGCTGTCCTCTCTTCATCTTCTGGATGCATCCTGATCTGGTTATACCCAGAGAAAGCATCCATGAAGTTCAAGAGTTGGTGGCCGGCCGTCGCATCCACCAGCTGATCAATTTTTGGCAGGGGGAAGCTGTCTTTGGGGCACGCCTTGTTGAGGTCTGTGTAGTCTACACAGATCCTCCACTTCCCGCTGGCCTTCTTCACCATGACGACGTGGCCAGCCACTCCGGGTAGTGAGACTCCCTGATGAAGCCAGCATCAAGAAGTTTCCTCACTTCCTCCTCAATAGCCCTCTGCCTTTCGGCAGCGAAGCTCCTCTTTTGCCGGACGGGCCTGTAAGTGGGATCCAAGCTGAGCTGATGGGTGATAATATCCACTGGGATGCCTGGCATGTCGGATGCTGACCAGGCGAAGACATCTGCATTCTTCCTCAAGAAGCTGACCAGCTCCCGCCTGGCTCCCTCATCCAGCGTGCTCCCTATTTGGAGGACCCTCGTGGGGTCATCCTCCCTAAAGGGTACAAAGACAATCTTCTTGACGGGCCGACCGTGGCTGTCAGCTTCGTCCCTGGTATCCAGTTGCTCGAGCGTGGGGCGCTCGTCCAACTGCCTGTCGTGGATAGCAAGGCATTGTCGGGCCATTCTACAGTCTCCCCTCAGCTCTACGACTCCATCACAAGTCAGAAACTTGGCCAACAGGTGGTAAGTGGACACGATAATTCGGAACTTGTTGAGAGCCGACCGTCCCAGGATTGCGTTATATGTCAAGGTCGTACGGACAACCATAAAATTGACGGAGAAGGTTCGCTGGTAAGGTTCCGTCCCGAGAGTAACATGTAAGGCAATTTCACCCTCGACCCCGACGGAGTTTTCTCCGAAGCCAGTGAGTGGTGCTATGGACTCTCGCAGTCTGGACCTGGACAAGTTCATTCGGGTGAAAGCATCATACAGTAAAATCTCTGCACAACTTTCATTATCGATAAGGACACGCTTTACATCATAATTGGCGATGACAGCCGACACAACTATTAGGTCATCGCTAGGGAGAGGAGGCTCCGGGAGGTCCTCATCAGAAAAGCTGATTACATTAGATCCCCTGGGCCTCTTTACAATGTCTAGGTCCTCCTTCCGCCCCCAATCGGACTTTTGGTGCAGTATGCCAACGTCTCCATCAGTTGGGCACTGGTTGGGGAGCTCAGCTTCCCCTGGGGGGTCTGGCAGTTGAAGTCCAGGCCCGATACCGGCAGGGTCGGACGTACTTGTTCAGGTACCCCCTGCGGATGAGGTCCTCGATGGCGTCCTTCAGCTGGAGGCATTCCTCCGTGTCATACCCATGATCCCTGTGGAACCGGCAGTATTTGTTTTTGTTTCTGGAGGCGGGGGGTCCCCTCATCGGTCGAGGTCTTTGGAAAAAGGTCTCGTTTTCAATCTCCATCAAAATCTTCTCCCGCGGCAGGGAGAGAGGCGCATAGTTGTTGAACCGCTTGAGGTAGTCCCGCGGCTTGGGGCTCTGGCACTGGGCAGATCGGCCGTCGTCACCAGGAGGTCGTGCTACGGGGGCCTTATCGCCCCGCTTCTTCATGGCCGACCTCCCCTTAGCCTGGCGCCGGCTCGCTGATTGCTCTTCCGCCAAGGCGTATTTATGTGCCTTGGCCAACAAGTCGGTGTAGCTTGTGGGGAGCTTATTGTCCAGGGAAAATGTAAGTCTGGACGAGCGAAGCCCCCTCTTAAAAGCTAACATGGCCACCGCTTCATTTAGGTCAGGGATCTCCAGGGCGGTCGAGTTGAAGCGGGCCATGTATTCCCGAAGGGTTTCTCCCTCCGTTTGTTGAATGAGAAAAAGACAGTCGGTGTTCTTTAGAGTCCAGCTGCAGGTCCTGAAATGAAAAAGAAATAGGGTCTCGAGCTGAGAAAAAGAATGGATCGTACCTGGATGGATGGCGGAGAACCACATCCGCGCAGCCTTCTTCAAAGTCGCCGGGAAGGCGATACAGTGGAGGGCGTCAGACGCGCCCTGCACCATCATATGGGCTTTGTAGGCGCCCAGATGATCCAAGGGGTCGGTGGTACTGTCGTAGGGATCCACCTATGGGATCTTGAAGTGTCGGGGGATTGACTCCCCCAGAATCTCTGCGGAGAAGGGTGGGCGAGTGTCGTGCGCCGGCCTTCCTCCATTGTTCTACCATTCGGCTATCTCGGCGATGCACTCCTCCATGCGCATAATCTTACTTCCGTAGTCATGCGGGTCTGCAGCAGGGCGCCAGCCGTCCAGAGGGACAGAATCAGCGAAAGAGGGGGAGGCCGATCTCACCCTCTTTCCTTCAGCACGGACCCTGACCCTCATAGACCCCTGGAGTTCTGGAATTGCGTGGGACGGGGGTGGAGGCGCCTCCGACCGCCGGCTGTCGCCCGCCGCCGGTTGGTGATTGACGCAGGAAGCCACCGGTGGCTGCTGCTAATGATCCGCCATCTCTTGGAAGCGCTAGACCGCAGAGGTAAGTGTTTCGATACAGTTTACCAGCGTCTAGAACTGCTGCAACCCTATGGTGATGGTGGGCTCAGCGGTAGCGGCGGCATTGCTCTCGGCGTGGTGTGCACCAGGCTCCTTGTGGGAGCATCCTCCCCTCGCAGAAATACTCCGGGTTCTTTCTCTTACCATTGCTGCGTCTTTCCTGTCAATCTTCCCTTTTAGAGGAGCACGACGAAGGTTCAAAAAGGCCCCTCCCTCTAGCACCAATCTGTTGCTACTACTCCTCTAGGACCGGGTTCGGCGGGCGCGCTGGAGGGCTCCTCGACCGGCCTACCTACAAAAAGTCCCTGAGCGCCGGAGGGGCTCCGACGGGGGACACTCCGATGGTTAAGTTAGCGGAGGGTTGGAGCGACAGAACGGAAAGAAGTTCGAAAGGAAAGTAAGCAATAGGGAAGAAGAATGTTACCTTTCGCGGAGGTCCAACGGGTGCGTTTTATAGGCACAGAGCGCTGCCAAATTCTGTTGGGGGAGCAGTCTAGGAAAGCCCGGATATACCCCCAAGAGGATGGGCGTAGCGACGAGATCGTGGGTGGCGACGTGTCAGGTGTGTCAGAGCAGTGGCCACGCACTGAAATTTGTTACAACGGAATGTCAAAGCTGCAGGAGAGAAGAGGTCCCTGGAAACTTCGAGCGACCTTTCAGCAGTGGGTCGGCTGATTTCCCAAAAGCCGACCGGGGCGCCCAGCAATATCTCCAGGAGCCGATCGGAGCATCCAGAGAGGTCGTCGCACGGGCGGTAAGATGCCTGCCAGCCTTCAAAGCCCCCGGGCCGGCTCTTCGGGTAAGCCGACCGGGGAGTCGGCCTTCGCGGGGACCAGCCGACCGGATGCCAGGGCCGGTCCGATCGGGGACTAGCCGAACGAGCGCATCACACCCTATTTACTAAATCTAAGGTGATAAAATATATGAATATAAATATAATTATTTGAGTACTAACTAATAGTATTTCTTTGTTTATCAAATAATAATAACTAATATAATTGTGCCACATTAGACTAATGCTAGCTGAATTATATTAAGACTTGCAACTGTCAAAATTCACAAGAGCAAATATTTGTATAAACTTAAAAGATTTGTTTATAGCGGTCCATCATGTATTAAAACTTTTTGATTGAATATTTTGGCACTTTCTAATTCATGCTATTTTATTCATATATCTAAAACTAATACCATAATTTCTTATGGCTTCTTAAGTTATCGAGAACCCTTCCTTGATTATCCGATAATGAACTCTTATAATCAGTGCTCCACAAGTCATGACAGAATATAATATGATTTAAATAGAAAAGTGGAAATTTTTACCATACAAAATTGGCCATGTAGACAATCAATTTACCTTCGATACTTTAGTGTTGAAATTTATAAATTGATGCTTAGATGCCATACAAGTGACAGTGAAGTAAGCAAGATTTTCATATTGCATAACAAATTTAGTATATATACTAATTCACATAGACAATCAATTTACCTTTGGTACTCTAATATTGAAACTTACAAATTGATGCTTGGATGTCAAATGAAAGACAATGAAGTAAGCAAGATTTTCATATTGCAGAGCAAATTAAGTATATGTACATGATTACTTTATTAGTGCTTTATTGTTTTAAAAATTGCTGACCTAAAATATTAACATGATGGCTGATTCCTCTAAATTTAGAAACATTGCTGTTAGAGAGAAGCAATATGAACAATTTTTTGATTTTTATACAATATTATTTAAAAAAATATATAATCTTCTATATGTACATATAATATTTTTTTTATATATTTATTTTTTTAATAATATTAAGTTGAGGGGAAACTTGTTTATATTTTTTAAAATTTTTTAAATATTTTTTGACCTTTATACAATATTGTTTTGAGGGAAAAAATTATGCTAGTTGTGGTTGTTTTAAATCTTGTAGGATAGGGATGCCTTGATTTTTTTTATAAAATGGGCCATGCTGATATCTCGATTTTTTAAGAACTGAACACATCGGTATCTCACATCGTCTTGATATTTGAAACAGGGATATTACAAGATGTCTCGATTAGGATGCTGAAATGCTGATAGAATATCTTGTCTTGATATATAAGATGGTACTCCGTCTTGATATTTCATGAGATATTCCATCGAGATCTAAATTCTTGGTTTCGAACCCTTGCACTCAACTATATGCAACATTTTTAGTTTTACCTCCTAATATATAAATAATATTATACAAAAATGATTTTGACATGAGTAGTTAAAAAATTAAAAAAAATAATAAAAAAAAGAGAAAAACTCACTTATCCCATCCAACACCTTCTATCCCTCATATACTTTCCTCTTTGTCTCTTTAGCGAAGAAGGTCATAGAGGATGCCAGTCGCCAAATCTAGCAGTCGACCCTTAACTCCCTGGTTGAAATGTCTACCATGTAGATTTTGCTTGAATGTATTCAATTCAGTAAAAGTTTTCTCCCATTTCATTTAAAATAAAAAACAAATGCTAAAAAAATTATTAGAATATCACTTAATTATAGTTTATAGCAAAATAAAAACAAAAATGATTGAAAATATAAGCTATAATATTTGAAATTAAATTATTTTCAGATGAAGAAAAAAATAAAGACTAATAATTAAAATATGTTATCGGGTTGCACTCAATAATTTTTTAGGAGATATTTTCTAAAAAAATTCAATGTGAATCTATTTGTTAAAATTTAAAATAATAGAATTTTATTAAATCTTAGATAAAAAAAGTTTGGAACTACAACTTTTTGCAAATTATCAAACTAAAATTCACATTCTAAAAATATATTGGTGACTTTGAAATTATATATGCTATCATTAAAACTTTATGAATCGTACATAATTTAAAATATATAAATATTAGTAAGAATATTTTTTATAACAACGGGTAGACTAAATTTATCATATTTTATAATAATTATAAAATTAAGTATTAGAATACTAATTAGATATTGAGCTAATTTTAAAAAAAATTATAAAGGTCACTGTATTAATTTTATCATTAATAATACTGTTTGTATCCATATTGATATGATGCTCAAGCTTTAACAAGATTGCTGATGAGAGCTTCGCCTTACAGATCTAGCTCTCTCCATTGCTTGATGAGTGCTCTCATCCATTGGATTGAACTCCTTCCAATCTTGCAAGCAAGTCCACTCATCAGGAGGATTTCGATCAGCGTTAGCATCTTCCGCTGCCTCCCGCCAGCATCCCACGAGAACCCAATCACCTTGCTGTTGCGATGCTCGACATCCACCGTCCCCGACAGATTTGACCACCTGTCTCCTCCTTCGAAGCCCCTCCAATCGCCTGAGATGCCGTCTACCGCTGGAACCCCTGTGCCGCAGACCTCCATGTGATGCCTCCCATCAAAACTCCTCCCTGCTGCCATCGCTAGCCGCCATCAACTCCGCCATGGCCATCGCCGCCCTGCCGGATCAACTCCACCCAACGCCGATGCTGGCAAGGTGCCCCCCGGTCCGCATGATCGTGAAAGCATTCACACGACCGTGAATGCAAAGCCGGCTTCCCAATGCCGACTTCAAGCATAGAAAAAAAGAAAATGAAGAAAAAAAAGAGAGAAAAAATATGAAAGAAAAAAAAAACGAAAAAAAAGTGGTTTATTTGGTTTTTTTTAAAAAAATTGGGTTTTGGTTTGACCTAGCCTAAAGGTTGTTTCTTAGCGACCAACGATCCGACCTCCTCCTTAAAATAATCCTGATCGGGGTTCGTCCTGCATCACCTGGAGAATGTGACAAGCTCTTCCCGAACTGAGAAGGCCCTTATAGGGTAGTTGAAGCCCTCCCGCACGGGTCCTATTACCTCGCCGAACTTGATGGCACCCAGTTTCCACAAGCCTGGAATGCTTGCAACCTGAGGTTGTACTATCGATAATGTAAGATCTCTTTTTATCAATAGAAAGTTTCCTTTTTTATGCAAAATGGTTCTCACTTGTGTAGGGAACTCTATCTATCGGACCTTGGAGCCCGGAAACTCCTGAAGCCCCGCACATCGGAGCCGAGAAACTCCTGAAGTCCCGCACCTCGAAGCCAGAAAATTTTTGAAGCTCCGCACCTCGGAACCGGGAAACTCCTGAAGCCCTGCACATCGGAGTCGGGATATCCCGAAAGCTCCGTATAATGCTCACCAGGCTCCCGGGCTGGCGATAGTGGGTTGAAAGTTCCTGAAGTCCTACTTCTCCGATTCAACGGTGCCCGGATTTAGCAGGGCTGACTCACGAGGTTCCTAGGATCTCCCCGAGAGGCTTGACCAGCACCTTGCAATCCTGAAGTAGGGAGCTTGCCTTTACTAAATCCCTAAGTGCCCTTAGCAAGATCCCCGCAGTGGAAGTAGTCCAAAGAAATCCCAAGTTCCTTCCAGCCACTTGCGCTTCCCTCAAAGTCCTCAAAGGAGGGTAAAAACCGGGAAGCGACGAAGTGAGTAACTGTTGTATAAGTTACATCTGGAAAAAAAAGGGGGAGGGAGAAGTGGATATCTCGATAACGGAACTTAAAATTTCATTAAAACCCTTTACAAAGAAGGGGGACCCCTAAACAAAAGCTCTCGTAAGAGCTCAAAAAATAGAAAAGGAAATAAAAAGAAAAAACAGCAGTGATAAGGCACCGAGTGCTTAAGGTGATGTTGCAGGTTCTTTGCCGGGATGATGGGGAACATCACCGACGTCCTCCTGCCTCCCCACCACTGCTGGTGGCGGAGAGGTGACTGCAGGCATTGCGGGGACTGCAAGCATCACGGGTGCTGCCTCGGCCTCGCCAGATGGAGCCTCCACTTCCTCGGAATCAGCTTCAACGAGGTCTAACATGATGGTCCCCAGGTCCTAGTCTGGATGCGCCTCGGCCACCTTCAATTTCCAGTTGGCGAACCCCTTGAAGTAGGAGTCCACCACACCCTCTCTCACCTCCTCAATGAATTCTGCCAAAGCTTTAAACTTTGGCACTGCCTCCGCCACTTCCTTTTTGGCAGACTCCATCAGGGCGACCCCGCTCGTGCTTTTTCCTCCTCCACCGCCAATCTTGCTGCTGTGGCCTCTTGCCTGACCCGGAGAGTCTAGCACAACCCCTTTAGGCGAACAATTTTAGCAGCGGCCTCTTTCGCCTGGCAGGTCGCCTTCTGCTTTTCTACTGCCAGGGTCGCCTCTAGTCCCTTGGCCCATTTCTCCGCTTTGGCCACCTTCTCCGTCAGGTCAGCCATCTCAGAGCGGTGGGCTCTAGCCCGCTCCTCCAGAGCCTGCACCCTCTTGGTCTGCACCTGGGCCTCGGTGTCAAGCGCTTCCATGTCCCGGGCCTCTTACTTGGCCCACTGTGCACCGAAGTCCCGGATAAGGACCATGTCGGTGGTGACCTGTGGCAATGAACGAGTCAAAAAAAAAGGGAAAAAAGAGAAAGAAAAGAAGAGGAAGCTTACGGCAAAAAGCTGGGGCAAAATGCCCAAGATGGCGGTCGCCAGTGGTTTTCCACTTCTCTCCCGGCAGTCACCCGATTGGATGGCCCAATCCATCAACCGCTCTGCCAGTGTGACATCCTGGGTGGCGGATGCGTTGAAGAGCACCGACATGGAGATCCGTCTATATCCGGGCTTAGTCGCCGTGGTCGCATCAGTGTCCAAGGTCAGCGCCGCGGTGGATGACTACATGGGAGCCTCAACCGGCGGAGGTTGCATCCCCACTCCTGCATCTTGGGGCACTAGCGGACTCCCTTGCATCACCTCTGCATCCATGTCCACCACCGTGCGGGCCTCCACGGGCGACCTCACCGGCCTGGCCCGAGCAATAGCGCTTGGCCCGCAAGCCGGAGCCTGGGTCGGTGCCCTAGATGGGGCAGGGTCTGGCCCAGCATTCCTCCTCTCTGGGCCAGGCTGGGGACCTGCCCGGGGCCCCTATTCAGGGCTGCCCCAGGTACTCTTCGACGGCTACTCTTTGGGCCTGGGGGATACACTCCTCTTCCGGGCCATCTCCCGGATCTGATCCATGGTAAATTTCATGCTTGTAGAAAGAAAGAGTGAAGGTTAGCGGAGGAGAATCTATCGAAAAGAAATTGAAGAAGGAGACCGTTCGAAGAGCTCACCTAAGTCCGGGATTGGGCTAACCCTGGCATCAAATAGATTCTGCTCATACAACAGAACCTCGGGAGAGGGAATTTGAGCGGTGGCGAGTTAGTCACGCACCTCTTGGTCTGCAAGCTCCACCTGCGGATTCCGATTCGAGGACCGATCTGGATCGCTCTAGATCCAATCGATCCCTTCTATGGAGGCAAAGAAAAATCTATTCTTCCATCCCTTGATGGAAAAGGGAAGTTCGAATTTAATCTTTTTCGGATGAGGGGCAAGGAACCACCACTCATCGTTGGACGGGTGGCGCTTCAAAGTAAAGAAAGTTCGAAACAAGGAGAAATGGGCCACTATCCCATGGAAGTGACAGAGAATGATGAAACAAGTAATAGCCCTGATGGCGTTCAGGGCCAATTGAGCTGGGACTAAGCTTTGGTATATGAAACCACTTACGTTGTGGCATAATAACCTTTATAAATTAAGACTATCAAAGAAAATGATCTAAAAAACCTTTAAACATCAGCAAAGAGATGATACATCGGGCAGTGTAGTTTTTGTCCCAAATGAATAATTCGGTCTGGTTCAATTAGGCTTGGATGAGATTTTTCAAAAAAACTCAAACATAAGCCTAATGTAAAGACCACCCCCCCGAAAAAAAAAACTTGGATTGGGCTCGAGATATCACCCGACCCAATTGCAGCCCTCACGGCATTGCAACTTAAACTGTACTAATTGACCCGTAAGGAATTTCTTATGTGTTAAGGGAAGTTTAGGGGAAAAAAGAGGCATTCCTAATAGACATTCTGTTGAATATGTTATGCGAGGATACCAAATTGCATCACTAACGGCATGGGCTTACTCATGGACATGGATGTCGATATGGAGGGAGCTGGTGGCATTGCAGACCTTGAGGAGGGCGAAGATGGTAAAAGGGAGGTGTGATGCGGCGGGCTAGAGGCGCAATATATGGTGGTGCAAAGGTAGAGAGATGGGGAAGGAGGAGGAGATAGAATCGAGGAGAGATAGAAAGTCCCTTTTTATTATAATTAAAATATCTTCTCCAGTAGCTAGAATTTGCCGAGGAGCTATTTTGGGACAAAGCCATAAAATAATCCTATATTATAACCCACGGGCAACTCGATTTACTATATAATTTAAATTAGAGGCATCCAAACTAGAGCTGTCAACGGGTCGGACTCGGATCGGAACCTAGATATCTAAATCCAGACCTGACATTAGCTACTGGATCCAGACTAAGACCCGAATGGATCCTGGGTATCTAGACTCGAACCCGAACCTGAGAGCATTACAAAAAAAAAAAAAAAACTTACCGATTTTGTGGCACTGTAGCAAGGGCTCGGATCCGAGGAAGACGAAGCCAAAATGGGAATGACATCGGGATAGGGGCAGCGGTAGCCAGCGGGGGATGATCGAAGGGAGGAGGCATCGACCGTTGCGGGGAGAGGCGTCGGCCGGCGAGGCTCGGAGCTGAGGAAGGGAGAGCCGGAGGGGTAGGGCACGGGCAGAGCGGGCGAGTAGCGGGTGTCGATCGATGAGGGGTCCGCCATCGGGGGGGGGGGATGCCGATGTCGAGGCTCAGTCCGCTCGGAGTAGCAGCGTAGAGGGCTCGGCCGTCGGGGGGGGGGGGGCGTTAGCCATCAGAGGGGGAGGTGTCGGCCGTCGGCGTGGAGGTGGAGTGCCGATGTCGAGCTCGGTCCGCTCGAAGCAGCAGCGAGAGGGCTCGATCGTCGGGGGAGAAGGCGTTGGCCGTCGGGGAGGGAGGCGTCAGCCGTGGAGCGCTCGGCCGTCGAGGGAGGCGTCGACCGTGGGCTTGGAGGCCGAGCGCCGGAGCGGATTGAGATTTTGCTGGGCGGCTGGAACGAAGAAAGGGCTAAGGCATGGAAGCTTTCATATCAAAAGCCTTGATAGATTTGAACCGTTGGATTATGATCCTACATCAGATATTTTATAAATATATAAATATATAAATATATATATTATTATTTTATTTAATTGGGTCTCGGGTCTGTCAGGTCTGGATATTACATATCCAGATCCGGATCCATTTAACTATAACTAATCGGGTTCGGATCCGGATAAACAGGTCCAGATTTGGATCCAGACCTGAATTCATTGGATTCAGACCCATGGATCTCGGGTTCTGACCCGATCCGTTGATAGCTTTAATCCAAACAAATTGATATGTATATATTTATAACTTGGACTACATATAGCTCCACTCACAACTCCAAAAAATATTCTTAATATAATTTGCATTTAAACATCCAGCGTGAGTTATTTGAAACATAAATATTAAAAATTTTAAATTTTTTAAAAAATTATAAAAAAAATATTCAAACACTGCTTGCATTGCATGTCGACGTTTTTCTCGTTCATTATAAATTTTCCTCGTGCGTCCAGGCGTTTCGGGAACTTTAGTAGTCGAGCATGGGCAGATCAGCACCAGGACGGGCTGGAATATCGCCGGCCGAAACCCTGTTTAATGGGCTGTTACGGGCTTACCTTATCCCTTCGCCAGTGTTTAAAGCCCATGTGAACCCATGCGCCGCCGTCTCCGTTCATTAAAGGCGTTAGGGTTTTAACCCAAGAGCAACACGGCACGGGATGGGTCGCTCGGCATCTCGCCCTCTATATAAGCCACCGACCCTTCTCTGACGTCTCATACCACCATTTCTTTCCCTCTCGCGCCCTCTCTCTCATCTCCCTGGCCTCGGCTATCTTTCCGTTCGTCTCCCATCTAAACGAAGGGTAAGTCTGAGTTTTTTCTCGAAGCCATCCACCATCGCCGCGGCTCTCGAGCCCATTTCCAAAGCCTAGGCTGGTTATCCTCTACCATCCAGTCTAGGGTTTAAGCTTCAGAATCTCACGAGCTGTTTATTTGTTGCAAAATCCTAAGATGTCAGGTATGGATTTCTAATCCTATTCGATTTCCAATGCGGGTATGGATTTCTAATCCTATTCGATTTCCAATGCCTCTTGTAGAGGGTAGGTGTTTTGATCGTTCTTGACGAGGAATTTGGGTTTTTTTTTCCTCTTTCCATCGGATTTCGTTTTCGTTCACGATAATTGGGTCATGACCGTGGTTTTCCACTCTTCTCCCGGCAGTCACGCGATTGGATGGCCCAATCCATCAACCGCTTTGCCAGTATGACATCCATCGACATGGAGATCCGTCTATATCCGGGCGGGCATGGTCGCCATGGTCGCATCGGTCGCATCAGTGTCCAGGGTCGGCGCCGCGGTGGATGACTGCGTGTGAGCCTCAACCGGCGGAGGTTGCATCCCCACTCCATCCTCCAACCGCCGGATGCACTCCTCCAGCTTGGGGCACTAGCGCGGACTCCTTTGCATCACCTCTGCATCCACGTCCACCACCGCCCAGGTCTCCATGGGCGACCTCGCCGGCCTGGCCCGAGCAATAGCGCTTGGCCCGCAAGCCGGGCCGGCGGGGCAGGGTCTGGCCCAGCATTCCTCCTCTGGTCAGGGTCCTGCCCAGGGCCCCTGTTCAGGGCTGCCCCGGGTCCTCTTCGACGGCTCCTCTATGAGCCCGGGGGATATACTCCTCTTCCGGGCCATCTCTCGGATCTGATCCATGGTAAATTTTATGCATGTAGAAAGAAAGAGCGAGGGTTAGCCGAGGAGAATCTACTGAAAAGAAATTAAAGGAGACAATCCGAGAGCTCCCCTAAGTTCGGGATTGGGCTAATTCCGGCATCAAATAGATTCTTCTCATACAACAGAACCTCGGGAGAGGGAATTTGAGCGGTGGTGTGTTGGTTGCGCACCTCCCGGTTTGCAAGCTCCATCTGCGGATTTCGATTCGAGGACCGGTTCGGATCGCTCTAGACCCGGTCAATCCCTTCTATGGAGGCAAAAAAAAATCTATTCTTTCATTCCTTGATGAAGAGGGAGGTTCAAATTTAATCCTCTATTCTTCCATTCCTTGATGAAGAGGGAAGTTTAAATTTAACCCCTTTCAGATGAGGGGCAAGGAACCACCATCCATCGTCGGACGAGTGGCGTTTCAAAGTAAAGAAAGTTCGAAATAAGGAGAAACAGGCCACTATCCCGTGAAAGTGGCAGAGGATGATGAAACAAGTAATAGCCCTGATGGCGTTCGGGGCCAATTGAGTCGGGACTAGGCAGAAGTTATCAAGGAAAGACAGGAAAAATGGATGCAGGGGCAACCGGAGGCTTCCATTGATGAACTCATAAAGGGCAATTCGACCCGGGCCACTGGAGGTGACCCGTTTCTTTGGCCTCGAGACTGAGAGCCGGATGGAATCCAGGATCCCGTAAGTGTCCCAAAGCCAGGAAAGGTCCACCTTGGTCATCACAGAAGCAATGCCAGACGGATCGCTCGAGCTGGGAGGCACGGAAGGAGCAGGAACAGAGACGAGAGGGGATGCCCTAGGCCCAGG
Organism: Areca catechu; assembly: GCA_021397845.1. Lineage (NCBI taxonomy): Eukaryota > Viridiplantae > Streptophyta > Magnoliopsida > Arecales > Arecaceae > Areca > Areca catechu. Next base: position 188,083,550 of record CM038050.1, on the reverse strand, counting down.
TGGTGGAGCAGGAATAGAGACAAAAGGGGATGCCCTAGGCCCACCTATAACTATGCCCCTCGGTTGAAGACTCATGCGGATGTTGAGAGGGATCGTATCCTCTTCATCGGAAGAAGACGGGGTCCTCGACCGAGAGGGCCCCGCTTCACCCGGGTTGCTGGAAGGACGGTTCCAACCAGGATGATCCATCAGAATGGATAAGAGGGACAGGAGATGAATGAGAAGAAACCTACTGTCTCTAAAGTAAGGCTCGATGACCTAAGCCAGAGGCAAGGAATGGAATAAGAAAAGAGGGACTGACCTGGTTGCCTCGAAGAAAAGGAGATGGATTGGGAAAGGAGACCCTAGTTCGCCTGCGAGCGTGGGGGGTCGAGAGAGAAGTTGAAGAAAGTTTTTTTCTTTTTTTCAAATGGCTAGACAATGCCCGTATGACGTTTCGGTCCCTTCATCAACGGATGATCGCCACGTGTCGCAGGCGACAACATATGGCGCCTCGATTAGCCAAAGGTCATCTTGGGCCCGGCACCAACCATTATGCCTTCTCAAATTCATCAACGTGGTGTCCCGGCGTTGATTCCAAGGCACGATTCGCGAATCAACAGCGATCGTGGCATTTATGGTGCTAGATATTCGCCTTTCCACATCAGTATCATAATAACTTCCTTCGTCCCGAGCGCCGTGCCGCGCCGGGGCTCGAGAGTGGGGGGCAATTGATATGGCAAGATTGCTGACGTGAAAATCCTCTCAGATCCAGGTTGCGGCCATGCTGGCGGAGGCGCCAGCTCAGCTCCACTCTTCGATCACCTCGTGCCGGAGTGGTTCCCCTGAGGTTGAATCCTGGCTGAGGTCTCATCTCGTGCCTTGTGCCGGAGTGGTTCCCTTGAGGTCGAACCCTGCAGAGGTCTTGCCTCGCACCTCGTGCCGGAGTGGTTCCCTTAAGGTCGAACCTCGGCTAAAGTCTTGCCTTGCACCTCGTGCTGGAGTGGTTCCCCTGAGGTCGAACCCTGATTGAGGTCTTGCTTTGCACCTCGTGCCGGAATGGTTCCCCTGAGATCGAACCTTGGCTAAGGTCCTGCCTCGTACCTTGTGCTGGAGTGGTTCCCCTGAGGTCGAACCCCGGTAGAGGTTCCATCTCGTACCTCGTGCCGAAGCAGTTCCCCTGGGGTCGAACCTCGACAGAGGTCCCACCTCGTACCTCATGCCGGAGTGGTTTTGCTGAGGTTGGACCCCGGCAGAGGTCACGTTCCCACTCTCCGGACCTGTCCATTGAAACAGCCCCTATTCGAGGTCTGTTCTTGGGGTCGCAGTCGACCTCGCCAATGGATCATATATTAATCAGCAAGATGATGTGACCTCTCTCGTGGGCGCTCCTATGGCGGTGGAAGAGGCAAACACCATCATTCCAATCGAGACCCAGTCGTGGCACGGAAAAGCTGACATGTCTGGCAGGTGTTAACGTACCGCTTAGAAGCCTAAGGAGAAAAAGGTGTGTGGACCTACGGGGGAGTATCCCGTCGAAGTGTCAGAGCTCCTTCGGGCCACTATAAACACCATCTAGGAAAGGACGCCCTGCCCAAGGCGTAGCTGCGCTTCTCCACCAACCTACTGCACCACCCGGAAGAAGAGGGTTTTGACCATGTGGCATTCGTTCCCGGATCGAGGCTCTGGCGGGTTTACCCCAGGTGTGGCACCCTGCCAAGGGGGGGGGGGGGACCGTGCATACCTCCCCGTCGAAAACGGGGCATGCGCCCTTCACGTTCGGGGGAGGGCCTGTGACCAATCTGGATCCGGCCGGAGGGCCAGGCCAGAAAGGGGCACCATGCTGACAGTGCCTTTCACTTATAAAAGATCCTAGAGGGCCTCCGAGGAAAGGTAAGCGAGGAGGAGGGAACACCAACAGACCTGAAGCATCTCGGCTATCGAAGAACTCCCCCGAAGAGTTCCAACGGCCACAGCCACCACCGCTCACAACCTCCTCTCCAGTCCCCATTCTATCATTTTCATTCGTGACCTCCTGGAGTGGAAATCAACTCAGGATCCACTGGGGTTCTCCTAAATCGTCCTAACTTGACCGTCGGAATGCCCTTGTCGGGTTTCCCTGCCCGGGTCTTCTTTTTTTTTGCAGGACCGGGCACGCGTGGCGGACACCAGGCAAAAGACGGTAGTGCCCGATGCCACATAGGAGCTGCAGACTACGATGATCCGAATAGCAACACCACCATTTGAGTTTCCTGACTGGCTAGCCATCCAAAGCCTCTAACCTGATCGGTAATATATATATATATATATATTGGTACATAATTGAAAACATATTTAAATGCTTTAAACTCAACCCATATATATATATATATACACAACCCCCCCCCCCCCCCCCCCTAAAAAAAAAAAAAAAAAAACAGGCCGCTGTTAAAGGTTCCCAGCTGCCCCAAACGACCCACCTGGTTGCTAAACTTCCTTGTTCGACCGGTCCAGGCTTCCCAGACTGCACGAGGAAAAACCAGGGAAGACAAAGGAAGACGGAACAAGTTAAAAGGTAAGGCCTTTTCCCTCATAGATTTTTTTTTTTTTTCCTCGCTGGGAACTTTTTTTTCTCGTCGGTTCCCTTCTTCGGAGATCTGAGGGGAAAGAAATCACCTGATTGAGACTCCTCGGAATGGAAAAAACGGAGGAAAAACCGGGGAAAGCATAGGAAGACGGAACAAATTGAAAGGTAAGGCCTTTTCCCTCATAGATTGGTCCCTTTTTTTTAATTTTCTTGCCGGTTCCCTTCTTCGGAGATTTGTGGGGAAGGAAAAACATCTGAGGGAGAATGGAGGAGTTTCGACCCGAGGAGAGCGGTGAGGTGGGCGGGCGGCGAGGCGGAAGTGGAGCGGGCGGAGGCGGAAGAAGGTGGCGAGTTGGGCGGGGACGACTTGATGAGTTTGCAAAAAGGGGTTCTTCGGAGATCTGTGGGGAAGGAGAACACCTGAGGGAGAATGGAGTAGTTTCGACGGGAAAATGGCGGCGAGAAAAGCGGGGAGGTGGGTGGGCGGCAAGACGGCGAGGCGGAAGTGGAGCGGGCAGAGGTGGGGGATGGCGGCGACGACTCGGTGTGTTGCGGGTGAGTTGGCTTAACATACGGGAAAAAAAAAATCCCATCATGGAGAGTCCAGAGCTTGACACGTGCCGCGCTGGAGAGGTCTGGACTCTCCTCTAATGTATTGTATAGATTGTATAGTTCACTGTATCTTTCTTTGCCCTCTGATTTTAAGTTCTTTCAATTATATACTTAATTTTGCCTTTCTTGTAAAAGCTGGCAGCACTAAGATTAGCTAGTTTGTTAGATTTTACATTTATCATATTTGAGCTAGCATTCATTTGAATGTTGTGTTTACCTCAGATTCTGTAACATTTTGGATGCACAAATAAAGAGAAAGGGAAGTGACAATTTAGAGAACAATGAGCACTTGCTAAAGTGGATGCTTGCTTACAATTGGTGAACTGATGGCCGGTGTTAGGGATAGAACTGAAGATTTCAAGGATGCTGTCCGTGCTGGGGCTCTTTCCCTTGGATATACTGAGGTTTTTTATTATTTCCATTACCCTTTTTTCCGTTCCTTTTGATGTGGGGCAGGCAAAAGCTCCAGAACTGGATTTGTGCTTTGCTAACGACAACAGGAAATTAAATATAATGCTTTGAGTTATTATACTATGTTAATTTGCAATTCCTGCAGCACTTAAGTAAAAGTAGCTTATTGATCATTCATATGTATGCCATATGAAAATTCCAGATATCATGTAATTATGTTCAGATTCAAAATTAATGCATGGATCTGAAATCGTCTTATAGAATTAGCATTAAAGCCATAGCCTAGGATATACTTGGAAAAATTTTGATTCTTATGCATGCATTAACTTTGAATCCGTTTTAAGTGTTTTAACAATAGTTGCTCATGGTCCAATTCACATTTGACAGTCTAAATTGGCTGGAATCTTGGCATCCTTTATCATGCACAAGCCACCCCAAAGGTTACCATTTACAAAAGCTGCACTCAAGACGGTATGAGAGGCTGCTCTGTCATCTTGATCTCTTCCATATATTTTGCCCTTTAATGTTTTCTTTCTTTGTCTGGTGAGATGGTTGTGATTTAGATTTTGGAAAAAACATGCCATTCTGGGGGAGGTTAATGTTTATATTTTTATGTATTTATTTATAGCTCGAAAGCATCACAGAATTGGAACGTTTTATCGTAAAGCATCGGAAAGATTATGTGGATTCGCGTCGCATCACAGAACAAGAAAGGGACAACATTGAGCATGAAGTGAGTTATTCACCTACTTCCATTAACATCTTACTCTGGCCTATAACATATGTCATAAGATTGTTTTGTTCTATCAGTAGTATTTTTCATATGACTGTAGCATGTGCAATCTCGTCTGCCTTTTGCATCTCTTCTCTAACAGTTTCTTGACAGTTGGCATATTGCAGTTTTTTATCAAGAGAACATAGTCAGAGCTATGTTCCTAGAGACAATAAATGTTTTTTAATGGAAGTAACCCAAAGATACCAGTTAGCACGGACATGCGTCTATATTAGATGAATCTGACTTCGGCAAATGGTCTGATTCACTCATAGTTCAATGCTTGAGTCATTAGTCATTTTCTTTCAGATCTTGGAACCTAGATTGCATATTGCCTAATTTGAAAGCTAGAGCAGTGTGAGGGACATATTAGATAGGGAATACTTTTTAACATATTTAACAATTGTTTATTCTTTAGATAGCACCTGATTTGGCATGATCTTTTTTAGCATTTGGTCTGAGATTTTTAAACTATTCAATGTTCTGGGACTTTATCTATATATTTTAAGTTGATTCATGTGCATGCTGTCCCTAAGTGACAGTTAATTGCCTAATGTCTTGTATGAAAATTAATACTTCAATAATTCTCCTAGAAGCTGGTGGATGATAATTGGGCCCTCGTCTCAAAGTGATGTAATTTGGTGCAGACGCTGGCCTTGACACATGGGTATTGTAACTTGATGTACTGAGGAGAAGGGCATTACTGAAGCACAATATGTATTCTTGCTTTGCTGTTAGTTGTCTTATGCAGGATACTTGTTAAAAGCTTTAGAGGTCCTACCAGTTTTGTATCCACTGTTTAAGGCTCATTATTCATTTACTTTTATAGGCAATCATGCAATCCTAAATATCTGGCACATAAAATGTTACCTCAATTGTGGAACATTTCTGTATTTTTTTTTGGTAGTCTTTTTCTTTTTTTTGTAATGTTTATTCAGTAGTATGATCCATTTCGCATGGCTTATTTGTAATGGTTGGTGGAACACTGCTGGGTTATTCTTGTTAATCTTTGTCCTTCTATTGATTAATGAGTTCTCTTTTCAGGTTGGTGTTTTTGTAAAAGCATGCAAGGACCAGATAGATATTCTTAAGAATAGAATACATGCTGAAGAGAATAATGGAAATTCTAAGACATGGCTTCACATACGGGATGATACTTCTCATGCTGATATGGTAGCTCACAAGCATGGTGTGGTATGAATTAATGATCTTTCTTTGTGCATGATTCCCAGAAATTATACAATGGTGTTATAATGTTTTTCATTCCTGCTACTTTGTTGTTGAATTTGCTGGTTATAACATGTCTTGTAAAATCTATCAACAAATTGCTCTGTTCTATAGGTGTGCTCCAAATTTTGTCATACTACTTATGATGTCATTTTTCATTTTTTAGGAAAAATCAAAAATTGGTGGAGGTGCACCATCAAACATTTTGTTAATATATGAAATAACAATAGTAGACTGACAAAGATAAGGATATGTGCCCTTGAAAGAATAATGGTCTGATGTTAATTAGCAGTATGATGGCTATGTCTATGTGGGAGATTAGGATACAAGAGTGTATCTCAAAGTTGATTGTCTTTCTATATTCTGCCTGGTTTCTTATTACATGTTGTGCTTCTGTTTGTGCTTGATTTCATTTAGTCTCGTTTGTCAGTTTGCAAGGCTGCCGAGATCACTATGTTTCTCTATAAAGAAGGTATCTTGTGGATGTGGCTGTTTTTTCTGTTCTTACATTTATCCAGCAAAACTTTATTGGAATATTGACAGCTACATCTAGATTTACAGTAATTGATCAACCATGAATTTTGATTTTATAGGAAGCATTAGTCCTAAATGAAAATTTCATATTTCCTTGCAAGGATCATTATGACACAACAATTTTTGTGGCCTGTGTGATGAAATATCTTTCTTGAATTTACTGTCTCCATTATGAAAGATAATGGTCAACAGTGACTTAGATTCTTTCATATATTCCTCTGAACCTCAGTTCACTTATATTGACTTCCCAAATGTCCTTGGGAATTCATGTCAAGAATGACTGAGGTAGTTTCTTGTCTGTTATCAGGTTGGACTGACCGGTGTATTGTCACACCAGTCTGACATGGTTGATTTATGGCTCAACTAGATTAATGTTCAAGCTTAATTATTACACTGCTAATATATTTTTTTAAAAAAAAGAGAATATGCGTGCACAAACATGACCTGTTAGTGATTGTACGAACCGCTAGTGGCTTTTCAACCGGCAAAGGAATTTTATTTCTTTTTGATTTCCATATTGGCAGTTTGAGCAAGCTAGAAAAAAAAGGTATATAGGTGCATTGTTGTTTGTTGTTGCTTACCCTTGTTCTTACAAGTGAGAGTTAAAGGAGGCAATCTAATCTTTTTCATAAGTTGAAAGGTGTTGCAAGGAGGCAATCTAATCTTTTTCATAAGTTGAAAGGTGTTGCATTACTTAATGGAATATCTTTTGTAGCACTTTGTCGAGTATTTCATTACGTAAAGGTAGTTTCTGTGGATGCAGGATTTTGTTGTGTCCATTTGTAATTCCTCTGGATTTGCTTTGCATATATTTTGGCTTTTAAGATTGAATTCCAAGTTTATAATTTTCCTTGCTTCAGGTTTTGATTCTGAGCGAGCGGCTCCACTCAGTCACTGCTCAGTTTGACCGGCTTAGATCTGTACGCTTTCAGGATGCTATTGATAGAGCAATGCCAAGAAGAAAGATGCACAGATTAGCTAACTTGAAATCTTTTGAAGCCTCTAAACCAGAGCTTACAGATTTAGGAGAGCAAGTGCTACCTTCAGGGTCTGTCAAAGTCCAGGATCAACTTCTGGATGATGAAACACGAGCTCTTCAGGTTATTAATTTTTAAAATGAGGAAGAGTTGATATTAGTTTAACTATACATTTTGGGAAAACTCAAGGTCTTGTTTGGCAACTGTACTTTCTTAGGTAGAGTTGACGAGTCTCCTTGATGCTGTTCAAGAAACAGAAACTAAGATGGTGGAGATGTCAGCATTGAATCATCTCATGTCGACACATGTTCTGCAGCAGGCTCAGCAGATTGAACATTTGTATGAAAAGGTTGGCAGCTTATTTGTTTAATATTGATATTAATTTCTTCACTTGGTTTATCTGACAAATACCTGATTACCTTCCTTGCCATGTCAGTGGACGTATTGTATTGGATTTTTTCCCCCTAAGTCGTGAAGATAGTATAATTAGACTGTGGACCATCTGCCAATTTGCATCCTTCTCTTTTCTTTACATGAAAATCTCTCATTTGTAAATTAGTAAGAACTACTAGATTTCTATACTTCTAGTGAGTATTAAGTAGAGTTCCCTGTTTACAGCATCAGTTACGGGTTGTAGTCGCATGTGTTGCCCAGATATGGTGCCCAAGAGGGGGGGTGAATTGGGTATTTAAAAAATTAAAGCAATATATGTGCTATCAAGTTTTAAGGTGAAGAGTGATAGTGCTCAAATAATTGTGCAACGGAAGCAATGAAATAAATCAACAATTAAAGAGCAAAAAGAAGAGCAATGCAAACACACAAGAAGTATAGTGGTTCGGTGCACCTAGCACCTACATCCACTCCCCAAGCTCCACTTGGGAACTTCCACTATAATCTTTAGATTACAGCCGACTTGTTTTACCAGGCTCACAAGTCAAAACCTTACACACTTGTTTTGGCTTCGGGCTTACAAGCAATCCTAGTTGGTTTTATCAATTGGCTCACCAACAAACCTCACTCACTTGTTTTGGCTTCGGGCTTACAAGGAACCCTAGTTGGTTTTATCAATTGGCTCACCAACAAACCCCACTCACTTGTTTTGGCTTCGGGCTTACAAGGAACCCTAGTTGGTTTTATCAATTGGCTCACCAACAAACCTCACACTAGTTTCAAATTCTCTTGAAACTAGCCAAAGACAAAAGAATATGAATACAATGAATTAAAACAATACAAACTCCTTTTGAGCAATAAGAAATTCGTTGAAGCTCTTGATGGAGACTCTTCAAGCCTTTTCTCTTGGAATCTTTGACCTCACTCAATGCCAAACTCTTGGAAGTTGGATTCCTCAAAGATGGAAAGCTTTTGGCTAAGGAATCTCTTGGATTTCTCACTCTTTTTGGCTTGGAATTGCTTGAAGGCTTTTTACTTTCACTCTAATTCTTTTCACCTTGTCTCCATGTCTTTTTTGAAGTTTGGTGGAGGTTAAATACCTCATTCATGCTGAAACAACTTCACAAGACCGTTAGATTCAAAAATATGGCCGCTTATGGCCGTTAGAAATCAAATCAGAAGTTCAGAAAAACTAGCCGTTATGCCATGAGTCGACCTCTGGACAGGTGTTGATCTCAGGTGTCGACCTCTGGACAGGTGTCGACCTCTGGTGTCGACCTCTGAAGCGTGCCACTGAAATTTTGCCGTGCCGGCCTTGCTGAACTATCTTCAAATTCTTTCATATTAATTCCAAAGTTCATATATTTGATTTTCCATTAATTTAAGGACTTTTTCAACTGAAATACAAGCATTTCTTCATTCAACATGGTTGAGTACTAAGATCTAAGAAATACACTTAAAACACAATTAGTACTCATATATACTTAAACATTTTGTCAATCATCAAAATCAAGACTAGAGTCAACAGCATGGAATTTAATGTGGAATTGACGGGTAGATCTGTGGCCTAGGACAAACCTTTGGACCTGTTGTTGAGGACCATGGTGAAATGTGAAAATCCTGGAGTTAGGACGTTTTGTCATGGTATCTCCTTGACAAGAGGCATGCTAGTTCTGTCTAGGTCAGAGCTATATTAGGAAATTTGATACCAGCATGACGGCATCGGTGAGTGCTAAAGGAGCTGCTGCTTTTATTTTTTGCCTGGCAGTCTTTGGTCTGCAGGCATCGGAAGACTCTGTAGGCTAGAATAGAGGTTAAAAGAAAGCTGTCATGGGTCACGTGTGTCGATATGGTTGTGTAGTCCGGAAGAATGGAAAATCATGGGTAGAAGGAATCAGCAATCTTTTGAAGCCAGCTTTCCTTCTAGATGATGTTACTGCATTGCAAGGTGTTTCGGATCACTGTTACATTTCCCTAGGGAATGGATTCCAATGAGCTGATGGATAAGTCATCCTTTCAAGTGACAAACATCCTTTTGATAATGGCAAGAAAAACAAATAGTGGTTGCTCCTTATCTTTCTGAACAAGGGCTTGGAAGGAATGAATGATGACAGCTCGAGGCTGCCATTCCATAGGAAAACCTGTCATTCTTCTGTGTTTAATGAGAGGTACATTTACACAACAAAAGGAGAAAAAAGGAAAGATAAATAAAGTGATGAAAACCAATTATTTTTATTTTGAGTCAATAATGAAAAACAAACTTTTTATGGTCCTTTGCTTTTTTCCCTTTCATTTGCCTTTCAGTTTTTATACGCATGATTCAGAACTCTTGTCAAGCAATCCTGCATTTCATACTTTCTTTTAGTGGTTCTAGTCAATGTGCTCGATATTTCCAAAATAAAGGTGCATCTTGTACTTAGATTTACTAGCACTGTTCTATGCAAATCCGAATTCTGAGCATCTACTGTTTCTGTGGTTCTCAGGCAATCGAAGCTACAAAGAATGTGGAGCAAGGTAACAAGGAACTCTCTCAAGCCATCCAGCGGAATAGCAGCAGCAGAACATTTCTTTTGCTCTTTTTGTTTGTTCTTACCTTCTCCATTCTCTTTCTTGACTGGTATAACTGAGTTGAGATGTATTTTTTCAATCCTTTCGTCTTGATGCTTACATGACATGGGATAACTTAAAGCAGTAAACCAAGCATACAAATCTACTTTTGGCAGTAGACCTTATCTTAAATAGGCTATAGCAAGTATTTTTACTTTTAAAATTGAATCTGATTATTCTTTTGATGTTTTTTTTTTTTTTTGGAATATCTCCTCCTCTTCTTCTTCTTTCCTTCTCGCTCCTACCAAGTCGAATCCTCAACCTTGAGGGCATATAACAACTCACAAGCCATTAAAATTAAGGTAGAGGAGACTTGGTATTATCCTTTTAATATTAAAGTAGAACAAAAATCATTATAACGAGCTTTATAAAATATTATGTAGGTTGGATTTCATTATTTATTATGTTTTTCTTTTTACAAATCATAAAAAATAAGTAAAAAAAATCAAATAAAAAGAATTATAGTTCTATAATCATAACATTATTTTTTTTTATCATTTTTTATTTATGTTTTTTAATCAATAATTGTATTAGTAAGCTATCTTGATTTATTATTTAATTATGTATTGTGTATTGGTCTGCATCATATTTTACAAACTGTATCGATTTATCTAAAGGTGTATCAGAATGTCAGATAAATATTTTATTAGATATGTATTAACTAATCATATATTATGTATTGATAAATACTATGTTCGAGAAATTATATATTAATTTATTTATAGATATGTATTGTATCGTTGTTATGTATATATTAAAAATATTTAAAGTATGTATCGATAAGTCATCAAATATATATTAATTGATCATATATTGTATATTGATAAATATTATATTCAAAAAATTATATATTAATTTATTTATAGGTATGTATTATTGTTGTTATATGTATATAAAAAAAGTTTAAAGTATATATTAATAAATTATTAAGTATGTATTGTTTTACGGTTTACTGATGTATATAAAATTTTTTAGATATATAACAGCAAAGCTTATAAATAAATTAATACATAATTTTTGAATATATTATTTATCAATATATAACTAAAAAAAATTATTTAATATTTTAATATACATCTTTAGGTAAACGAATATATTATTTTTAGAATACGGTGCTTAGCAGTATAATAAATGATACACATTTGATTATGGATCCGTTCTAGTGGTGTACATGCCTGACATTGTTTGGGAGGAACCCTACTGGTGCAATCGCATGGTAGATGTAATAAAATACTGGAAGGTACACCATGCTTCTCATTCCAGGAATTTCTAGATCCGGTCTTATCTCAATTTAAGGAGATTCTCGACCCCTCAAATAAGATAGCTGTTAAATGAGTTTACTTGATTAGGCTCGTTTAGTCCGGCGTCTAGACCTACTTTCTTGCTAGCCTTCTTTTAAAATCAAATTGGATACTGCTCAGATAGCGGTGTATCTATATCCATATTTATTATATTTGATCTATATCCATATTTATTATATTTGATAAATATATATTTGGATACGAATATTAATTGGATATAAAAATTTATATTCATATTTATTTTAAACTGATACAAATATAAATCGGATATTGAAAATTAAAGGATAATTAAATATATGATTGTAGAATCAAAGATATTATTAATTAAAGGATAAATCAAGTTAATAATATATTAATATATTAATATATTTTTTAAAAGTTAATGAATATTATATAAAATTAAATAGGATTGTAAGCATAATCGAATATTCGGATAGTAGTCTATCCACATTCATATTCATAATTTTTTTATGAATATGAATACAGATACGGATATTAGCCAGATATTTAAATTTATATTCATATATGGATAGATTCAGATATGAAATCAGATATTATCTATACTACTTTCATCTATACTTTTTCTTTCTTAGCACTATTATCTTTTGGCTTCAATTCATGATCCGAAGAAAACTAGGTCTGGACTAGGGTTTTGAACCTGGCCCCACTTGAAATTTTTCATGAATTAGGGCAGGCCGTGGCATGGTAGCTCTGGGTAGGTGACAATAGATGTGATGGGGATGAAATTTTCAACCTTAACCTTAATATATATTAGATCTATATATAATCGAGTCGGAAGATAGGAAAAAACATGTATTCATCTATCAACTTGTTTGAGTTTTCTTTTATCAATCGTACATACAACTAAAAAATAAAATAAAATTTGATTTAATTTCAAATAACATCATCATCATAATTAATTTATAAATTTAGCACATATGATATTTTCATGTTAGCTGCAGATAAAACTAACGACAATGTAATCGTATACTTTAAATCCTGCAATTCATCATGTCCATCATTTTCTATATTTTTTTTTTAAAAAAATAGTGAACTGCATTGAAGAAATTCTGAAATTAGAGAATATCATTCTGAGCCGAGTGGATAATCCCAAGTGACCCATCGGGTTAACTCACCTCACCCATTTGCAATCAATATTGATTTTGGATTTAATCTGAAACCAGTCGCCAACTTGTTTCTTGGGATGTATTTTTATAGGCTTGATTAGATTTTGTCACCTCTACTGATCAGGCCGCACTACAGCCTTTTAACTCTAGCTTGCTTCGGGCCTAGGCCCACCCAGCCCATTTACATCCGTTTCGGTAGCAAGTCTCTAGAAGACCGTAGTATTCTCGAGAACTCGCTAGGACAGAAGGGCAAAGAAGCTTCGCGAAAGATCACTTTACTCTTTAAATGGCTCCTCTCTGCCGATAGCCTTCTGCGGAAGTTCCTGATGGTCGTTTTGCGGAAGCTAACCATCGTCTAAAGCGTCTTTCCATCCCTACTTTCCTTTGATTCAGAAGAAGATGTCGCTTATTCCTCGCGGCTGGGGTTTTGGGTCGAACATCTTCGATCCCTGGGATCCCTTTGAGGGATTCCCCTTTGACAGCTCCCTCTACTCCTTCCCTCGTCCTTCCTTTCCTAGCGAGCCGTCCACCTTCGCCAACGCCCGCATCGACTGGAAGGAGACCCCGGTGGCCCACGTCTTCAAGGCCGACATCCCTGGCATGAAGAAAGAGGAGGTGAAGGTCAACGTGGAGGAGGGAAATGTCCTCCAGATCAGCGGCGAGCGGAGCCGGGAGCAGGAAGAGAAGACCGATACGTGGCACCGCGTTGAGAGGAGCAGCGGCAAGTTCTTGAGGCGGTTCCGACTGCCGGAAAACGCGAAGATGGACCAGGTGAAGGCGGCCGTCGAGAACGGAGTGCTCACGGTGACCGTTCCCAAGGAGGAGGTCAAGAAGCTCGAGGTGAAATCCATTGAGATCTCCGGCTGAGGGTCCGTTAAAGGGTAAACGTCTGGTGCAAGCGTGCTGTTTGTCTTTTCTCCTCAGTGAAGTGTGATAGGTCGTTGGTTGTTAGTAGTGTGAATATGTTAAAGGGTGTTGGGGGTCTTTAATCGTAGCTCGTATGTCCGCTTGTCGTGTCATGCTTGGTGTGGGGTTTTATCCTTCTGGAATATCGGTTGCTACCTACGTAAGTTTTGATTGCAAAGGGATGCTTTTTTTTTTTTTTTTTTTTTTTTTGGGGGGGGGGGGGGGGGGGGTGGGTCTTGATAGGTAATCGTGTTGTGTTTTGTTCATGTATTCTGCTGCTGTTTTTTACTCTAATTTAATTGGCATAATACACTTCTTTAATGCATTGGTTTCTTAATTCACGCATAGAATGCGGATCCTATTCGAATGTCGTTATTGCCTTCTTTGGTTGTGCCTTTTTATTTTCTTCGCAATCATTCTCTGGCTGAATGATGAAGCGCAGGTTACTACGACCCAATTCGGTGGATTCGAGCATCTGATCTACTGGACAACTTTGAACAGCCTAAGATGATAAGAATTATGGGGTTTAGTAGGAGTTGGAGGGCGGATTGTGGGAGAGGATAATCTATGGGGGAATGGTGCAGGTCATGGCAGGGATGCGGTAGCGGAGATGCTGAATATCTGCACTGGTTGGATTGTATTATGTTGGCCAAACAGTATCATGAAATCACCTCCACCTTTGTCTCTTTTTGGATCTGTGTTCCGCGCCACGCGGTGACCATAAAATTTACGGTCATGAGCCAGCTAAGAATTCCTTCCATTATTTTATGCTCAATTCATTATGTGTTTGTTCTGTTAATACTTGCCCGGTAATCGGATTTGGGTGGTAGAATGATGGCTCATTTTTATCCAATTTTAGGCGCATGTTCTTGTAGATTCAATTTTCTCCGTGCGTTATAGATGGATGTGCATCATGTTGGTGATTCTAGTTGATTTGAGATGGCAAAATGGATGAAAGAAACGATTGTAATAGGTTGCGGTGCCATTTGAGCTCCTCTTTTCAGAGCCTTGCTAGTCACAACAAGCAGATAAAAGAAATCTAAGTCAAGGTGATTTTTTTTTTTTTTTTTTTTTTTTTAAGGGTAAGAGGTCGGGTTCCTTTTCGATAGTGGTCTTCTCGTGCAGCTTGGCAAACTAAATTAGAAGTTCGAGTGAAGAAGTGACCAACATATGGCTGTCTTATATGGTCTATTTGATTGCGGAGATCAATTATTCGTGGATGAGTTGAACAATAAAAAAATGAAAGTGGAGCAACAAAATTGATGATATTGAGAGGGTTTTTTCTCAATAATTCAAATTCTTTTTTCTCTTCTAATATATATATTTATATTTATATGTGAATTGGAGGAGATAAAGCATATCCTCTAATTTATTTAAAGAAAGCGGTAATTACACGAGAAGGAAGGAAAGGGCTAAGAAAAGGGCCGAAAGGAAAAATAAAAAAATGGGGATGTACATGACAAAGCTCAAGGAAATAAGAAAAAGAGACAATGAAATAGTTTATCGTACCATGGAAGAACCTAAAGATGAGAGTTTGCTTCAGATTTGCTGATGGTCCTTTATAAAATTTCTTGAAGCTAAATATTTTCATATCTTGAAGGTATACAGAATTTTCTGAAAAAGATGATAGATGGATGATGTTCAGCAGGGCTTATGAATAGGCCTTTAGTTTTACTTAACATAGCAGTATTTGTGGTCCACGTGCACCATCCATGTGCAATTGCCAGATTTCGCCTATGGTTTGTCTTGCAAGAAAATTGATGCACTCATTTCTTCCTTGGCCTTGCATTCATTTCCACAAAAACATAATAAAAACTCCATTGAAGCATTTAATCCAAAACCTGCGCATTTGTGACAAATTATAAACAACAAACTAGAAGCTAAATGTTCGCCGTAATCTATAATGCAAACCATGCTTCTATTATTATAAAGAGGGATACACTGCTTTTGTAAATATAACTACAAACTGGAAGACATCCAGATTAACATCTACAATGAGGAAAAAAAGCGGTGCATAACTTGGTTTATCCCAAGTTTTGCACTCATTATTCTCGAGGCTTCTCTTCTCCACCCTCACCTCCGCCACATTATCCGTCGCCACCCTACTAAACCTCACCCCCACAAATTTCCTCTCCCCCTCCTTTGTCATCGCCCTCTCATCCGACAGCTTCGATGCATCTTCTACTTTTTCATGCTTCGTCGATAGCATGTGTTATACACAACCGGCCTCCCTCCGAACCAGACCGGGTCAGATCGACCTATCAGAGGTCCGATCGATCCATCAGAGATCCGACCGACCCACCTTAGTCAGGTCCATGTCGGTCCAAAACGGACCGCTCCAAGGACGGCTCAGAGATCCCAAAGGCCATTTTCAGCTGGCACCAAAATTATGTTACAACAGATTCATGACATCTCGGCATCATTACTCTGCAGATCCCATGGCGCCACCCCCTCCTGGTGCCACCTAGATACTACCAAGATTCTTCTAAGGGCAAATCGGTCATTTCCAGCCTGGCCCCTAACAGATTCTGGTAAGAGTTCCGCGCCTATATAAGGTGAAAGGGGGACCCCGAGGTAGGCAGGCTTTTTCTTCCCCACGAGTTATCTCCTTTGTGATTCCTCAATTCTATTGCTCCAAGTCTCTCACTGACTTAGCCATCAGAATGTCCCCCACCGGAGCACCACCGGCCCGTGGAACCTTTTTTGCAGGAACCGAGAGACGCGCACTCCAGCAAGCCCAGTCGAGGAGGCCTGGTCCGGGAGATTCAGCAATAATAGATTTCTGCTAGAAGGAGGGCGAACCTTCGTCCTTATGTTCCTTCTTCAAAAGGAGGGATCCACTGCTAAACAAGACGATGGTGAAAGGAAAAGCTCAGAATACCTCCAACAGGAGATGCCGCTCCCAGGCGAGCTCAGGAGAACCTTTCAGGGAGAACGACGCCACTCAGCCTACCATCATCCTTGGACAGTAGCAGTTCCAGACCCTTTTGAATCGCATCGATACTCTTGCCGTCGCGATTCAGAACCTTAAAGACACGGCCAATGACAGACAGCAGTCGCTCGCGGCATCCAGAACCAGTCATCCACCTATTGCTGAAGGGAGTCGACAGCAAGGAGTCCCTCGACACCATGCCCACACGATCCTGGAGCCCCGAAGGTCGCAGAGGACTCATGCTGACGAAAAGAGAGTGAGGTCCGCCTCACACTCTTCCACGAACTCGATCTCCGACGATGGGCGACGCGATGAAGACCCGAGGGACTACACCAGCAAGCTCCAATGCATGGAGGAGCAGATTACCAAACTCGTCAATCATTAAAAAGGAGAAGAAGCGCTGGCGTACGACTCTTGCCCGCCATTCTTTGCCAGAATTATGGGAGAAGTTATCCCCCGTCACTTCAAGATCCCCCAGGTGGATGCCTACGATGGCACCACCGACCCTGTAGACCATCTGAGTACTTACAAGGTCCATATGATGGTACAGGGCACCTTTGACACCCTTCACTGCATCGCCTTCCCGCAACACTCAAGATGGTGGCTCGGATGTGGTTTTCCACCATCCGACCAGGTACGATCCATTCCTTCCCCCATATGGAAAGATTCTTCTTGTCTCATTTCAGGACTTGCAGTCGGACGCCGATGAATACGGATTGCCTTTTCCTCGTGCAGCAGAAGGAAGGAGAAACCCTTCGGGAATACATGGCTCGATTTAATTCGGCAACCATAGAGATCCCGGACCTCAACGAGCACGTGGCTATGTCGGCCTTCAAGAAGGGGCTGCGATCATCCAGGCTCACCTTCTCACTAGATAAAAAGTTTCCGACAAGCTACTCTGAACTACTGGCTCGGGCCCAAAAATATGTCTTGGAAGAAGAACAAGCAGCAAACCGATGTCAGGCTAAAGAAAGGTCGACTCCCAAGAGGAGTGATAGGGCTCCCGAAATCTGACCTCCCAACAATGGCACCAACTCGGCCCGACGCCGCAGCCCTAAGTCGAAGGACTTCTCTAGGAGGTTCGAGACTTACACACCTCTCTCCCTCCCGAGAGAAAAAAATTTTATGGAGATAGAGGAGACCTTCCTGCAAAGGCCTCGCTCGATGAGGAGTCCCTCGACGTCGAGGAGCAGGGACAAGTACCGTTGGTTCCACCGTGACTACGGGCACAGCACGAAAGATTGCCTCCAATTGAAGGATGCGATCGGAGATTTGATCAGGCAGGGGTACCTGCACAAGTACGTCTGACCCCAGAGGAGCTGAGCTAAAACTTCCACTGCTAGAAACCTCCCGGAGGAAACGAAGCTGCCCAACCAATGCCCCATCAACAGAAATGTTGGCATGCTCCACCGCCGGTTCGATTGGAGGGATGAGGGAGGTCGGGATATCTCAAAGAGGCCTCGGAATTCTAATGTAATTAGTTTTTCCAACGAAGACCTCCTAGAGACCCAGGTCTCTGGGAATGATCCCGTTGTTGTGTCGGCAGTAATTGCTAATTATGATGCAAGAAGGATCCTCATTGATAATGGAAGCTCCACCGAAGTTTTGCTGTATAATGCCTTTGTCAGAATGAACCTACCTAGAACTAGGCTGCAAGAATCCCCAACACCGTTGACTGGGTTCGGAGGGAACTTCGTTGGTATAGAGGGAGAAATAACTCTGCCCGTAACCATCGGGTCAAAGCCTTATCAAAAAACCCTTCCCATCAATTTTGTGGTCGTTCGCACGACATCACCTTACAACGCCATTTTGGGACGACCGGCCCTGAACAAATTCCGAGCCATCATGTCTACTTATCACTTATTGGCGAAGTTTTCGACTCGGAATGGGGTCGAAGTGATGAGAGGAGATCGCAGGATGGCCAGATAATCGGGAGACCATTCCACCTTGGAACAACTTGATCCCAGGTCCGAAGCCGACTGCTGTAGAGAACCAGTCGAGAAGATCCTATTCATACCTCTTAGGGAGGACGATCCTACTAGGATCCTGCAGATCGAGGGCATGCTCAGTGATGAGGCCAAATCAGAGCTGGTCAGCTTCCTACGGGACAATGCCGATATTTTCGCCTAGTCGGCATCCTGTCGGAAGTCATAACCCATCGACTTAAGGTGGACCCCACCTACAAGCCTGTCTGATAGAAGATGAGGAACTTCGCCCCCGAGAGATAGAGGGTGGTTAATGAGGAGGTCAAGAAGCTCCTCGAAGCTGGCTTCATCAGAGAAGCCCACTACCCTGACTTGCTGGTGAATGTCGTGATGGTGAGGAAGGCCAACAAAAAGTGAAGGATATGTGTGGACTACACTGACCTCAATAAGGCCTGCCCGAAGGACAGCTTCCCCTTACCAAAGATCGACCAGCTGGTGGATGCTACAGCCGGTCATCAACTTCTGAGTTTCATGGATGCCTTCTCCGGGTACAACTAGATCACCATGGACCCGGAAGACGATGAGAAGACAGCCTTCGTCACTGACAAAGGGCTGTACTGCTATAGGATGATTCCCTTCGACCTAAAGAACGCCGCAGTCACTTTCTAGAGGCTGATCAACAGGGTCTTCGAGAGGCAACTTGGGAGAAACATGAAGGCATATGATGATGACATGATAGTCAAGAGCCTCCGGAGAGCCGAACACATCAAGGATCTGAAAGAGTCCTTCGATGTCCTGAGGCACCACCGGATGAAATTAAACCCCGCCAAGTATACCTTCGGGGTGACCTCAGGAAAATTTCTCGGCTTTTTGGTCACCCAGCAATAATTGAGGTGAATCCGGATAAAATCAAGGCCGTCATCGACATGGGGCATCCGACCAACAAGAAGCAAGTACAATAATTCACAGGCCAGATAGCCTCTCTCAATCACTTCATTTCTAGGTCAGCTAAAAGGTGTCACCCTTTCTTTAAAATGCTACGGCAGTCGGATTGCTTCTAGTGGACCGACGAATATCGGTTAGCCTTTGAAGTGCTGAAGACGTACCTGAAGACTCCCCCTTACTTGCTAAGCCTTTGGAAGGAGAGTCCCTGTACTTTACCTATCCACATCGGATGAGGCTGTGAGCTTTGTCCTTGTCCGGATTACGGAGGACAGCCAGCAAAGGCTGATCTATTACATCAGCAAGGTACTCCACGACACTGAGACAAGGTATCCCAAGATGCAAAAGCTTGTCTACTCCCTAATTGTAGCAGCCAAGTGACTACGACCCTACTTCCAGGCGCATCCAATCATTATCCTGACTGATCAACCTCTCAATGCAATCCTCGGGAGCCCCGTTACCTCGAGTCGGCTCGCCAAGTAGGTTGATAAGCTTGGCAAATTTGATATCTCCTTCCAGCCTCGGTCAGCCATGAAGACTCAGGTGATCGTCGACTTCATTGCGAAATGTACCTGGAGACGGGAGACCCCTCTGCAAGCGGCTGATGCACCTGGAAATGATACTGCCGAAGGGTCAGACCCCGCCTGGACACTCTATGTAGACGGGGCGTCTAATCTTGCTGGTTGCGGAGCAGGATTAATCCTGACTGACCCCAACGGATAGAGCCTGGAGTATGCCCTACGCTTTGCATTCAAAATATCAAATAACTAGGTGGAGTATAAAGCCCTCCTCGCGGGACTGAGGATGGCTGACAAACTAGGCATCGATCGAATCAGAGCTTTCTCGGATTTCCAGCTGGTGGTCAACAGGTGAGAGGCGAATTCGAGGCGAGAGATCCGACCCTAGCCAAGTACTTGAGTAAAGTGCAGAATCTTGTGGCTTAACTCAAGTTTTTTGAGATCATCCATATATCCCGAGAACGAAACTCTCGGGCGGATGCCTTATCACGACTGGCCATTACCGTCATCGACTCCTCCAAACAGACTTTCGTGGAGCACCTACAAAGCCCAAGCATTGCTGAAGAGACACCGGGAATCCATCAAGTGGAGCAAGAGGCTTGTTGAATGGACCCCATCCTTGCGTTCCTCAATGAAGGAACCCTGCCAGAAGATAAAGTTGAAGTCAAACATGTACGCTGGATGGCCTTAAAGTACGTCATCCTCGACAGAATCCTCTACAAGCGATCATTTACACAGCCACTGCTCAAGTATCTGGGGCCATCAGATGTCGATTACGTACTCAGAAAGGTGCATGAAGGCATATGCGATGACCACCTGGGAGGTAGATCTTTGGCCTACAAGATCATCCGACAAGGCTATTCTGACCAACCATCCAGAAGGATGTTGTAGACTTTGTTAAAAGGTACGATGCATGCCAGAGGTACTCCAATGTTCAAAGGTGACCGGCTAGTCAGCTAACCCCACTGATAGCCCCCTAGCCGTTCACACAATGGGGAATGGATATCCTTGGGCCATTTCCCCCAGCATCCAGACAACGAAAGTTCTTAATCGTAGCCATCGACTACTTCACCAAGTGGATGGAAGCTGAACCACTGGTGTAGATTACTGAAGCCAAGGTGGAGACCTTCATCCAAAACTGCATCATCTATCGGTTCGGCATGTCGCAGGCAATTATCACCGACAATGGTCGGCAATTCGACAATCCAAAGTTCCGAGATTTCTGCTAGCAGTATCATATCTCTCAATGGTTGACTTCAGTTGGATACCCGCAATCCAATAAGGAGGCTGAAGTCACCAATCGGATGATTCTACATGGCCTGAAGACCCGGCTGAATGATGCCAAAGGGCTCTGGGTCGAAGAACTCCACTCGGTACTCTAGGCTTATCGAACTACCTCCCGCACGACGACTGGGAAAACTCCATTCAATCTCACCTACGGGAGCGAAGCTGTCATATCAGTGGAAGTCTCCTTGCAGTCCCTCTGGATTTATTATTTCGCCGAACCAGCCAATTCTGAACGGAGAAGGGCTGACCTCGACTTACTCGAAGAGACCCGACTCCAAGCGGACCTGAGGATGGTGACCTATCATCAAAGAATGGCCAGATATTATAATTCTCGAGCCAAGGCTCGAAGCTTTCGGTTCAGAGACTTGGTTCTGCGGAGATCAAAGATATCCATGCCGACTGAATAAGGAAAGCTCTCCCTCAACTGGGAAGGCCCCTATCGGATAGTCGAAGTAATCCAGGTCAGAACTTACCAACTCGAGCATCTAGACGGATGGCAAGTGGCACATCCTTGGAATGTAGATAACCTCCGCAAATGTTATCAATAAAGACAGCAACTTACTCTACAAAGAAGTTTGATTTCAATCGGCAAAGGCTCTAGGGCAGCCCACTTAAGTTCGATCCCGATCGGCAAAGGCTTTAGGGCAACCCACTCAAGTCCGATTCTGATTGACAAAGGCTTTAGTATAGCCCGCTCAAGTTCGATTCCGATCGGTAAAGGCTCTAGTGTAGCCTCCTCAAGTCCGATTTCGATCGACAAAGGCTCTAGTATAGCCCACTCAAGTCCGATTCCGATCGACAAAGGCTCTAGGACAGCCCACTCAAGTCTAATCCTGATTGGCAAAGGCTCTAGTGTAGCCCACAGAAGTCCGATTCCGATCGGCAAAGGCTCTAGTGTAGCCCACTCAAGTTCGATTCTGATCGGCAAAGGCTCTAGGGCAGTCCACTCAAGTCCGATTCCAATCTGCAAAGGCTCCAGTGTAACCCACTCAAGTCCGATTCCAATCAGTAAAGGCTCTAGGGCAGCCCACTCAAGTCTGATCCCGATCGACAAAGGCTCTAGAGCAGCCCACTCTAATTCGGCCTCCGTCAGAAAGCACTTTGTGGGATCCTTAAACACCTAAGGTATTTTCCTATAAACAGCTAGTTCGAAGATTTCTTAGGAATATTCCTAAAGGAGATAGGTTCGGACTAAGCTGACCTCTCGATACTTAGAAATATTTTTTACAAATGGTTAAGTTAAGAGCTGAAGGGGTGCTCGGCAACCCCATAAGAGGCCGTTGTTTGGCCACCTTCCTCAGGCAGGAATAGCCCATTCAAAAAAGAAAACATGACAACAACAGCAAGATAAAATAGAAGATGAACATCAAGATATTATTTTATTGATCAAAATTTTTGGTACAAGATGTAGGCAGACTTTTATAGCTGGTTCTAAGTACTGTCTAGAATTTACAAAGGAGGAAGATATTTTTCGCTCGCCGAAGGAGCTTCGGCTTCGGCCTCCTGCACCACATCTGGACCTCCAACAAAAGCCCCTGCCAGTCCTGCATCAGCAATGGTCTGGGCATCGGCCCCGGTATCGGCCGGGCCCTCTCTTTCTTTCGGTGGGTGCATCAGCTGTATAGAGGACAGGTCAAGCTCCGGGAAAGCTTCGACCACCTTCTTCAGGCAGCGATCAAAGCCGTAGTCGTAGCTCGCCGCTCTAGCCTCCTCCATTTCATCGTTGAAGTCAGCTGAGGCCTTGTACTCTGCTATGGCATCGCGGACCTATTTCTCTGCCAGCTCCTTCGCCTCCTTCAGCTTCGTCAAATACTTCCCTGCCAGTGCCTTGTAAAACCGCGTGCTCATCTCTGCATCGGCAGACCGCTCCTCCTCTTCGAACAACCGACGGGTCAAGGACTTGACCCTTATCCTTTTCTTCTTCAACTGGGCCTCCCGCGTGGTCAGCTGGGTTTGCAGGTCCTCTGTGATGTAGGACAGGGGTAAGGGTAGGATCGTCGGTGAATTGAGAAGTCATCGAAGATTAGGATATCTTTTTTTTAGTAAGGGGTGGTGAAGGAACAATGAGAATAGAGGGTAGGAAAATTGGACACTCTAGGACTGGGGACTTACATTCACGGAGAGACCTCTCACCTTTAGGACATCTCACCCATCCACTACATGTGGAGCCTAGGGCATCCCACCCAAATCGCTACCTGGAGTCGTAAAGAAAAATTCCTAAGACCATAGAGGAGACTCGATTGAAAAAAGGGGATAACTAGGGTCTCACACCCCTCGACGCCCGAAGGCGAAGGAAAGACGGGCCTCTCACCCTCTCCATGCAGGGAGAACGAAAAGAAACACTCTTTTCTAAAAACTCATCTTTATTGACCAAACTGTTTTTTTACAAAGGACTGAGGGTGGTATTTATAGATCTTTCCAACCCTCATTTGAATTTGAATACAAGATAAAGAGATAGGGATGATTCAAATTCAAATACAAGATAGGATAAGATAAGCCTATCCATATCTCAATCCTAACCAATCAAATTCTAATTCAAATTTTAAACAAAAGATAAAGATAAATCCTAAACTAATTTATTCTGTATATGCTCCAAGATTCGTGCAACTTCAAGATTCAGCTTGCTCTGAGATCTGTGCTTGCTTCGAGATCCATGCTGGCGATGTTCCCATCATTTTCCTGAGATGGGAAAAACTCGACTCCATCGAATGTGGATCAACGAGAATTGTGCAGCTTTGAGGAGCGTGTAGAATCTTGAATCAGCAATAAAGGATGGCACGTTGCTTTAAGAAACGTGCAGTTCCTTGAGTGAAGTTGGCAGCAAGGGTGTGGAGAAATAGCAGCTGGGGTAGGTGGTGGGGGGAGATTGCATTCACGTTCGTGCAATCCGCTTTCATCTTCATGGACCACAACAACCCTGTTCCTCAAGGTTCTGGTTGCTGGCACATCATGAGATAGTTCAATGTCTGCCATCCTTTTATTCCTTTTATTTAGACTCGGCAACTTCACTACTTGAGGTGGCTTGTCATTCTGGCAAACAGCTTCCATACGCTTCCTGTATAAGTCCATGTTAAGCTCTTCGAACTGGGCTTGTGTAATGGTGGAGTAGAAATCGATGCCCTCATATAAGGAGTAAATCTTTATAGTCGTCTGAGTAATGGAAGAGAAAGTTCTCTTTGTCTGCTCACACGATGTCCCGAGCCTCCTAAGAGCCCTAGGGTTTCCACTGATGTCCTTTTTGTTCTTTCTCTTGAACTCCTGAACAAAGTGGTTGACCATGCAGTTATCAAAATCCTCTCCTCCAAGACGATTGTCACCAGCAGTAGCCTTTACCTCAAAAATACCCTTTTCAATGGTGAGCAGAGAGACATCAAAAGTGCCCCCACCAAGGTCAAAGATGAGAACATTCTTCTCACCAACACTTCCAGCCTTCTTATCTAGACCATAAGCAATGGCAGCTGCTGTGGGCTCGTTGATGATTCTCATAACATTGAGACTATAAATAATACTAGCATCCTTGGTGGCATGGCAATGAGAATCATTGAAATAAGCAGGAACAATAATAACAACATTCTTAATAGTGGAACCCAAGTAGGCCTTAGCAATTTCCTTCATCTTCATCAAAACCATGGAAGAAATTTCTTCTGCCGCAAACTGCTTATCCTCACCCTTAAATTGGACATTAATCATCGGTTTGTCACCGGGGCCAGCAACAAGCTTGAAGGGCCAGAGCTTAACATCACTTTGAACATAAACATCATAGAATCACCTGCCAATTAAACGCTTGGCATCAAAGACGGTGTTAGTGGGGTTCATGGTGACCTGATTCTTGGCAGCATCGCCGATGAGATGCTCGGTGTCAGTGAACACCACGTAAGAGGGGGTGGTGCGATTTCCCTGGTCGTTGGCGATAATCTCCACTCGATCGTGCTACCACATCTCGACACAAGAGTAGGTCATTCTGAGATCGATGCCGATCGCTGGACCTTCTCCCTTCCCGGCCATTGCTTCAATCTAATCGGAACCACTCAATAGAACAACAAGAGGGAAGAGAGGAAGGGAGCGGCGAAAGGCGGAGTCCACGTCTAGGGTTTTGCGAGAGAGGTGGGGGGAGCGAAGGTGAGAGCTCGGTTGGGTGGATGCCGGGACCGAGGCGAACCAGCAGTCGAACATGGTGAACTATTCGGTGAAGGTGGCATAGATGGGGATGGCGTCATGGCTGAAGCCGCTCACGACGGTGCGGTCCATGTCGAGGCCCATGGAGTGGGCTTGCTGGGCGTAGCCATTCATGGAGGCGAGATTGGTGGAGGTGTCGATGGAACCGGGGACATCTTCAGAGGTGGGAAGTCTTCGGAGGAGGGAAGTCTGGTGAGCAGTGATGGTGAAGATGACCGGGCAGACTACGAGCATCGCGGCAGCAAGGAGTCGAGCGAGGCAGTGGAGGTTAACTTGGCTGTGGGCGACTCCGGGCAGAAGGGAGGAGAGCAGTCTTCACGGGCCATGGAGACTTCATGGGCAGAGAGGATCAATCGTCGAAGGACGGCACCTTAAGGCACACCGGCGGCTCTCCGGTGAAGAAGTTGAAAGAGAAGGTGAAGTTCTGAAGGTGTGGCAGGGTGTAGATCGATGTTGGGATCTCGCTGGAGAGGAGGTCGTGGGCGACATCCAGCTGCTCGAGGCTGAGCATCCATCCAATCGAGTCCGACTGGGGGCCGACGAGCTGGTTGAAGCTGACATCAAGAACGGTGATCTCCTTGAGGAGGCCGATCTCGGGAGGAAGGCAAGATCGTAGGCCATTGTTTAGGAGGATGATCTCGTTGAGTGTCTTGGACATGTTCCCCAAGCTGGCCGGGATGCATCCCCGGAAGCAGTTGTTGGCGAGGACGATGACGGAGATGGGGGAGTTGCCGAAGTTGTCCGGGATGTCAAAGGCGAAGCGGTTGTGGTTGATGAAGATGGCATCGAGATCATCGAAGAGAAACGTGGGGACGCCTCCCTTGAACTCGTTGAAGCGAAGGTCGAGGTACTTGAGCGATGGGAGACGTACGATGTGGGAGAAGGGAAGAGATGGAGATGATGGAGCGTGAGATCTAGGCGGTGGCTGAAGCATTCGGCATCAGTGTGAAGCAGATAAATCTAAAATATTTGAAAAAAAAAATACTCTAATTAATATGGGCTCTAATATAAAATTGATGTGGAACAGGGATAAGGGTAGGATTGCCGGTGAATTGAGAAGTCGCCGAAGATTAGGATATCTTTTTTTTTGATTTTTTTGTAAGGGATGGTGAAGGAACAATGGGAATGGAGGGTAGGAAAATTGAATACTCCAGGACTGGGGACTTATATTCATGAAGAGACCTCACACCTCTAGGACATCTCACCCATTCCACTACATATAGTCTAGGACATCCCACCCATCTCACTACATGTGGAGCCTAGGGCATCCCAACCAAATCATTACCTGGGACCGTAAAGGAAAATTCTTAAGACCATAGAGAAGACTCGATGAAAAAAAGGGGATAACTAGGGTCTCACACCCCTCAATGCCCGAAGGCGAAGGAAAGACGGGCCTCTCACCCTTCCCATGCGGGGTGAACGAAAAGAAACACTCTTTTCTAAAAACTCATCTTTATTAACCAAACTATTTTTTTACAAAGGACTGAGGGTGGTATTTATAGATCTTTCCAACCCTCATTTGAATTTGAATACAAGATAAAAAGATAGGGATGATTCAAATTCAAATACAAAATAGGATAAGATAAGCCTATCCATATCTCAATCCTAACCAATTAAATTCTAATTCAAATTTCAAACAAAAGATAAAGATAAATCATAAACAAATTTATTATGTATATGCTCCAAGATTTGTGCAACTTCAAGATTCGTGCTTGCTCCGAGATCCATGCTGGCGATGTCCCCATCATTCTCTTAAGGTGGGGAAACTTGACTTCGTCGAGTATGAATCAGCGGGGATTGTGTAACTTTGAAGAGCGTGCAGAATCTTGAATCAGTAATAAGAAATGGCACCTTGCTTTAAGAAACGTGCAGTTCCCTTAAGTGAAGTCAGCAGCAAGGGTATGGAGAAATCAGCAGCGGGGGTAGGTGGGTGGGGGGATTGCATTCACGTTCGTACAATCTACCTTCATCTTCACAGACCACAACAACCCTGTTCCTCAAGGTTCTGGTTGCTGGCACATCATGAGACAGTTCAATCTCTGCCATCCTTTTATTCCTTTTATTTGGACTCGGCAACTTCACTACTTGAGGTGGCTCGTCATTCTGGCAAACGGCTTTCTTACGCTTCCTGAATAAGTCCATGTTAAGCTCTTCAAATTGGGCCCATGTAATGGTGGAGCAGAAATCGATGCCCTCATATAAGGAGTCAATCTCTATAGTCATCTGAGCAATGGAAGAGAAAGTTCTCTTTGTCCGCTCACACGATGTCCTGAGCCTCTTAAGAGCCCTATGGTTTCCGCTGATGTCCTTTTTGTTCTTTCTCTTGAACTCTTGAATAAAGTGGTTGACCATGCGGTTATCAAAATCCTCTCCTCCAAGATGAGTGTCACCAGCAATAGCCTTTACCACAAAAATACCCTCTTCAATGGTGAGCAGAGAGAGACATCAAAAGTGCCCCCACCAAGGTCAAAGATGAGAACATTCTTCTCACCAACACTTCCAGCCTTCTTATCTAGACCATAAGCAATGGCAGCTACTGTGGGCTCGTTGATGATTCTCATAACATTGAGACCAAAAATAATACCAGCATCCTTGGTGGCCTAGTGCTGAGAATCATTGAAATAAGCAGGAACAGTAACAACAGCATTCTTAATAGTGGTATCCAAGTAGGCCTTAGCAATTTCCTTCATCTTCATCAAAACCATGGAAGAAATTTCTTCTGCCGCAAACTGCTTATCCTCACCCTTATATTGGACAACAATCATCGGTTTGTCACCGGGGCCAGCAACAACCTTGAAGGGCCAGAGCTTAACATCACTTTGATTAGAAACATCAGAGAATCGCCTGCCAATTAAATGCTTGGCATCAAAGATGGTGTTAGTGGGGTTCATGGCAACCTGATTCTTGGCAGCATCACCGATGAGATGCTCGGTGTCAGTGAACGCCATGTAAGAGGGGGTGGTGCGATTCCCCTGGTCGTTGGCGATGATCTCCACCCGATCATGCTGCCACACCCCGACGCAGGAGTAGGTCATGCCGAGATAGATGCCGATCACTGGACCTTCTCCCTTCTTGGCCATTGCTTCAATCTGATCGGAAACCACTCAACAGAACAACAAGAGGGAAGAGAGGAAGGGAGCGGTGAAAGGCGGAGTCCATGTCTAGGGTTTTGTGAGAGAGATGGGGGGAGCGAAGGTGAGAGCTTGGCTGGGTGGATGCCGCTTTGGCCGCCTTCAGTCCTTCGGCCTTCCCAACTGAGGCCTCCGTCGCATGGACCATCTCGTTGAGGCTCTCGTCCATCATCGAGACCTCATGGAGGAGCTACAGGTAATGGACCATTCCAGTCAGGTACAAGAAGTGAAAAAAAGAAGGGAGGAAATGAAGGAATAACATAAGTACCTTCAGCGGACTGAGGTAGGCACCTCTCGCCACCTCATTCATCTTACGCTTGCTCGTCTCATCCAGTCGGCATCGGTGATGGCCCCTTTCAGTAGATCCCTGGCCTGTTGGGGGTTATGAAAAGCATGCCAGTGCTGATAGGTGTCGTGACTGACCTCTTCAGCATCGACTACGAGGCGGACTACCTCCGTCCGCTCGGTTGATGGCGAGGCTGGGGCAATCCTCACTACGATCAACTTCGATGTGGTCAGCTCCAGTCGGATGACCGACTTCCTGAGTGTGGGCGGAGGTCCCGACACTCTCGCCACCAACCGCTCCGACAGAGGTACATTGTCCTCATCGGAGCTCGATGCCACGACGATTGTGGGCCACTCTTCTGCTCATCGTTTATGCTACCTGTCTGTGGTTGGCTTCATAGCCTGGGCAGCCCTTTTTCTCGCGGCCCGCTATTCTATTCTTGCACGGCCCGGCTTCATTTTTCCTCTTGTTACAAGAATAAGGTCAGAGTGAGGAAACAAAGAATGTAGCTTACAAAAAGAGAGAGAGAGAGAAAGGGACCGACGGCAACGACTCCTACTCTACTAAATGTTCATGACAGCTGACTCTGGCCAAGCAGAGGCTGTCCTCCCGAAGCAGCTCCTTCACCATGGTGACATTGATTGCTTCCAACTCATTGAAGTCGGCTTGATCGGCCATCAAGACCGCCCTCCCTCTGTCAGCTGTCGGCCTTGGTTCCCCCCATGACGGGTTGAAGCCCCAAGGCTGAAGACTGTGAATGAAGAAGAACTTCAACTTTCACCCGTGGATAGCCGATGGAAGACCCCCAATTATCTTCCGCCCGAGATGGGGGCTGAACACCCACCACTCTTCGCTCCTAAAGTCCTTCAAAAATAAAAAAGTTTGAAAAGAGGGAAGTCCTAGGCTCTACCCCAACCCTCTAACACAAGACTGCGAAACAGCCGATGGCCCGAATACTATTCGGGGTCAGCTATGCAGGAGTGATCCGGTAAAGGTTGAAGGCCCGGACAAAAAAATCACATTGAGAAAATCGGAGGTCGGCCTTCAGGTGGTCCTCGTACACCGGGAGGGCTCCCGAGCTCGGCAGCCAGGTCACCCTCCCTTCTTGGTCTGGGATGGTGATGTGCAGGGTGGAGGGAATGTTAAACGTAATCCTAAGGGCCTCTACCCGATCTCGTGTTAGTTCGAACTGGATCTGGTTGGGACCTAGTCCCTCTATCCTACGGTTGGAACTCCGGCTACCAGAGGCCATTGTTAAGGGACTTGGAGGAGAGAAGCACGAACTTGAAGGCTAGGTTTCCTAAAGGGTTGAATACGATGGAGCGAGCCGAAATTTCTCTCCAAAGGCGAATGCGGCAAAGGCTTCACCCACAGTCTTAACATCACCTTATATAGCCCTTAAGGGAAACGATTGTTGCCATTCCTCGAGCGCCGCGACCTGGGCATCAGGCGGTGCAACTCCCCATGCAATGAAAGTCGATGCGATGGAAGGAAGCGCAGCTTGGCCACGATCCGCGTGACCGCCAGAATAGCGGCGGATGGGTCGCCCCCAATGCGGCACCAACCGTCTAGATATCACCACGTCACCTAGGTCACCTCCGAAGCCCGACGGTCAAGTGGGACAGGTTGGCCGCTCATCATTGCGCCCCTTTTGCATTAATTGCACTTCCAATGCGGGATCGACACCTGTCTCAGGCGTGAGCTTCTGAAGTGGGCAGTGAATAGACGCAGTGCACCGATTAGATCCGCAATTCCCAC
The DNA here is from genome assembly GCA_021397845.1 of Areca catechu. Lineage (NCBI taxonomy): Eukaryota > Viridiplantae > Streptophyta > Magnoliopsida > Arecales > Arecaceae > Areca > Areca catechu. The sequence goes on along the minus strand of CM038050.1, from coordinate 188,053,186 downwards.
AATGATGAATGCATTCAATGCGAGAATAATGCTCTCACATTATCATTGGGTTTTTCACATGAGTGATGCCTATTATTATTACTTCTTTAGTGGAATCTTGAGCCCTGGATTGGTGTGGAAAGGGATATTGTTATCTTTTTCCTGGCAATTTGCTTTTCCTTTGTTTGTGATTTTGGATACAAAGTTTTGTTGATCCTGGTATGATGTTGCTTTTGTTAATTCATTTTGTTGGTGGATGGTGCTGTAATCATATTCAATGTCACAGAAGCTAGTTAATGCAGGCACAAAGTTTCATTTTATTCATGTGCCATCCTTTGCCACCATATCTGATTTACTATTCATTATTGAAGCAAGGGAAAAAGGAGGGACATCAAGTTCATATTAATTATCATTGCAGTGTCATGGTTAATGAAGTAGTCTTTTGTTAGCACGTGGAATCTTTTGCATTTGGGGCATACCTTGTTAAAACCTTACAAGAATTTATGGCATCATATATTTTAGGCATATTCTGCATTTTTTAGTTAGATAACTATTTTCTTTATGGGCTATCAATGGAATTCTACTTTTATTGTATCTTGAGTCATTCATTTACACTATGTAGTGAAATTTGTTCTTTACTTTGTGGTTTGTTGCTTGTTAGTTCTATTTATATTCGTGCTGTCAATGTGTAGTCACTAGAGATTTTTATATTTGCAGGAAAATTTCAGTCATCGGTATAATTTGAGTTAGTCTTTTTCATCACCATGGGGTTTGATAATGAGTGCATACAGAATATTCAGTCTCTTCCTGTTGAATATTTCTATCCTATGTGCCGGACATTTGTCTATCCTAATAAAGCACTACAGTCCTAGTGCACCCATCTGTACTTCAAACCTTGCTTATCCTATATTGTGGCTACAACTCATGCATGCCCTTATGATGGCTATCTTGTGACTGAAGCAGATTCTAAGGTACTGATATCTTGTCAGTCTAGTTCATTTTTGAGTCAGTCTTTGTAAAAACCAATCTGTTTCACTGATAGTTTGTTTTGTCCTATGATTTGCAGCCTCTGATAAAATTCAATAAATCACTTGCTGATGCCATCGGTAATGTAGTCGTTTACTGTTTGTACCTTAGGAGTGGTTGCCAATGGCAGGGTACTTTGTCTGACTCCATTGCACATTCCTGTAAGTCTGAAAGAGGCTTTCTGAATGTGCTATATTTAAAGGGGCAAATTTATTTTTCTTGAATTAATGTTTATGGGATTGTCTGGTGCAGGGCTTGCAACCTCAAGCAGTAGCTTTAGCAGCTCCTGCATCAACTTCTCCTTTATCAATTGCTTCAACAACTGCTGCTACTGCAGCCCCTGAATACTACCCTTATCAGCAATATTACCAGCAATATCCTGGATACTACCCTTATCAGCTGCAGGCGCAGATGCAACGGTGGCCGTAGCAACCCCAGATGCGGATGCAGATGCAGCGGTGGCTGCAGTGACCCCAAATGCAGATGCAGTGGTGGATGCGGCCGCAGTGACGGCCACAGTGGGACCGGCAGCCGCAGCGAGGGCCGTGGGCAGTGGTAGATGCTGCGGCTGAAGCAGCAACCGCAGCGGCAGCCGCATCTCCTCCATCTTTTTTTTAATCTGTTATGACTCTTTTTTATCCAATTTTAGGCTTATGTTCTTGTAGGTTCAATTTTCTCCGTGCGTTATAGATGTGCATCTTGTTGTTTGTGATTCTAGTTGATGATTCTTTTTTACTGAATTTTAGGCTTACGTTCTTGTAGATTCAATTTTCTCCATGCGTTATAGATGTTTGTGATTCTAGTTGATTTGAGAAGGCAAAACGGATGAAAGAAACGATTGTAATAGGTTGTGGTGCCATCTAAGCTATTTCTTTCAGAGCCTTCCTAGTCACAACCAGGACAAGCAGATAAAGGAAAGGTCAGGAATTTTTTTTTTTTTTTTTATCGGGTAAGACTTTGGGGTCTTTTTCGATAGCGATAAGTTAATACACTTTTCATGCAACTTGGCAAACTAAATTAGGAGTTATAGTGAAGAGGTATCCAACATATGGCTGCCTTATATGGTCTGTTTGAATGCAAGGACAAATTATTCGTAGATGAGTTAAACAAGAAAAGAACAAAATTCTAATATATATATTTATATTTATATGTGAATTAGAGGAGATAAAGCATCTCCTTTAATTTATTTAAAGAAAGCGGTAAGGAAAGGGCTAAGAAAAAGGCTGACAAGGGAAGGAAAAATAAAGAAATATGGATGTACATGATAAAGCCCAAGAAAAAGGCCGACAAGGAAAGGAAGAACAAAGAAATATAAATGTGCATGACAAAGCCCAAGGGAGCAAGAAAAAGAGACAACGAAATAATTTAAAGAAAAAAAAAGGCCGACAAGGGAAGGGAAGGAAAAATAAAGAAATATGGATGTACATGACAAAGCCCAACCCAAGGGAGCAAGAAAAAGAGACAACGAAATAGATAAAGAAATATGGATGTACATGACAAAGCCCAGCCCAAGGGAGCAAGAAAAAGAGACTATTTCTAAAGATGAGATTTTGCTTGGGATTTGCTGATGGCCCTCTGCAGAATTTCTTGAAGATATGGGAAATCTTGAAGCTAAATGTTCCCATATCTTGAAGGTGTGCAGAATTTTCTGAAAAAGAGGATAGGTGGATGATGTTTAGCAGGGCTTATGCATAGGCCCTTAGCTTTACTTAACATTGTAGTATTTGTGGTCCACGTGCACCATCCATATGCAATTGCCTGCATAAGCCCTTAGCTTTACTTAACATAGCAGCCCGATTTCGTCTGTGGTTTGTCTTGCAAGAAAATTGATGCACTTGTCTTCTTCCTTGGCCTTGCATTTATTTCCACAAAAACATAATAAAAACTCCATTGAAATTTGTGACAAATTATAAACAATAAATTAGAAGCTATATGTTCGCCATAATCTATAATGCAAACCATGCTTCTATTATTATAAAGAGGGATACGCTGCTTTTGTAAATATAATTACAAACTGGAAGACACCCAGATTAACATCCATGATGAGGAAAAAAAGCGGTGCATAACTTGGTTTGTCCCAAGTTTTGTACTCATTATTCTCGAGGCTCCTCCTCTTCTCCACCCTCACCTCCGCCACATTATCCGTCGCAAATCCTATTAAACCTCACCCCCACAAATTTCCTCTCCCCCTCCTCCTTTGTCATCACCCTCTCATCCAACAGCTTCGATGCCTTTTCTACTTTTTCATACTTCGTCGATAGCATGAATTGCACATTGCCACTTTATTATTGGCGCTCATAATGTTGATCTTCTTGGACTCAAAAGGGAAGTTTGATGATTGTTGCCACCAAAAATCCGAGTTGAAAAGATTGAACGAGCTTCGAGCTTAAGAGGTTGGACAAGTTGGTGAATGACAGGTGATCCTGAGCTCAATTTTAAAAATTTAACATGAAAGCAAGAAAAACAACACCGAAGGTCACTTGATTTTGTCTGGCAAAGGGGGTCGCCAATGTTTAAGTCAAGCATGTATTTTGTAGAAAAATGAAGACTTGATGTTGACAGCCTAGCCTTGCCTAATTTCCATTGGTGATCCTTCCTTGTTAAGCAAATTCTTGTTGAGATTATGACCAAAAATAGGTCATCACCTTCCTTTGAAGAAGGATATGAATCCTGTATAAAATGGGAATGACCCCTAAGACATATATATGAAAAATAATAAAAATCTCCATCATTTTCTCTTCTAATTCAATTTGGTATAATGGTATTAGAGCCACTGATCTATTCCTTCTTATTCTCACCTATTCCAATCTTATCCCTAACTTATTTTCATATTATTTCCATCCTATTCCCCTCCTCTTCCCTACGAGTCACCGCTGCCACCAACGATGCTCGCTGCCACCGTTGATGCCTCCCGTCGCTGCCACCCTCTCCTTTCCTCGACGTGCCTGAAGCCACCGTCTTTTCTGACTCCTCCAATGAACTCGAGTGCCCATGTCGTCGACCTGCACTCGGCTCCAACGCTGCCGCCCTGCGCCCAGCGCCCACACCGCCGCACAGCGACCAGCGCCCACACCGCCCTGTGCCCATGCCATCGCCTAGCACCCATGTCGTCCCTTCCAGATCCGTCGCCCCGTGCCGCCGCCTTGTGCCCGGTGCCAACGTTGTCGACCTGCGCCCGACTACCACGCCGCCGCCCTGTGACCAGCGCCCTCGCTGCCCATGCTCGACGCCCACCTTGCCCATGCCGCCCACGGTGCCCACCCCGCCCATGTCGCCCACGCTCGGTGCCCAACCTCTTCCAGATCCTTTCCAACCCTTCTCCCTATTCTTGGCCTGGAGGAAGTTCATACCACAGATCTTGGAGGCGTACAGAGCCTTTCGGACATCGTCTATCAGCTGCTTCTTGTTGACCGCCCATCCCAGTGACGGCCCGAAGTCCTCGTCGCCAATCCTGGCCTGATTGAGTCCCTCCGACGAGCCCTACTACGGCGCCCTTCGACGAGCCAAAGCCCGTGACGACCCTGCGCCGCACCCTACAACGAGGAAGAGGACGAGGACGAGGTCGAGCCTGAGCCCTGTGCCCTGCATCGTGCACCGTGAGACTGCATCTTGTCCCCTGCACCCTGCACTGCTTTCCTGATTCTGGTTCTGGCTCCTGCTACCTTCGCGGCCCTAGCCTCTCTATGCAATCTTTGCTCTGAAGCCTCTTGCTACCGGATCTCCATGGTAGAAGACAGAAGGACACGGGCACTTTTCATGGCTTGTTTTTAGGTACACATCCTCTTCAACATATTTAGAAGCTTTACTTTTTCTAGACCTACTTTGAGCAACTTTGAGCAGCTATTTTCTGTGGCGATCTATACCCGGCTCTCGAACGGTGATGGATAATCCATCTCTTCTGATTTCTTCAGTCCGGTTAGATGGACCTCTCACTTATCTTATGTGGTCTCGAAATGTGTGGTTGTACATTAAAGCTCATGGATTTGAGGGATTTCTCACCGAGGCTACTGAAAAGCCGCAATTAGGAGAAATGCACTATCAAAATGAGAATCAGAGAACTCTCTTGTGATGGCTTGGCTTCTTAACTCTATGGTACCTTCAGTTGCTCAAGGTATGTCCTTCCTTGACATCGCCCGAGAAATTTGGGAGACTGCTGCTCGAACTTATTCCCAACAGGGCAACACTGCTCAAGCTTTTGAGATCAAATACCGGGTACGTGCACTACGACAGGGTGAACTCTCTATTACCGCCTATATGGCCGAACTCCAATGGATGTGGTATGAGCTGGATTTTTATTGTCCCTTCAAGGCCTGTTGCTCACAAGATGCCCTTGAATTCAAGAAATACACTGATGAAGAACGAATCTTAGATTTTCTAGTTGGGCTCAATGATGACTTTGGCCCAATCAGAGTTCAAATTTTGGGTCAAAGTACAGATCTACCCTCTCTTGAACAGATCTTCTCCCTTGTTTTGAGTAAGGAAACTCGTCGCCGAGTGATGATTGCTCCTACAGATACAGTCCGATCTATGCTGGTAGTTTAATCTCCGTCAAATTCTCGTGGTAGTCGAGATATGCGAGTATGCTCATATTGTCATAAAACAGGACATGTATATGATGCTTGTTGGCAACGGCATGGTCGTCCCTCCGGACGTGGTCGGGGTGACCGTCAAGGAGGAGGATGTTCTGGTGGACCAACTGGTCATCCTCAGGCATATCTTTATAAGCACCCAGAAGGGGTTGCCTCATCTGCCAAGGCTTTGCCTCCTGCTTCCTTATCTACTGATACCGAACGCACTCTCTACTAATGAAATGCTCTGCCGCATTATGGACTGGCTCAATGTTTATTCCAGTAGTGCTCCATCTTCTGCTAACGGTTTGCCAAACAATTCTTCTAGTTCTCCTCCTTCCATTTTTCATTCTCTTTTTGCACAATCTCATATCTCTTGTATCAAGTCTAGTACAGTAAATATCGATAACTTTGACTCTTCCTTTAATACCTCTAAGACATGGATCATTGATTATGGTGCCACTATGCATATGATGGGTAATTATGATATTTTTCAGTATTACTCATTATGTTCGGATAGAGTACGTATAGCTGATGGCTCTTTCTGGCCTGTGTCTGGGAAAGGTTCCATCAACTGTACACCAACCATACAACTCTCTGCGGCTTTACATGTTCCTAGTTTTCTTACTAATCTTCTCTCCATCCATTCAATTACAAATGATCTGAATTGTACTGTCACATTATTTCCTACTTATTGTGTTTTCTAAAAGCTGACAACGGGGGAGACGATTGGGTATGGTAAAATGCACAACGAGCTCTACTACTTGGATGAAGGAGAACTAAAGACTCATTCTTAGCAAGCTGGTATGGTTGTTTCATCATCTGATAATGCTCTGCAGGAACTTTAGTTACAGTATCCTAGGCTTGGCTATATCTTCTTTTCTATGTTATCACGCTTATTTCCCAGTTTATATCATTTTTGAGCTAAAGAATAGTTAGTTTGTGATGCATGTGAGTATGCTAAGTACATGCGCACTACTTATCCGACTTCAGGAACTCGCAATAAGAAGCCTTTTGAAATTGTTCATTCTAATGTATGGGGATCCTGTCATCCTATTTCTACTGTTGGGCATCGTTATTTTGTTACTTTTATTGATTGTTATAGTAGATTAACCTGGATATATCTTTTGCAGTCTAAAGATGAAGTGATCTGTTACTTCAAAGAATTTCATAAATTCGTGGATATCCAATTTGGTGCTAAGATTAAAACACTGAGATCTGATAATGGCATCGAATATATGCAAAAGGAGTTTCATGAATACATCACTACTCATGGCATTGTCCATCAGACTACTTGTATTGATATCCCTGCCCAGAACGGTATTGCTGAACAAAAGAATCGACCCTTTTAGAAGTTGCTAGATCCTTATTATTTGCTTTGCAGGTTCCAAAAACTTTATGGAGTGAAGCAATTCTCACTGCAGCTTATCTGATCAACTGCATGCCTCTTCGCACTCTAGAGTACTAGGCATTACTTGCTTATCTTCAAGGGGAGTCTTTTTTTATTGTAACCTCGAGTCTTCAGATGTACATGTTTTGTCCGGGATCATCGTCCTACAGTTGGCAAGCTTGATCCTAAATCTCTAAAATGTATCTTTGTGGGCTATCCTGCTACAAAAAAAAGTTATAAATGCTATTACCCTCCTAAAAAGTAAATCTTTATCAGTATGGATGTGACCTTTCGAGAAACTGAAGCTTATTATGATGATGTTCCAATACCTCAGCCTCATGCTCATCTTCCCTTGGCCCAACAGTTTATTTGCTCCCCCAGTATCCCCTCTAGAGCTATTGGTCTAGAGGGGGAGATTACAATGTCTGAGGAGCAAAAGCAAATCGAGGAGCAAGAATACACTGGTGAGCAGTCGGACAATGACTCTAATTGACAAGAAGAGTCTACATCTGAGCCCATTGTGCATTCTATTACTACCCAACAGTCTTCTTCTGACTTAGTTCCAGCATCTCCATTTGACAATAGTAATATTTTCTCTAACCCTATTTTAAATCTGCCTATTGCTCATAGAAAAGCTTCTCGTCCTCATATTATTCCTTCTCGATATCATTATGATATTGCTAATTTTATTTTCTATGAGTCTATTTCATTTACATATAAGTCATTTATTGCATCTTTAGAATCTATCTCTATACCATCACACTGGAAGGTTGCTATGTCAGATCCTAAGTGGAAAGGAGTGATGCTTGAAGAAATGCAAGCCTTGAAAAAAAGGCGGACTTGGGAACTGGTTCCCTTACTTGCTGGAAAATATGTAGTAGGTTGCAAATGGGTTTATACTGTGAAACAGATCCCTGAAGGCAAAGTTGATTGCTATAAAGCATGTCTTGTTGCCAAAGGTTATGCACAAACATACGACATTGACTATGAAGAGACCTTCGCCCCTATAGTAAAGATCAACACCATTCGGACCCTCATATCTTGTGCCGCAAATCTTAACTAGAGTTTATTCCAACTAGATATAAAAAATGCCTTCTTACATAGTGATATTCAAGAAGAGATGTATATAGAAATTCCTCCTGGATTTACTAGTGCAGAAACTACCGGTAAGGTATGTTGTCTGCACCGGTCATTTTATGGATTAAAGTAGTCACCCAGTGCATGGTTTGATCGCTTTCATCGTGCCATACTCGAAATAGGTTACCACCAAAGTAATGCTAATCATACCATGTTCTTCTGTCATAATAAAGGCAATGTTGCTATCCTAATTGTCTATGTAGATGATATCATCCTTACTGGAGATGATCTCCCAGAGCTGGCTCGTTTGAAGACTTAATTGACATAATCTTTCGAAGTCAAGAATTTGGATAATTTACGATACTTCCATGGAATCGAAGTGGCCAGGTCATCTCATGGCATATTTCTTTCACAGCGAAAATACGTCTTGGATTTATTGACTGAGATAGGAATGTTAGGATGTCGACCTACTACTATCCTTATTGGGCAGAATCATCGTCTTACTGTTGATGGTGGTAAGCCAGTAGATCATGGCGATATCAGCATCTTATTGGCAGATTAATCTATCTCTCCCATACAAGACCTGATGTAGTCTTTGCAGTCAGTGTTGTAAGTCAATAAATGCATGATCCCCGTGAGCACCATCAAGAAGCTGTGTACAGGATCCTTCGACATCTTAAGAGCTGCCTAGGACGAGGTCTTCTTTTCTCTCATCATGAACATCTTAAAGTTGAAGCCTATTCAGATGCTGACTGGGCAGGTTCTATAGACGATTGGCGATCCACTTCGAGCTATTGTACTTTTGTTGATGGAAATTTTGTGACTTGGCGCAGTAAGAAACAAGATGTTGTCACTCGATCTAGTACAGAGGCTGAATACCAAGTGTTGCCATCTAGATCATCGTGGCTTGTAGCTGAAGTCGATCTCGGGTCATACCCTTGTCGTTTCGGAATCGACCTGCTCTTCGGGACATGCAAAACAGAGGAGATTTGGGTCGGTGATCCTGGTGGGGGCACTCCGATGCTCAAGTCAGTGACGATCCAGGAGAACAGATCCTCCTGATCAAGTCCCTGAGACGGACTCCACGCTAGGAGTGAATAATGTACTAGTGGAGTGAGAGTGAGCCAGGAGTGAAGTAGGAAAAGTAGTGGCTTGGGAGGAATGAAGCTGGGTGGCTGTGTCCGTGTGATCCTTCCCACGGATCTTCGATAGCCTGGAGTTCTCAGTCCCCTTCCTTGCTCTCCTGTGTGCCCTCTTCCCCCTTTTTTTTCACTCTCTTGGATTGACTTACCTTGCTTGGGATTGTGGATGGCTCTTTTAAGCCGTGATAGTTGTCAGACGCCTATCTCGGGATCTTTCCCCCGTCAGCGGGCGCGTGCGATAATGTTTCGTGCCGTGGGTTAGATATCTTTCCTGGTTTGTGATAGAGAACCTACCATGCACCCTGACTTTCCTTCCGGTCACTCTATTCCGAAAAATTTGGCAGGGCCTCGGTCGGGAAGCCACCACCCCCAGGGATTCGAATCTTCTGGTTAACTTCTTTTTTCGGGTGATGCAGACGGTTGGTGGGGAGCGCGGTGCCTCTATCGGGGAGCCTCTCCCTTTTCAGTGTAAGTGACAGCTGGGGCATTTATCGCAGCCTAGCGGGAGCCTTTTCATGATCCTTGGGTGGCTCACCACCGTCCGTGGGGGGCGGCGATGTCCTTCGGCCACTGGCACCTTCGTCCGAGGTGGGGCCGATTTGGAGAGGCCGAGCTCAACTCCAGCCTAGGCGTCTCGACCTTGCGGGAGTCAGCCTAGCGGAGGAGGGTGGAGCTCGACTCCGACCTAGGCATCTCGATCTCGCGGGAGTCAACCTGGCGGAGGAGGGCGGAGCTTGACTCCGGCTTAGGCATCTCGACCTCGCTAGAGTCAGCCTGGCGGAGGAGTCCGAGGTAAGATGTCCAACATGGCAGCTTTCTCCGACGTGGCATCCGACGCAGATCACACGTCAGTGATCCCGCCACATCATTTGCCTCCCATTCCCAAGTCTCGTTGGCGCATGGTGCTTGGATCGAAGGGAGTAAATGCGGCGCTAACTTGGAAAGGCAAGGATCCGACGCAATGATGGCCACGATCGCCGGCACTTCAAGAGACGGTTCTCCAAACCAATGCAGGGGAGCCACGTGGACAAGTCCGAGGAGCACTTATTGCCGGTGCAGAATCCGAAGCGGCCGTAGTTGAAATAGAACGCCGACCTCGTTGATTGTTGACACGTGATGCAGATCCGTTGGTGGCGGTGCTGTAACGGTACGGTTGGGCACCCAGTCACTTTGAAAGGAAAGATAGCTTTTCCCAAAACATATCTCCTTTCAAATCTTTCATGCCCTCCATCGTACCGGAGCTCTTTCTTCCTCCCCCAGCTATCCTTGTCCTCTCAGGTTCACCAGGTTCGTATCCTTCCTCTCCCTCCAGCTGAGTAGAAACTTCTTCTAGGGTTTAGGGGCCTTCTCGGACTTCGTCAGTCTTCCTTTTCTTCTTTTTTACAAGTGCCTTCGTTCTTTTCTTCCAAAATGTCTCACTTCAGTCCCGGCTTTCATCCCTCGACCGATCAAAGTGAGGGTGGGCCTTCTCGGTCGAGGCCACCTTCTTCCTCTAATGAGGAGGAGGAAGAGAGCGCTTCGTGATCAACAGGAGGCCCCACCCCACTGGGATCGTGATCAGGGAGCCTGAAGCCTGCCCTCCTCCTCCTCCACCCGAACCCATCCTCGAACCCTCTTGGTCGATAGGTCTTGGCAGGGTTGTTTCGACGATCACTGCCGAGGAACTTGCGGCCATCTGGGAAACCTATGGTGTCCCCGACTCCATCCGGCTCTCGGTCCCTCAACCGGTGGAGCGGGTCACCTCCAGTGGCCTGCGTTGGATCGCCCTCTATGAGGAGACTCGCAGGGGGCGTTCGATTTCCAATCCATCCATTCTTTCTTTCTGTGCTGAGCAATTATCGCCTGGCCCCTGCCTAGCTCGTCCCCAATGCCATCAAAACAATCTTTCGCTTTATTGTTCTTTGTCACTTCCATGGGATAGTTGTCCATTTTTCTTTGTTCAAGGTCTTCTTTATCCTGAAGCGCCACCCTTTCAAGGAGGGGTGGTGGTCCATCTCTTCTCATCTGAAGGGCATGAAGTTTGAGCTCCCCCCTTCCATCAAAGGATGGAAGAGCAAATATTTTTTTGCCTCGGTCGAGGGGGTCGACTGGGTTTGGAGCGACCCAGATAGGTCCCCTAACCGGAACTCTGTAGTCGAACCGGCTAATCGGGAGGTATACCATCAGCTTTGTGGTGACCAGGTCCCCCCTTGAGGTTCTGTTGTCAGAGTAGAATCTGTTCGAAGCCGGGGTCAGCCCAATGTGGTAGTTGGGTGGTTCGGCTTGAGCATTATCTCCTTGTATCTTCTCTTCGATTTTTTGAGCTCAGGATTGATGCTTTTCTCCCTCCTGCAAGCATGCAGTTCACTCTGGACGACCTCCTCTCATTCTCCCAGAAGAGGGGCCCACTAGCAGGGGTTAGTAAGTCCCCCTCGAAAAGGGCTCGTGGAGAAGATGGCATAAGGGATGCACCCGCTATGCCAGTCGAGCCTGCACCAGCTATGCCAGTCGAGCCTGCACCCGCTGCGCCAGTCGAGCCTGCACCCGAGCTGAGCAGAATGGTCGTCGAGCCCATCCCCGAACCGTCGAGACAGCACGATCTACCGCCGGCCCCAGAGCCCGAGGTAGTCGCCTGGGCCAGATTCGCTGCCGCTGCTGCTGTGGTAGAGTCCCCTCCTCTAGAGATCATCGAGGTCGAGGAGGGCGGGGAGCAGGAAAGGATGGAGCCGGTGCCGGCAGAGCCATCTGGAACGACGCTAGGCTCCCACCACGCACCCGAAGCTTCTTCCACTGGAGGAGCGGGGGACTCCGCATCGGCAGCAAACAAAAGGGACAGGGACTACTGCCGGGTGCCCTTCAAGTTGGCACCAAATGTTTCCCTGGTCAAGGATCCGATCCTCGCCGAGTGCATCATGGACTTTGTCGTCCAGTTGTGCGACTGGCGAGAGAAGGCGGGGAAGCTTTTGGGTGACGCCATCAGCGGCACCTTCTCCCACCTCTTCTCTGAAAGTACCTCTTCACTTCACCTCGCTCCATCCCCTTTTTTTTTTTACCGTGACTTACTTCTTAGGTGGTGCAACTCAGCATTGAACTCCTGCCGATCAGGGACTTCTGTCGAAGCTGGGCTAGGAGGGATAGGGAGCGAGGAGCAGAGCTTGATTCCTTGAAGGCAAGATGAGGCAAAAGAATGATGAGGCCTGGGAGGCCAATATGAGGAATAAGGAGCTCCGTGGCAAAGTCGCGAGCACCGAGAGGCGCTCAAAGGAGCTTAAGGAATCCTTGTATCGGGAGAGGGGCTGGTCCAAAATCAAGTCAGAGGAGCTCAAGGCCAACGAGGCCAGGCTAAAGGAGCTCAATACTGAAGCTGCCCATATGAGGGAACGGGCCCAGTCCCTCCTGGCAGAGTTAGATGCGGTGAAGGAGCGGGCGGTCGTCGCTGAGAAGAAGGCCGCTGGTGTCGATGAGAAGATCGCCGTGGCAATCAGGTCGGCAAAAGCCGCGAAGAGGGAGGCCGCCAAGGCAGTCTGCTAGGCCAAGGCTGCAAGGAAGGAGGCAGCCGAGGCGGTGGCCAATTATAAGGCCTCCCAGGAGTTCAAGCTCGAGTTTAAGGAGGCGGCGACGAACTCATTCCTTCAGGGCTTTATGTATTGCAAGTCCCAGGTGGAGGAGTTTGTCCTGGACAAACATGTCAGCAAGCTGAGGCTCTCGGGCATAGCATACCCGGAATCAGCCCCTGTCTTAGGTGAGGTGGAGGAACCAGCTGCCGTCGCCAATCTAGTTATGCCAGCAGAAGCAGCCGAAGCCGAGGCCCCGCCACCGGAGGCTCCAGAAGGAGACACCCCCTCCGAGCATCGTGCCAGGAAGTCACCGGTTGGATAGCCCAGGGGACTTTGTAATTTTTCTTTTAATCTTGTCTCTGATCTGGACTACCCGGCCTGTGAGGGTCCAGCATACATGTAAAGACTTTTTCATTTATCAATGGAACTTTGTTTTGGTCATCCCAACCTGACAATCTTGTTTTTGCACCTTGCACTTTGTTAATATTGCTTCACTCGCTTCTCAGCTGTCTGCGTGCATATACTTATGTAGGTGTCAAGCCTTGAAGTATCAAGTGTTCGAGCCCTTCCCTGCTGAGTCCCGAATATGCGAAGTAGTCAAGAAGGAGTTCTTTGGCCTGCTGGACTGCCTCTACATCACAAGTGAAGTGATCATAGGGCTTTGAGTTCTCACTTGAGGGGGTTTATCGGACCTCAACTGAGGCCAGCTCTGAGCGTTCGCGGCAAGGCTAAGCTCGGAGGTTGATTTTGTTGATCCCGCCAGGTGTCTGTAAGGTGCCAAGCTCTGGGAGCTTCCGGGCTTGAGAGTCGTACTGTGAGTCAAGCGATAGATGGTGGACCTTGGAGCTTCCGCTGGCATCTTCGAACTGTGAGCATGGTGCCGGGCTCTTGGAGTTTCCGATCTTCGATGCCGGGCCTAAGTCCGGGCTTTGGTGATGAAGAGCTGGACTCTGGTCTTTGGTACCGGACCCGTGTCTGAGCTTTGGTGCCGAACCTGAGTCCAGGCTTTGGTGCCGGACCTGAGTCCGGGCTTTGGTGCCGGAGAGCTGGACTCCGATCTTGGGTGACGGACTTGAGTCCGAGCTTTGGTGCCAGAGAGCTGGACTCCAGTCTTTGGTGCCGAACCTGAGTCCAGGCTTTGATGCCGGAGAGTTGGATTTTGGTCTTTGGTACCGGACCTGAGTCCAGGCTTTGGTCTTCGGCGCCGGAGTGCTGAGCTCCGATCTTTGGTGCCGAAGTGCTGGGCTTCGGACTTCGATGCCCGAGTGTTGGGCTCCGAACTTTGGTGCCGGAGAGTTGGATCCGGGCTTCGGTGCTGGAGTGCCGGGCTCCGGGCTTCAGTGCTGGAGTGCCGAGCTCTGGGCTTCGATGTTTCTGCAAGGCAAGAGTGATTTGCTCAAAGAGGTTCTTTATTACCATTGATGGAGAGAAAGCTTTACATTATTGATAATATATTCTCAGGTTGCAAGCATTCCATATGTGCGGGAATCTAGAACCGTCTAAGTCCGCTAAGTAATAGGCTACGTGAGGAAGAGCCTCGACCACCTTATAGAAGCCTTCCCAGTTCGGTGAGAGCTTGCCACATTCCCGAGGTTAGGATGCCTCGGCCCGGTGTAGCACCAGGTATCCTGGGCGGAAGATTTTTGGCTCTACCAGTGCATTGTAGTATCAAGCTACTCGCTGTCGGTAAGCCACCATCCGGAGTTGAGTCTTATCTCTGATCTCCTCGAGCAGGTCCAAGTTGAGAAGACGGCATGCCAGATTCTCCGCTTCATCATACTGCTGCACCCGCAATGTTGGCACACACTGAGCTCAACCGGGACCACAGCCTCTGAGCCGAAGACGTGGCTGAAAGGCATTTTGTCCGTTGCCGTCCTGGACGTCGTATGGTAGGCCCAGAGAATGCTGGGAAGTTCTTTCACCCACCTGCCCTTAGCCCAGTCTAGCTTGGTTCTGAGTCCTTGGAGGATAGTCCGGTTGGTCATCTCGGCCTCTCCGTTGGTCTGAGGGTGAGCCACCGAGGTGAAGCAATGCTAAATGCCAAGCTCGGTATAGAATTCTTCAAACTCCCGATTGTCGAATTGTCGCCTGTTGTCGGTGATGATCCTTTGGGGGAGCCCGAAGCGATAAATGATCGACTTCTAGAAGAACTGGCGGACCTTTGTTAGCTGGGCCAACTCGCACCCTTGTGGTTCGTCCGGATGTAGGGTCTGGGCCCACGGGGATGTGGGTGCCACCGGTAAGGCGGGTCTAGTGCCACGTCAACATCCCTTGATTGGTGCTGCGGTGCTCGTCTCCAACGAGCCGACTCAAGGTTTAGTATCCTGGACAGCTCTTGCGGGGGTCGGCGGGGAGTCGACTCGAGTGCCCGGGGTTGCTGCGCTGCTGGTTTAAGAGAGATAAACCGGCCTCTTATAATAGGGACGTTCCTTTTGTAAGAATGGCTAGGGGCATCAATCCAACAACTGGTATCAGAGCTGAGGTCTCGGGTTCGAGTCTCCGCAAGGAAAAAAACTTGATCGTTTCGCTGGGGGGGGGGGAGATTGTTGGCTGGGCCAGCTCGCACCCTCGTGGCTCGTCCGGATGTAGGGTCTAGGCCCACGGGGATGTGGGTCCCACCGGTAAGGCGGGTATGGTGCCACGTCAACATCCCTTGGTTGGTGCTGCGGTGCTCGTCTCCAGCGAGCTGACTCGAGGTTTAGTACCCTGGGTAGCTCTTGCGGGGGTCGACAGGGAGTCGACTCGAGTGCCCGGTGATGGGGGACTAATATGCATGCCATTTTTTTTGTATGTTTTACATGTTGAGTTAGGTGATTAATTTCCGAATTTCAGATCAAAATTATTTGTAGAGAATTTTGTATGAATTTTTGAAGATCAGCATGCAGATTATGACCTAGAAAAGTAGCAAAGAAGGACCGCCGGGGCTGAGAAGCCTCAGTTAGGGCAAGTTCTCCTATAATAAAACTACTGGGGGTAGAAGGGTGTACCTGACAATGTCTGTGAAGATTGCAGCGAAGGGGTCTCTCGTTCCTCGACGGATGCGGCCTGGAAAATCAAGCCAAAGACCCGCGGATACCCGGCTTTCTGCTCGGTGATCCAATTGAGGCTTGGCTGGAGTCGTTGGATTCGTAGGAACTCAGGGACCTGCAAACGACCTGTCACGGGTTAGAAAGCTCACAAAGGAACAAGAAAATAAAGTAAAAACAACAAGGGAAGGCTTTTTTTGGAGTGGGCGTCCAGGGATCTGGAGGGTTTGTTGGCAGCAGGAAGATGATTGCAAACACCGGGAAGAAGAACTCTCACAAACCTCTTTATGCACACAGCAGGGTATCACACCACTCAATAGAAGAACTCAAGGTTTTCATTCATCAAAAATTCTCCTCATACAAGAGGCTAGGGTCCCTTAAATAGACCCTTAACCTTGGGCTCCAAGTAAGGGTACAAAAGTCTTTACATAAGAATCCTTTTCCCTCTCAAACCCTAGCTAGAAAATAAGGAAATATTAGGTAGAAAAATCCCTAAAAATTTTCTTGACTTGGTCAAGACTCCAAGGACGCCTAGGGGGGCATGTTGGGCTTCTAGGAGCAGCAAAAGGCCGTCCCAAAGGGGCTCGGGTGCATGGGTTTGGGCCTCTGGAAGCTGGGGTGGCCTAGTAGCCAGGTAGCAGGAATATTCCCTGGTATCTTGCTTCTTAGGGGCTTGGGCTTGGCACCTGGGCTTGATTTCTTTGGGCTAGGATGCAGATGGACCTCTGGAATCATGGATGCCCTTATCTATGAATATACTTTGGCATCTGGAAGGGAATCTGGGCATCTGGAGGGCATCTGCAAGAAATCAGGGTTTTCTGAATTTTCTTCCTGGGGTCTTCAAATCTTCAAGCTGGGTTGGACTTGTGCTATACTTCCATGTCTTCAATCTAGTTGGACTTGGTCTTCACTTGTATGATGTAGTCTTGAGTCTTCAATATGCTTGGACATGACTCAAAAAAATAAAATTAGCTCAACATGAGCTGACTAGCATTGGACTGAACTAGCTCAACATGAGCTGACTAGTATAGAACTAAAATAATAACTAAAAATACTCAAATAACAACTAAAATGGACTCAGATGAGCTAAGCCCTTATTACAGATGGACTCATAAATTATTGATCAATTTATAGAGGGTTGAAAAAGCCTCTGTCTTATTCTGGTGCCTCAGGTATCCCCACCATCCGGGGTTGCTGTGCTGCTGGTTTAAGAGAGATAAACCGGCCTCTTATAATAGGGACGTTCCTTTTGTAAGAATAGTTAGGGACATCAATCCAATAACCTTGGCCTCGATGATCCATGCTAGTGGCTTCGCTTATACCCACTTAATGAAGTAGTCAATAGCCACTATCAGGAATTTTCGTTACCCTGATGCAGGAAGAATGAGCCTGGATGTCCATCCCCCACTGGGCAAATGGCCAAGTGGCGGAGAGCTGGGAGAGCGGCGTCGCCGGTTGATGTTGTATATGGGCTTGACACTAGCACCGATCACATTTCTTCACGAAGTTGGCGGCGTCCTCCCTCATGGTCTCCCAGTAATAACCCTGGCGGAGGGCCTTGTACGTCAGTGTCCTTCCTCCCACATGATTCCCACAGAAATCTTAATGTATCTCTTGGAGTACGAGGGCTGCCTCTGTAGGTCTCAGGCACTTCATGAGTGGGTAAAAGTAGGATCAGCGGAAGAGCTGACCTTCCATCAGGACGAACCGCGATGCCTTCTTTTTGATGAGGCCGGCCTCTATGCGGTCTTCTGGCAGGATGCCATCAGTGATGTATTTGACGTACCTATCCATCCAGCTTGGCCCCGGTGTGACCTACTGTACCTCTCCGAGAGCTTCATTGCTTGGACTTTTGAGGTACTCAATGTGTGCACGTCCTAATGACGAGTCCGGCAGGGTCGCGAGTCTCGACGGTGTGTCGGTGCGAGCATTTTCTTCGCGAGGGATGTGGGAGATGATAAAGCATCGGAAGTATGTCGTGCTCGAGCGAACCCGCCGGACTCAGCACCGAAGGACATGGATGTCGATATGGAGGGAGCTGGTGGCATTGCAAATCTTGAGGAGGGTGAAGATGGTAAAAGGGAGGTGTGATGTGGTGGGCTAAAGGTGCAATATATGGTGGTGCAAAGGTGGAGAGATAGAGAAGGTGGAGGAGAACTTGCGAGCTAAAACTTGCCAAGGAGCTATTTTTAGACAAAGCTATGAAATAATCCTATATTATAACCCACAACTAACTCGATTTACTATATAATTTAGATTAGAGGCATCCAAACAAATTGATATGCATATATTTATAACTTGGACTACATATAGCTCCACTCACAACTCCAAAAAAACATCTTAATACAATTTGCATTTAAACATCCAACATGAATTATTTGAAACATGAATATTAAAAATTTTAAGTCTTTTGAAAAATTGTAAAAAAATATTCCAACACTGCTTGCATTGCATGGCGTGTCATTTTTCTCATTCCTTATAAATTTTCCTCGTGCGTCCAGGCATTTCGGGGACTTTAATAGTCGAGCATGGGCGGATTAGCACAGGACGGGCTAGAATATTGCCGGCCGAAACCCTGTTTAATGGGCTGTTACGGACTTACCTTATCCCTTTGCCAGTGTTTAAAGCCCATGTGAACCTATGCGCCGCCGTGTCCGTTCATTAAAGGCGTTAGGGTTTTAACCCAAGAGCAACAGGGCACGGGATGGGTCGCTCGGCATCTCGTCCTCTATATAAGCCACCGACCCTTCCCTGATGTCTCATACCGCCATTTCTTTCCCTACCTTACCCTCTCTGTCATTTCCCTGCCCTCCACTATCCTCTCCCATCCAGTCTAAGGTTTAAGCTTCAGTATCTCACGAGCTGTTTGCGAATCAGGTCCCTCTGTTGCAAAACCCTAAGGCGTGAGGTATGGATCTCTAATCCTATTCGATTTCCAATGCGACTGTAGACGGTAGGTGGTTTGATCATTTGGTAGGTGGTTTGATCATTCTTGACGAGGAATTTGGGTATATTTCTTCTTCTTTTGATGGGATTTCGTTCATGATAATCGGGTCATAATTATGCCAAATCTGTCGTGCGGATTGGATTTCTTGAGCCTGTGTTATATATGTTAGGGTTTCGAGACAGTCGGGTGCACTCTTAGTTCTCTTGCTATTCTTGGATTCTTGCTGCTATTATTGCTCATCCAAAATACCTGGATTGATATGATTGATATAGAAAAAGTTGCACTTATTTTGTTTTATTTTTTATATTGCAACATGTTTGAGCCTGTGTTATGTTAGGGTTTCGAGACAATCAGGTGCACTCTTAGTTCTCTTGATATTCTTGGATTCTTGTTGCTATTATTGCTCATCCAAATACCTAGATTGATATGATTGATATGGAAAAAGTTGCACTTATTTTGTTTTATTTTTTATATTGCAACATGCTTGTTTACTTTGTATTTGAATACGAATTGATAACCGAATCCATAGACGTTGTTGATTTCGACATGGGTCTGCATTTGTGACAGTCTTACCCTATTATCGGATTGTTTCGGAGCCATTTTCAATGCAAATGCTGATAAAACAAGTGATGGCCAATTAGTATTATTTGTCTACTAGAATCTCGAAGCCTAGGCTGATTGGGACAGAGTTTTAGGTCGTTAATATGGTACTCTTTGTTTTCTCGTGTTTGCAAAATGAAGAGGATTTAATGGATTGACAAGGTGCTGTTTATCTTGACATATTTTATTTTGTTTTTGTGGCCGTCTCACATTATCACTAGGTTTTTTTGGTGCTACTAAGCTCAATATCAATGCTGATGACACGAGTGATGGCCTATTAGTATTACTTCTTTAGTGGAATCTTGAGCCCTGGATTGGTGTGGAAAGGGATATTGTTATCTTTTTCCTGGCAATTTGCTTTTCCTTTGTTTGTGATTTTGGATACAATGAATTGATAAAGTTTTGTTGATCCTGGTATGATGTTGCTTTTGTTACTTCATTTTGTTGGTGGATGGTGCTGTAATCATATTCAATGTCACCGAAGCTAGTTAATATTGGCACAGTACAAAGTTTCGTTTTATTCATGTGCCATCCTTTGCCACCATATCTGATCTTTCTTTTCACTATGCATTATTGAAGCAAGGGAAAAAGGAAGGCAATGCCTTGTTCTGTGGCAATCAATTGCCAGGAACAGCAAGTTCATATTAATTATCATTGCAGTGTCATGGTTAGTGAGGGAGTCTTTTGTTAGCATGTGGAATCTTTTGCATTTGAGGCATACCTCATTAAAACCTTACAAGAATTTATGGCATCATATATTTTAGGCATATTCTGCATTCTTTAGTTAGATAATTATTTTCTTTATGGGCTCAGTGGAGTTCTACTTTTATTGTATCTCGAGTCATTCATTTACATTCTGTAATAAAATTTGTTCTTTACTTTGTGGTATGTTGCTTGTTAGTTCTATTTATATTCGTGCTATCAATGGGTAGTCACTAGAAATCTTTATATTTGCAGGAAAGTTTCAGTCATCGGTATAATTTATAATTTGAGTTAGAGAGTCTTTTTCATCACCATGGTGTTTGATAATGAGTGCATACAGAATATTCAGTCTCTTTATGGTGAATATTTATGTCCTGTGTGCCAGACACTTATCTATCCTAATGAAGCACTACAGTCCCAGTGCACCCATCTATACTGCAAACCTTGCTTATTGTATATTGTGGCTACAACTCATGCGTGCCCGCTATCTTGTGACTGAAGCAGATTCTAAGGTCCTGATATCTTGTCTGTCCAGTTCATTCTCGAGTCAGTCTTTGTAAGAACCAATATGTTTCACTGATAGTTTTGTCCTATGATTTGCAGCCTCTGATAGAATCCAATAAATCACTTGCTGATGCCATTGGCAATGTTGTGGTTTACTGTCTCTACCACAGGAGTGGTTGCCAATGGCAGGGTACTTTGTCTGACTCCATTGCACATTGTGCTGGTTGTAGTTTTGGAAACTCTCCTGTTGTTTGCAACAGGTGTGGAACACAGATGATACATTGTCAAGCTCAAGAGCATGCACAAATATGCCCGGTAAGTCTGAAAGAGGCTTTCTAAATGTGCTATCATTTGAAGGGCAAATTTGTTTTTCTTGAATTAATGTTTATGGGATTGTCTGGGTGCAGGACTTGCAACCTTAAGCACAACAGGTAGGCTCAAGCTTCAACGGTTCAGAATCAAGCTGTTATCCAAGATACATTTGTAGCTTCAGCAGTTCCTGCATCACCGCCAACTTCTTCAATAGCTCCTGTATCAAGTGCTTCAACAACTGCCACGGCAATTTCATGTACTGCTCCTACAACTACTGTTGCCCCTCCTGCTTCTGCAGCTACTCCTACTTCTAGTCAGGGACAAACCCAAGCCAATGCAACAACCTACCCAAGCCAATGCAACACCCTATCTACAAGCTGTGACACAGGCTCCAACCCATGAGCAGTGGTACCAACAGCAATCGCAATACCAGCAATATTACCAGCAATATCCTGGATACTACCCTTATCAGCAGCAATATCAACAATATAGTCAATATCAGCCACAGTTCTACCAACAATATTCTCAACCCCATATCCAACATCATCCCGAACTCGAAGCCGAAGTCGAAGCCATAGCCGCCGCCGCCGCAGCAGCCGCCTCCGCAGTAGCAGTAGCCGTCGCCGCCGAAGTCGAAGCTGCAGCCGAAGCCTCAGTCAAAGCTCCTCCTTGCAGCCCCAGCTCCTCTTTTGTCTCTTTTCGGATCTGTTCCGCTGTGTGAGCATAAAATTTATGGCCATGGGCTAACTAAGAATTCCTTCCATTAGTTTATGCTCATTTCATTAGGTGTTGTCCTATTAATACTTGCCCAGTAATCAGATTTGAGTGGTAGAAATGTTCTTGTAGATTCAATTTTTCGATATTCTCCATGCGTTATAGATGTGCATCGTGTTGTTGGTGATTCTAGTTGATTTGAGATGGCAAAATAGATGAAAGAAATGATTGTAATAGGTTGTGGTGCCATCTGAGCTCCTTCTTTCAGAGCCTTGCGAGTCACAAGCAGGAAAGCTAGGTCAGGATTTTTTTTTTTGATTTTTTATCGGGTAAGAGGTCGGGGTCTTTTTCGATAGCAGTAAGTTAATACACTTCTTGTGCAGCTTGGCAAACTAAATTAGGAGTTATAATGGAGAAGTGACCAACATGGCTGCCTTATATGATCGGTTTGAATGTGAAGACAAATTATTCGTGGATGAGTTAAACCAAAAAAAGGAAGGTGGAAGTGGTGCAACAAAATTGGTGATATCGAGAAGGTTTTTCTTTAATAATTCAAATTCTTTCTCCTCTTCTAATATATATATTTATATTTATATGTGAATTGGAGGAGATAAAGCATCTCCTCCAATTTATTTAAAGAAAGCGGTAAGTACACGAAAGGAAAGGGCTAAAAAAAAGGCTGGAAGGAAAAACAAAGAAATATGGATGTATATGACAAAGCCCAAGGGAGCAAGATGGAAGTTTGTTCCAGATTTGTTGATGTAGAGATGAGAGTTTGTTCCAGATTTGTTGATGGCCCTCTACAGAATTTCTTGAAGCTAAATGTTCCCATCTTGTTGATGGCCCTCTACAGAATTTCTTGAAGCTAAATGTTCCCACAAGAAACTAAATGTTCCCATCTTGTTGATGGCCCTCTACAGAATTTCTTGAAGCTAAATGTTCCTATATCTTGAAAGTGTACAGAATTTTCTGAATAAGAGGATAGGTGGATGATGTTCAGCAGGGCTTATGCATAGGCCCTTAGCTTTACTTAACATAGCAGTATTTATGGTCCACGTGCACCATCCATGTGCAATTGCTCGATTTCATCTATGGTTTGTCTTGCAAGAAAATTGATGTACTCGTCTTCTTCCTTGGCCTTGCATTCATTTCCACAAAAACATAATAAAAACTAAAACTCTATTGAAGCATTTAATCCAAAACCTACGCATTTGTGACAAATTATAAACAACAAATTAGAAGCTATATGTTCGCCATAATCTATAATGCAAACAATGCTTCTTGATATGCTGCTTTTGTAAATATAATTACAAACTGGAAGACACCCAGATTAACATCCACGATGAGGAAAAAAAGTGGTGACGAGGAAAAAAAGCGGTGCATAATTTGGTTTGTCCCAAGTTTTGTACTCATTATTCTCGAGGCTCCTCCTCTTCTCCACCCTCACCTCCGCCATATTATCCGTCGCAACCCTATTAAACCTCACCCTCACAAATTTCCTCTCCCCCTCCTCCTTTGTCATCGCCCTCTCATCCGACAGCTTCGATGCCTCTTCTACTTTTTCATACTTCGCTGATAACATGAATTGCATGTTGCCACTTTATTATTGCCGCTAACAATGTTGATCTTCTTGGACTCGAGGGAAGTTTGATGATTGTCGCCACCAAAAATCCAAGTTGAAAAGATTGAACGAGCTTCGAGCTTAAGAGGTTGGACAAGTTGGTGAATGACAGGTGATCCTGGGCTCAATTTTAAAAATTCAACTTGAAAGCAAGAGAAACAACACTAAAGGTCACTTGATTTTGTCCGGCAAAGGGGGTCGCCAATGTTCAAGTTGAGCATGTATTTTGTAGAAAAATGAAGGCTTGATGTTGACAGTCTAGCCTGACCTAATTTTCATTTGTGATCCTTCCTTGTTAAGCCATTCCTTGTTGAGATTATGACAAAATATAGGTCATCACATTCCTTTGAAGAAGGATATGAATCCTGTATAAAATGGGAATGATCCCTAAGACATATATATGAAAAATAATAAAAATCTCCATCCTTTTCTCCTTTGATTCAACTTGGTATCCAGGGGCGGACCACACCAAATTTTCTAAGGGGGGCCAAAAAATATGATACAATATCATAGAAAGTTAGAAAATATACCATGATACCTACCAAGCCAAATATAGATAAAATGAGTAAAGACATGAAGCTCCAGTATTGGGCATTGGGTAGGAGTTCTGGACAGAGAAGGAGCCGGCGACCGGTGGTGGGTAGCCGGATAGGAACGGAGGTTGTTGGTTGGGGAAGAAAGGAGGAGTTGACTGTAAGAAAGGTAAAGCCATGAAGGAGATGGCGGGTGGGATTGGCCATTGGTGGCGGGTGGCCTGTCAGGGGCAGCGGCGGGTGGGGGCAGTGGCGCAACGGTTGCCGGTTGAGGAAGAGAGGAGTCGGTGACTCGATGAGGAAGAGAGGTTAATGAGACTGCGTGAAGGGGTTGGCAGTTGGGGAAGAGAGGAGGAGTCAATTGGCGGCGGCTGACGGGTGGGGTTTAGGGATTAGGGAAGGCTTCAGGGAAGTTATTAAGAAAGAAGTCATAAAATGGCTCGATGCTGGAATCTTTTACCCAATCTCGGATAGCCAATGGGTCAGTCCAACTCAGGTAGTACCTAAGAAGTCAGGTATTACTGTTGTTGAGAATGAAAAGGACGAGTCAATTCCTACTCGAATGACAACTAGTTGGAGAGTGTGTATAGACTATCGAAAACTGAATGCCATCACTAGGAAAGATCATTTTCCTTTGCCTTTCATTGATCAAATTTTAGAACGGCTAGCTAGGCAGAGTTTCTTCTATTTTCTAGATGGATATTCAGGATATAACCAAGTTCCAATATTTCCTGCTGATCAAGAAAAGACCATATTTACCTGCCCCTTTGGAATGTTTGCCTTTAGATGCATGCCATTTGGTCTGTGCATTGCACCAGCCACTTTTCAACGATGTATGATATCCATATTCTCTGATATGGTTGGGCAGTTTCTTGAGATATTTATGGACGACTTTTTGGTGTTTGGATCTTCATTTGATGACTGCCTCCAAAACTTGACTAAGGTTTTGAAACGATGTATAGAAACAAACCTAGTCTTAAGTTGGGAAAAGAGTCATTTTATGGTTCGTGAGGGAATCGTGCTCGGACATATTGTTTCAGAGCGAGGGATTGAGGTTGACAAAGCTAAGGTAGAATTAATCTCGAAATTGCCTCCCCCAACCTCGATTAAATAAGTACGATCCTTCCTTGGTCATGCTGGATTTTATAAATACTTTATCAAGGATTTCAGTAAAATTTTGTGACCTTTGTGTAATCTGCTCGTTAAAGACAATCCATTTAATTTTAATAAGGAATGTATGGTTGCTTATGACATTCTGAGAACTGCTTTGACCATTGCACCAGTTATCAAGTCTCCCGATTGGACCCTACCTTTTGAAATCATGTGTGATGCCTCTGATTATGCTGTAGGGACAGTTTTAGGATAGAAGTTTGATAGGGAACCACATGTGATTTATTATGCTACTAAAACTCTTTCAGATGCACAAATAAACTACACCACTACTGAAAACGAGTTGTTAGCAGTTGTTTTTGCCCTGGAGAAATTTTGATCATATCTGTTAGGGTCTAAGATCTTAGTTTATACTGATCATGCAGCATTGCGACATCTGCTATCTAAGAAAGACACAAAGCCTAGACTGATTAGATGGATCCTTCTACTGCAGGAATTTGACTTAGAAATCTTAGATAAGAAGGGTTCTAAAAAATTTGGTAGCAGATCATATTTCTAGGATCTTAGTTGAATGCAAAAAGAAACAATCAGAGATCGTTTTCCCGATGAGCAGCTTTTCTCCATTTTGTTTGATAGTCTACCCTGGTTTGCCCATATTGTTAATTACTTAGCAACATGGCAAGTTCCTTCCCATTGGTCTAAACAAGAAAAAGATAGATTTTTCTCACAAATCAAATATTACTTTTGGGAGGAACCTGAGTTATTTAAGTATTGTTCAGATCATGTGATTAGACGATGTGTCCCTGAGAGTGAATTCCAAGGCATACTCACTTTTTGTCATTCTCTTGCTTGTGGGGGACACTTTAGTGGAAAAAAAACTGCAGCAAAGGTGCTGCAGAGTGGGTTCTACTGGCCCACTTTTTTTAAAGATGCACATGAATTTGGCTGTAATTGTCTGAGATGTCAACAAACGGGGAATATTTCGCGTAGAGATATGATGCCTCTAACCCCTATTTTAGTTGTTGAAATTTTTGATGTCTGGATATTGACTTCATGGGGCCATTCCCTTCTTCCTTTGGATTTGAGTATATTCTGGTCGCAGTTGATTATGTGTCTAAATGGATCGAAGCCATAGCAACCCGAATCAATGATTACAAGGTTGTAATCAAGTTCATTCAGTGTAACATCCTTAGTCGGTTTGGGTGCCCAAGGGCAATTATTAGTGATGGAGGCACGCATTTCACAAATAAACATTTTGAAGGATTGCTGAAGAAATATGGAATTACACATAAGGTAGCCACACCTTACCATCCTCAAACTTTTGGCCAGGTTGAAGTATCAAACAAAAAAATTAAACACATCCTGAAGAAAACGGTAAGGCCCGATAGAAATGATTGGTCAAAACGTTTGAATGATGCATTATGGGCTTACCGAACTGCCTTTAAGACTCCCCTAGGAATGTCTCCATACTGGTTAGTGTTTGGCAAGGCATGTTATTTACCGGTAGAATTAGAACAACGTGCATTTTGGGCTATCAAGCAATGTAATTTTGATCCGAAGACTGTAGGTTCTAATAAGAAACTTCAATTGAGTGAATTAGAAGAGCTACGAAATGAAGCTTATGAAAGTTCAAAAATTGATAAGGCTCGAACTAAGGCATATCATGATAAATTCATTAATCAAAAAATGTTTAAGCTTGATCAGAAAGTGTGGCTCTATAATTATAGGTTGCGCCTTTTTCCTGGAAAACTTCGCTTAAGATGGGATGGACCTTTCATCATTACTCAAGTATTTTCTCATGGCACTGTTGAACTTAAAGATCCCAAACAAGGAAATATTTTTAAAGTAAATGGTCAATGCTTGAAACCCTATGTTGAGGATATTCATGATGGAGAAATTGTTGAAATTCTTGACCTTATGGACCCAGTACCACCATCTGCTGAGTCTGACTGAAGACTTTAAACTTAGCGCTCCTAGGAGGCAACCTAGTTTTTGCTTTTAATTTTTAACTAGTTACTTTCTTTTCTTTTTAGAAGAATAAAGTAAGGGAGTACAGCAACAAAGGAACCTGCTACTTCATGAAACCTTCGAAGCACATTTTTCCAAGGTGTATTCCTTCCTATTATACTTCTCATTTTTCTTTCCTACTCCATTGAGGACAATATCGATTAAGTTGGGGGGAAGATTAACTTGACTTACTTAGATCTTCAAGTGCGATTTGAAATGATTAGGTTATGTGTACCTAATTATTATCTCGAATTGGAGTTACTTAGGCACCTTAATCAAATGATCGATTAATGGCCTAGATAATGCTAGAGATGCTGAGGGAGAAATTATTAAAGAAACTCAATAAATGATAGGGTATAAATCATAAATAATTTCATGGGGTAATTCCAAAGCCTTTTGACCATTAATCTTAATAAAGAGTCTACTTTATGGGGATATAAATCAAAAGATCAAGTATGCTGAAGTTTTTCCCTTTTATAAAAAAAAAAAAGTTAGTCTAGTCTCATAGCTTTGCTTGAACTCTTACTAAGTAACCGGGCCCCTTCGTCTAAGTAAGCATTGTGGTTCGCGTCAAAAGGTGAGAAGGTCAAGCAATCTGTTAAGCAATGGTACCTTCCTGAGTAACCGGATCCCTTCGCCTAAGTAAGCATTATGGTTCGCATCAAAAAGGGAGAATACTAATACTTACGAGGCTTGGATATAACACATACAAAAAAAAAATGAAAAGGGAAAAATCATTTAGCAGAAAGGTATTGAACTAAACCCCAGAAAGTTAGAGGATTTTAAGAATGAGATAGAAAGTTGGCAGAAGAAAAACTCTAGAAATCTTTATGAGCTCTACCTAACCACTAAAAGAGTTGAATTAATAATCCAATGAAGTATCTCAGTAGTAGTCTGACCAGGTATCATCTGCTTTTAGGGTTGCTTAGGTTAACATCTAATTCAAGGATGGGTTGATACACATGGATACTCTATCTGCTTTATTCGAGGACGAGCAAAGTTCAAGTTGGAAGGTGTGATAACTATATTAAGCATAAATATAAAAGTATTAATTTAATATTAAAATATTATTATTCTTTCAAAATTAATATTTTTATATGTCATTTATAGGAAAGAATATCGTCAACATGGAGAGCCTGATTTTAGAAGTCCAACGGTGTGAACGGAACTCGAATCGAACTTAAAACGGGCCCAAAATGAATTTTTGAAGAATTTACTAAAAATTTGCACGAAGTTTAAAGTAGCCGGTCCACAATGGATCGGCCGCTCGGTCCATTTCACAGCCCGTGGGCCGCGATCTGCCATTGACGCGGTCCACGAAAGCAGAGCTGTGGACCGTGCCACCCCAGTCACGCCGAGACTCGCCGGAGAGCCGCCCCCACTGCCAGGGAGTCGCCGGCACACTCACCGCCGGCTGGAGAAGCCCCGGTGGCCGGAAAAATGCTCTCGAAGGGGGATGTTCATCATTTTTTCTTTCTCTTGGTCGAACCTCACCGCACCCACCGCCCCACGTCGCCGGATCGCCTACCCACTCCACCGCCGGCTGGAGATGACAGCGGTGCGCTCTTCCTCGCCGCCGGGAGGGTCCTCACGATGAATTGCAGACGTTGATGGTTTTCTTCGGTTTGAACCAAATGTGGACCGAACCGTGTACTGGGTTGGACTGAACCGGGGAGAATAATCTAGAGCTTCGTCGGATGAGTTGGAGATCGATGGGAGCTCGACCCGACCCAGTGAAACGGTGGAGCAGGCTTCGTTGCAATCGTGGGGAGCTTCGTTGCAACCATGGAGAGCTTTGTTGCAATCGTGGGAGCGGTATTTGTTGGATCAGTTGAGTTGGTTGGAGGAGCGGGTTGGTTCAAGCGGCTTTGGAGCGGGGAGAGCCTATAAAAAGGGCTCCAGGGGAGCGAGAGAGGGGGTATTCGAGCATTCACGGAGTTGAGCATTCGGCCAGTTCTTCTTCTTCCCCACAGTTTTTCTTCTATGTTTCTTCTTCTTCTCTGTCACAGAAAGTATTGTCTTCTCTATTCCACACCGCAGAGAACTCCTCTCTCCACTGTTCCAGCCTAATTATAGAGGACGACCCCATCCCAGCTTCCAGGCCATCCTTCTGTTCTCCTCCCAAGATCTTAGATCATTCACAGTCCAGAGATCCATCGTTTCTTCCCCGTAGTTCTTTTAGTTCTCCCCTATTCCAATTATCCCAACCTTATTCCCACCATTCCAGCACTATTCCAACCTTATCCCAATACTATTCCAGCAGTCCTATTCTCCACCGATCAGCTTCATCTTCAACTTTTGAGCATGCTGAAATCACTGGAGGCTAGAGCTTCATTTGGGAAAAAGGGATTTTTATTTTTGGTTGTATTACATTGATGTACTCCCTCTTACATGAAATAAAAATATCATTTGATTAATTCATGTTCTTTTGTTTTTGTTTTTGAATCAGATGCGTTGCTAGAACAAAGCTTTGGAGATAAGTCAAGTGAAATTAATCCTGACTGATCTATTCCCAAGTGGGTACGGGCTGTGCTCTCGTGAGATAAACCATATCTAGGTTATTTCACTAGTGTTTAGACCAATCTATTCCTAAAAAGGGATAGGCCATGATTCACGGATACAGACCGTGCTCTCACTCGGATAGATCATTCCTTGAGTTACCTTTACTGCTATTTACTTGTTAATCTCCTTTTTAGTTTTAAGATTTCAATTTCTGTTGCATATTTATTGTTTTCAAAGTAATCAAGAAAGTTCCTGCGGATTTGACCCTTGCTCCTGCTATCATATTCTAGAATAGTAGTTTTAAGGTAATTAAATCGGTGCGTTGCGATGCGCATCATGTCGCATATGATATTGAGTTGTTTGGTTGCATGACATGTATACTCTTATCTCTTTGCTATTTTCGAATTATTATTTTTGATGGTGACTGTTTGGAGATTTTATTGGGCTGTAAAGCTCACAACCCTCTATTTATTTTTCCTTCTCAAAGTTTAGCAGGATATTTGAGCTTGGTGATGAATGAGATTCGTGAAGAAATAATGAGTAGTTAGATAGTTATTAATACCAAG
Organism: Areca catechu; assembly: GCA_021397845.1. Taxonomy (NCBI): domain Eukaryota; kingdom Viridiplantae; phylum Streptophyta; class Magnoliopsida; order Arecales; family Arecaceae; genus Areca; species Areca catechu. The sequence continues at coordinate 188,023,324 of CM038050.1, read as the reverse complement.
CAGATGACTAAAGGATGATAGAAATTGAACCATATGTGTTGTACTATTTTCTTTATATTAGGTAATTTCTTATGATTTGTGATCTATAATATTATAAAGCATTGAGGTTATAATAGAAAATTTGTAAGCCTTGCATAATCTCTAGGATAAAACCTAGGATTTGTGCGATCGGTCATGTAGTCGATTTCGATGCTGGATTCTAGACGTGATACCAGGTCATCCCATGGCATATTTCTTTGACAGCGAAAATACATCTTGGATTTATTGACTGAGACAGGAATGTTAGGATGTCGACCTACTACTACCCCTATTAAGCAGAATCATCATCTTACTGTTGATGGTGGTAAGCCAGTAAATCGTGAGCGATATCAACGTCTTGTTGGCAAATTGATCTATCTCTCCCATACAAGACGTTATATAGCCTTTGCAGTCAGTGTTGTAAGTCAGTACATGCATGATCCCTATGAGAGCCATCAGGAAGCTGTGTATAGGATCCTTCGGTATCTTAAGAGTTGCCCAGGACGAGGTCTTCTTTTTTCTCATCATGGACATCTTAAAGTTGAAGCCTATTCAGATGCTGACTGGGCAGGTTCTATAGATGATCGACAATCTACTTTGGGCTATTGTACTTTTATTGGTGGCAATCTTGTGACTTGGCGCAGTAAGAAACAAGATGTCGCTCGATCTAATGCAGAGGTTGAATACCGAGTTATAGCTCAAGACATTTGTAAGATTTTATAGTTGAAAAGGTTGCTTGTTAAATTACACCTTCTCCAATCTTTTCCCCTCTCTCTGTCCTGTGACAACTATACAACCATTAATATTACAAATAATCCTGTTCAACATCACAGAACTAAGCACATAGAGATTGACCGCCATTTCATCAAGGAGAAACTTAATCAGAAAGTTATACATCTATCATTTATTAAATCTACAGAAAATTTGCAGACATATTGATAAAGGGCTCGGTGGTTCTATGTTTTTTTCAATTTGCAGCAAGATAGAACTTCGTGATATCTTCGCCTCATCTTGAGGGGGAGTGTTGACAACCTAGCCTGGCCTAATTTTTATTGATGATCCGTCCTTATTAAGCCATTCCTTGTTGAGATTATGACAAAAAATAGGTCATCATCTTTCTTTGAAGAAGGATATGAATCCTGTATAAAATGAGAATGACTCCTAAGACATATATATAAAAAATAATAAAAATCTCTATCTTTTTTCCTCATATTCAATTTTTAAGAATAATAAAAGAGTATCATAAGAACAAACATGATTAAAGGTACCTCGAATGCCCTTTTATATAGGGTGAGGTTAATATCGGGAATTGAATACGACCACCCGTGCATCACACACGTCATGGGGCTTAACTGCCCAAACCATGTAGTAATTGCTCCACATATGTGGTAGGCGGTAACCGTGCCTTGATATATCTCATAAATGTACAAGATTATAATCATTCTTTTAATAAATTTTAATCATCTTAAATGTACTTTAATCCAAAGATATGTGGCTAATTGCTGCTGGTCCGCTGATATATTCAGATCAACATGACAGCTCAAGTTGGTAGCTCAATTGATGCCGAGGTTAGTAGTTTGGTTGACCATGGAGATCAGTAGCTTGGATGACAGTCGAGGTCAGTAATAGTTGTAAGCCGATGGAATATACACCGCATCAATGATAATAGCCATCATTGTCTTAGCAATTGTTATCCCCAACCAGCTCACTTTCGAACCGGAATGGCATTCTTGCTGACGCCCAGGCGACTCTCTACATCGAAGGTCCGACAAACGTACTCTACATCGAAGGTCCGACGGACGCACTCCAGACGAGATCCGACCGACCCACTAAAGTCGAGATCCGAACGATTCACTTTCGCTGAGGTCCGGCTGACCTGCTCTTGCTAAAGTCCGACTGACACACTCCAGACGAGGTCCAACCGATTCACTAAAGTCAAGGTCCGAACGATCCACTTTTGCTGAGATCCGGCTGATCACTGCTGCTGAGGACCGACCGACCCACTCCTGTTGAGGTCCGGCCAACCCACTCTTGAAAGGCTACTTCGAAAATGATCCAGGGACTCCAGAAGCCTCTTCCAGTTGATACCAGAATTCTGTTACAACAGAACCCTGCCACATCAGCACCACTACTTCACTACTCCCATGATGTCGCCTTATCCTGGTACTACGTGACCACTCTCCAGATTCTTCTAGGAACAGATCGATCTTTTCTGGCTTCACACCTAACAGATTTTGGCACTGTTCGGCACCTATATAACGTAAATCGGGGAACTCTAGAGGCAAGGACTCTCTTTATGCTCCACATGCTCATCTTCATTTGACTCTTCCATTCTGTTGTCCTCAAACTCTCGCTAACTTAAGTATCAGAGTGTCCCCACTGGAACATCACCGGTCCTTGAAATTTTTTTTACAGAAATCGGGAGAGGAGCACTCCAGCCCAACCATCTAAGTCCGGTCCAAAAAAAATTGCAGCAACAGCAATCTTCCCAGTTTAGCACCATGTGGTTGGCCGGCGGTGCAAATATAGGTGGCAAGGATTGAAGCTGCCGTCAGAGTCAAGCTGAGAGAGGGTGTAGGTGACCTCGACAAGAAGGGGCATACTTACTGATCTCATTGGCGGGACAGGAGTTGAGGACTTGGATGTCTCGATTGGAAAAAAAAACTGATTCGGGTTGGATTGTGTCTCGATTTTGTTCAAGCATTGGTAGATCGAGGCCCATAATTTGCTCGCATGCTGACCACCGTTCCTTTTGTGAAAAAATTCATCACCGGGTGGGCCTCATGTATGATATCAACAACTGAGAGAACAAATCAATTTTGTTTTGTTTGCGGTAATCTCTGACAACAGACCTGCTCCGAGTCAGCTATAAATATGTTTTAGTTTTACCTTATCGCAAGCTCTTTCCGCCAACCACCTGAAGCAAGAGAATCCAAAACAATGACAAACAGCTTGGATGTAAGAAAATGTCCAGGTAAAATATCATCAGAATAGATAATATGGGAAGGCAAATTAACCAAGTTACATATGCTATTTGATTTTGATCATAGAACTTGAGAGAGAGAGAGAAGACATGTACATTGGTTGTAATTCAAGATCCGAGGAGTTTTTTAAAGAAAATAAATTTCTAGTAGATTTAGCAACCATCTCACACCCTAGAAAAGGGGAGGAAAAAATTAGGAAATCAGACAATAATTTTATATTGATCGCCAGAGCCCATAATATATACCCACCAGGTTCATACATCACTCCATATTTGATTATGTTTCCCGCATACAAAGAACATAACTCTCATAATCTAAAAGCTTTGATATATGGAACCACTTACGTTGTGGCATAATAACCTTTATAAATTAAGACTACCCAAGAAAATGATCTAAGAAACCTTGAAACATAAGCAAAGAGATGATACATCTGGGCAGTCTAGTTTTTGTCCCAAATGAATGATCCAGGCTGGTTCAATTAGGTTTGGATGTGATTTTTTAAAAAATTTCAAACCTAAGCCTAATCTAAAATCCCCTACAAAAACAAAAAACTTGGATCGAGCTCGAGATATCACCCGACCCAATTGCAGCCCTCATGGCATTGCAACTTAAACTGTACTAATTGACCCGTAAGAAATTTCTTATGTGTTAAGGGGAGTTTAGGGGAAAAATGAGGCATCCCTAATAGACATTCCATCGAATATCTTACGCGAGGATACCAAATTGCATCGCTAACGGCATGGGCTTACACATGGACATGGATGTCGATATGGAGGGAGCTGGTGGCATTGCAGATCTTGAGGAGGGCGAAGATGGTAAATGGGAGGTGTGATGTGGTAGGCTAGAGGTGCAATATATGGTGGTGCAAAGGTGGAGAGATGGCACCTCTACGGGGGTAGTGCAGTTGGTAAAGGCTGGCTCCTCCTTTGCCTGGTCACGGGTTCGAGGAATGATCCCGTGGATGATTCAATTAAAATTTTCGAATTCTCGGGTGCACGTGACTGGAGGGTGGACCGACTGATATTCCGACATCCTAGAGGGTCTAGGCTGACGTATTCACCGGGTTTGGTAAAATCTTGGAATGTGTGGAAGGTACGCGAAAATTTGTGACCTGTATCGAATAAAGGCCTAACGAGTTGGGAGACAAAATGGGACGCTACACCGGGTAAAAACCTTCCCTATCCTTTTTTTTTTTTATATATATATATACATATATATATATATAAATACATATATATACATATACATATACATATACATATACATATATATACATATACATATATAATTAAAATATCTTCTCCAGTAGCTAGAACTTGCCAAGAGGCTACAAAGCCATAAAATAATCCTATATTATAACCCACAGCAACTCGATTTAATTTAAATCAGAGGCATCCAAACAAATTGATATGCATAGATTTATAACTTGGACTACAAATAGCTCCACTCACGACTCCAAAAAAATTTCTTAATACAATTTGCATTTAAACATCCAACATAAATTATTTGAAACATGAATATTAAAAATTTTAAGTCTTTTAAAAAATTATAAAAAAATATTTCAACACTGCTTGCATTGCATGGCGTATCGACGTTTTTTATTCATTATAAATTTTCCACGTGCGTCCAGGCATTTCGGGGACTTTAATAGTCGAGCATGGGCAGATCTGGACAGGCTGGAATATTGCCGGCCGAAACCCTGTTTAATGGGCTGTTACGGGCTTACCTTATCCCTTCGCCAGTGTTCAAAGCCCATGCGAACCCATGCGCCCCCGTCTCCGTTCATTGAAGGCGTTAGGGTTTTAACCCAAGAGCAGCAACAGGGCACGGGATGGGTCGCTCGGCATCTCGCCCTCTATATAAGCCACCGACCCTTCTCTGACGTCTCATACCACCATTTCTTTCCCTACCTCACCCTCTCTCTCTTCTCCCTGGCCTCCGCTATCCTTCCGTCCGTCTCCCATCTAAACGAAGGGTAAGTCTGAGCTCTTTCTCGAAGCCATCCACCATCGCCGTGGCTCTCGAGCCCATTTCCAAACCCTAGGCTGGTTATCCTCTCCCATCCAGTCTAGGGTTTAAGCTTCAGTATCTCACGAGCTGTTTGCGAATCAGGTCCCTTTGTTGCAAAACCCTAAGGTGTCAGGTATGGATTTCTAATCCTATTCGATTTGTAGACGGTAGGTGTTTTGATCGTTTTTGACGAGGAATTTGGGTATTTTTCTTCCTCTTTCCATCTCTTTCCATCGGATTTCGTTTTCGTTCACGATAATCGGGTCATTATTATGCCAAATCTGTCGTGCGGAGCCTGTGTTATGTTAGGGTTTCGAGATAGTCGGGTGCACTCTTAGTTCTCTTGGTATTCTTCAAGTCTCTGATGGATTCTTGCTGCTATTATTGCTCATCCAAATACCTGGATTGATATGATTGATACGGAAAAAGTTGCACTTATTTTGTTTTATTTTTTATATTGCAACATGGTTGTTTACTTTGTATTGGAATAGTAATTGATAACCGAATCCATAGACGTTGCTGATTTCGACATGGGTCTGCATTTGTGACAGTCTTACCCTATTACCGGATTGTTTCGGAGCCATTTTCAATGCAAATGCTGATAAAACAAGTGATGGCCAATTAGTATTATTTGTCTACTGGAATCTCGAAGCATTTTTAGTTAGATAATTATTTTTTTTATGGGCTATCAGTGGAGTTCTACTTTTATTGTATCTCGAGTCATTCATTTAGTGAAATTTGTTCTTTACTTTGTGGTTTGTTGTTTGTTAGTTCTATTTATATTTGTGCTGTCAATGGGTAGTCACTATAAATCTCCATATTTGCAGGAAAATTTCTGTCATCAATATAATTTGAGTGAGTTTATTTCATCGCCATGGGGTTTGATAATGAGTGCATACAGAATATTCAGTCCCTTCCTGGTGAATATTTTTGTCCTGTGTGCCGGACACTTATCTATCCTAATGAAGCACTACAGTCCCAGTGCACCCATCTATACTGCAAACCTTGCTTATCCTATATTGTGGCTACAACTCATGCATGCCCTTATGATGGCTATCTTGTGACTGAAGCAGATTCTAAGGTCCTGATATCTTGTCTGTCCGGTTCATTCTCGAGTCAGTCTTTGTAAGAACCAATCTGTTTCACTGATAGTTTTGTCCTATGATTTGCAGCCTCTGATAGAATCCAATAAATCACTTGCTGATACCATTGGCAATGTAGCGGTTTACTGTCTCTACCACAGGAGTGGTTGCCAATGGCAGGGTACTTTGTCTGACTCCATTGCACATTGTGCCGGTTGTAGTTTTGGAAATTCTCCTGTTGTTTGCAACAGGTGTGGAACACAGATAATACATCGTCAAGTTCAAGAGCATGCACAAATATGCCCTGTAAGTCTGAAAAAGGCTTTCTGAATGTGCTACCATTTGAAGGGGCAAATTTGTTTTTCTTGAATTAATGTTTGTGGGATTGTCTGGGTGCAGGGCTTGCAACCTCAAGCACAACAGGTAGAGAATGCCCAGGCTCAGGCTTCAATGATTCAAAATCAAGCTGTTACCCAAGATACATCAGTAGCTTCAACAGCTCCTGCATCAACATCAATTTCTTCATCAACTTCTTCAACAGCTCCTGTATCAAGTGCTTCAACAACTGCTGCCACGCCAATTTCATCTATTGCTACTCCTACAACTGCTGCTGCTGCCCCTGCTTCTTCTTCTGCAGCTACTCCTGCTGCTTCTAGTCAGGGACTAACCCAAGCCAATGCAACAACCTATCTACAAGCTGTGACACAGGCTCCAACCCCTGAGCAGTGGTACCAGCAGCAGCAACTGCAATACCAGCAATATTACCAGCAGTATCCTGGATACTACCCTTATCAGCAGCAATATCAACAGTATGGTCAATATCAGCCACAGTTCTACCAACAATATTCTCAACCCCAGATGCAGGTTGCTCCCCAGCATGCTACTCAAGGACAGCAGCAGCCTTCACCTTATATGCCGCCCCAACCCCATATCCAACATCATCCCCAACAACAGGCCCCACTCCAGCCCCAGCCCCAGCCCCAGCCCCAGCCCCAGCCGCAGCCCCAACCTCAGCCGCAGCCGCAGCCCCAACCTCAGCCGCAGCCCCAACCTCAGCTCCAGGTCCAGCCACACTCCCAGGCAGGCCAGCCGCAGTTGCTGCAGCCGCATCTTCCTCAACTACAACAACCACATCCACAGCTCCAGCCCCATCCACATGCTCACATTAATGTACCTGCTCAGCATCCACATCATCATCCTCAAACAACACACCCACAACCTCAGCCTCATCCCCAAGTGCAACCATCACAGCAGCATCTAGGACTTCAACAGTCTATTCCACAACCGCAACATCCACAACCCCAAATGCAACATCCACAAGCCCACCCTCAACACCAGTCCTATCCACAACCTCAATCCCAGGCTTATCCACATGCCCATTCCCAACCTCAGTTTCAACAACAGCCTCTGCAGCTGCAACCCCATCCCCAGTCTCACCCCAATATGCAGCCACAGACGCAACCAGCTCTGCAGCCACAGACGCAACCAGTTCTGCAGCCACAGACGCAACCAGTTCTGCAGCCACAACCTCAGTATCCTTCAGCTCGTGCAGTGACAGGACATCAATCTTATCCACATCCACAGTCGCTCCAACAAATACCACCTGGTGCCCCACAGCAACGCCCTATGCACATGCATCCTCAACAACCTGTTCAAGTGCAGAATCAGTTTCCATCCCAACAGCCTCAGATGCGTCCACCGCATGGTCATTTGTCGATGCAAGTCCAGCAACAGTCAGCTATGCCTCATCCTCAAGGCCCTCATACAAATCTTCATCCTCAACAACAGCTGCACCAGTATCCTGGCATGCGGCCGCAGGGGCCACAGCAGGGTTTGCCTCCATTACAAGCACAAAGTCATACGCATCCAAGCCAACCACATCAGCAGGGGATGCCCCCGGCACAGCATCTAATTCATCCTCAGGGCCCACCTTATGTCCAGCAATCTTCCGCACAGCCCCACTTACAGCAGAATTTGCCTCAATCTCAGGGTATGCCAACTCTTCCAGCTCAGGCTGTAGCTGGTAGGACAGCTATGATGGTAAGTCATGGCTTGCCACAGCAATCATTTCAACAGTCTACAGGTGGTCCTACTAAGCTTATGCAGCCTGACATGAGTCACCAATCACCTAGTCAGAATCCCATGGGTCGGTCCACTGCTCATTTGGCAACATCGTCTGAATTGCTGTCCGGGCCAGTGCAACAGTCTCAGCTTCCACACTCTGGGAGCCAGGGTACGGTAGTACCTATATCATCTGGCATGCGGCCAGGGATATCAGATAAAGCAGGTCATGCACCTGAGCTGGAGGCAGAAATGGTTTCAAAAATGGCTGAAGGGACTGAAGCAATTAGATCAGATCGTGCACAGATTGGAGCATCTGAATCAGCTGAACTGAAGATTCCCAACTCAAAATCTGCAAACAATGAGGAAGAAGTTAGTGGAGAGGGTAAGAAGGATATCCAACCTGATGGAGATCACAAGAATATATTAGAATCAGCACAGGTTCATGTGGAGGGAATTGAGTCACATGCAAAATATGAAAAAGCAGAAGTGCCAGAGATTAAACTGGTTAAAATGGAAGAAACTTCCAACTTGCTAGATGTGGGAGCTGAATGTTCACATGTTTTTAAAGATGTACAGGGAGACAGAGTTATTCAAAGTGTAGAAGGTGCTCTCAAGGAAAAGTCTGCACAGGTTGAGGGGAGAGATGCAAATCTTTCACTAGATGCTACTGAAACTGTTCAATCTGGTCAAGTTCCTACCGAGGCTGGATGTAGGGAGTCTTTGGTCTCAATTTCTGAGAAAACTAATCACAATGTTGTCTCCCAAGGGCTTGTCTCTGGAGATGGTGCTAATGTACAGTCTCTGCAACAAGTGTCAGCACCTAGTGGTCTAGATAGAAGTCAGCTGCAACAGTTGTCACGCCAAAATGCTATTTCAGCTCATGAAAGAGCATTTTTGCAGCCTGGTTATCATGACAGAAATCCATCCCAATATATGGGTCAGGGTCCTGGATCAGGGGTGCTCCAAGGCATGCCTCCAGCTGGTCCAGCACCTGTTCAGGAGAGATTCTCGCAACACATACCTTATGGACATCCTTCAAATATGGTGGATGCAGCTCAAAGACCTGCACCTCACAATGTAGCACATCCTGGTCACATACAAGAAAGAAGGTTTCAGGAGCCTCCTCCCCATCCAATGCAGGTGCATGTGCAAACTATGGTACCAAGTCAAATTAGACCTCATGGTAGCAATTTCCCTGAAACTTTGCCTCATCAGGGGCAGCGGTCTGCTGTTCCAGAACCTTTCCAGCCACCTCTGGGGCCACAACCTCCTTATGGTCCATATCTTTCTGAAGTGCCATCTGCTGGGCCCCCAGTACCGGGCTTGCCTTCCTCAGCAAGGGCTCCCACCCATCTCGGGCTCCCACAGAAAGGTTTTCCGGATCAATCTATGACTCCACAAGGGCAAGGCCAAGGTCATATGCTGCCGCCTCATGTCGGTGTGGCAAGACCTGCTTTTCCTGATGGCAGGCAGCCCGAGCCACCTTTTGCCCAGTCAAATACAACGAAACCCAATGGAATACCTGGTCAGAGACCACCATTAGGTGGCATGCATGATTCTACTTTTGCTCATGTTTTGACAGAGGACAGGTTTAGGCCTTTCACAGAAGAAAGGTTCAGACTGCTGCGGGAAGATGGAACAAGGGCAGCTCAAGATGATCGATTTAGGCCTTTTGCACTGGACCATGGTAGAGGCATTGTAAATCGGAAAGAATTTGAAGAAGATTTGAAACAATTTCCTAGGCCAACCCTTTTAGATGGTGAAGGTGCACTGAAGCTTGATGGTTATGTATCGTCATCAAGGCCTCTGCCTGGGTCTGATGGAGGCCCTAGTGCTCTCCCTTCGAGACCATTGCTTCCTTATCAACCAGGTGGTCCTTTTCCAACTGGTAGTTTGGGTCCAGAGCACCATGGTTTGGATATCCGAGAGAGACATAGGCCTGTCGGATTTCCTGAAGACTTGGGAAGAAAATATGATCCAGCACTTTCTCGTCCTGATCTCCACAGTTCTGTTCCTGAATTTGGTCGACGTCGCATGGATGCTCTGCCTCCTTTAAGAAGTCCGGGTAGAGAATACTCTGGCGTTCCATCTAATAGATTTGGATTAGGTATAGAGGACTTTGATGGCAGAGATCCACGTGGATTCAGCGAGCGATCAAAAGCTTTAACCCTTCCTTCAGATCCAACTGGAAGTGCATACCATGATAGTAAGATTCCTATACCTTCTGCCCCAGGTTCTGGTGGATTGCCGAGTCATCCTTTTAAAGGTGTTCCTGATGGTACTGGAAGTCATCGAATGGAGCAGCTAGGTGCTGGTTATTTAACTGGTAATATCAGAAAGGATCTGGATGTTCCTGATATTCCTCCTGTCAACTTGCATACTGGTGAATCACTTGGTCATGGCTTAGCAGGTACTAATAGGAGCAGTGAAGCATTTGGAGCTCGAAATTTGCCTAGCCTTCTTCGGGGAGGGGAACCTCTTGGACAGAGTCAGTTCCGCATGGGTGAGCCAACTGGCTTTGGTGGCTTTAGTGTACCAGGCCGCATTCGTGCAGGTGATCCCGGTTTTAGTAGCAGCTATCCCATGCATGGTTTTCCAAATGAAGCTGGACATATTACTTTGGTTAGTGTGTTTTCTTCATTTGTTCTTCGTGGTCTTTCCTGCATATGTTTCAGATATGCTTTCTGATTACATGGTTCATCTGTATGTTTCTCTTCAGGGTGACATGGATGCCTTTGAGTTTCCAAGAAAGAGAATGCCTGGGAGCATGGGATGGTGCCGCATATGTCGGATTGACTGTGAAACAGTAGAGGGTTTGGATATGCATTCACAGACAAGGGAGCACCAAAAGATGGCCATGGATATGATTCTGTGTATTAAGCAAGAGATCGCCAAGAAGCAAAGGTTTTAAAATAACTTTCTACATATTAAGGTTGCATTTGGCAACATTCCCATTTTTTAATTTTTATTTTTTCTGGTTATTGTTTTGATTTCATTTTCAATATTCTGAAAATAGATTATCTCTTGGTAATTATAATTTTTTTTAAAAAAATAAAAAAAATGTTTGATGGTTGGTAGCTTGACAGTAATGCAGTGATGGTGATGTTGGTGGTGGTGGCGGCTGCTGTCGTGGTGATTGTGGTGGTGGTTATGGTAAAGTATGGAGGGGGGGGGGTTGGTTTTGGTGGTGATGGGGCATTATGACCTTGGTGGGTGGCAGCGGTGGAACGAGTGCTGGATAGAGGCAGAGAGTTGTATTGACCTTTTTTTTTTTTTTTTTTCCTACAAATTTTGGAAGTGCAAAACTTCTGCTTACAAAATATTTTAGAAATTCCAGAAACAGTTTCAAAAGCACTTAATGAAATGTCTTTGCTGAACATGATTTCTGCCTTAAATTTTGCTTCTGTTTTTTAAAAAAGGAAATGACAGTGATTCTAAACGGAATATGTTTTAATGACTTTTGACTCAAAATGCTACATTTGAGATCGGATGGCTGATAGCAGGATTGTTGATGCTTTCACCCAATTTTGCAGGATCTCTGAAGCCAACATGCCACTTGAAGATTCAAATAAATCAAGGAAGGCAAGTTTTGAGAACCATGGGAATCGACAGTAGACTAATGGTAATTTACCATACTGCAGCTTTTAGCATGTGAATCATATATTTTAGCTGTAAGTTTGTTGTTTTTGAGACAATTTGCTGTTTTTGGCTTAAACAAAAAGTAAATGGTTGATGTTAAAGCTTATCTATCGTTTTTTTTCTTTTTTTTCAGGTTACTGCTATAGCTGTGGAACTGGTTCTTTGTAACTGAAGTTTCTGTGGCAAGTTAAGATCGATTTTGATAACTTTGTCATATTGTGAACAGATCTTGTGATTTACTCGCTTGTCGTAACTGCAAAAATCTTTTCTTAGCTTTGGTTGCCAGTTGTGGAGGAACTGTCTTTATCAGCTTTGTACTGGAGTTGCAGTTTTCCATATCGAAAATGCTTATTTGAGTTTTAATTAATGTGGGCTAAATAGTGGTATGATTTTGTCAAGTTGATTTTCACGTCTTTTATGTTCAAGTTGTAAATCAAATATCTTTAAATAATTTGTAGATTTAGGTGTAATTACCTCTCTTCTATCAACTGTTTTCCTTTTCCGCATGGTCTCTGTTCTTTCCATGATCTACCTTTTTGGATCTACTTAAGCTTGTTAACCCAGCTAGTTCTCTGCATGTCATTGCAAAGGAATGCTGCTGTTTTGGATGCAGTAGCAGTCATCTTTATGTTGCTTCCAACTTATCCCTTGTCAGGAGAATTGTACAGTTTTTGTTCTCTTCACAAATTCTGAGACAATCATATCCTTGAGGAAAGTGTTTTGAAGATCCAGGATGTGTTACCACTCATGCTTAGCATGAATTTTAAATTACATTCTATCCTTAGGATGCATTTTTTGATGGGTCAAAGCATTTGACTGGGATTGCAAGTTAATAATATAGATGGAGTGCAAATGTTATATATTACTTTGCAGAATCTCTATGTATTCTGCTCTGGTTCTGTGCATGCAAGTTTGGATGTATGTTTGTTTAAATGTGGCATATAAGTAATATATGTGGTACTGATTTATCCTTAACAATTTTTAGGCAAGTGATTTGGCCAATATGTTCTTCATAAATGATGTCAAAGTCTAGCAGCTGTAATAATAAGTTTTACCATTAACTAATAGCTTCTTGATAGAACTCTCCCGGACCTGGTATATTTGTAAATTGATTGCAAGTTTTGGATTTTGCTTTTGTTTTGGCCTTATATGTTGGAGCAAGCATGCTCAGATATTTGCCATCTACTTTATGAGATGAATGAATGAATGATTTATTTTCTTCATAATCTTTTGGAGAGTTCTGGAATGAGGGCTAATATTTATGGAGTGTTTTCTGTAGGCTTGATTCTTTATCAAACCTTTTCTTCCTTTTAGAGATGAAATCAAATTCCAGTCAGATTGAAAAGATGTCTGATCTGTTGTGCTGAGTTGGTATACAAGTAGAACGTAGCACATTACTGTGAATATTGCTACTGGTTTATGCCCAAAAAGAGCATGGAGATGTCTTATTTTTGTTTGAGTCTTGATTGAATATATGACATCACTGAATCATCTCTACTATTATAATGATAGAAGAGAAGCTTTGGTGACTGTTTTTTTGGTTGCAACCAAGATACCATATGTAGCTTACTTTTCTTACTGAAAGTGTAATGTTTTCAATGGCGTAATGCAGTTGATATATATATATATGAGAGAGAGAGAGAGAGATTAAATAAATGAGAGTGCCGATGAATTTTTTTTCTGGAGATCAAAACATGAAAGAACAATCAAAAGCTCGAAGAAATTTATATAAATTTTGTTAAATGCATCACATGCAGGGCAGGAGTGTATTGTTTGTGTTGGACATGGTATAACAGAAATATTCTACTAATAATTTCATCAATTGGTTAAATTTTTCTGGTAATAGAGAATCAGGAAACCTTTTTTTCCCCATATATTTAGTCTTTGATGATGAGAAAGACAAAAATCTTGAAAACCCAAAACAATTCTAGGGGGGATGCTCGAGCATCCATGACACATAGTCCTTGATGATATGAGAGCATTTTTTGCAAAATTTATGCATTGAGGAGGTGATCTTGGTTTCTTTAACGGTCATAGTCATGCCTCAGTAGTATGATGAACTGATTTATTTGATTTCTAGTGAGGCCGCTATAACCTATATTTCAATATCTGGTATAAAGACATGATGTATGATATTACAACTCCTCTCTTTTGATTTGGTGGTCCTTTGACCTGACTGTTCATGAAATCCTATGCCGCAATTAATGTTGTGCAAGTTTGTAATTATAGGTTTAAACTGGAGGGCTGTTTCATAGTCTTCAAGTTTTTGGTATCAACGCTGCTGATAGCTTAACTTGTTGGTGCCATCCAGTTTAGTTTAGCTAAGCAGTTTTTGTGGAAGCTGACCAGGGAATGATAATGCATCGCACGTTAGCTGTATGGTCAATATGTTGACCAGGACTTTGGTTTAAACTTGATGAGAGTAATGAAACAGGGTTTGTCATTTTAGGAGGATATATTCATGGCGTAATATAATTTTGTGGCTAAGGGGAGCGGCTTACTAAAAAATGTATGAGTTGCTGTAATGAGCATTCTTACATGAAATTTTTATTTTTTGTTATGTTCCTAGATAGTTTCAGGTTTATGGTTTCACTTGTTTGATCATATATTTGATTTTTAATCTTTGGGATTCTGCTTGTCTTGTGTTATTGTACCATGGCAGTGCGCTAATGCCCAGGTCAACCATGGTCTTGCCTTTAGAGTGGAAAACAAATTTAACTATGGGAATTGTAGTGCCAAAATCAAATCAAAATATATCAGAAGCAACATATAAATGTCTACTGTGTCATACTTGCAACTAAATAGATGCCATATGTATGGAAACAAGTTGCTTATCAATTTGAAATTTTATGAAAATCACTTCAGACTAATTCAATGTTCAATCACCAAACATTTCATGATATATAAAACAATTTTTGAGTTGTAATTGGGTCTGTTTAATATATGCTAATATGATTTGCCCCTCAATAATTTGAAGTTTTTGATGCCATTTTTTATGCTTGAACCATAATTAAAAATAAAACAAATTACTATGTGCAAAATTGTTAGTAGTCAATAATTGAATGATGAACTTTTTAGTTAGGGGAGTTGAATTGGAAGGGTTATTGTAGTGTATCAATGATTAAAAGAAGGGGAAATCAAATTGGAACAGCTTATAATTATTATACAAGGAATTTTGGAACTCCATGTATGATCCAGCAATATGAACTAAAATTTCTATTCCATTCCATTCTCTTATATTTGTCTTAACATGTCATAATTTGAAATTGAGTAATCTGATTGTATTTTTGGGTGATATTTATAAGCTGTGCTGGTACGTTGCGTTTGGATTCAGTCATCTCCCAACATCACCTAGTTTCTTGGAAGAATAGAGTTTGCTTTTTATTTTTTTCTATATGCTAAGAATGCTAGTGAGATATGGTAGCACTTTTCACTAGTGTACATTTTCTTGTCAGACCTGTCCTAAAAATCCTTGAAGAGATCCCTTTTTAGTTACATATAGGCATCATTATTCTTATAGTACTTTTTGAACTTGCTAAGTTGTGCATGTAGTAACCTTGGTTGCTCATTGCTTTATTGGTAACTGCAGTGCTGGACGATGCTATTAGGACTGAGCATTCCATTGCTGGTTGAACCATCGATCTTTCCATGTAATGATCTACTCTCTTATGTTCTTGAGATCTAGAAAGGACAGGTTGAGTCCATTTATTTGATCACAGTTAGTAGACTTTCATTTATTTATGTTACGACAATGAGAAAATTTCCTCCTGTGTGTGTGGGTGTGGGTGTGTTTTTTTTTCATTATTATTATTTTTTTTGTAACTTTGCCATGCTTAATTCCTTTTGCCTTTCTTTTCCTTGATGAGGTGATATCTTTATTGTCCCATATCTTTTTCTAATTGTAACATGGCCTTATTCATTTATTATTTCTTCATATATAAACTTTGACATATATTGGCAAGTTATTAATACAGCACTTTGTTTTATCATATAGACTTTATTTTATGGGTTTTAGCTGTGAAAACGATTATAGGAAAGAGAATTTCATTGTCAACCTGAAGAAAGGATATAGAATAGCTGCAGGATGTTATTTTCCCAGCATTGAATATATATATATATATATATATATATATATTTGATGTGTATGAATGAACATTAAAGCATCAGAAACATGAGATGTTCAATGTGAGGAGAATGGTTCTGTTGGGCCCATGTCTCCTTGCATTTGCTGTAGATGAACTTGCTGTCATGTTCATTAGGATGTGCCACACTTATGTCATTGGCAAGAAACAGACTATGAGTTTATGAGTTGAAAATAGCTTGGGCTGAATTCACCTTTATTGTTGGGAAAAAGTTTTGGAGGTTATAAGTTTTAATGATAATGGCAAAGATACATTCTTGATTTGTTATGCAAGGAACAGAGTAATGGATGAGTAATGCAAGTAATACCTAGTATATGAAATGGAGAAGTTTTCTATGGTGTTATATGATTGTTACATGCATTCAAGATGTGAAGAAGAGTTAGAAGATGATAATGATGTCCTTGGCATCGAATGTACAGAATGTCAGAAAATTATTCTCCAATAGAAGAGCATCGTGGTGAATATTTGGTTCATTTTATTGTTACCTTCTTTGAGATTTCAGAATTTTTAGACGGGAGAATAATATAATTTTCTTTGGTAGTTGAAGTGTGTGTAATTTGAATGTAGAGTTTGTTTCAGTCTCATTACTTCTATTTTAAATGCAATAACTTTCACGAAGTCGTAATATATTTATCTTTTCAGCTACCTTATTCTGTTTCATTTTCTTGTTTTTGCCTTTGGCTTGTTCTGTAGGATGTGTTCTTTTTGTGTTGCTATCCCTTTTTCAAAATTGATGTCCTGTAGCTTAATGTTGGGAAGTGTTTCGAATTTGATTAGGATCTAATTTATTTATTGCCCTTTTTCTTGTCACTTTCTTTGGACATTTGTTCACACGCACCTTGTCAACGTTCCAATTCTGTGAATATACAGTATGTTTCTTTGTCAATGCACCTGATTTTTTGAACTGTACGTCGGTATGTCCATTTCACCTTTAGTGCTATGACTAGTGTATTTATACACATCTTGGCCCATGTTTTACATGTATGAACAACCTTTATATACAAATTATTAGATAGGGGTGCTTGAAGGATTTTAAAACTTGAGAACTAGGTTATTCTAATAATGAGAATGTGCATTTTGGAGGCTCTGGAAATTTGACAATGGTATTCTGTAGTCTTCAAAATTTGTCCAAGTAAACAGATGGATAATCCTATAGTCATCCCACAAAAGAAAACAGCTAAAATGCTCTACCATATACATGTCGAAGCATGTAGTATGATTGATTGACAAGTGCACACAGGATTGTGTCTTAGTTGCCTTTGTTATGGCTGTGCGCGTCTTAGTACCCATCTAGGCATGCTCTTCTTTGATACCTACACGTTTTTACCTTTCACCCACTGATAGATGACTATGAAAGAGAATGTAGCAATAAAAACTAAATTGCTGAGTGTATCTACTAATTATGCCCCAGATTGCAGATGGTCATGATTGATTGTCTACTAAACACTTCTTCATTTTGAATAAACTATGTCCATATGCTTGATGCTAGTCACGTGTAACATGTTAATTATCACATTTCCAAATAATGAGTTTTAGAATCTGTCCCAATTTTTTGGTCAGATACATAGATTTATCTACAATTTTGAAACAAGGATATAATTTTGTGGCACTTTACACAATAATTCCAGTTCAAGCTCTCTTTATGAAAGTGCTGGAATTATTTCATTTCTGTTGAGAGCCAGTTGGACCAAGCGAACATGGTGATACTCTAATCTCATAACCTTTAGAACTCTTGCACAACATTTAGAGAATTTAGTGTAGTGTAGCAAATACTCTTTAACATCATAACATTAAAAGCCTTCATTGATGGAAATAGGATTCGTATATTTGAGCTTCCATTGGTATATGATGTTAGCTGAAAATCTATGTTGTTTAAACAACAAGATTATGTATTTTTGAAATAAATTCAAATTCGTGACTTGTACAGCAAACTCCATGAGCAGTATCTGATTTCATGACCTATATTGCCCACAGATTCATCATAACCAGTTATAAACTACTATCTTAAGCTAATTAGGTGTCCAAGTAACGGAGCAAAACAATGCTAATTGTTGTTTGTTAGTGAACAAGAAAAGCTCAAAGAGACCACCACCTTTTGATTCTAGATTCTTGTGGAGATAGATGGTGGTGTTTTGCCAAATTAACGTCGGCTTTTTACTGCCATTTAATTACAACTTGTTGATTCTTCTTTCTAAAGTTTTGACATAGTTTACTTGTTTCATTCGCAAAGCAGACCAAAAAATGTTTAAAATAAAGCGCGCGAAGTCGTATGTCCATATTTGACATGGTTCATTTGAAAATGGTAAGAACATGTTCATCTTTACACAATAAAGTTTACTTTGTAAACTATCACTTTGTCTACATGGGTGGTTTTCTGACAAGCTAGGCTTTACTTTTTGGTTGCTTGGCTTCTTTTCATCTCGTGACTGGTAAAATTTTGTAGACTTTCTTCAGTGATTAAAAACTTACTATATAATTTTAATGTCATAAGTATTTAGTATGCAATATTTGGAAAATTGATTTGTTACATTTGGTGATTAACAGAATATTATTTGGTTGGAAAAAGTGAAAGGGCTGTCTTTATCTGCATATTTCTTTGTATTACTGGGTTTTCAGTATCTGAGTATTGGATTTTTGTATTTGCCTGCCTTTTTTGTTTCATATATATTCCTTCCATAATTTGATAGTGAATTGAATGCATCAAGTTGTAAACGTTCTAAAGTATATGATATATGTAGTGCATTATTTCCCATCAGCTACTGTCCAACAAAAATATATATTCTAAATTTCTCATGGGAAATGACCGGAACACTATATTGTAGTTAAACATTGTAGAAGTATTAAGTGCCCATTTGTAATCAATGTCCAATTGTTTTTTTTTTTTTTGGCTATCTTTTGGATTTCAAGGAAAGGCTGATTGTGTGGTTGATTGTAGACCTAACTGGAATTATCTAATAATCAATGTTTGCTTGAGACTGTCTGAAGGATTGTGCATAGTTCTTGGCCAGCACAGATGCATTTGATGCATGGATTGTATGTTCACCAAAAGTCTATGCTGTTAGCATAAGATCACTAGGCTTTCTTTAAAAAAGGGCTTTGCACTATTAGGGGACAAAAATTAACCTTCCCTATGCAACAGTGTATGATATGAAAATGCTTGTATACTCTCCCTTTTCTATATGGTTGGTTGATTATATTTGAATTTGCTTTGTTGGAGATGAACTGGTATTCGATAATATCTTCTGAGATGGTGAACTCTTAGACAGGACATGCTGCAGTACTTTTTGGAGTCTAATAAGCTGTGTCTTCCTCATTCCTAACCGTTAAACACAAGCATTTTCTACCATCCTTTTGAGTTGATATGTTTAAGTTGGATTGTCAATTAGTTATAGTCCCACACGTGTACCTATTCTTGTTGTATGGAAATGCTCCCATGTTAAAGCATTAGGGAGGTTTTCTTTTGACTAGGCTACTGACTTTGTGAATAAGTGAGCAACAGAAAGTTGTGAAGTTGGGAAAATATGAGGTAGAGGCAACATCTTGATAAAGCAAAGACTGATCAAAGTGACACTGATTATGTTATGCATGGTTCATTTAGAGTATGGAGATTGCTGCCAATTGGTAACTTTGCTGCTGTTGTATTACATCGAGGTGTGTACCTAGATTTATGCACAAGTTAAGAGATAGGCATCTAAAGCCAAATAATATTGTTAGGTATGCTGGTTCATGGTGTAATTTTTTGCCTTTGCACATGCAATGCATGACAAACTTGAAAGGAAATACACAGCTTGTGATCTTTCAAGCATGTGTGGCTTGAACTTGATGATCAACACTATCACGAGGTTAAGGTTGGTCTTTAGTGAATGGAATTACTTAGATAGCTTGATGACCAACATTATCACGAGGAATTACTTAATATAGTTACAATTTAATGATATTTTTCTCGGTAAGCAATGAAGACCTTGAAGATGTTTAGAATCCTTGTGATTAATGAGTTGTTGGATGCATGCAGAATCTAGAGGCTTACCTTGTGGTCAATTCCCTTGTTCTATATGACTTTATGATGTTTGACTTTATTCAAGTTCTTGGTAATGTCGTGCACTCTACGGTCAGCCTCTATTGTAATTTTAAAATGATTGTGCTTCTTTAGTACATCTGGTTCCTTGTCATGCCATGCATGACTGCATATCCCCATGGAGTGCAGCTAGAGTTTTGAATTTCCATGTGTGTGCATGAGTGGAAGCATGTCTAAATGAATTCATTTTGAATTTTTCACCCACCATGTTTAGCTTTTTAGGGCAATAAACCTAAATATATCTTGGCATATTCCATTGTTACACTAAAGTTCTAAAATGTTATGTGGTTTGTGATCTTGGAGAGCTTGTTGCTTATGCACTTGGACATAAATTTTCTAATGTTGCATTCGCTGCTTGTTTTTTGCATGATAGAGCATCTATGGATGCACAAACACCTTTAAATCATAAATGTGTCAAGTCATGCAAAAGCATGATGTTAATGGGGGAAAACCTTTTTTTGATTAATTCTTATTATGATAGATGTCAACAACATGTGCTTATTAAATTGATTCAGAAACAATCATTATCTTTTGGGAAGAGTTGTGCATTATCAACTCAACTTAACCAAGCCTTAAACCCAATGAAGTTATGGTTGGCCACATAAATGTTTTTTCCTCCATTCTACTTTGTTTAGAACTACCTTTTTGAAAGATACAGAGTTATGAGGTCTGTCCTTATTATATCCCATTTGATTTTCAGTCTATTGGTGCCCCTCTTTCCTTCTACATGTATCAAATCAGTCCTTCATACTAGTGCATCCCTCTTTCCTTCTAAATGTTTTTTTCTCCATTCTACTTATTTTAGAACCACCTTTTTGAAAAATATAGAGTTATGAGGTCTGTCCTTATTATATCTTATTTGATTTTGAGTCTATTGCTTCCCCTCTTTCCTTCTACATGTATCAAATCAGTCCTTCATACTAGCGCATCCCTTGTGCTTTTTCAAGTAGTCTAACATTCTGTGCCATAAACAAAAGCTGGTTATACAATTGCCTTATAAAAATTTTCTTTTAACTTAGCAGATATCCTACTTTAACATACTATTTGAATTGCACTCTGTCATCTGATTCAACTTCCTTTAATCCTAAGGATAACATCCTCTTCAATCTTATGAATAAGAAAACCCGATATCATAAATGATCACCTTCGAGAACTTGATGTTCCCCAGTTTTCACTCCATATTCATCTTTATTCCTAGTTTTACTAAAATTACATTCCATGTATTACATTTTAATTCTGCTTAATCTAAATCCCTTAAATTCTAGCATACTCTTTCTTAATTCTAACTTACAATTAACCCTGACCATAGTTTCATCTACTAAGATTATATTACGTGCAAATAGCATGTACCAAGTAATATTTTACATGCAAATAGCATGTACCAAGTAATATTTTACATGTAAATTACATGTACCAAGGAATATTGTCCTGAATATGCTTACTGAGCTCATTCATAGCTAGTGCAAAAAAATAAGAGCTTTGATTAGAGTCTGGGTGGAAACGTATTATGTTTGGAACATTACTAGTGTTATCATTAATAGTTCTCGCACAAGTAACAACCCTGTCTAACAGGTCCTTGATCATATTATTAGTATATTTAATGAAAATAATGGAAATATCTTTCTTTTCTAACACCTGCTATGTGACTTCTCTAAGGATTCTATTATATGCTTTCTTAGAATCAATAAAAACTACATGAAGATCTTCCAAGTTAACCTCTAAAGGAGAAAAATAAATTTCATGGTTGACCTTCTTTGCCTTAATTTAAATTGGTCACACCTCAAACCATGCTTGATCATCCTCTTTCAAAGCTTCGTTGTATGCCTCACGAGTTAAATATCATGATAGTTAGAACAATTTTGAATATCATCTTTATGCTTATAAATCAGTACCATAATGTGTTCCTCTATTTATCAGGCATTTTATGGTTTTTTAAAATGTTACCAAACATATCAGTAACCAAGTCACTTCCATGTTCTATTAGGTCCAAATGTTTTTCCTAGTTTTATCCTGCTGTGTGGCCTTGTTTAACTTAAATATTTTAATTCTGTTGTATACTTAATATTTTTATTTTTTTTAGAACTAGTTAGGCATCATAAATTGTACATGAGTTCGATATAAGAGGTTGTGAAAATAACTATTCATCTTTTTTTGATCTTACCCTTAACCAAAAATTTTTAATCTTCATCATTGATGCATTTAACGTAAGGTCTCTAGTTTTCTTCTCTTAGTTTTGCAATCTTATAAATTTCTTTTTTTCCCATCCTTAGTTTTTCTAACTTGTGAGCCAAGTTCTTTTATCATTTGGCCTTTTTCTCTTTGATTCTCTTAATACCTTAGTTGCTGCTTTCGTAATACCATTGGTCATATCTTCTCACATAGTATCATTTTCTCTTTCTAGACCCCAATTCCCTTCTTTCAACATTCTATTTTTGAAATTCATTTGTTTCTCTTCTGACATTTTATCACCTAGTACTCTCGTTTTTTTTCCCTTCTTTTCATTACCTAATACACGTCAAAAACCATGAGTCTTTGTTGGTACTTAAACTTTTACTCTGCATAACATTACAATCTTTATACAAAACCCAATTAGTCTTTCTAGTAAGTAAGAAATATATTTAGCTAGCATTATGCCCATTTTCAAAAGTTATCAGTCATTTTTAAAGCAAGTGTTTTTTAATATTAAGTGATATGTCATACCAAACTCCAAAATGCCATCTTATTTCTCATTTCTATTTTTGAAACCATAATGTCCACATACCCTTCTAAAACCTATTCTAGATTTTTCCACATGCCCATTCAAATCTTCTCTTGATTTATTTCTTTTCTTTACTAGAAATCTCCTGAAGCTGTCCATCCAAGCCGTCCTAAAAGCATTGCTTTATAGCATCATCCAATCCTATTTGAAGATTATAATTGCTAATAATATTAGTAGATTTCTCTCATAATATTAGTCTTATCTAGATTTTTCTACGCTTCACCATAACTGGACATCAAAGTGGCCCGCGCTCATGGGGAATGCCCACTTAGCCCTTGCTCACTTTTCACTAGACCTAGGGTGAGATGCAGGGTGTCGCTTGCAGGGAATGCCCAAACGCTATTCTTATATGTATTCATTTGCATAAAATGTGACTATAGTTTTATGCTGGTCATCAACCTACTGCAATTCTTGTTTGCTCAGGCTTGGGATTGGCTATGCACAAAATATAGGCGGAGTTGAAAGCTATTAATTTATCGAAATTTATAGTAATCCTGCAGGCTCGTGCTATGTTTGATGTAGAATTAGTGTTGGCTTCTAATCTTAGAAGGTGAAAGTTGTTTTAAAAAAATATTTTGTTTTGTGATATCATGATGTTACTTTTGGTGTTACTTTTTTAAACTCTTTGGTTCTCTTTGAAAGTCAATTGATACTTCGTTGACTCCTCCCAGCCACCCTCTGTCCATGCAGAAAATTACTAATTAATGAGAGCTTAAGACTTCATTTTTGAAATGTTAATCAAGAAAATTTCTAGAAGAGAAAGCTACCTGCCACTCCAATAAATGGTAAACAATTTCTCCTGTTTCAGGATCTACTAGTTTTATTCTATTAATTTGGAAAAAAAAGGAATTCCTCTCTCTAGATGATCAATGGGATGCAAGTGGCAATCATTAAGGTCCTTTCTCAGAACCTTTGTTTGGGTTATGAAATGAACTAAACTTTAAAAGAATCTGAAATTTGTGATTTATTGTCTAGATGCAAAAATGTGCTGCTACAAATGCTTGAGCAAGACTGATGCAAGTTCCAAGGATTTCAAACACTTGATTTGGCTTTATTCCTAGGAGGCCAACCATGTAAGCAATTTTCGGATCACAATGGTCAACAGTAAAAACTAATTACTAAATTGAATTTTTACATGTTTTCCTTGTTCATTCATGACAGATCATTTAGTATTAAGTGCTTGTTGAGTGTTTATGTTGATGATCTTAAAGCTGTATTGGCACGAAACAACGAATTTTAGTGTCTGCTCGAGATTACTCATTTCCAATTGCGATGAGTCTTAACACATCAATATGATGGCTTCCAACTGTCACTGTTTATAGATGCATAATTGTTGAGATTTAAAAGTGGCGCCTTCAGCTATATAACCGTGTCTGTTATTGTTAAATTGAATGTGAAAGGAATTCTGTTGATAAAATTTTGAAATTACAGTGCACAAAAAAGCATATGGTGCAGTTAAAACCAGCTGACAGTATTTTGTATACAACACTTCTATTAGCATTGCATTCGTGAGTAAATGAATTGGGATGCGTCATAAACCATGTAGGGCATGGTAGATGTGGATTAGGAATTGTACAGGCTGCATGAACATAATTCAGGAGCTGGGATGTGTGTGGAAGCAATATGGTTATCGTGGTTGACATGGGATGAAATTAGGAGGATTATGTAATGTTCTTAGAAACCATTTTAACAGCCCCAGTACTATATCATTGGAAGTCAATTGTGATGGTTTTGGTTAGCTACAGATAGATATATTCAGGTTGTTTAAATTGAGTTTTGATTTGAACGAAGAAAATTTTTCCGTAGACTTGGTGGAAAGGCTTTGACATTGATCTTTTATATTTGCATTCAGTAATCATAGATAGATTGTTAAATTTTAAACAATATTGAACTTTTAAAGTGTTATAAGCTTAAATACACTGATATGTGGACTATCATTTTTTTGCTTTGAATTATTCAATTACAACATTTAGCTAACTTTATCCATAAATTGTTCTGTACAGCAACAACTAGTCATAACCTTGGTTTTGTCGTTTAGTTAATTAAATCTATGAATCAATGCTTTTGACCTTGATTTGATTGTGGCAGACTTGCTATATGTCTGGTTTGTTTGTCTATTATATATGTATATATTGTCTTTATGTTGTGCGAACAGTATCTTAATCAACCCTGGAAGGAGGGAAAATTAAGTTCTCTGTTTACCTGGACAAGTGACTGATGTTTTTGACCTTACCACGCTAGCACCATCATCACATCAATATCTCAATGCTAGCTTCTTCTTGCCTCATGAATACTTAATCTTTCGGTATATCCATTCTTTTGTTTTCATGAGATTTTTTTGAAATTATGTTATGTTGCTCCTGTTTGTTGTTTTTCTCCCTTTTTTCACATTTTTTGTTGTTTGTTGCGTCAGTGATGTCTAACCTCTTATACCGATCTTTGCACTTTGATTTGCAGTGAAGAAATTCATTTATCCTTTTATGTTGAATTGCATGTAAACATGCTTATGTAACCATTGCCTGTCTAAGCGCAGTATCATGTAGTAACTTAGAATCCCCAATATGAAAGGTATCCGATATTGGCTTAAAAAGATTAATTATTATGCAAGTGGTTGGCCGGTTGCAGTGATAGCTACAGCTTGCACATACGTATTTTAGTGTTAAAATTAACCACTTAAGGCGGATGGTTTGTCGCTTTGCCAAGAGCACATTAGAGTGGTAAAGGTTGGACTGCCCGAGTCTTATCAAGATGACTTTGGACGAATAGAAAATGATACTGACTTGATTTTGCGGTACTAGTTTGGGTTTGCAGTCGGGAGTTCTTTGTTGGGTGGACTGTGTTTCAAACTTAATTGGGACATAAACAGGATATGATCGTTTAGTAGCTATTTGTGGATTGGCGGCAGTTAAAATTCAAGTTAATTACCTAGCTTTTGAGATAATAGTTGTAGTGCCAACGGGTGTAACAGAGGTGATGCCCTCTGTTTCGTGTTCCTAAACTAGCTAACCATGAACATATGATTTTTTTCACCATTTGGTTTGTCTGCCATGTCTCGTGACTGTTATTTACTTATTTCGTCTGGAATTTATGGTTGGAAAGGCTGCTGAGCCGTCGTATGGTGCCATTTCATTTTTTTTTTTTTTTTCCTGTGGTTAAACTCTTTTTGTTGTTGTAGGGTTTAACTTTTTTTTTTTTTTTTTGGCGGGGGCGGGGGGGGGGGGGGGGGGGGGGGTGTGCATGCGACATTTTCATTCTTGTTTAGTCATTCCCATTATAACAGGTTGATTGGTCAATGTTATCCTCCAGTAACTTTGAAAATTATCCGGCATCCGTCCTGTTTATTGTGCCTTCAGATCTTCGAAATACAGGATTTCATTCTTTTTTTAAATACGTTAAGGGTCTTAATGGTTTGCATTTATTTCCTCTAGATATTTTTGCGTGTCCAGATATTTGAATTCTCGGGTGTTTTGCATTTATTTGATGACGATATAAGACATGATTAAGTTAATGTCAGTGGTAACCTCGCCCTCACTGTTATAGACTAACTAGCCCAGAGCCTATATGGGGTTATATTTGGTAATCTCTGCCTGTTAACATGGATGGTTTAGTGATACACAGGCTCTCGCCTTACAGAGCTGAAATTTAAATCTGAATGAATTTGGCATGCCAATTGAAGCCCAAGGTGAGATCATCCACCCACACGGACTTTCCCTCCTTTCTTGTGGTCAGGTCTGGGGTCTATGCTCAGCTACAGCATGTTCATGGAGCCATGATGAAAGTGATTCTCTCGCTTAGCTATCTATATTTTGAAATGGGGTTAGTTCATCCCTGTTTTGAGGGTCTTCAACTTCGATCTGTGTGATCAAACTCTGCTGGACTGGATTGCTGGCGACTCAATAGCGGAGAAGACCATCATGGGAAATGCTGTACCTTGTGGCCTTTAATTGCTCGACCATTCGTGCTTGTAATGGAAGGATATTACAGTGGTTCTAATGTTTGTTTTAATTGCCCCAAAAAAGAAAAGAAACGCTTGATGCCATGGTTCAACAGATAATGTGTGGATGGAAAAAACTCTATAAAACTGGGCGTATAGTTTATAAAAATAAAGTTAAGCCTGTACAAAGATAGTGAAGCCGTCTATGAATGCTGGTAGCCGCATCTTTACACCGACCATGGAGCATTGCTATACTTTTGCGTGTTCAGAAGGCTAGAAATTAACTTTACCGTATCGGCCGTGTGGTCTCTTGTGGGCCGACGTGGCATTCATAAACCAATATGTCTAGGATGAACAATCCTCCAGCCCTAGCACTGTAAATTGATGCTGTATTTACCGTCGTTGTTGATTGTCCGTCACAAGGTTTCAATGGGATGGGTCCAAGTAGGTCATTCTAGATTTGTTTTTTTGTTTTTTTGGTGGGGGCGGGTGGTGGCGTGTAAAATTGTGTAATTATATTATAATGGAAACAGAAACAAAGTGGGAATATTACTATATGCATCCAAGAGTTGGCAACTAAAAAATCAAAAAGGAGAAGCATGCATGGATAGTACAAACTAAGACAACCAATTTTAGGAAGGTAAATGCATTGTAGACTGCGCTGAAGTCCAATACATGAAGCTCTGAAGCTGAGGAAAGTACAAGTGGGTCGGGTTAGGATTTCTTCAATGATAATGAATATAATAGCATAACTGTGTAGTAATCCAGTTATAACAGCAAGAGAAGCTTGTCACTGATATCCGCATGGCAATAAGGTTGTAGAAGCTGAACATGAACGTGCAAATAGAATGATGGTACTTGCTAGACAGCAGCATCGAGCAGAGAACATCCTCCAGTGCAGAGGGAATCCAAAAATGATACCAAATGCCAAGAAAAGCAAAGAAAATATATGCCCAGAAGTTCTCGTTGGTTCTGTAATCCAGAAATGGGTTTTATCCCAACTGCTCTACATGACAATTTAAACTTTTCAATAGGCAGCGATCCAAGTCTCATTTTATCTATCAGGAGATACAAGGAAGATATATATGGCTTTGCGGCCACAACTTTTGTCAAACGCCGTTTTGTCAAAAGAAGCCTGAAGTATGTGCAAACAATGAACAGCACCATTAGACACCTGTATATGAAATATTGATGTGCATGGCGTCTATTCCTTCACGTTGCATGAACCTGCACTCTTAAGTATGTGATACATATGTTAAATATATGAATCCCGAGATAAAATAGAATTCCAGTATAGCGACAAGTTAAAAAAGATGAAACAACAATAACATAGTATCAATGGAACCACCATCAAAAATTGATGCCCTTAAAATATAAGCCTTCCGAAAGATAGCAGTGATTTCCCAGAGAGTGGTAGTATGAAAGATACCCCATATTGGCGTGGCTATCGTTGAAGAGAGTACAGTAATAATTTGCAGAATGGCTAGGAGAAAATAATAGCTCCTGGAAAGAAGAAACATTAACATAATAATACAACATATTGTTGAATCATTTAATATCCACAAGAAGATTTTGTTGACACTGATCCCCACGGATCAGATGGAATGCTTGGATTGCCGGTTCATCATCTTAGGTTCCTACAAAATAAATCCTGGATCAGAATTTCTCCAACGAGGAACACTCTGATGTCTAAGTCAGTACAATTTGGGCAGTAGAATGGATAATTCAAAGAGAGCATAGATGGAAAATGAATGAATCAAAATGACTTGGCTTATGATAGCTTTATACTTGCTTATTTTTATAGGCATTTATCCAACTGAAAGTGGTTAAACTTTCTTGTAACTAATTGCTGTCAGGGAAGTTAATTAAGATAACCTTCCTTCAGCTAATTGTAATTACTGTTGGTAGTTATTCATCTTGGTCTTTATTGATGCAATGATTATCAATTATATAGTTTGTTTGTTATAACAACCAGCTCTATTTTTGATGGACCTGAAGCGGATGAGCCTTAAGAGGAAGTGGATTGGCCGACTGCGGGTCGACCAATTATTTCGGTGCATGTCAATAGCCGACCGCAAGTTATATATTGTCATTGACTGAAATATTGTATTGATCTGTCCTTATATCGGGTTGGTCTTCTAGCTGCGTGGCCAATTAATTCTCCGGTCCAGATGGGCCAATTAATTCTCCAGTCTGATTTATCGTAACACTTGCCCTCTATTTCCAATTTCAAGACAAGTTATTGCTTTGAAAGATGGGAGTATTAATTTTTTATCTTCTTTTGGGAAAGGAGATGATTATTAATGATGGCAAATCTCGGGCCTGGTTGGTCATATTAACTGTTTTTCATTTTAAGTTTCGTGCTTTGGACAGATGTCAGGCTCTCATTGGCATCGAAAAAGTTGGCACGATTTTAAGGGTCACGTCAACTCTTTTTGATATGGCAAGACCGCTGACGTAGAGTACACCTTGGTAGACCTATCAATATGGGCTGGCCCGACCCTAACCCACATGGGCTAACATTATATGGGCCGGGCTGGGCTAGGCCCACTTGTCAAATGGATCATGAAAACCCAGCCCGGCCTGACCCTGTGTGGGCCATGGGCTAGGGCCGAGCCGGCCCATTTCGTGGTGGCCCATATGATTGTCGTTCGCAACTCGCGAGGTTGTCTATTAATTATGACCTCACCATCGCTATGGCGTGCGATGCTCAAACCCTTCTCAGAACTAGAAGACAACCATGGGGATGGTAGTGGAGCGCCTCCACATAGGCACATAGCCATGCTCCCATGGCTCGCCTTTGGCCACATGATTCCCTTCCTTAACCTCGTCGTCGTGTTGGCCACCGCCGACCTCCGCGTCTCCTTCCTCTCCACCCCTCGAAACATTCGCCGCCTTCCGAAATACCCTCCCACCTAACCTCGCTCATCACCTTCATCCACCTCCCCTTGCCCCATGTCGACGGCCTCCCTGACAAAGCCGAGGCCACCGTCGACCTCTCTTCCGACGAGGTCCCGCTCCTCAAGATCACGTACGACCTCCTCCAAAACTCCGTCAAGAACTTCCTCGCCGAGGAATCGCCCGACTACATCATCCACGACTTCCTCCCCTACTGGGCCACCGCCGCGCGTGACACCGGCGTGCAGAGCATCCTCTTCATTATCTACTCAGTCGCCACCATCGCCTTCATGGAACCGCCAAAAGCGTTGACGGAGGATGGCCTGAGACGGCTCCCCTCTGGCTCCAGAGAACCTAACGTCGCAGCCCGACTGGCTCCCCTCCGGCTCCACGATGTCGTTTCACCGCCGGGAGGCGAAGGTGTTCTACTTGGCCACCTTCACCATGAATTCTTCATGGCTCACCGACGTCGACCGATTCTGGCTGGCCTTTGAGTCATGCACCGACGTCACCCTCCAGACCTGCCTCGGTTCTGGCTGGCCCTGCGCTAACCCTATTGAGCCCATGGACTATAAGGGGACGGGCCAAAAAGCCCGGTTACATAAATGGATCAAATTTTTTCAACACGATCCGGTCCATTTATAGGGCCAAATGGGCTAGCCCATTGGCTCTAGCCCATTTTGACAGCTCTACACCTCGGATCTAGCTAGTAGCCAGACAGGTAGGTAGTGCCATGCCAAGTTCTCTTCCGAGCTCCCCCGCCAGGTGGCCTTACCTACAGTCGCGCCAACTTTGGCCCGAGCTAGGCACCCCTGCTCCTTTGCCAGGTGGCTCCCCCAAGTGGGGCCCACCTCGATCGAAGTCGAGCTCGCCTCTACTCCTTTACTGGGTGGCTCCCCCAGGTGGGGCCCACCTCGGTCGAAGTCGAGCCCGTCTCTGCTCCTTCACTAGGTGTTCGCTAGGTGGCTCCCCTAGGTGGGGCCCACCTCGGTCGAAATCGAGCCCACCTCCGCTCCTTCGCCAGGTGGCTCCCCAAGGGTCGACCCCACCTCAATCGAAGTCGAGCACTCTCTATAGAATCATCGGGAAGAACGAAGGCACCAGTCCCAAGATTGCCGTTGAAGCAGGCACGTGCAGTGCGGCGTGCCTAGTACGGCGCCCCCAAATCTGTAATAGTGCGCATAACCTCATTTGCACCAGTTTGGGAGGGGCGCCCCGATCGAGATGTCAGATCCTACGGCTGACCACCTAGAACCCCCTGAAGGAGATGGCCGCATTCAACATCTCAAACCCGAGGGCGGCTGCACCCAGATCGAGGTTCCACTTAATTTCCCCCTTCGTGATAACATACTGGGCGGACAAGTTCACAAATTAACTCCCAACTACAAGAGAAAATAATCTCAGGAGAGTGGCCAACGGACGCCTTTGACCCCTAAGCCCCCCGAGGGGGAGGACCAAGGCACTGGAGTGATCGACGATCTAAAAGGCACCAACGGGCAAGAAACTAGGTAAGCAATCAGAAGAGGGCAAACACACGAATGAATTCCCTCAGATGTGGCAGATATGATAGGTATTCCCTTAGATGTCATCACCGACTAGTTGAAGATTGATTCAAAGTGTCGCCCAGTTTGGTAGAAGAAGAGGAGCTTTGCCTCGGAGTGGCAGAGATCTATCAACGACGAAGTGGAGAAGCTCCTCACCAAGACTTCGTTCGCGAAGTGCAGTACCCCAGCTGGTTGGCGAACGTGGTCATGGTCAAGAAAAACAACAAAAAGTGGAGGATCTGTATAGACTACACTGACCTCAACTGCGCTTGCCCAAAGGACAGCTTTCCTTTTCGAAGATCGACCAGCTCGTGGATGCCACCTCGGAGCACCGCCTCCTCTCCTTCATGGATGCGTTTTTTGGGTATAACCAGATCCGGATGCATCCGGAGGACGAGGAGCACATTGCTTTCATCACAAACTGTGGGACGTACTGCTATCGAATGATGCCTTTCGGTCTGAAGAATGCTGGTGCCACATACCAGTGACTGATCAACAAGGTCTTCAAAGACCAAATTGGCCACAACATGCAGGTGTACGTGGATAATATGCTCATCATGAGCAAGCCAACCTGGTAGAGACCTTTCACAACCTTTGCCTCCATTAGATAAAGTTGAACCCGGCGAAGTGCACATTTGGTGTAGTAGCAGGAAAATTTCTTGGCTTCATGGTCACCTAGAGTGGGATTGAGGCCAACCCAGAGAAGGTCCGAGCGATCCTTGACATGGAGTAGCCCATCTCCAAGAAGCAAGTCCAGCGACTCACCGACCGGATAGCAGTCCTGAGTCGATTCATCTCACGATCTACCGATCATTGCCAACCCTTCTTCAAGGCGCTGCGGAAGATGCATGATTTCACTTGGACAAAGGAGTTCTATGAGGCCTTTGAAGAGCTGAAGAAGACCCTTGCATCACCGCCACTGCTCTCCCGACCAGAGGAGGGAGATGAGCTCTCATCTTGTACTTGGCGATCACTCCGGAGGTCGTCAGCTCGGTCTTGGCCCGTACAGACAAAGGAGGGATCCAGAGGCCCATGTACTATACAAGCAAACTTCTACACAATGCCGAGGTTAGGTACTCTCGATCCAAAAAGTTAATTTTTGCACTCATTATATCTGTCCAGCATCTCAGGCCTTACTTCCAAGCACACTCGATCGTGGTTCTGACGAACCAACGGCTGAAAGCCATGCTGAGCCGCCCCGACACATCTGGATGCTTGGTAAAATGGGTGCTGAAGCTCAGCGAGTTTGACATCGCCTACCGCCCAAGGTCATCCATGAAGGCGCAGGTACTGGCTGACTCTTGGTTGAGTGTGCAGGCCTGGGCTAGGGGCTAGAAGAGAGCCTCCAAAATCTATAACCAGTGCCTGAACTAGAGGAGGACATCTGGGTCCTACATGTGGACGGAGCTTCCAACTCCGGTGGAAGTGGAGCTAGACTCATTCTCGCCAATAGCGAAGGAGTCGTCGTTTAATGCGCACTCTGCTTCTAGTTTGCCGTCACCAATAAGCAGGCGGAGGATGAAGCGCTCCTCGCGGGGCTGAGAGTCTCTCGCGAACTGGGCATGCCCAGTTTGAAGGTCTTCACAGACTCACAGTTGGTGGCCGGGAAGGTCTCGGGCGAACTCGAGGCCCGGAAACCCCAAATGTCGAAGTACCTGGAGCTGGTATGTGCAAGTGTGGCGAGTTTCAAGTGCTTCAACATCTCCAACATTCCACATGGAGAGAATGCTCACGCCGATGCCCTCTCCCGGTTGGCAACCCTGCCGGACTAGTCTTTGGGCTGTGCCTACATCGAGCATCTCCAGACCCCAAGCTTCAAAGAACCCAGGGAGGTCCACCAAGTCATCCCAGAACCTAGTTGGATGGACAAGTATGTCAAGTACATCACTGATGGTACCTTGCTCGAAGATCGGATAGAGGCCGGCCTTATCAAAAGGAAGGCCACGTGCTTTGTGCTGATGGATGAGTTACTCTATCGAAGGTCTTTCTCTTACCCACTCCTCAAATGTTTGAGACTTGCAGAGGCAGCAGTCGTGCTCCAGGAGATACACGAAGGCCTCTACGAAAATCACATGGGAGGCAGAACTTTGGCATACAAGGCCCTCCGCTAGGGATACTATTGAAAAATAATGAGAGAGGACGCAGCCAACTTCGTTAAGAGGTGTGACCGCTGCCAGCATCATGCTGTCGTGCAACACCAGCCAGCTGCACCACTGTCCCAGCTCATTGCCCCCTGGCTGTTCGCCTAGTGGGGCATGGACATCCTTGGCCCCTTTCCTCCAGCGTCCAAGTAGCGTAAGTTCCTGATGGTTGCAATCGACTACTTCAAGAAGTGGTTCGAGACTGAGTCGTTAGCTCGTATCATAGAGACGGATGTCAGCAAGTTCTTCTGGAAATCAATCGTATGTCGCTTTGGGCTCCCGCACACAATCATCACCGACAACAGTTCGATAATCGGGAGTTCGAGAAATTCTGCAACGATCTTGGCATCCACCATCACTTCACCTCGGTGGCACACCCTCAGATAAACGGGGAGGCCGAGGTGACCAACCAGACTATCCTTTAAGGGCTCCAAACTAGACTGAACCAAGCCAAGGGTAGGTGGGCCGAAGAACTCCCCAGTGTCCTATGGGCATACCACACAACACCGAGGACAGCCACAGATGAAACACCATTCAACCTCATCTTCGGTGCAGAAGCAGTAATCCCAATGGAACTAAGTTTGTCAACGCTATGGATGGAGCAGTACGACGAAGTCGAGAACCCAGCACACCTCTAACTTAATCTGGACCTGCTTGAAGAGACAAGGGACAAGGCTCGAGTCTGGATGGTAGCCTATCGGCAATAGGTGGCCAGGTATTATAACTCTAAAGTGAAGCCGAAGTCCTTCCACCCGGGAGATCTGGAGCTGCAACGGGCAGAAGCTTCCCAACCTCGAGAGTGCGGCAAACTCTCTCCAAACTGTGAGGGCCCTATTAGGATGGTTAAAGCCGTCCCTCATGGGGCCTATTATCTCGCCGACCTAGGTGGGGCACGATTTCCACGGACTTGGAACGCTGCCAACTTAAGAATATATTACCAATAATGTAAGACTTCCTAATACTAATAGTAAAATTCTTTCTAGCGCAATGCTTGTCTCTGTCTCGTAGGACCATCCTCGTCCAACCTTAGATCTAGCGCCCAAAGATGGGGCAGAAATCCCACAAGCAATTTGCAAGAAGCACCAAAAGCCTGGAATCCAGTCCGGCACAAAAGCCTGGAGTCCAGCCCTCCGGCATGAAAGCTCAGAGTCTAACCCTCCAGCATGAAAGCCCGAATTCCAGGCCTCTGGCACAGAAGCCCGGAAACTCTGGCACTGGAAACTCATGAAGCCCGGGAACTTAAGACTAGAAGCCCCAGCAACTGAGGAAAACCTACCTTCCGACCGAGAGTCGATGTCAAACTACTGACCGAAGTTACAAACTTGACTCCGGCAGAAGCAAAGGGCTCCCAGATCCACCATCAACCTCAGGAGGATTGAAGCTTGAAGTCAAGCAAGATCAGAGCAAATGAAATTATAAGAAGTCATCCGACAAGACAAAATAGAAGATAAAGACTTCAATGGTATGAAAGAAAGAAGAAAATTTCATTTCTTGCATAGGGTTTTTTACAAGTGAGGGAGACCCCGACAGACCGAGTGACCCCTAAAAATACAATAAAAAAAACACTATGCTAGATGAAGGACCTGGGATCATTAGGTCGCCGGCTCCCTCCCAGGTTAGCGAGCCTCTGCATCACCAGCTGCCTGCTCAGCTAGCTACCCGACGGTCACTTCCTCAGCTGCTCCTGAAGATGCCGCCGGCTCTGCAGGCTGCTCCGCGGCGCTGCCAATGATGACACATCCCAGGTCAAGCTCCGGGAAGAGTGAGGTCACCTTCTCCCAGCAGACCTCGAACCCTTTCAAGAATGAGTCCATGGTAGCCTCGTGGACCTCATCCTTGAACTCCTGAGATGCCCGAAACTTCAGCACGGCCTCGAGGGCTTCCCTCTACATAGCCTCCAGTAGCCCCGTGACATACGTCATCTTCTCTTGGGCCGCCGCCAGCTCTACCAGGACCTCAACCCGGGTCTCCAAAGCCTGAGACCACCCCTCCGAGCGGTTGATCTCCATCGTAGTATCCTTCGTGCGATGCTGGGTCAGGATCCTCTCCTCGGACAGAGATGTCTCAAGGTCCTTGGTGCACCCCTCAACACAAGCTAGATCCCCTCAGAGAATCCTATTGCTCTCCTTCATCTCCTGGCCCTTCTCCATCAACTCCTTCACGTCGACTGCAAGCTTGGCCAGCTTTTTCTCCTTTTTGGCCTCCTTCCTCATTGAGCTGATGAGGAAGTCCCAGAGCAGGAGCACGTCGATCCCAATCTACATCAAAAGAAAAGGTCAGACCCTCTCGAGTCCAACTGGAATATTAAAATCAAAGAGAAATGCTAGACACTTATAGCGAAGAGCTAAGGGAGGATCCCAAGCAAGGCAGCTGAGTAGTCCCTGCCTCCCTTCAGGTGGCGATCCCGAGGTTGGACCGCATACTCCATCATCTTCTCCACCAACCCCTAATCCCGGATGACGGAGGCGTTTCCAGGAATCCCTGCCAGTGCATAGCAGGGCTCGGAGGAGGGCTGTGCAGGAGTACCTTCGACGCGCAAAGACACGGGCTGCGTGGCCACAGTAATCGCCGTAGTTGCAACCGCCACCAGGATGCTGGCCACGGTGACTGTCGGAGGTGTCGGGCATGCCGGTTGCTTCTCTTCCCTTCCCCCTGTCGATGTCAACGATCTCCGGGGGTGTTGTCTGCTGTCAAGGTGGCCACAGAGCTGGTTCTACCGCCCTCTGCTCCAAGGTCAAGGAGGGCTTGGGCCCTGGCCCTGGGTCTGCCTCCACCCGAGCCCTCTTCGGCATGGAGTCCTGGGCCATTGTCGAAGCGCTCCTCTTGCGGGTTAATTCCATGAGGTTGTCTACTGAGAACTTCATCCTTAGAGAAAGAAAGAGGTCAAAGGAGATAAGCAAAAAAAGAAAAAATAGAAAAAGAGAAAAGGTGAGAGGCGTGGAGCCTCACCGATCACCCGAATCGGGCTAACCCCAGCCTCAAACAAGTTCTACTCTGAGAGCAGAACCTCGAGGGTGAAAAGCTCATCACTGAGCAGCTGGGAGAAGGCCTCTCGATCGACCGTCACTACCTGGGCATTTCGGTTCGGGGACTAGTCTGGCTCACTCCAGACCCAGTTAACGTCTCCGATTGAGGCAAAGAAGAACCGATTCTTCCATCCCTTGATGGACGTGGAGAGGTCGAACTGGAGGCACTTAGGCTGAGGAGAGAGGTACCACCGCCCATCATCAGTGGAGAGGTGCTTCAAGGTGAACAAGGCCCTGAACAGCGAAAAACGGGCAACAAACCCATGGAAATGATGGAAAACGATGAAGGCAAAGATGACCCTGATGGCATTAGGAGCCAACTGGGCCGGGACGAGGAGAATGTTGCTAAGAAAGGGAAGGAAAAATGGATAAAGTGGAAAACGAAGACCGTCGATGAGGAAGTGTTTATAGAAAGCGACCCGGCCGGGGCCGCTTAAGGTAACCCGCTCCCCCGGTCTCAGAAGCGAAAATTGGATGGAATCCAGGACCCGAACAAATCCCGAATCATGGAAAGATCTTCTCCGGTCATCGTTGAAGTGAAGCTGGAGGGACCTGAGGAAGCCTCTGCCATTGGAGGGGCGACGACAGAGGCAGGAGGAAGAATAGGGATAGGAGAAGGAACCCTAGGGACCCTAGGGCTTTCGATAACTATTCCACCGAGTTGCAGGCGCCTCCGGATGTCGAGAGGGACTTCATCCTTCGACGAGGAGGACGACAGGCTTCTTGGCCAGGAAGGACCTGTCTCGTTCGGGTTGGTGGAAAAGTGAGGGCGTTGCCCTGAAGGTGCCATTGGAAGAAGAAAGGTTTGAGAAGAAGAGAAGGTGGACAGAAAATCTATGGGCTTGGTTCACCTAAAATAGAGGGAAGGACTGGAGTCTGAGAAGAAGCAGAAGAAGAAGAGAAGATTTCAGGGCACTCACCTGACTATTTTGGTGAAGAAAGGTGACTCAGGAGAAGAAGGACCGTTGCAATCACTGATAAGGTGCAAGAAAATCAAAAGACCTCATTTCCGGAATGTCTTCTCTCTTTTCAAAGCCAATCGACAACGGCCGTACGAGACTTTTTTGCCCTCGCCATCGAATGAGCGCCACGTGTGAAGGCACCCGATGATCATGCTTTGATTTGCTGAAAACCGCCTCGGGTCTGGCATGGCGCAATTATGGTCCATCAAAATTGCGGACGTGGTGCCTGCGCAATGGACCTCGAGTGCGACATGAGAAGCGACGGCAATTGTGGCAATAATTACACAAGATTTTTGTCCTCCCACGTCATCTCTACATTAACTCCCCACGTCCCAACCGCGGTGCTTTGATGGGACTCGGGAGTGGGGGGCAAATGATATGGCAAGACCGCTGACGTGGAGTACACCTCGGATCCAGCTGGCAGCCAAACAGGCAGGTAGCACCGTGCCAAGTTCTCTTCCAAGCTCCCCCACCAGGTGGCCTTACCAATGGTTGCACCCAGCTCGGCCCGAGCTCGACACCCCTGCTTCTTCGCTAGGTGGTTCCCCCAAGTGGGGCCCACCTCGATCGAAGTCGAGCCCGCCTCTGCTCCTTCACTAGGTGGCTCTTCTAGGTGGGGCCCATCTCGGTCGAAGTCGAGCCCGCCTCTGCTCCTTCACCATGTGGCTCCCCAGGTGGGCCCACCTCGATCAAAGTCGAGCCCGTCTCTGCTCCTTCACTAGGTGGCTCCCCCAGGTGGGGCCGACCTCGGTCGAAATCGAGCCTGCTTCTGCTCCTTCGCCAGGTAGCTCCCCAAGGGTCGAGCCCACCTCGGCCAAAGTCGAGCTTGCCTCCACTCCTTTGCCAGGTGGCACCTCAAGGGTCAAGCCCACCTTGACCGAAGTCGAGCTTGCCTCCGCTCCTTCGCCAAATGGCTCCCCAAGGGTCGAGCCCACCTCGACCAAAGTTGAGCCCTCTCCGTAAAAGCATCGAGAAGAACGAAGGCACCAGCCCCAAGATTGTCGCTAAAGCAGGCGCGCCCTGTACGGCACCCCTAAATTTATAATGGTGCGCGTAACCTCGTTTCTACCCATTTGGGAGGGGCACCCCGATCAAGATGTTAGATCCTGTGTCCAACCATCTTGAACCCCCCGAAGGAGATGGCCGCATTCAGCATCTCAAACCCGAGGGTGGCTATGCCTAGATCGAGGTTTCACTTAATTTCCCCCTTCGTGACAACACGCCGGGTGAGACAAGTTCACAACTTAACTCCTAACTACAAGAGAAAATAACCTCGAAAGAGCGGCCAACGGACGCCGTTGACCTCTAAGCCCCCCAGAGGGGGAGGACCGAGGCACTGGAGCGATCGACGAGCTAAAAGGCACCAACGGACAAGAAACTAGGTAAGCAATCAGAAGAGGGCAAATGCACGAAGTAGCGAGACAAGGAACTTGAAGGCGAGAGGCTCCCAGAGGACTCCTAGAGTGAGCCTCGCGAGCACAACCGCCGTAACTCAAGCACCATCCCTCTCTTGTTTTCTCTTACTCAATCCTTCATTGAAAACTCCACTAAGCATGGAGACCGAAGTGGGATCTGCCTTAGAGGATCTGTTCCGCTTTACCATTCACTGACTTGATCGTCGGAGTGCCACCGCCGGGATCCCCAGCCCGGGTCTCTAATATTATTTTGTAGGTCTGGGAACACTAGGATTCCGGAGTAAAAGCGGGAGACATCCGGCGCCACCTCACAGCTACAGGCTACAACGGTAAGGTCAGCAACACTTTTCATTTCAATGCTTAGGTCAACTCTTCATCTCTGGCTCGGATTGTGAAACGTGGCACCATCATAGACATCCGGTGCTATATGAAGACTTTATCTTGGACGTCGATCAGATATTTGCGGATCAAGGCTAACAGGCTGGTTTTTCTTTCATCAAGTTGGTTTCTACCTCTTAGTAGTCTATACCCACGATCGGCACAGGTGTACATAGCACGATCGAAAGTGCTTCACACTGCTCGAGGAAGTGATCAGGGCTGTTATCATTGATTATATAAAGGGTTTCTTCCTCTTACAATGGATCTTCCTACTCTTAGTTCTTTTGGAGAGGTCTTCATTTCTATTTCAACTTCAAGTCCTTGTTCTTCCAGATTTTTTCATCCTTTTGAGGTTAGAGATCTCTTC
Source organism: Areca catechu (assembly GCA_021397845.1). Taxonomy (NCBI): domain Eukaryota; kingdom Viridiplantae; phylum Streptophyta; class Magnoliopsida; order Arecales; family Arecaceae; genus Areca; species Areca catechu. Next base: position 187,983,887 of record CM038050.1, on the reverse strand, counting down.
CTTTCTTATCCAAGGTTAGGTCTTTAAGAGTTCCTGCTAACGACAGGCTTCCGGCCAGAAGGGGAGAGGGTGACTCCTCCAGCACTGTAGGTCCTTTAATGAAAAGGGGTGCCGAACTAAGGCCTGACTCTATTAGGAGTACTATGTCCTTTTCTAGGTCAACTTCCTTGCAGGATCGTTACAAAATTCTCGAGATTCTTCCTTTGATGGTTGCTCATTCCGAGGAAAGGGTAAACCGGTCTCCTTGCACCATATCGGTATACCAAGATCACCTGAAGGCTGGTCTTCAGTTCTCTTTGCATATCTTTTTTGTAAAAAAAGTTAATTTGTATCACATAGTCCGGCACAACTAACTCCGAATAGCATTCAGGTCATTTGTGCCTTCTTGGTCCTCTGCCATGAGTTGAACATAGAGTCGAGGGTGGTGGGTCATCAGCCCTCGCCCTGGTCGAAAGTTTATCACAGGGCTGCCATCTGCTATCCATGGATGGAAGCCTTGTTTTTTCTTTCTGTTCTCTGCCTATCATTGGGGTTTTAGCACTAAGTGGAGAGAACTTCATCTGACTACCAATGATGGAAAGAAAATTCTGAAGGCTGACCAGGAGGACTTCAATAAGCTCATGGGATTCGAGGTTCATCCGATAAAGGAGTTGCTAGGCAAGCATAACCTGTATCTCGCTCAGATCAGTATGTCTTCATCCTTAGGTACACTCCGTAAAACATAGCTTTTGATTTGTCCTCTCCTTTTATTATTTGTCAGCTGACCACCATCATCCTTTCATTTCACAGGTAAAAGATGAAGCCAGACTTTGGAAAGCTTCGTTAGGCTACTTGTAAGAGGCCTGCATCAACCCCTCCAACGGAGTTAAAGGGCATGAAGAAAGCTCAGGCCGATGAAGCCACAGTCGCCCCAGCCACAGGGAGCACTCTTATGATATTGAGGACAATGTCTAACAACAACAACATCCCTTTATCTGAACTCTGCTCTATAGCTGCTACACCAGCTCAGACTTTGGGATAGCCGATACCAACTTTGGTTGCTGATGTGTCATCACCTCGACCTCCTCATCAGGATAGAGGCAAAGCTCCCCAAGCAAAGGAGGGTTCAGAGAGAAACCATCCTCCTGAGAGGGAATATGAAGTAGACTTCACAATCTACTATGATGGGAGGAGACTAGAAAACCCCGATCTGGCCAAGAAGCTAATCAAGGCCACCATCCTCCCGAGGGACTGGGAGGTCACCATGAATCATCGGCTAGATAAAATTGCCGAGTCAATGTACCCCAACATCTTGAAGGTAAGAGATCCTTCTTTTACTTCTTCTTTCTTGAAATTATGAAGAATATAACTAACTTTTCTGCTGCATTCTGCAGCTTATTCATGAAGTGATCCTGATAGAGGAAGGCATATCAGGGTTCATAAATCTCAATAGAGGCCTTTACTAAGAGTTGAAAATGGCGAAAGCTGAAAAGGAGGTGACCAAAGAATTAAGATCGGTCATGGAAGAAAAACTGAACCAGAGCATCGTCGCTGTTCAATCTCCGGAGGCCAACTTGAAGAAGGCTCAAGTCAAGATAGCAGAACAAGAGGTGAAGCTAAGAAAAAAAAGAAGAAGATCCATTTCTTGGAACATACAGCCAAGGACAACCAGAAAAAAGCCAAGAGGCTTTGAAGAAGGCCGACCAGGCTGCCAAGGAGATGGAGTCGATGAAGGAGCAGGCCATCTGAGCTATCGAGGACTATAAGAAGTCTTCAGGCTTTAAGGATGAGATGACTGGGACTGGAATAGTTAGCTATAGGCTAGGTTTCTCTGACTGCCTTGAGGAGGTTTTCAAGATCCATCCTGGCCTTGACATCTCGGAGATACAGTTATATGATGTTGAAGAGCCCATGGCGCAAGCCTAAGCTGAAGAGGTTACAAGGCAGCCCGACAAGACCCCTATTATGGTCGATTCCGACACTACTCCAACTGTAGATGATTGATCTTATACTTTTTTCTTTTCTTTTTTTAAAAGAGACAACAATATAAAGAACTTTCTAAAAGTCAATGAAATAGTTTTTTTTTCCTCAACCCATGTCCCTTGTGATGAATGCTTCAAAAATTTTTCTTAGTATAGAGTCATCGGATATTCTTCAGCTTCCACTCGAAAAATTTTTCAAGTATGAAGTCTTCGATATTATAGCTTGGAAATATAAGGGCACCTTTTCCCATAAAGGGATATAGTTTTGGTATAATAGTTTGGTTTGACTCTTCAGTGATCATGATCGATTTTGCTGATATGGTAGGCTGATGTGCCCAATTGTGTATCTGTTGGTTTTGCTAATATAGTAGGCTAATTAGGCCCACTTGCACATTTGTCAGGCATACCGATAGAGTAGGCTAGTTAGGCCTTCTCTTGTGCTTGTCGATTATATTGATAAAGTAGGCTGGTGCCTTTGTACTTGTCGAACATACCGATAAGGTAGACTTGTCAGGCCCAACTTTGTGCTTGTCGGACATATCGATAGGCAGGTTGGTCAGGCCTACCTTTGTGCTTGTCAAACATACCGATGGAATAGGCTAGTCAGGCCTACTTTGGTGCGGGCACCAGACTCAGAAAAAGACTTCAGGGCTCCATCTGGATCTCTGATTGATCTTGCCCGTAGATTTAGGGTTTTCTGATTTTGTAATAAGGGTTGACTTGGTCAACTCAATTTTAGTCTTGAGTCTGTATTTTCCTGCAATTTAAATTTTGTTGAGTCATGTTGACTCAGTACAAGTCCTAGTAGTGGTCTAGGTCTTCTCCAGGTTGGTGCCACTTTTTTTTCAGTCAAGTCAAGGTCCAGGGTGCCACATTTTTTCTCCCAGGCCCAAGCAAGTGGGCGCCACACTCCCAGCCACACGCCAGAGTCCATGTGGCGCCACATCTCCATCCAGTGTGCCTTGGTCCCCACACCACAAGAAAGCAGGTCCCTTCTTTCATGCGCCACTTAAGGAGAGATCAGTCTAGGATCCTCAATCCAAGGAGGCGCCCAAAACAATTCCATAAGAGCCAAGCTATGAAAAGAAAGGAGCAAGACTTGGGGAGCAAGACTAGGAGGCGCCCAAATACTTTCAAATAAAACCAAGCATGGAAGGAAAATACTTGTCTTGAAGAACAAGGCTAGGAGGCGCCATCTTCTTGCCATTTGGAGCCACCAATCAACATTTAAGGAAGCTTTTGGCCGGCCATTATGAGGAGGATTTGATTCTACACGCCTAATTTGAGGATCCATCATATTAGTCCCACATGGAAAGATGTAAAAACCTGATTTCTTGTAAAAGCCTATAAAATAGACCCCTCTTGTAAGTTTTAAAAACAATGATGAATGAAATCAATTTCTGTGTGAGCAACTTTGTGTTTCTCTCTTCTGCACTTGTATTCAGGTGTTGAGCTCCGTGAGGGAGTAAATCCGGGTTCCCTAGGAACCTTGAGGAGGTGTGAGATCTCCAACCCCAAAACCCTACCAAAATCCTAGGTTAGCCACTTCAATTCCAAACCCTAGCCGCCATCATCTTCTTCATTCCACCAATCATCCAAACCCTAATCTACCTCATCATCTCACGGCCCCTCTCTTCCAAGTAGAGGCCGACCACCAGCATCCAGGTCCAGATCGGCTACTTCGAATACAGAGCAAATCCCAGAGGAAGTCATATCAGCATCCAGGAGAATCAGGATTTCAGCAACATCAATTTTTCAAGTTCTTCTTATCTGGTAAATCTTTTCTTTGAGTATCTGGTTTCTTAACTTGTTCTTCTTCTTTCCTAGATCCTGAGTTCAGGAGAAGCCAACTCTGCCAAAGGACCAGTATTGGAGGATCCATTGCGAAGATATCCGAATCCGAGGATCCAACAATCTGCTCTAGAGAGTCCTTCCACCAAACTCTGTGAAGATCAATGCCTGATACATAACCATTCCCTTCTCTTTAGTTCTGTCCTGTTGAAAGTTCAGAGCGAAACCCTAGGTCTGGGAGTTTCTCAACCCCCAGCGATCCTTTACTTCTGAACTACTCTGATAATCTAGTTTCTTTGAATTGTGCTTTCAATTATTATATAGTTTCTTTCAATTTAGTTTAACTTTCATTTGAGTCAAAGCCGATTTATGAAAATATTAAAAAAAAAAAAGGAATTAGTCTTAATTTACTTCCGCATCGCATCATCTTTTTTGTTCTGCATCATACTCAGTTTAAGCACTTTGGTGAGAATATCAAAGGAGAACTTTATTGATAATATTTGTGAAGATTCTTTACATTCCAAGGCCAAGATTTTTGGTAACCATCCAAAGCTTCAAATCGATAGGTTCTGGGGTGTACGACCTTAATGATTCGATAAGGTCCTTCCTAATTAGGAAAAGGTTTTCTTTATTCTGTCGGCCTGGATACTTCGAATCTTCACAATACTAAGTCTCCGCGTTGAAATGTTAGTGCCTTTACCCAGGAGTTATAGTATTTGGCAACCTTTTGTTGGTGCATGGTCATCTTCATTTGAGCTTGAAGTCTGGTACCTTAGAGTAGTTCTAGCTCAGCTCTATGGCATTCTGAATTTTCAGGCTCTAAGAAGTGATCGATCCTTAATAATTACAATGTAACTTCCATTGGAAGGGCAGCCTCGCTGCCATATACCATATTAAATGGGGATTCTTTCGTAGCCGTTCTGGGGGTCGTCCGGTATGCCCAAAGAACTGAGTTCAGCTCTTTGGCCTAGAGTCCCTTGGCATCATTCAATTTGGTCTTCAGACCATGGAGAATTGTTCGATTGGTTATTTCAGCTTCTTCATTAGATTGAGGATGTCCAACAAAAGTCAACTTGTAGAGGATATGATATTGAGAATAGAAATCTCTAAATTTATGGTTATCGAATTACCTTCCATTGTCGATAATGATGGCATGAGGGATTTCGAATAAGAAGATTATGAAATTCTTGATGAAGTTTTCGACCTTTCCTTCAGTTATGTGTGCCAAGGGTTTGGCCTCGACTCACTTGGTGAAGTAATCAATGACCACAATGAGAAATTTTTGTTGACCAAAAGCTGGAGGGAACAGGCTAAGAATGTCCATTCCCTACTGAGCAAACGGCCATGGAGCTATCAATTGAGCCAGCTGACTTCCGAGGCATCTTTGGATGTTGGAGTATCTCTAGCACTGGTCACATTTTCGACCATAGTCAGCTGCGTCTCTCTCAATGGTGGGCCAATAATAATCTTGGCATATAATTTTGTAGGCTAAATACCTACCCCCCAAATGATCTCTACATAAACCTTCATATACTTTTCTTAGGGCGTAGTCAGCGTTCGACAACCTTAAGCACTTCAGTAAAGGCTATGTGAAAGATTTCTTATAGAGTACTATGTCCAAAATGACATACTGAGAAGCCATCCAGTGTATTTGCTTGGCTTCAGCCTTATCTCTTGGCAATATTTTTTCAGCCAAGTATTTGAAGATAGGGTCCATCCAGCAGGGTTCGTGCTTAATATGATGCACCTTTTAGGCTTTCTCTGATATGCTAGGATCTTCTAGGTACTCTATGAATGTTCGACCAAGGAAGTCGAAAGCAGTGGTGGCCAGTCAGGAGAGGGCATCGGCTCCAGAGTTTTATATCCACGGGATATGGGATATTTCAAAGAATTTTAGTTGGGTTATTAGATCTCGTACCTTTTTCAAGTACTTGATCATGATTGTATCTCGGGCTTTAAACTCATCTTTTACTTGATTCACCACCAGTTGAGAATCCAAGAAGACCTTGATCTTACAAATTTCTAATTCTTTGGAAATTCTGAGTCCTGCTAGGAGGGCTTCGTATTCTGCTTAGTTGTTCGAAGCTTGCAAAGAGAAATGGAGGGCATACTCTATAGTTTATCATTCGAAGTCGACAAGTATAAGTCCGGCTCCACAACCAGCAAAACTGGAGGTTACTTGTTGTACCTCCTCTGGGCTCTCATAACTGGGATTTTTGAGGTACTCGATGTAGGCATGCCCCAGCGACGAGTCTGGCAGGGTCGCAGCCTTGACAGTGCATCCGCACGAGCGTTCTCCCCACAAGGGATGTGGAAGATATGGAAGCGGCGGAAGCCTGCAGTGCTTGAGCGGACCCTCTCCAAGTACTTCATCATCTGGAGATCTCTAGCTTCGTATTCTCTTGAGACTTGTCCGGCAACCAACTAGGAGTCGGTAAAGACTTTCAGGCTCTGTACGCCCAACTCGCGGAATACCCTTAGGCCCACGAGGAGCATCTCATACTCCGCCTGGTTGTTTGTTATGGCGAACTTGAAATGGAGGGCACACTCTGTCACCACCCCGTCAGAGTTGGTGAGGATAAGGCCCACTCCGCTCCCACCGAAATTGGAGGCGCCATCCATATGGAGGATCCAGGGGTCCTCCCAGGTCTGGGCTTGGTTTGACCCTCCAGAGTCGTCTGCTCTGGCTCCTCGGTGGGTCTTGTGCATTCGACGGGGAAGTCGGCCAGGACTTGGGCCTTTTATGACGACCTCAGTCGATAAGCGATATCGAACTTACTCAACGTCAGTGACCATTTGGCCAGCCTCCCGAAAGTCGCGGGGTGACTCAGTATGGTCCTCAGCGGCTGATCAGTCATAACCGTAATAGGGTGCGCTTGGAAGTAGGGCCTGAGGTGCTTAGCAGACATTATTAGGACAAAAATGAGTTTCTCAGAGCGAGTATACCTGATCTCCACATCGTGGAGGATTTTGCTGGTGTAGTACACCGACTTTTGAGATCCGTCCTCATCTATGCGGATGAGGACCGAGCTGACGGCTCCAGGGGTGATCGCCAGATGAAGCAGGAGTTCCTTCCCGTCTTCCGGTCGGGAGAGCAAAGGGGGAGAGGCCAGGAATTCCTTCAGCTCTTCGAAGGATGTCTTGTACTCCTCTGTCCAGGTGAAGTCGTGCATCTTGCGCAGTGCCTTGAAGAAGGGGAGGCAGCGATTGGTCGACCTCGAGATGAACCAGCTTAGGGCTACATTCGCCCGTCAGGTGCTGGACCTACTTCTTGAATGTGGGGTGCTCCATGTCGACGATCGCCTGGACCTTCTCTGGAATAGCTTCGATGCCTCTCTGAGTGACCATAAAGCCGAGGAACCTCCCGGTCGCCATCCCGAAGGCGCACTTCGTTGGGTTGAGCTTCATCTAGTGCTTCCGGAGGTTACGGAAAGCTTCGACGAGGTCGACGACATGGTCCAAGCTTGGCTTGCTCATGACCAGCATGTCATCCACGTACACCTGCATGTTTCTACCAATTTGGTCTTTAAAGACCCTGTTGACCAGGTGCTGGTACGTGGCCCCAGCATTATTTAGACCGAAGGGCATCATTTTGTAACAGTACGTCCCTTGTTCGATGATAAAGGCAGTGTGTTCTTCATCCTTTGGGTGCATCCGTATCTGGTTGTACCCAGAAAATGCATCCATGAATGAAAGCAGGCGGTGTCCCGAGGTGGCATCCACTAGTTGATCAATATTCGGCAGGGGAAAACTATCCTTCGGGCATGCCTTGTTGAGATCGGTCTAGTCCACATAGATCCTCCACTTGCCGTTGCTTTTCTTGACCATCACCACGTTCGCCAGCCAGCTCGAATACTGCACCTCACGAACGAAACCGGCGCCGAGGAGCTTATCTACCTCCTTATTGATGGCCGCCTGTCTCTCCGGGGCAAAACTTCTTTTTTTATGCCAAACTGGTCAGTACTTCGGATCGATGCTCAGCTTGTGAGTGATGATGTCGGGGGGATGCCCGGCATATCCACCGTCGTCTAGGCAAACACATCCGTATTCGCCCGTAGGAACTCCAGCAGGTGGGCCCTCTCCTCGTCTGGCAGCTGGGCCCCGATCTGCACCGTCTTCGCTTGGTCGGCCCCGAGGGGGTAAGACAGCAGGCGTTTGACCGGACCTCCCCTGGGATCTTGAGCCCTTTGGTTGAGGTCGTCCGTCCTGGGGTCGTCCTCAGGGACCCTGGCCCCTAAGAGAGTTTGGAAATAGTGTTGCACCGGCTGGGTCGTCCCTCTCATCTCCCCGACATCATAGGGAGTTGGGAATTGCACAAAGCCTCTTGGTGGAGACGACGGTGTCGAGCAGGTTGAGCCCGAGCCGCCCAAGGATAACGTTGTAGGCTGAGGGGAGTTTGACAACTGTGAAGGTTATCATCACGGTGCTTTGCCAAGGTGGAGTTTTGGCAGTAACGGAGAGAGTGATCTCCCCTTTGACCCTTATAGAATCGCCTGTGAATCCGACAGGACGGGTGTACACAGGTTGGATTTGAGCAGCTAAAAGATTCATCCTGGAGAAGGCATCGTAAAAAAGCATATGGGTGGAACTCCCACTATCAACCATGATGTGTGATGTGGCGAGACCGCTGATATGGGGGGCTGACAGGTGCCACGTCAAAGAAGGCTGCTGCATCGGACGCCAAGTCAACTCTCCAGCTCGGACCGCTCTATCGAGCTGAGCTGAGCTCCCTCGAGACGACGAGCCGATCTCCATCCTCCACCAGGTTGGTCCCGCGAGCTCGGGATGCCTAGGCCAGAGCCGCACTCTGCCCTCCAGAGCGAGATCCTCGGAGATCGAGCCCCATGGTCGGAGTCGAGCCCAGCCCTCCTCCGCCATGTGGAGCCTTTCCGAGGCCAAGCCCTCTAGACCGGGCTTGCACTCTGCCCTCCAGAGCAAGACCCTCGGAGATCGAGCCCCGTGGTCGGAGTCAAGCCCAGCCCTCCTTCGCCATGTGGAGCCTCTCCGAGGCCGAGCCCTTTGGACCGGGCCCGCACTCTGCTCTCCTACATCGAGGTGATCCCACAAGCTTGGGGCGTCTAGGTCAGATCGTGCCCTGCCTCCCCTGCTCGGCCTCTAGCCCGGATAAAGGTGGGAGGATGGCAGCATCATCTCAAGGACCACGGGACGGCGCCCGCCATACTGCAATAATTTCCTGTCCGCCCGTACTACCAGGAGGATGGGCCAGTCAAGGAGCACGAACACCGGGGGCGGCGGCCCCGGATCGAGGCTTTGCCAAGCTTCCCGGAATGGAACGACCGGAGAGGATGTCAAAGCGAATAGAAGTTTCCCCTATCGCATGTCAGGAAAGACGTCCCATCCACAGCACGGTATCCCGTCGCACGTGCCTGCCAGCCCAACAAGGATCCCGAGGCAAGCATCCAATGGTCACTTTTCAACTACAAAGAACGATCGACACCCCCGAAAGGGGAGAGGTAACAACAACAACGATACCAATACCAACACAAGTGCAAGCTCAACCAAGAGGGCAGAGCACCACCACCACCACCATTGAGACAAAGCAGGGGAATAAGGGGAAGCGGCCAAGCAGAGAATCCCTTTGTCCCCGCCGTCGTTCTCCCCTACTACATTTTCATTTCCATTCTCATACCATCCACTCCTCCTAGCATGGAGTCCATCAAAAGGGGCTCGACCAGGAGGATCTGTTCCCCTGGATCATCACTGAATTGACCATCGGAGTGCCCCCACCGGAAACCCCGGCCCAGGTCACTAATCCCTATTTTGCAGGTCCAGGACCAGAGGACCGCCAGGCAGTGAAGGGAGCGCACTCCGGTGCTGACTGTAGCTACGAGCCACGACAATCTTGGCGGCAATAATGCATTTTATAGGATACTTCGCGATCGTCATCTCCATGACCATGGCATCATTATTTACATTTTTCTCTCTGTCTTTTTCCTCCCTCATAAAGGAGAGTACATTTTCAGAACATCCTGCCCCCCAGACCTTCTTAGGTGCGCGCTCAGCTCCCCAGCATATCATCCCCACCGGCTTCTCGGTGGGGCGATTGTCGACTGCCGGCACTGGTGGGAGAGCGACGAGCGCCTGAGGTTCCGACTGGGTCTGCCCTCCATGAACCTTCTGAGGTAGCCCCTTTTGATGAGTTCCTCAATTTCCTTCTTGAGGTTGCGGCATTCCTCGGTGTCGTGGTCGTGGTCACGGAGGTAGCGGCAATATTTGGATCTGTCGTGGCCAGTAGAATGCCTCATTGGAGGTGGGTGCTTCAAGTAGGGCTCGCCCTCGATCTCCATGAGGATCTTCGCCCTTGGGATGAGGAGAGGTGTGTAACTCTCTTCAAGGACAGGGGCGCTCCTTAGTCTCCACTCCTGCCGGAAGTTCTAAGCTGGAGGTGCTGGTTTCCATGCCTCGGATGTCTCGGTGGGGGCTGGCTTCTTCGGTGGCCGCCCTTCGAGCTCCCATCTCGTACGATCCGCCTCCTCGGTGCAGATGTATTCTGAGCTCGAAAAAGGAGCTTGGCATAAGTCTTGGGGGGCTTCTTGTCGAGGGAGTAGGTCAGGCGGGAGGTCCTGAGCCCTCTCTTAAGTGCCAGCATGGCAACTGGCTCATCGAGGCTGTAAATCTCCAGTGCGACAGCCTTGAAGCGGGCCACGTAGTCCCGTAGGGGCTCGCGGTCCTGCTACCTAATGGAGAAAAGGCTGTCTGCCTCTCGTGGCACGTTCCGGCAAGCATCGAAGTGGGCCATGAACTTCTGCTCCAGTTGAGCAAAACTTTCGATGCTCTCTGGCTCGAGACGGGTGAACCACACTTGGGCCGCCTTCTGGAGAGTAGCGGGGAATGCGACGCAGAGGAGGGCGTCGGTTGCCCCCTGGACCCTCATTAAGGCTTTGTAGCTCTCAAGGTGATCTAGGGGGTCGGTGGTCCCATCGTAAGGGTCCACCTGCGGCGTGCGGAACCGGTCCAAAATCGGCTCCTCTTGGACTTCTCGAGAAATTGGGGGGTGGGAGTCATAGCCCGCCGGATCACTAGCGAAGCCCTGCATGTTGGCAAACCGACAAGAGAATTCTACCAACTTGCGCTCGTGCTCCTCCAGGCACCTCTCTGCCATGCGCCTGACGGCTTCATCAGTAGACCCCTCTGCCGAAGGAGACGGAGAACGTGACATGGGTGCACGGTGTCCGTGATGGGGGGTCTTGCTTTTTCTACCTTGGCAGGGTTCAAATGCCCCCTGCTCAAGGTTCGGCGAGTGGCTCTCCGTGTTAGCAGACCCAGCTTGTTATCTCTTCGCCGGAGTTTGGTAGCTACCCCGGTGATCAGTGGTGGCCCGTGACTATGACGGCCTTCCTTCGAAGGAGCGCAGACTATCGCGGGGCACTGCGGCGTGGGCCACGGTTGACCCTGGCTGTTGGTGGTTAGCCAAGGACTGTTGTTGATGCTGGAGCTGGCGCACTGCCGTAGCAAGAACTTGCATTTGCTGGACGAGCGCGACCAGCTGGGCTTTCGCCGGAGGTGGTTGGGTTAGAGTGGGTGGTGCCACTTCCGGATCGTACGGGTTCCCTCGAAAGGGGGAATCTCCCGTGCAACTGGTGGAGGCTTCTCTTACTCACGTGGTCACCATCCTCCGGGTGGGCTTGTTCGCAACGGGACCAACCCTTCGGAGCAAAGGGATCCTTCTGACGGTTAGCCCTTTGGATCGGCCCCACTACCTGGCGTGCTAATCTGTTGCCGCCAAGATAGCCATGGCCCATAGCTTCTTGGGGCGTCGGACCGCCTACCCTCTTCTCGGGGGCTCCTCGTGGCTTCGAGACTTGCAGGTAACAACATTAGAGACCCGGGCCGGGGATTCCGGGAGCTTCCTTCTCTCCCGGTGCAAGTGGCAGCGGCGAAGAGTTATTACGGCATGGGAGGCACTGCTTCATGGCCCTCGGAAGGCCTGCCGTCGTCCTTAGAGGGGAGATGCTGCTTCCTTGGTAGTTGGCGCCCTGGTTGAGGTGGTGGCTGAGATGGAGGGCAGGACTTGGCTCCGCCGGGCTCGACCTCAAAAAGGGGGGGGCCTCAAGGTGGAGGAGAGTTGGGACTCGACTCCGGACCACGGGACTCGACTTCGGGAGGCCTGACTTGGTCGAGGTGGATGGCACACGACCCCAGGCTGGAGGGCTCGACCTCGAAGGGGCTCCATGCGTCGGAGGGCTGAGTTCGACTATGGACCGTGGAGCTCGACTTCGAGGGGCTCGACCTGGAAGGTCGCTCGGCTCTGGCCTAGGCGGCCCGATCTCCCGGGATCCGACCTGGCAGAGGATGGTGCCCGATCTTGGCGGGCGGTCCCGGCTACCTGAGGGAGCTTAGCCCGACGAATAAGCTCAGCCCGGGAAGCGAGCCCGGGAGGTAGTGTCCACCGTGGTTGCATACCCTGACATGGCAACTAACAGGTGTTCCACGTCAGCGATCCTGCCACATCAGTAAAGTAAGATCTCTGTATAACTTTCATTATCTACCAAAATCCTTCTTACATCATAGTTTGCTGTAAGATCATCAATTGGGAAGCGATCCTGCCACGTCCGATACAACTATAGGATCATCATGAGAAATTTGGATTCCTTGTAGATCATTAATTGAGAAGCACATGGCATTGTTGCTTCTGTATCTTTTGGGAGCTTCTTCTTCAACTCCGCTTCTCCAATCGGATCGGTGATGCAGCATGCCTACTCTTTCATTTGCATATCTTTGATTGGGTAGCTCTGCCTCTTCAGCAACTCTCTTGGGGGATGCGACTTTGGCTCGGGATTCCTGGTTGTTGACATACTTCACCAGGTATCCTCGCTTAATTAGATCTTCAATCACATCTTTGAGTTAGATGCATTCTTTAGTGTTATGCCCGTTGATGTGGCGGGATCGCTGACGTGAAACCCATGTCAGACCTAGTCAGGTGCCACGTCAGAGAAAGTTACCATGTCGGACATCTCTCTCTTTGGACTCCTTCGCCAGGATGCTCCTTCGAGATCGAGATACCCTGGTCGAAGTCGAGCTCTGCCTCTCTCTCTGGACTCCTTCACTGGGTGGCTCTCTCGAGGTCGAGATGCTCTAGCCGAAGTCGAGCTCTGACTCTATTCGAACTCCGACTCTATTCGAACTCCTTCGCCAGGCAGCTCTCTTGGGATCGAAATGCCCTGGTCGAAGTCGAGCTCTATCTCTCTTCTGACTCCTTCGCCAGGTGTCTCCCTTGGGGTTGAGACACCCTAGCTGAAGTCGAGCTCCGTTTCTCTTTGGTCTCCTTCGCCAGGTGGCTCTTTCAAGGTCAAGACGTCTTGGCCGAAGTCGAGCTTCGTTTTTCTTTGGACTCCTTCGCTAGGTGGCTCTCTCAGGGTTGAGATGCCCTGACCGAAGTCGAGCTCTACTTCTCTTCGGACTCCTTCGCCAGGCAGCTCCCTCAAGGTCGAGATGCCCTAGCCGAAGTCAAGCTTCACTTCTCTTCGGACTCCTTCACCGGGTGGCTCCCTCGAGGTCGAGATGCCCCGACCGAAGTCGAGTTTCTCCTTCCTGGGCCAGATCTAATTAGGACGAAGGGACCGGCACCTACGGGACATCGCCACCTTCTTTGAGCGGCGGTGAGCCGCCCAAGGACCATGGAGGGGAGCCCATCACGCTGCAATAACTACCCCAACTACCACTTACACCAAAGGGGATGGGGTCCCCCGATTGAGGTGCTGCGCTCCCGACTGACCGTTTCGCCATCCAAAAGAGGAAGTCAACTCGAAAGATTCAAATTTAGGGGATGACGGTCCCCCGATCGAGACTCTACCAAGTTTTTCAAAGTGGAGCGACCAGAGGGAGGGACATAGTGCACGGCATAGCTCCTTATCACGAATAAGGAAAGGCATCTCGTGCATGGCACGGGACGTCGTCGCACGCGCCTACAAGCGAGGGGGGATCCCAAGGTAGGTGGCATGCAGCCATCTAGCTTAAGTGAGCTCTCCAAGGTTCCAAGAAAAAGGTAAGTCACAAACGTGCAGCAGAATAAGAGGGCAGCATACAGGAGAACCGCTGAGAGGCTACCGGAGACTCACCGAAAGAGTCTCGACAGACACAGCCATCCAGCTCAAATTCTTCTTAGCTGCCACTTCCCTCGTTCTACTTTCAACTCATCCTCGCTCTCGAAGCACATGTTTTTCTCCTCCTAGTGTGGAGTCCACCTACGGGGCTCGACCAGGAGGATCTGTTCTCCTGGATAATCACTGACCTGAGTATCGAAGTACCCCCACCTGGATCACCAAATCGGATCTCCTCTATTTTGCAGGTTCGGTCATGCGAGCAAGATCCTGAGCGACAAGGGCATGGTCCGAGGTCATCTTCAACTATAGGCCACGGCGTTCTAGATGGCAATAGATTGGCACACTAGGAAGGGGGCAAGATGCATTTTGATCCAAGCTAATCTCCTTACGAGCAAAACCACCAGGAGCATGGTGATGACCCGTGCGAGGGAGGACTCCTCCAGCCATACGGGAGATCCCCCTTCCCGTGGGGACCTGCACAGTCCATAGAGGGAGCTTCTTGCTCCACCACAACCACCTCTAGTGGATGTTCAGCTAGCCGCACTCGCCCAGCAGATGCAGCTCCTGACTACAGCGATGCGCCAGTTGCAGCACCAGCACCAATCCCTGGCCATCCACCCATAGCCAGGGACTCTCGCAACCCAAGCCATTGCATCCCACGATAGTCTGCGTTCCTTCCAAGGAAGACCTTCATAGCCATAGGCTACAACAGACCCTGGGGAAGCCACAGGACCCCGACGAAGAGATAATGGATCGGGTATGCCAACCAGGAGAGCCGATCTCCAACTTTTGAGTAGGCTACTGTTAAGCACTGTCGAGGTCACAAAGGCAAGGCCCCCCGTCACGACCCCCCTCAGATGCCACATTCACCTCCTCCATCAGCCTCAACAGAAGGTTCAACCAATAAGGCCATCAGGCGCATGGCAGAAAGGCACCTGGAGGAGTAGGAGCGCAAGCTGGCGGAGCTATCCAACCAATTTGCAAATTTGCAGGGCTCCCCCTGTGAGCCTACAGGCTACGATGCCGATCCCCCTTTCTCCCGAGAGATCCAAGAGGAACCGATCCCGGGTCAATTTTGCATGCCGCAAGTGGATCCCTACGACGGGACCACTGACCCCTAGACCACCTCGAGAGCTACAAGGCCCTTATGAGAGTCCAGGGGGTGACCGATGCTCTTCTTTGTATCGCTTTTTTAGCCACCCTCTGGAAGGCTGCTCGAGTCTAGTTTACCCGCCTCGAGCCTGAAAGTATCGGTTCATTCGCTCAGCTGGAGGGAAAGTTTGTGGCGCACTTTGATGCCTGTCAGAAAGTGCCACGGGAGGTGGATAGCCTCTTCTCCATCAGACAGCAGGACCACGAGCTCTTGCAAGACTATGTGGCCCGCTTCAAGGTTGCCATACTGGAGATTTACAATCTGGATGAGCCAGTTGCCATGCTGGTGCTGAAGAGAGGGCTCAGGAATTCTCGCCTGACCTACTCACTAGACAAGAAGCCATCGAAGATATACTCCGAACTCCTCATCCATGTTCATAAGTACATCCATGTCGATAAGGCAGACCGTACGATAAGGGAGCTAGATGGGAAGCCACTAAACAAGCCAGCTCCCAGGAAGACGTCCGGGGTGCAGAAGCCTGGACCGGTCGCACCGAACTTTCGCCAGGGCCAAAGCCAAAGAGCGACTCCATTCCAGAAGAAAGATACACACCTCTCATTACCCCGAGGATGAAGATCCTCATGGAGATTGAGGGCGAGCGCTACCTGCGTCGCCCACCCCCACTGAGGCCGTCTAATAGTGCGACAAGATGAAGTACTACCAATTCTACCGCGACCACCACCACGACACCAAAGAGTGTCGCCACCTCAAGAGGGAGATTGAAGACCTCATAAGGAGGGGCTAGTTCAGAAGGTTCGTGGGGGCAAGACCCCGGCGGAACCTCAGGCGCTTGCTACTCTCCCACCGGTCCCTGCAGTCGATAACCGGCCCATCGAGAAGCTTATGGGGATGATATGCTAGGGAATCGAGTGCACCCCCAAGAGGGCCTGGGAAGGAGAGAGTTCTAAAAATGTAACTCCCCTTTGTGAGGGAGAGGGAATCTGGGGTTGAAAATATAAACAATGATGTCGTGGTCATCGAGATGACGATCATCAAGCATCCTGTAAAATAGATTATGGTCGATAATGGAAGTTTGACTGATATCCTTTTTACGATTCTTTCTCCAGGATAAATATGTCCTCTGCTCAACTTTGGCTTGTGCACACTCCCCTCATCGGCTTTACAGGGGACTCCATGGGAGTCGAAGGGGAAATCACTCTCACTATTATTATCGGGGTACCACCTCGGCAGAGCACTGTCATGATAACCTTCATGGTTGTTAGGCTTTCCTCGGTCTACAACGTGATTCTTGGCGGTCCCGAGCTAAACCTGCTTGATGCAGTCATTTCCACCAAGCGGCTTTTGGTACAGTTCCCCACTCCTTATGGTGTTGGAGAAATGAGGGGGCACCTCAGCCAATCCAACACTGTCTCCAAGCCATCCCTGGGGCCAGAACCTCCGAGGAAGACCCCAAGGTCGACAACCTTGACCAAAGGGGTGGTAAGAGGGGTTTGGCTAATGGAAAATTGACTAGGGTCTAGGATAACAGGGATGGGTAAACTAAGGGTTATGGGTTCAAAGGTTATGGGTTTAAAGGTTATGGGTTCAAATCTAGGGGTATCAATCCTATAGGGTTCAAGTTGACTGAGGGATAGTGGGTTACTACTGGGTTCATATCTAGGGACTATGGGTTCCTGGGGTTCAGCTCTATGGATCTTGCCTAGGGTTCCTACTTGGTTGAATCTTTGGTTTATTCGGTCAAGCTTAGAATCGGGTTGGTCAAACCTATGGTCTATTTGGGCTAACTGATTTTGGGTCTGGGCTAACTGATTTTGGGTTTGGATGTTGGACTGGTTTATTTGGGTAAGCTGGGCTTGGGTTTGAGCATTCATTTGGGCAAGTTGAGCTAGGTTGGTCTCCAAAGTGGGTTCCATGGTTGGGCTGGGCTGAGGTTTGGACTTTTGATATTGGGTTCAGAATCTAGTGGTCATGCAATAAATCAATCAATCAAAATAAAATGATGCAACCAAGCATGCAAAAAAGAAAGAAAATGCTAGTATAATCTAGGGTTTCCTAGACCTAGAGCCAGAAACTGGATGGGTCAGCTCAACTTACACCTAACCCAATAGCTAATCCTTCCACTGGCCAGGTAGGGGGTGGGAGTGTGGGAGGCCTCCCGTGCTTTTGCAGGGACCCAATTAAAAACCACAGCACCACTTAGGTCGTTTGACTCTGGACCCCCAGCCTTAGACACTAGCTTTCAGTAATAGCTAAAAGGTTAAATGCACTAGTTGGCCTACACAGCTCGGACCCGACCTGTTGATGTCTCCTAGCCCACTAGGGCAAATTAGATCTAATTGATTTTAATTAAGGCTTGGGTAGAAATGCTGGGTGGTTGTTTTGGGCCCAGGACAGGCTATGACCTCCTGCCCTGATTTTATATTGATTGCCCTTAAGGTTAGATTAAAAGATGATAAACATTCAATGGTCCTGATGCAATCTAAAACAATCAAAAAATAAAAAAAAAATTAATTAATTTATAAGATGTCAAGTTAAGTTTAAGTTTATTGGGGTTAGCAAATAAAGTTTGGCTTGGGATTGGGGGGTTTGGAAGTCGATTAGGTTAGGTTGAGTTAAGTGTGCAGAATTTAGCAGAAATCAAAGAATTAGGATTTCAGTAGATGCAGAATTTGACACTATTACTGATGTATAAAAAAATCAAAAAAAATAAGAAATAGAGGATAGATGGTGATTATGAAACCTACCAAATTTTATATAGAACAAAAATCATATGATGATGTAAACCTAGGATTGTTTGGACTGCTATAGAAATTATCAGAATTCTATTAGGATTTCTAATATGCTAAATTTTATTAATTTAGGATTTCTATAAAATTAATTAAAAATTTTAATAAAATATAGAACTCAACAAAAAACAACTCATGAAAATTTTGCTAAAAAATAAAATTCTTAGATGGGCGAAATCAGATGCAAAACAGGTACCTAATGCAGTGGATAGAATGCTGAAATTAGGGTTTGGAATGCAATGCAGATAAAAACTATCCTAAACCTGCTCTGATACCAAACTGATACGGGAAGACTCTAAGACTGCTGAAAATATATGGAAAATAGTAAAATAATTTTTTTTGTGATTTTTATAATTTTATTTGAGGCTAGGTTCCTAAAATAAAGTAAGAACTAGCAGAAAGACTAGCAGTGCAAAGAATCATCGGGTCGCAGGCATACTCATGCAAACCAATGAAATATCCAGGATCCGGGAGTTGAGAAACTCCTGGTTTAGGATAGCTTTTCTTCATTAAATCAGATAATAAGAGAAGGGAAGGTTTCTTACTAGTCAGATATTAAAATTCAATAGCAGCAGGGATCACACGCACTCTGATCGGAGCCTGGAAGAAGAAGCCTTGTTTCCCTTGAATCTGACGGCGAATCTAGGTGGTTCAGGCAGCAAAGAAGGCCTCCTCCAGGGAGGGGAAGCACCTCGGGGATCCTACAAGCATCAGGGTTAATCAAAACAGCAATTAAAAAATAAGAAAGGAACTATGGGTTGAAAGGAATCAGGATTAGGGTTAGAAGCTGGGCTATTTGAAGCTTGTTGAAGATCTCCTTGTTTGGAGGCCTAGGGCACTCCTTCTTGGACGTGTGAAGGCTTGGATGGAAGTGAGTTAGGGTGTGGAAGGAAGCTAGGGCAGCAAAGAACTCGTCCAAACACAAAAACACAACCTAAAGAACCAAAACAAAACACCAACACAAGGTAGTAACTCAAAATTTCAGCAAGGTTTATTCATAAGGGAGAGATTCTTACAAGAGGTGGAGGGGTGGGGTATTTATAGAGTTCCCATGCCCTCACTAACTATGGTTACATTTGGGTTACAAGTCCTTTTTCAAATTGGAATACAAGTCCTTTCCTAGCTAGGTTAGAATTACAAAGTTTTAAAAGGACTAGAAATCCCAACTAGGTTAGAATTTTGACCTAGTCTTCTCTTCTTTCCTCTCCTAACTTGGCTTGAACTTGGTCAAACTCCTCAAATTCGTTTTTGGACCTTGGGGCAGCAGCAAGGATGCCTCTTTCATGGGTTGGACGAAAATTTGAGGGGTCCAGGTGGGCTTCCAGGGGTTAAGCGCATAGGCTGGCATATTCCAGGGAATCTGATTGGAATCTTGCTTTTTAAGGGCTTGGGCTTGGCGCCTGGGCTTGATTTTAAGACCTGGAATGCTAGAATAACCTGGAAAACATGAGCTCCTGGCATATGAAATATTATAGAACCATCTGGAGGGAATTTGGTATATGAAATGGCACCCGTAGAAAATCAGGGCACAATCAGGGCACCTAGGTGTCGATTGAGCTCTCCTAAGCTGGTGTAACTGCTTCTGGCTTCAGAATGAGGTATGGTAAAACTCCAAAATAGCATAGCCTCCTCTCTCATACAAGAAATGGACTCACACTAGACTCATACTGGTATACAAGACTCAATGTACTGACTAGGTTGAGGGTTGAGACAAATCAACTAACCTCAACTTATTACAGGACTCAATCTTAATTAATTACAAAATTTGACACATGGCTTGGTAAACCAAAAGGGCCCAGTAATCTGTGTCTGATCCTGGTGCCCCTACCACTGAAGGTCTTCACCGACTCCCAACTGGTGGCCGGACATGTCTCAAGAGAATACGAGGCCCGAGATCCCTAGATGATGAAGTACCTGGAATGGGTCTGCTCGAGCATGATAGGCTTTCGATGCTTCAGCATCTCCCACATCCCTCGTGGAGAGAATGCTCGCACTGATGCTCTGTCAAGGCTCGCGACCCTGCCGGACTCAACACTGGGGTGCGCCCACATTGAGTACTTGGAAAATCCAAGCTATAAGACTCTCAGAGAGGTCTAGCAAGTCACTCCGAAGCCTAGCTGGATGGACTAGTACATCAGATACATTGCAGACGTCACTCTACTAGTAGATTGAATGAAGGCTGACCTCATCGGGAAGAAGGCCACGTGATTCGTCCTAATGGATGGGCAGCTTTACCGCAGATCCTACTCTTATCTGCTTTTAAAGTGCCTGAGACCCGTAGATGAAGCCTTTGTGCTCCAAGAAATATACAAAAGCCTCTACGGGAATCACGTCAAAGGGAGGATGCTAGCATACAAGGCCCTCCATCAGGGATACTACTGGAAAACTATAAGGACAGACGCTACCGACTTCATGAAGAAGTGTGACCGCTGCCAGCACCACGCCCACATACAGCGTCAACCAGCAGCGCCACTCTCTCAACTCTCCGCACCCTGGCATTCGCCCAGTGGGGGATGGACATCCTTGGTCCATTTTCTCATGCATCCGGACAATGCAAGTTTCTGATAGTGGCTATTGACTACTTCACCAAATGGGTAGAGGCAAAGCCACAAGCGTGGATCACCGAAGCCAAAGTCCGCCAGTTCTACTGGAAGTCGATCATCTGCAATTTCGAACTCCCCCGCAACATCATCACCGACAATGGACGGCAATTTGACAACCGAGAGTTCGAGGAGTTTTGCACCAACCTCGGCATTCAACATCGCTTCACCTCGGTGGCTCACCCCCAGACCAACGGAGAGGTCGAGATGACCAACCGGACTATTCTCCAGGGACTCCAAACTAAGTTAGACTGGGACAAGGATAGGTGGGCAGAAGACTTCTTAGCATTTTTTGGACCTACCACACAACACCTAGGATGGCCACGGATGAGATGCCCTTCAGCCTTGTCTTTAGCGCCGAAGCCATCGTCCCGATCAAACTTGGTGTGCCCACACTGCGGGTGGAACAGTATAATGAGGTAGAGAATCCGACCCGCCTTCTTCTCAACTTGGACCTCCTTAAGGAAACAAGAGACAAGGCTCGACTCTGGATGGTGGCCTATCGGCAGCGCGTAGCTTGATACTACAATGCATGGGTGAGGCCAAAGATTTTTTGCCTGGGCGATCTGGTGCTGCGTCGAGCTGAGGCCTCGCAACCTTGGGAGTGCGACAAGCTCTCCCCGAACTAGGAGGTTCCTTACAAGATGGCCGAAGTTCTCCCCAATGGAGCATACTACCTCGCTGAGCTCGGTGGTGCACGATTCCCTCGGACTTGGAATGTCGACAACTTGAGAATGTATTACCAATGATGTAAGACCTTCTCCCATTAATGATAAAATTCCTCTCTGTGCAAACCTTCTTTGCCTTGCAGGAATATCGCTGCCCGACCCCAGGTTCAGCACTCTAAGCCCAAAAACTCCTGAAGTCTGGCACTTCAAGCCCGGAAACTCCTGAAGCCCGGCACTCTAAGTCCGAAAACTCCTGAAGCCCAGTACTTCAAGCCCGGAAACTTTCGAAGCCCAGCACTCTAAGCCTGAAAACTCCTGAAGCCTGCACTTCAAGTCCAAAACATTCGAAGCCCGGCACTCTAAGCTCGGAAACTCCTAAAACCCAGCACTCTAAGCCTAGAAACTCCGGAAGCTCGGCACTTCAAGCCCAGAAACTTCTGAAGCCTGGCACTCTAAGCCCGGCACTTCAAGCCCGAAAACTCTTGAAGCCCGGCACTTCAAGCCTGGGAACCCGTGAAGCCTGGCACTCTACAAAGTGTCTCCACCTCGTCCCCGACACGGTGGAGATAAATGAAAAACCTGAGATCCCCCTCTTCTACTACCTACACACTTCGAGCTCCACCGGGAAGAGATGGCTACTTAATAGCCTATCGCACAGTGCTGTAGCTAAGGCGTGCACCTCGGCAGCCCAAAAAAAAAAAGAAAAGAAGAAGAGAAGAAGGGAGACTCGGTAAGAAAAAGAAAGAGCTTTTCATTAATTCATAAATGATTACATCAGGTAACGACCCTCGACAAGCCGAGCAGTTCGAAGAAAAGAAAAAGAAGAAAAATAGAAAGGCTAAAAGCCCTATTCTACCGGCTCCTTCCCGGGGTGCCACCAGGACACAGCATCATTTGCCTCGATCTCCATCGGGGGAGCAGCTTCCGCGGCGGGCGGGGGCTCTTCCTCCATTCCTGCGATTGTGGCCTCACTGGGGCCTTTGACCGGCACCACTGGGAAAACCAAGCCATCCAGGTTTAGTCCGGGGAACATCTGGGCAGCCCTGGACTTGCAATGTTTGAAGCCCTTGGCAAATGAGTCGATAATCTCCTCCTCGACCTCATCGACGTAGGCTTCTGAAGCCTTGAACTTGGGGATCACCTCGGCGACCTCTTTCTTGGCAGCCTCCATCAAGGCTGTTGCGTTCGCGGCCTTCTCTTCCACAGCACCAGCCTGGGCCCGCGCGGCTTCAAGCTGGGCCCGAAGAGTTTCGGTATGCTCTGCCACCCGGGCAACCTCGGTCTTAAGCTCCTCGGCATGAGCCATCTCAGCCTTGAGCTCCTCAAACCTGTGCTTGACCCGATCCTTCTCTTGGGCTAGGGATGCCTCAAGGTCCTTGATCCTCCTTTCGGTGCCAGCCGCCTCCTCCCTCAGCTCTCAGTTCTTCTCCTCAACTTCTTGGGCTCTGGCGGTTTTCTCTTTGGTCTCGACCATGGCCGTTGCCAACTCCTGCTCCTTCAGATTCTCCCTCCTAATCCAGTAGGTGCAGTAGTCGTGGATCAGAAGAAGATCCGTGCCAAGCTGCAGTGACGATGATGTCAGCAAACGGGAAGAAGACAAGGAGAAGAAGAAAGGGGGCAGAGAGCCTTACTGTGAAGAGGTGGGGGAAGGTGCCAAGAATGGCATCCGGTAGAGGCCTTCCTCTCCTTTCTTGCCAGTCGCGTGACTGGATGGCAAAGTCCATCATCCGCTCAGCTAAGGACCGATTTTGGGTCACCGATGAGTTCGGCACCACTTCGAAGGGCAGCCTCCGGGAGCTGGACTTCTTCCTAGCTCGAGCTACCATCGGGTCCTCAGGGGTGGCCGAGGATGTCTCTGATTCCCTGGTCGAGCTCGCTGCCACAACAGATGGCACCGTCGATGGCAGCGTCCCCCTCTCTCCACCTGCCGGCTCCATCTCAATAATTTTAGGAGGCGGAGGCACGGCGATGACGGCGGTAGGATGAGATCACGCACCTACGGTGAAATCCTAGGCCAGAGGCGAAGCCTGTCACCTCAGCAAGTCCTGCACCTGATCAGTTGCCCTCCTACCTGAGCTGAGAGCTGCGACCGGCCCGGGCCTCGGGCTGGGCTCATTTTGGGCCCTCTTCGGGGGGGATCATTTCGGGCCCTCTTCGGGGGGACTCCCTGGGCCCCCTGGTGCACCTTTCCTCTGGGCACATTGAACTATCTGCTCTATCGAAAGCTTCATGCATGCAAGGAGAAAAGAACCGAGGTCAACCCCGTAACCAGACAAACCTGAAGGAAAGAGAAGTCAAGTTCAAGTCAAACTCACCTAACTCCTGAATTGGGCTGACTCCGACTTCGAAGAGGTTTTGTTCTATTAGCAAAACCTCCAAGGAGGGGACCTGGTCGGTGCGAAGCTGGTCATATATTTCCCGATCAGCTGCTTCGACGACGGAGTTCCTGTTCGGGGTCCGATCAGGGTCGCTCCAAACCCAGTCAACCCCCTCGACAGAAGCGAAAAAATATTTACTCTTCCATCTCTTGATGGAAGAGAGAATCTCGAACTTAATATCCTTCGGGCGAGAAGAAATAAACCACCACCCGTCCTCAGTCAGGTGCGCTTCAGGGTGAAAAACACCCTGAACAGGAAGAAACAGGCAACGATCCCGTGGAAGTGGTACAGGACGATGATGCAAAAAATGGTCCTGACCATGTTTGGAACCAGCTGAGCTGGAACCAGGTGGTAGTTACTGAGGACAGAAAGGAAGAATGGGTGAAAAAGAAATCGAAGACCCCCTGCGACGGACTCCTCGTAGAAGGCTATCCGACCGGGGCCACTGGAGGTGACTTGCTCCCTCGATCGAGGGACTGAAAGCTGGATAGAGCTGGGGATGCCGTAAGCCTCCTGGATTATGACAAGGTCCTCCCCGGTTATCACCGAGGTGACCCCGCCGGGACCAGACGAACGGGACAACTTAGGAGGAGCTTCAGGAACAAAAGGAAGAGAAGAGCGAGCCCTAGGCTCCCCTATCACAATCCTGCTAGGACGGAGGTTCTTACGAACCTCGATCGGGACCTCCTCCTCATCATCAGAAGAAGAGGGAGTCCTCGGTTGAGAGGGCCCCGCCTCGTCTGGATTGCTGGAAAAATGAAAACGACGGTCGTAAGGGGCCATCCTAAGCAAAGACCGGGGAGAAGCAAGAAAAATGAAGGACGAAGGAAAGAAACTGGACTCCAAAGAAACTCTGAGGGCGGGCTCTAACAAACCTAAGGGCAGAAGAGGATTGTGGAAGACTAACCTGGTGGCTCTGGAAGTCAAAAATGCCTAGAGGGGAAGAAGGGAAAGCCTCTAGTTCATTGGCGGGTGCAGAAAATTTGAAAAAATTATGTTCGCAAGGAGTTTTCCCTCCCTTCAAAATGACCAGGCCAAAACCATCCCATCATCGCCATCGGATCTGTGCCACATGTCAGCAATCGGCAAGGGCTGATGCTTCATTTCGCCCACGACCGTTTTGGATTCTGCATCAGCCATAAAGCCTCCTCGGATGGATCCATGCATCATCCCCACATTGGCTTGGAGGTCCGTCTCGCGAGGTGCTGGCAATCATGGCAATAATAGTGCAGGATTTTTACCTTTCCATGTCAGCACCGTATGTATTCCCTTCATCCCGAGCACCGCGTGCCAACAAGACTTGGGAGTGGGGGACAAATGATATGGCGGGATCACTGACGTGGAACCCATGTCAGACCCAGTCAGGTGCCATGTTGGAGGAAGCTGATACGTCGGACATCTCTCTCTTCGGACTCCTTCGTCGGATAGCTCCCTCAAGGTCGAGATGCCCTGGGCGAAGTCGAGCTCCGTCTCTCTCTCTGGACTCCTTCGCCGGGCGGTTCCCTCGAGGTCGAGATGCCATGGCTGAAGTCGAGCTCCGACTCTCTTCAAACTCCTTCACCAAGCGGCTCCCTCGGGCTCGATATGCCCTAGTTGAAGTCGAGCTCCATCTCTCTTCGAACTCCTTCGCTAGGTGGCTCCCTCGGGGTCGAGACGTCCTGATCGAAGTTGAGCTCCGTTTCTCTTCGGACTCCTTCGCCAGGTGGCTCCCTCGGGGTCGAGACGCCCTGGCTGAAGTCGAGCTCTGTTTCTCTTCGGACTCCTTCGATAGGTGGCTCCCTCGGGGTCAAGATGCCCTGGCCGAAGTTAAGCTCTGCTTCTCTTCGAACTCCTTCGCTAAGCAGCTCCCTCAGGGTCGAGATGTCCTGGTCGAAGTCAAGCTCCGCTTCTCTTCGGACTCCTTCGCCGGGCGGCTTCCTCAAGGTCGAGACATCCCGGCCGAAGTCGAGTTTCTCCTTCCTGGACCAGCCCTACTTCGGACGAAGGGATCGGCAGCTACGGGGCATCGCCACCTTCCTTGAGCGGTGGTGAGCCGTCCAAGGACCATGAAGGGGACCCACTAAGCTGCAATAACTGCCCCAGCTGCCACTTATATTGAAGGGGATGGGGTCTCCCGATTGAGGAGCTGCGCTCCCGACCGACCATTTGCATCACCCAAAAGAGGAAGTCAACCCGAAAGATTCAAATCCAGGGGACGATGGCCCCCCGATCGAGGCTCTGCCAGGATTTCCAAAATGGAGCGACTGGAGGGAGGGACAGAGTGCACGGCATAACTCCTTATCACGAATAAGGAAAGGCACCTCGCTCACGGCACGGGATGTTGCCGCACGTGCCTGCAAGCAAGGGGAATTCCGAGGTAGGCGATATGTAGCCATCTGGCTTAAGTGAGCTCTCCAAGGTTCCAAGAAAAGGGTAAGTCACAAACGAGCAACAGAAAAAGAGGGCAACATACAGGAGAACCATCGAGAGGCTACCGTAGACTCACCGGAAGAGTCTCAATGGACATAGCCATCCAGCTTGAATTCTTCTCGGCTGCCACTTCCCTCGCTCTACTTTCAACTCATCCTCACTCTCCAAGCACATATTTTTCTCCTCCTAGTATGGAGTCCACCTACGGGGCTCGACCAGGAGGATCTGTCTTTCTAGATCATCACTGACTTGAGTGTCGGAGTGCCCCCACCGAGATCACCGACCCGGGTCTTCTCTGTTTTGCAGGTTTGATCGCGCGAGCAGGATCCCGAGCAACAAGGGCACGGTTCGAGGTCATCTTCAACTGCAGGCCATGGCATTCTAGGCAACACCCATGATCATATGGAATCGGTAATATTTATTTTTGTTTCTTGATACAGGAGGTGCCTTCATTGGATGAGGCCTTTGAAGATAGCTTTCCTTCTCTATCTCCATCAGGATCTTTTTTCTTGTAAGAGAGAGAAGTATATGTATCTAATCTGTCGATCAGATTCTTGGGCTTGGGACTGCATTGTCAAGTCAGCATATCACCATTGCTTGGGGGTCTAGATTCTGGAATTTTGCCATTCTTTTTCTTGGGAACCGACCTCCCTTCGGTTTGGTGCTGACTGGCTGCTTGTTCTTCAGCCATCGCATATTTTTGTGCCCTTACTAGCAGTTCGGCGTAGCTCATAGAAAACTTCTTATCTAGAGAGAAGGTGAACATAGACGATCGGAGGCCTTACTTCATGACGGTCATGGCCACATTTCATTGAGATTGGGGATCTCAAGAGTGGCAAAGTTGAATCTAGCCATATAGTCCCGTAGACTTTCTCCTTCATTATGTTGTAGAAGGAAGAGGCTGTCGGAATTGCGAGGCATCCTTTGACAAGTCCTGAAATGTGACATAAATATTTTTTTTAATTCATTAAAAGAATTGTTGGAAATCAAGCCACATCACCACATGCTTGAATAAGTTTCCTCTCCATATTTAGCATTCCTCCTTCCTTCCTTTTGACTTTCCTAAATTTGTGTAATTGATTTAGGAGTAGTTTTATAATTATAATCATACCAATTGTATGATTACCCATTCCAGCAAGGTAGTTTATTTACCTTCCTGAATTTGAGACAATCCCATTCTGGAATTGTCTCAAATCTGTAAGCTATTTATGTATGCTTTCTTTCATTATTCAACTGTGATAAATAAGAGAATGAATTGAGTAAGAGTTCCTCCATTGTTTTAGTATTCAAGTTTTTTCATTTTTAATTTTTTAAATTCTTCAAGAATGAATTATAACTGGTCGAATACTCGAATATCACATTCGAGTAGCTTTTTTCAGAGTGGCAAGGAAAGCGAGGCAGTGCAAAGCATTGAAGCTCCCTGTATCATTATGTGTGCCTTGAAGATTCCTAGGTGGTCAAGAGGATCAGTGGTGCCATCATATGGTTCCAATTATGGAACCTTGAAGTGATGTAGAATTACTTCCTCCATTATTCTTTGGAAGAAAGTAGGCCGTGAATCATATGCCATGTCTCATCATTCCTCCTTTGATCATCAAGTTTTGCGATCTGCATTTTCAGCTTCTTGAACTTCCTTTCATAGTCATCACGTACTCCCCCTCCTCGTCGGGTGTTTCCTAGAGTAGAGTCTTCAGAAGATACTGATAAAGATCTTCTTGCCCTCTTCCTTTCGAGTCGGCTTTCAGCTTGCCTTCGGTGCCAAGATCTTCATGGTTCAAGGGATCACCGATCCCGAGATAACTATCGAGTGAATTATTATTATTAGCCTTCCTTGTTTAAAGTCCGACAATTGAATCTTAAGGTCGCCAGTTGGTGTTGTCCATTAAGGGCAGTTTCTTGAAGATTCTGTGCCACGGTTGTCAATGCATCCATTCGATTCAAAAGGGTCTCAATTTGTTGTTGTCCAATACTTAGTGTGGGAGGTACCACATTATTTTCTTCTGGGGGATTGTTCTTCTTAGAGATAGGATGATCCCTACTTGTTGAGACATTTTATGCTCTCTTTTACCATCTTGCCTTTTCTTGAAACTCTCCTTAAAAGGAGCAATTCACATAACTGAGTTACTACCCCTACCTGGCATGCCAATCTGTTGATGCTGATCTCCACAGACCAGATAGAATATTTGGATTACCGGTTCACCACCTTGGGTTCCTGCAAAATAAACCCTGAACCAAAATTCTCCGGTGGGGGACACTCCAATCTTAAGTCAGTAAATTTTGGGTAATAGAATAGAGAATTCAAAGAGAATGTAGATGGAAAAGGAATGAAGCAAATTGACTTGGTTTAGGATAACCTTAGACTTGCTTACCTCGGAGATCCCCTCTTACATCTTTTTATATGCATTTATCTAACTAAAAGTGGTTAAGCTTTCTTGTAACTGATTGCTATTAGGAAAGTTAATTAAGATAACCTTCACTCAGCTAATTGTAGTTACTATTGTTAGTTATTTATCTTAGAATTTATTGATGCAATGGTTATCAGTTATATAGTTTGTTGGTTAAAACAATCAGGCCTATTCTTAATGGGCCTGAAGCGGATGGGCCTTAAGCTAAAGTGGATTGGCCAATTGCAGGTCGACCAATTATTCTGGTGCATGTTGATGGCCAACCGCGGGTCATATATTATCGTCGACTGAAATATTATGTTGATCTATCCTCATGTCGGGTTGGTCTTCTAGCTGCGAGGTCAATCGGTCCAGATGGGCCAATTAATTCTCCGGTCTGGTTTATCATAACAAATTCCTTTCTTATTCATTTTTTTTTAGAAATGAAATTTGTTGAATGTTTTGGTTTCCCATCCGGTGGCCCTCTTTTAAATGACTTCTCATCCATTATTCCTCTTTCTTCTTCATTCGTTGCTGGCAACCGTAATTAAAAACTAACCGAGTCCTAACTATTTCCTTCCTGTCTGTTGTTCACTTGCTCTTCCATAATTTTTTTTGCATGGATTATTCTTTCTTTTCCTTTGGTACCTATAAGAGTTTTTTTGGTCATCTAAATTTTCTTTTCCTAACTTCTATCATTGTTAACTCATTTGTTAGATCATTGCAGGGTTCCAGTTTTGTCACTCCCTGGGAGGAGATATTGAGCCAGGCATGGGGATGTTGGGTGTGGAGCCATATCCACCCAAGCCAAGAACCCCAGCAGAGAAAAAATCAAAAAAAAAAAAAGGATCCAGCAACCTGGCCCCCAAACCAAACTCGGCCCAGACCCATGTGCGCGGCCCAGGCACGCAACCCAACCCAATGCACGGGCGCGTGGCTTGGCCAAGAGCATGGGCACACGCATGCATGGGCCCGACCCAATTCCAAGCAGCGATGCAAGGGCATTTTGCCCTGCATTTTGCATGGCTCACCATGGACCACAGTCCGCACGCGTTTCATACTGTCCACAGGCATTTCAGGGCATCTTGGATCATCAGATCGATGATCCAATGTTGAGATCGATTTTGGGTGATATCAGGCTTGATCCAAGATATTTTAACTCGGATTCGAATGCGGTTTAGATTATTTTTTGTCCTCTTCTCAACAGGGGATGCCAAAGAGCTATAGAAAGCAAGAACATAGAGCCATGGAGAGTTTTTGCAACCTAAAGAAGTGGTCCAAGGATTTTCCAAGAGAGAAAACAAAGGAAAGAGAGAGAGAGAGAGAGACAGGCAAAGGGAGGGCAAGGGTTTCTCCTGTATTGTTTTGTTCTTTCTTCTTATTGGGCTGGGGTTTGCATCCAGAGAGGGTTCTTTGTTGTAAAACTTCCTGTATTCCTTCTTCATAATGGAGATTTGATCCAATACGGCCATGGACGTATGAGCAAGAGGCTTTGAACCATATAATTTCTTTGTGTTGCTTGTGCTTGTATTTTTATTTATCTTTTAGGCTTTCTTTTTTATTTATTCTGTGAATTTTTTTGGCATCCCACTATGCACCACATCCTAACAATTGGTATCAAAACCCCGGGTTCAAGAGTGATGGCATGAGATGAAGGAAAAGTCAAGATCGACAGGTTTGACAGGAAAGACTTTAGATTCTAGAAGATGCAGATTGAGGACTATCTATACTAGAAAAAGCTTCGCCTATCGCTGCTGGGAAAGAAACCTGCCGAGATGTCATAAGTAGACTGGGATTTGCTGGATCGCCAGGCTTTGGAAGTCATCTGTCTGATGTTGGCCAGGAACATCGTATTCAACATTCTCGCGGAGAAGACGATAGATTGATGCAGGTACTATCCAACATGTATGAGAAACCTTCGGCCTCCAACAAGGTTTATCTCATGCATCGTCTATTCAACTTGAAGATGAGCGAAGATACATCTGTAATCGATCATATCAATGAATTTAATTTGATCACTAGTCAGTTGAGTTCAGTTAATGTTAGCTTCTAAGATGAAGTCCGTGCCCTAATCTTATTATCTTCTTTTCCTAGGAGCTGGGGTGAAACTGTGATAGTAGTGAATAGTTCATGCAACTCGAGCAAATTAAAGTTTGAAGAGGTCCAGAATCTAATTCTCAGTAAAGATATCAGGAGGAAAGAAATCAAAGGAAACTCTAGCTCTGTCTTGGTCATTCAAGAAGACAGAGGAAGAACTATACAGCACAGCAAAGACTGTGAAAGATCCAAGTCCAAGCATAGGAGCCAATCAAGACTGAAGGATGATGGCCGTTGGCACTGTGATAAGAAGAGGCGCACCAAAAAAAACTGTTGGGCAAGGAAGAACAAGGGACAGACAAAGAGTCAATTAATGCAGTGACCGAGATAATTGAAGATGCATTAGTTCTTGAT
Organism: Areca catechu; assembly: GCA_021397845.1. NCBI lineage: Eukaryota > Viridiplantae > Streptophyta > Magnoliopsida > Arecales > Arecaceae > Areca > Areca catechu. The sequence continues at coordinate 187,953,281 of CM038050.1, read as the reverse complement.
ATGGACAATCCGATAGAGTCTTGGATCCTAGACTCTAGAGCTTCATTTCACTCTACCGCACAAAAAGAGTTTATGCACAACTACATTACCAGAGACTTCAGAAAGGTCCATCTTGCAGATGATGAGCCTTTGAATTTTATGGGAAAGGGTGATGTATATATCAAGATGCCATTTCAATCAGTTTGGAAGCTCAAGAATGTCAAACACGTCCCAGGATTGGGAAGAAACTTGATATCAATTGGGTAGCTGGACTTAAAGGGGTACATTACAACTTTCATTGGTAGCTCTTGGAACATCATCAAAGATGCGATGGTGATAGCACGAGGGAGCAAGTTGGGTATCCTAAATATGACTTGTAACACTAGAGATGTGGTGGCACTGGCATAGGTAGACTCGGAGTTGTGGCACTACATGATGGGTTACATGGGCAAAAAAGGAATGCAAGTACTATTGAAGAATGTCAAGCTACCGGATTTGAAGATGACAGATATTGGTTTCTATAAAAATTATGTTCTTGGAAAGCATAAGAGAGTCAGCTTCTCCAAGATTGGTAGGGCACCAAGATCAAGAAAGTTGGAGCATGTACACACTGACGTGTAGGGTCCTCCCTGGTTGCATCCTTTGGAGTTTCACGATACTATATGACCTTCATCGATGACTCCACTAGAAAGGTATGGATTTATTTTTTACAGAATAAATCTGATATATTTGATACTTTCAGGAAGTGATAAAGCCTGGTGAAGAATGAGTCTGGATAAAAAATAAAGTGCTTGAGATCGAATAATGAAGGCAAGTATGATATCATCGAGTTCAAGGAGTTTGGTGCAACCAATGGGATCAAGATGGAGAAGATGATTCCAAGCATGCTACAACAAAACGGGGTAGCTGAGCGCATGAATAGGACCTTAACGAAAAAGCCAGGAGAATAAGGCTCCATACCAGATTGTCCAAGATATTTTGGACTGAGGCAGTTAGCACTGCTACCTATATGATCAATAGGAGTCCCTCATTCTCCCTTGAGTACAAGCTACCAGAAGAAAAGTGGACAGGAAAGTCAGCAAGATTATCTTACCTGAAGGTCTTCAGCTGTGTCTCTTACATACACGTTAATACAAAGAAGAGGGACAAGCTCGATACAAAGTCAGAGAGGTGCTTCTTTATTGGGTATGGCATTGATAAGTTTGGTTACAAGCTCTGGAGTAAGAAGGACAAAAAGATCATCAAGAGCAAGGATGTGGACCAGTGGTGTTCAATGAAAGAAGCCTATACAAGGACTAAAGTGTTCTAGATAGAGCAGGACATGCAGACAAGAAAAAAGAACAAGTAGAGTTGGAAGAGATCATGGAGGAGGACATTGCTGAGGGAGCAAGAGTTTCTAAATCTGAGCCAGAGACACCATAGCTGAGAATATCTACAAGGACCTCGAAACCACGTGTAAGGTATTTACCCTCATTGCATTACCTGCTATTAACAGATAGAGGGGATACCGAGTACTTTGATGAAGCCATGGAGAGCGAAGATTCGATCAAGTAAAAGCTGGCAATAAAGAACGAGATATGGGAGCTCAGCATACTATCGGAAGGAAAGAAAACACTGCACAACAAGTAGGTCTACAAGATCAAGAAAGAGCACAATGGCAGTAAGAGGTACAAGACAAGATTAGTTGTGATAGGCTTCTAACAAAAAGAAGGTATTGATTATATTGAGATCTTTTTTCCTGTTGTTAAGCTCTCTACAATAAGGGTTATTCTAAGTATAGTAGCTCATAAAAATTTATACTTTGAACAACTTGATGTTACTACTACTTTCTTGCATGGTGAGATAGATGAGGACATTTATATACAGTAATCGATTGGCTTTATAGTTCATAGTAAAGAAAACATGGTATGCAAGCTGAAGAAGAGCTTGTATGGTTTGAAACAGGCCCCCCAGTTATGGTACAAAAGGTTTGATGGATTCATGACTAACAGTGGTTTTGCAAGGTGCCAGGAAGATCATTACTGTTACTACAGGTGGTTTGATGACAGTTTCATCATTCTATTCATGTATGTTGGTGATATGCTAATAGTTGGACCAAGCATGTAGGAGATCAAAAGATGGAAGATAAAGCTATCAAAAAAATTGCAATGAAGGACATGAGTGCAGCAAAGCAGATACTTGGGTTGAGAATCGAAAGAGACAAGGCGGCAGGTATAATGAAGCTAGTTCAGAGTAATTACATTGAAATGGTGCTAGACAAGTTCAACATAGCATATGCAAAGCCCATGAATACACCTTTGGCCATGCACTTCAAGCTTTCAAAGGAACAGTCATCCAAGGTTGATGGTGAGCTAAAGACAATGATTAGGGTTTCATATGCTTCAGCGGTCGACAGCTTGATATGTGTGATAGTTTGCACGAGACCCGCATTGCACATGCAGTGGGAGCTGTGAGCAGGTATATGACAAATCCGAGCAAGCAACATTAGGAAGCTATCAAGTGGATCCTAAGATATATGAAAGGTACCAAGGATGTCGACTTATATTACCAGAGAGGCGGGCAGACTTTACAGGGCTATATTGATGCAGATCTAAGTGGTGATGCCATACTAAGAAGAACACGATGGGATATGTTAGATATTAAAATAATGACAATTAAAACTAATTTTATTTAATTAAAATTGATATTTTTTGTGGTATTTTGTAGGAATTGACTCTATAAACGTGTAGAGCTCTATTTTAGAAATCCAATGGCATAAACCATACCCAAATTAGAGTTTGAACAGGCTTTGAAATAAATTTTAGAAGACTTTAGCATGAATTTCAAAACGGCACTATTTTTGGAACATCACTTAAACTCTTTTGGCTCGCTCACGGTGGACCGACTAAATGGTCCACCGCATGACCCCTTGGTCCACAGCTGCCATTACCCACGGTCCACGGGCAGAGCTGTGGACCACCGAGATCCGTTTGCATCGAAACTCGTCGGAGAGCTTCTTCCGACGTCGCCCAAGCCGTTGCCACCCTCACCGCCGGTCGGAGAGGCCTCATTTGGCCAGAAAATGCCCGAAAAAGGGGTTGATGTCCGCTCTTCACCATCCTCCGTCGCAAGTCGCCCACTACAAAGCTGCCGCCGTGAGCCATCGAAGCCGTCCGAGCCGCCGGAGCCATCACTACTGCCACCAACAACCATCATCACCTGAAGCCACCGTCGAGCTGTTATCGTTGCCCAGCTTGTCACCGCGGCCGCAAGTCACCCAGCTCATCGCCGCCCCTCGGCGTTGAAGCCGCCCAAGCCGTCAAGCCATCACTGCCGCCCAGCAAGTCATCGCCCGGCATCGCTGCTGCTGCCGTTGCCACCGTGAGCCCCCAGTCCACCGTCCCAAGCTGCCGGCCACCACTGCTCCTCTTCACACCGCTGCAAGTCGCCACCCAGCATCGCTGCCACCGCGCACCGCCGCGCCATCGCCCGTCGCCTCCATTGTCGCTGCTTCCCTTCTCCTCATCATTCAACCATTGCGAAACCCTCATTGCCATCGGTCTTTCCTCACCGCTCAGCCATCATGACGCCGTCTTCTGCCTCCCAAGACACCATCAAAGTCATCTTCAACGACCGACGGTTCATCTTCCCATCACCGAACTTTCATGGTGTTTCTCCCTCTTTGGCCAGTCTCCACCATTCACCGCTTTCGGTTTCATGTCGGAGGGAAGAAGTGCGTGTCGGGATAAGAGCAGAGTTGTCGGACGACGCTAGATGGACGCGGGATCGTGCGATAGAAATTTTGAGTTTGATTTTTGAGATGGAGATACGATCTCCTTTGGATGAGGAGATAGTTTGAGAAGTAGATTGGGATGAGGAAATCATCGCGGTTTCCATACGGGCCTGACGTGGTGTTTCCCATCTATAAATCCCGGGGTCATTCTTTGCTCCGATAATAATTTTTGGGAGACTTCCAGCACCCCATTCCACTTCCAATTTCCATATTTTATTTCTGCGAAGCTGATGTCCAGGATAGAAGGCTAGGTCATATTCTCAGGATTCCACTGTAGTGCTTAGCACAGGGGATTTATTTTATTTTTAATCTTTTGTACTCCTTTTCTATGAAATAAAAATAGAAATTTCTTGTCAATATTTTTATGAGTCATTTAATTCTTATTAGGTATAGCTTATATTTTTGAGACAAGCTGTATTCAGTATGAATAGTTTGTGCTCTTGAAATAAACTATCTGTAAGATAATTTTTTATAATTTGTATGTGTTTGATTTCTGACTAATCTATATTTCAGGGGAACGGGCCGTGATCGAACAGGTACAGGTCGTCATCGCCAAGAATAGGTTATATCTGGATCGAAATGTACGGATCTCATAGAAGTGGAGTGCCAGCCCACCTAGCAAGTAACCAGTTGAAAATCCGAGATTCATATATTTTGCATTTATATTTCTATTTTAGTTTAGCTTTTACTTTTCAAAAGTTTTTTTTCAGAATAACACAAAAGTCTCTATGAGTTCGACTATTACTCCTACTATTCTACCTTTTAGAGTAGTGGATTTAAGGTTTTAAATCGGTACGTTGCGACACGCATCAGATTTTTGGCACCGTTGTCGGAGACTTTTGGCATTATTTTGAAAAAAAAATCAAAAATCAAAAATCAAAAAAATCCAAAATCCAAAAAAATCTCAAATTTCAAAATTTTAAATTCGAGTTTCAGAAAAAAAATTAAATTTCAAAATTCAAAATTTAGAATTTTAAAAATTAAAAATTAAAATTCCAATCTTGAGTGCCCTGACATAAGGTTGCCCTGGCATAACTGGGAGGTTATGTTGAATGGTTGTCCTAGGGTACAAAAAGGTGGGTAAAAAATTTCATACTTTTTACTTTCTATTTTTAGATTGATTTAGGTAAATTTACTTTTTTTGCAAAAACCAAAAAAAAATTATCCTGACATTTCATAATTTATTAGTGTTGCCGCATGGATCGTCATGGCCGGTAGCTGTGGTGGACGTCGGACCACTGGTTGTCTCTCCGGGTACCCTTCGCATTCCGAGACCTGCGAGGAACAACGTTAGAGACCCAGGACGGGGATTCCGGCGGGGGCGCTCCGACGGTCAAGTCAGTAACAACCTAGGAGAACAGATTCCTCCCTGGTCGAGCCCCTCTTGATGGACTCCACGCGAAGAGGAGTGAATGTAATGTGAGTATAGGTGAGAACGAGCTGGGAGAGGTGGCGGTCGAGGTGGAATGAACCCCTTGTGTGGCCTTCGTCTCCCTCTTTACTCCCGCTCTCGCGAGTGATATGTGTCCCTCTTGTCGTGGTGCTCTATTATCTGTTTCCTTTTGCTTATTCATGCTGGGTTTTTATCTTGGCTTGCCTCGGGATCTCCCCCGTGTTGCCAGGCGCGTGCGGCGAGGTATCATACCGTAGACGGGACGTCTTTCCTGACATGTGGCAGGGGGAAGCTTCCATACATTCTGACATTCCCTCTGCTTGCTCCATTCCGGGAAACCTGGCAGAGCCTCAATCGGCGGGCCACCGCCCTCGAGACTCGTGCCCTCTAGTTGGCTCCTCCTGGCGGTACGACAGGTTGGTGGAGAGCATGGCGCCCCAGTCAGGGGGTTTCCTTCCCTTCTGGTATAAGTGACAGTTGCGGGTATTAATTGTGGCATGGCGGGTACTGTTGCGCTGCCCTCAGGAGGCCCGTCGTCATCCTTGGAGGGGAAGTGTCGCTTCCTTGGCGGCTGGCGCCTCTGCCCGAGCCAGGGGCTGAGCTGGAGAGGTGGGGCCCAACTCCGAGGGACTCGACCTCGAAGCGGCTTAGCTTGGCAGAGGAGGGTTGAGCCCGACTCCGAACCAACTGAGCTCGAATTCGGGTCGAGCTCGACCTGACGAAGGAGAGTGAGGCATCGCCCAGCCCAAGGAACTCGACCTCGGAGGGGCTCCACGTGGAGTCGAGCTCGACCCGACAAAGGAGAGTGAGGCGCCGCCCAGCCCAAGGAACTCGACCTCGGAGGGGCTCCACGTGGCAGTGGGGGCCTGAGCTCGACTCCGGACCACGGGGCTCGCTCCTCAGGGAACTCTGCTCGGCTCCAGCCTAGGCATACCGCTCTCGTAGGGACCGACCTGGCGGAGGACAGAGCTCGACTTCGGCAAGCGACCCCGCTGCCTTGGGGGAGCCCAGCCCGGCGAAGGAGCCCATGTTGGGTATCCACTGTGGCATTTGACGGGGACTCCACATCATCGATCTGCTCCACGTCAGCGATCCTACCACATCAATTAGGATTAGAAACTTAATCACCCAATTTAACAAAAAGTAATTTGTTTTGTTTTGTTTGTTTATAACTTTTATTTTGGACACCTTAGTTGTTGCATTTCATAATTCCATAATCAACTTAAGGGCACAACCCATTAATCAGATAAGGTGGAGAGTTCATCACCCTTTCTTAGCCCACAAACCATCACCTAGCATCTGCATTAACCCAAGCCCTTAATTCTAAAATTAATTAGACGTCAACCCTAGGAATTTCGAGCTCAATAGGACAAGGGAATCCTAGAGTTGGACCGAGTTCAGATCATTTAGCTACTTGGTGTCTAAGGAAAGTGGTTCAGGGATAAGAGCCTGAAGGAAGGTGGTTCTTTAATTGGTTCCGTTCGCTTACCTGGTCAATTTTAATTGGTATTTAAGGCAAGCAACGAGGAGACCCCCACCAACCTTACACTTACCTGGCCGAATCATTTAATTGATCTTGGGAGTTAGAAGCTGTCTAGATCCAGGTTAACCTAGGATAGTGATTTTGATTTGTTTCACTTTCTTGAAAAAAAAAGGAGTTAATTAAATTAATTTCTTTTTCTCTCTAGTCTAGGACTCTCTTAGGAGTTTTTCCTTTAGATCTTTTCTCTCTTTCCCCCTTCTCCTCTTTTTAAAAAAATAATAAAAAAATAAAATAAAATACCCAACCATGTACCAATTTTCTAAGTCTAGGCATGACCAAATTTATCAAGATCAAACTCATATGGCTTATAGTCCAAGAGAAAATTTAAATTTTGAGGCTTACAACCCAGGTTGGGGGGCTCAATTAGATTTTTCGTGGCAACCACACCCAGTAGTTGCCCCGGTATCCCAAAGACCTTCGTTCGTAGATGCTTCTTATTACGATCTGCCCTATTCAGATTGTCAACCTTCTCCTTCTCCTTATAGCCTATCTTTTCAAGAAAAGGTTTTATAAGTACTAGACCGACTTAAAATTAGTCAGAACTTACTTAAAATTAGCCAGAACTCACTTCTTCCTCAGACTAACCTAGAAGCCAATAGATTTGCCCAATATCAACAATCGATCATGCCTCAGCAGCAATCTATCGATAAGTTTAATATATCTGATTCGATTGAGGCAGAGAAACCAAACTGGTTGGATGAACTAATTCCATCATCATCTTACCCATCGATGACTTCCTTTGATGATGATATGATGGAATTCATTAAGGCTCCCTAGGAACCACAACAGAATAACACAATAGGGGAAGCCATACTTCCTAGTTATCCCTAGAACTCATTAAATCCCTATATGGCTCAGTGTGAGATAGATGATTTTAATGAAGATGAAGATCTCATAGGGAGGGATGATCCACTTTTCAAACCCACCCCACTTTTGACGGAACAAGTTAAGCCAACACCTAGCCCCCCAATAACTTCTCGGTTAGAATCACCACTAGATTTATATTTAACACCGCTTCCGATCACACCTATTGACACCCTACCAGTGATCTCTAATCAGGAAGACTTAATAGTTGGTGTTCTAAGGATATAAAGACAAGTTGTTGGATGGGATCTTTATGAAAAGAAGGATAATGATCTTAAAGAGTTTGACACTGATTTTTTTATATTTGGTGTTATTTTCAAAGATCGCCTCCAAAATTTATCTTTTATTCTGCAACGATGTATGAAGACAGACCTACAATTAACTTGGATTAAGTGCCATCCGGAAGGGATGATGTCAAGACACATCATACCCGAGAATGAGATTAGGGTAGACCTTTCTAGAGATCGAAAAATTTTCAAGCCCCCACGGCCCAACACACACACTTCCTTCCTAATCTTCAACAAAATTATTCTAGAATTTTTCAATCTTGGTCTAGCAAGCTTACCTCCTGTATTTTCTGGATAAGGGATAATCGTCGTTGTAGAATACTCTATGAACGTTTTTCTGCTATGTTGACAAGGCCTCCTGATTAGCCTGTCTTCTAAAATTTTTCTTGAGGGATGTACCCCAGTTCAATTTCAGTAACACTCCCTCTTAGCGTCTGGCTGAAGACGTTAAACTTAGCGCTCCTGGGAGGTAGCCCAATTCTTGCCTTAGTTCATGCTTTAGCAACCCAGTTCATGTTTTTAGTTTTAACTTTAAGTTCTTTGTTTTTAGAATAAATTGAAAGGAGTAATAAAAGAAGAATGCGATGAACATGGTGATAAAAGGACATCCAATGTTCATATCCAATGTTCATACCCTACTAGGTTGTACCCTTCTATGCCATTACATTACTAAGTATCCTCTTCCATCGAGGACAATGGAAATTAAGTTGGGGGGATAATTAAATTAATCTAATCCTCGAGTAAAATTTTAATTGATTTTTGTGTCAAAGCTTTGTCTCGAATTGAAAATAATCAAGCTCGATAGATGAGGAGTGATTAACAGTCTAGAAAATTTTAGAGATACTGAGGGATGATTTATCGAGGGAACCCTATAAATAGTAGAGTGTAGACCAGAAAATTTTAGAAGAATAATTCCGGACCCTTCGGCCTATCGATCTTGATAATGAATCCTATTTATATTGGTATAGGCATCATAAAAGGTCCCCGAGTTTAGTAATAAAAGGTTTTTAGCATCTCTTACTGAGTAACCGGGCCCCTTCGTCTAAGTAAGCGTTGTTGTTCGCGTCAAAATGTAGGGATGTAAAGAAATCTTTTGTAAAGTCAATCTTAACTTAGCCTTTTTGACTTGAGTCAGTAAGCCCGAGGGGTGTTTTATACCTAATGCCCTAAAGTCGACGTTTGGGAGTCATTGACTTAAAGCTCGCTACAAGGGTTAATTAGAAAGCAATATGTCAGGACATTGCACTAACTTTACATTTTATCTATTAAAAAAAAAATAGGGACTAATAAATATTACACCAAAATCAAAGTGAGTTGGAAGATTTAGAGAGTGAGATAGAAAGTTAGGAAAAGAACAACTCTTAGAACTTCTATGGACTTCACTCTATCACTAAATGGGTGAATTTGTAATCCAATGAAGTACATTTTTAATGGTCTACTAGGGTATCCTCTGATTTTAGGGTTAGTAAGATAATTTTTATTTCATGGACCATGTTAGTATACAAGACTAATTTATTTTCTTTACTCGAGGACGAGCAAAGTTCAAGTTGGGGAGCGTGTTAGATATTAAAATAATAACAATTAAACCTAACTTTATTTAATTAAAATTGATATGTATTTTGTAGGAATTGACTCCATAAACGTGTAGAGCTCAATTTTAGAAATCCAACGGCATAAACCATACCCAAATCGGAGTTCGAACGGACCTGAAATCAATTTTAAAAAACTTTAGCATGGTTTTCAAAACAGCACTACTTTTGGAACATCACTTAAACTCTTTTGGCCGGCTCACGGTGGACCATCGGCAGAGCCATGGACCACCGAGCTCCGTTTGCACCGAAACTCGTCGGAGAGCTTCTTCCAACATCGCCCAAGCCATTGCCACCCTCACCGCCGGCCAGAGAGGCCTCATTTGGTCGGAAAATGCCTGGAAAAGGGGCTGCTGTCCGCTCATCACCATCCTTCGCCGCAAGCCGCCGGCTGCGAAGCTGCCGCCGAAGCCGTCCGAGCCGCCGGAGCCATCGCTACTGCCGCCAACAGCCATCATCACCCGAAGCCACCGTCGAGCCGTTACCACCGCCCAGCTCGTCGCCGCCGCCGTAAGTCGCCCAGCTCGTCGCCACCCCTCGTCGTTGAAGCCGCCCAAGCTGTCAAGCCATCACCGCCACCCAGCAAGTCGCCGCCCGGCATCGCTGCTGCCGCCATGAGCCCCCAGTCCACCGTCCCAAGCTGCCGACCACCACTACTCTTCACACCGCCGCAAGTCACCGCCCAGCATCACTGCCGCCGCGCGCCACCGCGCCATCGCCCGCCGCCTCCGTTGTCGCTGCTGCCCTTCTCCTCATCATTCAGCCATTGTGAAACCCCCATTGCCACCGGTCTTTCCTCACCGCTCGGCCATCGCGACGCCGTCTTCTGCCGCCCAAGACACCATCAAAGTCATCTTCAACGACCGACGGTTCATCTTCCCATCACCAAACTTTTACGGTGTTTCTCCTTTTTGGCCCGTCTCCACCATTCACCACTTTCGGTTTCATGTTGGAGGGAAGAAGTGCTTGTTGAGAGAAGAGCAGAGTTATTAGACGCTGGATGAATGCAAAGTTGTGCGATACAATTTTTGAGTTTGATTTTTGAGATAAAGATATGATCGAGAAGGAGTTCGGATGAGAAGGTGATAAAATTCTTGAGTTTGATTTTTGAGATGAAGATACGATCGTCAAAGAGTTCGGATGAGGAGATAGCTTGAGAAGAAGATTGGGATGAGGAAATCACCACGGTTCTCACACAGGCCTGACGCGGTATTTTCCATCTATAAATTCCGGTCATTCTACACTCCGATAATAATTTTTGGGAGACTTTCGCCCCATTCCACCTCCAATTCCCGTATTTTATTTCTGCGAAACTGATGTCCAGGATAGAATGGTAGGTCATCTTCTCGGGATCCACTATAGTGGATAACACATGAGGTTTATTTTATTTTTAATTTTTTGTACTCCTTTTATATGAAATAAAAATAAGAATTTCTTGTCAATATTTTTATTTTTGGGACAAGCTGTATTCAGTAAGAATAGTTTGTGCTCTTGGAATAAACTATCTCTAAGAGAAATTTTTATAATTTGTATCTGTTTGATTTCTGACTAATATATATTCCAGGGAAACGGGCCGTGATCGAACAGGTACGGGTCGTCATCGCCAAGAATAGGTTATATCTGGATCGGAACGTACGGATCTCATAGAAGTGGGTACGGGTCGTCATCGCCAAGAATAGGTTATATCTGGATCGGAACGTACGGATCCCATGGAAGTGGAGTGCCAGCCCACCTAGCAAGTAACCAATTAAAATTCTGAGATTCATATCTTTTGTATTTATATTCCTATTTTAGTTTAGCTTTTACTTTTCAAAAGTTCTTTTTTGGAATAATACAAAAGTCTCTATGGGTTCGACCCTTACTCCCGCTATTATATAATTAAAGGGACAGCGATGAGCTAGGTCTCACAGTTGTAGAAATCGTGACTCTTTCTACCATCAAAGCGAAGTACGTTCAATCATAGAAGCCAGCTAAGAGAAAAAGCCAGCAAAGAGATAATTTGGCTACATAAGTTGCTGATAGAGTAGAGATGATTTGGCTATATAAGTTGATGATAGAGTTAGGTAGAGAGAAAAGCTGTAGTGTTTTGTTTTGTGACAGTCAAAGTATTATCCATCTGGCGAAGAACCCAATGTTCCATGTGATGATGAAGCATATACAACTAAGGTACCATTTTATCAGGGCACTGCTTGAAGATAGATGCCTGTCACTGGAAAAAATTCAAGGATTGAAGAATTTGGTGGATATGCTGACGAAGATCGTCACTGCAGAGAAATTGAGAAATTGAGGCTATGCATGGCCTCTAGAGCTAGTTGATTAGAGGCACCGCACAAGACACTAATCTATTTTTTATTTTTCTTTGGAAGATTACTTTTGATGTTTCAGGTGAATGAAGAATTGGGTATCTAAGTCTCCAAGTGGGAGAGTTGTTGGGTGTGGAGCCATATCCACCCAAGCCCAGAAGCCCAGCAGAGAAAAAACCAAAAGAGAAAAAAAGACCCAGTAGCCTAGCCCATTAGACCGGACCCGGTCCAGACCCACGCATGCAGCCCAGGCACATGGGCTTGCGGCCAGGCCCGGCATGCGGGTGCATGGGTGCACGGCCCAAGCCCGGCGCGTGGGCGCGTGTCTGAGCTCGGCCTAGTTTCAAGCAGCAGATGCAGGTGCATTTCCCCTGCATTTCACATGGCTCACCATGGACCATGCACGTTTCATACGGTCCACAGGTGTTTCGGGGTATTTTGGGCCATCGAATTGATGATCCGATGGCTGAGATTAATTCCATGTGATATCTAGCTTGATCTAAGATATTTTGACTCAGATTTGGACGTGATTTGGACTGTTTTTCGTCCTCTTCTCAACAGGGGATGCCAGAGAGCGTAGAGAGGGAGAATTTTTACAACCCAGAGAAGTGGTCCAAGGGTTTTCCATGAGAGAAAACTAGTAAAGAGAGAGACAGATAGAGGGTGGGTAAGGGTTTCTCATGTATTGTTTTGTCTTTTTTTTTCTTATTGGACTGGAGTTTGTATCCATAGAAGGTTCTTTGTTGTAAAACTTCATGTATTTCTTTTTTATAATAGAGATTTGATCTTGTGTGGCTTTCTTTTTTATAATAGAGATTTGATCATGTGTGATCGTGGATGTAGGAGTAAGAGGATCCGAACTATATAATCCCTATATATTGCTTGTATTTATATTTTTATTTGCCTTTCAAACTTTCTTTTTTATTTTTTCTTCTGATATCTAATATCGAGGAAGCGTACCCTGATCTTATGATGTTCACATTCTCTGTCTTCCCCTCCTCCAAGGTCTCCGACACTGTCGTTGAGCCTTACAATGCCTTTTTATCCGTCCACGAGCTTGTCGAGAACGCTGGTGAATGCATGGTCCTGAACAATGAGGCCCTCTATGTCATCTGCTTCAGACCCCTCACGCTCATTACACCTAGCTATAAGCTCCCTACAAAGTACCAAATGCCTATATGAAGTTCTTGCTAATTCTCTTTCACTCTGTACTAATTTTGCCACCTTCCATTTGAGCAGTTGGAGACGTGAACCACTTGATCTTTGCAACCATGTATGGAATAACATGCTGCCTGAGGTTCGCTGGCCGGCTCAGTTCTGACCTCCAAAAGCTCACTGTTAACCTTATCCCCTTCCCTCGTCTTCATTTCTTAATAGTGGAATTCGCTCCATTTTTCCTGCAGGTTTCAGCAGCATCATGCCCTCACAGCCCCGGCCAGAGCTGACCCAGCGGACGTAGGATGCCAAGAACGTGATGTGCGCAGCACAGCTGACCCACACCATGGGTGGCAACTCACAGCCTTGGCCTTGTCCCAGGGTAAGATGAGCACCAAGGAAGTAGATGATCAGCGTACAGAACTAGAAATCGTCCTACTTTTGTCGAGTGGATCCTAAACAATGTCAATTCGATGACTGGCTGGTCTGAAGATGGCGTCGACCTTTATTGGGAATTTGACTTCTATTCAGGAGATGCTCCGGAGGGCGACCGAGCAATTCACCTCCCTGTTTATGAGGAAAGCTTCCTTGTACTGTTATACAGGACATGGAATGGATGAGATGGAGTTCACAGAGGCAGAGAGCAAGATGAATGTTCTGGTTTCAGAGTATCAGCAGTACCAAGATGCAATGGCTGACGAGGATTCAGAGAGGAAGAGGCTCAGGAAGTGTGATGGGAGAGCACTGGCTCTTGTGTTTTTGTCCGGTATCTTAGATTCTGAACAAAAAAAAAGTGGCAGGTGAAAATAAATGATGAAAATATGTTGGCGTTTATGTATGAAAATTAATATTTCATACGTGTCAAGATTGTTGTGGATGCACTGTCTTTTGGAAGATGACTAAACTAGTTCAGAGCCGTCGACATCTGAATGATTGTGCACAACGATGGCGAGTTTTCATGCTTCTAAAGTTCAGTCAGATGCAGCATGAAATTTATTTTGTTCTCGGCATATGTGGTCCGTCAAATCATTGCATGTACCAAAACAATAGGAAAATGATGGTTACAGCTAATGGAAGAGAAATTTGATGCGAAGAAAATGGAAAGGATGTCCACGAGTTAAAACCGAAGTTTCCTTTTGTTGCACCGTATTTCTCCGAGGCACGAGAGCATTTGTCACGCCCCGATTTTAAAACCCAGACTGGATGCACGACAGACGGCATGGATTCGACCTTTTCTTGGATATGTAAGGCCTGTACCAATCATTCTCAAATAAAATGAATAACCGGGCAATCATATAAAATTTTCATAAAAATCAACAGTCACACATTTAACATTATTTATATATCAAGTATAGAAATAACAATGTCTACTAGATTCTAAAATCTCACTGATTGAATCCCTGGCCCACATGTAATCTACCATAAATCAAGAGTAAATCAATGCATGCAAGTAACCATAAAATAGAAGCCATTTCAATTATATTTTCATTATTAACCTTCTTTATTATTTTTCTGACATCACACAACTTTAGGATGGTCATCCATACTCACTCACCTAGTCCCTCAGACTATGACCATGATCGACCCGTGGCTCGCCCCAAAAGAGTCTAAATCCTGTGTCACATACCGCACATCGATCATGTACCAGTGATAACCCCGCTGGAGGTCCAAAAGGAAAACTAGCTCTGAGTATCACACGAGAAACATGCATCCCAGCATGTGCTAAAATAAGGCAACTAACTCCTATGTCACATACCGCTCATCAGTCATTTGCCAGTGATAGTCCTACTGGAGGCCCAAAAGGAGACTAGGTCCTCATGTGATCATAGTCAAACTAGAGAGCAGCTAAAACCAACTCAATCCATGACTCATTATATTTTAGTCTGTCTTTAAATTTCATATCACAACGAGAAATACGTATGCAATATGAACATAAAAAGTAAAATTCAATAACAAGTAAAATAATAAGCTCACATAATGCATGGCAAATTATATCAATGAGTAATAACTTACTGTTCCACCAACTAAGCACTATACTCGATTTTCTAAGGACAATGACGATCCTGTATCACAAATTATTTTATTTATTAATTATATAATTAATTCCTATAAAAAGAAATTAAATAAAAATTAAATTCCTTGTGACATCCCCAGACAGTTTCTTTTCTGCCTTCCTCCACCTTCCTTTACCTATTAATTATATTTTCCAAATTATATTTTTACTGGGCTGGCCCATCTGGGAAACATGCCTGGCCAAACCGAGTCCAGGCGACAGTGCCCAGACGAGCACTCCTCAAGAAGAACCAAGGAGGATCGACGGCGATCCTCTCGATCAACCGTCAGGAAAGATCGCCGGAAGGAAGGGAAGGAACCGACGGTCCCATTTCGACGACTGTCCGACGACCAGCCGGAAAACTTGAACTAAATTCTTCCCCTTCTGTTAACAGAGCCGGCTCCTCTGTCAACAGGGCCAACAAAAGAAACTTCCACGACGAATGCCGGTGGAGAAGATCGGCGGCGATCATCATCAACATCCATCGAGAAGATGACCGGAAGGAAAAAGGAAAAACCGGCGGCGATCAACGACCGCCCGGCCATTTCTTAAAAACCCAAAGAAGAAAAAATGAAGGAACGGGACGGTTTCTCTCCTCCTCCCCGTCAAACACCCCAACACAAAACGTGCCTCAAAGGAAAACGAGGAAAAAGGACTTACCGGCGATGCGGGTTTCGGGTCGCAGCGGCCACCGGAGGATAAAGCGCTCCGGAGAGGGCTAAGACGAACGAGAGAAACGTCGGCGTCTACCGAGGGAGAGGAAATCTGGATCGGACTAAGCACACGAGATCCCCCAAAAACTCGAGGAAGACCCTTATCTCCCCCTCCGGCGGCGTCGACCAGCTTCTCCAAAACCTCTACCGGAAGATCCGAGCGTTCGGTGCCAATTCGAATTTGAACTGAAGTCGGCAAGGGCCGCCGACTTCAGCCCAAAAATGGCCCAATAAAAACTGGGCCTCACAGCATTAGAGAACTATATTTAAGCTTTGGTTGCTAGAAATATATTTTAGGACCATCCCAATTCTCGAAGCAAAAATGCTTTAGTACCTCAAAGCATAACTCAAAAACATAACTCAGCTAATTTGTTTTATTTGCCCATTCAATTGGTAGCCTGAAGTGTGCCACATAATGAATCATCGTGAATGTTGCAAAGCAGCTAAGTAATCTTTTTGAATGATTTTTCTGGGCTATTTGAAACTACTTCTTTCATCGAGAAGCTGATGTAGATTAAAGAAACTTGGTAAAGTCTGAAACTATTCCAACCAAATGCACAGATGCTTTCAGACAGTAAAAATGGCTCCTTTAATAAAGTGATCACATTTTTTCTATGGACACAGAAGAAAGTTGGATATAAAGTAGAGGAGGAGAATTTTCTTTAGAGCTGAAGAATTGAGTGTAAAAAGCAATGCCTGCAGGGAAAAATCAAATGTCGAGTGCTTTCCTAATTAATAGCATCATTCCCCCAGCCATAGAAATGAAAAACAGAGCAGGGGAAACACATTCTTCGGCATAGGAATCATATTTAGATCTAGATGCTATGAGAATATTAGAAGAGATTGTGATATCTTACCGTAGAAGCAAAGTTCCAGTGGTCGAGTAGTACCCTGCTTCAGTAGATTTCAGGCTGGTGCCAGTCATGCTCTTTTCATAAAAGAGCCTACACAGTCTGCTTCTAGTTTATTCCCTTCTTGAAATGAAGCTAGATGGGATTCCCCATCCTTCTCATAAAAGAGAGAGTGATAACTTTATCTGTCTACTTTGCTTTTCCTCTGTCTATTGTTTTGTAGCCTGGCTTTCCTTGGATATGGGTGCATTTCCTCATATCAGTCTTCGCCTTCTTCTTTATTATTCTTTAGCAGATCTTAATACAGTTCTGACAAAAGAATAAAAGATGACCCAATAAACCAACCCTCTAGTCCGTTTCCTCTTTATATAGGTATTGCCTTAAATTGATAGCGATCAAATCCTTGTCCCGTGTATGATATCCACACACACACATGGCAGGTTCAATATCAACTGGTCCTTCGTGCATTGATTTTTGCATAAAAAACCTTTATCTATTTTTTTTATATAATATAGAGATGCACAAACAACCTTTATCTTCGTAGCTGTAACAACAATATCAACACTACTCTACCTCCCGCTCCCGAGGGAAAAAAAAAAAAATCTCATACGGCCATAGCATCACGGTATCGCTTCAGCTTTCAAGCCTGGATCAAAAAAATCGACAAGCCCGGTGATTCCAGGTGAGCGGT
Source organism: Areca catechu (assembly GCA_021397845.1). NCBI lineage: Eukaryota > Viridiplantae > Streptophyta > Magnoliopsida > Arecales > Arecaceae > Areca > Areca catechu. The sequence continues at coordinate 187,936,088 of CM038050.1, read as the reverse complement.
TAGTCATAGATTGAACACCAAAAATGATACGTTTCCTTGAGCTCGAGCTGATGGTAGATGCAGTGCTTGATAATTGAGGCAAAAAAGAGTTCCCAGACGAACGTGTCGGTTATTGGTTCATGCTCATGGATTAGAATATCATTATGGTAGTGAATTATTTAAAATAGAGTTGTTAAGCAAAATGAGGACATCATTGTAGTGAATTATACGAAGTTCTTCAATTTGGTAAAGATGTTCATGCTACCATTACTAACTGTTTTCTGAGATCAAAGTTGAAATATAAAGTTGCATACACGGGAAACTCTAGTTCATACATCAAAAGAGAATGCAAATACAACAGTTTGATTTCTTGATGGAAACTATAGCATTTGAAGAAATTTGCCGCAAAAGCTACAATTTCCATCAGATCACAGAAGACAAAAATACAAAGTGGGATAGAGATGAAGAAGAAAAATATACAAGACCGACAACATTTTCACCTCCAAGCCTCTCTACTTCTTAGCATCGTCTACACTCTTCTCTCCAACAACCAGCTCAATCTGTTGATATCCAACCTTGACCGGATGCACAGGATACTCAACCGGAGCAACCGGGCGCCGCGCAATGAGGGAAAACCAGACAAACATCCCAAAGAATGTGACCAGACCCCCACAAACAGCAGCAAAGACCATTGCTATGAACACACCCCAAGGATAAGTCCTCCTCGGATGAATCGGAGGGCTCTCACGAGCCCTCACCGTGAATGAACCGGGATCCAGGGGCTCGGAATGCATCGAGTACGGAGCTCCTTGTTTAACAGCAAAGCTCCACGAGTAGACGCTGCTGGTCTGAGTCGAGTTTCCACTCGAAGAGCTGATGCCCACAAGCTTATCCTCCCTCTGCAGGACAATGGATAGATCAATTGGGTAGGAAACCAGTGGAGTCGGCGGCCTCGAATCCCTCGATTTGCTCAGCCTCACTTCTAATCTCTTCGAATCCCCGTCATAATCGATCCAAGAATGCACCTTTTCTCCACCACTCAAGACCAGACCGACATTGGAAAGGTTGCTGCTTTGTTTAGATATTTCGCCACCAACTTCGATCCTGATGTGGCTACCAATCTCGGGGCCCGTCGGTATCGCAAATTTTACTGCGGTAGCACCGGGTGGAAGCCCAAACTGCAGCCCGTTGGTCGATTCTTTCAGATGAGAACTGCTCGGGGCCAAGAAGAAAGCCAAGCCCTCACCACCGCCGGGGGAGGAGACAGAGAAAGTGAAGTAGGTCGAGAAACTAGGGTTTCTCCCTAGAAATTTGACGGGTTTCCGGTACACGACCCGCCCCGAACTGGAGACCACGGGCCGCGTGATCCCGACTACAGAATCACCGATCTCGGCGTCCCCATACAGAGCAATCGCCGCATCCAAGCTTCGATTTTTCTCGAACCGTTCGAAGCGGAAGGAGAAAGCGGGGTTTTTGCCGAGACTTTCGCAATGTAGGCCGGCGAACAAGCCGACGAAGAGGACGACGAAGAAGGGGGAGTACCTGGTGACGACCGAAAACGCCATTATTGTCCTCTCTTGGGCTCAGCTCTTTCTTTCTCCCATGTAGGGTTACGGTTTTGGCCCAGATTCGAAGATTTGGGAATTAGGGCTAGGGTTCCAAGTGCCGAAGCGGTTGGGGGGCAAGGGGAGAATAATGATGCGAAGCACCAAAAAGAATCTGACCGACACTTCTGCAACGCATCCACACCGGGGGGCTGACTTTGAGGTCAAAAGTGGAAGACGGAGTCACACTTCCTCTTTGATATTGAGATTTCAACCGTTGGATGCAGTTGATCGGAGGGGTGGAACGAAAAGGGCTGTTTGCTTTTCGCGGTGGGTGTGCTTTATCCCAATTCCCGAGCACCACGCTGCTGCCAGCGAAATTTTGGAGGATCCGGTGTCTGGTTTGGTACACCGAAGGGAGTGCCCTGATGCTGTTTGGAGTGGGGTTGGTGTGGCTGGGTTCTGCCCTTGGTTCTAGCGCGGACTGGGCGTATGGCTGGTTTAATTCCAGCGTACTACTGGTTGGTAGGATTAGCAAAGTGAGAGCAAACAAAGTTGCACAGCTTGCGATGCTTGTGTTTTTGTGGGCGCTTGTGAACGTTGTTTGTGCGTTTTCCTTCGTACCGTCCCATTGACATCGACCGGTGATCCCAGGAGGTATACATAGCGGTTAGGCGGAATGGCGTTACTCATCTTTTTGGTCGGGTGGACGGTGCATTTTGCCGATATTATTCTTGATAGGTGCAACCGGGGCTTGGAGGTGATTTCAGCCCGTTGGGCGCGAGCGCGCGCGGCTTGTGGGGCTGTGGCACGTAACCAGAGTAGACTTACGTTACACAATTTTTGCTTAATCTGGATAGATTTTATTTAGGGATGATAATGGATCGGGTTTGCACCAGGTTTATAATAATTCAAATTCAAATCTAAATATTCAATACACTATCCAAACATTATCGGTACTAGATTTTTTTTATCCAAATCCATTTCAATTAGATATCGGATAATCGGGTTTACCCGGTCCGAATCTAACTGAGTCATATTGAATATTTTTTTTATTTTTATCAATTTTAAAATCATCTATAATTTTATAAATTATACATGCATTAAACAAATAAAATTTAACTACATTTTTAGTTCAACAGCATTTAATTTCGTATTCAATCAAAATTTATATTATGAAATTGGTAAACTATTAATTATGATCTTGTTTTGAATTCATCCTGAATATAATAGGATGAAAAAAAAATCCAATATATATATGTATAATGATTAGGGTATAGGATTCAAGTATTTTAAAATTTAATAACTAATAATTATAATTAATAAAATATATATTAATTATATATATATATATTAAAATAATTCGGACCGGGTTCGGGTCGGGTATATATCTACCCAGTCCCGGCCCAAACCCAAAGTTAAGCATTCGGGTTTTATCCAAACCCGGTCCAAATCAGTCAAAGCGTTGACTGCCCGGCCCAATCAGATCTGGTCGAATCGGATACCCATGGGTTTGGGTTTTATTACCGTCCATAATTTTGTTTGATTCGATTAAAATTCGAGATAGATATAAATTTTAGAGAAAAAAAAATCGAAGCAGATTCGAATAAGTTATAGATAATGGTATGCCTTGTCTTGAATCGGATAGGATATAATCTTGATCTAAAATTTCCTTTCTTTCAAATTATATTTATTTTTTAATATTTACATGATGAGCTTTTTATCCGATCTTATCCAATTCTTTTTTATCTATCTGATCTGATCTGACTTATACCTCTACTTTGACTCGACCCGATCCAAGATAGAAATATGTACATATATAAATATGAAATTTTTAATTATAAGATGGATACGGATATTGACCGACCTTATTCATATTTGATTCATTGCTATTCTTAAAGATAAGCAAACATGAAATACATCTATAATTTCGGGACTTTGATTAAATATGCTCTTCATAATTTTTTTTTAAAAAAAGAAGGCTTGAGGAGGGCTACTCCTTTATTCTAAATCCTTTAAATTCTAGATTTAGCGTTGTATATGTTTATTTTTCCTTGTTTATTTTCAATAAATTATGGGAGTAATCATTCTCCTCCCTTTTTTTTTTAAAAAAAAAGACTTTGTAGTTTCGATTCCACAGATTTACTTTTTATAGTCGATATCATGAAAATGAATATGCATCAAAATAAAATACCAAGTAATTTAGATAAATGGCACGGATGGAAGCTTGTAACTAAAATAGGAATGAGCATGCAATGTAACTTGAATTTCTTGTATCAGCAAAAAAAATTATCACTTAAATCAATTAGGACATTTTAAATTTATATTCAAATTGTAGTCCAATGATGAAATTTGTAGATGAACTTTTAATCAGAATATATGTTGATTTCCTTGAATTTCATTTAAGGATAAGAAAGAAAATGTATCAACCACTAGATTGAATATTTTTATTATATATATATATATATATATATTGAACATCTATGCTTTTCCTCTCATATATTACATATGCCTTGGATAGTTTATACAAGCTTTCCCATATCAATAATCTATTACCATTATCACCACCTAAGGTTGGATTATGAAAGTTGTAGAAATATAAAAAGCTTGATCATTTAATGTAATGAGACATTTTGTTTTGTTAGCATTAAGCTAGCTCATTATTGAGCTTTAACAAGAAAAGTTTCTTGAGGTGGTTGGTGCAGGGAGTCAACCATGAGGGTGTCAATGTGGAGGACAATGGAGATGGAGATTGAATTGTTGCAACCTTGAAGTCCTTGTAGATGAATTAGGAGATGATGATATAGATCACAGCGTCTGGTTGGATGATTGTATCCAAGTGGATGGTAGTGGTGAAGTCCAATATGCTTGGTTGAGTACTTGAGTTTAAGAGTCAAGGGCTTCATTTTGAAGATACCTAATTGTGCATGAGTAGCAGCACGGGACCAGGACAAGGTGGGAGGATGAGAAGGGGAAGGGTAGGAACAAGTTGCTACTAACTTGCTAAGGATCATCTCCTTAGGCTCGAAGATGGAGTTGTTGAACACTTTGCTGATTGCATAGGTTCACTCAAAGTAATTTACAACTTTTTGTTATGCCTTTCACTTGGCAAAAAAGTTGACAGAGATCTCTATCTAGTACTCTTATACTATGAAGGTCATTTCTCTTGTCCCACCATGCATCCAAGGTCCTTTCTCTTGCCCTTCGCCTAGATCCCTGGTCTCAGATTTAGAAAATAACTTATTGGTTGGGAAGATCTTTGTCAAGGAGGTTCAAAAGGTGCTCTAGGCAATGATGGTGGACAAAGTACCGAGCGAGTCTAGATGGATGCCCACTATTGCTGCCGAATCTCCCGGACCGGGTTCTCTCGACCTGGCTGGAGCGCTCCTCTCCCGGTTTTTGCAAATAAGTCTCATGGACCGGTGGTGTTCTGACGGAGGACACTCCGATGGCTAAGTCGGTGAGAGGCTTAGAACAACAGAATGGAGGAAATCGAAAGAGATGAGCCCGTAGAGAAAGGAAAAGCTCACCTACCGTTCGGGGCCCCCTTTACCTTATATAGGCGCGAAATTTTACGAGAATCGGTTAGGGACCAGGCTGGGAATGGCCAATCTGCCCCTGGAGGAATCTTGGACATGGCCAGGTAGCACCAGATCATGAAACCTGCAGAGTAACGATGCCGAGATCATGGGATCCATAGAATAATGGTGCCATGATATCAGAATTTTGTCGTAACGGAATCCTGGCACCAGCTGAAGGAAGCCTCTGGGAATTTCGGGCCATCCTTGGAGCGACCTATCTTGGATAGTACGGACCTTGCTGAAGTGGATCGATTGGACCTTTGATGGAGTGAGTCATTCGGACCACTGATGAAGTGGGTCGGTCGGACCACTGCTAGAGCGGGTCATTCGGACCTTCTGCTGGAGTAGGTTGTTCGGACATCTGCTGGAGCAGGTCGTTCGGACCTTCTGCTGGAGTGGGTCGTTCAGATCACTGATGAAGTGGGTCGGTCGGACATCTGTTGGAGTGAGTCGTTCGGACCACTGATGAAGTGGGTCGGTCGGACCTCTGCTAGAGCATGTCGTTCGGACCTTCAGTTCGACGGGGCCGAAGGACTGTCGACGTCGATCTAATTCGAGGGTAAGCCGATTGGGTATAACACCCACCATTGTTCTTCATGAGGTATTGCTCAATTATTCGACATGAGGTGACTAAGGCTATCCAGCAATTTTTCAGGATGGTACAGATGCTAGATACCTCGTAGGCGACATTTATTACACTTATCCCAAAGTGGGTAGATGCATCGAAACCAAGCTATTACAAACCTACTAGTTTATGTACATCCTTGTACAAGATTTGCTCGATGATCTTGGTTGGGAGGCTGCATCCCCTGCTATCTTGCCTTATCAATCTATAGCAAGGTACTTTTGTGAGGGAGGACATAGCATTGCAAATAATATTTTGATCACTTAAGAATTCATGCATGACCTTCGAAGAACTCTAGTCTAACATAGTAAGCTTGATATGGGCCAGCATATGACTATATGTGTTGGAAGTTTTTTTGGTTTACATTAGAGAGTTTTGGTTCCACATTCGATAGATTAGGTAGATCATGAGTTGTGTACAAGCTTCATCCTTTGCTATTTTTATCAATGATTCTCCATTGACTTATTTTCATTTTATAGTTGACCTGTGACAAGATTGTCTCCTTTCACCTATATATTTGTTATATGTACTGACATTTTATCTAGGGCTCTCCATGCAGCCATCAAAAATCAAGCTTTAGATACATACGCTCCTGCTCTAGGGCTTAAATGTTTGATACAATGCTAGGCATCGGTATGGAATGTTGTGGTCCTTACTAGGATTATGAAGGAGTATTGTAGTACATTTGGATAAAAGGTGAACTTTATGAAGTCAACCATTCACTTCAGCTCGAGAACTAAATCAAAGGTACTAAAACATGCAATTAAAGAGTAGCTAGAGATTTTGGAGCAAATTGGACTTGTGGTCCTATCTTGGGATACCTATTACTAGCCAAAGGCTTTGTAGATCTGAGTGTATAGTATTGGAGTGGTGTATTCAAGAATTACTGGAGGGTTGGCAGGCCAGGTTGCTCTTGATGATATGCAGGGTGATGCTTGTGATATCAGTTCTTAGATCTATGCCGATCTATCTTATGTCTGGCACTATCTTCCCAAATACCTCCCTTTCATCACTTGAGCCGATGTTTTAGAACTTTTTTATAGAACTTGCATGGGGTGGGAGGTGGTGTTCATCTCTTGTCATGGGATGTGATCTATCAATTGACTCATGAGTGGGGTCCTGGCATCCAAATTTTGTTGGCTAAACGAGAGGCTCTGATTGTTATACCTGGAGCAAGGTTTGTGCTTATGCCTATTAGCTTTCGAAGTTCCATAATAAGGGTCAAGCATGGTCCATGGATTTATGGAGCAGAGATCCATGTTGACTAGAGGTGCTTATTAATATGGAGGGAAATATATAGTTATGCTTTGAAGGTGTAAAGGTGGTAGTAGAGATAAGGTGGTTGATTGGAGATGGTAGCTCGATGGATGTCTTTTGTGATGCATGCCTTTTTGATCTCCCCTTGGGGCGGTGGCTGATGGTAGTAAGCATGCAAGCGGGGATGAGCATGTTAGTCCGTAGGTTGTTTATGATAGGGAAGAGAAGATGGGATACTGATCGAGTCACCAATCTGTTTGGAAAGTATTTGGTAGTTCATGTACTATCTTTGGCAATCCATATTTAGCCATGCCTGGACATGAAGGTGTGGAGGGACTCTTGCACATGAAGGTGTGGAGGGACTCTTGCAGCATGAGAGTACTGGACAAAGATCTCTATCAGCTTTATTAAGGGGTGCCTAATAGACCCCTGGATGCAGCATGAAATTGGAGACTTGGAGCCGATCCAAGGAATGCCTATTCAATTGGAAGGTGGCATGGGGTCACCTACCAACAAGAGGGGGACTATGGGATGGATTATCGTATAGACATGCCCAACATGTGATGGTACCATGGAGATGGCGGGATATGTGCATTTTAAGTGTCGAAGAGCAGAACATGTGAGGTGTCTCGCTAATCTCCTCTATGTGATCATTTGGTCGGAGAATCTTGTCCATACCTTTTTTGACTTTCTTTAATGCGACTCTACTAGTCAGTCAATTAGACCTGAGAATATTAGGGCTACATATGTTGCTTATTATATTTGGCTATTCAGGAATCATGAAGTCTTTAAGGGTCGGATCTCTTTGTAAGGTTTGTATTGGAGGGAACTCATATTTTGACAACTAAGGTTATTGGTGTATGGTCAGAAGATATGACTATGATAGCTTGAGATACCTAGAACTCCCTATCCACTCCTGTAGTGTCTTGCTGGATCTTTATCACATTGGAGCCCCTACTCCCGAGTTTTCTCAAAGTCAATTTCGATGGTATTGTGCCCAGTAGCTAGGAAGGAACTCGATTTATTATCTAGCACCTTAGCTCAAGTCTTGCGGTGGTGGGTGCGAGTCACTTATTTGATACTTTTATCATGAAAGTGGATTTGAGAATTGCTTGGGTTGGCATTGGCTACACAGGATAGGTGATTCGGGAAAATCATCTTATCATTGAGAGCCACTCTGCCATAGTGATAAGATGGATCTAGGGGTAGCCGAGAGTGGCATATTATGATCCACTACTCTGTGATATTTAGAAGATGGTATGGAGGTGCCCTCTCGTTGAGCTTAGACATGTTTGATGCGAGGTAAATGGTGCTAAGGATTGGATCGTCTCTTTTGCCACTCACCATTTCAGTGATGTACCATAAATAAAGTTACCAACCATGCCTTGGAGATTTCATGACATTTTATTTCTTGATTCTATGAGATGTGTACACTCTAAACTTGTACGACACCCAAATTCTTCAAAACAATAATATATATATATATATATATATATAAGTTTTGAGTCTCGGGCCAATATTGTGTTGTAGCTCAAATGGGTTAATTTGTGTAGGCTTCATTGGGTTTAGGCCAGGATCTAGCTTGGGCTCAAGTCAAGTTTGGGATTTTGAAAATAAATTTTAGATGTCAACATAAATTTTGGATCAGCCTTAGGTAGAGGCATAGCCTAGAATAGGCTGGCTTGATTCTAGTCCTAGGGCTATCAGCTTGGTATTTGGCATGCCCCTAATGTCAACGAGAGACATTGCATGCATTATTTTTTTTAGATTTTTTGCACGTCTACCTTTCTAAATATTTAAATTTATATGAATAATTTTGCAAAGTTGATATTTGCATGCATATCCTTATAAACTACTTTTTATTTTTGCATGTATACCCTTCTTTTTTCTTTTTTTTATATGTACCAACATTATCTAATATTATTAAAAAACTAATAATTTAAATTTAAATGATTGAAATATCTTTATGGATAAACATGTAAAAAGAAACATTTATGATGTTATATATGCAAATAAAAAATTTACGAGGATATTCATACAAATTTAAATATTTAGAAAGGTATACACAAAAAATTAATTTTTATCTATTTCATCTAGATGGATTCGGATCCTCTTACTTTATAATATAATACCGTATTACATAATATAATAATATAATAATGATATTATATAATATATGATATATTAGAATATTAGAATAATATATTTTACTTTATTTTTGGATAAAAAATGATGGCTAATCATAACTTCATTCATTCAATAAAGAAGTATAAAAAATCCCTCAAATAACGAGTGAAAAAGTGAACAAGGAAAAATCACAAAATTTATTATAAACCAAAATTAAACTACTAATGATAAAGGATTAATAGAGATTAATAGCTAATATAATTTTTTCTTATTAAACTTTCTATAGTTTCCAAAAAAAGGGAGCCAGATTCATACATGTTATCGTTAAGTCTTAATTGCATCATCCGTTTATGAAACTTTTCATAATTTCCAAAGAGGAAGCTAAGTGAAAGATAATAGGTCGGATGGATTCTATCGAGATATGATAACCCAATACTCATTTTCAAAGATAAAAGATACAATTTCACGAGATTATTAATTTTTATATTTCAAAAAAATGTTTTAGTTAACGGCTTTAGAATACCATTATGTGAAGGGCATTTATGTAAAAATGATATTTTATAAAAAATATATATAAATATTAATTTTAAAAGAGCATTAAAATAAATTTAAATATTTAAAAGGATATATATATAAAATAATAAAAATTAAATTAGAATTTTTTATATATAAATACTCATAAACATTTAAATTCATGTAAATATTTTTGTCAAATTACTATTTGTATATATACCCTATGATTTTTTTTTTTTTTCATATCTACTCATAAAGGTGTTTGAGTTGTTTTAATTTTAAATTATTAATTTTTTAATCAAATACGGTGGTACGAGAACATATAAAAAAAGGAAAGGATATTTATATAAAATAAATATTTTTTTAATATATATATTTATTTGTGTGTAAATATTATTTTTTAAAAGATATTTATGTAAATTTAAATGGTCAGGAGGGGTATATATATATTAAAAAAATAAAAAAAAAAGGGAAAAAAAAGAAAAACCTAGTTGCTTTAAACCACGATTGGCTTCCCTCCAAGTCCTCGAATCTCTCGGTCCTCACCATTTTTGCCCAAATGTTCATTCAAAATCTCCCGCTTGTTATTTTACCTCCTCCTCCTTTGCTATAACAATACCGAACCCTTTCTCCATGGACACTTCACCGACTGCCGCCATGGCGAAGCAGCACAAAGCCAAGAAGCCAGAGAATCTAGGGAAGGGGAAGGTCACCCCCGTCCAGATTGCCTTCATCGTGGATCGCTACCTCGCCGACAACAACTATGCCACTACCCTCTCCGCCTTCCGAGCCGAAGCCTCCGATCTCTTCTCCAAAACCAAGGGTAAAGAGGTACGGCCCCTGATCCAATCTCTCTCCCACTACCTCCTCAGATCTATCTTCTCTTTTACTTCTCCTTGCTTCTCCCGTTCGGGAGTATATATTAGATAGATTATTCTCATGACCGCAATTGGCAGGTGCCGAAAGGGTTGCTGGGCTTGGGGGAGATTCTGGACGAGTACATAAGCTTGAAGGAGCAGAAGGTGATGGTGGATCAGGAGAAGCGGAGGGTGGAGATGGCGTTGCAGGGCATGCAAGACGTGATGCGGGCCTACCACTCTGCTGGAAATCCCGCTCTCCCTCCTTCTCCCCCTCTCCTTCCTTCTCAGTTTATGGCGACGCCAATGGTACCGGTTCTTCCAGCCTTATGCCCTACTAGTGGGTCTCCTCCAGGTTCGATATTTCCACATCTAGTTTGTACATTGATCATTGCATGTTGTTTCATGGTCTGAACACTCTTTTTTCTGGTTTGCTTTAACTAGTGTCTCTTTCATGCCTTCCAACTGTTTGTTGTTTTGTTGTAATGAAAAAAATGAAAAAAAAAAATGGAAAAAAAAAAATGTAATTGTTTAGATACAACAAGGGGAAAGAGCGTAGCTCAAAAAGAAACAAGAAGAAATAACCTTGCCGGCAAATAATTAGAATTCAGAGGGATAATTAAATGTTTTGCCTTATCGAGAAGTTCTTCAAGTTCATTGTAAATAACTTGTCAGATTTCTATTCCATCCAGCTTGGTGTCGCTCATGGTGCAATGGGGGCATCAGTTCTCTTGAATGCATTCTCTAAAATCTTTGTCTGAGTTTATATTAGTGTTTATAAATACAATTTGTGCAGATTCGGAAAAGGATCAGTCAGGAAATTGGTTATACTGTTGTAAGGGTCTGCACTAGGTTCAGTGCATTGAGGTTGCTTAAAATAATTGAAGGAAAATGACATATGCCAATTAAAGTGTAATAGCTTTATATTGCAGTTTGTTGGAGTTCTTGGATTTGTGATATTACTTATTGTTGTTCTGAGATAAGCTTCATATGTTACAGCTGTATCTTTTTTTCTGTAGTGGGTTTGTTTTGGTTGTATTTATGCATTATTTTTCTCAATCTTTTGCTGGCATATTTCTAATCACTAATCCTAGTGACATGACCAGGATAATGTGTCACATGGACTTGGTGTAACAAATCTTCTCCATAAATTGGATTGATGTCTTCAACTGCTAGCTAGCATTATCATATCAATTACACACTTTCAAATGAATGTTCTTCACACTTAATTGACATGAAGCAAATAGGAAGTGGGAAAGAAAACCAGTGTATTGTTGGTCATTTGAGGTTGCAATACTTATGAAAAAAATATGCTAGCTGTGATGCTTAATGGTGAAGGTTCTTAATGCTACATTTGCAGGTCATGCAGTGGTCAGAAGCCCTGTCATGAATACTGCACAACAGCCCATTGTGCCTCTGCATATAGAAACTGAACCTACCAATAGTTCAACTCCAATACATAATTCTTCATCTGTTAACAAGAGGAAAGCTTCAAAGTCTGCTTCCAAGGTTCCTTCAGCTCCAAAGAGAAAGCGGACTGAACCACTGACTAAGTCCTCCATGGTCGAAGGTGATACCCAAAATCCTAAACAAATGTAAATACCAATTATGATTTATTTCTTACATTTTTTAGTTATTTCAGATAATATGCTGATCTCAGATGCAACATGCACTAACAGCAGTCATGAAACAAAAAAATCAGCTGTTCAGTCAACATCAAATCACCTGATGATTAAATCTCCAGCTCAAGGGTATTCTGTTGCAAAGAGCTTATTCAATCAATCACCTGATTGTCAAACGGATTCTTCCCCTAAAACCCCTCCACAAGCACTCCCTTCTCAACCTGACAAATTTGCTACTCCACCAGCCAAGCCATCCTTTCCAAAGTCTGGTGTGATCAAATCTCAGGAAATAGCTTCATCCAAAATCTCCTTAGTTGCTTCTGAAACTATCATAGTCAGCCCTCTCAAGGGCAAAGGTTATTATGCTGTTGAGAGGAGCTACCATATTACTTCACCCTACAAATCAAGTCCAAGGATGCTGAGCAAAAGAGAGCATGTAAAAGGGAAGCTGGATTTTGAAGAGCCTGATGTACCAGTACCAATGAGTTCAGAAAAAGCAGTTGTTGCTGACAGTGCTATCTCTTCAACAGAAGAAGTGCCAGGAAGTTTTGACTTTGATCTTCCAGATTTTGATATCTTAGATGGTGATTTCTCCTTCTCTGAACTTCTAGCCGACATGGATATTGACTTTGAAAGGATTCCATCTTGCCAGCCACCCTCTGGGGATTCAATTCCAGGGTACAGATTCTCTGAACCTTTTATATGTTCTCTTGTGATACACTTTCCTCGTGCTATTTTTGCATTGTTCTATACTTTCTAACTGGCATATGCTCTGCAAAATAATACAGGCCCAGGAATAATTTAAGCAGTGAATGTTTAGAAACAAATCAGACATTACCTGATTCTAGTTTGCCAACATTAAGCATTCTTTCAGAGAAGGAAATGAGCATTCAAGGTATTGAAACATCTCTTTTATGACAAGCTTTCATATCTTTACAGTTTGTGTTACCAAAATTCTCAGCTTGTTGCTCTAGAGAGCACCTATTTTAGCCCTCATCTTCTAACAGTGTTAAAACATATTTTATTGTGCATTTATCTTTTTTACCAATAAATGGTACCTATTCTATTTTCCCTCCTTCATGCACACCATCTTTATTTGCTAAAATGGAGGCAAGATTCATTATTTTAGATTAAAAACCTTTCTGTTCAATTTTGTCCCATAAATTTATAATCATTTTCTTGACCACCAATTTCACGCAACTAAATCTTTTACTAAATAAGATGTTTTTCTCGAATAAAAAATGCTTACTCTTTGAAAAACATTTGTAGTTAGTGGAAGCTTTTGTAGCATGGGGCTGCTTCTCATAGCTCCTCTCTCTCTACATGTTTGCAACGTTAATGTGAAAAATCATCTGGTTGGTTGCTAAATGCTGCACTTCTACTCTGTTTGTCTTTTCCTTTCTTGAGTGTTTTGTGATCTCTCTTGTGGTACCCAAGAGGTGCAAACCTCTCATCATGCTCTAGCTTATCTTCTACCTAGGAAAAATTAATTTCTTTTGACCTTTCCCCCACCTTAAGAAGAATGATAGGGGAAGGTGATGCTTCCAATCTCTTTCAGCCTCATTTCAGAAGGTGATGCTTCTGGCATCTTTCAACCTCATTTTGTTATTGCTGCTTATGGGGAGAAGTGGAGGGGTAAGCCTAAATGCCTAAAAGAAAAAACATTAATAACTACTACAATGGATATGATGATTTTGCGATGCTCTCTCTCTCTCTCTCTCATATTATGTCATCTTTTGTCAATCTGTTATTAACTTTATTTTTTGAAATGCCAATTTTTATTGAAATTTTCAAATAACTTAGGGTCAATTTGGTTGGGGTATGCCAAATTGCAGGATAATTTAATGATTCTTGGAAGTCATTTATTTGAAAAAGTAATTGTAAATAAAAATAACTTTTACCATGTTTGGTTGGTAGAATTCATTTTTTAGAAAATGATACTACAAAAAGATTACTATGTTTGGTTGGAGATAATATTATAGAGGAACATGGTCAAATTTAGAAATATGCCCATCAATAATTTTTTTTTAAAAAATATCATATAATGCCTATAATTGTATAATCCTTTGTATAATGCTATTTATGTTTTAATTGTTTTGCAAAAATTCTTTATTGAATGAATTTGAAAAGACATCAAATAATTTCAATTATCATAAATATATTTTATTAGGGATATTTTTGTTAAGTATGGATTACTATCACTTGGGAATTTAATAAATACCAACCTTCCATGGTATTTGTTTTACCTTCTCTCTTCAAAAAATAAATATTGGATCCACTACTTTTTTTACCATCTCTCTCTTCTACTTTTTATATCAAACACTATAATTTGATATAAGATTTATTGTTCCATGCTAGATTACCTCCAACTAAATGGACCCTTAGATCTCCCCATTTAAAAGCTTGAATCAAAATGAGACAACATGCTAGACATGTCTAAAAATCTTCAATCAATGCTTAATTATTTAGTTTTAAAATTAAACAAGTATTTTACAATCATTTTAGTATATATTTTTCTATTTGCTTAATTAGTTTTTGCTTTGTTTTCCTTTAGAGTGAAAAAAGATCTTTGATAGCCTAATTTGAATTACCTTGCACTATATGATATCCCTCCATGCTGAACCATGAATAATCATGAATGAGTCTCCCCACACGATTCCAAAACTGTCCTACTTTATTTATGATTTTCTCCCCCTTCCCTTTCTATCAAGGCTTTTCCAACTTGGGGAAACAGCATTCTTGATGCTTGATGCTTGAACAGCCTTGCTTGTATTGCCAATAGGGCTTTCAAAAGCCCACCCTCTCAGGGAGATGTGTTGTCTATAGTTAGTTACTTAGCAACCCATTAATACATTATTACTAGAAAAAGTTGAGTTTATTTGTGTTGTTTCGAGTTTGTTTTATTGCCCTTTAAAGTGAAAAGAACTTGAAAAATACTATCTAAATTAATACATTCAACTATTTTTCATGATAACTTCTGATTATCTCATAATCCATTTCCTTGCATCTTTGATGAGTTAATCTTTGGCATGATCATTTGGTTGAAAGAATGTATATTTCTTGCATAATTGAAAACCTCTCATTTTGTTAAGTGGGCCTTAAACTCTTTGATCTGCCCCGTTCCATGATTTTGTTTGAGAAATTTTCCTTTATCCCTATCTTTTTGAATTTCATTGTTCTTCTTTTGTTTTATTCAGATCCTTCATAACAAATTGGTATTAGAGCCATAGGTTGTGATTAGATTCTAAGATGACTAAATTCAAGATTGAGAAATTTGATCCCTCCAACAATTTTGGTAAATGCCAGATTAAGATGCATGCTGTTTTGATGCAAAAAAGGGTTATAGAAATCTTTGTCGGGGAAGGAGAAGATGTCCAATACTTTGATGGATGAGCAGAAGGATATGGATGAAAGAGTCCTTATAGTGATTCCATAATGTTTTCTGATGTGGGTTTGTGGGAAGTCTCTAATGAGAAGGTGATTGTTGGTTTGTAGCTCAAGTTGGAGTTCTTGTATATGATAAAATCCCTTACTAACTAATGGTATTTGAAGCAATGTTTGTTGATGCTGTGTGTGGTAGAAGGTACGCCCATTAAATCTCATATTGTTAAGTTTAACTACATGACTATAAATCTAAAGACTATTGATATCCAAATCGATAATGCCAAGTGTATGTCGCATTTGAGATTTGTGCTTCAGGGAGAAGCTGGAGAGATGTTTTACTATTCTTTGGTGTAGTTTAATGAAATGTAAGTCAAAGTGGAGATTTGTTTAATGTGCCTAGGATTTCTTGGTTTATTTCTCTATTTGAAAAACTTGGAGAAGCATTGGCAACAAATGTGCAAGGCATGGGATCAACCATGGCCTATGTTGGTCGTGCTTCTTGCTGCATGGGATGTAAGATTGGAGTGCATGGGGGCATGTGCTGGTTTTATGGGCTGCGGGACTTGAGCTAGTTTTTTTTTTTTTTGGGTGATGCGTGTCTTTTTGTTTTGTTAGGAAAGTTTGAGATTCGTGTGTATTGGGATTAGGGTTTTGTTAATAGGGTTTTATTCTTGTATTTAATCTTTTTTATTATAGTGGAATCTCTTCTCTGGTTGTATGCTTTAGACTAGTCCATATAAATTTGTGCATGCTGTGCTTTTCTTTTATCTCCATCTTCTCAAATCTCTTTGTTCTTCGGTTTCATTTAGTTCCATCGTAACACTTATCATTTGTTTCTTAAGTAAAATCTTATTCTTACAATTTTTTGTTGTGGTCTATTGTATTTTATGTCAACAGGTTCTGATACTGCAAGCTCATTAAGATCAATAACAAAGTGCATCAGAATTGTAAGTCCTGGTAAGTTTTGTCTAACTTGTTTCTCTTTGAATTTATGATTGATTTTGGAGTCACTATTGTCATTCAGTGACATTCTGGTATGAATTTATTTGCAGTTAAAAGCAAGAGAAGTTGTTCTTTGAAAGAAAACAATTCACCAGCAAAAGCATAACTAGTCTGCATCTGATCATAAATCTGACTTGTGTGTTTAAAATGTTCATGATGAGAGCTGATTCCTCCATTTTCTAACCTAAGTGTTTTTGCCATTTAGTTATTGATCTAGCTAGCCTACTGTATGTATAGTCCGTCACTTTCATCTTGTCTTGCGACCCTATGTATAGGCTGTCTACTAAGGCTTTTAAATTTGGTCACCCAGATCATCTTTTTGTAATTTATGAATGTTCACTAGAGATTTCTTGCCATCTCAATTGATGAAAATGATGTGCCTGTTTTCAGAAAAAATGCATATTATTTTCACTGAACAATATTTCTGCTCCTTTTCTGTGACCAGAATGGAGAAACATTGGAGTCCTTAATATTGAATGATTTGTATTCTGGATAGTATTCCTCTTTTGCTGAAAACATGCACGTTAAATTTGACTTATCATATCTTCCATTTGCTGACCATAAAATCAATGAATCATGTTGTAATTATTGTCAGCCAGCTTCATCACATAATCATTAATTAGTGGTGCTTGAAGTCTGTCCTCTTTTTCCAGCCATACGCTAGCTGGTTAAAACTAATTACCATCTACCTTTTTTCCTTAAAGGCTTCTTGTTATATACGTTATCCTGGCGTGGCGTTTCAGACGTATAAAGAGAGTGCAAATTGAATTTACTCGATTAAACAGTATCAATTATATTAAATTATGAAAGTTATTGTATTTTTTATTTAATATAAAATTTATTTATGATTATAAATATTATTAATATTATCGATATGAGTCATGGTATAGTAGTATAGAAATAAAATAACATTCAAAAGTGATTTAAAAAAAAATATGTTATTTTTATTATCTATTCAATAATTTTTTTTAATATGCTTGAATATAAAATAATTAAAAAAAAATTAATGGTTTAAATAATAAATCATTTTATTTTATATACTTAATTATCAATAACTAGATATCAAAATATATTTAAGACTCGACATTTGGTCTTAATTTTTATACAATAGATATATAAATAAGAGATATATTTATAACCTCAAAGAATTATTATAATGTATGATTTATTATAATTTTTTTAACATTATACTTTACTATAAGCAAGAGAATTTTTATTATTTTAAAAGAAGTCAGCATGTTTCCAAATAAATATAGCAAGATTTTTTAATAGAAAATGAAACATACTTAAATAATTGTAATTTTCAAGGCAAATACATATTTTTAAGATGTAATGTTTTATTTTATTTATATATGCATATAAAAATCATATAAGAATATAATACATCAATTAATAAAGAAATTAATAATAAATAAAATTTATCTATTAAATCAATGTACAAATTCAAAATATATTAAATTCTTACTAATTAAAAAAATTAAAAGATTTTAAAATATTCATATTCTTGACATGTTTTTAGAAAATTATGGATTTTAATCATTTTGTTAAGAGATCAATGAGCACTAACTCTATATCCTTGCACTTTATTAAAATCTCTTTTTGAGTTAAAATATTTGATTGTCAAAGATTTTTTCATTATATTGTTAGAGATATTAGAAATTTTTATTATTTTTTGAAATAACATAGCTACATTATTATTATAATAAATTTCAAGTGATTTTAAAAAAGAATCAATAATTATAAGATCAAGAATAAAATTTCATAATTAAAATAAAATAAATTATGATTTTATAACAATTCACAAACTTTGCATATATATATATATATATATATTTAAAAATACAATAGGATTATGAAAAAATCCTTAAAAGTGACCAAAGAAAAGTCTTAATGTAATCTATATTCAAAAATACCATAGGATTTTGAAAGAATCTTTAAAAGTGATCAAAGAAAATCTATACCTTTTTTTTGTGTTATCTATATATAATCAATCTACTAATAAAGCATTTAATATTATCATTAAAGTCTACCTTGATTTTAAATACCTATGTATACTTTACAAGCTTCAACTTTATTGATAATTTTATTAGATTCAATACTTCATTTTAATTATAGATTTCATAACTTCAAACTATTTGACTAATTGGAACATTCTATAGTTTAATTATATGAGACTTAATTAACAATATGATTAATATTATATCTATTTTTATCTTAAAAAATTAAATTATCATAGGAATTGATAGGTTTTCGTTTCTTGTTATGTGATTTTTCTATAAGCACTATATTAACTGGTAATGGAAATAGTATAATTTGTATATATATATATATATATGATGTTATTCTCTTAATATCGATAAAATATAATATTTTTTAAATCAAGGAAAATAAGAATAATATGTGACTGGTATATCATATCAGCATTCTCATTTTTTTCTCAAAAATATTAAAACTTTTGAACAAAATATAATAAAATTATTAATTATGCTAATTGTATAGTTTTAAGTTGATTAAATTGTATAGTAAAAAAGCTAAAAACATGATGATTGCAATATATTAGAAATCGAGATATCAAAATACTAAAATTATATGCAATACTCTCCAGTTTTATAATATAAGCTCTAATACCATCGTGTCATCATGTCTCATATTAATTTTATTTATCCATCTGCTATCTAGCCTTCTTTTTATCGTATACTTTTTACTAATGAGATCAAAAATTATATTACATCATCATTCTTAGATATAACATCAAGAATGAAATCATTTTTAAAATATTTTATAGGTTAAAAACGATTCATTTTTTATAATTTTTATAGACAGTTTTTATACTAGAATATTCTTATAAGTCATCCAAGATGAAGAATCATTACATAATATAATATTCATATCCATTATATTTAGTACTAGCATAATTTTAGTTTTTATATTTTATAGTTTATTCCAGCTGGAGTAATAATGGAAGCATTAACTTTATTAAATATAAATATATTAATTTCTAAATAACATTTATACAGTTAATCAATAGAAAAATATAGATATTGTATATATATGAAAATCTTTATAAGTATTATTTCAATGAGAACCCTTGGTGCAATGCCACAAATATCTTTTTAAAAGAAACTGATTTATATAAGGTATATTTTTTTCAAAAATAAAAGTTTACCTAACGAGGAGGATATAAGATATTCAAGATTCTGTCTTCTTTAGATAGATGAATTTTTTAAGTCCAATATGCCTTCACCTTTTATAATTTGATCCAGTTAAGATCTCAATGATAATAATTTTATTACTAACACTAAAAGAAACTGTATAATAAAAAATAATAAAAAATAATAGGAATGAAAAATATTAATCAATAGATATATACAAAAATATTATAATATTTTAACTATTATTGGGTTATCCCGGTTCAGCTACGAATCGAACTATGGCTCAACTTGATGAAGCCCTTTTCTCCGGACCACGGACTTCGGACCATAAAAAAGGCTAGGCCAACTGCAGGCAGCTCACTGCTTCTCACTGGACTACAACATCCAAAGGCCAGTCCTACGGATAACGTCTTCGGCTTTGATCGAAGACCAGATTTCTTATCGACTTCCGAAGACGCGCTCTTCGGTCCCTGCCGTAGACACGATCTCCGGTCATGGGGGAAATACCAAGTCTTCGGCCCACGCGAGGGAAAACCCGACGATTGGACAACAATCTGGTCTAAATAGGTAACTATAATCAACGATTATAATCAGCATTCTCCATGCCACGATCATGGCACGCAACTCCAGCTGCTACGCCTTCGATCTGGCCAGAACCGCTCAGTGACAACCCACGATCGTCAATTATGGGAGAAATTAACTTCCATGATCACCGAAAAAAGAGCGGGCCACAGACCGGAGGCCTTCTTTTAAATAATGGTAAGAAGGATGGAGGGAGAGGTACTCCACGCCAACAGATTGGCGTGCCAAGTTGGGGGCATCAGCACTCTTTAGGCTCCCTCCTAGACCAAGAGGAAATAAGAAGTTCTTGATGGCGAGAGGAAAAACTCAACTGGCTTCTACAAGCCGAAGTCGTGCTCCGTCCTAGGGGATGCACCCCCGGGAGAGAACGATGTCCCACCTCCTACGGTTATCGTGGGACTACAGCAATTCGAAGCCCTTGTGAACCAGGTCACCAATCTCATGGCCATGGTTCAAGACTTCCAGAACAAAGCCTTTTTGATGGGAAACCCATCAGTCGCCTCCAGACATAGCTCTCGATCCCGAAGGAAGAGAGCCCCACTGGAGGATTCCATGCATCCCTCCCCCCATTCTCGGCCCTCTCCCGAAGGCCGAACTTCGAGGTTGCCTAGGTCCGCCAATTCCCCGCAAAAAGGAAAAAGGCATAGGCAAACTCCCTCGCCCTCCTCCGAAGACTCCACTTCTGTGGAGAGAGCGCCGAAGCAGACTCCCGATTACGACGGGAGATTCAGATCCATCGAATCAGAGATGGTGAAGGCGCGAGAGCAGAGAATGCAGGATCTGAAGGATCCCGATGACTTGATTGTGGGCAATCTACGCCCACCATACACCGATCGTATCATGGCCGAAGTCATTCCTCGGCACTTCAGGGTTCCCTAGATGGAATCCTACGACGGCATCTCCGACCCCCTCGACCATTTGGATAGCTTCAAGGTCCATATGATGATCCAATGATCTTCGGACGCGATGTACTGCCTAGCGTTCCCGGCTACCTTGAAGAAGTCCGCTCAGATGTGGTACTCGAGCTTGCGCCCAAGTACCATCGATTCCTTTTCTGAGCTTGAAAAATTATTTGTATTGCATTTCAGGACCTGCCGCAAGACTCCACGGAATACGGACACACTATTCCTCCTTTACCAGAACGAAGGAGAAAGCCTGCGAGATTACATCTCTAGGTTTAATACGGCCATGCTTGAGATCCCCGATTTCAACGAGCACGTGGCCATGTCTGCATTGAAGAAGGGGCTTCGTACCTCCAGGCTCACCTTTTTCCTGGACAAGAAGTTTTCTAAAAGCTACGCTGAGCTCCTGTCAAGGGCTCAGAAATATACCGATGCCGAAGAGCAAGCGGCAAATCGACGACTGATCGAAGGGGAACCCCCTTCAAAAAAGAAGACTAATAGGGGACAAGGTTCCCAAACCTCCAATAACAATGGCGGCAAATATACAGACCGCCGAAGAAGTCCTCCCAGGCCTAGAGCTTCGGGAGGAAGATTCGACTCCTACACCCCCTTCAATCTCCCTCGAGAGAAGATCCTCATGGAGATAGAGAAGGAGAACTATCTATAACCGCCTCATCCCATGAAGGCCTCCTCTTCCGTAAGGAATATGAACAAATACTGCCGATTCCACCGGGACCACGGCCACAACACTGAAGAGTGCATCCAGTTGAAGGATGCAATTGAGGATCTCATCAAGAGAGGATACTTGGGGCGGTACATCGGTCGCCAAGGACCTCGGTCGGAAGCAACTGTTCCCCAGCCACCTTCCGAAGAGGCCGAATTGCCAAATCAAAGGCCCACCAATGGAGGTGTAGGGTTGATACACCGACCCATTTACTGGAGAAGGGATGAGGACAACGCTCCAAAGCGACTTAGAGACAACAACTCTATCCTCTTCTCCGACGACGGCCTTGTGGGAGTTCGGCTCCCACATGATGATCCCCTTGTAATCTCGACCGTGGTGGCCAATTATGATGTACAGCGAATCCTTGTTGATAATGGAAGTTCGACTGATGTCTTGATGCATTCTCTAAAATGTGTTTGCCTAGACATCAACTACGAAGATCCCCCATACCGCTCTTCGATTTTGGAGACAACCAAGTTTATGCCGAGGGGGAAATAGTGTTGCCTGTAACCCTTGGCATCGAACCTCGACAAAAGACACTGCCAATCAACTTCATGATGGTCCAGATCCTCTCAGCATATAATATTATTCTGGGGCGGCCTGTCTTGAACAACTTCTGAACCGTGATCTCCTCTCACTACCTCTTGGTGCGCTTCCCCACCAGGAACGGTGTCAGAGAAGTTAGAAGAAACCAGAGGACAGCACGACAGTGTCTGATGATCGAATACATGCATTTCAATGATTCGTCGACTCCGGATCAGCTGGATCCGAGGGACGTAGCCACAAACCTTGGTGAGCCCATGGAGAGGACCGTCCCAGTATCTTTGATAAAGGAAGATCCCTCCAGAGTTGTGCAAATCGGGAGCACGCTTGATGAGGAAACTAGAATGGAGTTGATCCGTTTTCTCAGAGACAACACCGACGTCTTCGCCTGGTCGGCTTTTGATATGCCAGGGATTCCTGCCGAAGTAATCACTCATCGGTTGGAAGTTATCCCTGGGTACAAGCTGGTACGGCAGAAGAAAAGGAGCTTCGCTCCTGAAAACCAGCAAGCTGTGGACGAAGAAGTTGGCAAGCTCCTTAAAGTAGGGTTCATCCGAGAGGCTCGCTACCCCGAGTGGTTGGCCAATGTGGTAATGGTCAAGAAAGCTAGTGGCAAGTGGAGGATCTGCATCGACTATACAGACCTCAACAAGGCTTGCCCAAAAGATAGCATTCCTCTCCCAAAGATTGATCAGCTGGTCGACGCTACTGCCGGCCACCAGTTGCTGAGCTTCATGGATGCTTTCTCCGGCTACAACCAAATTAGAATGGATCCACAAGATGAGGAAAAGATGGCTTTCATCACTGATAAAGGTCTCTACTGCTACAAGATGATGCTGCTCGACCTCAAGAACGCCGGAGCAATGTTTCAAAGGCTGATCAACAAGGTATTCGAAAAGCAACTGGAGAGAAACATGGAGGCCTATGTTGACGACATGATCGTCAAGAGCCTCCTCCGGAAAGACCACATCCGCGACTTGGAGGAATCATTCAGTGCTCTACGGCACTACCGCATGAAGCTAAATCCAGCAAAGTGTGCCTTTGGGGTCACTTCGGGCAAGTTCTTGGGCTTCTTTGTCACCAAATGAGGGATTGAGGCGAACCCTGAAAAGATTCAAGATTTGAAAGATATGCGACATCCCTCCTGCAAAAAAGAAGTCCAGCAGTTGACAGGGAGGATTGCCTCCCTCAGCAGATTCATTTCTCGATCAGCCGAGAAATGCCTTTCGTTCTTCAAGGTACTCCGGCAGACAAAGGATTTTGAATGGTCCGAAGACTGTCGCACTGCCTTCGAGGAGCTGAAGAAGTACCTGGAGCCCCCGCAATTGCTCTTCAAGCCATAATAAGGCGATGTCCTCTACCTATATCTCTCTGCTTCAGATGAAGCAATCAATTCAGTTCTTGTCCGGAGAAATAAAGACGGATCCCACAAGCCGATCTACTATATCAGTAAGGTCCTGCATGATGCAGAGACGTGATATGCAAGGATGCAGAAGCTGATCTACTCTTTGGTGGTTGCAGCAAAGCGACTACGGTCATATTTCCATGCCCACGCTATTGTGGTGCTAATCGATCAACCTCTCAAGATCGTTCTCCGATCTCCAAACACCTCTGAAAGGATAGCCAAGTGGGCTGTGAAGCTAAGTGAATTTGACATCAACTTCCAGCCCCAAATGGCTATGAAGGCCCAGGTGCTCTCCGATTTTTTGGCTGAGTGTACCTGGAAGTCCGAAGACGAAGCATCTTCGGTAGAAGACGAAGTTCCGAAGGAGATGAAGTCCGTCTGGGTACTTCATGTGGACGGAGCTTCCAATGCTACTGGATGCGGGGCTAGACTCATGTTGGCCGAACCTGATGGCCACACCATAGAGTACACACTTCGATTCTCCTTCCATGCCTCTAATAACCAGGCCGAATACGAGGCCTTGCTCGCCGGACTTCGGATCGCCAAGGATCTAGGAGTCCAGCAACTTCGAGCCTTCTCAGACTCCCAGTTGGTTGTGAATCAAGTTAACGGAGAATATGCAACAAATGATCCAACCATGGTGCAGTACCTAGAGAAGGTACAGGCTTTATCCTCCAAACTGGAACATTTTGAGATCATCCATGTTCCACGATCAGAGAACTCCCAGGCGGATGCACTGTCTTGACTGGCAACTACGGCACCGGAATCTCTCGGGCGCACCTTTGTTGAACATCTTGAAACTCTAAGCATAGCCGAAGAGGCTACGGAGGTGCGCCAGATCGACGCTGAACCAAGCTGGATGGATGTCATCATCAAGTTCCTGAATGAGGGAAAGCTACCAGAAGATAAGGCAAAGGCCAAGAAGATCCGATGGATGGCGTCTCAGTACATCATCTTAGACGGAACCCTCTACAAAAGATCGTTCTCTCAGCCACTGCTAAAATGCTCAGGACCCACAGATGCGAATTATGCTCTGAGAGAGGTCCACAAGGGCATATGCGGTGATTACTTGGGAGGTAGATCTCTGGCGTACAAGATCATTCGACAGGGGTATTACTGGCCCTCCATCCAGAAGGACTCGGCAGATTTCGTGCAAAAGTGCGACCAGTGCCAGAGGTACGCCAATGTACAGAGACAGCCTGCGAGTCACCTGACTTAACTAGCAGCCCCATGGCCTTTTGCCCAGTGGGGAATGGACATTCTTGGCCTGTTCCCGCCAGCATCAGGGCAAACGAAGTTTCTCTTAGTGGCCATCGACTACTTCACGAAGTGGGTAGAAGCCGAACCACTGGCCCAGATAACAAAAGGCAAGGTGGAGAATTTTGTAAAAAATTCCATCATATTCAGGTTCAACATCCCACACGTCATCATCACGGACAACGGGAGACAGTTCGACAATCCGAAGTTTAAGGACTTTTGCGCTCGGTATCATATCCAGCATCGGCTGACATCCGTTGCTCATCCACAGTCCAACGGGGAAGCCGAAGTCACTAATCGGACCATTCTCCATGGTTTGAAGACAAGGTTAAATGCCGCCAAAGGACTTTGGGCCGAAGAACTGATCTCCGTTCTCTGGGCATACTGAACTACCCCGAGAACGGCCACCGGCGAGTCTCCTTTCAACCTGGCATACGGTACCGAAGCCGTGCTACCTATTGAAGTCTCCCTATAGTCCCTGAGAATTGACAACTATGAAGAGCCTGAGAACTCCGATCGAAGAAGGATTGATCTGGATTGTTATCAAGCACCAGGCTCTAGGCCCAGATAAGGATGGCGGCGTACCAGCAAAAGATCGCTAAATACTACAACTCAAGGGTGAAAGAGCAAACTTTCCGCACGGGAAACATGATATTGCGAAGGACAGAGGTATCCAGGCCAACGGAACAGGATAAACTCTTCCCCAACTGGGAAGGCCCATATCAAGTCGAAGAAGTCATTCGACCAGGAACATATCGACTCAAGACCCTGGAGGGGAAGATCCTATCCCGGCCATGGAATGTACAAAACCTTCGCAAATACTATCAATAAATGAGTTCCTAAAATTTATGTGCAAAGTTACTCAACCCTACTCAACTCAGAACGGCTAGTTACATCGATTGAACGATAACAGCCTGAGTGACCTGATCTGAAAAATTGGTCAACTGCGCAAAGGAGAGTCTAATCCACTCACCTTATCGGTATGCCCGACGAGCGTAATGGATGGCCTAACCAGGCCACCAAAGAGATCAAAGGTGCAGGGATGGTTTTCGTAACCTACCCTACGGTGAATCCAAAGACGCGTCGAGACGGGCCTGAACAGCCTACCTTAATCACGACAGAAGTGCACAGGGACGGTGTAAACACCCTACCCTACGGTAAATACGAAAACGTGCTTAAAAGGATCACTGTCATCCTTTCTGTTGATGACGGACATCCCAAGAACGGTCCAACCGACCTCATTTCTTTCCTATGGACCGAAAATGGTCCGCGGAGTCTATATTTCAGACAAAGCAACGACACAACATATCGCAAAAAATGCGTGGGAAGAGGTAACAGGAAGATACTTCATTTCTTTTTCTTCAATTTTTTATAAAAAGAAAAAGAAAGGAAAAAGAAAGGAAAAACTCTCATAAAGAGAGAACAAGAAAAGCAAAAGAAACTCTCATAAATAGAGATATTTTTTTAAAAAAAGACAGTAGCATTGTAAAGATGTGGAAAATTTTTAATAACCCCCCGTCGGGTTTTTCCCGTACCGACGGGGAGAGATCTGAAGGGACGACGAAGGGCCCTCGGGGTTCCCGTCTGAACCAGAATCCGACCCCTCATCGGAGTCGGAATCAAATTCATGTTCGGGAAAGGGAACGGAGGGCTTGATATTGTCCATGCCCTTCAAGTCATAAAACATGAAGGCCTTCCTCCTGCATTCCCGGAATCCCTGATGGAAGGAGTCCAGAGCCGCCTCGGTGACTTCCTCCTTGAAGGCAGCAGAAGCCCTGAAATCTGAGATGGCGTTCGCCGCCTCCCTCTTTGCTTCCTTCGCCTCCGTGGTTGCCACCGTGACCTGGGCCCGAGCCTCCCTCAGTTGGGCCTCCAGCAGGCGAACCCTCTTTTCAAGACGGTCCACGAGAGAGTTGGGCCTCCAGCAGGCGAACCCTCTTTTCAAGACGGTCCACGAGAGGCTCCTCATCATCGTCACTTGGTCCAAAGGACTCCGGACTTCTCTTCCTTTTTGGATCAACGACCCTTCTTTTTGCGGCTTGGCGGAGTTCAGAAGTGTTGAATCTCATTTATAATGGAAGGAAGGGTCCTACGAAAACGATGGCCCTTGACAGCAGAAGGTAGGGTTCTATTTATAGAGACCCTGCACCCACGACCGACTGCGGGGAGGCATGTTCCACGTTCTTTTCCGGCCGCGTCAGAAGGCGCCACGTGTCCGGACGACGTTTCGAGAACCAGAAAATTGCTCGGAAGCCATCCCCAGGATAACAACTGCCATCGCTTCGAATCCGGAGAAATCCTTATCGTGCGATGGCAACATTAATGGCTCCTTTTTGGAAAAGGGAGACCTGGCGGTACACAGGGCGCAAGAAATCGTGACTGTACAAATATCGACGTGCCACGTGGACAACAAAGATTATAATCAACTTTCCCTAATCGCTGGCTGACGGGGAGTTGATGCTTGTCCGCTCCAACGGATAAATTTAATATCAAAAGAAAGGTGACACCGGCCTGACCGGTCGTAGACGGTCTTCGGCAACGGAGCTCTGATCCGTTCCAGAGTTCGTCTTCTTCAACTATCAACTAAACAGCCTTCGGCCATGACTGTTCGACTAAGCAGAAGAAATAATGGTAAAACCAGTTCAAGCTACGAATGAAGCATAACATTGCATATGCAAAGAAAGGATAATTCATTTTAAAATCTGGAGAAGTTATCATACAAAATTCATTGATGATACAAAGAAGAAATAAAGAAAATACATTCAAAGCGACTCAAGTCATTCAACATCGACAGGAGGAGACTCCACACTACAGGATTGAAGCAACTTCTCAACCTGTTCTGAGAGGACCTCGTCAATCTGGGCCGGGACTGGAGAACCTTAAGCTTGGACTCCTCCAGCCTGAGCTTCTTCCTGGACCGGAATCGGAATTGGGGTCACCTCCGGATTTTCGATTGAGGTAGCAGCCTCTTCATCTGGACATCGCACCTCCTCGGCCTCTCCTACGGCTTCGACCTCCTCCACCTCCTCTTCTTCTTCATCAGCTATATCAAAGGGAGGAATACCGGAAAGGTCGAGTTGAGGGAAGGCCTCCTTTATCCTGGAGAGTCCGTCGTTAAAGCCGTGCTGGTAATCATACAAAGATGCTTCATTGATCTCCACCTGAAATTGTGAAGATGCTTTGAAGTCTGTCACAGCATCGTCTACCCGCTTCCTCAAAGAAACAGACTCCCTCTTGGCGGCTTCAGACTCCAGGATCGCCTCTTCGGCCCTCCTAGAAGCCTCCTCCACCGCCTTGGTCAGGCTTTCTATCTTCTCCTGATCCTCCCTGGCATCCTGCTCCAGGGAGTCGACTTGTTCCCTGCTCCTTCTCCACCCTGCCTCCTGTCCCGCCATTGTCAGATGGGCACTTTTCAGTTCGCCCTTCAGTTCGTGAACTTCATTGTTCACCCGGATAAGGTGGTCCTCCATAGACTGCCTTAGCTCTTCGGCAACTTCCTTTGCAGCTCTGGCAGTATGAAGCTCCTCCTTGAGACCATGGATGAGGCTGTCGATGTTCCCCAGGCCCTTCTCCATGAAGGTAAGGTCGTAGACCAACTGCATCAAAAGTGGGGGGTCATGAATCGAACAACTCTCAGGACAGAGGGAACGACAAGGATCATACCTGTTGCAGGGCGGAGAAGGCAGAATCGGACACCCTGGGAAGGTTCTGATTCCGAAGAACCGCCAAGTCATGAGGCAGCAGCGTACCCTTCAATGCCTGCCTGGCTACGGCCGGGACCAGCAGTCCCCCCGTAGGTGAAAGCTCCGAGGAGTTTGTCGAACGGCCTTCAGCCGAAGAAGCCCCGCGGGCGAACTTCACCTTGACTTGCCGTGCTTTGCCCCTATCAATTGCAGGGGGCAAAATGGTGGCACATTCACTTCTTGAGGCGGACTCCCCGTTGTGCGAACCGGGGAGGTAGCCGTCGGAGGAGTTTCGACTGGGCAGGGTCTCAACGGAGCCCCCTCCGCGGCTGCTGCGTCTTCCCCTGAGGTGCCCCGGGAAGACGAAGTACTTTGGTCCCCCTCGGGGCCGTCCCTTCGAGCCCTCTTCCAAACTACAGACCTGGTGAGAGGGGCCTGCGCTACCCTCTTCTCCGAAGTCTGACGGAGCTAGCTCACACCGGGCTTCATCCCGCCACCTACAAGTAAAAGAGTCCACTTCAATTAACTGAGCCACAATGAAATCCGGAAAGGGGAACAGAAATTCCCATTGCTATACCTAATGAGGGGAATCTACTAATTCTCGTCCGATGGATATTTCTCTCCTATAACAGTTCTGGATGAGGGCAACTTCGGAGTTGACCAGAAGATCATAATCCGACTGATCAGCCGCCAAGACCTTCTTCCCGTCATTGGCGATTAGACGAGGTTTCTTCCACATAGTGTCGAAGCCCCACGGATCAAAAGGCAACACAAAGAGGGTCATGAACAAATTGGCGCTGGGCATATCCTTGATGACCTTGCGGCCTGATCTAGGACCAGTCACCCACCACCCATTACTGTGGAAATCTCTCTTGAGAACAAAGAGGGTCATGAACAAATTGGTCTTAGGTTCTACGTTTGCGATGCTACACATGACCAGGAACCCGCAGATGTTCCGGATGCTGTTCGGGGTCAACTGCGCTGGCACCACTTGGTACAAGCGGAAGATCTTGATGAAGAAGGGGTACAGGGGAAACCGAAGACCACCTTTCAGATGATCTTCGTACATGGCTAGACACCCAGGGGGAGGTTCGTTCACCCATTCTTCGGGTGTGGGGATAACGAAGGGGAACTCCTCGGGAACGCGATAGCATTCCCAGAGAAGGGCTGCCTTACCCAGAGAAACTAAGCTGGGAATCGACCCCAGACCTACTATGTCACCGGCCTCCGAGGGCCCAACCTGTTCCCCCTGATTCTCTACGGTTTCTTCCATGATAAAAGAATGAAGCAAGGGTGCAGGAGGAAGATTTTACCTGTGAAATAGACTAATAGTCCGGAACAAGTTGGATGAAGGATGAGACGAGATTGAAGAAGCTTTCTTAGCCAGACATTCGCCCTTCCCCAAAAGAAAAGCAAGGGTCTCTGAAGCCCTGCCAGGGTTGATTTGACCCAAGGTTACCTTGGGAGGTAACCCGCCTTCAACCAACCGCCAGGATGAGACGCACCCATCATCCAACGGACGGGGGAAGCCGCCACAACCATCAAAATCTCAACCAATAGATTGGCTTAACCATCGTGCAACGGGAAAAGGAAAGACGGCCCCAAGGCCGCCCACTTTTTCCCTCTTCCCCAACTTAGGAGTGACAGCTGTCCACCATCTGATTCCCAGATCATGATGGACAGTCCAATTAGAGATCCCGTAATCATCCACTATACTGTCTCCCAGGAGGAAAACGACAAAGCACAAATACTCACTTCTCGAGGCAAATCTCCGCTTCGAAAATTGAGAGTAGGGGGGCAACTGTTGGGATATCTCAGTTCAGCTACGAACTGAACTTCGGCTCAACTGGACGAAGCCCTTTTCTCCGGACCATGGACTTCGAACCAGGAAAAAGGCCAGGCCAACTGCAGGCAGCTCACTGCTTCTCACCGGACTACAACATCCAAAGGCCAGTCCTATGGATAACGTCTTCGGCTTTGATCGAAGACCAGATTTCTTATCGACTTCCGAAGACGCGCTCTTCGGTCCCTGCCGTAGACACGATCTCCGGCTCCGGGAAAAATACCAAGTCTTCGGCCCACGCGAGGGAAAACCCGAAGATTGGACCACAATCTGGTCCAAATAGGTAACTATAATCAACGGTTACAATCATCATTCTCCATGCCACGATCATGGTGCGTAACTCCAACTGCCACGCCTTCGATCTGGCCGGAACCGCTCAGTGACAACCCACGATCGTCAATCATGGAAGAAATTAACTTCCATGATCACTGAAAAAAGAGCGGGCCACAGACCGGAGGCCTTCTTTTAAATAATGGTAAGAAGGATGGAGGAAGAGGTACGCACACATACGTTCACACATATTCTAAGAGCTCTTTCTCTCCTACTCTCGACACCCTTCCCCATTCTATGATTGGGATCCACCACTGACTTAGGCATCGGAGTGTCCCCCGCCGGAACAACCCCGGCAAGCGTCCTGTTTTGCAGGTGAACCAGGGAGCGGTCCTGCGCCGCAGTGGCTCCGACTGGCCGATTCAGGGACTCCACGCCAACAACTATAAATAAGAGCTCAAATATAATATCAAATATTTTTTTAGGTAGAATATGTAATATGTATAACTGCTCTTTTATTAAGCTACAAGTAAATAAAATTCCTAGTATTTATAAACTTATCTATTTTGAACGGATAGACCTTTAAAAGCTAGAGCACTTTTATAATACAATGCTCAATGCAATATTTTTTAGTTAAAACATACAACTCCTTTCGGATAGACGAATAGAGACTATAACCAAAAAATATCTCTTTTATGATAAAAAATCTCATGAATCAACATAAATAAATCATTTTGGGGATACATATTTATGCCAATACATAAAATTATTTATTTTAAAAAATTAAATGTCTAAACAATCAATATACTATAAAAGATCAAGTCCAAAATAGGGTATTTAACAATATGCACCTAATTGATTATATTATTGCATAACATTGCATTCCAAAAGTTAGTTCTGCCAATAATACTTATTATGCAACTATAAAATATTTTGAAACAATAATTATAACATATAATAAGTGCTGTAACTAATTTAATCATAAATCTAAATATAATAATCAATGCCAAACATGTATTATATAAATCATAAATATGAAAATTTTCATATCAACAATAATATGAAATATGTAAATAAGAATAATAATTATGACATGAATATATAATTTATATTTAAATTATGATCTATTATATTAGTTATACTTTTAGTAGTTTAACTAATTATGATTACAAAAATTCGAGATTATTCCTACCTTTAGGAACACCCTGTATTTATGCAATTTAAGTTAATCAACTATAATTGTCAATTTTTTTATATCAAATTATTGTCACCTTTGGAACAACAGTAATAAAAATACTTTTATATAATTTTAAAATATAATGAGAAAAAAATTATTAATCCTTAATTACTTAGTTATTCAAAATTCATAGAGTATTTTGAGTTCTTTGAAGTTATGCAAAAATATACTTAAACAATATAATAATGAACAAAATTACATATAAATAATTTATATATTATTTAAATATTTTATTATATATGAAAAATCTAATCAAAATATTTTTTAAACTATGATGAGCCCAATGACTCAAAAATTATTCAAATTGGATGAAACAAGTTACAACAATTTTATCAAAAAATAATAATAGGAAATTTAACCTTAAATAATAAAAAGTATAGGAGATTTTCTATAAAATAAAATCCATCAAAAATGATAGGGATCTAAATGTAATTTTTATTTGGATCCATACATATTTAAAACTTGATAGGGGTTAAATTATAAAATTCTTTTTAATTCAAATTAAAACTGATCCAACGTAATTGAACTCAGTTAATTTATCAATCGGGCTTCACTTTTTTAATTATGTTAATGGATATTGGTCTTAATGAACTGAAACTCATACCCAAAATCCATTACCTATTTACTTAATTCACCTTTTCCTCTTATGTTTTCCTTTCTCCGTTGGTTTACTGTTTAATAGAGAGGGAAGCCATTAATGGCTTCTTTCCTCTGAACATCCCCACCAACGGCCATCGACCCATCCAAACTCTGGCAGTGAGGACTGAAGGTCCTCTCGATGGTGGTGACTAAGGAAGAGAATGCTGGTGGCCCTCTATTCCCAATTTGTTTTGTTAAATCGGAGCCCAAAACTCCATCGGCGGTCATCAGAAAAGGCCCAATTGGAGGACTGCCGCCGTCTCCCAAGGTCATTTGCCAGTTTTCCGGTGATTAAATAATCGAACTACTAGTACAACTAAGATCCGGTCGTTCCCCTATTTATTTATTTATTTATTTATTTTGAAGAACAGGTGGTGGTCATCGGAGTTTCTACCCACCTATGGCCAGCCATTCGACCTTGGTGCCGGCACTTTCACTAGTTTAATCACTGGATGGAAGAGTGAGGAGGGCTCGATGATTGGAAACTTAATCATCGCTGTTCTATTTTCTTCCCTCCCCTTTTTTATTATTATTTTTTTATGATATGTCTCTTAAAAGATCATCAACCGGGGAGGAACCACCCGCTCATATGGTTGATGGCCTTTTCCAGGCCAGTCACCTCATACAATGGATGGGCGGAGGTGGCACTGTGGTGTGAATTGCTAGCCCTAATTTTTTTAATCTTCCATCCCTTCTCATGAAGCTAATTAAAAAAAATCCTAGATTATGCATATACTGCTTTGATACCACATATAAAAGATTTGTCATATTTAGATCTTATGTGTTGCCGCCTGATCGCCATGGCCTATAGTTGAAGACGATCTCGGACCGCGTTCCTGTCGCTCAGGATCGTGCTCGGATGCCCGGACCTGCAAAACAAAATTAGAGAACTGGATCGGTGATCCCGGCGAGGGCACTCCGATGCTCAAGTCAGTAGTGATCCAGAAAAATAAAACCTACTGGTCGAGCCCTTTGGGTGGATTTTATGCTAGGAGAACTTGTGAAATGAGAGAGTGTGCGAGTGGGCCGAGAGCAGAGTGCAGGAGTGGCAGCAGAGGAGAGCCCGAGCTGGGTGGCTGTGTCCATCAAGACCCTTCTTGGGGCTCTCCGGTAGCCTGGAGCGGTGATCTTCCTGTGTGCTGTCCTCCTCTTGCCCGTTTGTGTCCTCACTCGAATCACTTGGATTGACTTATCTAGTTTGAACCATGGAGGACCTCTTTTAGCTAGGGTCGTTGCACGCCGCTTATCTCGGAATCTTTCCCTCACCTGTAGGCGCGTGCGGCGATGTCCGGTGCCGTGCGCGAGGTACCTTTCCTTATCTGTGATAGGGAATAGCACCGTGCGCTCTGATATTCCTTCTGGTTACTCTATTTTGGAGAACATGGCAGAGCTTTGATCGGCGGGCAGCCGCTCCCTTGATCCGAATCTGCTGGTTGACTTTATTTTTTAATGGGTGCAGACGGTTGGTAGGAAGTGCAGCATCTCGATCAGGAGGCTCTTTCCTTCTTGGCGTAAGTGATAGCTGTGACCATTATTGTGGCCTGGCAGGCACTCCTCTGTGGTCTTTGGACGGCTCGTCGCCGTCCAAGGGAGGCGGCGACGTCCTTCGGCTGTAGGTCTCTTCGTTCGAGGTGGAGCCGATCTGGAGAGGCGGAGCTCGACTTCGACCACGGCATCTCGACCTGAAGGGAGCGCAGCTTGGCGAAGGAAAGGCGGAGCTCGACTTCGGCCATGGCATCTCGACCCGAAAGGAGTGCAGCCTGGCAAAGGAGAGGTGGAGCTCGACTTCGACTACGGCGTCTCGACCCGAAAGGAGCGCAGCCTGGCGAAGGAGAGGCAGAGCTCGACTTCGACCATGGCATCTCGACCCGAAGGGAGCGCTGTAATATTGGGCTTGGGATGAAGTCGGCAGGCCCAGCAGACTTCAACCCAAACTGATAAAAAAAAAACAAAGACCGAACGCGATGAGGAGAGACCGGAACAGGGGAGGAGTTTTTTCCCTCATCCGGCCGGAGTTTCCGCCGGGGGTCTCGGTGGAAGAGTCGTGGGGAGAGTGGGAGGTGATCGACGACGGGTTTTGGGAGGATTGGGACGCGTTGGATGGTGTTTGAGTTTCAAACGGCGAGGGAACTCATCGTTGATTTTTCCTTTAAAAACTCCACACCGTCGCCTCATCAAGCCCTACATGCATTTTTTCCTCTCCGACGAGCGACTGGGAACTCTCCAACGCCGGCCGGTAAATCCTTTCCTTTTATTTTCAATTTTTGGGAGGATTTTTGATGTTTTTTTCCTGGGTTTCCGTTTCTATTTTGGGGCCGTTCGTCACCGGAAGTCGCACCGTCGCCTGCTTCCGACCCGGCGGGGTCTTCCGGTGACCTCCTCCCATTGGCCACCGCTGGCGACCATGGAAAGTCGGCTCGGTTTAGTCGAGGGAATGCCAGGGGGGTTCGGAAGAGAAGAAAAGAAAAGAGGAAGAAGGAAAGAAGAAAGAAAAAAAAAAGGGTTCTATACGGTCCAGGAAAAGAGAGAGAGAGAGAAAGAGAGGAGAGAGGAAGAAGAGAGAGAAAGTCAAGTGATTTTCTCAAGATTTATGAAAAATTGGAAAATTCAGATTTTTAATTTAATTATTTATTTATGTAGAAAATCAGTCTCCTGAGCAGGAAGGCGTCGCGCAGATTTCGGGTACGGATTAGTTCAGGCATGGATAGTTGGTTTTTGAGAGGTAAGCACTTCTAGACTTGATCACTCGTAATATAAATATATTTTACATGACCTAATTAGATCCGAGCATATATTTAAATATTTTTCATGCATGATTGTTTTCGGATAGCATGATTTGATTTCCCGGGATACAGAATGAGTTTGTTGTTAATGTTGTTCGTGTTCTATTTAATATATCATGTTTACCAAGTGATATTTGAATGTGTTTGATCGTGATATCGATCGTTGAAAGGTGACATGTTCTGACTATGTGAGATGAAATGATAAAGTGTTAAGTGAACCGGTATTTGGACTAGCCATGCCATGGCGGTACCGTGGTTTCTTAGTGTGCCCGTCACAGGTTGGAGTGTGACCGTGGCTAGTCCAGAATCCTAAAGATAATGGTTAAATAATATAAATTCTAAAAGAAAAATGTAAAATTTTTTTAAAATTTTTGAAACTTGAATTGTTTGACTGCATCACATGATATACTGGTATTTTGCTGTTTTCATATATATATATATTATTGGTGATCACATGAAAACTTTACTGGGCTGTATAGCTCACTCCCTACTATTTGTTTTTTTTCCAGAGACTCAGAATACATAGCGAGGATTTGGGATGGGTATAAGACGGAGTTTCATAAATGTTGAGCTAGTTAGTTAGTTAGTTTTAGTTTCGGTTACTGATGTTTGTGAATCAGTAGACCAATTAATAATATCAACTTAATAAATGGATTGTTCAATAGTTATTTGATTCTTTATATAATATTAGTTGAATTTGATATGTTTGACTTTCGTGTACCTAGGCCTTGCATGATCTTTACGATAAAACCTAGGGTTTGTGCGGTCGATCGCGTAGCCGATTTCGGTGCTGGATTCGGGACGTGACAAGTGCAGCCTGGCGAAGGAAAAGCGGAGCTCGACTTCGGCCATGATGTCTCGACTCGAAGGGAGCGCAACCTAGCGAAGGAGTCCCGGCAGAGGCATCCTACATGGCAGCTTTGTCCGACATGGTGTATGACAGGATTTGACATGGATTCCATGTTAACGATCCCGTCACATCACTTTGCATGATTATTAGAATATCAAAATAGATAAATCTTTTGCTTGAGTAATGGCAATCAATAGGACAAGTATGAAAATCAGGATTTTGGAATAGAAACTTAGTTTATTTATAAATAAACTCTGATAAATCTATTCATCATGAACTTAAATTGAATTAATATCTATACTATACCATCCTAAATATATCAATCAATATAAGATGTACATAGCTCAAATATAAGGATCACTAATAATATTAAATTTATAAACATATTTATTAATATAATTCATATAATTAATTTATTTTTAATAAATAAAGTAAATAAAATAAAATAATTAATGTAGTCCCTGTTTTAAAAAAAAAATCTTACAAGCAGTTGAAAAATTTCTGGTCTCATTTCATCTCCAAATCATTTTTTTTTTTTTTTGTCTTTCATTTTTTTATGTTATCGAAGAAAAATATATAGTACATGATAACCTTAGAGGTAGTGATTCATGCACCCTCTCCCACCATCTTAGTGAGAGGGTGCATTGCCTTTCAAGGCCAGGAAGTTATATTGAGAGCTAAAGGACAAACAAAAGCGAGCCGTGCATATTTCCACGTGCCTGGCATTTATAGCAGAATCTCCAAATGACAACGTCCGGCTCCTCATTTAAGTTGGACGTTGGATGGAAGAGAAGGGATGGAGTTACTTTAGCTCCTCTGGTCCGAGCCGAGGTAGTGTTTTGCTCCCGAGGAAGATGTCGAGGTTAAGAAAGATAGTTTTCAAGGAAGTTTTGCCTGTTTTGTCCTTACTTACGTTGTTAATTTTTTTATTTATTAGTTTTTCATAAATATTTTTATTCTAGATTGATTTAATAAATTTATTTTTTTTAAAAAAAATAATTTTTTTTTTTTA
This sequence comes from Areca catechu, assembly GCA_021397845.1. Lineage (NCBI taxonomy): Eukaryota > Viridiplantae > Streptophyta > Magnoliopsida > Arecales > Arecaceae > Areca > Areca catechu. Next base: position 187,898,715 of record CM038050.1, on the reverse strand, counting down.
CCAAGCCAAATATCCTTGCAAAATAGGATGGGTGAGGGAAGGCAGGACAAGATGTCTTTTCCAAGATCAGAACATCTTCTCCATGGCTTCCAGGTTCTGGCTTGTACGAAGTTAGACTTTTTCCTATAAATCCAGAGTAACCAGTTTCGAGACTAAACATTCAAGAAAAAATAATTATTTAGAATTTTGCTGTCACATGAATTTTGGATCATTTAATAAATATCACCATATTATTTGGTGATACAAAATTTTAAAATTTCCAGTTTAGTTAAAAAGTATGAATGAAAATAAAATAGACAATTAATTAATCCCATTTGAAATCTAAATTTTATTGATTTCTTTTTTTTTTAAAAAAAAATATTATTATCGAATGATATGGAGATATTTTATTAGAGGGTCAAAAATTTATATGGTAAAATAATTTTAACCAATAATTTATCCTGTTGCTTAAGAGGTATATATATATATATAACTCTTCTTGGCTGATGGTTGCGAAATTTAATGACATCAATGGGGTCCCTAGCTGGTTGGTCGGAGAAAGGGCTTGATAATTATTAGCGTTAACGATAGTCCTTTGTCATGAAGGCAATGGCAAAGAGGTAATGTATGATGGGAGAAAGAGTTGTGGGTCTCGGACGACCGGAAGGATCGGTGACTGAAATCTCATTTAGCATCAACTAGCGGGTCGGAATTCATACGTGTGATAGTTTACCAGCTACGGCCAATCAGCTTTTAATTTGCCTTGCATGCATCCCTATCTATCAGTGGCCGTTAAGTTGGACGAACGGTTCTGGCCGATGCCCGATGACTTCCAATTTACATTCCAAATTTAACCAACTGCTAAATCTCGCAACACACATCGTTTTCATGGTGAATGGTCATAAACGAGGTGTCTAACCGTGTCCATACCAACCGCGATTCCACCTCGATCAATGTTGTATGTCGAAGCCCATGGTTGAATATTCCAATCTTAAAATCATTTGCTTGGAAGTTGATCGGCGGAAAAGCAATTGCAAGTTGCGTAAATGCTTGTGCGTCTCCGTCTAGCACGTAACCAACTAGGGTCCACCCATTAGGTGCTGCCGGGTCCACCACTCCATGTACCCACCTAGGAAGAGCATGGTTTTTTATAAGAAATAATTATTGAAGTGGGGGAAGTGGCTGGAAGAGGGTGACTAGCATAACTATTGCCTCTCAACGTTATCGTAAGGGTTTTTATTTTGCTGAAAAATGTTTGATTTATGGTGATAACAAAAATAGCTTAACTATTTCTCATCATATTGAATAATATGAATATTAATTATTTTTGTTAGTAAAATTTTGGAATCAACATGATCAGTAATTATTAAATACATTCTACTTATCCTATATTATATTATACTATATTTTAATTTTTTTTTTTAATTTTTTGTTATTTTCTATGTTAATCACGAAGGTATCGTTCGTATGTTCAAGTAACCGACAAGTTAGGTTGACGAGACAAGTCAACTATATCACCAAACTTCCACGCTGTTGGCTTACACGAAGACCGTCACGTCTTAAGTCAATCGGAATGGTCTGGTTTGTATCGTCTAAGCAAAAGGCTGATTGATTTTTTTATTTTTTTATTTTTCTATTTTTTAGAGCGTGAAATGTTGAATTGCTTCGCATCAAACTCTTCCTTCTATCTATCAATAGAGATCACAAAGTAAATATTATATTTTAAAAATCATGCAAAATACAATCAATCAGTTTATTCTATGTAAAAAAAAAAAAACCATTTTCTCTCTCTCCGTCTCTCGTGCAAAAAAAAACAACGCGCATCCAAGTAGGAATGAGCTGACCGTCCAATTGGGTTGGGTGGACCCAAGTATTTGGAAACGAAGCACCGGCAGTAAGATTAACGATATTTGAATGCGTCAACCTCCCCCCCGCAGAATTCCAAACCTACCGGGCCTTCGAACGCGCCTTTCCGTCCGCTGGACCCACAATCGCAGTCCATTGTATAACTCGGGGTCCACGTATTTGAAGGACGCTCGAGACGGCTGCAATGGACGTGGCCTCTCTCCCATCCCGGTCAGCCGTTCCCTCCAACTCGTGCCCGACATGTAGATAGAAAGATTCGAATCCTTCAACACGTCAGGTGTCCATTTGTTAGAATGGTTGTACCCTGTAGCGAATGATGTGCCGACAAAAATGACAGAGATGGCAATTGCCGAGGGTCCGTGCCCTTTTCGCCATTCCTCGAATGGAGACCGAAGTCGTCGGAATCGGAGCCTTGTATAATAAACCCAAGCCCTTTCCTGCCCTTCGCCAATTAATCTATCACCACTACATTCCTTTCCTCACCCCAGCCAAGAAAAAAATAAAACCCGATCGAAAGACAGTCGGGTAAGGTTCCCCCTAGAAGCCAGCCAACAAAATCTAGTCTAGAGGGAACGACAAAGGGAATTCCAATCCACCAGTACCCATGGCTTCATCATCTTCCAAGATGATGGCCTTGCACCTTCTTCTCTCCCTGTCCCTCGTACTCCCCTCCGCCTTAGGTACGTAGGACCAATTAAATGCAAACCCATCCGTCCCATGCTCTATGTTTTTGAAAAATAAATTAGCTATGAATTATCGATCGATATCTATGTTATGTGGTGGTTGTGCATGACAGCGGGGGTGATATGCGAGGATTTGCCGCAAGACCTGTGCGCGTTTGCGATCTCGTCGTCGTCCAAGAGGTGCGTGCTGGAAAGCATCCCGCACAACGGGGGGCCCACCGAGTACCAGTGCAGGACGTCGGAGGTGGTGGTGGAGCGGATGTCGGATTGGATCGAGACTGATGAGTGCGTGAGAGCGTGCGGCGTGGACCGTAATTCCGTTGGGATCTCTTCCGACTCGCTTCTCGAGTCGCAGTTCACCGAGAAACTCTGCTCTCCGGCGTGCCACCAGAATTGCCCCAACATCATCGACCTCTACTTCAACCTCGCCGCTGCCGAAGGTAAGACATAAAAAACGCTGACGTTTCGGTTATATTACTCGAACTTATCGGTGCGTCGCATGAAACTTATATGACGTTTCGTTACTTTCACGTTCGCCAAAGCGACAAAAGGGGCGTAAAAAAATAAAAAAACGTAGAAAGGAAAAGGAGAAAGAAACAAAGGACCGATCTTTTATTTTTCTTACATTTTCCTTTTTTTTAAATTAATTAAAAAAAAAAAAAAAGGGAAAAGGGTATAAATCCTATCGTAGCTATCTTCATTGGAATCCCTCCTAATCTATGATGGGAGTACGTCATCCTGATCTCGCTAAGCCGATAGAGTAGTGTGCTCTCTCCGTCTCGGTCATGTCCTCCGGGGCATATCCTGGATTTAATTATGTCATCCGTAAGGATCATGTCTCAAATCCGTGATCGATGGACGAGGGATTTAAGCCCCTACCAATCGAGCTATCGCCTTAGTGATACCTTTTTCTTTTTTTGATGGATACTTTTCCAACATTTTCTTCCTTTTCTGATTTCATTCGGAAAGATGAACCTAATGCCCAAGAATATGTTCTTGGTTCAAAAAAATTAGATCTCCTTGCACACCCGGGATAGGTTACGGTTGAGAGAAATTCACAACGCAAGCCACAGAACCTGTAACTTTTAATTATTTATACAATTTTCTTTTACGAATCCAGCTTGTTTGCTTCTAAATATTGAAATTTTAGGTCAGTCAGACCTAAATATTTCTTGATCGAAATATAGTTGATTATGCATGTAAGGGTCATGTAACTTTCATTTTTCAACATGCATTTAATATCTATAATTTTATACTTTTATCAAAAATCTTAAATAATAAAAATACTTTTTATAAAAAAATATGATATTTTATGGATTGGATTATGATATTTCTATGATAAGTTGTGAACATGACATCATAACACAAATTAAGGAATATTTTTAAAATTAAAAAAATTTCAAAAATTTTTTAATGATAAAAATATTTTTTAGTGTTATGATATCTTGTGAACATGATTAAGATAATCAGTTTACAAACATGGCCACAAGATATTCTAAAAAGAAGGATATTTTTGCCATTCAAAATTTTTAATAAAAAGATAAGTTACAGGTATTAAATCCATGTTTGAATGACAAAATACTCGTTTCTTTCATGATATCCTGTTTATCGTTCACAACTTGGCCACGGGTGTTATAATCGTGTTCACAAGGTGTCATAATCCAGCTACAGAGTATCATAATTTTTTTATAAAATGAAAGACATTTTCATCATTCAATTTTTTTTTAAAAAAAGATAAAATTACAAGTATTAAATATATATTAAAAAGCAGGACTCATATGTCCTAATCAAATTATACGGTATATGTTTTTTCCACCCTCACGTCTGGACTTCAACAGTGAAGTTTATAGAGGTGTGATAGCAAACACAATCAAAGAGTATCATAATTTTTTTATAAAATGAAAGACATTTTTATCATTCAAAATTTAAAAAAAAAATAAAATTATAAGTATTGAATAGATATAAAAAAATAGAATTCATATGTTCCAATCAAATTATACGGTATATTTTTTTTCATCCGCACGTGGTGTACAAAGAATTTTTCCGGACTGCAGTGGTGAAGTTTATAGAGGTGTAATACCAAACATGATGCAAAGCGGCCCAATGGGCCAACGTTCGTGGAAAGTCGTTGAGTCTCATTTTGGATTGTACTGCTATGGGAGGTCTAATCCGCAAACCCCATATTAATTGGCTGGTAGCTTGATATTTATGACCGGTAGCTTAATATATATGACTTGCAGCGACTGGTCAACATTTCTTTCTTCTTCTTGTTTTTTTTTTTTGTTTGACTAGAAATTGGAAATAAGGAAATAAGTAGTATTTGACGTCATGGTGGTATCAACGTGTACCAGGTGTGTTCCTGCCCGACTTGTGCGAGGCCCGGCGAGGAAATCCTCGTCGGTCAATGTTGACGGGGATGGGGACGATTAAAAGCTCTGGGGCAGCACCAGGAGCTGTCAATGGAGGCCATGAGCATAAATCGGATGTAGCAGCTGCACCAGCTTCTATGCCTTCACCCTCCGTTCCAGCCTGATTTCATTTCTTTTCTTTGATGGTAGATTATTTATTCACTGGAATACAAAAAAGAATAAGGGGCCATCTAGCTAGGATTCTTTGTTTGCTCCGTATCTACGAGTTGGTGTTTGTTGTTGAGGTATGATTGTTGCGTGGTGGTATTTTCAGTTGTTGGTTAGATAAGAACAAGCATGTATAATCTTCACACACTGGGATCCTAATATGCATGTGGCGTGATATATGTAACGAAGAACCCCCCCTTATTTGGTCATGGTTTTGGGTGAATTTTATTTGATAAAATTTTAATTGGCCAACATTTCCGTTGTTATCATGATTGTCTTGTGGCTTAAGACTTGATTTGTAAACACCTGGAATCAAAATAAAAATAGAAACGGACGGATTAAAAAAAAAAAAAAATTTCTCACAGGCGGCTGACATGATACAGTGGGCATTTCTGTAACCATGAGTACATAAGATGGGCCTGCAAGAAGATAGAATTAACGTTCGCATGCGATCCCTTGCGGGACGGTGTCCCGGTTATGAATTCTAGCCTCGGTCCAAATCTTTAGGCCCGAGTCCGTGACGTCTCCCATGTCCCCTCTGGGCATATGCAAACAAATATATAACAGTAACAGCCTGTGCCGGCGTACGGACAGATTTTTTTCTTTTTTAAAAAAATAAAAAAGTTATTTCCCTCAAAAAAAAAAGAAGAAAAAAAAGAAAAAAAGTTAAAATGGACTTGGTGAGTGCATTTCGAGAGTTGAGTGCAAGGGTGTTCAAGTCTTTTGGTTCTTCACTTCTTCCGATCGAGGAAAAGAATGCAATGCAGGGGATAGGATAACATGTTGGCTTCCATCTCTTCATCCTCGCTATTCCTTGTATAATAATTTTAATTCCCAAATCATGCAGTGGGTTGGCACTGAAGTTCTTGATGCCTACATGGAGCTGATGTGATACCTTCATAACCTGCTTTAAGTTGTTCCAATCCCTGGAAATCCATGGCGTGCATGAATGAGCGGCATCCTGTAGCACTGCTCTAATAAATTCTCAACAGCTGTGGATGTAAGATAATTATTAAAGAGGCGAGGCAAGTCCTGGACCCCTGGTGCAACATAACAGGCCAAAACATAGTCTATATCTCAAATCCACGCAGCTAAACCTAAACATTAAAATGAGCTGGTGCGTCAATGCGTCGAGAGATTAGTTTAAGTCTAATATCTATCAATAGCTATTACACACAGCAGCTATGGTTGCTCGATCGGTTGGCACAAATCCACATTTGTCTGACTCTCCTGCGCTCAAAACTTCATCCGAAACAACAAATTACATGGTTAGTTGCCACAAATCCACCTTTTAAAAGACCAAAAAGTAGGAGACCATGCCATGATAATACTGGATGATTCTTTTTTTCAATGTTGGCCTAATCGCTAAGACGATAACCTGGTTGATAGAGGCTTTGCCTCACTTTCAACCGGCCGCGGGTTCGAGACGTGATCTTAAAGATGACTTGATTAAATTCGGGAGTTGTTTCTTTGAGACCCGTGACAATTGGATTGAGTGAGAGACCAGGGATTTTCTTTTTTGTGTTCTCGTTCTAACTAGCTGGCATTTTAATTGTTGGCGTGGAGTCCCTGGATCGGCCGGTCGGAGCCGCTACGTCGCAGGACCGCTCCCTGGTTCACCTGCAAAACAGGTCCGTTGCCGGAGTTGTTCCGATGGAGGACACTCCGATGCCTAAGTCAGTGATGGATTCCAGCCATAGAATGGGAAAGATGTCGAGAGTGGAAGAGAAAAAGAATTCTTGGGGATTGAAAGTGTATGTGTGCGAGATCGTTCGCCTTCCCCCCAAGCTATCCTTCTTACCCATATTTAAAAGATGGCCTCCGATTTGTGGCCCGCTCTTTTTCTGGCGATCATGGGGAGCCAATCTCTTCCATGATTGGCGATCATGGGTTGTCAATGAGCGGTTCCGGCCAGATCGGGGGCGTGGCTGCAGGAGTTGCGCGCTATCATCATGGCATGATGAGTGTCGATTGTAACCGTTGGTTCAAGTTTCCTTTCTGGAACAGATTGTGGTTCAAGCTTCGGGTTTCCCCTTGCGTGGGCCGAAGGCTTGGTATTTCCCCGAGGCCGGAGATCGTGTCTACGTCGAGGACCGAAGTACGTGTCTTCGGAAGTCGATGAGTAGTTCAGACTTCGGCCGGGGCCGAAGGTGCTACTTGAAGGACTGGCCTTCGGATGATGTAGTCCGGTGTGAAGCCTTGGGTTGCTTGCGGTTGGCCTTCGCTTAGTCCGAAGTCCGTAGTCCGGAGAAACGGGCTTCGATAAGTCGAACCGGAGCTTGGTTTGTAGTTGAACCAGGATATCCCAACAGTTGCCCCCCTACTCTCAGTTGTCGAAGCGAAGATCTGCCTCGAGAAGTGAGAGTATTATGGCTTTGTCGTTTTCCTCTTGAGAGATGGCGCAGTGAATGATTATGGGACCCCTATCGGGCTGTCCATCATGATCTGAGAATCAGATGGTGGACATGTGCCATTCCCGGATTGGAAAAAAGTAGGTGGTCCCGAGGCTATCTCTTCTTGTCCCGTTGCACAGTGGTTGAGGCAATCTTTTGGTTGGGATTTGGATAGTTGTGGTGGCTGTTCTCCGCCCGTTGGATGAATGATAGATCTTATCCTGGCGGTCAGTCGCAAGTGAGTTACCTCCCAGGGTAACCTTGAGTCAAAGTAACCCTCGGTGGGGGTCCAGAGACCCTTACTTTTCTTTTGGGGAAGGGTGAAGGTCTGGGAAAGAAAGCTTCTTCAACCTCGTCTCATTCTCCGCCCAAACCGTTCTAGACTGCCAGTCTATTCCTCGGGTAGGATCCTCCTTCCGCTCCTTTGCTTCATTCCTTTGTCATGGAAGAGACCGTAGAGAGTCAGGGAAAACAGGTTGGGCCCTCGGGGGCCGGAGATGTAGTAGGTCCGGAGTCGGTCCCCAGCTCGGTTTCTCAGAGCAAGTTGACAAGTTGCTCCAGTCCTGTGGTGTGGAGCTTTCTCCTACTGATGTTGAGTGACCTGGATCACTCTGGATGTATTTTCTTCCTTTCTTACTTGCATTGCCAATGAACTTTGTATACAACTTTTCCAGATTTTGGAATGAATTCTCCTTTCTTTGCACATGCATTGTTATGCCTCATGTGTAGCCTGAAACGGTTCTACCGTTTCTCCTTTTGCCTAGTCGAATGATAACCTCCGAAGGCCATTCAGTCGATAAGAACCGGTTTTACCGTTCTCTTTTCTGCTTGGTTGGGTAGTCGTGGCTGAAGGCCGTTCAATCGGTGAGGACGAACCCTTGAACGGACCAAAACTCCTTGCCTTTCTTTGGATGTTGAGCTTGTCCGTTGGGACGGACAGGAGCCATTTCCCCACCAATCAGTGATTGGGGAGATTTGATTAGGATTATTGTTGTCCACGTGGCATGTCGAAATTTGTACAGTTGTGATCTCTTGCGCTTTATGAGCCGCCGGGCCTCTTTTTCCCAAAAAGAGATCATTAATGACGTCGTTGCACAATGCAAATCTCTCCGGATTCAAAGCGATGGCGGTTGCTATCCTGGGGATGGCCTCCAAGAGACTTTCTGGTTCTCGAAGCGTCGCCTGGACACGTGGCGCCTTCTCATGCGACGGGAAAGGACGTGGGACACGCCTCCCCACAGTCGGTCGTGGGCGCACGGTTTCTATAAATAGGACCCTGCCCCCTGCTGTCAAAGGCCATCGTTTCTGTTGGTATCTTCCTCCCATTAACAATGAGGTTCAGTACCTCCGAGCTTCACCGCGCAGCGAAGAGGAGGGCCATCGACCACAAGAGAAAGCGAAGCCTGGAGCTGCCTGAGCCGGGAGACGGGGAGGAGGGGCCTCTCGTGGACCAATTGGAGAAGAAGGTCCGACAGTTGGAGGCCCGCCTGAGGGAAGCCTGGGCCCAGGTCACGCTGGCGACAACGATGGCGGAGGAGGCGAGAAAAGAGGCGGTGGACGCCGTAGCAAATTTCAAAGCCTCGGCCGCCTTCAAAGACGAGCTCACCACGGTGGCCCTGGACTCTTTCCATCAGGGGTTCTGGGCGTGTCGGAGGAAGGCCTCAAAGTTTTACAACTTGAAGGGCCTGGACAACATCAAGCTCTCCGTTCCTTTCCCCGTTCACGAATTCGATTCTGACTTCGATGAGGGGTCAGATTCGGGTTCGGACGGGAACCCCGGGGGCCCTTCGTCGTCCCATCTGGTCTCTCCCCGATGGTACGGGAAAAACCCGTCGGGGAGTTATTGAAAATTTTCCAACTCTGCAGTTGCTGCTGCTGCTCACTCTTTTTTTTTATATCTCTTTTTAGGAGAGTTTCTTTCTTTCTTTTCTCTTTCTTTTTGTAAAAATCTAAATGAAATGAAAGATCTTTTCTTTTACCTCTTCCCGCGTATTTTCTGCGATGTGTTGCATCACGATTTGTCCATAATGTAGACTTCGTAGACCACTTACGGTCTGTAGGGAAGAAGTAGGGTCCGTTGGACCGTTCTGAGAATATTTGCTGTTGACAGAAAGGATAATAGTGGTCTTTTTAGGCACGTATTCGGATTTTCTGTAGGATAAGGTGTTTACACCATCCTTATGCACTTTCTGTCGTGATTAAGGTAGGCTGTTCAGGCCCACCTCGGCGCGTGTTCGGATTCACCGTAAGGTAGGTTACGAAACCATCCATGTGCCTTTGATCTTTTTGGTAGCCTGGTTAGACCATCCATTGCGCTCGTCGGGCATACCGATAAGGTGAGTGGATCAGACTCTCCTTTGCGCAGTTGACCAATTTTTCAGATTGGGTCATTCAGGCTGTTGTCGTTCAGTTGATGCAACTAGCCGTTCTGAGTTGAGTAGGGTTGAGAAGCTTTGCACATGAGTTTTTTGGAACTTTTTCATTGATAATATTTGCGAAGGTTTTGTACATTCCATGACGGGGATATGATCTTCCCCTCCAGGGTCTTAAGTCGATATGTCCCTGGTCGAATGACTTCTTTGACTTGATATGGGCCTTTCCAGTTAGGGGAGAGTTTATCCTGTTCCGTTGGCCTGGACATTTCTGCTCTTCGCAATACCATGTCCTCTGTCCGGAAAGTTTGCTCCTTCACCCTTGCGTTGTAGTACTTGGCGACCTTTTGCTGGTATGCCGCCATTCTTATCTGAGCCTGTAGCCTGGTGCTTGATAGCAAGTCCAGATCAATCCTTCTGCGATCGGAATTCTCAGGCTCTTCATAGTTGTCAATTCTCAGGAACTGTAGGGAGACTTCGATAGGTAGCACGGCTTCGGTACTGTAGGCTAGGTTGAACGGAGATTCACCGATGGCTGTTCTTGGGGTAGTTCGGTACGTCCAAAGAACAAAAGTCAGTTCTTCGGCCCAAAGCCCTTTGGCGGCGTTCAACCTTGTCTTCAGACCAAGAAGGATGGTCCGGTTGGTGACTTCGATTTCTCCGTTGGACTGTGGATGAGCAACGGATGTTGCCGATGCTGAATATGGTACCGAGCATAGAAGTCCTTGAACTTCGAATTGTCAAATTGTCTCCCGTTGTTTGTGATAATGACACGTGGGATGCTGAACTTGAAGATGATGGAATTTTTCACAAAATTCTCCACCTTGCCCTCTGTGATCTGGGCCAATGGTTCGGCTTCCACACACTTCGTGAAATAGTCGATGGCCACTAGGAGAAACTCCTTTGCCCTGATGCTGGTAGGAACGGGCCAAGAATGTCCATCCCCTACTGGGCAAAAGGCCATGGGGCTGCCAACTGAGTCAGGTGACTCGCAGGTTATCTCTGCACATTGGCATACCTCTGGCATTGGTCGCACTTCCGCACGAAATCAGCTGAGTCCTTCTGGATGGAGGGCCAGTAATACCCTTGTCGAATAATCTTGTATGTTAGAGTTCTGCCTCCCAAGTGATCCCCGCATATGCCCTCGTGGACCTCTCTTAAAGCATAATCTGCATCGGTGGGTCCTAGGCATTTTAGCAGTGGTTGGGAGAACGATCTCTTGTAGAGGGTTCCGTCTAAGATGACGTATTGAGATGCCATCCAGCGGATCTTCTTGGCCTCTGCCTTATCTTCGGGCAGTTCTCCTTCATTCAGGAATCTGATTATGGGATCCATCTAGTTTGGCTCAGTATCAATCTGGTGCACCTCTGCAGCCTCTTCGGCGATGCTTGGAGTTTCAAGATGTTCAACAAAGGTACGCCCGAGAGACTCCGGTGCTGTAGTTGCCAGTCGAGACAGTGCATCCACCCAGGAGTTCTCTGATCGGGGAACATGAATAATTTCAAAATGTTCTAGTTGGGAGGATAAAGCCTGAATATTCTCCAGGTATTGCACCATGGTTGGATCTTTGGCTGCGTATTCTCAGTTGACTTGATTCACAACCAATTAAGAATCGGAGAAGGTTCGTAGTTGCCGGACTCCCAGATCTTTGGCGATCTGAAACCCTGCGAGTAGGGCCTCATATTCGGCCTGATTATTGGAGGCATGGAAGGAGAAACATAGTGCATACTCTATGGTATGACCGTCAGGTTCGGCCAACATGAGTCCAGCCCCGCACCCGGTAGCATTGGAAGCTCCGTCCACATGAAGCACCCAAACGGACTTCATCTCCTTCGGGGCTTCTTCTTCTTCCGAAGAGGCTTCATCTTCGGACTTCCAGGTGCACTCAGCCAGGAAATCGGAGAGCACTTGGACCTTCATAGCCGCTCGGGGTTGGAAGCTGATGTCAAATTCACTTAGCTTCACAGCCCATTTGGCTATCCTTCCAGAAGTATCCGGAGATCTGAGAACGGCCTTGAGAGGTTGATCAGTCAGCACCACAATAGCGTGGACCTGGAAATATGGCCGTAGTCGCTTTGCCACAATCACTAAAGAGTAGATCAGCTTCTGCATCCTTGCATATCGCATTTATGCATCATACAGGATCTTGCTGATGTAGTAGATCAGCTTGTAGGACCCGTCTTCCTCCTTCCGAACAAGAACCGAACTCACTGCTTCGTCTGAAGTAGAGAGGTACAGGTAGAGGACCTTGCATTCTTTTGGCTTGGAGAGTAATGGCGGGGTCTCCAAATACTTCTTCAATTCCTCAAAGGCAACGCGACAGTCTTCGGACCATTCGAAGTCCTTTGATTGCCGAAGTACCTTGAAGAACGGAAGATATTTCTCGGCCGACCGAGAGATAAATCTGCTTAGGGAGGCAATCCTCCCTGTCAATTGTTGGACTTCCTTTTTACTAGAGGGATGCCTCATATCTTTCAAGGCTTGAATCTTCTCGGGATTGGCCTCAAACCCTCGTTTGGTGACAAGGAAGCCTAGGAATTTACCCGACGTGACCTCGAAGGCGCACTTTGCCGGGTTTAACTTCATGTGGTAGCGCCGGAGAGCGCTGAATGACTCTTCCAAGTCATGGATGTGGTCTCTCCGGTGGAGACTCTTGACGATCATGTCGTCAACATAGGCCTCCATATTTCTTTCCAATTGCTTTTCGAACACCTTATTGATGAGTCTTTGAAATGTTGCTCCGGCGTTCTTGAGGCCGAACGGCATCATCTTGTAGCAGTAGAGATATTTGTCAGTGATGAATGCCGTCTTCTCCTCATCTTGCGGATCCATTCTGATTTGGTTGTAGCCGGAGAAGGCATCCATAAAGCTCAGCAACTGGTGGCCGGCGGTAGCGTCGACCAGTTGATCAATCTTTGGGAGAGGGAAGCTATCTTTTGGTCAAGCCTTGTTGAGGTCTGTATAGTCGATGCAGATCCTCCACTTGCCGCTAGCTTTCTTCACCATTACCACATTGACCAGCCACTCGGGATAGCGGGCCTCTCTGATGAACCCTGCCTTGAGGAGCTTGCCAACCTCTTCATCAACAGCTTGCTGTCTTTCGGGGGCGAAGCTCCTCTTCTTCTGTCGCACCGGCTTGTACCCAGGGGTTACTTCCAGCCGATGAGTAATCACTTCGGCGGGAATCCCGTTTATGTCCGAAGCCGACCAGGCGAAGACATCGGTGTTGTCCCTGAGGAAACGGATCATCTTCGTTCTGGTTTTCTCATCAAGGGCACTCCTGATCTGCACAACTCTGGAGGGATCTTCCTCTTTCAAAGGTATCGGGATGGTCCTCTCCATGGGTTCACCAAGGTTTGTGGTTGAATCCCTCGGATCCAGCTGATCCGGAGTAGTCGAATCCTTGAAATGCCTGTCTTCAATCATTAGACATTGCCTTGCCGTCCTCTGGTTCCCTCTAACTTCTCCAACTCCATTCCTGGTGGGGAAGCGTACCAATAGGTAGTGAGAGGAGATCACGGTCTGGAACCTGTTCAAGGCAGGCCTTCCCAGAATAATGTTGTATGCTAAGGCGATCTGGACTACCATGAAGTTGATCGACAATGTCTTTTGTCGAGGCTCGGTGCTGAGGGTTACAGGCAACACTATCTCCCCTTCGGCATAAACTTGGTTTCCCCCGAAATCGGAGAGTGGTATGGGGGATCTTTGCAGTTGATGTCTAGGCAAATACATTTTGGAGAATGCATCGTATATCAAGACATCAGTCAAACTTCCATTATTAATAAGAACTCTCTGTACATCATAATTGGCCACTACGGCCGAAATTACAAGAGGGTCATCGTGCGGGAGCCGAACTCCCGCAAGGTCGTCATCGGAGAAGAGGATGGAGTTGTTATCTTTCAGTCGCTTTGAAGCTTCATCTTCATCCCTTCTCCAGTTGGTGGGCCGGTGTATCATCCCTACACCTCTGTTGGTGGGCCTTTGATTTGGCAATTCGGTCTCTTCGGGAGGTGGCTGGGAAACAGTTGCTTCCGACCGGGGTCCCTGGCGATCGATGTACCACCCCGGGTATCTTCTCTTGATGAGATCCTCGATCGCATCCCTCAGCTGGATGCATTCTTCTGTGTTGTGGCCATGGTCCCGGTGGAATCGGCAGAATTTGTTCCTGTTCCTTGCGGAAGAGGAGGCCTTCATGGGACGGGGCCATTGGAGATAGTTTTCTTTTTCTATCTCCATGAGGATCTTCTCTCGAGGGAGGTTGAGGGGGGTGTAGGAGTCGAATCTTCCTCCCAATGCTCTGGGCTTGGGAGGGCTTCTTCGGCGATCTGCATATCTGCCGCCGTTGTTGTTGAAAGTTTGGGGGCCTTGTCCCCTGCTATTCTTCTTCTTTGAAGTGGGTTTCCCTTCAATCAACCGTCGATTCGCCACCCGCTCTTCGGCATCGGCGTATTTCTGAGCCCTTGATAGGAGCTCAGCATAGCTTTTAGAAAACTTCTTGTCCAGGAAAAAAGTAAGCCTGGAGGTTCGAAGCCCCTTCTTCAGTGCTGATATGGCCACGTGCTCGTTAAGATCGGGGATCTCAAGCATGACCGCATTGAACCTGGAGATGTAATCTCCCAGGCTCTCTCCTTCATTCTGGTGAAGGAGGAAGAGTGTGTCCATATTCCGAGAAGTCTTGCGGCAGGTCCTGAAATGCAAGATAAACAATTTTTCTAACTCGAAAAAGGAATCGATGGTACCTGGGCGCAGGCTCGAGTACCACATCCAAGTGGACTTCTTCAAGGTAGCCGGGAATGCCAAACAGTATATTGTGTCCGAAGCTCCTTGGATCATCATATGGGCTTTAAAGCTGCACAAATGGTCGAGGGGGTCGGAGGTGCCATCGTAGGATTCCATCTGGGGAACCTTGAAGTGCCGAGGAATGTCCTCAGCCATGATGTGGTCGGTGTAGGATGGGCGTAGATCACCCACAATCAAGTCATCGGGATCTCTCTGATCCCGCATTCTCTGTTCTCGCGCCCTTGCCATCTCTGATTCGATGGCTCTGAACCTCCCGTCATAATTGGGAGTCTGCTTAGGTGCTTTCTCCACCGAAGTGGAGTCTTCGGAGGAGGAGGAAGTTTGCCTAGGCCTTTTCCCTTTTTGCGGGGAATCGACAGACCTAGACAGTCTCGAAGTTCGGCCTTCGGGAGTGGGCCGAGAATGGGGGGAGGGATGCGCTGAATCCTCCTGTGGTGCTCTCCTTCTTCGGGATCGAGAGCTATGTCTAGAAACAGCTGGTGGGTTTGCAACCGGAAAGGCTCTGTCTTGGAACTCTTGAACCATGGCCGTCAGGTTGGTGACCTGGTTCATAAGTGCTTCGAATTGCTGTGGGAGGTGGAACATCGTTCTCCTCCGGGGGTGCACCTCCTGAGACGGAGCACGACTCCGGCTTGTAGAAGCATTTTGATCTTTTCCTCTTGCCATCAAAAACTTCTTTGTTTCTTCCCCTTGTTTGAGAGGGAGCTTAACAAATGTTAATGCTTCTCCCCCTACCTGGCATGTCAATCTGTTGGCGTGGAGTCCCTGGATCGGCCGGTCGGAGCCGCCGCGTCGCAGGACCGCTCCCTGGTTCACCTGCAAAACAGGTCCCTTGCCGGAGTTGTTCCGGCAGAGGATATTCCGATGCCTAAGTCAGTGACGGATTCCAGCCACAGAATGGGGAAGATGTCGAGAGTGGAAGAGAAAAAGAATTCTTGGGGATTGAAAGTATATGTGTGCGAGATCGTTCGCCCTCCCTCCAAGCTATCCTTCTTACCCATATTTAAAAGATGGCCTCCGGTCTATAGCCCGCTCTTTTTCCGGCGATCATGGGGAGCCAATCTCTCCCATGACTGGCGATCGTGGTTCTCAATGAGCGGTTCCGGCCAGATCGGGGGCGTGGCTGCAAGAGTTGCGCGCCATGATTATGGCATGATGAGTGTCGATTGTAACCGTTGGTTACAGTTTCCTTTTTAGAACAGATTGCGGTTCAAGCTTCGGGTTTTTCCTTGCGTGGGCCGAAGGCTTGGCATTTCCCCGAGGCCGGAGATCGTATCTATGGCGGGGACCGAAGTACGTGTCTTCGGAAGTCGATGAGTAGTTCAGACTTCGGCCTGGACCGAAGGTGCTACCTGAAGGACTGGCCTTCGGATGCTGTAGTCCGGTGTGAAGCCTTGGGTTGCTTGCGGTTGGCCTTCGCTTAGTCCGAAGTCTGTAGTCCGGAGAAACAGGCTTCGATAAGTCGAACCGGAGCTTGGTTTGTAGCTGAACCAGGATATCCCAACATTAATGATGTCAGATTGACCTACTCATCTTTAAGTGAAAAAAGATTATAAAAATTTAAGCATCTTGCATCAAACATTATCTAGCAGGATGGAGATCTATGGAATAGCTACACCGGTTTAACCCCCCTATCCCTTTTGTTTACCCAAAAAAAAAAAAAAAAGAGTCGGCCATATCGACGTTAACTACTTCATTCACCTTTAAGTACTATAGGTGTCCACAAATCAGTCACCCAAGATTTCAAAGGCCTATATATGCTATATGGTAGCAGAAAACCCTACAATTTTATGGTGCTTAGAACTACACTCGCAAATGGTTCATATCAACTTCCCCCATGTTGCAGGAGGGTTTAACTGCCTGTAAGTAGCTGATTTATTAGTGAAAAATCCAAAATGTCAAAGACCTTTGTCTGTCCATTTTGTTTTTTCGTCAAATTTCAGTTTCACTAAATGCAAAAACATCAGTTCACACCGGTTCTTCCAATCAATATAAAATGGAACAGTACCATAATTATTTCAAAAAAATCTCTCTGAAAGCAAAAACTGCATTAGAGCTTTATGTGTCACCCTGAACTTCAATGTGCATCTTAGTTCCTAAACATACGTCTTCGTTGAACAAAATCTTTGCTGATCCAGAATGGGATCCTGATATGAAACACCTTTCAGATTCAACTAATTGCTGAAGAATACTGATAAGATGCATGCAAAAAATTGATAGTTGCCAAAAGGATTATCTTTTATGTTTTATGTCTAGATTGGGATATCTTTTAAGGAGTTGCGCAGTGCTTGCGTGCTTCCAAAATTTTTCCATCACTATGCATCATTTTAGGCAATTCTACTTTTATGATGAGTGCCCCATTCTTATATATCAATCCCAAACATTTAGGTCCACTTGCCACAGGCTCAATTCTGACATTTGTCTCCAAAAATAAAGTAAAGTAAAATAAAATAAGACAAGATAAGAAAACAAATAACTCGAGCAAATCTTGTTCTGCATCATGAAATCAATTAAAAAGGCTTTATTCCCAAAAAAAATAAATTAATTTGCCACAACAAATTAATAAACCGATCGAGGTATCAAAACAGGAACTACAAGTCATTCATGTGATGTGAACTGCAATATAAAATCGTTTGGTGAGAATCTTTATGAAAAAAAAAAAAAAAAAATCCCCTTGAATTGTAGATCAATAATTTTCTATCTCTAGATGACTCCCAGCTACTCATAATTGATTCTTCTAAAATTTGTCATGATAGAAGGACATCAGCAGACCGAGACTTACGACCGAAGTTGTGGTTGCCCTCGATGGCTTTTAGATATATCTCTCTTTTAGCTATCCAATCCACCACGCTGTAGCATGGAACATTGCTTCAACCAAATGGGCCCTGTAGACTATTAACTCTCAAGAAGCATGAAGGACATGAAGGATTAGAAGGCATCATCATCTTTTGTTTAAATTTTTCATCTACAAAAAATATGGGTCAGCCAATATAAGAAGAATGATATATATTGCGTCTGCGTACTTCTTCAGAAAGCAAAATGACAAAGTGTGAAATTTCTCTTCTTTGCATCGAATCTGAGATCCATCCCTTCATTCTCTGCAGCAAAAGCAACAAAATAAGAAATCAGAATATGCATTATGTAGTAAGGAAGCAGAGAATTTAGAGAATGATATCAGGTAGCGAGAACAGGAACACAGAGGTCTGTAGTGAAGCAAACTGAATTGAACAAGAGCTCTCTTTCATCTTCCTTGGAATAACATAATGAATGATGGAGAGAAACAGAAAGGAGGAGAACCATAGGAAATGCTAGATGGTTGGTATCGGAAATGGCTTGAGGAGGGATCCAAAAGGATCGCACGATCCTGGTTCCGTTGACACAAAAGAATGCCCGCAAGGAACGGATCAATGCGATCCCTTTGGATGCTCCCTCGTGCCACAGAGGCTACAATCAATGCAATAAAATTTTCTTTCTCCATCCTCCTGGGTACCCTATCAACAAACCACAAACAGTGTGGAGGTGTTCTGCAAGAGCACTTGCATTGTGAGGAAGGACGACCCCTTTTAAGGGCTCTTTCTCTCTCATATCTTAATAGTTCAATACGGTTACTTGAAAGATGCTTAACATGGTGCAAATTTACGAATACAGCCTCGTAAGTCGAGAGAAACACCGCTGCTGTCCCATGGAAAGGTTTGGATTTTGCAGTTAATGACTAAAGGCAAAGAAGAAGAAGAACAAGAAGAAGAAAAGAGAGAGAGAGAAACATGAATTGATTGATGAAAAGCCTTTCCTTGTAATTTAACTTCCAGATGCGTCATCTCATTTGATTTTTATTTTTCTAATCCAGTCCAGATTTAACAACAACGCTGAGTATAGTTTAGTTAGCGTCATATTTTCTCCAGTCCAGATTTTGTGGTTGCAAAGTGGTTTATTACGACGATAAGATACTTTTCTATTTCTAATTTGATTACATGAGTAAAACTTCGAGAAATCTGAACCATGAAAATTAAAGATGGGACAATTAATAAGCCGTCAGGGTGCAAATTAATCGAAAATAATGTTGGTGTCATTGGTAAATCACATGTGCAAACATAAGAACCATGTCAGAGAGATCTCATGCTGGACTTCAATCATTGTTCTATTCATATGCTTCCCCCTAGCTTTTATTTGCGTACTCGGGCTTCTGTTGCTATTATTCTAAAAGACTTGATTGACTGTGGTCCTGTACCTATTATGTCCACCTACCCAGAATTGAGATACATATATGCTTCCTTTTAGCCTTAACAAATGATAACCCTTAAGCTCGAGCAGCTAAACTAAAGAAGGGCAATAATACAAATAGCCTTCACAACCTATGGCCATGTGTTACCGTTCCCTAAGTGTGCACTTTTCCAAAGAGACTGGTCGATAAAGCCTGTTTACTCTTGGTTAAAATATGGCATCCTGGCTCTACCACATCTATTGTTTACTAACCACTAAACCATGTTTCTCTTAAAGTTGCTATCGTTTGTTTGTTATTTTGGAGTGCACGGTCAAGAATTAAATGAACAAATTATGGCCCCAAAAATTTTAGCCACCCATAAAAAAGAATATCAGAATACCGTTTATTACTTATATTTCTTTGAGAGGAGTTCATTTCACATTATTAATTCTTCGAGTGCCCCTTTTCTTTGTTTTCGGGGGGCGGGGGGACGATACCAATTTGCAAGACAGGCAGTAATTATTTGGAATGATTTGAATGTTGCGAGCAAAATGAATGCAATAGCAAGTAGTTCGGCACATCAAATAACTGAGATGGAAAGTGTCACTGTTTTACAGTTCCTAAATTTAGTTGAAACGGTAAATTAAAATGAGATAAATTGCTATGACCCACTTGTGAAAGGTGACTTGAAATGGAGGACTCATGGTACGAATGTTTGGCGCATCGTAGGGGCAGATCACCAAGGTTCTGTTGCCTCCTTTGCTGGACGGACATATGTGCTGGCTTTAATCACCTTCTGTCACCCAACTAGAGTAACACCAGGGCTCACTGGATGGATCATGTTGCATATTCTTCCCCACCATTGAAATCATCTTTCATTAACGTACCAGCAATGTCAAAACCCCATCACATCTCTACCGCTATGTCTCTCCATATGGTAAGGAATCTTAACGTGGTTCACACCATGTAGTGCTAGGAAAACCTACCCCACTTCTTCAAGTCCCTGTTCTTGAGTAAGGTTGGAAGATGACCAGATGGCACTTCCAGATGCCTGCACTTTGCTTTCTCTCCCAGGGTATGCAAGATCGAAACCGATAAAGTATCAAATAAGCATCATATTCACTAAGAAGACAGCCTAGAGTGTATCGTTTCTTCGATCACTCCATTTTTAGTGTGGAAATTAGAACGTTTTTCTTACAAGTTAGGATCCTCAAATCTCTCTAACCGATGTGGCCTCCATGATGCAGATGGAAAAAATTTGCGCAAAGAGCAAAGATGATCCAAAAATCATAATTTGGTATGTTGCTTTAATGTTTTGGTCCAATCACTTGCCTTCCACCCTCTGGAGTGTGGTCCATGGTTGCACCTGTATAATTGTAGCAGGTGCAAACTTAAGTGAAGGCTGTGAGGAGGGACCCCTCTATTGTTTGGAAAACTTCCTTTCGTTGCAAATGATGTGATGGGGGTTATTTTTCCTTTTGATCATTGTCCGCATGTAAAGGATGCTTTCCATCCAGTTATATTAATATAAAAAGCACCTTTAAGACTATCACAAACCTTGTTTATTTTAAAAAGAGAACTCTTGCTTGGAGTATTTTACCGTTTCATGACTTAACAAATATGAATAAAGGTGTTTGGGAAGCTTCTTATGGCCTTTCAGTAATTATGTAATGCCGATTAGAAGAAGCCTTGCAATCCACACTATCTTCGTGCAAGTATGTGCACATATTCTTCCTTTTCCTTGGTCTTGATCATGGTCCGGTTGATATTATTCTTTGTTAAAGTTGTCTTTCAGAAAATGTCTGCCTTGGACCTTAGATATGCATGCGGACAGGTATTACTAGATTGATGCATGTGGTGTTATCGTCTGGATAACTACGGCATTCTTTTCGGTCATCCTAATATATTCCTCCTGTTCTTTTATTCGTTCCTTTCTATTTAAGTGACAAATTGTTCAGAATCACTAAAGTGCAAGAACCCCAAAATCATGAGTATGATTTGTCTTTCTAGTAAAGGAGTGAAATGGTTTCTATTTAATTTATGATCATGAAGTGCATGAACCCAAATCAAGATTTTTCTTTTTCTTTTTTTTTTTTTTGTTCTTTCCAGTAAAGGAATGAAATGGTTCTATTTAATTTATGATTAACAAGGGACCACCAATGGAATTTTTTATTTAACCAATCCCTCGAATCCAATTGTTCAGCAGAGAAAATTAGATCGCCGAAGGAATCCGGGGAAGATGTTCTTTCGATAATCATAGTTTTAGTGATGCCGATCGATAGCTCGATGCGACTCGATCAAGTACTTCCAGAGGCAACAACTTTAACTCCATCATCTCTCACTAATAATTGAATAATTTAATATCAGTAAACCAAGTTAAACAATTTTGTCAGGATTAGAGGCTGTCATCAGATGCGCAGCTATGATATAGTCTATTCAGTTTTGTTTAATGAGTCATTTGGCGTTTCCTTTGGTGCAAATGATTGAGTTTTTTTTTTTTTTTTTTTTTTAAAGTAGAGCTTCCTCTTGTAAGCTTCGAATACAGAAATATTTGTTCGTTTCCACCTTTTTGAGGAAAAAAGGTTAATGAGCTCTATAAGATGATATATGCTTGATTGTTGCCTTGTTGATTAAGTTTGCAAGGCTGGATTTGCACGTGATCTTATCATATGAGATGGTGCCTATGAGAACAGATTTGGCACAAATTGGGAAGATAGTTCTGCACATGCTATTCGAGTGCTATAACAATCCAATGATGAGTGCACGCTACTGATACCACCAGCCTGGTTACAAAGATATCCTATGGATTATTGGATGCTACTCGGATCCACGTCATTATATTAAGCAAATCATATGCTTATAACTTCTATCATTGATAACCGGTGGCTTTATCTGCTAAAGTTTCACTGGCATTCATTTTCTTCCTTACCTCCATTTTCCTCCATTTTGTAGACTAACGCCTTGGTTGGGAGAGCATATTTGGAGAGAAAAAAAAAGAATACGAGGAAAAGTATTTACTTTTCGTTGATAATCGAGAGTTTTTTCATGAATAAAAAGAAAGGAATCGGGGAGAAATAGAAGGAATACTAATCTCCTCAACTCCTTATTTTTTTTCTCTCTCAAATCGAGTAGAATAGAAGAGAAAGAAATCAGGATTTAGTAATTTTTTTATAATTCCTATTTTATCCTTTCTTAAAATGAAGATATATTATGAAATATATCGAATGTTTT
The DNA here is from genome assembly GCA_021397845.1 of Areca catechu. Lineage (NCBI taxonomy): Eukaryota > Viridiplantae > Streptophyta > Magnoliopsida > Arecales > Arecaceae > Areca > Areca catechu. The sequence continues at coordinate 187,876,614 of CM038050.1, read as the reverse complement.
AAGGGTATAATAGTAAAAAAAATTATAATATTTATTTTCCTTTTCTTTACTTCTCTATTTTCAAAGATGATGAACAGAAATTATTTTCTTTTCCTTTCTCAAACTCCCAACCAAAGAAAAAGAAAGGCACTTCCTTTCCTTTCTTTTCTTTTCCCTTCTCATTAATATTTTCCTCTCTTTTCTTTTCTTTCCAAAACTCCGAACCAAGGCTAACAAAGGTCTTTTATATCTTCGCATTCTTGCCCTGTGCTGTCATTTATTAAAATCAAGCTTTCCTTCAAGCAAATTTCAGAGGCACTATATATATATATATAGTTTTATGTTCTTCAAATTTAATGAACTAGTGCTATGGATCGTAGAAATATACTGTTAGCTATATTTTAGGATAAATATACCATGGTTGTTTGTTTGGAGCTCCCTTCTTCCAGACAGACTAGATTCCATCCTTCACAAATAAGTCACAAGTCAATCTGCCTGAATATTAGAAGATTTCCTGCTGATACATAATAGTATGTCAGTCCTGTATAGAGTATACTGAACAGATGCATGAGTTTTCTACATGTTAAGCATAAATCATCACTATACTGAACAGATGCATGAGTTTTCTACAAGTTTTAAGTATAAAACATCGACTCACAAAAGCATTGGTAGTCTGCTAATGCAAGTGTGGAATCTCATGATCATGCAGTAAACTCTGAAGCCTAACTGAGACAAAAGGAACAGACGTGACAACAAATGGTGGATGAAGTGAAGCTATTCTTGATATGCATCATGTGGAGGTGAAACGGTTGACAATTGCCACCTGTATACTTTTGTTATGAAGATAAACAGGAACGAGTGATGGGAACTCTATCAGTCCAAGGTCCGTTTGGATATTTCTGTCCTACAGGAATTAGGCCCGCTGGCTCGCTCTTTGAAATTCCAGCCTAAATCTCAGCCTGTGGACTAGTTGCTTTGTAGGAAGGAAAAAAAAACGAAATCTACGAAGTTCCTTTTCTTTTTTCAATAGGATCCAAGCTGGTGATGTTGGGTTGACATGGGCGATGCTCAAATGGGTTTCCTGATCCATGAATCTAGCAGAAAATTCAGTTCAAATCCTATTGGATCATCCAAATAGGTCTCAAGAGTGGCACAGGTTGATAGTATACTGGACCAAAGCGTACTCCATTTTCTTCGTGTTGAATCCCGATCAAGATCCTGCAAGATACTCTTTTAGAAGATATGGGAGTTTTCACCAGACAATTTAGCTTGCCACCAGCCAGTGATGGATAGCAATTTCTTACATTGTTGGTGACTAAACAGCCTTGAAAGCGAAAGCAAAAAAAAAAAAAATCCTGTAATGCAGCCTCGAACTTCTTCTTCTTCTTCTTCTTGCAGGTAGTATTTCCGGCCAGAAGTTGTCGACCGCAAACGTCTCCCTAAAAGTTGAGATACATTTAGCATTATTTAATTTGTAACAAGTGCAGTAGATTTGGACCGATGAAACGAAGACATGGTAGGCATTAGAGGGATCAGAAAGAAATATAACGTGATAAATGATAATGGATTCACCTGTAGGAAAAAAAATGATCGAGAGAGGATAATGTAATGGCATAAAATAATATGGGTTTTATGCAGGATTTGCTTGATTACGTATGAAAGTTCTGCCGTTGCATGCGCATGTGCTGACGGGAATACGCACCAAGGAACGGCGGACGATTCTCGGAAACGAGAGTCCATGAGTGCACGCTTCTTGTTTGGTATAATGTCCGACCGCGCGAGGGAGGCTGGTGAGCAAAACGGGCCTGGCCAGCATTTCAAACAGGACCCGCGCGAGGGAGGCTGGTGAGCAAAACGGGCCTGGCCAGCATTTCAAACAGGAAGCGTGCACTCACCGTTTGGTAATGCGGGGGCAGCTTTTTGCAAGCACGGTCTTGTTCCATGTTTGGTAATGCCTTCACCGGTTCACCGTGGTTCCCGGTTTACCAACCTATTTGGCAGCCTTCCCCCACGCCCGCCACCCCCTCGTTTTTTTTTTTTAATTTTTTTTTAAAAATTCTTTTTAAAGGCAAGAGAAGGTAACCTCCCTGAATACCACAAAACCATCAGAAATCGGATGGAGGACCATCTTTAACCATATTGTTGTTTATATATTATTGAAGTATAAGCTAGCGTGCTAACAGTCCATCCGTTAAGGTTGTCGGGATTTAGATGTCAATGTCCAGTGTTTGACTCTTGTCTTCACAACGTTTCGTGAATCGTGATTTTAATGAATTTCAGTAAATCTTGCCTCTTCTTCTCCGAAAGTTTTGTTTTTTTTAAAAAAAAGTTAAAATATATGATGTTCGTAGTGCTTAATTTAGATAAAACGGCAAGTTTTGCTTGTTCATGTTTAATTATTTCACATCAATAATTACCTAAGAGTTAATTAGGATGCATTTAACTTCCAAATGAAGTATGTGGTAGTTCATTGGGTAACGTGCTCTTTATATTTCTGATTCATAGTAAGTACAGATTAAATTGAGACCATATTAACTTTCCAGAGGGGAAAAAATAATAAGTGTTTAGATACAATATTTAATAAAACGGAAAAAACATGTGAAAGAGGGGGATTCTTCCTTTCTTTTCATATTCCTTTTATTTTACGTCTTCTCCGCAAATGTCCCTTTCCTCTTGTTCAAACATCGAGGGAAAGTGAGCGGGGTTGGAGAAAGGGTTGAATCCGGGGTTGGCCCATTCTCCACCTAAAATGCCATCGCCAAGTCCCACGGCAAGCGGACGTCTAGGTTGCAATGCATGAACCATACACCTGTCAAGTTCCATGAAGCTTAAATTAACAAGAGATGCTTGGCTGCTCCATTTTTTAAAAGATTCCTACAAATAATATTAATGTGGGTAATTCTCTTGAGATATACTCACCCGTCTCTATCTTACATTTTTTTCTTTTTGGTTTACATTGCGTATTAATGTGGACAACATGTGAAGGGTAAATCTCACTAATTAACCAAGCATCCTTTATCCCACAATGCTTGGATAAATCATATTTGAAAAGTTAGATAATCATATATAGCATTATATATCTAATTTCTCTATAATACACCTCCGTGTTGCATCTTAATTAATTGAGTCTCACCGGTGTTTGTGTGAGAATCGGGCCATTGGGCTGAAGTCGGCAGGCCCAGCCGACTTCAACCCAGTGAAAGGAAAAAAAAAAGAGACGGGACGAGCGATGGTAGAGCCGGAACAGGGAAGGTTTCCTCACCCAGCTTAACCGGCCGGCGATTTTGCCGAAGACTTCGAGGGAGGAGCCGTAAGGGGAGAGGGGGAGAGGGAGTCGGTCGGCGTCGTGGTTGAAGTTGATTGGGACTCGATTGGACGGAATTCGTTTTCCAAACGGCGAGGAAAACGTCGATTGATTTCTATAAAACCCCGTCACCATCGATGATTCGAGACCATCAAACCCTCCCCACGCGGTTGTTTTTCTTCTCCGACGAGCATTCGAGAGATCGACGAGGTCCGGCGAGATTTTTAAAGAATTTCATTTAGTTTTTTTTTTGGGATTGTTCGGTTGTTTTTTTTGGGATGGGGCCGTGGATTACTGTGGCTGCGCCACCACTGTCCGTCGAGGTCTGGCGAGATCTCCCCGACAACCACCTCCCAGGGCTGCCGCCGGCAACCATGGGGGAAAGATCGGTGCGGCCGGGCCGAGGGAGAGGCAAGGGGGATGGTTCGGAAGAAGAGAAGAAAGAAAGGAAGAAGAAAAAAAAAAGGAGGAGCCCTGTTTCTTGAAAAAAGGAAAAAATAAAAAAAAAATAAAAAAAATAAAAAATAAGGAAGAGAGAGAAGGAAGAGAGAGGAAGAGGAGAGAGAAAGAAGAGAGAAGGAAGAGAGAGAAAGAGGAGAGAGAAGATGAGGATAGAGGAGAGAGAGTGTAAGGAGAAAGGAAGAGGGAGAATAAATATTTTATAATAATATATTGTTATAGGAGAGAGAAGATCGGAAAGTTTTCTCAGAATTTGTGCAACTAGAAATTTAGATTTTAATTAAATTATTTATGTAGGGAATCAGTCCCCTGAACAGGAAGGCGTTGCGCAGATCTCGGGTACAGACTAGTTCAAGTATAGATAATTAATTTTTGAGAGGTAAGGATTCTGGACATGATCACCAGTATTGTTTTACATAGCATGGTTTTGATCCGAGTATATGAGCATTGGCATGCATGATTTGTTATTGCATGATGTAGTTGAATTTTTATGATAGACGATATGACCATGATGGTTATTATTTATATTTTCGGATACTATGCTTATCAAAGAAAATTATTTTTGAATGGTTTGGTCTATGATACTGGATATCGAGTGGGTTGGACCACGATATCGGATATTGAATGAGTTAGACCATGACACTGGTTATCGAGTGGGTTGGACCACGATACCAGTTATTGATTGGTTTGGACTATGACACTGGTTATCGAGTGAGTTGGACCATGATACTAGTTATTGAGTGGATTGGACTATGACACCGGATGTCGAGTGTGTTGGACCACGAAACCGGTTATTGAATGGATCATGACGCCGGTTATCGAGTGGGTTGGACCACGATACAGGTTATGGAATGGATTGGACTATATAATATTGAGTTGTTTGATTGCATGATATGATATTCTAGTATGTTCATACTATTTTTGGAAATGTATATTATTATTGGTGTGATCATATGGAAAACTTACTGGGCTGTAGAGCTCACCCCCTACTTTTGTTTTATTTTCAGAGATTCAGGATACATAGCGAGGATTGGGCTGGGCATGAGACGAAGCTTCATTAATGTTGAGTTAGTTAGTTAGTTGGAGTTAGTTTCGGTTACTGATGCTTGTTGTGAATCAGTAGACCAATCAGTGATATTGATTTAATAAATGGATTGCTTAATTGTTGATAAATTGTTTATAAAATATTAGTTTTAATTTTAATGTGTTTGATTTTTATGTACCTAGGCCTTGCATGATCTCTAGGATAAAATCTAGGATTTGTACGATCGATCGCGTAGCCGATTTCGATGTTGGATTCGGAGCGTGACAGTTTATTTTTGGATCGAGTGTCTTAATAAAAAGGTGCATTTGTATAAAGGTTGCTAGCTGCTGCATGAAGTATTTCACCATGGAACTTAATAACTGATGTTTCTTTTAACCCGAGTGGTACTCATTTAATTATCAGCATTTAATTTTTAATTATGCACATGCTTATACAAGAGTTGCATGTATTTATATACGAGTTTCTCGTATGCAGTTGTATTTTTCTTGCACACAGTTATATTAGCTTCATATACAATTATATCTATGTGTATATAGTTATTTGTAATTGTATATATAGTGGGATATAGGTATGTGGGAAATAAAGAAATATAAAAAATTATCTTAAGTATAGCGGGATATAAGTATAGTCGGCTAAATGGAGAGATCCACCATCAATTTACTGAAAGTAAGATGCTTTAAAGCTGTAGTTAACGCGGAGGAAAAAATCCATGTGCCTAACTATATATTGCGCTCGGTTGGTGATCTGGATGTTGCTCATTATGGGCGAGTCCGGAGAAACATTACATGCTGATCCGTAGAGTTGACACCCAAGTGCTTTAATAGGTTGGAACCCAATCTCTTTCGTTCTTTAAGTGAGGATCCTAACCGCTGACTCAGAAAATGCACGGAAGAATATGCGAAAGCCCAAATTAATTGCTTCTACTTAGAACTTCTAAATTATATAATCAGTCACGCCATTGAATTCCAAAATGGCCCAGATGTAAGAAAACTGAAAACTTGGATTTTTATTCAGTCCACACAATTCACGAAATGGACATTTTTAACCCTAGCACTTATTTTCGAGCTCCCAGGGAACCATCAAACCCATCTTAAGTTTACCCAAAAAAAAAAACAAAAAAAACAAAAAATCCAAAAAAAAAAAAAAAGGATCGACACCGTGTATAATGGCACAACAAAAGAAAACTGGTAAAACCATGTGTTATCTTTCTTCTGTCATAGCTGTCCGCTACCTTCTTCGGCTTCTTCTAACAACTGGGATAGTCTGGAGGGGGCGGGGGAAGGGTGGATTCAGGGGTAGGTCCATTCTCCACCTCGAAAGCCATCGCCAACCCGATCATCAAGTGGGCGTCGAGGTGGCAGTGCAAGATCCATACACCTGTACATATCATCAAAATATATCTTTTTGAGGTTAACGCATCATCAAAATATATCATGGCCAGCAGAATCGAGTAATCAACTAATCTATCCTTTTAACGTACGTGGTCTGTTGAAAAATGGATAGGTTTTGATTTGTAGTAGGTACTGGATAGCATTCAGAAGTAGGTGTACCTGGATTGTTGGCAGTGAATCGGATGACCGCCCAACCGCCGGCGGGGACGCCGACGGTGTTCCTCACCTGAGGGTCGACGAGGTTGTAGCTCTTCACCGCGGTCGTCGCGTTGTAGTTCCCATACCCCCGTGCCAGTACAAAGAAGTTGAAGCCGTGGAGGTGCATCGGGTGGTTCTCGACTCCGAGGATCGCCGTGTTCTGCAGCACCATCTCGACGGTGGAATTGTACTTCAACTTCTTCAATTTTGTACCCTTCGCCGTGAACGTCAGCGTCTGCAGAGCTGCAACGGCGCTGGCGTTTGTGAAATCGAACGTCACCGGCGACTTCGCTGGAAAGTCGGACGTGTAAATCCCGTTGATACCCTTGAAATGCGCCTCCAACAAGGACATCGTCGTGGGGGACTGGAAGGAGACGTTGTTCATGCGAGCGGCGAGCGCTCCTTGGGTCTGATTGCATAACACTTGTCCCGGTTGGCAAGAAGCGATGCCGAATCCATAAACCACGAACATTTGCTCATCAACATGGAGAGGGACGGTGGGATCCCCTGGCCTGATCAGACTCGTTAAGTTGGTGTAGAAGTGGTCGGCGATGCCGCTGTCGAAGAAGGAGGGCATGGTTGTCGTCACATGTTGCGAGGATGACTCGGTGGACTTGTACTGGACTATACCGGTGGTGGTGGTGTTGTCGAAGGGTGGACGTGGTGGTGGTGGTGGGGCCGTGCTGATGTACGCCTGGGCGGCCATGTAGTAGCGGGCTGGCGGGGCGTTGGCGATCATCAGAGCGTCCACGGTCTGGCCAGGTCCGAGGACCACCACATCAGTTTTGTAGGGCTTGGTGTAGCTGGCGTCCACGGAGACAACAGTGAAGGAGTGTCCAGCCACCTTGAAGAAAAGCTGGTTACCGAGTGCAGCGTTGATGATCCGGAGCATGTAGGTCTTGCCCTGCTCCACCTCAAACTTATAGATCTCTGCTTGCCAATCCAATATTAACTCGATTCGTTATTCGCATCGATATTTGACATTAACCATATTAACCAATTAATGTTATTGTTTTTGGAGGCTGGAAGCTTGGAAGATTCATTGTTTTTTTTTTTTTTTTTGACTGAAGAATGAAAAATCATGGTTAATTGCAACTTTGTCCATGAGACCAACTTTAATTTTTTCTAGTTCATGATCGAGGCGGACTGAATCAATGCTAGCTCGACATATATAGATATGCCAGTGCTAGCGTCAACTGTATTGAATACTTACCTGTGCTAGAACAATTGTAGAGGTCGCCGGGCTTTCCATTGATGGTAAAAGCATCGGAAATATTGGGGGCGCCACCCTGCAAAAATGCCTCGTTGTGGACGTCCACCACGTCGGCATCCCACCACTCGCCTGGACGTTAAGAAATCAGTGGTCATACTATCGGGCATTTTGATAGAAGAAGATCATTTTGGAAGAAAATTTGAAACTAAAATATGATTTTTTTTTTTTTTTTAATTAACATGTACGTGTACCTAGTAGAATGGGGACTTCCTTGAAGGGTTTGGGGAAGGGATAGGCTTTGGGCCCTCCTCTGGGTCGGATGATGAGCGCACCATACACCGTAGCTCGATGGACCGAGACATGGGCGTGCCACCACAGCGTTCCCTCTTGGCCAGTGACATTGAATTGGTACGTGAATCTTTTCCCGGGTTGTATCGAGCATTGCGTTATCATGTCAGGCCCGTCAGCCCAACCACTCAGCAGCTGAAACACCCCATGCCTGCGCCCACGGCCACGGACGTGACACCGAGCGTTTAGTAGCGTGGTAATTACACTTCAGCTGCCACCCCTTCTTTGGGATAATTAACGTAATTCCAATGATGATATAACCAGGACGTAATCTTACCAGTGGATCGTCATATTGTAGGGAGATAAATTGATGACGTGAACCTTCAACGTATCACCCTCGTTAATTTCGATGGTTGGACCAGGCAGCGTCCCATTTACTGCTGTGATGACTTTGCTTTTGCACAGCCGACTTATGGTCAAGTTAGCCACCTATACAACAGGGCATTGCAAACCTTCTCAGAATCCGGAATATATCAACACTAACATGCTAACCAATAATAATATTGTTGCTGGAACGATAAAAACATTGTTTATGGGGGCACCATTTGCGTCTTCTGTAGTGTAGAGGAAATGGAGAATTTTCAGCAGAACAAAATGCAACGTATAGAGGGCTTTGGGTTTCTTAATTACTGGACAAATTAATGATCCAAGTTGCTAGTACACTAATCCAGTACTGGATGTTTGCCAAACATGTATACCAAATTTCACCACATACGACAACCCTCCAATGAAAACTCTTTCGTATTCATGCAGCGGCTAAGGGGCCTTTCGTTACTTGTTTGAATATTATGCAGTGTGAAATGGAAAAGCCTTCCCACACTAAAATTTCTTTCAGGATTTTTTTTTTTTTTTCTTTCTTGAGCATTCTTAATTGGCTCTTGCATTTTACTAGGTGTTTTTGTTTTCAAAGAGTGGGGCCAATATGTTAGATCCTACGATTTCCGGCACAGCGTCGAAGACGTACACTTCGATCGCACCTCAAGATGCACCAGACGACTCGAAACATCCAAACCACATTGTTTTTAACTTCTCAAAAAAAAAAAAAAAAAAAGACAAAGCATTGAAGAGAAAGAAGACGATCAAAAACAATGTGCTTGCAAGAACTAAAGATTATACCTCAAAAGTGTACTCCACGACGGCCGCATGTGCCACGGATCCAACGATAGCAAGAGCAAACGCTAGGAAGAAGATAGACCGCACCATGTCCAACAGGATTGGAAGAAAATTAAGAAGAGATCGAGGAGGCCAGAAGAAGAGAGGAACTCAGATGGGTTTCCCCTAGTTAAAACCCCCGAGTCCCTTGAACTCCTCACGTGGCTTTATATATATATATGTGTGTGTGTGTGTGTGTGTGTGTTTGTTTGTTGAGTTTTTGGACATATATATCAAGAGAGTGAGGGCACCACCATTATTATTTTTTAAGGCAAGTCTTCGTCCACGGTTAACCCGAGAGCAAGTTACACCGGAGTCTAGCTTCACTGAGATATTGGCAAAACAAAAACTTTTATTCAAGCCATTAGCTGGGCCTTCATTTTCTGGCTTTTCTATAGGTGGCGGGTTAAAATCCAAAAACATCTTGTCGATCTGCAGAATGAAATTGAAAGCTCCGATGCTGCTCGTAGACAGATATTACTTGAATCAATGGAGTTCTGAGCTTTAGGAAAGCATCCATGGTGGCCAAATTCCCATTACATTCATCTCACCAACTTCCAAACTTTAGATTCACAAGCAGGTTATTCTTCTCTAAATAATTTTTAATTATTCTCGTACTTATCGCACAATGGAAATAGCTGGAAAAAATGCGTAACAAGTGGGGTCCCAGATGGAGACAAAAGTGCTGCTATTTTTATAGCTTTTTTAGAACACTATATTCTTATAATGTTATTATTTTTTTTGCTATTTAATTTTCAGGGAGCGTGCGTTGGCTCAATGGTGCCGTTGCTCCAACCACCTTTCTCTCGTTCAATATTCTGATTCCAAGTTGTAAGGACGCGCCTTCCCTTGGCTGTTTCTGATTTTGTTGGAATTAATTATCCAATCTCTCTCAGTCGTGTTTTGGGTTTCTGGTTACATATAAAAGAAATTGCAGCTAGAAAATCTCCACTTGCCTTGAAAATTAAGCATGGTATATGACATAACTTGATATTCTAGAAGTATTGAAAACATGCAATCACTTTATTAGTTTTGAGGACCCTCTGGTCCTCTGGTTCGTACGTCATCCTATCATAAATATCCGATTTGTTTAAGAAGTTGCGTCTCTCGGGCTCTCCAGAGGTAGGATGTCGCAGTCCTTGATGCGTTTGGTGAGTGCTTCGTGACTCTAATGTGAGTACTGACCGCGCGCGTCTTGGTGAAAAACGCTTCTCCTTCGTGGTTGGCATGCCACATGTTATACGGAGGTGGGTGCGATACACAATATTGGTCTATTCATGTTGGATTTGTGTTATGAAGCACATTTTTCTTAAATGTGACCACTAGTGTGAAGGTTTTTAACAGCAGATCGCATGAATATTGTGTCATTTTTCCTTCACATATACTGTATCAAACTATAATAATATCGGTCAATTACCTATAAGCTATGTCTATCCCACGGATCTGCCTTGGGCCTTAAGGTATGGATTTCCCATGGAAGAAAAGGAAATGCTAGTGTTGATCCGTGGATGGGAAGTAGGTCTGGGTGACGAAAACTCCTTTCAAGCATGTCCATGAATGCATTGGTTGGATTTCTATTGGATATATATGCTTCACTTTGAAGCCATGGATGGGAGTGACATTGCTCGTTGCCAGGAGTAATTAGTTTCAACTTCAATAAATCCAACAACCATAGAGAAATGAATTAATGGTCCCTGGTTCGTCTCTCCAGCTTTTTTTTTTTTTTTTAAAATAATAATAATAATAAATCAGATCAAACTTATGACAGGCCATCGCTGAAGAATAATAATTAAAAAACATACAATAATAATAAAAAAACTTTATGCGTAACAAAATTGTGACCATCACATACACCAGTATGCCGTGAATTTTCCTTCTTCACCTAAAAAAATTAAAATGCATGTATGTAAGGATATAAAAAAATATATATAGAATTTCTGGAGCTTAAAAATGCCATGAAGAATAGAAAATATGCCTTCCATCGTATCCTGACATTTATGAAATGCAAGGATAGAAAGCGTTAGAATCTGTTTCATATACTATCTATAGGAGCCACTCTTCCACTATGATAACATTCTAGTTTATCAAAATTAGGATTTATTATCCTTATTAAAAGTTTATTCGCATCACAAAATATACTCATTTGATAAAAATAAGAAATGATCAATAACTTCATTTTAGCATTTAACATATTTTCAAAACCCTTTTATTTAAAATATTTAAAAATATCAATAACTTTAATGTACTCTTATATATGTACACAATTTTCTTCTTACAAGTTTTTCAAAATATATATAATTTTATTTATGTTGCAATTAAAGATTGATATATAGCAATATTTAACATATATAAATTATAATACTTTATTATATATTTTATCTAAATATAAAATTTTTAATATAAATCTGGTCAAATTGTTGATTGAGATCCTTAGTCAAATCGATCTTATATATGCATCTTTGTTTTGGGATTGGAATAAAACTCATTGTTAATTTATACTATTAGCCAATATTTTATTTTGCATTCACTAATCATGTCTTCAAATAGTATTTTTGACTTTTGGATAGAATAAATAAAGATGAGTTACAAAATGATATCGGACAATTTATGATAAATATGGATCAAATGTAATTTCCTAGTATTTTTAAAATATTACTAAAATAATGTAACAATTCTATGATATAGATGACTTACAATTAATATATGATAATTAATCATAAATATAACGCAAAGTGTTATTTCCTATTTTTTATAAAAATATTACTAAAATAATATTGTAGGTTTTATGATTTCTTGTAGTGTATATAAAACAAGTAGGTAGATGCATAATAAAGAGTAAATACACAAAGTAAGATAGTTGCATGTTTATGAATCAAGATGGAAATCCAATAAGTTATGGAAAATACATGTGGCCGAGTAAAGTAGGATCCTCAATAATTCATATATAAGATTAAAAGGATAAATATACTGCCTGAGATAAGATAAAAGCCAAATATGGTTTGTTTAGTGACTTCTTGATAAGTGAGGCTACAAGAGTCATGAAAGGATGCCAAAATGTTTAAGCCGGTTTTATGGAAGCAATTGCTATAATAGAATGATATCTAAACACTACTTTAAACAATTGAATAGAAGCTAAATACGTTTTGCTTATTACGATTTCGGACAATTGTAAATAAGCCACTAATATCTTTGATTTAAATTGACAAGTGTTTTATTATAACTCTCTTGGAATGAATGGGTGCATGCATGGGCATGCATTTATTAGTATAATTTTTTATTTTTATCATTTTCATGGTAGGCGCAAGGGTTAAGGTTGTAAATGTTAGAATCCTAAGTACTTGCGCATAATTTTTCGGATTCTAAATCCTAAGTGCAGTAGAAACTACATATAAAAATAATATATATATATATATATATATATATATATATAAGAGAGAGAGAGAGAGAGAGAGAGCATGCAAATAATATAAATCACCTAGAGCATGATCTTTCTAACATGATGATTAGGACAATCAGATCTAAAATTAGATAAAAATCAAAAGATAGAAGAACACTTACCTTAAGTACTATCCATTTTCAAACTCCATCGTGTCGGATATGGTAGATGATCAAGGTTTTTTCGGAGCTGTGCAGGCATTCGGCCTCTGCTGGTGTTTATACAGGGTTTGTTCTTGTTCGACTCAACAAGGCCATTGGAGTGCTAGCTCCTTTTTAGGCCTCTCATTCGACTTGGATCTAGATATTCCTTCAAAACTCGAAGAGAAGGGCTACAACCTTTATAGCCTTTGCATGAACCCTTCGAATAGGGCATCGGGCTTCTTCAAGGATGTGTAGGAAGAAGAAACACCATTTTCTTCTCTTTTAATCCTCCCTCTCAACTCTCTCTTTTCTCTGGATTTCTTGCCATGGAATCATTAGAAGGAAGAAAAAAAGGGCTAAAGAAAAACAAGGCTGCGGCAAGGCTTAGATGAGATGAGCAAGAAGTCATGTCACAAGCCCACTTTGCTACCTTTTTTTTAATATTTGTTGCACAACCATTCCAATCCCAATTTCCGCATGCTACTTTCAGATAAGATCTTATCTTATCTAGATATGAATCAAATTCAAATAGCACAAAGATTGGAGATGTAATGAAAAATAAGGAGCGATGAGAAATAATGTGCGCACTGGTCCTTCCTTTCTCATATGATTTATCGCACAAAAATCCATAAAGTTTACACCATAAAGGATAACAACTCAACCTTATGAGATAAGATTCCACATCCAAAAGGTTAGGAACTTATCCTAATCTATATGGAATTAAAATGACGACAAGGAGGAAGAGATACTAAGAAAAAACTCATAACACATGCCCCAAACCTTTTCTCATCAAGTTTTGCCGCACAAAACTTTTAAACCAAGGCCAATCTCTTCGCACCATATTGAGATAAGATCTTATCTTTATTTCAATTAGAATCAAATTCAAATCAAAGTGACTCCAAGGAAGAAGTGGCAATGAAAGGGAAGAATAGCTGTATGAAGGATATTTATGGCACAACTAGCTTCTTAATTTGAATTTTATATCACACAAATAAAATTCCCATGCCCTAAAGAGAATTTAAATCCAATCTTATTAAGTTTAGATGCCCTACTTCATTTAGTTTTAATTTGATTCAAATCAAATCCAATTCGAGCTCGATTCGAACTGAATTCGAAAAGGCTATCAACCTTATTCTAAATAGGATTGAAATTCAAGTCCAACTTGGATTCTTAAATCCAATTAAGTCAAGCCTAATTAATTAGAACTTGAACCAAAAATTAATTAAGTTTAATTATATTACAACTCTTGCAATTAAGTCCTTGGTACTAAAATTAGTAGTTCCAAAATTAGCAACTGCTAAATTTGTAACCCTTATAAATTTAGTAGTTTCTAAATTTGATCCAAGCCTAGACCAGCTCAAGCTATTATGTGTAATTCTCAGATTCTATTCTCTCTGGAAGTAAGACATACAATGATCTCCATCATAATATCATCGAAACTCTTTTGATGGACTAGAATAATTCTAGCTTAATCCTAACAAAGATCACTGATCCAAAAATAATTCAAGTAAGTTTTCACAATCCACAAGTTAAATATAGTAGTATATAGTGGCAATCGAGTATAATAGAAAGATGAATCTTAAGGTATAGTATTTTATGATCAAGTGTCTCTATCAAAAGTCCCGATAAGATGCAGGTCATAGAATCTCGTCTTATCTTAAGCATTCATCATATGCTTAATTTAATTAGTTTAAGTCAATTATGAAATCCATGAAAACTCTTTTCCATCCTTCATCTACCATGATCATGAATTTTTGGACTTAGCTTCTTTAATCACATAGGACAATGCCTCTTTTATTGAAGCCGATAGATCCCCTATAACTCTTAACTCCTTTGGTAAACCTACTGTAGCCAATATACACCACAAGGTCCCATATGGTTATGGACTATATTTATGTACTTTTCAAACTATAGCAATCCTACTGTGAGTGATAGAGACATCGCAGGTCAAGAAACTACTTATATGACTATAGCATCAAGAAATTATTAATGAGTGAGTAGATATCCATATAACTTCTCTACTTGGTTATGCTCAGTGCCGGTATTCTCAAAAATCACTTGTACTCTCACTTCAGTGTCCCTATACTATAGACTCGAGACTCGTCTATCCAAAAAGAAAATGATTCGCATACCAGTCTTAACGGATCGTTCACCATCTCCATAATGATCTAATAATCAAAAATATTTAAAAGTTAATCCATAATAATACATGTCTCAAATTCTCAACTCATGAGAATATGTGTCGTTGTCTATTAACTATTGGGATAATACATGGACACAAAATTTATGGATTAAAATAGTCCAATTAAGAATATTAAATACAAAATCATGTTCTAGAATGAAAATATATATATCAGCCAGATTAGCTTCTAGGGTACACATCTAATAATCTCCCACTTGCACTAAAGTCAATCAGTCATATACTTCAGCCCATCTTTTCAAGATGTATTTCAATCTTGTATTGGTTAAAGCTTATTAAGCTAGTAGGTTGCCATACTTCATATGGAGCTTACTCTCTATACCTTAATAAGATAGTCATGAATAAAATCATCGCCCTATGTATTCGGACTTCTGGTAAGACCTCGATTCTTTAGCTAGCACTATGGCATTATTGTTACTATAATAGAGTATTATGTCATCCGATGACATCTCATTCCGTAATAATTAGTTAATCAAAATACATCCTTATACCTTAGAAGCGACGATATTGTCAACTTCCTTGGTCAAACCTATAATAATCGATTCTTAGAAACTCTTCAAAACCATCATTGTATAAGAACACATCTCATATGCATCTTTGTTCCCTCAATTCTCCCACTATAAAAATCTAAATCTTGGATTCGATTGTCATTTGCTCGTAACACTCATAGCAAAAAAAAAGTCATGTACTTTGCATGGTTTATATGAGGCTCCATATTGACAAAGCTTAAAAAGGATTTAGTTCATATTCAAAATCTCTTCAAATATATTGGATCGTATTTTAGAGATTAATTCTATGCTCAAGAAGTCAAATCCCTTATTGGATTTTCCATGCTGAACTTTTTCAGTACATCCTTAATGTATAAGTTATGTGATATGTTTAGAATCCTCTTAGATCTATCTCATAGATCTATATTACAAATATAGAATGACTTTCAATGATCATTATTGAAGAATGTCTATACAATCATAACCTAACCTAGGTCAGTATAGCAATCGCATTCCTAGTAGAGAATATTATCCATGTACAATGCAAGAAATTACATACTCCCATTAACCATTTATAAATATATGGTTCTTCTTCTTGTTTTTGATAAAATCAAATAATTTGAATTTATCACTGAAACAAGCATTCTAACTTTGAGTTATTTCCTTCAATCTATCTGCATAGATTCTTTATAGTTTGTAGACCTTGTGAACTCATCACTGTCCATCTACCAGATTTTATCATGGTAAATTGTAATAGTAATTAGTGTGGATTTCATCATGATCAAGGTAAAATAGTTTGTGATGGTCAATGCCTTGGCACTGATCGTAAACTTTCGCCTAAGTCTTTCCTTTCTAGATTTTATCTATTTTTCTTCTATAGATTCATTTATATCTATAAGGTATTATACCTTTTGGTGGATCTATTAAGGTCCATACTTAATTAGAACGCATGGAGTCTAACTTCATGGCATTTAACCATTTTTTGAAATCAATGAAATCGCCTCGTTGTAGGTTTTTGGAATCATCTCTATGTTCCTTATCTCCTATAAGGAACACTTCTTCTAATTCTTTGTAAGCATATCCATGTAATTTTTGGAGGATGAGAGATCCTACTAGACTTATGATGTGGAGAAAGAATAATATGTACTGGCTCTACTTGAATGGGTTTTATAGATTCTATTGCCCATTGCTCCTTAGAGACTCTCTTATTTGAGCTTAATCATCATTCCACTTCTATATTTAGGTAAAACCATTTAATCATGAATATAGGTATTGGATCATAACAACTTGTGATATGCTGGAAAGTAGTATCTTAACAATTCTTTAGGATACAAGCCATCAATGACCTAATCTCTAAGTTGTCAACCTATATTTATTTGATATAGGTAAACCACCCTCTTACTGTACTATATTTCATATAAAAATGGTAGGAATGGATTTAGAGTGAATCCAATTAAATAAATAAGCTAAGTTATGTAATCATATCCTAAAAGTTAAATAAGTTATTTTCATAATAGATTGAACTATATCTAATAGAGTTCGATCACTCTACTCAGACATCCCATTGAGCTTGATATATGAGAGGAGTCCATTATAAGACTATGTCAAACAACTTGAGATGAATCTTGAATTCTTTTTTAAGATATTTTCTTGCTCGATCTTATCAAAGAACCTTGAGGAGTGTCTACACATTGAATATGCTACACATATGAATGTGTACCTAGGCAAATATATCAATGGTCTCATCTACACCCTTTGTCTAACAAAAAGTAGCTTAGTCAACAATCTTCAAAATAGGATTCATAAATTTAAAATGACTTAGTTATCAATAAACTAAAAGACCCATGGTTACCCATGGTTTCCAATTTGTTTGTCTCTTTTCTTTTTGATTTGACCAAGCCTGCTATGCCACCTATATACTTTAGATTGATATTATCTCATAAAATCTCTTAGATCACATGGCACTCACAAAACTGCTCAACAAATGCATCTATAAGCAAGTAGAGACTAACATTTATAAAGCCACATGCATCCAATTTATTTCTAAAATAAATGGATCAAAGATAGAAATTAAATTTCTACTCTAGTAGGTAATAGTCTTTCTAACCAAACTATAATTGCAGAGGTCATGTACCAATTGCAGTAACTATTATCTTGTTATCCACCTATAAGGTACCTCAACCCTCTACTTTCTGATGGACTCTAATAGAGTCTATAACTCAAAGGAAGTAGAAGAAACCATAAGGTAATTATAATTTTGAGTAGCTGACTTACCTTCCAAAAGTATGTTCTATTTATTCTTTAAAGATTTCAGGTATAGGGATAATTAGATTTCTTTAATAGTCATCAATGAGTTGACCTAATTATTTTAATCATATTCAAATGATAATTTATAATAAACTGTCCATATGAATTAGATTAAGATTGCTGGATCAAATCTATATACAATCCCTTATGCATCAACGTGCTCGAGCTTCTCAAGGTTCTAATCCTTAATCATTATCAAATAATAATCATGAATCGATTGCACTTAGGTCAGCCATCAAATAGCTGGGTAACAAAGGATAATCCTGGTCTATTATAGTATGAGACCTTTCTAATCAATTTTTCAAATTAAGCCACTCATTATACTAGGTTATGGTTAATTATTAATTTAAGAATTAAAAGGGTTATAAGCTGATTTTAATTTTCAAAGAGTAAAGACTATACTTAGATATTTGCATTTAATCTTAAATTTATTTTATGAACTTTAAAAAATAAATTAAGCTCTCATTATTTTTACAGATCTCACATACTTCTCTATGGAGATGCGAGAACCTCTACATGATTAGGATTCCTAGTGGATACTATGGTCCAACTGATTTCGTGCACCTCATCTAACGGTTATTGATAATATACAAACCAATAGTGGACAACTAATGTCTAATACTTTTTCAATATATTGTAGTGACTCGGTCTCTAAGTCATATGGGCTCACCTAGTAGTTATCACCCACACTTCCTAGTTAAATCAGACCCACCATTCAATACGAAATAAAATCATCATTGGGTCCCTCACCTAATAGTTATTAGGCCTAACTCCATCTTCATCCCACAACATCTTAACACTACAAAAAAACTGAGCTATACCCACGTGAAAAATACGTGGATAAAAGTTTAAAAAATGTGGATATATGCCTACACCCATGTTGGTACACACGTTTGGTTAAATGTGGGTATGTCCGATGTGGGTGTGCTTATAGCTATTTTTTTTTCCGTGTGTATAGGCATGCTTTATCTACGTAATATCTAATGTAGGTAAGATTATATATGTAGGTATAAATCTAGTCTATACCCTCCTTTATAAAACGTGGATAATTAAATACACACAAATTAGAAAATCATTGGAATTACCAAAGCATGGGTATAAATGAACTTGCACTATCAATAATAAAACATGGGTATATAATTAAATATAGTCCTATTCAATCCAATTATAAAATATGGATCACCTGTAATAACAAATAAAAATATAAAGACATAAAATAACTACAAACAAGATAATTTTCATCATTATATTAAATATAGTTGAACATACATAATGGTACTCTCATAAAAATATTGTCTCAATAATTTTGTTAATTTCATCAAAATCCAAAGAACAAGAAACAAAACATAGTATTGATTTCAAAAAAAGTAAATACTAGAACTCAGAACATATCATAAAACAATTTCTAATTATTTTGCTACACCATAAAGAGAATAAAGATAAAGTAAACTTTGCAAAATCTCTATATTTTCTTTTACACCTTCCATTATATCACCTGAATGTGTAAAAGAAAGGAATCATATAAATATACATCATTTCAAAGCTAGTATAAATTATTATTAAACTAATAATGTACACGATACATACATAATCTTTTCATTAAATAATGTGAGTGCCCGCCCATAGCTTGTTTCATTAGAGATTGACTTTTGTCCTTTATAAGCAATGGAGCATCGAGCTCAATTGCATAAGAAACAGAAACCTCACAAAATACATCTCCAAAACTTTTTCCCATCAACATCTTGTCTTTATCATCATAAATAAATATTCTTTTACCTACTTCTTTCTATGGAATATCTAATAAAATTACTTCTTCACCTTGCAAGTACTGATTTCATATAATATAATAAATAAGTCCTGATGATTCACCACTTAATAACATTAAACTATTCTATTAAAATTTATAAATTTATTAAAATAAATTTTACTTACAATTTTAGATGATTCAAGAATAGGTGATATGTTCACTTGAGATGAGTTTAGTTCAACTCTATCACCATTCTAGAAATAATAGAGAGTTAGCCAACTTTCTTAAAAAATATTAAATTACAAGTATTGCATAAAATAATGATATCATAGATACCTCTGGATTATGTTTGCTACTAATAGATGACATTTTATCTATCTTTGATGAATTATCATCAACTTCTTTTATATTGGCAATATCCTATTCATAAATAAATATAATAACAAGTTAAATTCATCAATCAAATAGCAAGTAGCATGAATAGTCATTGGGTTCTTCCATGATATTTTCATATTTTTTAAAAAAATAGAATAATTCTAAAAATAAAGATTAAGTTATCCAATCTTATTCATATAGAAATAAAAAAAATTATACATATAATTAAAGTACTCACTGAAACTGTTGAACTATAAATATTTGCTACTTGGACTTGGAGAGTTCCAACTTGACCTGCCAAGTTATTAACCATTTTATGCAAACTCTCAATTTTCTTTTTCAAGACTTTATTTGTTGCTTTAGAGCCCCACAATGAACTGGGAGTTGGTCCTATTCCTAAGCAACAGATTATGTCTGGTCTTTCTTTGCCAAACTGTTTAGAAAATACTTAATCATCTTCTGCATCTTTAAACATTTCCTTTTAGTTCCAGTAAATATGTATGTATTAATTACATTAAATAAACATTATAATAAAAAATAAGATAGACTTATAGTTTAATTGACTAATAAAGGATACTTACAGCTAGTCTAGTAGCAGCATCATTTACAGGTTTACCATTCTTTCTAGTACGAGTTTTCACCCACATGCAGACATGGCTTAATTTTTTTATCTTTTTGAACTGAGTATACAACATAAGAAAAAATTAGTTGAACATAATACACATATTTCTCAAAGTAAGTACTTAAAGAAATTTGGATGGGTTTCATGTATAAGTGATTGATTTGTGCGAAGCTCCTTATTCCTACACAATATGATCACTTGTACTTCTTCTTGCAGTCAATATTGATATCTATTCTTTTCTGTCATTATTCCATATATACCAAAATTTAAAATCGACATTAATTATTATAAAAAATTGATCTCAACCAATGAAAAATAATAATTTCTATATACCTGCCATTGTAGAATAGACCAACTATCTATAGCTTCCTTCCATTGAGCCTCTGGGACATTCTTAGGTACTTCACCTTATCTTTTTCTATTCTCAATATAATTTCTTATTAAGTACTTTTTTCTTAAACGGTACTTCATTCCTCTCCATTTTCCAGGCAAAGTCTTCATTGCAAAATTAAAATGCTTATCTCCCACATCATACTTTTTCAGAATAAAAAAAATATTATTAATACATCATAAAAATAAGTGCCAAATTATAGATGAAATAGAAATCAACATCACCTTCGTGTATTCCTAAAGTTCAAGTTTAGTGGTCTTAGATATCTTTCGCCAATCATTTACACTAACTGGTAGCTGCTTATAAAATTTTGTTAGGCTAGTCAAAAAGCTCATAAATGATTGCCCACCATCCCCGATTGGCTATCCATACTTATTCCACTCTACATGAATCATCTTATCAAAATCCATCATATACACATCTTTCATTTGTGTCTCACCATGATACTTTTAGGAGGTGGCTCTTCAGGTTAGGATATCTCCTCCTCTTTTGAGGCTACACCAGTATCATCTTCATGCACAATACTCTGCTTGTCAATGACTTACCTAGTTGCACTCCTTTTTGTACATCCAATAGAATCTAAACCAGCCACAAAGAAATTCAACTCTGCCATTGTAAACTAGTGATCATTAAGCTGAATAAATAAAAATCAATAAATAATTTTGGAATGCATATAAAAATTTGGTAAGCAGTTAAGAGGATTAGAATATACAAACGAAGGAATCTTGTTTGGAACAATAGTTGTAGGAGCATCCTGCATAAAAAGATGGATATAATATGGAGTAAAGTATTCACAATCATTTCTATTTGATTGCATTGGTACCTGTTATTATTGAAATATAAACAAAAAGATTAATGACTTTATGCTCTATATTTCATGTAAATAAATCATTTTGCTTAAAAAATATAACATAACTACCTTTGAGACTATTAGCGGTATATTCCATATTGCTCTTATATCTTTTGACTTCTTTTCATAGTCATATATGTCAAAAACTAGGCTGCAAGTAGACATATACAAACAGTCTAAATATATTAATATGATTCGATTATGAAAACCAAAATTAAAAATAGAAATCATATTTATTTGAATACCGTCTTATTTCAGCTTCATATCTATTACAACTATTATTTGGGAGAGAATCCAATAGCAACATGTAGGGTGGACTGGTTGAATTAAAGCTCTTACCAAAGTTACAAAAAATCACAACAAGCCAATGATCCCTAATATTAGAAAAAAATAAGTACACATCATCCCATACAATATTTGATAAATTAGAAATAACTAAACCTAATAACCCACCAAATGCAAATAAGAAGGATAAGATATTTCTTTTCAAAGACTTCTTTGTTCCTTATCCACTTTGAAACTTTCTTTTTTGATGGCTTACTTACATACAAGCTAACAATAAGCAATCAAAATAATGAAATCATGATTGTCTCTCTGAACTTAACTTGCTCCATATATACCTAGAAATAATAAAAATAAGTAAGTAATAAAAAAGTAAATATTTAAAAACTATTAGAAATTAAGCATCCATCTATCCTTGATATATTAAGTGTAAGAATATCAAGAGCTAAAATCGTACTCATCCTATATAAGTAGGAAAGCAACCAGTTGCCAACCTCCTTCATCTTGAATTATTTATCGGTTCAAGTAACATTCCCTCATTTAATTATTTATCTTCAGTACCACTATCTTGTGTCTCTTCAAGGTCAACCACTTTATGATCATTGTCCATTGTTGGTTTAGAATCATGTACTTCATGATAAGTAGACCTTGTTCTTGATCTATTCCGAGCCCTTATAATTACCAGATTTTTCTTTCTAGCCCTATAAAAGAAATTAAAATTGTCATCACTTTTGTTTATATAATAAATATCATATTAAGGTAAGAACTAGGTCACTTACATAGACTTTTAGTTGAGGCAACAAATATATTTGTAACAACACCTATAATTAAAAGGAATGATGTTAGTATAGTAAAACCAAGTAATAAATATAAATATTATTTATATATGCATCAAAATATATAAGAAATATTAAAAAAATAATAAATGCCATTCAACATAACCAAACAACCTTTCCAATATAGTTAACAAAAAAGTACGAATACTATTCGATATATAGTTAAGAAAATAATAACTAATACCATTCAATATAACCAAACAAGTCTTCCATATATAGTTAATAAATATTCAAGGAAATGCATTATTCATATATGAATATATATGCATAGATAATTATGTTACAATCGCAATTTCTTGAATATCATCTTTTTTTCATGTTACATTCTCATCCTCTACATCGATCTCATTGTCACAATTGCTAGCATGGAGATCTATTTGCTGCTCAATTTCCAAGCCTTCATCGATATCATTGAAGTCCTCGTTCATATCAAAGTAATCCCTTGGCTTTGTCTTTCTAACTACATGCCATCCACTTTCTTTTGGATCTTTTACATACCATACTTGCTAAACTTGATTAGCTAATACAAAAGACTCTAAAATACGTAATTTATAATTAAAATTTACTAGTATCAAGTTCATGTCTTGTTTGATACCTCGATTAACATCCACCCATTCACACTTAAAGAGCAAGAACTTCATCTCACAATAATAATTTAACTCTATAATCTCATCTAAGACTCCAAAATAGATCATATTAGCATGTATTGGATTATTATCTCTTGTACTAGAGAAGCTTGCTGTTTTAGCTGACATCACAATGCCACTATTTTGAGTATTCCTTCCTTGCTCAACGCTCCTTGTATAAAATCTAAATCTATTAATTAAACATCCATTGTATTTGTTGACTATATTAACTGGATGTTTTGTTAGATAATGAATAATAGCTGGTAAATCTTCTTTTCCTTGATCTTGTAGTCACTAAACCTATAAAAAAGTATTATATTATTTAATTAGTGATCATACACCTTTTTTTATAAGGCAAAAATTTAGAAAATAATGATACATTACATACATGTCTACGAAATCATTGTACAAACTTGCTCATACGAATAGTTTCAATATCCCTTTTTGATGAATGAGGTCGTTCTCTTTGAATCAACTTGAAGTGCATCCTTAACATAGAAAATAATATTGTGTAAGTTTTGTAGTAACAACTACAAATTTCATAATATCGTGAAATAAAAAAATCACTTTTTACTTATAATGCATATGGCTGAATCTCCTCTTGATCGAATAATATATATTGATGAACTTGATCCAATTCCACATTATCTATCTTACAAGAACTCCCAGCACCTAAAGGCCAGCCTATGTTAATGCACATCTTTCCAAGGTATCAACTTCGGTACAATCATCATTTCTTCCACGTCTATTTAGCCATGTCTCAACATCATCATCTAAGAATCTTGATGCAAAGGCCACTATTTCCACAACCAAATAACTATTTGCAATTGAACCTTCTGGTTGTACTTTATTACGTACATATGATTTCAATCTCGTCAAGAGCCTATCATCATGACCACTAAATTTTACTAGTCTACAATACATAAAAAAACTAAAAATGCAATAAATTAAAAACACATCAAATTCAAAACATACCTTTTGATTGAATACATTCATCGATAATTAATTGGACCAACAAGTCGAGCTTCATATGGCAAATGAACAAGCAAGTGAACTATCACATCAAAGAAACTAGGAGGGAATAACATTTTCATATGACATAAGAGAACTGGAATCCTTTGATCAAGTAAAAAAAAATTATTTGCTGAAGAAGTCTTTTAGCACAATTACAAGAAAAACTTGCTCAATTCAGTGACTACCCACTTATTTCTTTGCTTTTTATAGACTGGATTGCTATTGGAAGTAGTTACTGCATAATTACATGATAGTCATGACTTTTTAGCCCCCATATCTTTCCATGAACTAGATCAACATGCCTAGAGATGTTAGCTGCATACCCATCAATAACCTTCACATCTTTAAGAACTTGGCACATACTTTCCTTCTCCTTTTTACTTAATGTAAAGCGAGCTGGTGGTAACAAGATCTTTTTCAGACCTACAAATTTGGGATGAAGAGATGGTCGTATATTTAATTCGACTAAGTCTTGTCGAGCTTTCAAGTCATCCTTTCTTTTACCATCAATTCTCAATAATGTTCCAATCAAACTATCAAAGACATTCTTCTCGATATGTATTACATCAAGGTTATGCCGAACAGGTAATAACTTCCAATATGGCATATCAAAAAGATACCCTTCTTTTTCCATGCCAGGTTTTTATATTTTTCAATATTATCAGGCTCTTCTATAGTATTTCTCTTCTTTGATTTTTTTTGCTTTTGTGCTCTCTTCAAATTTTTGCTTGACTTCCTTTTTCTTTTCTTCAAATTTTTAAAAGTTTCTGAAATAAAAGTAAGACCCTTTAGTTATTGAAACACGTCACTCCCAGAAGGCAGAGTAGGTGCATCTCTCATATCTTCTTTCTTATCAAAAAATCTTGACTTTATTCATCAAAATTTATGGTCCTTGTCCAACCACCGTTTATGACCAACATAATAATGTTTCCCACATGAATGTAACCAATTAGAACATGTATCTTTATTACATTATGGACAGGCCAATCATCCTTTCGTGCTCCAACTTGACAAGTATCCGTATGCAAGGAAATCATTTATGGTCCATAATAATGCAGCACACATGTTGAACCTCTCGCCTCTCGAAGCATCATATATGTCAACCCCATTCCATAAAATATTTAATTCATGAATGAGAGGTTGTAGGTAAACATTAATGTTGTTACTAGGTCTACGTGGACCTAGTATAAGTAAGGATAGGAATATATTAGACCATTTCATATACTCCCATGGTGGCAAATTATAAGACAACAAAATAATCGGCCAAATGCTATAGCTTACACTCATATTACCAAAAGTATTAAACCCATCGCTCGCCAAGCTAAGATGAACATTTCAAGAGTCAAATCCAAAATCATTAATGACATCAAGAGATTTCCAACAAGATGAATCAGTTCGATGTCTCAAGATGCCATCTACTTTTCGCTCTTCTTTATGCCACCCCATTTTTGTAGCCAATTCAGAGCACAAGTATATCCTCTAAAGTCTTGGGATTAATGAAAAATAGCGTAGGATCTTTTTGGACTTTCTTTTTCCTTTATGGCCATAACAAGTTTCTTTTTCAATCCATCTATCCTCTCCATATTTTGGACAACTTGTACGATCTTTATTCTCCTCCTCCCAATACAAAATGCAATCATTTGGACATGCATCTACTTTTCATAACTATAACCTAATGTGGCAACAATCTTTTTAACTTCATTATAAGAATTTGGATGTGCATTGCCATCTGTAAGAAGGGGTTTATACAACTGCATCATCAAATCAAAAATCTTTTGGGATATTCCAGTCATGCACTTAATGTTGAACAAACGGAGAACAAAAGAAAGCTTCTTGAAACTCTTACAACCTTCAAATAATGGTTTTTGTGTATTTTCAAGCAACTTCTTTAATCCATTTAAAAATTCATTTCCATCTCCTAGACCAGTATCACCATATTCAAATTCCTTGTCATCATCAACTGCAGCTTTAAGTACATCTAGTACCATTTTATGTATGCCATCATCATTAGTACAATCTTCACTTGTGCTATTTATATTAAAAGGAATACTATGAGCTAAAATACTAGAATGCAATTCCCAAAGTCTCTTATCTCTAATAACTCCATTAAAAGCTAAATGTACTCTAATTGTATCTTTGTCATAGGTCAGACCACAAACACACTGCAGACAAGGATACTTAAATGTATCTCTTTCCAATCTCCAACATCATACTTGATAAATCCATTAACTCCCTTCAGGTACGCTACCGTTTCCCTAAAAAGAAAAATGTTGAGAAAAATGAGAATCTAAGTATTATATATATACAAATTCTAGCCTTATAAATCAATTTTCAATACCTTGGTAGATTAAACCAACTCCAATCTATGTCCATATATATATATATATATATATATATATATATATATATATATATATATATTATATATATATATATATATATATATATATATATATATATATATATATGTATCTAAAATAAACATAAAGAAATAAAAATAAGTAAAGGTACTGAGATTAAATTTTTTTGAAAGGCTAACATACAATGATCAATAACAATAAGCGAGCATATCTTGAGCTGCGCTCCTCCACTTGGCGGTAACAAAGCAAGGAGGACAAAGATCTTGAATTTTCATTCAAAAGCCTCCTGATGGAGATCAGACTCGGACGAGTAGTCGAACAACCTCACCTAGTAGATAATTTGAACCATCACAATGATTGCCATATCATAGCCGTTCATCCAATCGACCAATCAAATTGCAAAGCAAATGTACGGTAGGTAATAGGCATCTCTCAATTGATTTTGAATTATTTAAATACAAGAGGATAACATGGCGAGTGACTGTAGGATTAGTACACTAACCTTGGTCCATTTAATGATTAGACATCTCTCAATAGTTGTTAGTCAATTTTTGTGACATACTCATTGCTGCACAAGAGCGCCCAAACAACCTAGGGCCAGCTTGGAGAGGATGGGGATGGCCTAAATGTTACAAAATCAATGGGTTCTATGAATATATATATATTTTCTAACCATTACTTGGATGATTGAATTATAAAATAAAAGAACAACAGAAAATGCCTAATCGTATATAAAATAATCCACCACATATTTTTTTTAATGATTTCTGGGCTCTACCTCCACGCTACCACTCTACTTTCACACCACCATCATCTTCGACCTCTTTTCGCCTGCACCATCTACCGCTGCCCTTCTCCCTTTCTATCTCCTCTCTTCTCCAACTGCCCCTCCTGGGTCCTCTCCTTTCTTGCCCTCCTTCGCCTCCTACACTCCCTTCCCCCAACCCTTTGCCTCCTCGCCGTCTTAACCAGCTGCCGTGAGGCCCCCTACCCTTAATCTCGTTGTCGTTGCCCTCTACGAGAAAATCCGAATCGGAACCCATAAATCCTTCAAATCTTCCTCATGTTTTCTCCTTCCCCACAGATCTCCGAAAAAGAAGTTAAAAGCAAAAAAAAACATTGGTAAAGGCCTTACCTTTTAGTTTTTTCCCTTTTTTTTTGTTTTCTTTGCTTTTTCTTAAGTTTTCCGCCGCTATTTTACATCCTCAGGAGTCTCGATCGGGTGGGCGGCTTGAAGTGGCCAAACTGCATAACAAAATGATTGGTTTTGTACTAGATATTTATATGTAACAATTTTAAACAGTTTAAATATATTAATAATCAATTTAAAAATACACATGAACCTTGGTTAGTGGTCGGGCCAAGGTTTATCTGGAACAGAGAAGGATTTTACCTATGGAAGAGACATTTGGAACAGAAGAGGCATCTAGAATGGAAGAGATGTGCAAATGGAGAAGCTTGGATGGTAGAAAAGATTTAAGTTATTTTTATAAGAAGAGCTTTAATTAGTTTAAATATTATATCATCAAAAAATTTTATATCATTACCATAATAAGATAGTGGTTATGGTTGTGAATAATCTATTATAATACATAGTAGGTTCGAATCTTCTTATCAACTTTTTAAAAATTTATTTTATAAAAAAATAAATAAAATAATATAAGATCAAATAAATATGTGTAAATTCATATAAAAAATCTAAAATAAAAAAATTATATAAAATTATATAAAATCATGTAAAATCAAATTAAATTATTAACCAATATATTTTAATGTATTTAAAAGTTAATATTTGATATTATATTAAATATAATAGAATATAAAATAATATGACATGTTATAATATATTATGACATATAATATAGCATAATATTTTTGATTTTTGAAAATATAAAATAAAATATATTATATTATAATAAATTATAGAATATGCTATATTACATTACATTATATTATGTTACATTATATTATATTATATTGCTTTATATCATATTATGTGATTTTGTCATACAAAATCATATAAAATCATGTAAAATCAAATTAAATTATATAAAATAATATTATATTATATTATATATTAATATATTTTAATATAATTAAAATAAATATTTGATATTATATTAATTCTAATAAAATATAAATAATATGATACATTATAATATATTATGGTAAATTGTAATATAGTATAATTATATTTTTAATAGTTCAAAATATAAAATATAACATTGTATATTACAATAAATTATCCAAGTAAATTTTTTCAATCTACCAGTAATATTTAGTAGTATGTAATGGTAACCCAGCAGAATAGAAAGATAAACCCCTAGTATAGTTATCGTGTAATCAAATTTCTTTATCGAAAGTCCCGATTGGATGTACATCATTGAATCTTATCAGATCCTAATCCATCATATACTTGATTTAATTAGTCTAAGTCAATTGTGAAACTCATGAAATCTCTTTTCCATCCTTCACTAACTATAATCATAGATTTTTGAACTTAACTTTTTAAATTGCATAGGACTATGACTTTTCTACCTAGTTCGATAGATCCCCTATAGGCATTCTCTCAACTTTTACAGTGAACCTATTGTAGCCAACATATACCATAAGATCTATATGGCTAGAGATCAGATTTATGTGCTTGTCCAACTACAGTAACCCCATTGTGAGTGATCGAGGTACTGCAGGTCAAGGAAATACTTATATGACACGGCATCGAAAAGTTAGTAACAAGTGAATAGACATCCATGTGACTTCGTATCGTTGTTCTCTAATAATTACTTGCACTCTCACTCCAGTATCTCTATATTGTAGACTCGAGACTTGTCTATCTAAAAGAAAAGCAGTCCGTGTACTAGTTTTAATAGATCAATCACCATCCTCGTGATAATCCAATGACCAGAAGTATTTAGGAATTAACACATATCTCAAATTTTTAACTCTTGAGAATATATGTCATCGTCTATTAACTCCTTAGACGATACATGGACACAACATGTATGGATTAAAATAGTCTAATTAAGAATATTAAATATAAAATCATGTCCTTGAATGAAAATATATATTAGCTAGATTGACTTCTAGGGCATGCACCTAATAGTAAATAGGTCGGATTAACTTGTAACCCGATCTAGTTTGACTTGCTTAAACCCGATTAGATCCATTTTAAAAGGTCTAGGAGACTGGGTCCGATTCTAAATTTAAACCCATTCCATTTTTTGGATTGGATTTGAAATTATTAAATTAGGATATAAACTGATCCAAACTCGATATATCATGATTCGGATCATACTCTAATTGAGCTTTGAAGTTCTAATTTAATATTTATATGAGCAATATCTTTAACATTTTGATGGATTTAAAATTATTTTTAATATTTTAATTTATTTTGAGAGTAGTATTATTTATTGACTATTTTGTGTGGTTAATAGTAGTTGCTTATGTGATAATTAAAATGTAGTTGGCTATGTTTGATCTGGACCCGATCTAAACTTGAATTTTTTAGATTAGAACTAGGTTATACATGGATCCAATTGGACCTGAATATCCATTGGATCAAAAATTTTGGCCATGGATCAAACCTGACCTAATCTTCTATTGAATTAGATTTGAGTTCAATATTAGGACTCCATTAAGGAGCTGAATTGGGTTGGGATTACTTATGATCAGGTCCGACTTGAGCTATTTATATCCCTAGTAATGGTGCAATTTATTTTTTTTGGAAATGTTGTTGGGCAAAGATTTCAAATTCATCATGGTCATTGCATTTGTATACTTGGTCTTGACATCACCAACTTTGTATGAATATAATCTCCTATCTCTAAACTATTATACATAAAAAATCATATGGCTTGAAGGTGGTCAAAAAAATATATGTTATTCCATACTATTGAAATTAATTATTTTTGAACACTTGATATATAGTCTAACAATCTCCAAACTTTATGATTCTTAATGTATGAATAGTTGAGAGATAGTAGATCATATCTAATAACTAATCATATTTAACTTGAAATCTAATTAACTATATTCTAATCCATCTCTAAATATTGCCATTAAAATTTTAAGTTGTACTAAAGAAGCTATTTTAATGAATAAAAGTATTTGCAAGCCTGTTAATTTCAAGTATTAGATAATAAGGGCCTATTTGGATGATTGGATTAAAAATTCTATTGGATTCAAGGTTTGGACTATTATAACTATAAAATCATGCTTTTGTAGATCGGATTAGACCTATGTTTATAAGAACCCAATAATACTTTTGGAGTGGGCTGACCTAAATTAATAGAAAAAAAACATGTCGAGATCATTTTGTTTATATACTGGGCTAAGCCTATATTCACAAGAACCCAATAATACCTTTAGAGTGGGTCGACATAAATCTAATAGGCAAAAAAAAATTGTTAAGATATTTTTTCTTCCTTTAGGATTTAGGCCCTATTTGGGATTGCTATTGTTAATGGAGCTTTTGGAACTTTTAGAAGTAGAGTTTTTATAAAAAGTTGTTTGCTATCTGGTAACTATATTTATAAAGTACTTTAGAATTTTAATATATATTTAGCAATTAAATTAAAAAAATACTTTTTGTATGATAAAATGATAATAAAAGATAATACATAATATTATATAGTGGACAATAATGCAAATAATATTATAATATTATATAATATTATTATCATATATAATATAATATATTTATAATATAATGGATTATAATCTAATCTAATAATATATTATAATAATGTATTATATTATTAGATTATAGTTTTATAAAATAATAATACCATAATAGATTATATTATATATTTATAATATATCATAATATTAACTTATTATTAAACTATGTTATATTTATGGTCTAATAATATAATATGATATGGTATAAGATATAATTATCATATTTATTGATGGATATTTTTGGTCATAAAAAATATAATATTCAAATCAAAATTACTTTCTGATGTTAGTTAGAAAGTACTTTTGAGGAGAAGCTCTAAAACGATACTTTTTTCAAGTAGGCATTTTCAATTTTTTGGCAAAACTAAAATAATTTTTTAAAATTTTATCAAATACTATTATTCTATCCAAAAATACTTTTGGAGGGCCAAAAAATATTTTTTGGTACTTCAAAAGCTTAGCTATACATGTCCTAAGGCCGGCCCACTCCAAAGCTATTTTTGTATTCTTATAAATATAGGCTTTGTATAGCTTGTAAATTAATCTATAATTTTACCTGTCATACTGATGTGTGACCTAATTCATAAATTGAATAGGATTATGAGCCCCGTCCTCCAAATAAGTTCTAAGTTGAGAATAATAGAAACTATGACCATACATATTTAGTAAGCACAGAAAAGATAAAGAAAAAGGACCATGGGCATCCAAATTTAGGGGAGAAGTTCAGTCCTTAAGCAATCAACTACCTAGTTTGCTTTTGTATTAGTGGCATTGGTGTGGAGGATTCAAAGGATATAATTGTCTAGACAATGATGCATAGAACCAAATGAGCTAAAGCTAAGTAAGCAATATTTTCTCATTTGGTGAAGGCATCTAGTGGCCTCTCTGTCATGCCTTGATTCAAGGCTCGAGCTAGGCATATGATAGATGGCCGTATATCCTTAGGATTTAATCTCAATGAGTATGTAAGGCATGCCTTTTAAAATACAAGTAGTAATTCAGGTAGCAGTAGAAAAGCATAAATCAACTAATCAGGATAATTGAAAGGAATTTACAATCTCTAGTAGTTATATAATACATCATATAGCATCTAATAATTTATTTAAAGGAAATTTATCTTATGCTCTCCTAGATCTTACGTTTTTCATAGCACAATCTCAAGCCTGACCACTCCATAGCATCTGGAAAAAAAGAAGAAAAGATATAATGAGCTACACGAGCCTAGTAAGTTATCACAACTTCTAAATTATAAAATATAATCAAATGATTATCCATAAAATATAAGCCAATAAAATATGCCAGATCAATTAATATAATTTTTTTATTATTCATATTTGATTATAATATATTTTAAAAAATAATCATGGATGGCCATCCATACCCTCTCTCCTAGTCTTTCTATGACCATGATCAGCCCATGACTAGTCCCAAAAGGGACTAGATCCTGACTATACATATCATCTATCGGTCATGTACTAGTGATCGTCCCACTAGAGATCCAAAAGGATACTAGCTCTAATATCATATGAAAAAATATACATCCTTAGCATGTGCCAGCGAACACCCCACTTGGCTAGGCCCAGAAAAAAACTTGCTCCTGACAACACATACTGTCCATCGGTCATATATGAATGATCGTTCCATTAGAGACCTAGAAGGAGATTAGATCCTAACTTGTATAATTATAGTCTAACTAGAGAGTACTAAATCATTAATTAACATATTTTTTGATACAATGTAATGTGATTCATTTTCAGATATGCATGCTTAACATTTCATAAAATATATAAAGTACTTACTCTAAGAAATATAACACAATAATAAATTAACCTTTAAAATAGATCGTGCATAGTAAAACATACCAGAGGTAAAGATAACTTATATAAAATAATTTTACCCATAATTCACCTATTCAAATCCTAGATCCAGTGCTCCTTTAACAACGGAGATGATGAAAACTCTGGCAAAATAATTTAATTACATAATTAACCTTCAATTTGAGAAAATAAAATTAGGAGGAGAGAGACTCTCGATCAAGTTTAGGTTTGGGCTCGGTCTAGGATTTAGTCTAGATATCCAATTGGGTTCAATTTAATATAGATAGGATTAATTAGCATAGAATCGGATCTAGATTTTATCTGAAAGGAGCCTAATTCAAAAGATGATTTATTTTATCCCTAATTATTATATTTATTTATTTAGTTTTTTCTCTCTTACTCTTCTCTCTTTCTACTCTCTCTACTCTCTCTTCCTTTGAGGAAAGCCAGGGAAAGGCAGGGTAGGGGTGGCTCATGAGCATAGCTAAGATAGGGAGAGGGGTCGGGGCAATGAACCCAATGGTGGTCCGACCACCAACAGAGGAGCCAAGAGGGGAAAAAAAAAGAGTAGAGCATTGCCTCCTACTGTAATGGCAGTGACAGCAAAATAAAAAAATAATAGAGAGGGAGAGGTCTTTCCGACCAGTGGTAGCGATGGCAAGGACACAACCAGCGGCGCTCATTCTTGGAGGTGAAAAGGTCGAATGGCTTCGATTTTTTGAATCAAAAAAGATTAAGAGGGTTTTAGGGAGGAAGAGAAAGGGATTTCCGATGATGGGGCTCGAGAATGACTATCCATGGCTGCTAGAGATGGGAGAAGGAGGCAAAGGAAGGTGGAGAGGGCTTGGTAATGGTTGGATTGAAGGATGGTGGGGAGTTTAAAGGAGATGGCTCGGGAGAGATTAATTCATCTCAATGATGGACAAATCTGGCCATTATCGTTGCAGCGGTTCCCAACAACCACCAGCTAATACGCCCTAGCTCCGTGAACCTTGCCCCAGCCTCCGATGATCAAAACATTTATGGTTCCATGGCCTTATATTCATAGATTTAGATTTTTGAAATAGGGGATTGGGTTTTCCCCTATTTCGATTTATTTTTTTTGATTTTGGGATTGAAGTCAACTGGGATTACTGACTTTGGCTCAGAAAGGATCCATTTGGCCCGATTCTCATATTTTTCCCTCAAAAAAACTTTGTCCTCAAAATTTGAGAAATCTAAGTCTTCCAAAATTAAAAGTGCTTGATCTAAAACTCATATATACCATTCAATCTAAACTTGGTAAGTTTATCAAATTGAACACATAATCCTATCTCTCAATGCCAACAAGCTATTCGATCATTTAATTCATTCACAATATTCACACATATTTTTATATCCAGCTACAACCTATTTTCAAGAATGCTTTATAATTTGGCGCCTCCATGCCAACTCTAAAATTTTAGTCCTTAGGTAACATACAATTCTAGATATTATTTCTCCTCAACCAAAAATTAGATAACTAGATCTAAATAGATATCAAAAGTGTTCTATCATGCTTAAGATTAAAATATAGACAAAAAAATAAGATTAGCATAATTAAGTGATCAAAATTCTAAGATTAAAATCATTATCTCGATATGATTTCATGTTCATTTAAGATTCGGTTGGGTTCAACTGGATGTTAAATCCTCGTAACAAGATAGATTTAGATTAAATGTACTTGGAATAGATTTTGACATTGATTTAGTATAAATACTATAGTAAAGTTTTGATCCCACAAAAGTTAATGACTCTTGATACAAATCACTTGATAGTTGAGAAGGCAATCATGAATATATTATGATAGGATTTAGAGATCAAAGGTCTATAAAAAATTATCAATATTGAGTTATAATGGCAATTCTAAGAAAACAAGATATCGACATCATGATTTTTATATTAAAGTTGAGATTAAAAAGAGCAAATCAATAATGCATAAATTATTTAGATATCTAATAAATTAGATCAAGTTGAATCAATGAGCAAGTAACTCTAAATATGAGATGCTCAATATTTTCATTATCACAACCATATCATGATTTATCTAATAATCAATAGAATTCAATAATCATCTTAGAATTTAATAATCACCTTTCCTTTATTAATAAGTGCTTTTATTTTTCTATCATAATACATTTTAGATAAATCTTAATGTCTTTAATCCACCACACTTTCACTAGCAACTCTAATCAATATTCTTCAATTTTTTTTGTTCCCAGCTCAAAATTTTTTTATAAAATTCAATCAAAGATTTTGTATTTCATGTTATTTTCTTTAAACATATTGGACCATAATCAACTCTTAAGATAATTACTATATTTGTACTATCACATGTTCAATGACTAAATTTTAAATCCGATTTGAGTTAAGCCTATCATTGATTACCTTGAAAATTGGGTTAAATGATTCATAATTAATCTCTCTACTCTATATTATGATAAATAAAAGGATCCAAAATTTAAGAGGCTTAAAATCATAATCAACCCTCTAGAATTTATTCTTTTAGTCAAACTTAATTAAGCCTTTCAAGATCATTTCATAAAATTTTATTACCAATCAATAATGATAGCAAAAGGTCCATGATAGCATATAAAATGAATTTTTGACTTCAAAATTATTTATACAAACATCTAGTAACTTGATTCAAAAACTTATTAGAAACTACCAATAAAAAATCTATTTATATTTGCAATGTTGCAAACATATACATATTTCTAACTTATTTATTATATTCTTGTAAATTTTCTAGAATGTTGAAAATTTAATTTGTTATATAAATAAAAAACTTATTTATCTTTCTCAACAAAAGAGCTAAACTTTTTCAATCACATCCATAATTTGTTATATAATTTTTTTAATTCAAAATAACTTCAATAAATTTCAAACTTATAGCACACTCTATAATTATATCAAGATTAGATTTCCAGAATAAATGAAATACTAACATAATATAATATGACTCAAAATATACATCTATATATCAATTGTCTAGCCTCAATAATATTCTGTAATTAGAAAACCTAGCTAAACATTTATTTATGCAAGCCTTCTATACTTCAACAAAATTCTAGGACTATAACATATATCTATAAAAAAGTTTAAATGAATTTTTAGTATTAATAATTCTATCACGTTCTCACTATCTAAATCATCTTGATCTTGAATATATTCTCTGATACCATTAAATTTGTCATGTCCTGGTCGAAGGTCCGAGCCAAACATACAACAGATGGCCGCATATCCTTAAAATTTGATCTCATTAAATATGCAAGGCCCATCTCTTTAAATACAAGTAGTAACTCAGGCAGCAGTAGAAAAGAATGAATCAACTAATCATGGTAATTGAAAGAAGTTTGCAATCTCCAGTAGTTATATAATACATTATATATCAGCTAATAATTTATTTAAAGGAAATTTATCTTATTCTCTCCTAGATCTTAAGCTTCTTACAATACAATCCCAAGCTTGACTACTTTATAACATCTGAAAAAAAGAAAAAAAGATATAATAAGCTACGTGAGCCTAGTAAATTATTATAATCTCTAAATCATGAAATATAAATTAAATAATTATCTATAAAATATAAGCTAATAAAATAGATTAATTAACATAAATTTTTTATTATGTACATTTGTCTACAATATATTTTTAAAAATAACCATGGATGGCCATCCACTCCCACTCTCCTAGTCTCTCTGACTATTGGCACGATCGATCCGTGACTAGTTCCAAAAGAAACTAGATTCTGATTATATATATCGTCCATCGATTATATGTCAGTGATCGCTCCATGAAGATCCAAAGAGATACTAGCTTTTATATCACACGAGAAAACATGCATCCTTAGCATGTATCAGCGATCATCCTGTCTGGCTAGATCTAAAAGAAAACTAGCTCTTGACTACATATATCATCCATCGGTCATGTGCCGGTGATTGTCCCACTGGAGGTCCAAAAGGAGACAAGATCCTAATTCTTGTGATCATAGTCGAACTAGAGAGCACTAATGTCAATAATTAATAGATTTTTCGATACAATGCAATACAATTCATTTTCAGATTTGCATGTTTAATATTTCATAAAATATATAAAGTACTTGCTTTGAGAAATATAACATAATAATAAATTAACCTTTAAAATAGATCACACATAGTAAAATATATTAGAGGTAGAGATAACTTACATAAAATAATTATACCAATACTTGACATATTCAAATCCTAGAACCGGGGATCTTCTACCATTGGAGATGATGAAGACTCTAACAAAATAATTTAATTACTCAATTAAACTTTAATTTTTAAAAAAAATGAGGAGAGAGACTCTTGGTCAGGTTTAGGTTTGGGCTTGGTTTAGGATTTAGTCTAAATATCCAATTGGGTTCAATTTAATATGGATATGATTAATTAGTAAAGAATCAGGCCTAGATCCTATATGAAAGGAGCATAATTCGAAAGATAGTTTATTTTATCTCTAATTATCATATTTATTTATTCAATTTTCTCTCTCTTACTCTTCTCTTTCTCTCTCTCTCATCTCTATATTATCTCTTCTCTTTCTTTTTTTTTTTTTTTTTTTGTTCCTTCCTTCTCTTCTTTCTTTTTCCTTCTCCTTATTTAGTAGAACAAAACTCTCCCTTTGAGGGAGGCCAGGGAAAGGCAAGGCATGGGTGGCTTGATGGGCATGGCCGACATGGAAGGGGGGTCGGGGCAGCGAACTGATGGTGGTCTGGCTACCAATAGAGGAGCCGAGAGAAGAAAAGAAGAGAACGGGGCATTGCCCCTACTATCATAGCAGCAGCAACAAAATAAAAAAATAATTAAGGGAGAGACTTACCAGCGAGTGGTGGTGACGGCAAGGATGTAGCTAGCGATGCTCGTTCCAGACGGTGAAGAGGCCAGCCGCCTTCAATTTTTTGAATCAAAGAAGATTAAAAAGGTTTTAGGAAGGCAAGGAAAGGGATTTCCGATGATAGGGCTAGGCAATGGTTGTCCACGACTATAGGAGATGGGGGAAGGAGGTAAATAAAGGTGGAGAGGGTTTGGTGATGTTTGATGCGTGTCGTAATGCACCGATTTAGAACCTTAATTCCACTACTCTATAGGGTAGAATAGCGGAAGTAAGGGTCGATCCCACAGAGACTTTGGGATTATCTTGAAAAAGGATTTTCTTTTGATTTAAAATAAACTAAAACTAATGCAAGAAATAGATGCAAATAATAAATTTATGAAAATAATTCAGATATGACCTATCTCAAGAGTACGGCCCGTACCCGTGGATCACGGCCCGTCCCTTAGGTATAGGTCAGTCAAAATTAATTCACTACGACTTACCTTAAACGCTAATCCAACATAACTCCAGCATTACTAAAATAAAAATAAACAAACATGGATTAATATAAAGCAAATAAATATTTATTCCATAAAAGATTGGGGTACAGAGAAAATAAAAGAAAAGCAAGGGAACAAGGGTCCCTTTCTCCCTTTTTATCCGACTCTGACTCTCTGTCACAGCAACAGGTGGAACTACGGACAGCAGGTGGAACCTCTCCAAAAATTCTTTTTTTTTGTAGAAGAGAATCACCGAGGTATTTATAGATGAAAAATACCGTGTCGGGTCCGTGTGGAAAGCGCGGTGATTTCCTCATCTCAATCCGATCTCCTTATCTGATTTTTTTACGATCATCCCCATCTCAAAAATCAAACTCAAAAATTCTATCGCACAATCCCATGTCCATCCAGCGTCGTCCGACATCTCTTCTCGTTCTGATACTTCCTTATTTTCGGACATCCCGGTCTGAACGACGGTGACAAGCAGCTGGGCAGACGGCACTGCGGACGCGGCTGTGGGTTGCTCGCAAACGGCGACGGAGAGTAGGCAGCAGCGGACAGCGTGGCTTCAGACGGGCAGACGGGCGGCTGCTCACGGCTGCATGGCCGTGGGCTTGGACTCGCAAACGGACACACGGACGGTGGCGTGGACGGCTGGGCGGCTTCATGGTGATGGGGGCGGACAGACGGACACGGCGGCATGGCCGTGGGCGCTCGCGGCAGCGGAGCCGGCGGAGGCGGGTGGCGTGGACGGCTGGGCAGACGCGGCTCGCGGACTTGGGCGGCGCCAGCAGAGGGGGCTCCGGCTGGCGGCGTGGCTCGCGGACGGCGTGGCTCGCGACGGCGAAGGCGGCTTCGGGGGCGGACGTGGCGCAGGGGCCGGACGCGGTGGAGACGGGCGGCGTGCGGACGGACGTGGCGGAGACGGGCAGCGGCTTCGGATGCATTTCGGCCATTTTTTCCGGCCGAACGGAAGCTCTCCGGCTGGCGGGAAAGTTGCCGGCGGCTTTGGTGGTGCCGGGGGAAGCTCTCCGGCGAGTTTCGGCATGATCGGAGCACGGTGGTCCACGGCTCTGCCCGTGGACCGGCAGCAATGGCTGCCGTGGACCAAGCGGTCGTGCGGTGGACCATTGAGCCAGTCCACCGTGAGCCATTAAAAATTTTAAGGCAATGCTCCAAAAATCGTGTGGCTCTGAAATCCATGCTAAAATCTTCTAAAATTTATTTCAGGCCCGTTTGAAGTCTGAATTACATTCTGTTTGCATCGTTGGACTCCTAAAATCAAGATCTACACGTTTATGGAGTCAATTCCTGCAAAGTATTACAAAAAGTATTAATTTTAATCAAATAAAGTTGGGTTAATTTTCATTATTCTAATGTCTAACACACCCCCCAACTTAAACTTTGCTCGTCCTCGAGTAAAGGAAATGGATGAGTCTTGTGTACTAAGATGGTCAATAAAATGAAAATTATCGTACTAACCCTAAAATCAAAGGATACATGGTTAGACTATTAAAAAGGTACTTCATTGGATTACCAATTTCACCCATTTAGTAGTAGAATAAAGTCCATAGAAGTTTTAAGAGTTTTTTTCTTTCCCAACTTTCTATCTCACTATCTAAATCTTCCAACTTAGTTTGATTTTGGTGCAATATTTATTTAGTCCCATTTTTTCTTTTCTTTTTTTTTTTTTTTAATATAAAGTCAGTGCAATGTCCTGACACCTTGCTTTCTAATTAACCCTTGTAGCGAGCTTTAAAGCCAATGACTCCCAAACCAGTTGGCTTTAGGGCATTAGGTGTAAAACACCCCTCGGGCTTACTGACTCGAGTTAAAAAGGCTAAGTCAAGACTAACTCTACGAAAGATTTCGTTACATCCCCACCTTTTGACGTGAACAACAACGCTTACTTAGGCGAAGGGGCCCGGTTACTCAGTGAGAGATGCTAAAAATCTTTATTAACTTTAGAAATTTTTTTTTTTTTAAACTAGGGACTTTTTATAATGCCTATACCAAAATAAGTAAGATTAATTATTAAGATCAATACGCCGAAGGATCTGAAATTACTCTTCTAAAATTTTCTGGACTACAATCTACCACTTATAGGATTTTCTTGATAAATCATCCCTCAGTATCTTTAACATTTTCTAAACCATTAATCACTCATCATTTAGTGAGCTTGATTATTTTCAATTCGAGACAAATTTTTGTACACACTCGAGGATTTGATTTAATTAAATTAATTAGATTACCTCACCCCCCAACTTAATTTTCATTGTCCCTAATGGAAGAGAATATTAAAAACGAAATGGCATGGAAGGATACAACCTGGTAGGGTATGGAATTGGACGTCCTTCTATCACCATGTTCCCGCAATCTTCTTTTATTACTCCATTTATTCTAAAAACAAAGAACTAGAAGTTAAAATATGAACTAAGGAAAGAGCTGGGCTGCCTCCCAGGAGTGCTAAGTTTAACGTCTTCAGCCAGACACTAAGAGGGAGTATTATTGATATTGAATTTAGGCACATCCCTCAAGAAAATTTTAGAAGACAGGCCAATCAGGAGGCCTTGTCAACATGGCAGAAAAACGTTCGTAAAGTATCATATGACGACGATTATCCTTGATCCAGAAAATACAAGAGGTAAGTGTACGAAACCAAGCTTGAAAAATCCTAGACCAATTTGGTTGGAGATTAGAAAGGAATCGTGTGTACTGGACCGAGAGTGGGGGTGGGGGCTTAAAAATTTTGCTATCTCTAGAAAGGTCTACCCTAATCCCTCGCTCAGAAATAATGTATCTGAGCACAATTCCCTCACGAACCATAAAATGGCTCTTCTCCCAACTTAAGACTAAGTTGGTTTCTATACAGCGTTTCAATACCGTAGCCAAATTATGGAGATAGTCCTCAAATGAAGATCCAAAGACAGAAAAATCATTCATAAACACTTCAAGGAAGTGACCAACCATGTCAGAAAATAAGGCCAACATACATCGTTGAAAGGTGGCTGGTGCTTCTAAGAATGGCACTAAAGGGCTTGATTGAGTCGGTAATGATTCAAATTTCACAGTCCAAGGAGGAATGGTGCTAAACTTGAGTGGCTCTAACAAAGCATTCACTTCATTTGCATATTCATCAACATCAAAATCGTCAGTTCCAAAATGTGTCAAACATGCTTGCAAGGGATCCGAATCAAGCAACACAGGAAGATTCCTATTTACTACTTCTTCTATCATATTTATTTCGTTATGATCATAAAAGGGTGGTCCTTGGCATGCATTAAAAATATTCAACCGCATTTTCTTATTCCCAAAAGAGACATCCATAACCCCTGTTCTGCAATTTATGCAAGCATTAGCGATAGCTAGGAAAGGTCTTCCAAGAATGATAGGTATCTGACTAGGGTTACCGCTAGATTCCATATCCAAAACAAGAAAATCAACCGGGAAGTAGAACTCATCTACTTTTACCAACACATCCTCGAGCATTCCACGGGGTGCCTTGACGGATCGATCAGCTAACTGTAAGGTCACCGTCGTGGGTTTTAATTCTCCAAATTTAAACAGATCATACACTGAGCCTGGGAGAAGGTTTACACTCGCACCTAAATCTAACAAGGCTTTTTTAATTGTAAGGTCCCCTATGACACAAGAGATAATTGGGGTACCTGGGTCTTTGAGTTTGGGTGGAGCTATTTGCTGAAAAACTGAGCTGGCTTGCTCAGTTAAGAGGATTTTCTTAGGGATATGTGCCTTAGATTTTCGTTTTTGAGTGCACAAATCCTTAAGAAATTTGGCATAAGCCGGTACTTGCTTAATGGCATCGAGGAGAGATAAATTGATTTGTACTTGCTTGAATATTTCAAGCATCTCATTCATTTTTAAATTTTTCTTATCCAATGGTAAAGGTGACTCCAAAGCACTAGGGAATGGAGCCTTAGGTACAGGTGCTTGACCAATGGATTCCTTCTCCTCTTCATTCTTTTTCTCTGGCTTAGCCACTTCTACTTCTTGGGTCGGGTCAGGTTGATCTAATGTTTTTCTACTTCTTAAGGTGATAACAGATTTAGCATGTTCAGGAAAATTTTCAGGTCTAGTGGAACTCTCAGCCATGTATTGACCCTTGGGATTGATAATGGGCTGGCTAGGCAACTTACCTTCTTCTCTCCGATTGAAAGCTGTAGCTAGCTGACCTATCTGAGTCTCTAGCTTGGCAATGGATTGGGTATGGGAGTGAAGGATTTGGGTATTCATGTTCAGCCCCTCCTTCAAAGTTTGAAGGATCTTCTCTTGAAAGGAAGGATCAAGATTGCTTGGCGGAGGTTGTGGAGGCTGTGGGGCATTTTGATATTGTGGAAATGGCATGCTTTGAAATTTGGTCTCTTGATAGTTGGGCCTAACGGAAGAATTGATTCCGGGTTGGGGTTTCCAAGAAAAATTCGGGTAATTCCGCCAGCCGGGATTGTATGTGTTCGAATAAGGATCGTTTCCTGGTCTAGGAGCCATTCGGGATTGAGCTTGATGAGCTTGCTCCCGAAGAAGCTTAGGAAATTGGTAAGCTGATGGACAATCACCTAAGGTGTGGGTGGAACTTGAGCAGATAATACAGACTTCATGAGTAGGATGAGATGAGGAGGAATTATTTTCAGCTTGCAAAAGTTGGTCGAGCTTCTGAGATAGCTCATCAACCTTGCTGTAGATGTCTACAGCATGACCAACTTCATATATTCCTCATCTCTTGGGTACTACAGGTCCTGTGGGAGGATCTCTACGGGCAGCTGACATATGATGTAGAGAATTTTCACTTAAAGTTTCAAACAACTGCCATGCCTCATGTTCATTTTTAAGCATGAACGTTCCTCCACATGAGGCATCCACCATTTGCCGGTGCCTTTCTGACAAACCGTCATAGAAGCACTAGACTAATTGCCATTTGGGTATGGCATGGTGAGGACATTTTCTATTTAGCTCTTTCAATCTCTCCCAGGTTTCATAAAACATTTCTCCATCTAATTGGGAAAAACTAATAATGGCTTTTCTAATTTGATTCATCTTTTCTATGGGAAAATATTTCTTAAGGAACTCCCTCTGAAGTTGATCCCAAGTTGAAATTGTCACAGTGTCTAGGGAATTCAACCAATATTTGGCTTTATCTTTCAGGGAAAAAGGGAATAACCTAAGCCTTAAAGCATTGTCGGAGAAATTTTGGATCTTAACAGTGAAACAAATTTCTAGAAATTCATCTAGATGTTTATATAGGTCTTCAGTTGCAAGTCCGTAAAAAGAGGGTAACATCTGAATCACACTGGACTTGATTTCGTACTGGATGGCATCTACAGGGGGTACTTGGATACAAGGTGAATAAGTGTATTTTGAAGGAGTGAAGTACTCCTTCAGCGGAGGGTCAATTCCTTGATTAGGATCCATAGTACCTGGGCTGGTTGCTCTACTGGAGCCTTCAATTTTCGGATCTAGGGATATATGTTTAGGTTCTCGAAGTCGGCGCCTAGAATATACTAACATACACCCTCCCTCCTAAAGCAAACAGCAATAAAAGATTTTTAAATTTTTTTTTTTTAATTGGAAAGCTGAAGAATGAGAAGAGGTCTAAAGGAGAAGTTCCTAAGAGAGTCCTAAACTAGAGAGAAGAAAGTTAATTAATTAATTTTTTTTTTAATCAAACAAGTGAAACAAATCAAAATCACTATCTTAGGGTTAACCTGGATCTAGACAGCTCCTAACTGATCCAAGGTTACCTTCGAGCACACCAAGCCCAAGATCAATTAACTGACTTGGCCAGGTAAGTGTAAGGTGGGTGAAGGTTCCCTTATCGCTTGCCTTAGACACCAATTAAAAATTGGCCAGGTAAGCGGAACCAACTCACTTCCCTTCGGGCTCTAGTCCCTGAACCACTTTCCTTAGACACCAAGGAATTAAATGATCTGAACCCGGTCCAACTCTAGGGTTTCCTTGTTCTATTGAGCTCGAAATCCTTAGGGTTGACGTATAATTAATTTTAAAAT
The DNA here is from genome assembly GCA_021397845.1 of Areca catechu. Lineage (NCBI taxonomy): Eukaryota > Viridiplantae > Streptophyta > Magnoliopsida > Arecales > Arecaceae > Areca > Areca catechu. Next base: position 187,831,977 of record CM038050.1, on the reverse strand, counting down.
TAGAGGCTTGGGTCAATGCAGATGCTGGATTGATGATTTGTGGGCTAAGGAAGGGTATTGATCTCCCCACCTTATCTGATGAATGGGTTGTGCCCTTAAGATATATTATGAAATTATGAAATGCAACAGCTAAGGTGTCCAAAAAGTTATAAACAAACAAAATTAAACTTATTTTTTTTTTAATTTTGATGATTAAGTATCTGATCCTAATAAATTATGAAATGTCTGGATAATATTTTTTTGGTTTTGCAAAAAAAAATAAATTTACCTAAGTAAATCTAAAAAAATTTTTTGTGTTCAACCTTTTTGTACCCTAGGACAACCATTCAACATAACCTCCCAGTTATGCTAGGGCAACCTTATGTCAGGGCACTCAAGATCGAAAATTGAATTTTTTACTTTGAATGTAAAATTTTGAAAATTAAATTTTTTTTTTTGTGTGGATTTTTGGATTGTTGATTATATATTTTTTTTTTTTCAGAATAACGCCGAAAGTCCCCGGCAACGGTGCCAAAAATCTGATGCGTGTCGTAATGCACCGATTTAGAACCTTAATTCCACTACTCTATAGGGTAGAATAGCGGGAGTAAGGGTCGATCCCACAAAGACTTTGGGGTTATCTTGAAAAAGGATTTTCTTTTGATTTAAAATAAACTAAAACTAATGCAAGAAATAGATGCAAATAATAAATTTGTGGAAATAATTCAGATATGACATATCTCAAGAGCACGGCCCGTACCCGTGGATCACGGCCCGTACCTTAGGTATAGGTCAGTCAAAATTAATTCACTATGACTTACCTTAAACGCTAATCCAACATAACTCCAGCATTACTAAAATAAAAATAAACAAACATGGATTAATATAAAGCAAATAAATATTTATTCCATAAAAGATTGGGGTATAGAGAAAATAAAAGAAAAGCAAGGGAACAAGGGTCCCTTTCTCCCTTTTTATCCGACTCTGACTCTCTGTCACAGCAACAGGTGGAACTACGGACAGCAGGTGGAACCTCCCCAAAAATTCTTTTTTTTTGCAGAAGAGAATCACCGAGGTATTTATAGATGAAAAATACCGTGTCGGGTCCGTGTGGAAAGCGCGGTGATTTCCTCATCTCAATCCGATCTTCTTATCTGATTCTTTTACGATCATCCCCATCTCAAAAATTAAACTCAAAAATTCTATCGCACAATCCCGCGTCCATCCAGCGTCGTCCGACATCTCTTCTCGTTCCGATGCTTCCTTATTTTTGGACATCCCGGTCTGAACGACGGTGACAAGCAGCTGGGCAAACGGTGCTGCGGACGTGGCTGCGGGTTGCTCGCGAACGGCGACGGAGAGGAGGCAGCAACGGACAGCGTGGCTTCGGACGGGCAGACGGGCGGCTGCTCACGGCTGCATGGCCGTGGGCTTGGACTCGCAAACGGACACACGGACGGTGGCGTGGCTTGCGGACGGCGGCGTGGACGGCTGGGCGGCTTCACGGTGATGGGGGCGGACAGACGGACACGGCGGCATGGCCGTGGGTGCTCGCGGCGGCGGAGCCGAGTGGCGTGGATGGCTGGGCAGACGTGGCTCGCGGACTTGGGCGGCACCGGCAGAGGGGGCTCCGGCTGGCGGCGTGGCTCGCGGACGGCGTGGCTCGCGGCGGCGAAGGCGGCTTCGGGGGCGGACGTGGCGCAGGGGCTGGACGCGGCGGAGACGGGCGGCGTGCGGACGGATGCAGCGGAGACGGGCGGCGGCTTCGGACGCGTTCCGGCCATTTTTTTCGGCCGAACGGAAGCTCTCCGGCCGGCGGGAAAGTTGCCGGCGGCTTCGACGATGCCGGGGGAAGCTCTCCGACGAGTTTCGGTATGATCGGAGCACGGTGGTCCACGGCTCTGCCCGTGGACCGGCAGCAATGGCTGCCGTGGACCAAGCGGTCGTGCGGTGGACCATTGAGCCGGTCCACCATGAGCCATTCAAAATTTTAAGGCAATGCTCCAAAAATCGTGTGGCTCTGAAATCCGTGCTAAAATCTTCTAAAATCTATTTCAGGCCCGTTTGAAGTCCGAATTACATTTCGTTTGCGTCGTTGGACTCCTAAAATCAAGATCTACACGTTTATGGAGTCAATTCCTGCAAAGTATTACAAAAAGTATCAATTTTAATCAAATAAATTTATGTTAATTTTTATTATTCTAATATCTAACAATGTTTGGATCAAAGGATACTGGAGAGTTTAAAGAAGATGGCTCGGGAGGGATTAATTTATCTCAATAGCAGATAAATCTTACTGCTCGCCATTGCGGCTCTTCCCAATGACCACCGGTCGATATGCCTTAGCTCTGTGACCCTTGCACCAGTCTCCGGTAATCAAAATGGCAATGATTCCATGGCCTTATCTTCATGAATCTAGGTACTCAAAATATGGGATCGTTTTTTTCTATTTTGATCTTTTTTTTTTTTTTTTTGAGTTGAGTCAGTTGAGACTGCCAACTTTAGTCCAGAAAGGACCCATTTGGCCCAGTTCTCACACGCTCAGTCCCCTATTTTTTTTTTTAATCTCATGCAAATTAATTCTTCATATTTATCATCGGTGTTGATTGGAATCATTTGCTGATGGCTTCCGATAATATTGATAGTATCAACAACTCAATATCCCCTTACACAAATAAATGGAAAAGGGAAATATTTTTTTAAAAAATATGACAGGGTATTATCCGATTCCAATCCGCAATATTCCTAATAGAATGGGTGACGACTAGTTGAGCCAAGATCTTTTATTTAAATAAGCATGATGTTTAATGCTTTGGCAAACTACAAATTTCCAGAGTCTTCTTATTGCCTCATTTCTTTTCCTTGATGATCCTCTTAATTATTCCTGCCGGCCGTCATATCTGCGGTTGCCGCCGCTGGTCCTCCCCTACAGTAGGATTTTCGGCACTTCAAGGATCCGACATAGTATTTACCTTAAAATTAGGATCGGGCCGGCCCAAAATTTATTGGACCGGTCCAGTTTAAAATTGAATTAGGTTTTAGATAATATTTTATAAATTTTTGGATCAAATCCAAGCATCCCTTTGATCCAAAGATTAAATAGACTATTTTACAGCCCGAAGTCTAGCCTAATATATTTAAAATTTGGTCCGAAGTCCGAACCGATTTCGGGCCAGCCCAAAATTTATTGAACTTTGGGCCGGCCAGCCCAGTTCCAGGTGATGGACTTTGGGCCGGTTTAATTCCAGCCCTACTTAAAATTTTCATGTAACCATGATGCCTGTGATTTAATTGTTAAAATAAATTTAAAATTCTACGTGTGTATAATGTTGAACACGTTCATACACACCCTGTCTGCGAGAAACTGAAGGGCAAGCCCATCATATGCAGCCAAGGAGTTAAAAGAAATAAACATATATGATTCCCATTCGAAACACGAAATGTCGATCGGTCCGCTACACCATTTGTGGAGTAGAAGAGAAGTTAGCTCTCTTCACCCCTCGGAGAGTCGTCTTGGTTTAGGTAAAAAATGTTGACAGCTTCACTTGGACCACCGAAACCAGATGTAATTGATCATCTTGGTTTAGGTGAAAAACGCTGACAGCTTCACTTGGATGGTTGAAACCAGTAACTTGGATATGATTGATAGAGATTGAATTGGGGAGACATGTTCAACTTTTTTTACCCAAAAAAAAAGAAAAAGAAAAAAGGAAGCCATGTTCTACTTTTTGGCATCCTGGAAAATTTTAACACGTCACGAGCCAGGCTCCAGAAGTTCGCCTGCCTGAAAAAACCCAACAGCTAGCATGCTCATAGTCAAGGTCTAGATAACTCGAGCAAATTTTTGATCGGTCGACTATTACTGTTTCCCAATAATTAATAAACTAAATGATGGTTGATTGATATCGCCCTCCAAATAAAGTTCCAATACTTGCACATAGGAGCGGCTACCAGCTAGAATATTCAAATCATGGCCTCCAAGAGCTGGACCAATTCAATCGTGGAACAAAATGATCTTTTACTATTTCGCCAGCGTGATGGAAAACCTTGAGTTATATCTAGTTAAGTAAACGATTTTGATATGGCAGAGACTGTTGTAGCGGCTTTCAACAACCTACCGCAAACTTCCAATTCAAAAAGTCCCTACAAACAGTTTACGCACGTATGATGCAATGCATGTAGCATACGTTGCCAGATGGATAGTCAGCTATATTCAACAAACATCTAGATGTGAGCAATACGTTACAACAAACATCTAGATGAGAGCAATACGTTACAAAGTCAATGAGCACGGACAGGCAAGCAACGTCCAAAATATCGAGACCATATAATTTAATATTTTGGCATGAAAAGGTGCCCGGATATTCTACAAACTGTTTTATCTTTTTCTTGAGAAATAGCGTGATGAACATTCGAGGCTCAATTTTAAGCCAAAACCACGAGGCCAAAGCAAGAACATGGTCTATGAAAGGACATGCAACGCTAGATACTACAACAGACAGGCACCGTATCAAACATCTACCAGACAAATGCAAACGAGCATCTCATCCGCCTTCAGGCCGGCCCAAAAGCACAACTTTCGGACAACCTATGGCCAGATGACCCAACTGGCCCACGCGTGTCAATTATGAGACCGCAATGCAGCACCCTTTTTCTTCCGCGACCCATCCTTTTTTTCTTGCCCGACCCATCCTTTTTCTTTTTTTCTTTTCGCCATCTTGCTGGCAAGCAAAAATCAATGGACGTCACAGTCTTGCAAGACGTTGGGGAGAGCCTTTTTATTTTTATTTTTTATTTTTTATTTTTTATAGGGATGAAAGAAACAAGGGGAACTGTCAATTTACTGAAGAAAGATTGATCGAATGACGTAGCACAAAATGACCAAGTCGAGATCCATAACTAATCTAACCTTTATTTAAGAATAATTAAACCGAATACTTCTCCATTCAGACTATAGCAGCCCGTTTTTATTTTATCGAGACTATATAGCAGCCCGTTCTTAACTCCGCAGTTGAAAACTTGAGCCCATGCCAAAACCTCGAGTAAATAAGTCCAAGTCAATACACATCAAACTGCACCTTAAAAACATACAGTCAGGCTTGAAATTAACAGATATCGTACGTACAAGTGGAATCTTAATCCAGCCTACCACGTAGGTACGTGCGAGTTCTAGGCCTGGTCTGTTCATGAGTCTCATCTCCTTGCTCTACCCATCATAAGATCAGCTTCATCCAACCCTTGTTTTTGTAAAATAAATAAAGGCCACGTTGCTCGACCATGTTTGTTTAAATTTGGTGTATTAGTAGCCGACACGATATTTTCTGTACTTCGTCTGAATAATAGAATGATTAATGGTAAAAAGAATATCAAGACTAATACTTAACAACTTGTAGAAAAATTGCACCGAATCACGTCACCAATTGTATAAATCGATATCATGAAACATCGCATCGATCTACAGATAACGAATATCTTCTTGACCTGTATTTCCTTTCAATCAAAAGATCTATTCGTTATATTTGTCTGTGGCCGAGTGCATAAAAATTTTTCCACTTAATCAGAAAGCCCATTCTCCAATTCAAAATCATGGCGTAATATTAAATTGAGGTTCCTTAATTAATTGGCTCGTGAAAAAGCAAAATTTGCTGGAAAGCGAGTTGATATGACTTTCTTTTCTAATTAATGCAATATATAATTCGATCCGGACCGGATGGGTAGCAGCAGTGAGGTCACCACTATCATACCAAAAGCTACTTATGAATTTTAGATGTACTTTTGGACTCGGTTGCTAAGTTATCCACGATTAGGCAGTTTAATTAGATCCTGCCGATTTTACTTGTTTCAGATTTTTTTTTTTTGTTTTGTTCCTTCGATCTCCAGCTATTTATAATAAAAAATAAGCATGTGGATCCACTACAGTGCGTCTCACCGGGCGGGGCACCGCATGCATTATTTTTATATGATTATGATTGTTTATCCTATGATGAATGGCATATGCGGAATGCGGTGCATTGCGAATATCGTTTGCGAATATGGTAGATAATCGGTATGAAAAAAATAAATTCAAATGAATGGCATGTGAAATGGATGTATTTGGAATTTATCGAGATTTCCAATGATACATAGAAAAGAAAAAATTTACATGTAATTGCGAGTCCAATTTAATGTTTATTTCAAAGAATGGACAGTTTATTATCTTACACTGGTTATAAAGTAGAAAGCATAAATCGACAAACAGAGAATCTTTAATAAAATAATGGAATGCAATCGGAATTAGTCTGCGAGACGTTTGTCTTTCTCCCATCCTATCTTATTGTCCTCGACCGGCTTCCGTTTCTTCTAACAGATAGGGTAATCCGGAGGTGGCGGGGGAAGGGTGGATTCGGGGGTGGGTCCATTCTCCACCTCGAAAGCCATGGCCAACCCCAGTATCAAGTGGGAGTCCAAGTGGCAGTGCATGATCCACATACCTGTACATTAATTAATTCAAATAAGAAAAACTCGATCGCACCATGCATGTCAAAATCAAAATACGATTAATGAAGTTATCCTGTCCATTTCACGCGGTCAACCAGCTTTGCTTGCTAGAATCCATGAACCAACGGTCGAGGAGGTGTACCTGGATTATTGGCAGTGAATCGGATGACGGCCCAACCGCCCGTCGGAACGGCGATGGTGTTCCTCTGTTGGGGATCCACGAGGTTGTAGCTCTTCTCCGCCGTGGCCTGGTCGTAGTTTCCGAACCCTTGCGCCACCACGAAGAAGTTGAAACTATGTATGTGCATAGGGTGGTTCTCGATCCCCAGTATCGCCGTGTCCTGCAGCACCATCTCCACCGTCGTGTTGTACTTGAGCTTCTTCACCTTGGTAGCCTTGGACGTGAACGTCAACGACTGCGGCAATGAACCGGAGGCGTTGGTGAAATCGAAGAACACCGGCGGCTTGTCGGGGAAGTCCGCCGTGTACACCCCCTCCACAACCTCATAATGTGCCTGCAGAAGCGACATGGTGGTGGGGAACTGGAAGGACACGTTGTTCATGCTGGCGGCGAGCGCTCCGTTTGTCTGATTACACGATACCTGACCCGGCTGGCAAGCGACCAGGCCTAAACCCACCGTGACGAACATGCGCTCGTCCACGTCGAGAGGGACGGTGCGGTCCCCTGGCCTGCATAGACCGGTTAGGTTGGAATAGAAGCGGAAGGCCGCATCGTTGTCGAAGAAGGAGGGCATAATCGGCATCACGGGTTGCGCAGACGGCGAGGCGGATTTGTATCGGACGATGCCCGTGGTGGTTGTGTTGTCGAAGCCTCGCCGCGGGGCAGCCGTGCTGATGTACGGGAGGGCGGCCATGTAGTAGAGCGCCGGGGTTGCATCAGCCACCATTAGGGCATCGACGGTCTGGCCGGGGGCGATGACGATCACATCAGTCCTGTAGGGCTTGGTATAACTAGCATCCACGGCTACCACGGTGAAGCTGTGCCCGGCGATCTTGAAGAAGAACTGATTATCGAGTGCAGCGTTGATGATCCGGAGCAAGTAGGTCTTGCCCTTCTCCACTTCCAGATTGTAGATGTCTGCTAGTCAACAACAAGAGGGTACTTCGGTCATTAAAATGCTCCATCCTTAACTCATACGTGACTGCATGGAAAGGAGCGGCCGGTTGTATCATTCGAACGGATGAATGATTGATAGCAGCCGTTGTATGGTATCTTGCTCTATTTTCAAAATTTATATATAAATTTTAAACTATAGTAATATTTTTAATTCATGCATGATTTTAAAAATCATTTCTGTACCGTCCAATAATTGCTATCGTAAAAAAAAAAAAATTTAAAAAAAAAATCGATCATTTATTCGTGCGAACGAAACAATCGGCTCCTTATTTAACGAATATAAGATATTTGACTATATATAAGCTGCGAAATTAGTATTCAAGGTCGATCAGCTGCGGAATGAAACTTGCAATTAATAGAGGTGCTAGATTCTTCCTTTGATGTTCATTTTATTTTTTGGTATTTCTCGTATCTACTTTTATAGGAAGCCAACTATATATGGATTCAAGCATCCAGTTGTAACTCGATCTGATTTGTAATTAATTTGCAAAGCACTACCCATCAGTTAGATATACGTATATACGTTCACATATGAAACAGTTGAAAATAAAGTATCAGCTATCCTTGCAATATATATACCGAGCACTTAATTACCTTTTTCTGAACATGGGTAACGGTCACCAGTTTTTCCATTGATGGTATATGCATCGGAAGCATTGATAGTGCCGCCGGTAAGAAAGGCTAGCCTGGCTTCGTCAACTACGTTCGCGTTCCACCACTCACCTGTACGTTGATATTTTGGTCATTCAAACGTCGCGGAGTAGGTAAAGAGATATTAACTAGGGAATAAGAATGGTCGGATAGCTTTGGAAAAGTTATTCATTTTTTTTTTTTTTGGGAGATTAGGTAGTGACAGAGACTGAGAGAGACAGAGAGCGGGGTAAAAGGATATACCGAGTAGAATGCGGACTTCCTCGTCGGGTTTGGGGAACGGGTAGGCTTCGGTGCCTTGTCTGGGTCTGATGATGAGAGCACCGTATACCGTTTCTCGGAGGACCGAGGAATGGGCATGCCACCACAGGGTGCCCTCTTGGCCGGTGATGGTGAATTTGTAGGTGTAGCTCTTCCCGGGTTGTATCGGGCATTGGGTTATCATCTCCGGCCCGTCGGCCCAAGCACTCAGTTTCTGAAATATGCCATGCCTGCAGTCATAATTAACAATGAGAATTTGAGACCAGCTACCCTTCTGAGATATAAATCTTCTCAAGTAGCTAAAATATATGCTATCTTCCTTTCTCTCTCTACCAAAAAATAAAAATACTATCTTACCAGTGGATGGTAATGTTGTAGGGCGAGTCATTGATGACATTAACCACCACGGTATCGCCCTCGTGGACATCTATGGTTGGGCCCGGAAGACGGCCATTCACGGCAGTGATGACTCTGCTCTGGCACAATCGTCTCACCGTGAAGTTTCCAACCTAAACAAAGACAACACCGTCAAACTTATCATAGGCCGTAGAAATAATTAATCACCGTCAAACTTAGAAATGTTGGTTTCACAATAAACAATGCACGGTGTAGATCAAAATTAACTGACATCACTAAATATCTCTCCTAACTAACTAGACAAGCCTTTGAAATGGTTTGAAGCTGTTAGGAGTCGTATTATCTGTGAACTCAAAGATATCGGTTGAGATGCTACATTCTCTATATTGGATCAAAAAATTCGGACTCAAACACTAGGTACAAACCTCTCCAAGCTCATCAATTTTGGTGACATCGTTCTGCTGATCAAAGTTTGGGAATTCTGGTCATGGCAAATGGGGAGGACAACTCATCATAATGCGTCTGGACAGCAGCATTATTCTGTAAATTGTAGCCAACCATCCTGACTGCCAAGACATGTCTCTCCTAGCATAAGTAAGTTGGCAACTGGGGCTGATGTGTAACTAAAGAAACAGGGTCACAAGGGAGCATCAACATGATGATACCATCCTTGAATTCTATTTCCTAAACTTTACAGGCGCTCAAACGGTGCTTTGCCTATTTCGAATTTCTGCTTGTAAGAAAATGCTACATGACCGCTATCCGGGCGAAAAAATTCTGCATCTCTCTCCTTTTTTTTTTTTTTTTTGATTAAAAGGGAGCTGGAAAAAAAAAATGCTACATGCCAAACTTCTCGAGAAAAGAAAAACAACGATGAAAATTTTACTTGCTGAAAGAAAGATTACGTTTGCCAAGAGGCCTCCACTACTTAGAATGTAATGATTTTTTTCCTTTTTCTCATGTAAAAGGGGAGTTTTTTCAAGGTTTTATTTGACAAAATTTTGTTATAGCAGCAGAGAACTTAAAACAAACAAAGAAGAGATAAGAGAGAGGATGTTCTTGGAGTAGAGTCAATGTAAAGGATAAATTACATGGAACGTGCGCTCGACAACCGCAGCATCTGCCATGGATCCGACGAAGACTAGAGCAATAGCCAATATGAGCACCAACCGTGCCATTTCTAAGAAACAATAGGAAGGAGAACGAATAGATCGAGGACCGTCTTGTAAGATAGAGAGGAGTCTGCAAATGCGGAAGCGACAATGCCTTGTCTGAGGAGTTGCTACCTTTGCACAAACTATCGAAGTTTATATCGAGTTTTTTGGGCCATCGAAGTTCTTATATAGCGTTTATGATTGTCTCTAGAATACATTTAAACGCGTGGAAGGTGCACCAAATACATAGAATATTATTGCAAACTGAGTCCGCCGACCTCCGTTTGCGTAACAGGCTTAGCGTTCGCTATGCGACTTGTCAAACACTTGATAGATTGGTTTTAAGTTTTTAGAAAATAATACCCAATGTTCTGCGACCAAGGTAGAGTACAATTACTTCAAGAAAAAGGTTCATGGACTTTTGGCTGCGACGAAGATTCCATCACCAACTTCCCGGCCGGAAGCTCCTTAAACCGATGACTTGCAGTCTTTGGCTTCTGGCTTCCTTCCCTGTGTTCGTTTTCTATTCTTAATTAGCATTCAATGCTAATTTAGTAATTTTCACTTTTACTTATAAGTCGGCATTTCTTTCCTGAAGCTACAGGGCCTGATTCGGCATCAGTACATTTCGCAGCAAAACTGGCATACCACATGGAACAAGAGGATTGGAACCATTTCTCCAAGTTGGTGCAAGTATTGGTGATATGAAGCACCAACGTCGTTGTGCAGGGTTGAGTTTTGGGATCAGAGCTGGGCCTCGTAGCATTTCTGCAAGCAAGTTTTAGATGCCTACATCAAGTTGTTTCGTCCCATGGTTCTGTTTCGTCTTCGACTACTTCAAACAAATGCATCTCAGGATGTCCATATCCATTAGCAAATAGGTTTGGGATCGATCGACAAAAGAGAAGCGTCATGACGTCTCCAAAATACTTCTCAAACAGTCGGACCATTCCTCATATTGTCACGCTATTCACGTTTGTTTCTATGTTGGTTGGAATGCCTTCGTCCTTGGAGGTTTTGGTAAGCGCCTATTACTTGTTGCATGAACTAATTTGGTCAGGTAATTTTCTAAAGTCGAAGCTAATTAATCCCTTGGATATGTCTTGGATCTCAAGGTTCCTACTCGCTGTCGAAGAATTGTAAAAGTTAACACCGTGCATCAGGCGGAGACCGCGCGTCATCATAGACTTGTCTTCCAGCCCACAGTTTGTAGGTGAACTCAAACTCGATCGATCGTCATCTCAAAATGGATGCAATACAGCCGCTGGACCGGTAGGGAGGTGAGAAGGGTATTGAAACTTTTTATTAAAAATAAAAAAGAAAAAAAAAATGTAGTTAAATATGCGAATACGATGTAGAAGTTGAAATTTCTTAACCAGGTATATATGGAAGACATAAATAATCAATGATATAAGATAGAGTACCATCCCTTTATGGTGGGATTTCTTACAAAAGAGGGAGTAGTGCTGATTTAAACAAATTAAATATACAAAATACGAATGAGCGAGGAAACAGATCAAAAGTTGTTGAATCAATATATAGCAATTCTGATAGGGATGGATATATAAATTTCCCTGGGAAAGGTAAAAGTGGCTAACGCGGTTGCGTACGTTGCCTGATTCTGATCGGTAATCGAGGCTTTTACCTCGTGCATCAAGTCCTTCGACGCCTAATTAAATATGTCTTTTTTTACGTAACAGAGCCGATAAACACCTAAATATGTCTTTTTTACGTAACAGCTAGAGCCGATCGATAAAACAACTATCCATGCCCATGGTTGCGTTTCTCAGATAAAAGTGAGGGTTGGCTGGGACTTGGTAAACTACTTAAGCAGTAGTTTTTGACATCTGCGTAAATTAATTAAAAGGCAGATAATGAAGGCCATGAGATCATCATCCATACCTATCTCAGATCTAAGACTGGGACATGCATGCATGAATCCATCAATCACCACTTTCCACGAGGAGAGCAATGATAAAAACCCTTCCCTCTAAAGATGAACGTCCTTGTTCTTACAAGCTCGGGAAAGACGTACAGCTGGGCTCCCCGTAACCAATGTGAAATGCTAGCTTGCAAATGCACTTCTGAACATTAATGCTCCTTTCAGCCATGGGGAGATTACCAGGACGCGACATCGCTGCCATAACCAACCGGGTTGGATAACCGCCACAGCAGGTCAACGATCACCGGAGGATTGGAAATGATTTTATTTGACTCTATAGCTCTGAAGAAGAACCAGCAAACGGAGGGATAACCATGCATTGAAGAAAAATCAACGAAGCTGCAGAGAAAAAATTAAAATTCATGGCACTTTATTTATTAAGCCCAAACAGTCACACACGTAGACATATGTGGCTTTAATTAATTGGAAGCAATAAACGTTGAACTGTAGTGCAAGGACATACCTTACATTTTGACTTAACCTGGACTGCGTCCTTAGCCATTAGGCTAATGCTTCGCAAACTTATGCATCAAAAACCTGCAAATCTGTAATATCTTGGGTTGACACGGCCAATTAGTGAAGTATTATAACCCAGTTAAATAATTAGAAATTGTAATAAGCTTTTGAACAGGTAGATCATAGCATTGAAAACTTATTTCTCAAAGACTTTGTACTTGTTTACAAATTTTAATTTATGTTCATGATCAACAATTTCTATTGATAGGTTATGTTAAAATATATTTAGCTTCTAAATGTCGACAGAGTCAATATCTAAGTTGTTGAAATATCATTATCATGGCCTTTAGAGGCTTGCTTAATTGGATGGAGATATGGTCTCTCCATGATAATGCTACCGTTGCAAATTGCTTATTATATATAATATGCAATGGAAAATCAAACTTGGTAGGTTTAGCTTGTGTCGGGTGCCTCCAAAATACATAATTAAGATTGTTCTCATGGTACTGTCTGTTGACGCTAAATCTCCGCGAACCGGATGGAGCTACCTGCTTGCTGGTTCACCTTCAATGAAAACCTGCAAAACAAATTTTCTGACCGAAATTTCTTCGATGGGGGACACTCCGATGCCAAAATCAGCAAGAATTTAGGCAGCAGAATGGAGAACTTGAGAACAAAATGAAGTGAAAATGAAAAGAAAAAATGAGTGGAATGGCGTTGAAAGAGCTAGTTGTGGACTGGCTCTAACTTGCCCGGAGTTGGCTTACCTCGAGTGTCCCCTCTTACCGATATTTATAGGCGTGAGTGTAACTACTTACGGTTATGGAGTTCGCTAATATAACTTTCTCATAACAGTAAGTAATTGCGGTCGGAAATTAGTTAGTCTATGGTTATCGAAGCCGGAGCTATCGACCATGTTGGTGGTTATAACAACCAGAACAACCTTCAACTGCTTCAGGTTGAGAGATCGTTCACATGCTTCAGATACACTCTCTTTAGAGGAGATCCGAAAAGAGTCTAACTATTTCTTCGAACTGTCTTTCTCGGAATGGACCGAAGAAGTGCTAGCTATATGCTTCGGATTTATCTCCTTCGAAGTGAGCCGGAAGATAAAGAATTGTTTGCCATAGAGCTAAAGGGATAAACAATATATTTCAGAAATATTCTCTTCGGATCAGGCTGAAAACATAAAATCGAATGAAATAATAATATATTTTAGAAGTGTCTTCTTCGGAATAAGCTAAAGACATGAAGCCGAATGAAGTAATAATATATTCTAAAAGTGTCTTTTTCGGACAAGGCTGAAGACATGAAGCCGAATGAAGTAATAATATATTCTAAAAGTGTCCTCTTCGGATCAGGCTGAAGACATGAAGCCAAATAAAGTAATAATATATTCTAAAAGTGTCCTCTTCGAACCAAGCGGAAGACATGAAGCCGAATGAAGTAATAATATATTCTAGAAGTGCCCTCTTCGGACCAAGCTGAAGATATGAAGCCGAATGAAATAATAATATATTCTTTTTATTGAGATAGATTTTAACTCTCATTAAATTAAGAAAACATCATCTTCAGGTGCACTGACTTGGTTGACGGGTCCAAATAAAATCGATCCAACTGATGAACCGGTAATTATTTTGTGTTAAACCGGATTACCACAGTAGCTGCCGGCATCAGAGTGTCTCCCATCGGAGAAATTCCGGTCAGGGAATTTATTTTGTAGGTTTTCATCGAAGGTGAAAACCTGCAAAACAACTCCCCTGACCAGAATTTCTCCGATGGGGAAAACTCCGAAGCCAACTCCAGGCAAGTTAGAGCCAGTCCACAACTAGCTCTTTCAATGCCATTCCACTCATTTTTTCTTTCCATTTTTACTTCATTCTGCTATTAAGTTCTTCATTCTATTGTCTAAATTCTTGATGACTTTGGCATCGAAGTGTCCCCACCAGAGAAATTCCGTTCAGGAAATTTGTTTTGCAGGTTTTCATCAAAGGTGAACCAGCAAACAGGTTGCTCCATCCGATCCATGGGGATTTAGCGTCAACACTGTCCATTTCGAACTATGACACTTGCTGAAATGTGGGTGACTAAGTAGTACCGGCCTACAATTAGAATTTGGGAACTAAAAAGCTATAATTCTTCTCAAAGAAATGACGATTATGGGGTGCCCATCATCTTGCTCAAAAGAAAAACATGTCACAATTGTTAGGATGAATTTTAGGCGCACAGATGGCTGTTCTCAAACAACTAATTCTCTTCTGTTAAAGAAACTCTGAGCACGCCATACTTCCTACTAGGAAAAGAAAATGCATTAGTTGAAGAAAAAGGTATAGGAAATTCGGTGGTGTAACTGTCTTCTTTGTTGGACAGGATACATGGTGATGGGATCCTCTATGGTGCTCAAAAAGTACCACAGCATGTTGTACATTATTTGGTATTATCTATCTTATGATAAACGACCATTCAAATACTTCTAGGGTTCAAAGATTACGTGCATGTGACTGTTCATCATAAGATGGTCAAAACTGAACGTTGCATAGCACCCTCTACGGTATTCAATACTTTTTAAGTACCGTACAGGATTCGAGCCTACATCCTTGTAGTATTCAAAAATCAAAAGAAAAGTTAAATATTTAATCAAGAGGGAAACAAAACTAAAATATATAAACATCTCCTTGATTGTTTTAGGGGGTGTTTGGTTTGGGTAATCTACCTAGCTAGGATCAAGAGTAATCTGAATGAAGATGATAAGATCATCATATGTAGTTTGTACCCTAGTAATCTTATATGATGGTGATTCTATATGGCAGTGATCCTATATCGCACTCACTTCTCATATCACTATTCAACTCGGTGATAAGAAATCCATCCTTAGGGATGGTTATTTTGCCGCTCGAGTAAATGATAGAGTATCGACCAAATATATCTTCACACACCGCATAAAAAATTTCAGGAAGTACTACTTAGAAAAGAGTCATCTTGGAAAGAGCATATGTGAGGAAGCATTGTCCATGAGGGATTTGGATTCCCATCTTATTTCCTTCCTCTCATTTTTTTAAGTTGTAGTGATTTCTTGATTTCATAAGATACTAATTTTTTTATTTTCTAATTTCTTGATATTTTGTTCTTTTGATTTCTTAAATCCGATTAAATCCCTTTTATTTTTTGAAAACTTTATATCCATGCTGAATCATGTGTTTTCATTCGGTAGATTTGTCTATATAGCTTCAAAAAAATTGATTTAATCCATTCGGTAGACAAGATTGATTTAATCCAACATCCAAAGAGCAGATATAGCTCCAAAAAAATTGTGGTTAAAGGTTTTTGATCAAACATCTTAGGAGATAGATAAGTTTGCAAGACCAAGTTATAGAAAAAAAATCTAAGCATATTAGATCCTTTACCAAAAAAAGTCTCAAATATATATATATATATATATATATATATATATATATATATATATGGCTTCGTCTTAGGCCCAGTATCTCCGTCATCTATCCTCTGACCCTGTTGTCAGGTCCTGCCCATCCTGTGGCCTTCAATCGCTTGCTACCCGTGACCTCTCTGTGGTACAGCACCTGTTCCTATCCTAGTACTTCCTCAGCCGCGTGCAGCACTTGGTGGTTCTGCTCCGGCCCCATACTCTAGTATGCCCCTAGCGCAGTGTGAGCTGCTGCGAATACCGATCCTGTGCGCGTAGTCCGACGACCATATTCAGAGCGCGTGGCCTGAGGAAGCAGTTCGCAATCCAGTAGCCATTGACGACGCCTCAGTACTCCCCCGTCTGCATCCAAGCCCGATGCCAAATCTCCCGAAGGGGAATAATTCGTTCGCTGTTCCAGGACTACCCGAACACGCAACATACAAATCAACAGACGCCGGAAGAGTAGTTCTAGTTTTCCCCAAACTAATAAAGGTCCGATTCACATCTTTTTTATAGGAAAACTCTGCAGTTGGAAGAACTTATTCCCACTTGCTCGGTCTCCCTTGCACTAAGCTCCTCAGAAAGTCTTCCAGTAAACCGACGACTGGAGTCTGGCCGTCCTGAGTGATAAGCACTGCTAAACCTCAGTTCAGTGCCTAATTTCTTCCATAGCACCCTCTATTAGAGGGCAGACTGGTGTCTTGATCGGACGTAATGCTCCCCTTTCGTCATAAGGCGTGGTTTCTCACCACCTAATGATGATCAAATCACGATCATGGGGTAGCCCGGTTCTAATTCCATATGCAGATTAGAATGGAAATCAAGACCCCGAAGCTTATTTAGTTCCAGATGATGCAGAGCCAATTCTAATTCCTGATCCAATCCCATCTCCTGAGCAATACCTATATATATATATATATATATATATATATATATATATATATATATATATATATATATATATATATATATATATATATATATATATATATATATATTTGAGATTTTTTTTGGTAAAGGATCTAATATGCTTAGATTTTTTTTCTATAACTTGGTCTTGCAAACTTATCTATCTCCTAAGATGTTTGATCAAAAACCTTTAACCACAATTTTTTTGGAGCTATATCTGCTCTTTGGATGTTGGATTAAATCAATCTTGTCTTCCCTTTAAAATGGCAAGTTGTACGTATTCAAGCAAGCCATATATTCATAAAATGTAATGGGCTAGCAAACTGGTTAGTTAAAAGAACTAGCAATATCAAAGGGTATAAGCTTTAGATGGCTAATTTTTCTTGTGAGATCTTTTGAATTATTATGTTTGATTGAGTTTTTTTGATTTTCCCAAATATTGATATCCATTAGAATTTTTTTGTTTGTTTGAAGATTTGCATATATATATTTGAGATGCATTGATTTCTTTTTTTAATGTTAGAGATTTTTTTATTTCATAAGATGTTTAATCAGAATTCTTTGAGCTAAAAATTCTTTGTTCCAAATATGTTAACATATTTGCTCCCTACTGTGTGAAAATATTAGCATCAGAATAAATGGTTGAATCTATGATACAAATTCATCTGGAAGTTAAGAAACAGAAAAGAGTTAACATCCCTTTCTTTCTTTTTTCTTAACAATAAAACCTTTATCTTTGACAAACTGATGATAACTCTCATCACAAAGTGGTGATTTGCTTAATTATTTTATTTATTTGAATACAACTATTATAATATTCTGTATCTTTTCTTATATTTTCTTAATTCATGAGAACTAAGTACACATAAAAAAATCCTAGCATATATTAGGGATATTTTTTGTATTATATGATGGATGATCTTAGATTCCCATGGTATATCAAATATGTTACTATTTTATTCTCATGAATACTTAGAAAACTTTAGTTATTGGATCATGACATACCAATGATGATCTTAGATCACTAAAAATTAAATTATCCCACAATAAGGATCACCCATAATCTTAGATTATCGTGGTGATCCAATTTGGACCATTAAACATCCCTTCAGAGGATCTCAAATCCTAAAGCAGGCCTTCAAATTTGATATAGAAAAAGTCAAGATTTAAATAAGATATCTCCTTATGCAACACTGGTCTTCTAATACTTCAAGCGATCATGGATGTTGGCATACTTCAAGTGTTTTTGGTCTCCATCAACACTCATCAAACCCCCTTCTTTTTTTCCATATGTATTCATGTTTAGTTGATTTTCTCATTGTTCACCATTCATTGATCACGTGATTCATCTAGCGTACATGTTAATACTAAATCTTTCCTTTGCCTAAAAGAAATCTATTTACTTTTATTTTGAATGAACATAGCCAGTTCAGGCAAGGTATTAGATCAACAAATTTGGGCCATATCCTATAGACCATGTATGTGGACTAGGTATTATTTATTCTAACCCATTTCTATATTCAAATCTATCTTGATATATGGATATAAATTTTAGTATCTGAAGACTTCATCAAACTCCATTTCTATAAAGAAAAAGCATATATGGCTATATATAAATAATTATTCAATTTATAGTCGAATATACTAGTTGCACTCATATTTAAATATATATAGCTCTCATTAATTTTAAGGGAAAATAATTTATCTTTGATATGGTGGTCCACGAAGTTTAACTATTCTATTTATGTATATAATTTTTGTCTGCACTGTCAATATATGATTTATATTCATTTAAAATAAATATAGAATAAATTTTAGCAACATCCATATTTCTTTCTATATTTATCAACTAACTTTAGTTATAGATATGAGTATAGAAATGCTAGTACCTTATCCTATATCTATTTTCAAACCTAACATCTTGGGCCATGCATGATCATGGTACATGAAATTTAGAAATAGAAAGCAAGTTGCAGTTGGGTGCATGCAGTCCGTTTAGTATCAAATGTATTGATTCGATTCTTTATATCCATGGTAGTTCAATCCAATGTGAGCTAGTAAAACATTCATAAAATTAAAATTTTTCAACATAAAATCTCAGGTTCATCAGCTTTGACAATGTTGCAGTAAGATCAAAATAAATATGCCAGCTTGGAGTTTTATTTTGAAATGAGGACAGAGAGGATTGTTCGAGCCATGTAGCATAGTCCACAAGAGTCAATCCTTTGCCTCCCTCGCCTCCCGTTTTTTTTTTTTTTTTTTTCCTCTTTAAGGATCATCTATTTAGATGTCTACCCAAAATTTCCTGGAATTCATGGATTAGACCAAGACAACCAGCTAAATTAAACCAGACAAGGTCCACTTAATCATTAGAATGGATTGGCCTGAATCCCAAAAAAGTAAAAAAAAAAAAATGTACCAATTATCTTATCCAATTTATGAATTCTATGAAAATTTAGACCAAGGCATCCAAATAAACTTTAAGAATCTGTTTGGATGGTTGAGCCTGAAATCTTATGAAATTTGTAGGTTGCGTCAATATAACTATCAAAAATATTGAGTGTGTTATAGACTACATTAAATCTATAAATATAAATATAAATATCTAGGATTATCTTTTTAATGGGCTGGCCCGAGTCTAACAGGAAACTCCATAGGGAAAAAAAAAATTCACCCAAACACTACAACAGATCTGAGCAATGGCCAGAAAATGAGGGATGATACAAAAATGCGACATTACCGGTTAGTGAGAGGCAACATCACAAGCAACTTCTCAGGGGTCAAGAGTACAAATAATTTCCTTTTTTTATCCGGAAGTCCGGTTGACGAGTGCAAACAGTGCCCCGCTGCAGCCAACACAAGCATCAGGTCATTTGAACCATGCGTTGTAGCCATAGGACGCAAGGGGACAAACAAAAAAACTAGTCTAACAGAGGATAAAACGTCAGTGGCATTGCATCAAACAGTTGCCTGACACATTATGTCGACCATGTGCACTTACAGCGCCGCCATTAGGGCAGCGGGAAATTCGGTTTGACGCCTTACTCGTCCAGTTGAAGAGTTTGGATGAGTTTGACTCGGTTGCAAGACGAACAGGAAGGTCATGGTTTCGTACTTTGTGCTCCTCGGTTTGCTAAGTTGGACTAACATTAGCCATCAAACAGGCTTGGCTGCTGCGGCTCCGGCATACAATAACAATTACTCTAATCACAGATAATGAAAAGACTAATCATGCATCTCTCCCCTCCGATTTCAATGTCTAGATTGGATGGCTAAGTAAAGCCCAGATCACTCAATCTGGTGGGGGCCCATCGGTTGTGAGGCTAAACGGCAGTCTACTCGGCTCGACACGAACGGCCAATTTTTTCAATCCCTTCAAAATCCTCGCTCCCTTCTAGTCGTAGGTGCGGGGACCAAAATTCTTCCATGGTCTTCGCCCAGAACCAATCCGTTAGTCACATGGGCAAAGGCAAAACATTGGATTTGTCATGCCATTTCAAGTTCTTGAAACATCAAATTAGTCTAGGTGCGATCACCCATCAATTAGAGCCATGTAGAAACCATGCGTTTGTAACAAGAATCGATGCTTGGTAAAGAGCCCAAGACTACTGTAAATACTGGTTGACTCTAAGGCTGATTCGTTCATCAATTGAAATGTCGCCCACCATTTTACTGCATTCAGGTAGATGAATGATAACTCCAGTGCTGGAGCCGTAAAAAATGCAAACGATATGCTAAACATCATGCGATATTCTTTCTTTTTTTTTTTGTTATTTAATTTTTTTAATCAGGTAACTCGGTTCATCCATTTGTGCCTGTCATAACATAGATAATATTTACCAAAACCAAGTGTCCTGATCCTCATTGTACTCTCAACAGCTTAATATCTTGCATATATGCAAAGTTTGATCGGTCCATTTCACTAATTTTGGCAGAGAGGGTGTGGGCCTACGTTGCCAAAATCTCCAACACTTGTCCCGTCCACTGCAACAATCGGCGGAACGAAGCGCCCAAAACCGAAAATGCTGGTACAAGCCCATTATGTGAACTTGGGTCCGGCCCACTTGGTGGACTCAACGCTACTCGTGAGCCAGGTTTGGAATGCAAAGTTTCAGCGGAAAACCCGACCAAAGCCAGTCCATGATCAGATACACCGATTAGCTATTTCTGGAAACTTCTTAGGGCAAAACCGGGATTTGGTTTAAAGGCTCAAAAAAAAAAAATTTGCCCTATGAAAAACGAACCCTAGGTTGGACCTGCGAGTACAGAGTTTGCAGTTAGGCAGGTCGGTACAGTTGCGTTGCAGCGCCTACCGTACCGTCCTGCTTCGCTTGCTGCCGTAGAGGAATCTGCTTTAATGTCCCAGCCGCAAATGGAGGAGCGAAAGATCCTGGGGTGGCGGCGGCGAGAGGATCAGCCGGTGGCAGCACAGGGGGTGCCGGAGAGGCACCGGCGGATGACCGAGTGAAGGGGCCGTGGTCGCCGGAGGAGGAGGCGTTGTTGAGCAATCTAGTGAAAATTTTTGGGGCAAGGAACTGGAGCCTGATTGCTCGGGGGATCCCTGGTCGCTCTGGCAAATCGTGCCGACTTGCCGTCCCTGTTGGTGCAACCAACTCGACCCCCTAACATCAAACGCAAGCCCTTTGACCGGTACAATCATCAATTCCTTACTGTTATTTGCTCGCATATCATCCCTAGATTGCGTTTGATGGATCACCAAAAAATCTGGATGATAAGAACCGCTCAACTTGGCTAGCTCTTTTCTTTCTTTTTGTACATGTGATGAGATCAGAGAGGAGATTTCTCTTTTGTTTCTGAGTATCCTAAGCTTCAGTATCGGAGAGCTGGACCCAGGCTTAATGGCACGAGAGTTTGGATCGAAGACTTGATGGTCGGAGAGTTGGACTCCGGGCTTTGATATCTTGGAGCTGGGCTTGAAGACTTGGTGGCCGGAGAGCTGGGCTCCGGGCTTTGATGTCTTGGAGCTGGGTTCGAAGACTTGTTCGCCGTAGAGCTGGGCTCCGGCTTTGTGGCTGGAGATCGTGGGATCCGGGCTTTGATGTCTTAGAGCTGGGCTCGAAGACTTGGTAAAGGAGAGTCGTGGAATCCGGGCTTTGATGTCTTGGAGCTGGGCTCGAAGACTTTGATAGCTGGAGAGCTAAGCTCCGGGCTTTGAGTACAAGACCTGGGATCGCACGGAGATTCTCCTGCAAGGCAAAAAATATTTGTACAAGAGAAACTTTGATTATTGGTGAGAACGACCCTTACATTGTTGACGCTAGAGAACTAAGCACGGTGCCGGAGGGCTGGGCCCCGAACTTCGATGTCGGAGAACTGGGCTCCGAGAATTTTGGATGACGAAGAACTGAACCCCAGGCTTTAGTATCAAAGAGCTGGCCTCCGTGGTTTGGAGCCGAAGAGCTGGGCTCCAAAGTGCCGGATTGAGCTTTTCTAACAAGCGGGGTAATCCGGGGGTGGCGGGGGAAGGGTGGATTCAGGGGTAGGTCCGTTCTCCACCTCGAAAGCCATCGCTAGCCCCAGCGTCAAGTGGGAGTCCAAGTGGCAGTGCATGATCCACACGCCTGTATCAGCAAATCAGAAAAACACAGACCGGTCAAATTCAGAATACAATTAAGTTATCCTACCCATTTCACGTGGTCAACTCGGATGCAGTGCACGGTTTGCTTTCGTCCATGGGCGATCATATACTTAAAATATTTAAGTAAAAAAATTATAAATTTTAAAAATATTTGGATAGCGGAAACCGATCAATGCGTGCGTTGCACGGTACTTTTGTAAGTACCGCAAAGAATTCCATAGCTGAACAGGTGGTGTACCTGGATTATTGGCAGTGAATCGGATGACGACCCAACCGCCCGTCGGAACGGCGATGGTGTTCCTCTGTTGTGGATCCACGAGGTTGTAGCTCTTCTCTGCCGTGGCTTGCTCGTAGTTTCCGAACCCTTGCGCCACCACGAAGAAGTTGAAACTATGTATGTGAATCGGGTGGTTCTCGATCCCCAGTATCGCCGTGTCCTGCAGCACCATCTCCACCGTCGTGTTGTACTTGAGCTTCTTCACCTTGGTAGCCCTGGACGTGAACGTCAACGACTGCGGCAATGAACCGGAGGCGTTGGTGAAATCGAAGAACACCGGCGGCTTGTCGGGGAAGTCCGCCGTGTACACCCCCTCCACACCCTCATAATGTGCTTGCAGAAGCGACATGGTGGTGGGGAACTGGAAGGACACGTTGTTCATGCTGGTGGCGAGTGCTCCGTTTGTCTGATTGCACAACACTTGACCTGGCTGGCAAGCAACCAGGCCCAACCCCACCGTGACGAACATGCGCTCGTCCACATGGAGAGGGACGGTGCGGTCACCTCGCCGGCAGAGACCGGTTAGGTTGGAATAGAAGCGGAAGGCCGCATCGTTGTCGAAGAAGGAGGGCATAATCGGCATCACGGGTTGCGCAGACGGCGAGGCGGATTTGTATCGGACGATGCCCGTGGTGGTTGTGTTGTCGAAGCCTCGCCGCGGGGCAGCCGTGCTGATGTACGGGAGGGCGGCCATGTAGTAGAGCGCCGGGGTTGCATCAGCCACCATGAGGGCATCGACGGTCTGGCCGGGGGCGATGACGATCACATCAGTCCTGTAGGGCTTGGTATAACTAGCATCCACGGCTACCACGGTGAAGCTGTGCCCGGCGATCTTGAAGAAGAACTGATTATCAAGTGCAGCGTTGATGGTCCGGAGCAAGTAGGTCTTGCCCTTCTCCACTTCCAGCTTGTAGCTGTCTGTGCTAGTCAACAAAAGAGGGTATTTTAGCCACTAAAATGCTCCATCCTTATACGTGACTGCATGGAAATCCGAATTCAACTCACACAAGATATTTGATTATATCCAAGGAATTGGTATTCAAGGTCGTGCTGGCCGCGGTGTGAAACTTAATTGCAATGGAGGTGCTAGCTTCTTCCTTTGGTGTTTATTTTATTTTTCAGTATTTCTCGTATCTATTTTTAGGAAGCCAATTATAGATGCTAGCATGCATGTAATTTCTTCGTAATTTGCAAAGCACTAATTCACATATGAAACTAAAGTATCAGCTATCCTTGCAATATATATATATATATTCTTATATGAAACTGAAGTACCAGCTATCCTTGCAATATATACTGAGCACTACCTTTTTTTGAACATGGGTAAAGGTCACCGGTTTTTCCATTGATGGTATATGCATCGGAAACATTGATAGCGCCGCCGGTAAGAAAGGCTAGCCTGGCTTCGTCAACTACGTTCGCGTTCCTCCACTCACCTGTACGTTAATATTTTGGTCATTCAAAAAGGTTGTGGAGTGGTAAAGAGATATTAACTAGGTAGGGAGTAAGAAAGGTCAGATAGTTAGGCAAAAGTTCTTCATTTTTTTTTTTGGGAGATTAGGTAGGGACAGAGAGAGACATATAGAGTCCCTTTGGGGGGGAGGGGGTGGTGTTCAAGGATATACCGAGTAGAATGGAGACTTCCTTGTCGGGTTTGGGGAAAGGGTAGGTTTTGGTTCCTTGTCTGGGTCTGATGACGAGAGCACCGTATACCGTTTCTCGGAGGACCGAGGAATGGGCATGCCACCACAGGGTGCCCTCTTGGCCGGTGATGGTGAATTTGTAGGTGTAGCTCTTCCCGGGTTGTATCGGGCATTGGGTTATCATCTCTGGCCCGTCGGCCCAAGCACTTAGTTTCTGAAATATGCCATGCCTGCAGTCATAATTAATAATGAGAATTTGAGACCAGATACCCTGCTGAGATATAAATCTTCTCAAGTAGCTAAAATACATGCTATCTTCCTTTCTCTCTCTACCAAAAAATAAAAAAACTATCTTACCAGTGGATGGTAATGTTGTAGGGCGAGTCATTGATGACATTAACCACCACGTTATCGCCCTCGTGGACATCTATGGTTGGGCCCGGAAGACGGCCATTCACGCCAGTGATCACTCTGCTCTGGCACAATCGTTTCACCGTGAAGTTTCCAACCTAAACAAAGACAACACCGTCAAACTTATCGTAGGCCGTAGAAATAATTAATCACCGTCAAACTTAGAAATGTTGGTTTCACAATAAACAATGCACCGTGTAGATCAAAACTGACATCACTAATTATCTCTCCTAATTAACTAGAACAAGCCTTTGAAATGGTATGCTGTTAGGAGTTGCATTATCTGTAAACTCAAGGATATCAGTTGATGAGATGCTACATACTCTATCTATCTTGGATCGAAAAATTCGGACTTAAAAGCTAGATACAAGCCTCTCCAAGCTCATCTATTTTGCTGACAATGTTCCGTTGATTAAAATTTGGGAATTCTGGTCATGGCATATGGGGAGGACAACTCATAATAATGCGTCTGGATAGCTGCATTATTATTCTGTAAATTGTAGCGTACTTTCCTGAATGCCAAGACATGCATGTCTCCACTAACATAAGTAAGTTGGCAATTGGGGCTGTTGTAACTAAAGAAACATGGTCATAAGGGAGCACCAACATGATGATACCATCCTGAAATTCTAATTTCTAAACTTTACAGACGGTCAAACGGTGCTTTGCCTATTTCTAGTTTTTGCTTGTAAGAAAATGCTACATGACCTCTATCCGGGGGTCAAAAATTCTACGTGTGTCTCTCTTTTTTTTCTTTTTTTTTTTGATTAAAAAGCAGCCGGAAAAAAAAATAATACATGTCAAACTTTTCGAGAAAAGAAACGCAACGATGAAAATTTTACTTGCTGAAAGAAAGTTTACGTTTGCCAAGTGGCCTCCACCTTTGAGAAGGTAATGATTTTTTTTTCCTTTTTCTCATATAAAAAAAAAATTTCTTCAAGGTTTTATTTGACAAAATTTGTTATAGCACCGGAGAACTTAAAACGAAAAAAGAAAAAGATAGGAGTGTGGATGTGCTTGAAATGGAGAGAATATAAAGGCTAAATTACATGGAACGTGTGCTCGACAGCCGCAGCATCTGCCACGTAACCGATGAAGACTAGAGCAATTGCCAGTACGAGCATCGACCGTGCCATTTCTAGGAAACAATAGGAAGGTGAACGAATAGATCGAGGACGGTCTTGTGAGATAGGGAGGAGTCTGCAAATGGGGAAGCGAAAATGCTTTCTCTTAGGAGTTGCTACCTTTGCACAAACTATCGAGAAGTTTGCATGGAGTTTTTTGGGCCAGCGAAGTTGTTATATAGTGTTTATGATTTTGTCTAGTATACATTTGAACGCGTGGAAGGTGCACCAATTAAAGATTATTAGAAAAGGAGGTCTTCGACCTCCGTTTGCGTGACAGGCTCAGCGTTCTCTGTCCGACTTGTCAAACACTTGAGAGATTAATTATTGCTTTTGATAATAAAACAATGTTCTGCAATCGACCAAGGTAGAGTTCAATTACTTAAAGAAAAAGGGTCATGGAGTATTGGCTGCGATGAAAATTCCATCACCATCTTTTTGGGCACTTCTTAAAGGGACGACTTGCTGCTCTCACACTAGAATTATGTAACTGTTTATGTATATATATATATATAAAATCTTGTAGTCGTTGGCTTCCGGCTTCCTTCCATGGGTTTTTTTTCTATTCTTAATTGACATGCAATGCCATTTTAGTCATAATTTGGTATGTTGCTTTAATGTTTGGTGCAATCACTTGCCTTCCACCCTCTGCATGCAGTGAGGTCCGTGGTTGCACCTGCATAATTGTAGCAGGTGCAAACGTAAGTGAATGCTGTTGAGGAGGGCCCCCTTTTGTTGTTTGGAAACCTTCCTTTCGTTGCAAATGGTGTGATGGGAGATAATTTTTTTTTTTGATCATTGTCCGCATGTAAAGGGTCGATGCTTTCCATGCATCCAGTTATAATCATATAAAAAGCACCTCTAAGACTATTACAAACCTTATTTATTTCAAAAGGAGAACTCTTGCTTAAAGTATCTTACCATATCATGACTTAAACAAATATATATGAACAAAGGTGTCTAGGAACCTTCTTATGGCCTTTCAGTAATTAAGTAATGCCGATTAGAAGAAGCCTTGCAATCCACATTATCTTCCATATATTCGTGCACGTATATTCTTCCTTTTTCTTGTTCTTGATCATGGGCTGCGTTGGTATCATTCCTTATTTCCTTGTTAAGTTGTCTTTCAGAAAACCTCTGCCTCGGACCATAGATATATGCGGACACGTATTACTAGATATATTCAGAAAATCTTTTGGGTCATCCTAATATATTCCTCTTGTTCTTTTATTCCTTTCTATTTGAGTGACAAATTGTTCAGAATCACTAAAGTGCAAGAGCCCCAAAATCATGGGTGTGATCTGTCTTTCCAGTAGAGGAGTGAAATAATGGTTCCATTTAATTTATCATTCTGAAGTGCAAGAACCCAAATCAAGAAATTTTTTTTTCCATTACAGTAAAGGAATGAAATGGTTCTATTCAATTAATGATTAACAAGGGACCACCGATGGAATTTTTCATCTAACTAATCCCTTGAATCCAAATGTTGAGCAGAGAATTAGATCGCCAAAGAATAGGGAATGTGGGGAAGATGTTCTTTTGATAATTGCTGTGCTTAACCTTGGACCGGGCTTGCCTTGCCGTGCTGGAGAGCTCCTTAGCCGGCCAACCTGCAAAAGGTCCTCTAGGCGCCGAAGGTGCTCCGGCGGGGGACACTCCGATGCTTAAGTTAGTAGGGGGTTTGGAGCAACAGAATGGAGAGAACCAGAGAAGAACGTAGAATGGAGAAGAAAAAGCGTCTTACCCCCGCGGAGGCCCCCTGGACACCTTTTATGGGCGTGAGATACTGCCAAAATTCGTTAGAAGACAGAGACAAAGTCCCTGAATTGCCCCTGGCAGGATCGAAGTGATGGCCAGATGGCATGAAGTCGTGGCCATATCATGGAGTCCGTTGCAACAGAATTCTGGTACCAGCTGGAGGAAATCTTCCGAAGCCTTCGGGTGGTTCCCCGGATGCGAATCAAGTTGGTCGGCCTTCATTAGGTCGGCCTCGGGTAGGTCGGCCTCCAGTAGGTCGGTCTCCAGTAGGTCGGCTTCTCGTGGGTCAGCCGATCTTTGAATGGGCCGGCCCCTAGAACAATAAACCCAGCGACCAATTGGCTAGTTGGACTTTCAGTGGGGACCATGTCAGGACCTCCAGAAGAGCCGATCGGTGGGAGCTTCAACCCGTATCAACTGGCTGAACACCTTGTCCGGCCCAACACGAGCCGGCCGGATGGATATAACAGTTGCCCCCCTGCTGCTAGGCTTTGAGGAGGCACATGACCTCAAAGTGCAGGAGCATAGTATTTGGTACAGACTGCGCCCGTTCAGGCTTGATCCGGGATCATCATGACGGGTCGCTTCGAATCTTCCACGATCGGCCTCTTGAACAGGTGTCGGTCTCTCACTGGGGACGTAAGGGTCGCAATTAATGGCGAAAAAGGTGTCATGATGGAGAGTCAGGCTGGCAAGGGTACTGGCGAGAACGAGGGGATGCGCCGCACCACGTGGCAGGATCCGGATGGTCGGCTCCAGCTCTCGTGCGACCCCTTCACTGTTGATTCGGCACTTGCGCGGATCGCCATCTGCCCTCAGGATCGGCCTATCGCTTCGGTCTCGGGGATGTGGACGGACGTGCCTCCTAATAAGGCGGTTGAAACGCCAACGAAGAGAGGCGGTGCCCGCCCCGGAGATCTATAAAAGGAGGGGCGACACGCTCTGGGAAGATTTTCTGGCTGTCTGTGCTCTGCGGGAGAGAACTCCTTCTTCTTCCTCCGCGAGACCCGGTTCTTAGAGGTTCGTCTTCAGGTTAGCTCCCGAGTCTTCCTCCTTCAATATTAATGGCGACCACTAGTAGGGGCCCAGTCCATAGACCTAGGCAGCCAGGGCCGAGCGAGATCCTATCATCCATGACCCGAGAGCGGGTCGAAAATCTTAGGGTAGTGTACGGGATCCCCATCACTCTGCACCTTACGTTGCCAGGCCTAGAGGGGAGAGTGAACAGTCCATTAGGGCCAGGGACCTTACCGATGTATGAGTCGCACCTTAAAGCCGGTCTGAGGTTCCCGTTGCACCCTTTCTTTGTAGAGGTCTTCCGGCATTATAGGGTAACCTCGGCACAAATGACTCCGAACAGCATCCAGATCATATGCTATTTTATCGTATTGTATAGTAGGGCCGGACTCGAACCTAGGTAACCCTTCTTCGGCAACTTCTTTCTCTTGAAGAAAGATTTTAGGAGCCGGGAATGGTGGATGTTCAGTCCCCGTCCCAGCCAAAAAATTTTAAAGTATCTTCCATCGGCCATCCACGGGTGGAAGGCCCGGTTCTTTCTCGTGAGCAGTCTTCAGCCCTGGAGGTTCGAGCCTTTGTGGAGGGAGCCGTGGGCAAGGCTCCGAGAGGGGAGGTCGATCCTGATGGCCGACCAAGCTAGTTTCAATGAACTCAGCGGAGCTGGTCCGACCGCGACATTTGAACTGCTGGGCGAAGATCACCTTCACCGGGCAGGGATCAGCTCCCAGAGATTTTTAGGCAAGGGCCGAAGTCCTTTTCCACAGTTCACCCCCTTTGTCTTCGTCTCTTTTCCTTCTTTGACTAACCCTGAGTTTCTTTGCAACAGGAAGGGGGATGAGAAAAATAGATAAGGCCAAGGTCGTTCATCGAGCGGTGCGGAAAAGGCCCGCCCTAGGGTCGGCTCCAACCTCGACGGCCGAAAGGCATAAGAAGAAGTGGGAGGAGAAGCCGCCCGCACCCGTCGTGGAGGTAGGGTCCGACGAGGACGACACCCCTCTTACTGAGGTGTTGGCCAAGAAGGCATCTGGGGCTCCATCTATGGCCGAAGAGTCGGCCGTCCCACAGGAGCAGGAGCGATCGGACCTGCCCAGTACACCGGACGCGCCGGCCTCTACGCCCATCGGCCCGGACACAGCAGGGCCCTCGGAGGGCAGGGGAAAGGGAACAGTCGCAGAAGAGGCCGACGAGGAGGGGGCCGAAGAGGAATCGGATGACGAAGTCTGCCAGGAGGAGTTTCAACACTGGAACGCTCTGGACCACCCCCGGAGAGCACGGAGCCTGCTCAGGGGGGCGATGACCGACTTCGACTGGGAGCGGTCAATCTAGAGAAACCTGAACGATGTGGCGGTAGAGTCCTACCGCAATCTCATGAGGGTAAGGCACCTTACTTGATCCCTTGCCTCCATTTCTCCTTCTTTCTTTTGGCCTTAACTTAGTCTCGTGTTTGCAGCTCCTTCATGACATTTCATTGATGGACGACAGCATCGGCCGAGTACTCCATGCAGCGAAGACCTCCACCAAGAAGGTGCAGGAGTTAGAGGCCACTCGGGCTGCCATGGAGGCAACTCAAGCTGCCTTGGAGGCATCCCTGAAATCCACTGAAGAGAGGTCGTCGGCTGCCCAAGCAGAGGCCGAGTCATCGAAGGAGGCCCTGAAGGAGGCAGAGGGCCAACTGGCCGACCGGGAGGCCAGACAGAAGAAGAGGAAGGCGAAAGTGGCTTCCCTCACGTGCCGGCTGCAAGAAGAGGAGGGTCGATTCTCGGAGGCCGACAAGAAAGCACAGGCCGAAAGGGCCACGGTGGTGCAGCTGACGGCCCAGCTTGAAGAAGCCAGGGAGCAGGCCGCGAGGCAGGCCCGGGAGGCGGTAGTGGCATATAAGGCCTCCCCCGACTTCGACGAGGAGGTTGAACAGGTAGCGTCGAAATTCTACAGAGAGGGCTACGACGACTGCTTGAAGAAGGTGGCCCTACTTTTTCCAGAGCTGGACCTGTCAGGTGCGGAGCTGAAAGGGCCTGCGAAGGAGAGAGAGCCCCAAGGCGAAGGCGAAGCGGAGGAGGCCAGGGCCGAAGTAGAGGTAGCGGGCGTCCCGGTTGAGTCCCCTAGCGCTGCAGTCCCGACCGTCCTTCCTGTTGTAGCAGACGGGGCCGAAGTTGGGGCCCCCGATGCACCTTCCGTAAGTCCGACCTAAGGGGTTTGTAAAGGTCTGACCCACGTTTTGTAAGTGTCTGCTTTTGGATGTAATGAAAGACCTTACCGTTGTCTTATGTGTATATGTGTGAGATAAATGCTTTTCTTTCACAATTTATCTAAGTTTTTCTAGTCGGCTTTTCTATACCATAGGTTTCCTTTTCTTCCGAAATTTTTCCAAGTGTATCCGATCGGCTTCTCTATACCATAGGTTTCCTTTTCTTTCGAAATTTTCTCAAGTGTTTCCGGTCGACTTCTCTATACCATAGGTTTCCTTTTCTTCCAAAATTTTCCCAACTATTTCCGGTCGGCTTTTCGAAGTCTGAAGTAGGAATGCTGGCAACTGTTTAGTTCAGGCTCATGAACCAGGAGATTTGCTCCCAATTGGCTTCGTCAGGTGGCTCAGGTTTGCCATCTGTTCTTCATGCGATGCCTCATGGGCCGTGTGCGGTGATTGCCGACCGGAGTCGGACTTTCGGAGTGGGCTACCCTAGAGCCTCTGTCGACTGGAGTCAGACTTTCGGAGTGGGCTACCCTAGAGCCTCTACCGACCGGAGTCGAACTTTCTGAGTGGGTGTGGAGGAAACTGTAGACTTTATTGATAGTACTTGCGAAGGTTGTCTACATTCCACTGGCGTGATATTTGCTGCCCGTCCAAATGCTCAAGCTGGTAGGTCCCGGCCCGGATTACTTCACTGACTCGATAGGGACCCTCCCAATTAGGAGAGAGCTTTTCTTGCTCGGTCGACTTTGAAATCTCCGTCCTTCGCAAGACCGAGTCCCCAACCTAGAAGGTTCGTACCTTAACTCTCGAATTGTAATATCGAGCCATCCTCTGTCGGTAAGTTGCCATCTTCATGCTTGCTCGTAGCCTGGTTTCCTCCAGCAAATCCAGGTCGGCTCTTCGTTGCTTTGAGTTGGTCGGCTCGGTGAGGTGATTAACCCGCAGGGATTGCAAAGAGATTTCTACGGGGATGACTGCCTCACTACCATAGGTCAGGTTGAAAGGAGTTTCTCCAGTTGCCATCTGAGCGGTGGTCCGGTATGCCCACAATACAGAATAAAGCTCTTCCGCCCAAAGTCCTTTGGTATCATTCAGCCGAGTCTTCAACCCATGCAGGATCGTCCGGTTGGTGACTTCAGCCTCTCCGTTGGATTGTGGGTGGCCGACCGAGATGAGCCGATGAGAAATGTGGTACTGCTGGCAAAAATCCCGAAATCTTGAGTTGTCGAATTGCCTTCCATTATCTGTGATGATTGTCCGGGGGATGCCGAATCTGAAGATAATGCAATTTCGGACGAAGTTCTCTACTTTGGCTTCCGTTATCTGCGCCACTGCTTCAGCCTCCACCCATTTGGTAAAGTAATCAATGTCCACGAGGAGGAATTTTTGTTGGCCGGACGCTGGGGAAAGGGTCCGAGGATGTCCATGCCCCACTGGGCAAATGGCCATGGCACTGTAAGCGGGGTCAGCTGACTGGCGGGCCTCCTTTGGACACTCGAAAACCTTTGACACGCGTCGCATCTCTGCACGAAGTCTGACGCATCTTTTTGAATTGTGGGCCAGTAATATCCCTGTCGGATAATTTTATAGGCCAGGGATCTCCTTCCAAGGTGGTCACCACAAATGCCTTCATGCACCTCCCTGAGTGCATAATTTGCATCGGTCGGCCCCAAGCACTTCAGCAATGGTTGTGAGAATGACCGCTTGTAAAGGATTCCGTTGAGGGCGACGTATTTGGAGAACGTCGAGCGTATACGCTTGGCTTTAACGGGTCGTCCGGGAGAGCACCCTGGGCTAGGAAGGTACGGATCGGGTCCATCCACGATGGCTCCTGCCCAACTTGATGGATGTCGATCATCTCTTTCGCAATGCTTGGACGCTATAGATGCTCCACAAAGGTTCGGTTGGAGGTGCCGACCACAGCCATGGCCAACCATGATAGAGCATCCGCGCGGGAGTTCTGCAGCCGAGGTATATGGAGAATCTCGAAAGACTTGAGCAAAGATATAAAGCCTCGTACCTTGTCCAAGTATTTAGCCAAGGTTGGGTCCCTTGCTTCAAATTCGCCCTTCACTTGATTGACTACCAACTGGGAGTCAAAGAAGGCCCGAATTCTGTTGATGCCCAACTCACCAGCTATCTTCAGCCCTGCGAGTAAAGCTTCATACTCTGCCTAGTTGTTGGATACTTGAAATGCAAAGTGCAGGGCATACTCCATGCATTGTCCGTTAGGGTCGGCTAAAATCAGGCCAGCCCCACATCCGGCGAGATTGGAAGCTCCGTCTACGTGGAGAGTCCAGGTGGGCTTGCATTCTCCTGCTGGATTGGTCCCATGTACTTCGACAATCGAAGAGGGGATGGCTTCCGATCCCCACGTGCATTCTGCAATAAAATCAGCAATTACCTAGGCCTTCAGGGCCGACCGAGATTGAAAGGAGATATCGAACTCACCCAGCCTTACAGCCCACTTAGCGAGCCATCCAGAGGTGTCAGGACTTCGAAGGATTGCCTTGAGGGGCTGGTCAGTCAGTACGACGATCGGGTGCGCCTGGAAATAGGGCCGGAGGCACTTCGCCGCCATGACCAACGAATAAACCAGCTTTTAGACTTTAGGATACATTGTCTCGGTATCATGGAAACTTTGCTGATGTAATAGACATGTTTCTGCTGGCCGTCTTCCCCCACCCGCACAAGGACAACGCTGACGGCTTCGTTAGAGGTCGACAAGTATAGGTATAGCATCTCCCCCTCCATTGGTTTGGCCAACAGCGGAGGGTTCTTCAAATAGTCCTTCAAGGCTTCGAAGGCTGACCGACACTCGTCGGTCCACTGAAAACGATCCGACCGGCGTAAAGTTCTGAAGAAGGGCAAAGACTTCTCAGCCGACCGGGAAATGAAGCGGCTGAGAGAGGCAATACGGCCCGTGAGCTCTTGCACCTGCTTCTTGCTGGTCGGATGTGCCATGTCCATGATGGCCTTGATCTTCTCAGGGTTAACCTCAATACCCCTTTGAGTGACCAGAAAATCGAGGAATTTCCCGGAGGTCACCCTAAAGATGCACTTGGCAGGGTTTAACTTCATCTGATGACGTCTCAGCACGTCGAAGGATTCCTGCAAGTCCCTGATGTGGTCGACCCTCCGGAGGCTCTTAACAATCATGTCGTCAACGTAAGCCTCCATATTTCTTCCGAGTTGCCCTTCAAAGACTCGGTTGATCAGCCGCTAGAAGGTGGCCCCGCATTCTTCAGGCCGAAAGGCATCATCCTGTAACAATACAACCCCCTGTCCGTGACAAAGGCAGTCTTCTCCTCGTTTCAAGGTGCATCCTGATCTGGTTGTACCCAGAGAATGCATCCATGAAGCTCAATAGCTGGTGGCCAGCTGTAGCATCCACCAATTGGTCAATCTTTGGTAGGGGAAAGCTGTCCTTCGGACAAGCTTTGTTGAGGTCCATATAGTCCACACAGATCCTCCACTTGCCACTGGCCTTCTTCACCATAACGACATTGGCCACCCACTCCGGATAGTGGGACTCCCTAACAAAGCCAGTGTCGAGGAGTTTTTTTCACTTCTTCTTCAATGGCCTTTTGCCTTTCGGCAGCAAAGCTCCTTTTCTTCTGTCGGACGGGTCTACACGTTGGGTCCACCTTGAGTTAGTGAGTAATGACATCCGACAAGATGCTTGGCATGTTCGAGGCCGACCAGGCAAAAACATTAGCGTTGCTTCTCAAGAACCCTATCAGTTCCTATCGGGCTTCTTCGCTTAGTGTACTCCCGATTTGAAGCACTTTAGTAGGATCATCCTCTCTGAGTGGAACAAACACCACCTTTTCGATAGGCTGACCATAGTCATCAGCTTCGTCCCTGGGATCCAGTTGTTCAGTGTGGGGCACCCCTCCAGCTGCCTATCATGAATGGCCAAACATTGTCTGGCCATCCTACGGTCTCCCCTCAGTTCCCCAACCCCGTTACGAGTCGGGAACTTTGCCAGCAAATGATAAGTGGATACGATGGCACGGAACTTATTAAGGGCCGGTCGGTCTAGGATGGCATTGTACGCCGAGGTCGTACGGACGACCACAAAGTTGATAGGAAAAGTCCGTTGGTGAGGTTCCGTCCCGAGAGTTACGGGTAAAGTAATTTCTCCTTCTACTCCAACGGAGTTTCCCCCAAAGTCAGTGAGCGGCACTAAGGAGTCCCGTAGCTTTGATCTAGACAAATTCATCCGAACAAAAGCGTCGTACAGCAAAACTTCCGCACAGCTTCCATTGTCAATTAGGACACGTTTTACATCATAATTGGCAATGATTGCTGACACAACGACAGGGTCATCTCCTGGGAGATGGGGTTCCAAAAGATCTTCATCAGAAAAACTGATCATACCAGAGCCCCTGGGCCTCTTCACAATATCTTGGCCCCCTCCAGACCCCTGGTCAGACCTTCAGTACAGCATGCCAATGTCCCCGCCCATCGGACGCTGATTGGGGAGTTCAGCCTCTTCAAGTGGATCCCTGACAGTTGAAGCTTCAGCCCGATCCCGGCGGGGACGGATGTACATGCTCAGATATCCTCTCATGATGAGGTCTTCGATAGCTCCTTTAGCTGGAGGCACTCCTCAATATCGTGCCTATGGTCACTGTGGAACCGGTAGTACTTGTTCTTGTTTCTGGTGGTAGGGGGGCCCCTCATTTGTCGAGGCCTTTGGAAGTAAGCCTCATTCTCGATCTCCAGGAGGATTTTCTCCCTCGGAAGGGAGAGGGGTGCATAAGTCTCAAACTTCTTAAAGAAATCTCTTGGCTTCGAGCTTCGGCGCCGAGTGGGTCGGCCATCGTTGCCAGGATGTCGGACTGCGGGGTCTTTATTGCCCCGCTTCTTAGTGGTCGATCTCCCCTCCGCTTGGCGGCGGCTTGCAGATTGCTCTTCCGCCAGGGCATACTTGTGGGCCTTGGTCAACAACTCGGTGTAGTCCTTTGGAACTTTTTGTCTAGGGAGAATGTAAGCCTGGACGACCAGAGCCCTCTCTTGAAGGCGGACATTGCTACCGCCTCGTTCAAGTCTGGGACTTCCATGGCCGTTGAGTTAAAGCGGGCCATGTAGTCCCGGAGGGTCTCCCCCTCCTTTTGGAGTATAAGGAAGAGGCAGTCGGTGTTCTTCGGGGCTCGACTGCATGTCCTAAAATGTGAAAGAAAAAGAGTCTCGAGTTGGAAAAAAGACTGGATCGTACCTGGTCGGATGGCCGTGAACCACATCCGGACGACCTTCTTCAGAGTGGCTAGAAAGGCGATATAGTGGAGGGCATCGGAGGGACCCTGTACAATCATATGGGCTTTGTAGGTACCCAAATGATCCAGTGGGTCGGTGGTACCGTCATAGGGGTCCACCTGGAAAATCTTGAAGTGTCGGGGGATAGGCTCCCCCAACATCTCGGCAGAAAAAGGTGGGCGGTTATCATGAGCCTGCCCCCCTTCGGCCTTCTGTCGTTCGATAATCTCCGCCATGCACTCTTCCATGCGCATGATCTTACTGTCGTAGTCATGTGGGTCTTCAGCAGGGCACCGGCCACCGAGGGGAGCGGAGTTAGCGAAAGATGGGGAAGCCGACCATGCCCTCTTCCTGCTAGCATGAGCCCCCAAAGACCTCCGGGGCAGCATGGGAAAGAGGTGGCAGCTCCTCCGGCTGCTGACCACCCCCGGCAGCCGGTTGGTGGTTGATGCAGGACGCCGCAGGCGGCTGCCACCGGTCGTCGGCCACTTCTTGAAAATGCTAGATCGCTGAGGTGAGCATTTCGATGCGGTTTATCAGCATCTGAAGCTCATGCAGTCCCAGAGTGATGGTGGGCTCGGCAGCGGTGACCGTGGCATCCTCTCTGCGAGATGCTTCAGGCCTGTAGGGGGAGTGCCTCCCTCTGGTGGAGACGCTTCGCGTTCTTACCCTCACCATCTGTAGCTTTCTTCAGTCGATCTCTCTTTTTAGAGTAGAGAGCGGAACGAAGGTTCAAGCCCCCTTCCTCTAGCGCCAATATGTTGCTGCGCTTACCCCTGGACCGGGCTTGCCTTGCTGTGCTGGAGAGCTCCTTAGCCGGCCAACCTGCAAAAGGTCCCCTAGGCACCGGAGGTGCTCCGGCGGGGGACACTCCGATGCTTAAGTTAGTGAGGGGTTTGGAGCAACAGAATGGAGAGAATCAGAGAAGAACATAGAATGGAGAAGAAAGAGCGTCTTACCCTCGTGAAGGCCCCCCGGACACCTTTTATGGGCATGAGATACTGCAAAAATTCGTTAGAGGACAGACAAAGTCCCTGAATTGCTCCTGGCAGGATCGAAGTAATGGC
This sequence comes from Areca catechu, assembly GCA_021397845.1. NCBI lineage: Eukaryota > Viridiplantae > Streptophyta > Magnoliopsida > Arecales > Arecaceae > Areca > Areca catechu. Next base: position 187,794,880 of record CM038050.1, on the reverse strand, counting down.
CAGATGGCATAAAGTCGTGGCCATATCGAGGAGTCCGTTGCAACAGAATTCTGGTACCAGTTGGAGAGAATCTTCCGGAGCCCTCGGGCGGTTCCCCGGATGCGAATCAAGTTGGTCGGCCTGAAAAGAAATGGAACAAAAAAATTCTCTAATAGGATCGCTATTAATACGGCCAAGCACGCAGTTACGATATAATCAACAAGAAATAAATAAATAAATAAATATAAAAATACATGAAACAAGAATCAAAACCAGCGAGAGATGGGGATTTTACGTGATTCACCCAAACTGGGCTACGTCCACGGCGGCACAGGATCTGCAAGGCTTCACTAAGAGTTGAATCAGGTACAAGCCCTCAAAATACTCTCTCTCAGAAACTCTTTTAATCCCCTTAAAAGATTTCAGGATTTCTCTCAAATGCACTCGGAGGTACTCACAAAATCTCTTAGATATTCTCTCTAAAATCTCACTTACAAACCTCTCGGAAAACCCTTTTTTTTTCATCAATAATCATAAACCTTCACAGCCTCTGTTTATATAGAGTACAAGAAACAGGGCTCGTCGGCATCTAAGAACCCAAAAAACACAAAACTCTAGACTCTCAATCTCCGTAGAAGACTTCTGGGCCGTCGAATCATCCAAACAAGAGCTTCATGTGATGCCACATCGCTGCGCCAAAATTCGTGCATGTAGAAACAGAAAAAAAAAAAAAAAAAAAAAACAGCGCTGAGACCCTCAGCATGAAACCGCTGAAGGCTGGGCCAGGCCCAGCGCGCCCAGCGCCCAATCGCCTGGGCCTGGGTCGCGCAACGCGCGCCCGCGCGCGTGGGCAGTGTGTACGTGGACCGGCAGGCTTCGTTTTTTTTTTTTGTTGTTTTTGGGATTTCAAGATGGAAAGTAATCTCCATCAATAACAATCTCCCACTTGGAGATTAATTGACATCAACCTTTGATCCGCCTTCTTTCTCTGTGCCGCACTCTCCTGATCTATCTCTTGGAAAGGTTCACCAAGTTGCAACAGAAACTCAACTTGTCTCTGCTCACAACCTTGGTGAACATATATGCAGGGTTCTTGGCACCATCAATCTTCTCCAGCTTTAGCCACTCCTCATCCAACGCACTGTGTATGAAATGATATCTAAGCTGAATGTGCTTGGTTCTTGCATGAAATGCTGGATTCCTGGCCAAGTGAACTACGCTCTGGCTGTCACTCTATAGTGTATTACAATTATGCTTCTTGCCGAGCTCCTCCATCAACCTCTGTAACCAGATCATCTCTTTACTTGCTTCAGTGATCGCCACATACTCAGCTTCCGTAGTTGACAAAGCCACTATCTTCTACAACTGAGATACCCAGCTCACTGCTGTATTACCGACAGTAAAAACATAACCAGTGGTGCTCCTCCCACTGTCTCTGTCACCAGAGTGATCTGCATCTACAAATCCCTGTACTTGAAGACTGTCACCTTCATAGCACAAACTGTAAGTTGATGTACCCCTGAGATATCTCAGGATCCACTTCACTGCATTCCAGTGCTCCTTGCCTGGATTCTGCATGTATCTGCTGACTACTCCCACTGCTTGTGCGATGTCCGGTCTTGTGCAAACCATTGCATACATCAGACTTCCCATGGCCGAGGCATATGGAACTCTAATCATCTCATACCTTGCCTCCTGAGTTGTTGGACACAACTACTTGCTAAGCTTGAAGTTTGCTGCCAAAGGTGTTGACACTGCCTTTACATTCTCCATATTGAACCTCTTCAGCACCTTCTCTACATAGTCCTCCTGAGATAGCCACAGCTTCCGTTGCTTCCTATCTCTCTTGATCCTCATGCCAAGAATCTGCTTCGCCTCTCCCAAATCCTTTATTAAGAACTTCTTTGCCATCAATTTCTTGAGCTCTTCAATCTTCCTCATACTAAAACATGCTACAAGCATATCGTCCACATACAAGGATAAAATAATAAACTCATTATTTACAAACCTCTAGTAGTACACACAATGATCTGACTGGCATCTGGTGAAGCCCTTCTCTAACATGAAACTGTCAAACTTGAGGTACCATTGCCGCAGAGCCTGCTTCAGACCATACAAGCTTTTCTTCAGTCTGCAGACCATGTCTTCCTTTCCCCTGACCTGGAAACCTTCTGGCTGGTGCATGTATAGCTCCTCCAAATCTCCATGAAGAAATGCTATCTTCACATCTAGCTGCTCTAGATGAAGATCCTCCACTGCTACCATGCTCAGAATCACCCTGATGGATGTCATCTTGACCACTAGGAAAAAAATCTCCTGAAAGTCAATTTCCTCTTTCTCTGCATAACCTTTGACAACTAACCTTGCCTTATATCTTTTGGTACCATCGGCCTCATTTTTCATCTTGTACACCCATTTGTTGAATAGAGCTTTCTTGCCAGCGGGTAACTTCACAAGATCCCAAGTCTTGTTCTGCTTCAAAGAGTCCATCTCTTCTTTCATAGCCAACTCCCACTTGACCTTAGCTTCATCCTACATGGCTTCAACAAAACACTCTGGTTCTCCAAAATCTGTGTACAAAATATAATCATTAGCAGAATACCTCTGTGATGGCCTGGTAACCCTCGTGGACCTCCTCAACTGTGGGGACACCGACTGAGGTACCGATGTATGCATGTGGCTGTCAGTTTCGACCACATCTTCCTCCTCCACATCCTCAAAGTTTCCATCTTCAGTTTGCACTCGGGGAATCTCTTCATCTTTGACAGAATCGAGTTCTATAAACTCCTGTTTCTTTTCTTCCACTGCATCCTTCTTGTCTTTGTAAGTATGCTTTTCATCAAATACCACATTCCTGCTCCGAATGATCTTATTGTTCTGGAAATCCCAGAGCTTGTAGCCATACTCATCGCCACCGTATCCAATGAAAACACACTTTGTAGACTTTGAGTTTAACTTACTCCTCTTCTCTTTCTCAATCAGAGAATAAGCAATGCAGCCAAACACTTTAAGAAAAGAAAGTTTTACAGGTTTTCCTATCCAAACCTCCTCTGGAATCCCACCATCCAATGCACTGGATGGACTCCTGTTGATCAAATACACCGCGGTGTCTAGTACTGCCGCCCAAAAATATGTAGGTAGACCCAAGTCAAACCTCATACTCCTCTCTCTCTCAAGAATGGTCATGTCCATTCTTTCTGCCACACCATTCTGCTATGGTGTCCCTGGGACGGTCTTGATCCTTCTGATTCCATGCTCTGCGTAGTAAACATCAAACTCTCTGCTGCAGTATTCACCACCATTATCTGTCTTGAGACACTTAAGGCTTACTCCAGTGTGGTTTTCACACATGACTCTCCATCTCTTGAAGATGCCAAAAACCTCAGACTTTTCCTTCATAGCAAACACCCAGACTTTCCTGCTAAAATCATCTATAAACGTGATAAAGTACTTATTGCCCGCATATGATGCCATTGGTGCTGGATCCCAAACATCTGAATGAACCAACTCCAGCCTTTTAGTCTTCTTCTGAGTTCTTGCTAACTGAAAACTTACTGCTTTCTGCTTACCATAGATACACTCTTCACAAAACTCTAGATTCACCTTCTTTAGCCCAGGTAGAAGCTCTCTCCTGTATAGAATACTCAAGTTCTTCTCACTAAGATGACCGAGCCTCCTGTGACATAATGTAGTCATTGTACCCGTGTCTCCTGTTGCCACTGAAACTAAACTCCCACTGTCTGCCAAGAAGTAGAGAGTGCCAGTCCACTTCCCTTTGACAACAACCATAGATCCTTTAGTAATCTTCCACTGAGAATTACCAAAGACGGATACATAACCCTTATCATCAAGCTGACTGGTAAAAGTTAGGTTTTTCCTTAACTCTGGAATGTATCTGGCTTGTGCAAGTCTCAATTCTCCGCCTGTCACTGGCTTCAGTACAATTGTTCCTCTACCAACAATTCTTCACTGCTGTCCATTGCCAACTATGATATGACCAAAATCTCCTTGGACAAAATCTAAAAATAGATGTCTCTTAGAGCTGCAATGGTAAGAAGCACCTGAGTCTACAAACCACAGATCTGAGTTTGCCCCATCGTCGGCTGACAGGCACACATCCTCAAACTCCTGCCGTATAGTACTCACAACATTTGCTTCCTGACCTTCTGACTTGCTCTCTGCACCTTTTTCTTTCTTCTTACCCCAACAATCCTTGCTCATGTAACCTTTCTTCCCGCAGTTCCAACACTTCATGGGAAATCTCCCTTTGGACTTTCCTCTGCTCTTGGACCGGCCTTTCTTTGACTTCTTCCTCTCCTGCGATCTTCCTCTGGTATCCACCATGAGTGCAATACTTGTAGAAGTCCCACCCACAGTCTTTCTTCTTATCTCATTATTCAATATACAACTAACTGCATAATTGAATGTAAGGGTACTTGATACCGAGTTGCTGACTGTCATTACAAGATTGTCCCAGCTCTCTGGCAAGGAACACAAGAAAAGAAGAGCCCTGAAAGAATCATCAAAAGTGATAAAGACCGACTCTAATTGATTGATCATCGTGTTGAACTCGTTCAAATGCTCCGTCACTGAATCATTCTCAGCCATCTTCAAATTGAAGAGTTTTTTCATGAGAAATATCTTGTTTGAGGTGGAAGGTTTTTCATACAGCTTTGTTAAAGCGGTCATCAAATCCACGGTGGTCTTTTTCTTTGCAATATTATATGCCATTTGAGGTGTCAACGACAATCTGATCGTGGCCAGGGCTTTCCTATCCAGAATCATCCAATCTTAGTCGCTCATTGAATCCGGCTTCTCCCCCTCCAATGGAAGGTAAAGATCCTTCTGATATAGGTAGTCCACAATTTGCATCCTCCACCATCTGAAATTGTGATTATTAAATTTCTCGATTTTGATCTTATCTTCTGCCATCTCTTTGTTGATTTATCCGACCGTAATAATAGGAATGAGCCTGGCTCTAATACCAATTTGAAAAGAAATGGAACAAAAAGTTCCTCTAATAGGATCGCTATTAATACGGCCAAGCACGCAGTTGCGATATAATCAACAAGAAATAAATAAATAAACAGAAAACTACAAGAAACAAGAATCAAAACCAGCGAGAGACAGGGATTTTACATGGTTCACCCAAACTGGGTTACGTCCACGGCGGCACAGGATCTGCAAGGCTTCACTAAGAGTTGAATCAGGTACAAGCCCTCAAAACACTCTCACTCAGAAACTCTTTTAATCCCCTTCAAAGATTTCAGGATTTCTCTCAAATGCACCCGGAGGTACTCACAAAATCTCTCATATATTCTCTCTGAAATTTCACTTACAAACCTCTCGAAAAACCCTTTTTTTTTCATCAATAATCATAAACCTTCATAGCCTCTGTTTATATAGAGTACAAGAAACAGGGCTCGTCAGCATTCAAGAATCCAAAAAACACAAAACTCTAGACTCCCAATCTCCGTAGAAGACTTCTGGGCTGCGGATCGTCCAAACAAGAGCTTCATGTGACGCCACGTCGCTGTGCTAAAATTCGTGCGCGCAGAAACGGAAACAAAAAAAAAACCAGCGCTGAGACCCTCAGCGTGAAACCGCTGAAGGCTGGGCCAGGCCCACGCGCGCCCAGCGCCCGACCGCCTGGGCCTGGGTCGCGCGACACGCGCCCGCCCGCGTGGGCAGGGTGTACGTGGACCAGCAAGCTTCGTTTATTTTTTGGTTGTTTTTGGGATTTCAAGATGGAAAGTAATCTCCATCAATAACACGACCTTTATTAGGTCGGCCTCGGGTAGGTCGGCCTCCAGTAAGACGGCCTCCAGTAGGTCGGTCTCCAGTAGGTCGGCTTCTCATGGGTCAGCCGTTCTTCGAATGGGCCAGCCCCTAGAACAATAAACCTAACGGCCAATCGGCTCGTTGGACTTTCAGTGGGGACCATGTCAGGACCTTTAGAAGAGCCGATCGGTGGGAGCTTCAACCCGTATCAACCGGCTGAACACCTTGTCCGGCCCAACACGAGCCGGCCGGATGGATATAACAATAAACATAGTTTTAGTGATGCTGATTGATAGGTCAATGCGACTCGATCAAATTCTTCCAGAAGCAACAACTTTAACTCCATCATCTCTCACAAATAATTGAATCATTTAATATTAGTAAACTAATTTAAACAGTTTTGACAAGATTAGAGGCCGTCATCAGATGCGCAGCTCTAATATAGTCTATTCACTTTTGTTTAATGAGTGATCAGTTGGCGTGCAGATGACTGAATACATACATACATATATATATATATATATATTAAAGTAAAGCTTCCTCTTGCAAGCTTCGAATACAGAAATATTTGTTGGTTTCCACTTTTTGAGGGAAAAAAGTTTCATGATCTCTATAAGGTGATATATACTTGATTGTTGCCTTGTTGATTAAGTTTGCAAGGCTGGTTTCGCCCATGATCTTATCGTATGAAATGGTGCCTGTGCTAACAGATTTGGTACACATTGGGAAGAATATGGTTCTGCGCATGCTATTTGAGTGCCATAAGTCTAATGATGAGTACACGCTACTGACACCATACAAAGATGGAAGCGACCGGCCTAGTTACAATGATATGCTATAGGATTATTAGATGCTGATCAGATCCACATCATTATATTTAGCAAATCATATGCTTATAACTTCTATCATCGATAACCAGTGTCTTTATCTGCTGAAGTTCGCTTGCGTTCGTTTTCTACCTCACCTCCTTTTTCCTCCATCTTTGTAGTTTAAGGGCTGATATCTGTAGGGGAAATGAAGTAACAAAGGTCTTTTATATCTTCCTATTATTGTCGTGTTATCATTTATTAAAATCAAGCTTTCCTTCAAGCAAATTTCAGAGGCACTATATGTATAGTTTTATGTTCTTAAAATTTTATTAGCTAACCATGGATTGTAGAAAAATGCAGTTAGCTATCTTTTAGGATAAATATACTACGGTTATTTGTATGGAGCTCCCTTCTTCCAAACAGATTAGATTCATCATTCACAAACAAGTTACCAGTCAGTATACCAGAACATTGGAAAACTTCCTGCTGATACACAGTATTTGTTATGAAGATACAAGCGATGGGAACTCTTTCAGTCCAAGGTCTGTTTGGATATTTCTGCAAGACATTCCTATAGGAATCAGGCCCGCTGGCTGGCCCATCGAAATTCCAGCCCAAATCTCGGCCTGTGGACTTGCTGCTTTGTAGGAAGGGGAAAAAAAAAAAACTACAAATTAAATTCCTTTTCTTTTTCCGATAGGATCGGAGATGGTGATGTTGGGTTGACATGGGCAATGCTCAAATGGTTTCTTGATCCATGGATCTACCAGAAAATTCAGTTCAAATCCTATTGGATCATCCGAATAGGTCTCGAGAGTGGCACGGATTGATATGCCAGCTACAAGTTGATAATATGCTGGACCAAAGTGTGATCCATTTTCTTCTTGTTGAATCCCGATTAAGATCTTCCTTGATACTCTTTTAGAAGATGTGGGATTTTTCACAAGACAATTAGGTTGCCACTAGCCAGTATAGCATTTTCCATCATTCTCCGAACCCAGCATCCGGGGTTAGCCACCGAGGACCGCACACTTTTTAGGATAAGGTCCTAAAAAATGCACTTTAAATCTAAAAAATATGCAAGATCTTAAAATATAATTCTATCATTTAAACTCTATAATCAAACCCATTCAAAAGTATATACTGCAACTCTAAAAAGAAAAAAAAAGGATGAAATAGTGTGAACTTTATGATCCAGCAAGAATCCTATAATACTCGCACTGTTATAATAATATAATTTAAAAATAATATATGAATAGTATCAAAGAGAACTCATAAATCATGAAATCTCATATTAAGCATGCAACATAATTCAATAATTATACCGGCATATATTACAAATCATGCATTATTCTGCAAATCCATCATAAATTTCGCTAGTAGTTTCTCATGACTTATAAATTCATATCTCATTAATATCATTTGGATCGATCAACAGTTATCTTTGAAATTTTAAACTAACCACTATCACGCTTTAGCCCGTGATTAACAAACTATAATCCACTCATTTGGTCCATGATGGCAAACCAAAATATCCACAATTCAACCAATGATAGCAAATCAATTTCGGTTTGTGTTGGCATACTAGGATATTCAAGCTTTGATCAATAGTGGCAAACTAGAATATCCGCACTTCAACCCATGATGGCGAACTAGAATATCATGATTCGGTCCATAATTGATAATCCAAGATGTCATGGTCTAGCCCATAAATAGTAATTCATATCACGGCTACTTCAAATCCTTTTACACAATCAATGAACTATTCAATAATCTCATAATACATGCCTTGCTTAATTCAAAATATTCAATATCTTTCCTAGCAATTGATGTTGTCAATATCTCATACATATATAAACTAATAAACATGACTACATATTTAACAAAAAACTATAAATTATTATGCATAATATATATGTATATATATAATCAAGCAAAAAGATCATTATTTTTATTAATTTTGGACTCAAGTATGGTGATTGATCTACTTTCGATCTACAAACTTAGAAATAAAATATTCCTCTCGATGCCTTTTTATGCAAACAGTTGTACCTATACATAATCAAAATTAAACAAAAAAATTATAAAATTAAACATAAAAATTATAAATAATCAAGGATAGCGGACAAAGTATAGTAAACAATCATAACACTATATATAGATCGAGGAACCTTTGCATGGTCAATTGATTGATCTAAGTTTTCCTAAATATCTAGACTCTCTACTACTCCATAGAATTTGAAGAGAGAGAGAAAGAAAGAACTAGAGAGAGAAAGAGAACATAAGCAAGAAGGTGAAGATAGAGTGTTAAGAAAATTTATTTAATTATTTATTTTTCTTGCTTTTTTTTTCCCCTTTTCTCCTCTCTCTCTCTCTCTTTCACTTTTTTTTTTTTTTTTTTTCATGGAGAAAGACGGGAAGAGAAGGAAGATTTTAGGCTGCCAACTCTCATGGCAAGAACTCCCGGCATCTACGGGACCAGCTTCTAGCAAAGATCACATCAATAGCAATGGCCATGGTAGCCGATTGTGAAGACAAACGTTGCCAGATGGATAGTCAATAATGTAATATTTTGGCATGAAATATCTAGATGAGAGCAATGCGTTACCAAGTCAATGAGCATGTAAGAAATGGGTCTGGGCTGAAGTCGGCAGACCCAGCCGACTTCAACCCAAATGAAGAAAAAAAAAAAGAAAGAGGCGGAGACGGGGAGAGGACCGAAATAGGGGAGGGGAGATCTCCCTAGCCGGCCGGAGTTTTCGCCGGAAAACTCGGTGGGAGAATCGTGAGGGGAGTGGGAGTTGATCGGTGATGGGTTTTGGATGGATTAGGACTCGGTGGTGGAGTTTTACATGGAGAGGGAACTCTCGTAGTTTTTTTAAAAATTCCTCACCACCGCCTCTCGAGCCACCCTCACGCTCTCTCTCCCTCTCCGACGAGCAACCGGAAGCTCCCCAACGCCGCCCGGTGAGTCCCTTCCTTTTATTTGTAATTTTTGAGAGGATTTTTGTTGATTTTTCTTGGATTTTTCCGGTTCGGTTGTGGCCGTTCGCCGTCGCCGCTGCAGTCGCCGCCATCGCTGTGGCCGTCGCCACCGCCTGCTGTCGCCGGACCGTGGAGCCCCTGCAGCAACCACCCCGTGGTTGCCGGCAAGCGGGGGGGGGGGAACGGGTTCGGCCGGCTGAGGAAGAGGCGCAGGGGCTATTCAGGAGAAAGAAAAGAGAAGAGAAAGAAAGAAAAGAAAAGGAAAAAAAAAAAGGGGGGGTTTCTGTACGGCCAGAAAAAAAAAAAAAAAAAAATATATATATATATATATATATATATATATGATAGGAGGAGAGAGAAGGAGGAGAGAAGGAAGAGAGAAAGAGAAAAGGAGAAGAGAGAATGAGGAGAGAGAAGGAAGGGAGAGAAGAAAGAGAGAGAAAATCAGGGATTTTTTTTAAGATTTGAGAAAAATTGAGAATTTAGTTTTAATTAAAATTATTTATTTGTGTAGAGAATCAGTCTCCTGAGCAGGGAGGAGTCGCGCTGATTTCTGGTACGGAGTAGTTCAGGTGTGGATAGTTGGTTTTGATTGGTAAGGACTTCTGGACTTGATCACCCGTAATATTAATATATTTTACATGACCTGATTTGATCCGAGCATATATTAAATATTTTTCATGCATGGTAGTTTTCGGATAACATGATTTGATTTCTGGGTTGTGGAACGAGTTTGTTGTTAATGTTGTTTGCAATTTACCAAGTGATCTTGAAATGTGTTTGATCGTGATATCGATTGTTGGAAAGTGACATGATCTGATTATGTGAGAAGAAATGATAAAGTGTTAAGTGAACTGGTGTTTGGACTAGCCATGCCACGGCGGTACCGTGGTTTCTCAGTGTGCCCGTCACAGGCTGGAGCGTGACAATTTGTGTACCTATCACAGGCTGGAGTGTGACAATAGTGTGCCCGTCACAGGCTGGAGTATGACAACAGTGTGGCCGTCACAGGCTGGAGTGTGACAACAGTGTGCCAGTCACAGGCTAGAGTGTGACCGTGGCTAGTCCAGAACCCTAAAGATAATGGTTAAATAATTGGAAATTCTAAAAGAAACAAATGTAAAAATTCCAAAGTTTTTGGTTAAACATGAAATCTGAACTGTTTGATTTCGTCACATATTTTGTTATTTTCATATACATGTATATTATTATTGGTGATCATTTGGAACCCTTACTGGGCTATGTAGCTCACTCCCTATCATCTATTTTCTTTCAGAGAACCAGGATGCTTAAAGAGGATCTGGGATGGGCGTGAGACGGAGCTTCTTAATTGTTGAGCTAGTTAGTTAGTTAGTTTCGGTTACTGATGTTGTGATTCAGTAGACCATTTAATGACATCGATTTAAATACTGAATTATACATTTGTTATTGATTTGTTTATATAATATTAATTTAACTCGGATATGTTTGAATTATTGTGTACCTAGGCCTTGCATAATCTCTAGGATAAAACCTAGGGTTTGTGCGGCTAGTCACGTAGCCGATTCCGGAACTGGATTCGGGGCGTGACAGAGTGGTATCAGAGCAAACCAGGTTCTAGGATCTTAGGATATAAGCTCAACGAGAGAGAGTGTGGGTTGATCTATATGTGGGGTAGATATTATGTCATGATTGTTTTGACCATCTGAGTGTTAGTTGTATACTAACAACGATTGGTGTAGGTTTTTCATGGCGCGTGGTAGTGGACGTGGACGTGTTAGGAGGCCCACAAGATTTGCGGATGGAGCAAATGCTTGGGATCCTATTGAGCAACATGAGAATGCTGGAGCTTTATCTGATAATGAGGAACATCCACATGACCCAATGCCGAATCTGGTGGACAACACTGGTAATGAGGAGCATCACCATGAACCAGTGCCCAATCTTTTGGATAACACCCCGGAGACTGGAACTGCTGAAACAGGAATAGCGGGTGGATCTGGAGTTCAGCCTAGGGACCAGATGGGTCTTCCTCAGCTATTACAAATTTTAGTGCAGCAGCAAGCTACTGCAAGAGCTGATACACTAAGATTTATGGAAGCCCAACAGCAACAGCAGCAATTTATGCAACAGTTATTATTACAACGACAACAGCCAGAAGTCAGAATTCCTCAAGAACGGCCAATTACACTAATAGATTTCAAGAAGTATGCACCACCGGTATTCAAGGGGACTTCTGATCCCATGGAGGCAGAGGGATGGCTTAAAACTGTTAAGAAAGTTTTCCAAGCCTTGCGGTGTCCAGAAGAGGAGAAAGTTACATTCGCTACCTTTTTATTGCAAGATGAGGCAGCTGCTTGGTGGGAACTGGAGCTTGGAAAACAAGGACCAAATGATACACCTTTTACCTGGACAGATTTTAGAAAGGTTTTCTATGAAAGATATTTTCCTCAAAGTGTTCGGGTACAAAAATTTCGAGAATTTGATTGCTTGGAGCAAGGTACTTTAACTGTTTCTCAGTATGCCTCAAAGTTTGAGGAATTGTCGAGATACGCTCCATCACTCTTAGCTGATGAAGGAATCCGGGCCAGGAAATTTGAAAATAGACTTAGAAGTCGGATCCAGCATCAAGTGATTGCTTTTGAGCTACCAACTTATAAAGAGGTTGTTAATAAAGCATTAATTATAGAAAGGGGATTGGATGTGGCTCAAGCTGAAAGAGAAAAAGCATTAAAGAAGAGATCTGGAACAAGAGGGAATCAAGGCCAATTCTATAAAGGTACCAATGCAAAAACAAGAAAGCTTGACAATGTTACTTCAGATGACAAGACTCAACCAAAGAGTGACATCAAATGCTTTAAGTGTGGTGGTTCCCATTATAAGCGGGATTGTACATGGCCAGATGAGTGGAAGTGTCATAACTGTGGTAAACCGGGACATAAGGCAGTTGTGTGTCCCTCTGGTCAGGGGTCACAGCACCAATTACCTCGTGGAAAACAGCAACTTGAAGGACAACAGAAATCAGTAACTCAGGGACGGGTTTATGCACTCACTCAGCAGGATGCTAATGCATCAAATTCTGTAGTAACATGTATGATCAAATTATTTTCCAGTAATGTTATGTTCTTTTTGATACTTGCGCTACACACTCTTTCGTATCTGTTAGATTGGTTAGGGAGAATAATGAGTTAACCCCGACATCTTTAGAATTTGAACTCTATATTTCCACTCCTAGTGGGGATGTTTTTGTGGTTAATCAAATCTGCAAGAAATGTAGATTGAATATCGAAGGTAGAACAATGGAAGCCGATTTGATAGTCATGGATATGAAAGATTTCGATATAATCCTTGGAATGGATTGGCTGGCAGCAAACCATGCTTCCATCAACTGTTTTGAGAAAATTGTGAAATTTCAAATTTCTGATCAATCAGAGTTCTATTTTAAGGGTAACAAGTTAACCCTTATGAGGAGGGTAATTTCGGCTTTTATTGCCAAGCGACTCCTCAGACAAGGTTGTGAAGGATTTCTGGCAACGGTGATAGATACTCGACAGCAGGAGCTTAAGCTGGAAGACATACCCGTTGTAAAAGAATTTCCGGAGGTCTTTCTCGATGATCTGCCAGGATTACCTCCTGATAGAGAGATTGAGTTCTCTATCGATCTTATACCAGGTATAGGTGCCATTTCCAAAGCTCCTTATAGAATGGCTCCGGCAGAATTAAAAGAACTTAAGGAGGAATTGCAAGAACTGTTGGATAAAGGATTTATCAGACCTAGCGTGTCTCCCTGGGGTGCTCCAGTCTTATTTGTAAAGAAGAAGGATGGAAGTTTTCGGCTTTGCATTGATTATCGAGAATTGAACAAAGTGACTATAAGGAACAAATATCCCTTACCAAGGATTGATGATCTATTTGATCAATTACAGGGAGCACAGGTATTCTCAAAAATTGATCTTCGTTCTGGTTATCATCAATTGAAGATAAAGATAGAGGATGTACCAAAGACAGCTTTTAGAACCAAATATAGACACTATGAATTTTTGGTTCTACCTTTTGGTCTGACAAATGCACCTGCAGCTTTCATGGATCTCATGAACCGAGTGTTTAGACCATATCTGGATCAATTTGTAGTAGTATTTATTGATGATATACTGATATACTCAAAAAGTCTACAAGCACATGAGGAGCACTTAAAGATAGTATTACAAGTACTCAAGGAGGAGAAATTATTTGCCAAGCTAAAAAAATGTGATTTTTGGTTGGACAGAATTTTCTTCCTTGGCCATGTTATTTCTAAGGATGGTATTTCTGTGGATCCAAAGAAAGTGGAGGCAGTGGTAGAGTGGGAGAGACCCACAAATATGTCCGAAGTTCATAGTTTCCTGGGAATGGCAGGATATTATCGAAGGTTTGTTGAAGAATTTTCTCTTATTGCTATACCCTTAACTCGCCTGACCCAGAAACGAACAAAATTTGAATGGACAGATGATTGTGAGCAGAGTTTTTAAGAATTGAAGAAACGGTTAATCACTGCCCCAGTATTGACTGTTCCTGCGGAGACAGGGGAGTTTTGTATATATAGTGATGCATCCCGAAAGGGTCTCGGTTGTGTGCTAATGCAAAATGGAAAGGTGATAGCCTATGCTTCTAGACAGCTGAATCATATGAGTCAAATTATCCCACTCATGACTTGGAGTTAGCAGCTATAGTTTTTGCTTTAAAAATATGGAGACATTACCTGTATGGTAGTCGTTGTGAAATCTTTACAGATCATAAAAGTTTAAAATATATATTTACTCAGAAGGAATTGAACTTGAGACAGAGAAGATGGTTGGAAATATTAAAGGATTATGATCTGACTATCAACTACCATCCAGGAAAGGCAAATGTTGTAGCAGATGCCCTGAGTAGGAAAACCCCGAGTAAGTTGGCAACTTTAATTACTAATCAAAAGCACATCATAATGGATCTGGAAAGATCAGAGATCGAGGTACGAATTCATAATTCTAGGATGCAATTAGCAAATATTATGGTACAACCTATCCTGATTGACAAAATTAAATCAGCTCAGAAGGAAGATTTAGAGCTTCAGAAAATTAGAGAAACAGTTGAGTCTAGTGTACAATCTGAATTTAGTATATATGAAGATGGTACCTTGAGATTTGGTAACAGATTATGTGTTCCTAAACTTCCAGAATTAAAGAATAAAATTATGGAAGAAGCACATAGTTCAGTATATACGATGCATCCGGGTAGTACAAAAATGTATCGAGATCTACATGAAAACTTTTGGTGGTATGGTATGAAGAAAGATATAGCTCAGTATGTAGCTCAATGTTTGGTGTGTCAACAAGTAAAAGCTGAGCATCAAAGACCTGCTGGACCATTGCAGTCTCTTGCGATTCCTCAGTGGAAATGAGAGCACATTACCATGGACTTTGTGACAGGTTACCCAAAACCCCTAAGGGAAATAATGCGATATGGGTGATTGTGGATCGACTAACGAAGTCAGCTCATTTCTTATCTTTTCGTATCGGACTCTCTCTGGAAAAATTAGCAAACTTGTACATAGAACAAATTGTGAGACTACATGGGATTCTAATTTATATAGTATCGGATCGAGACAGTAGGTTTGTTTCACAATTTTGGAAGTCTTCATAAAGCATTGGGGACCAAATTAAGTTTTAGTACAGCTTTTCATCCCCAAACCGATGGACAGTCTGAGTGAACCATCCAGATTCTGGAAGACATGTTGAGAGCTTGTGTTATGGACTTGGGTGGTGCTTGGGACTGTCATCTATCGTTAATAGAATTTGCCTACAATAATAGTTATCAAGCCAGTATTCAAATGGCGCCTTTTGAGGCTTTATATGGTAGGAAGTGTAAATCTCCTATTTGCTGGGATGATGTAGGAGAAAGAAAATTGTTAGGACCAGAAATAGTGCAACAAACAGTGAAGATGGTACAAATGATCAGAGAACATTTGCGTACTGCTCAAAGCCGACAGAAAAGTTATGCTAATAAAAGGCAAAGAGAGCTGGAATTCAATGTTGGTGATCATGTTTTTTTGAAAGTATCTCCCACAAAGGGTGTGATGAGATTTTGTGTACGAGGAAAGTTGAGCCCGAGATTTGTGGGACCATTTGGGATTTTGGATAAGGTTGGTGAGGTGGCCTACCGAGTAGCGCTACCACCAGTTATATCTGGAGTGCACAACGTGTTTCATGTATCTATGTTACGGAAATACATTCCTGATCCTAATCATGTAATAGATTATGTGCCTTTACAACTTCAAGAGGATTTGACTTATGAGGAGGTGTCTTTACGAATTGTCGACAGTAAGGAACAAGAATTGAGACACCGAATCATACCTTATGTGAAGGTGCAATGGAGCAATCACAGTGAAAGAGAAGCTACATGGGAACTTGAAGCAGAGATGCGGATAAAATATCCACAGCTTTTCGGAATACCAGGTACGTAAATTTCGATGATGAAATTTATTTTAACGGGGGGAGAATGTAAGAAATGGGCCTGGGCTGAAGTCGGCAGACCCAGCCGACTTCAATCCAAATGAAGAAAAAAAAAAAGAAAGAGGCGGAGACGGGGAGAAGACCGAAACAGGGGAGGGGAGATCTCCCTAGCCGGCCGGAGTTTTCGCCGGAAAACTCGATGGGAGAATCGTGAGGGGAGTGGGAGTTGATCGGTGATGGGTTTTGGATGGATTAGGACTCGGTGGTGGAGTTTTACACGGAGAGGGAACTCTTGTAGTTTTTTTAAAAATCCCTCACCGCCGCCTCTCGAGCCACCCTCACGCTCTCTCTCCCTCTCCAACGAGCAACCGGAAGCTCTCCAACGCCGCCCGGTGAGTCCCTTCCTTTTATTTGTAATTTTTGAGAGGATTTTTGTTGATTTTTCTTGGATTTTTCCAGTTCGGTTGTGGCCGTTCGCCATCGCCGCTGCAGTTGCCGTGGCCGTCGCCACCGCCTGCTGTCGCCGGACCGTGGAGCCCCTGCAGCAACCACCTCGTGGTTGCCGGCAAGCGGGGGGGGAAAACGGGTTCAGCCGGCTGAGGAAGAGGCGCAGGGGCTGTTCGGGAGAAAGAAAAGAGAAGAGAAAGAACGAAAAGAAAAGGAAAAGAAAAAAAAAAGGGGGTTTCTGTACGGCCAGAAAAAATAAAAATAAAAATAAAATTATATATATATATATATGATAGGAGGAGAGAGAAAGAGGATAGAGAAGGAGGAGAGAGAGAATGAGGAGAGAGAAAGAGGAGAGAAGGAAGAGAGAAAGAGAAAAGGAGGAGAGAGAAAGGGGAGAGAGAAGGAAGGGAGAGAAAATTAGGGATTTTTTTTAAGATTTGAGAAAAACTGAGAATTTAGTTTTAATTAAAATATTTATTTGTGTAGAGAATCAGTCTCATGAGCGGGGAGGCGTCGCGCCGATTTCGGGTACGGAGTAGTTCAGGTATGGATAGTTGGTTTTGATTGATAAGGACTTCTGGACTTGATCACCCGTAGTATTAATATATTTTACATGACCTGATTTGATCCGAGCATATATTAAATATTTTTCATGCATGGTAGTTTTCGGATAACATGATTTGATTTCTGGGTTACGGAACGAGTTTGTTGTTAATGTTGTTTACAATTTGCCAAGTGATATTGAAATGTGTTTGATCGTGATATCGATCGTTGGAAAGTGACATGATCTGACTATGTGAGACGAAATGATAAAGTGTTAAGTGAACTGGTGTTTGGACTAGCCATGCCACGGCGGTACCGTGGTTTCTCAGTGTGCCCGTCACAGGCTGGAGTGTGACAATTTGTGTGCCCATCATAGGCTGGAGTGTGACAATGGTGTGCCCGTCACAAGCTGGAGTGTGACAATAGTATGCCCGTCACAGGCTGGAGTGTGACAATAGTGTGCCAGTCACAGGCTGGAGTGTGACCGTGGCTAGTCCAGAACCCTAAAGATAATGGTTAAATAATTGGAAATTCTAAAAGAAACAAATGTAAAAATTCCAAAGTTTTTGGTTAAACATGAAATCTGAACTGTTTGATTTCGTCACATGTTTTGCTGTTTTCATATACATGTATATTATTATTGGTGATCATTTGGAACCCTTACTGGGCTATGTAGCTCACTCCCTATCGTCTGTTTTCTTTCAGAGAACCAGGATACTTAAAGAGGATCTGGGCTGGGCGTGAGACGGAGCTTCTTAATATTGAGCTAGTTAGTTAGTTAGTTTCGGTTACTGATGTTGTGATTCAGTAGACCATTTAATGACATCGATTTAAATACTGAATTGTACATTTGTTATTGATTTGTTTATATAATATTAATTTAACTCGGATATGTTTGAATTGTTGTATACCTAGGCCTTGCATAATCTCTAGGGTAAAATCTAGAGTTTGTGCGGCCGGTCATGTAGCCGATTTCGGTACTGGATTCGGGGCGTGATAGAGCACGGACAGGCAAGCAATGTCCAAAATATCGAGACCATATTAATTTAATATTTTGGCATGAAAGAGTGCCTGGGTAGCTATGAAGTGTTTTATCCTTTTCCTAAGAAATAGCGTGATGAACATTCGAGGCTCAATTTTAAGCCAAAAACCCGAGGCCAAAGCAAAAGCATGGCCTATGAAAGGACATGTAACACTAGATATTCCTACAAAGACGCACCGTTATCAAACATCTACCCGACAAATGCAAACGAGCATCTACGCCGCTACACCTTGTACCAGGCCGGCCCAAAAAAGCACTACTTTTGGATTTGGAAAAACTAAGGCCAGGCCAGATGATTCAACTAGCCCAGGCGAATCAATGACTAATTATGAGGCTGAAATGCGTACCATTTTTCTTCCGTGACCCGTCCTTCTTTTCTATTTTTGCCATCTTGCTAGCTGGCAAAGATCAATGGACGACACAGTCTTACAAAAACGATGAAGACAGTTTATCATCATCATCATCATCATCATCATCATTTTATTTTATAAAAGAAAAAAAAGGGGAACAGTCTATTTACTTATGAAAGATTGATCGAACAATGACATGGCACATAATGATCAAGACGAGGTCTATAACTAGTCTAATATTAATTTACGTAGGAATAATTAAACCGAATACTTCTCCATGGCTGCCCGTTTTTACTTTATTGAGACTGTAGCAACGCGTTCTTAAATCTAGAGTTGACAACCTGAGCGCATGCAAAAACCTTGAGTAAATGAGCCCAAGCCAATACACATCAAGCTACACCTTACACATTCCGTCAAGCTTGAAATTAACGTATATATCCAACGTGCAAGTGGAATCTTAATCCAGCCTCCCATGTTGGCATGTGCGAGTTCTAGGCCTGGTTTGTTGAGTCTCATCTTCTCGTTCTACCCATCATGAGATCAGCTCCATCCAACCCTTGTTTTTGTGAAATAAATAAGGGCCACGCTGCCCGACCATCTTTGTTTAAATTTGGTGTATGAGTGGCGGACACACTGTTTCTGTACTTCATCTGAATAATAGAATGATGAATGATAAAAAGAAGATGACTAATACTTAACAATTCGTGGAAAAATTGCACCTTATCACGTCACCAATCGTATAAAGTGATATCATGAAACATCAGATTGATCTATAGGGTTTTTTTTTTTTTTTTTTTGGATGAAACTGGAGGCTGAATTAGGATTGATCTTGTGAGGCCCAGTTCTTATTGGGCTGAATTTGGACTGAAGTCGGCAAGGGCCGCCGACTTCAGTTCAAATTTAATCTGGTTCGGGAGTTTGGATTTCCCGGTGAAAAATCCGGAGAGGCTCGTCGACGCCGCCGGAAGTGGGGGGATAAGAGTTTTTCCTCGGGTTTTTAGGGGCATTGGGTGCCTCTGTTGATCCGGGAATACCTCCCTGTGAGTGGAGTGCCGACGGCTTCTTCGTGTGTCCCTGCCCTTGCCGGAGCGCACTCTACCGGTGGTCGCTGCGGTCGGAGCCAGTCTCGCCGGTAAGTCTTTTTCCTCGGGAAGGGGTAGTGTATGGTTGATTGGCTGGGAGGAAGGAAGAATCCGGTTGATTCTTCCTCTCCGTTGAAGCCATGTGCTGTGACCGACGACGAAAGGTCACCGCCGGATTCCTCCTCTCCGGTAACCGCCCTGGACGGCCGATCACAGGGATCGCCGCCGTTCCTCCACTTGCTTGGGGGGAGGGGAAAGAGAAGGAGAGAGGGATTTTTGATCGACCGGGAGGTTACTGTTGCAAGGGGCAGTCTTCGGCTCGATGCTCACCGGCTGACGATCGGACGGCCGCCGTAGGGGTCGCCGAACCCTCTTCTTCCTCCGGCGAGTACTCTGTGTTGGTCGGACGGGAGGATCGCCGTCGATCCTCCCTGGTTCTTCCGTGGAATCGGGGCGGTGTTGTGGCCGGAGTGAGAATTTGGCTGGGCTCGGTTTGATCAGAGCTTGGCTGGGCCTAGTTTGGCTAGGCCGGGCTTGGCCGGGCCGGGCTGGGCTGGGCTGGGCTTGGCTGAGCCGGGCCTTGTTGGGCCAGACTTGGTTGAGCCATGCCCTGTTGGGCTAGGCCTATTATCTTGGATGGGCCGACCCAGTAACGACAGGAAAGAAGGAAAGAGTTTGTCTGGGGATGTCCCAAGGGATTTATTTTATATTTTTTTTTATAGGAATTAATGATATTAAATCATAAACAAAATAATTTGTGATACAGGATCGTCATCATCCTTGGAAAATCGGGTTTAGTACTGAATTGGTGAAATAGTAAGTTATCACTCACCGATATAATTTTGCCATGCATGATGTGAACCCATTATTTGAATTGTTATTAAATTTTATTGTTTATGTTCATGCTACATACATATATCTTGATGTGTTATGAAATTTAACCATAGACTAAGATGTAATGAGTCATGGGGTGAGTTGGTTTTAATTGCTCTCTAGTCCAACTATGATCACACGAGGATCTAGACTCCTTTTGGGCCTCCAGCGGGGCTATCGCTGGCACATGACCGATGTGCGGTATGTGACACAGGAGTTGTTGTTTTATTCTAGCACATGCTGGGAAGCATGTTTCTCGTGTGATACTCAGAGCTAGACTCCTTTTGGGCCTCCAGCGGGGCTATCGCTGGCACATGATCGATGTGCGGCATGTGACACAGGGTCTAAACTCTTTTGGGGCGATCCACGGGCCGATCGTGGCCATAGTATGAGGGACTAAGTGAGTGTGTTTGGATGGCCATCCTAAAAATTTGTATGAGGTCAGAAAAATAAATAAGAAGTTTAATAATGGGAAATGGCTTATATATTATGGTTGCTCACATGCATGGAGTTACTCTAGATTCATGGTAAATTTATATTTGTGACATATGATGACTTACTGAGTTTAAGGGAAACTCATTCCTTTCCCTTGCATTTTTTTTCAGGATCAGAGGAACACGTGGGCCAAGGATTCAATCAGTGAGGCTTAGGATCTAGTGGACACTATCATATTTTTTTTTAATTATTGTCTGAAATTAGATTATGATAAATGTATGACGGTTGGCTTTATGACATTTGAATCTATTTGCCTACATTTGCTTTTATTGGTATAATTGCCTGGTTACTCATTTTATATAAGAAATGGTTGGTACAGGCCTGGTATGTCCCTGGAAAGATTGAACCCCAGAACATACGGCCGTCTGTCGCACTTCTGGCCAGGTCTTGGGTTTGGGGCGCGACATATTTAGTGGTATCAGAGCCAGGCTTGTCTCAGAAATTAAGATGTTTTAGATAGTGAGAGCGGGATAGAGATAATTAGGGAAAGTTTAAATTAATAAAGTACAAGTAAGGTTATATTATTTAACTAACTAACTTTTGTGGCATAGGTTTAATGGCTCGAACCCGATCCATGAGGACATCGAATCAAAATGATGATGCTTCTCGAGCTCATGATACTTCGCAGGCAGCGGGTCCATCTCGAGCGGCCGGCGCTTTCATGACTCATAGCCCATCACCTAATCAGGGCGAGAGCCGAGCAGTTAGTCCTCCTCCTCTGCAGCATGATATGAGGACAGCCAATTCTGATGGTCAGGTGGTAGGTCTTATCCAAGCTCTAACTGGACTTGTGCAGGAAATGAGGCAGCAGGGGAGTAGGGGTGGTCAGTCTTCTAAAATGGATCGGGGGATCACTAAATTTAAGAAGTTGGCGCCTCCTACTTTTGAGGGTTCTACTAAACCTACTAAATCTTTGAAATGGCTGAAAGAAATGGAGAAGGTCTTTGCCAGCATGGACTGTACAGATTGGGAAAAGGTTCGCTTTGCAGCTTATCAATTGCAAGGCGAAGCTTCGGAATGGTGGGATGCTGTCAGGAGACAATATGGTAATGAAGAGCCAATAACTTGGGATATTTTTCGCCAAGAGTTTTTGGATATTTATTTTCTCGAAAGTCTCAGATTTGAGAAGGAGAGTGAATTTACCAGATTAATTCAAGGAAGCTTGACAGTGGCACAATATGAGGCCAAGTTTATTGAACTGTCACGCTTCGCTCCGGAGTTGGTGGCCATGGACTATATCAAGGCTCGGAGATTTAAGAAAGGGCTTAAACCCAGGATTCGTGCTGGAGTAAGACCCATGCAGCTGGCCTCGTACCGGGACGTCGTTAGTAAAGCAAAAATTGTGGAGCAAGAGGTTGATAATATGCAGCAGGAGAGGGAATGGTAGCTGAGGAAGAGATCCAGACCTGATGGGCAGCGAGGGAATCAACACTCTGGCAAACAACCTAGACAGAGGGGAAATCAAAGGCAAGATCCAGGTCCTCAGCAGGGTAATGGTCCTCGTTGCAGGAGATGTCAAGGTTTTCACCTGGAGCAGGATTGTCGTTGGTTTTATGGGGCTTGTTTTAATTGTGGTCAGCAGGGCCACAAAGCTATGGATTGCCCACGTCCTCAGAATCCCGAGTATCAGCATACCTTCCAGAATGCACCGCGACCGCCAGCACCTCCTCCTTCAAATGTACCAGCTTTTATCCAAGGACAACCTATAGCTTATGGATCTGGTGAGCGCCAGAAGCAGAAGACCCAGGCTCGTGTGTATGCTCTGACTCAGCAAGATGCTCAGGCATCGAATGCTGTGGTGATAGGTAATTTCGCAAATTTTTTTTTTTTAAAGTTGATTAAATTGAGTGCATATAATCATATGTTAGAATTATCTGGTAGGTACCATCAAAGTAGTCTCTTCTTATGCCCGTGTTTTATTTGATTCCGGAGCAACACACTCTTTTATCTCAACCGGATTTACTAAGAAGGCTGGTATGAAACCAGTACCTCTAAATTTTGAGATCGGAGTGTCCATTCCAAATGGGGGCATTATCATGGTCAACATGATTTGTCCATCCTACACTCTAAGCATTGGAAACCATGATTTTTCATCCGATCTAATGGTATTGGAAATGGAGGAGTTTGATATCATTTTCGGAATGGATTGGCTAGCTTCTTATCATGCCACAGTAGATTGTTTCGGGAAGAGAGTAGTTTTCTACCCTCCAGGTCAGGAACCTTTTGGTTTCTCTGGCAGTGAAGGGAAGGCCCCTACTAGAATGATTACAGCTATGCAAGCTAATCGGATGCTGAGGCAAGGCTGTACAGGATATTTGGCTAATGTTATGGATCTCCAGCAAGAAGAAAAGAGGTTGGAAAACATTCCTATTGTGAAAGAATTTCTGGATGTATTTCCAGATGAATTGCCGGGATTGCCTCCTGATAGAGAGATGGAATTTTCTATTGATCTCATACCCAATGCAGAACTTATGTCTAAAGCTCCCTATAGGATGGCACCAGCTGAATTGAAAGAACTCAAAGAACAACTCCAGGATCTGCTCGATAAGGGATTTATCAGGTCGAGTGTTTCACCGTGGGGTGCTCCGGTACTATTTGTCAGGAAGAATGATGGAAGTTTGAGGTTGTGTATTGATTATTGAGAATTGAACAAGTTGACAATTCGAAATAAGTACCCCCTTCCCAGAATTGATGATCTTTTTGACCAGTTGCAAGGTGCTCAGGTGTTCTCAAAAATTGATTTGCGGTCCAGATATTATCAGTTGAAAATTAAGAATGAGGACATATCCAAAACAGCCTTTCGGACTAGATATGGGCATTATGAATTTCTGGTGATGCCTTTCGGACTGATGAATGCTCCGGCAGCTTTCATGGACATGATGAATAGGATATTCAAATCATATTTGGATCAGTGTGTAGTAGTTTTTATTGATGACATTTTGGTATATTCCAAGAACCCGGAGAGCATGAAGAACATTTAAGGAGAATCTTACAGATACTAAAGGAACAGAGGTTGTATGCAAAGCTGAAGAAATGTCAATTCTGGCTTGATTATATTTCTTTTCTTGGCCACACAGTCTCTAAAGAAGGAATATCTGTTGATCCAGCAAAGATTAAAGCAATTGTTGAATGGAATAGACCAACTAATGTGACAGAAGTCCGTAGTTTTCTGGGTCTAGCTGGTTATTACCGAAGGTTTGTGGAGGGATTTTCCCTTGTAGCCTTGCCACTGACCCAGCTAACTCATAAAGGGATTAAATTTGTTTGGTCTGATGATTGTGAGAAAAGCTTCCAAGAGTTGAAGAAGTGCTTGGTGTCAGCTCCTATCCTTACCCTACCATCTGGAAGTGAGGGTTTTACTATTTACAGTGATGCCTCCAGAAAAGGGTTAGGATGTGTTCTTATGCAAAAGGAGAAGGTGGTGGCCTACGCATCTAGGCAGCTTAAAACACATGAATTGAACTACCCTACACATGATTTGGAGCTAGCTGCTGTAGTCTTTGCCTTGAAAATTTGGAGACATTACCTGTATGGAGTATCTTGTGAAATTTTTACTGATCATAAAAGTCTTAAGTATTTATTTACTCAGAAAGAGTTAAACTTGAGGCAAAGGAGATGGTTGGAGCTGATCAAAGACTATGATTTGAAAATAAGTTATCATCCGGGAAAAGCAAATGTAGTGGCTGATGCATTGAGCAGAAAGGCCGGAGGTAGCTTAGCAACCTTAATCACTTCTCAGGGAGAAATTCTTCAAGATTTTGGAAAGCTGAATTTGGAGATCCAGATGCATAACTCTAAATTCTCACTTGCTACTCTTAAGATACAATATACCCTGATTGATAGAATTAAGGCATCACAGACGAGTGATTCAGAATTTCAAAAGATCAGAGAGAAGATACAATCTGGGATAATCTCAGAATTTCGAATTCATGAGGATGGATCCTTAAGGTTTGGAAACAGATTGCGTGTTCCAAGGGATGCAAGTCTAAAGAAGGAAATCTTGATCGATGCCCACAATGCTATTTACACTATTCACCCTGGGAGCACAAAAATGTATAGAGATCTTAAAGAGAACTTCTGGTGGAAAGGTATGAAAAGGGAAATAGCCATGTTTGTGGCTCAATGCTTAACTTGTCAACAAATAAAGGCTGAGCATCAGAGACCAGCGGGACCACTACAACCCCTAGCTATTCATATATGGAAATGGGAAAATGTCACAATGGACTTTGTTTCAGGATTGCCGAGGACTCTCAGAGGATTTGATGCTATTTGGGTTGTTGTAGATCGATTGACAAAGTCAGCTCATTTCCTACCTATCAAGGTCAATTTCTCCATGGAAATGCTAGCAAAATTATATATTGATGAGATTGTTAGATTGCATGGTATTCCTGTATCAATTGTATCTGATAGGGACACTAGGTTTGTTTCTCAATTTTGGAGGAGTTTGCATCAAGCTATGAAAACCAAGCTGGAGTTTAGTACAGCCTTTCATCCTCAAACAGATGGGCAGTCAGAGAGAACGATTCAGACATTAGAAGATATGTTGAGAGCATGTGTTCTTGATTTGAAAGGGTCTTGGGATGAACATTTGTCACTGATAGAATTTGCATATAACAACAGTTATCAAGCAATAATTAAGATGGCACCTTTTGAAGCTCTGTATGGGAGGAGATGTAGGACCCCGGTATGTTGGGATGATGTGGCTAGAGGAAACTTTTGGGACCAGATATTGTGCTGCAAATCACAGATAAAATCCAACTTATTAGGAAGCGACTGCTTACAGCTCAGAGTCGACAAAAGAGTTATGCAGATAATCGAAGAAGAGAACTGAAATTCCAGGTGGGAGATCATGTGCTTCTTAAAGTGTCCCCTACTAAAGGAGTTATGAGATTTGGGGTGCGAGGGAAGCTAAGCCCTCGGTATGTGGGTCCTTTTGAGATCTTAGAGAAAATTGGAGCTGTGGCTTATCGGCTTGCTTTGCCACCTTCTCTTGCTGGTGTACATAATATTTTTCATGTTTTTATGCTGAGGAAGTATGTACCTGATCCAAATCATGTAGTTGAATTGGGACCACTTCAATTCAAGGAAAATTTGTCTTATGAGGAGCAACCAGTGAAGGTGGTGAATAGAAAGGAACAAGTCTTGAGACGACGCATCATCCCTTATGTTAAAATCCAGTGGAGTAATCATTCAGAACGAGAAGCTACTTGGGAGTTAGAAGAAATCATGAAAGTTAAATATTCTCAACTTTTCCAGAATCCAGGTATGTTAATTTCGAGGGCGAATTTTTTTTTTTAGGTGGGGAGAATGTGAGGCCCAGTTCTTATTGGGCTGAATTTGGACTGAAGTCGGCAAGGGCCGCCGACTTCAGTTCAAATTTAATCTGGTTTGGGAGTTTGGATTTCCCGGCGGGAAATCCGGAGAGGCTCGTCGACGCCGCCGGAAGTGGGGGGGATAAGGGTTTTTCCTCGGGTTTTTAGGGTTATTGGGTGCCTCTGTTGATCCGGGAATACATCCCTGTGAGTGGAGCGCCGACGGCTTCTTCGTGTGTCCCTGCCCTCGCCGGAGCGCACTCCACCTGTGGTCGCTGCGGTCGGAGCCAGTCTCGCCGGTAAGTCTTCTTCCTCGGGAAGGGGTAGTGTATGGTTGATTGGCTGGGAGGAAGGAAGAATCCGATTGATTCTTCCTCTCCGTTGAAGCCGTGTGCTGTGACCGACGACGAAAGGTCACCGCCGGATTCCTCCTCTCCGGCAACCACCCTGGACGGCCGATCACAGGGATCGCCACCGTTCCTCCACTTGCTTGGGGGGGGGAAAGAGAGGGAGAGAGGGATTTTTGATTGACCGGGAGGTTATTGTTGCGAGGGGCAGTCTTCGGCTCGATGCTCACCGGCTGACGATTGGACGGCCGCCGTAGGGGTCGCCGGACCCTCTTCTTCCTCCGGCGAGTACTCCGTGTTGGTCGGACGGGAGGATCGCCGTCGATCCTCCCTGGTTCTTCCGTGGAATCAGGGCGGTGCTGTGGCCAGAGTGGGAATTTGGCTGGGCTCGGTTTGATCAGAGCTTAGCTGGGCCGAGCTTGACTGGGCCGGGTTTGGCTGGGCCGGGCTTGGCCGGGCCGGGCTGGGCTGGGCTGGGCTTGGCTGAGCCGGGCCTTGTTGGGCCAGACTTGGTTGAGCCATGCCCTGTTGGGCTAGGCCTATTATCTTGGATGGGTCGATCCAGTAACGACAGGAAGGAAGGAAAGAGTTTGTCTGGGGATGTCCCAAGGGATTTATTTTATATATTTTTTTTATAGGAATTAATGATATTAAATCATAAACAAAATAATTTATGATGCAGGATCGTCATCATCCTTGGAAAATCGGGTTTAGTGCTGAGTTGGTGAAATAGTAAGTTATCACTCACCGATATAATTTTGCCATGCATGATGTGAACCCATTATTTGAATTGTTATTGAATTTTATTGTTTATGTTCATGCTACATACATATATCTTGATGTGTTATGAAATTTAACCATAGACTAAGATGTAATGAGTCATGGGGTGAGTTGGTTTTAATTGCTCTCTAGTCTGACTATGATCACACGAGGATCTAGACTCCTTTTGGGCCTCCAGCGGGGCTATCGCTGGCACATGACCGATGTGCGGTATGTGACACAGGAGTTGTTGTTTTATTCTAGCACATGCTGGGAAGCATGTTTCTCGTGTGATACTCAGAGCTAGACTCCTTTTGGGCCTCCAGCGAGGCTATCGCTGGTACATGACCGATGTGCAGCATGTGACACAGGGTCTAGACTCTTTTGGGGCGAGCCACAGGCCGATCGTGGCCATAGTATGAGGGACTAAGTGAGTGTGTTTGGATGGCCATCCTAAAAATTTGTATGATGTCAGAAAAATAAATAAGAAGGTTAATAATGAGAAATGGCTTATATATTATGGTTGCTCACATGCATGGAGTTACTCTAGATTCATGATAAATTTATATTTGTGACATATGATGACTTACTGAGTTTAAGGGAAACTCATTCCTTTCCCTTGCATTTTTTTTCAGGATCAGAGGAACACATGGGCCAGGGATTCAATTAGTGAGGCTTAGGATCTAGTAGACACTATCATATTTTTTTTTTTAATTATTGTCTGAAATTAGATTATGATAAATGTATGACGGTTGGCTTTATGACATTTGAATCTACTTGTCTACATTTGCTTTTATTGGTATAATTGCCTGGTTACTCATTTTATATAAGAAATGGTTGGTACAGGCTCGGTATGTTCCTGGAAAGATTGAACCCCAGAATATATGGCCGTCTGTCGTACTTCTGGTCCAGGTCTTGGATTTGGGGCGTGACAGATCTATAGGTGAATATCTTCTTGATTTGTATAAAAATATTCTTTATACATGTCCGTGGTCGAGCGCATAAACATTTTTTTTTTGCTCATTCCAAAGCCCGTTCCCCAATTCAAAATCATCAGGTACTATTAAATTCAAGTTTCTTGACTTGTGAAAAAGTAAAGTTTTTCCGGAAAGCGAGTGGATCTGACCTTTTTCTAATTGATGCAATATAAATCCGGTCTGGACCCGATCGGGTAGCAGCAAGGAGGTCACCACTATCATACGTAGAGCTACTGATCGGGCATGAATTTTATATATACTTTTGGATTCGGTTGCCAGGTTATTCGTAATTACGCAGTTTCGATCCTGCTCACTGTGCTAGTTGACATTCTTTTTGGTTTCTTCGAGCCCAATGAATGCGAAGTTTTGCTTGGTCCATTTCGCCCATTTTGGCAGAGATGGTGTGGGCCTACGTAGCCACTCTCCCACACTTGTCCCGTCCACTACTAAATTGGCGGAAGGAGTGGAGCGCCCAAAAGCCAGAATGTTGTTAACCGTACAAGCCCATTATGAGCAGCTGAACTTGGGTCTGGCCCACTTGGTGGACTCAGAGCTAATCATGAGCCAGTTTTGGGAACGGAAAATGAAAGAGTTTAAAGTAGGTCTAGTGCAAAACCCGACCAAAGCCGACCCGTGACGCCATGGCATAGCTGGCAGTGAGAGGGGTTCCAGCCGGGACATATTTCATTAAAAAAACTCAGAAATTAAATTTAAAAAAATTAATAAAATAATTTTAAAATTTCTGCTAATCGATGATAGTAAAAAAGTTATAAATATATATAATAAATTTCGTTCATTTAATTAATATCAGTGATAATCAAATTGATGTATTTATTTTTGAGTTAAAAATAATTACAAAAAATTTATCTTCGGATGGTGAACGGAAAAATAATTTCTGATTAAAATTAAAGAACCGTCTGAAGATGATTAGACCGCCCGGGATTTAATTTTTCCACCCCCTCCCTTCCCTTGTTTTACCAAAATATATATATATATATATATATATATATATATATATATAAAAGCCGACCCGTGACCAAGCTACTCGCATTAGCTATTTCTCGAAAGTTCCTAGGACAAAACTGGCATTTGGTTAAATGGCTCCAAAAAATTTGCCATGAAAACGAACCACCCGAATTTGCGGTTAGGCGGGTCGGTACGGTTGGGGTGCAGTACCTACCGCCATGGAGACGGAGCCGAAGACAGCGGCCGACTCCGCCGCTCCTCTGCCGCCGCCATCTCCGCTTCCTTTCTCTTCCCGTCCTGCTCCCTCTGCTGCCATAGAGGAATCTGCTTCTAAATACCCGGCCGCAGAGGGAGGAGCGAAAGATCCCGGCATGGCGGCGGCGGGAGAATCAGCCAGTGGCAGCGGAGGTGGTGCGGGAGTGGCGCCGGCGAATGACCGAGTGAAGGGGCCGTGGTCGCCGGAGGAGGACGCGTTGCTGAGCAATTTGGTGAAAAAGTTCGGGGCGAGGAACTGGAGCCTGATCGCACGGGGGATCCCTGGCCGCTCAGGCAAATCGTGCCGTCTCCGTTGGTGCAACCAACTCGACCCTTACGTCAAACGCAAGCCCTTCACTGGTACAATCGTCTAGTCCTTGCCATTATTTGCTCGCGTATCATCCCTAAAGAGTAACGACATTTGGTGTCTGATTTTATACCATTTCTGCTCGAAACATAATCATTTTAGTAGTGTTTCCCAATGGTGATAACTGGCATTTCATTCTTGGATAAAAATGGTGGTAGATTGAACCGCAGGTTGCGGGTTTCGAAGGGTTTTTCTTAAGAGTATTTTATTGATTTTTAAACTGCTGTAGATATGATGGAAATGGGGTTTGTCCATATTTTAAGAGATACGGATACTATTTCTTCCCCTGCTTGTGCGTGACATATAGAATGGTGGGGTGATCCCATTAACCTGCAGCTTGTCTGAAACTTGATGTAGCTTGCGTTATTGTAGGTTGACTATTTATTCGCAGGAAGACTTAAAATTTGGGCATCAAGAATATGAATATGGTGTGCCTTTTCATATGAAAAAGATTGACAGAGGAAGAGGCTATTAGAGTTGATTTAGGTTGTTTCTTCAAAATTAATATGCCCAATTATGTTGCTAACCCTAAAACATTTTAGTTTAAACATTGTGAAATTGCTTTTCTTTCTACATGCGACTGTATTTCATAAATATTTGTAAAGTCACCCAGAGAGAACCATTTTGTGAATCGCATGGGGTTAAGGCTGCGTGAAATGTTACACAAGATCAGTGAATGCAGAATGAGAAAAATTAAGCCATTTTGTGGTCTTGTTTCGGGCACGGGCTTGGTGGTTCTTTGTGTCAGGCCAAGTTCCTGCAGATCTCAGCCTAGGTTCACCTAGGCCATGTTGTTGACACCCCTTAACCCACTTTGACAATGACATGATCATCATCGACAACCCTTAAATGAAGGAGACTTATATAGTGCAGTTATCTCTTTGCCCTCCTGAATATTTATCTTGATATGGAGCAGATTCTTTGGTAATCTATGGTCAATGTAGAATCATATTGGTATCAATTAAGGTACTAGATTTGATTGATTTAGTGTTGATGCTTGAAAGGTAATGACTTAATGCTATGAGAGATGACTGTAAAGAGAAAGGCATATTTCCATCGAGAGTTAGAGAAGGGGAAAAAAAGTCAACCTATCTGCTATATCCTTTTGTTTACCTTTATTATTTCACAGTTGCGGCAACTGACATGTCATTCCACTGGACTAGTTGGTATATTGTCCTTGTAAATGAGCGGAGTTGTGCAAGAAGAAACCACAAGCATGTTTGGGCATTTGAGATGTAAACATGAAGCATTGTTTCTTCATAGAAAAATCAATTTGGAGGTAGTGGAATGTAGATATTGTAGGAAGCAGACCTTTGAATTGGTTCTCGGTGCCTAAGGTGATTAAGGATTGAGGTATATTGATATCTAACTTCAGTTAGGTTAAGCAAGTCACTAAGCTTACTCTAGTCTCTTCTTTTGTAAAATCCATTGTTACCAGCAAACCAGATTCCTGCTCACTTAATAGTTTCCCCAATAATCAAATTAGGAAGCCATAACAATTCTTTTGAAAAATCAATCCAAAACCAATTCTGATAGAAAGAAAACTACTAGGAACTGAGCCCCAATAATTGAACATTGAAGATGGACAGAGCAAAGAGGGGAAGGGGGATCTGAATTAAAGATTGTCCTTAACGTTCTTGATAAAAACACCACTCTTTTCTGTGATAGATTGCGATCGTTCTTTTGTTTTATTATTTGCAAGGAAGCAAGTACTAGTAAAAGAGGAATTTATTTATAAATATTCATAAATTAATTCTGTAACTATTTAACAAATTCACCCCAATTCGATTACCCAGGGGGAACCTAGTCTTAAAACTTGTTTCTTAGTTGTTTCCATGTGGTTTTATACATTTCCACGTGTGTTCTCCATAACATTTTTTTGCTTTCTTTGTGATCATGTTTCTCATATCTTGCATTAGGATCTCTTCGTAACCATCAATTCCAATCTATTCCCTTGCATTTTTCCCCGCATCAAATTCTCCTGATGGGAAGAGGGCGAAATCTCTCTCTCTCTCTCTCTCTCTCTCTCTCTCTCTCTCTCTCACGCGCATGCGCACGCGCATATGTCGGCTTTCAGATAGTTTCCTTTAAGTAGATATTTCTCTGTTTGTCTATAGATAATCATCGCATCACATTGCTTGAATGGTAAGTCCTTTATTGTTTTATTTAGTTGAAAGAACTTTAAGTTCTTTTAATAGAAGTTGAGGTTGAAAGTACTTTAACAGACAGTGAGCTAGTCATCGATTCTTGTTTTCAGATAGTATTGAATCAAAAAAAAAAAAAAGTAGTGGAATATTTCCTAGTGTTTCACAATCACAATAATATGTTTCCACATGTCTGATATATTACAAAAAATTCTCCTTGCTTTCTTAAGGATTGAAAAATGATGTTTTCTGCAATGATTTGTTGAAACAAAGCTGCAGTTACTTTGTAAGTATTGTACATATGGAAGAACGTATCATATAAAAACACACACGCAAAATACCTAGGTAGGGAAAGAGAGCTGCATGACAAAGTTGTATCATTATCAAGAAACGGACAATGTATTTGCATCAGAAACAGTTTTTACATGAACAACATATTAGAACTGTGGTGTCTTGTGGCATGTTAATTATAGTATGTCGACATAAATTGGTTGTCTGTTAACTTAAGATAGTGAACTCTTTTTTTCCATTCTAAATAAATAAAAAAAGTTCACCATTTTGTACCTTATAGGTTTAAATTATTTGCAGCCTATAAATTCTTTTTCAAAAGTGGATTTCATTCCTAAGCTTAACGGTCTTATTAAGTTCAAGATTTGAATTTATGATTTAGGTAGGAAGCAATGATTTTAAAAAGAAAATGTTTCCGACTTGTCTTTAGTCAGTTTGTCTTATTCCATGAAACATTTAAACTTCTAAAGATAATTCTCAAGATCATGAATAGATATTTCCATATTTTGTCGTCCTCATGATACTACACTTGTTATCCCGGTGACATGCTTGTCAAACTCGCATGTTCAATTGCCTTTTACCAATGCTTTCTGTAGGAAGAAGAGAATTTTTTTCCCACAAAATCTCTACTACTGCGGCAATGTATTTATTCCCCCCTTTTGTGGACTTTCGATTTCTACCACAACATAATGTTGGATCTTTCAATAAAAAGGTAAACATGATAGGGATGTCCAATTGCCCCACAAATACCAAAACTATCTTAAAAGACATTGATAATCCATCCAAGACTCTCAGTTAACCTATAACTAAAACTACATGTTCTGCTAAATTCTAACCAAAATAGAATTTCAAATCATGGCAAGAATTTCTCCATAACTACTCGTGTCATCTTTCCAAAATAGTTATCCTAGTGCTGCTTATGCTCTAATTAAAGAGCAGAGAACGAAAAGACACTGGAACTCCTTTGAAGGACTGCTATGTGATTGTGGAGCCCTCTAACTATGCGAAGGTGATACGGTACTCATGCAATCTCCAGTCATCATCAAGTTAGTTACAGTAGCTACTTGCGATTGTGGAATTGCTGTTCCATTCCACCATGTGCTGGCATAAGGACCTGAGTCCTGAGGCCACATAGAGTGCCTAAAGCTGCTTAAACCCTTAACCAAAAATCTGGTATGATACTGTCCAGATATAAAATAAAAAGGATCCTGCCACATCAATTTGATGTTTATTAAATTCACTATATGAATATAGTATACAACTGTAATTGAAGTTAACCATCCTTGCATGCAAAGTTGATGCCTTTGCAACAATTGCACCTTTGATGTTCGGTTGTGCACAAGAGACTCAGTATGCTATGAGTTATTTCTTTCTTATATGGTTGTATTATTGTGAAGGTGCTATCTTGCCAACACATTTAGCTGAAACCTTACTTATGCTCATCTTGTCATTTTTAGTCCATGTTGCTTTGGTTTGAACTTAGCGATTCTAGTATCCATCTTTACTGTTCTGAGCTTAAATTATTAATAAATCACAAAAATATTAAGGATTGAGTTTATGGTTAGGTAGCCTTCTAAGTTGTATGAGGGCATTATGTGATCAGGAAAGTCCATAAGTTCCAACATGGCACATCAAGTATCTCACTGGGCCTAGGTTGCTTGAAGTTGGCATAACTGCTCTTGGTCATTAGGTCTGCACAGGGATAAGTTACAATGAGACATTTTTTTTATGTAAAGCATAGCAACAGTATGTATGGAATACTTTATATCCTTGCCAATGTGGAAGAGTGGACAATGATTTTTCATTTATTATGGTTTCCATACTGGGATTTGATAACCTAGTTGGTTCAGATTTGATACTGACCTCATCAACATTTTTTTTAAATAAAAAAAGGTTCGGGAAGAACCTGGAAATCCATCAGCTGGGAAGCCTTGAATAAATTCCTCCAAGCTTCCTTCCACTCATTGGTGGTTCAATGCCTGTGCTGTTGGTATCACAGCATTGATACTAATATTAAAGTCATGCAATCCATTGAAGTCTCCTGCATTCTCTGAATCTGAGCCATAACCGAGGCTTGAAATCAACATGAAGCTCAAAATGTTAAACATCTACCCTAGAGAAGCGGGTACCAACTGCTGGGCTATGCCTGGTTGGTATCTGGAACCGATAAATAAAGACCTGCCTTACTATAACACTTTGTTTCATGCACTAAAATACCGTGATTTATCCTCTCACACTCAATGGCAGTTCCATTGTTGATTGTAACAAGCATGTATGTTCTGGAACTTATTCTTTGGTAAAGGTGCTTGATCTTATGCTATCCATCATGTGCATCAAATATGCCAATAACTGGTATATCTTTATAATGAGCAATTGCATCTTGCTAGAAAATGTCTTCTTGTGTACTAGTATTTGGTTCCCTTGATTAGTGCTATTGGTAAGTATAGCTATGGTGATGGATAAGCAAAACCAATAATATGTTTCTTTTTTCGGCTGCAGTGGAAGAGGATCGTATTATAATTGCTGCCCATGCAATCCATGGTAACAAGTGGGCATCAATTGCGAGGCTTTTAGAAGGGAGAACAGACAATGCGATAAAGAATCACTGGAATTCCACACTGAGGCGTAGATGTTTTGAGGCTGAGCAGTGCAAAGCAGCAGCATGTGATGCTGTGCAAGATGCTAGTGCAGAGAAAGCCAAAGAATCTTCAGAAGGAAGTCCATCCATTGGGGATGTTAATTCCTTCAAGTCCTTGGAAGGAAGAGACATTAATTCGAGGGAGAACATATCTGACAATTCTGAAAGCATAGTCCATGTCAGAAATGGCCCTTCTGAAGTAAAAGACCCACCTTACCTGTTCCGACCAGTTGCTAGAGTAAGTGCCTTCCGCCCATATAATCATGTGTCCGGTCAGTCTAGTGGTTCTTTATTTTCAGGACCGGTTCAAAAGCATGGACTGCTACCGCAAGCCTTTCAAGCTGGAGGTGGAGTCTGCAAATTGCTTGATGGTAACTGTAGCGAACCTCAGGTGCCACCCCGATGTGGGCATGGCTGCTGTAGCATTCAGAAGAACGGGCATCCTCGGGACTCTTTGCTGGGCCCTGAGTTTGTTGAATTTGTGGAGCTTCCACCCATTTCAAACCCAGAATTGTTTTCAGCAGCCTCGGATCTAAGTAGTATTGCCTGGCTTAAAAGCGGCTTGCAGATCGGTAGCAGCTGTATGTATGGTGGTTCACCTGGTCAGATAGCTCCACCAGGGGGACATGTGCAATGATTACAAGAGAGAGGATTAGAAGGATGATCACTTGCAACTTTCCAGTAAAGCTAGTCGTCTGCAGCTTTACAGTAAAACTAAAGTTAACGAGTTCATGATGCTGTGGTCTTTTCACATATGGCAACCTTGTGTTTTCAACGAAGCATGAATCAAGCAAAATTCCAGTTGAAATATGGTGGGAGGGGATTAGGATACCATTTGGAGATGGTAAAACTGATGTTTATCCATAGAATAATAAATTAGTAAAGTTCCTTGGGACAATCCTAGAGATCTTGATGGGGCAGAAGATATTTTTGATTTCCGTGATGAACTATGTTACTTATTTTTGTAAAGATCATTTATGAACAGTTAGCCAAAGAGAAATATGCCCTCTTTCAGCTTCTATAACGGGAACTGTGATCCTTTTCCAATACAGTACGGAGACATTGATGCCTGGTTTTGTCCTCTTTGATAGATGTGGGTATGATTTTTGGACGATAATAATTCTCTTTATTCCTTTTCATCTGGACAATGGAATGGAATGAAATGCACGGTTAACATTTGACGTCGATTATAATCCAAGTTTGTGTTCCTGTTGAATTCCATCAAGTAAAATTTTGTGATTGACATGAACCTAGCATTGCCATATTTGGAAAAAAAAATGTGCATGAAAAGTAAATGACGGTGGTCCTTTACATGTCCGTTAATCTGTAATATTGTCCTTGCGTTATTTTTTTCTGCTTGTCAAGATTCCAATAAGAAAAGGACAGGAGCAATTTTTCATAAACGAAATTATGTTTTTGAGTACTTAAATGAATTCGATTGGATTTTGATCTAATCTTTTTCTCTCTCTCAAAAGGAAAAAGAGGTGGTAATGAATTGTTCAACGTGCATGTCCACGAGCCTCATGGCATTACTTTTTGGGTTAAATGTGGTTGAGGTCGTTTTGGCTTTAAGTAGGTTGTCAATGGGTCATATATTTTGAAATGTAGATCTTTATACCGTGTCGAGGTAAACGAAATTGTGGAAAGCTCAATGACCATCAAGGTGGTAGTTTTATCTCCAGCAGAATTGGAGCCTTTATGGTCACATCTAAAAAGATAACCATGTTGGTTGTCCCCCTATTTTTTAATAAATTTTTTTTTAAAAAAAAAAAAACTGTCTGAACTGCATGGCACCTATCCATGTTTTGCTTATCATCTACACTAGTTGATCCATGTTCCCCTATTCTCATATTATAATTTGATTGGATAATGTGGCTTGTTTGGTCAAATATCGTCCTGTCAAGATGTAGAAGAAAGTTAACTAGTCAGATGGGCCTAGTGCCTTTTTTTATGCTTGTTGTTAGGCTCGCGTCACCCTCGTTCATTGCCTGCACCACCCGCGGGACCACGAAGATTCTTAACCCTTAAAAAAAAAAAAAAAAAGAAGAAGAAGAAGAAGAAGAAGAAGAAGAACAAGAAGATTGCTTATAAACCGCAAGAAATACAACCCATCCTTGAATGAGACTGCACTAATTTGAGGAAATTCGTCTACCAAATTTTAAAGTTCAAAACCGTTTTCCAAGAAAGGATTGCCCTATAGGATTTTTTCTGGACTTCCCTATCGGATTTAAAGAGCCATCGTTATAGAAAACCAACGGCCAAGATTTCAATATCCAATTAAAAACAGCAGGGCTCTGAGTGATTTGGAGAGTCCTGTTTTTTTGAGTAGAATGGATAGGCAAGAGCCATCACCAACCTTAATTAAAGTAATAATGAAGACTGTGCAAGGGAGACGATGGACAGTTTGGTCATAGGTCTGAGTTTAAATCTATTAAACAGATCGAAGTGTTCTTTGACTTGGAGTTGCACTAGGCCTCCCCATTACTTGATTAGCTAAGCGAGGAGAAGATGGTGGATCTCGGGTTAGAAGCTTTTCTCAGGAAATGGTACCAACAAATAGCGATGGAGTTGCTCCCAGCGTGGACGAATTTGTACAGGGAGTTTTCCGAGAAGTGATTATAGCTGGTTAATTTCTATTAGGGCTTATCTAGTGTTGAAGATGTTTGGATGGGAGCAAGAATATTAATAAACCACCGAGCTTTTTTTTTCCTAGCAAGTTATAGGAACAACAACTCCTTCCCTTCCAACAGACTGATTGTGTTTCTGGCATCTCGCATGTAAAAGAGGGAAAAGAAGGTAAGGAGGCACTGCACCAGTCCATGAGAAAAAGAACGAGCTCACCATTTCCCAGCTCATAGTGGA
The DNA here is from genome assembly GCA_021397845.1 of Areca catechu. Taxonomy (NCBI): domain Eukaryota; kingdom Viridiplantae; phylum Streptophyta; class Magnoliopsida; order Arecales; family Arecaceae; genus Areca; species Areca catechu. The sequence goes on along the minus strand of CM038050.1, from coordinate 187,757,127 downwards.
TCCAGTTCCAAAAAGCGTCTAAGAAGTTGCTAATATTTTTTTTTCAAATGTACGGAGATCCAGTGATGCTTCTTCTGACTCTAACTAGGTCCCATCATTCATCTCGAGTAGTAAGTAGGCCGATTCTATTGGTTCAGTTAGATCCCTGAACACCAGCTTGCTGGTGCAACGGCTACACTTGACAAGAAAACGTACCTGCTCCCCTTCACCAGCTCCCATTCACGCGCGACTCCAGGGTTGTGGTAGTTTGTGATAGATAAGAGTCTTCGGTCTGGGCCTGTGTCGCAATCGGAGCTCATGAAAACGATGCAAATCATCTCCATCTGTACATTTTTTATTGCTTGCATTGTAAACGATGCAGTTGGTGTTCGCATCTAAAACAAAAGCATTTGTTAGTTGGTTCAATGCTAGAATTTTAAGGTAATCTCCTCATCATGCAAGCTATAAGTAAATTGTGGACCTTTTCCCTCTTATGATTCCTTTGCTTACAGCACAAGATTGTCGTTATTTAATACGCTTCCACCTTCATTTGTTTCACCTTCTGCCGAGTGCATTTGCATCTGAGCTGACGAAGCCATGTTCTCTTCACTTTTTTTTCCGTGTTGTGTGCGTGTGTTCTTGTTTTCCCTTGCAGCTCTTTCATAAATTATACAGAGTTATACATCTCCGCGGTATTGTTATAACTAGAAAAAGGAATGGGTGGTTCCAAATTCCAAAGGGAAATACTCGGAGTGAACGTACACCGTGATATTCTTAGGTTGGTCGTACTCGGGATTCCGTGATGCAACCTCAGCCGTCCGACTTTACGGATGGATCCGATTTTTAATTTTTGACAACCCAATGGTTCCCAACCTTGAAGAGGTTCGCAGCCTTCCGTATGATGATCTCCACCTCTCGCGTTTCAACCGTCGAGCAAGCCCAACACCATGATCCACTTTCAACCGCCTATCACTCCACGACAATGGTGTAATGATTCTGATCGGACGGATTAGAATAAAATTTTATAAAAAATTCTTTATTATTTTATTATTATTAAGATGAAAAGGGTACGAGTTTGGAAGGATGGAATACAGACAAATGCATGGATACCGCTGATTGCTGTTGGTTTTCAGAATCTCATACTAACTTCACGGACAAATAAGTTGCAGTTATCCTAATCATAGTTTCATTTTTACGCAAGTACGAAGAAGACAGCTGAAACAAAAATCCTCCCACTATATTATATATATGTTTTTAAGAATACATGATCCTCCCAATTTATATATATATGACCCACCCTTCGTTGCTTCCGTCTCCACCTTTGCCCCTCTCTCCTGATCTCCACCAACCGTGCTACTGTATTGCCTACTGGTACCGGTTGTAGTTCTTTCCTTATCAGGTCTCACGCTGTCAAGTAAAATCCGAAAAAACAAAGCTGTAGGTTTCTTCCCTTATATTTTCGTGGTCTTTGTCATTGGATTTTTTTTTTTCTTTTTTTTTTGGTTCTTGTGGGATGAAGGCTGACGGGAAAAGGTCACCTGCCCCTTCGCTGTTAAAATCTCGTTTCTTTCTGTTGTCTAGGTCCTTTCCTCCTCTCTTCTGATAGGTTATGAAGATCTCATCTTGGCTTCATTTTTTATGGTAATTTTTTGTGGTCGGGCTTTGCGAATCATGGAGTCGAAAGGGCTCGTCCTTTTTGCTCTAGGTTTGCGGCATTTGCCTATGCATTGATCATGGTTTCATAATATCTGCGTTGAAACATCCCCAAAAAAATTTCCATTTGGGGAGAAGGTTTATCTAATATTATGAGAGGTTGGATAAGGCCTTTCCTAGCACCCATTTCTGTTAGGTGCTTCCTTAATTTTTTGGTAGGCCTTCAAGCCTTGCCTAAAATTTGTGTCGTTTGGGTTCTGTTTGCTTATTTAACCCACACAAGGTTACTTGGTTCGTTTCATGAATTCTATAATTGTATGCTTCTTCTACCTGGATAACGGGGAAAAAAAATAAAATTTTGCATCCCGGTTCTTGTTAGACCTCACTGATATTTTCATCCGGAAAGACTATTTTTACTGTTTGGTGAATTTTTTATCTCTTTGCTTCGGATTTAAATCTCAGAATATTGCCTCTTATTAAGGCTTTTCATATACAGCCATATAACAAGGCTCTGGTTCTGGATTCTTTGGCAAATGGCAACAAAGGGAGAGAATCACAGTGACGATATAGAGGGGGGGCCACACCACTACTCCTTTTCTGATGAGAGTGACGATGGCCTCTGCTTTTCTGATGCAGAAGACCGGTCCTGGCATTCATCTTATTGTTCCAATGGTGCGGGTTCAGCTTATGATCAGCATCAGTTCTCGAGTGCTTCTCATTTTGAGATAGATGGAGTTCCAGAAACATGCCGGAAATCTTGCATCTCAGATTGTTCGGTCGAGGTTGATTTGGAGAGTGGGATTTCAGAGATTAAGGTAAATAAAGACAAGGTTGAGAGGGATTGCAGGATTTGTCATCTCAGCTTGGAAAGTGATGCCCCGGATTCGGGCATCCCAATTGTATTGGGCTGCTTTTGCAAGGGTGATTTAGCTGCCGCTCACAAGCATTGTGCTGAGACTTGGTTTAAAATTAAAGGAAACAGGTAACTGAAACAAATTTTCTTTGCATTTTTGTTGCAGAGTTATGATGAACTTTTGGTTGGACTCCGCAGTATATCTCGGGAACAAAGGATTTGCTTTTCAATACTTCACCTTTGTTTTTTTTTTTTTCTCTTTCATTCTTTCTGTTGCTGTGGTGCTTCATTTTGTTTTGATATTATTTGCTCCTTTTTATGCATCTTGAGTGCGGATAGCCTCAAATTGAAAACTGGTAATTGCGATCTTTGGGCTGCTCAGATTTGATAATTTTTTTATCTGCAATTTTTCAATTCAAAACTCCATTCCATGATGTAAAAGGCTGAGTTAGACGACGTATGCTGTTTGTTGCTTATTCTTGGAAGCCGGGCATTAATCCGTGTGTACATGGCCTTAGAAACTTATATGAGAAGTATGTTTCTTCTGTATATTAAAGATATCTCACAATATAGTATCTTTCAATGTTTGTCATTTATATTTCAGCAATTAATTTTGATGAAATGCTTGATATATTCTGTTTATGATGATGAATGTCCAAGAACAGTCTGACCATCCTGGATGTATGGATTACATGATGTAAATGTTATTGCTGTCATTTTGGGTTTCATTATTCCTGCTGTTGTTTGTTCAAGTGACTTTTGGAGGTGATCTATGTCCTCGCTCTTCCTATGCTATCTTGTGTAGGAGACTCAATTCACCACCATATCTAAGATGTTCCTTTAATGTTTTAAAGGATTAGATGATTTCAAGTTTCCCCTTGATTAGGACTGCTCTGTGAATATTGAGCCACAACATGGATGATCAAGTCATCTTCAATTAGGAAACATGATTTGTCTGAGGACGAGTAGATCTCTGTAATTCTTATACCTATTCCATTGCAAGAATTTTTTTTTTTTAAAAAAAAAAAAAAAACAGTTTTTTTTCTGTGGCTACGGTTTGCATTTTTACGAAGCCTGGTTCTCATTCAATGCGCCATCTTATTGATGTCACTGACGAGTGAAACTATGGCTTAACAGGTAAAACTTGCTGAATATCCTGAAGTAGATGTTTCAGGAAGGCACCAGTTTCTTGTGTCATCCTGACACCCAGCACTTTTTAGTTTCTGGCCACCCAGAGGCTCCCCTTTTTTTGTGTCTGTAGAGTTGTTATGGGAGTTGGACAATATGCAATTCGTCCAGTTTATTCAATTCTGGCTCTAATAAAATTTATGCAATTGAGACTATCTGATTTGACTACTTGGACAATAGAGATGTGTTCCTCGCTGCATATTCCACTTTTGCTTTTCTTCCTCCCCTTTGTTCTTATTTTCTTTTTTTATCTTTCTTCGTGTCTATGTTGAGTCCGTTATCTCACTAAAGTTCTCCTATTTGTGTTGTAACACTGTGTTCGGCCAACTGCTGAATTATTAATTACCTTGCAACCGGAATGCTTGACAGTTTATACTGTGAACATGTGAAATTAGAGAACAGAGAGTTTCACGTAAAGTTGGAGTCTGGTGTCGCATTTCACCAGTGCTTAAGGTCAAATTGGAGTCTCCTAGAGTCATTTCATCTCTCCCTCCTGTCACATTGTTGCATAAGAACATGATGCAAATTATGGAAAAACAAGGTTGACATTTATGTTGCATACCTGTTCTCCACTGTATTAACTTGGGGCCTTCACCATATGTGATGCCTAAGAATTTTGATATTTTAACTTGTCTTAAAATATCTACATTTATTAACATCCAAAGTTTTAAGTCTCAATTATTCTGGTATCTTATTTCAGAACCTGTGAGATTTGTGGCTCAACTGCAGAGAATGTGGTTGGTACTGGTGAGACTGAGTTCATTGAGCAGTGGCACAGTGCTGCAGCACCACCTGCACCACCATCCGAAACCCGAAGCTTTTGGCAGGGACATCGGTTCGTCAACTTCCTGCTTGCATGCGTAGTTTCTGCCTTTGTTATCTCCTGGCTTTTTCATTTTAATATTCCTGGCTGAGTCCATTTCCACTTGCAAGGGTTCCAAAGTTATGATGAGGAAGTTTTCTCTATTGCTACGAGGAACCCCTGGCAATATCACTAAGAAAAAAACCCAAGGAAAATTTGATGACAGAAACATGCATGTTGCCCACTGATAGGTTGGGAAGATCTGTTGAGTTTGTTGAAGGGCAAGTAAATAACCAGATGCCCCGTGTTCTTTGAGCGGAGGAAATGATCAAGCCAACGAACCATGATTCAACTCAGCCTATCAGGAGTCAGATCGTTGATAAAGAGGTTTTTTTTTTTTTTTTTTTTAATATCTTGATGGATGGTCCTTTGATGAAGGTGTTTGTTGAGAATGATATGCTTAAGTTTTAGGTCATGCCATTGTTAACCTACGATCCAGTCTGAGCTTGTATGTCCTCCGAGCCACCCGCATTCCAAGCTTCAAAATTAGAAGTTGCAAAATTATCCATTTATAATTAAGCTTACACCTTTCAATAAATAAATAATAATAAAAAAAAAGCTTGCATCTTTGCAGTAGTTAGTGGAGGTTTTTAAACCTGCTTATTTTGATGCATCAAGTAAAACTTGCTATTTTTGTGAGATGAAGCCAGTTTGTAGTGCTTTGATGGGGACGCACAAGAAAAAGCTACTGACCCGGTCTCCGGATGGTTTGCCAACCTTTGAAAATTTTTGCCTTCGAAAGTAGGTGCGCAGGTTACCGGTAATGCTGGCATGCTGAGGGATTTTTATTTCCTAATTTTATTGAATGTGCTTATACCAACCATCTTAGCGAAAAAAATAAAAAGAAATACTGGACTTGCATAAGCCCCCTTCTAGCCTTGGGCGATGCCCAAAATCTCAGCTAGTTATGCTTCACTAGAAAATTGTGATACCGAATTGGTGATCGGAAAACTTGCACAATGAAATCATAGATGACAATTAAATAGATACCAAGGTGTTACCAAAAAAAAAAAATATGCCAAGATTTTAAATTTTTAAATATTTTTATGCCAGAAAATTAAATTATGGAGGATCAAAATAATATAGAATACGGGAAAAATTGAAATCTCGTTCCTTCCCTTCCCTTCCCTCTCTTCTCTCGGCCCTAATGGCAAAGGCTCCTGATTAGCCACCTACTGCAGTTTCCTATGATGGCAGAGCAATTTTAGCAGTCGTTTTAGCCACCGGCAGTTAATAGCCCAAGGTAAGAAAAAAAGTAAAAAGATGGAAGATCATATTTCAATTTGAATCCGGCACTTTGCCAGTCTAACATGGTGGCAACAATGACGACCATGAGGCTAAAAAAAAAAAAGAAAAAGAAAAAGAAGGAAGAGTGGAGTTAGAACCTTAGTCCAACGTTGTCCAATATATGATTCTGGTGATCCATTTCCATTGAATTCCAAGAATTTTCTCTTATTGGAGGGAGAGGTGAGATCCTATGAAGAAAGAGAAGGGCTTTTTTATAGATGAACTTCTAGAGTCTTGTTGGAGTCCGGCATGCCCCAAAGTTCCTTTTTGCCGATGGAGTAGGAGAAGAGGAAGACCTCTCTTCTCATTGATTTTTTTTCTATCTAATATGGGCCAAACTAGGGTTAGGCTTCGCACAAGTTCGAGGAGTTTTGGGTTTGGGAGGAGGGGGCATGGCCCCCAGTGCCTAGAGAAACTATGCCACTTGTTGCCGATCTTATCGCGATGGCCTGTAGCTTGTGAGCTTGCGCCGGTTCTCGAACTCTCCCACCTCGAGATCTCCGAGCCTTCGATCCTGCAAAACAAGGTCAGAGATCCGGGCCGAGGATTTCGGCGAGGGCACTCCGACGGTCAAGTTAGAGAGTGGCAAGATGGAACAGGTCCACTAAGGTGGGTTTCCGATGGATTCCCGTGCTTAGAGGAAATTTCGATGAAAGAAATGCGATGAAGAGAGGGGTTGAAGCCCAGCCTCCTGCTTTGGGTCTACCGAGCTTACGTCTGAGGACTTCCGGGGATCCTAGGATCGTTCTCTCGGTATCCTTCCCTCTCCTTTGGCTTACCTTTCCGTCCGCTTTTACCGTCCCTTTTATACCACCGGACCGCCTTTGGCCTCCCTCTCTTCCCCGGAGGCTCCCAGAGATCTCTGGATCCTTTGACCCCTTTCCCTTCGAGTCCAGGAGTTAAGTGGCCGGCACGCCTCGTCCGCTGTGTTATCACGAAAGGGGAAATTTGGCGAGACCTCGAGCCAAGCGCAGGAGCCCTCCTTTCGGGGCATTGACGGTGGGTTTCCAGTGTTCCAGGCCCCTGCCTGCAAGGATTTTATTCCTCGATCGTAGGGCCCTGCTTAACTGATATAAACGAGGTTCCGCGTATCGTTGCGGGCCATACTGGCGCCCTGTACGGGATGCGGCACACGCCGATTCTAGTGGCGACCTTGTGACCCGTGCCTCTGCCTCCCCAAAGCTTTGCAGAGTAAGGCTGACTTTGGCCGAGGTGGACCCATCTTGGGGTGCCACCTGGCGAGGGAGCAGGGGGCCGTCAGCTTCGGTCGAAGTGGACCCTTCCTGGGTGGACACCTGGCGAAATGGCAGAGGAAGGCCCGACTTCGACCGAGGTGGACCCGTCTTGGGATGCCACCTGGCGAAGGAGCAGGAGCGCCAGGCTCAACCTCGGCAAAGGTGGACCTGTCTTGGGGTGCCACCTGGCGAGGGAGCAAGGGCTGCCAGCTTCGATCGAGGTGGACCCCTCCTGGGTGGACACCTGGCGAAGTGGCGGAGGAAGGCTCGACTTCGGCTGAGGTAGACCCGTCTTGGGGTGCCACCTAGCGAAGGAGCAGGAGCGCCAGGCTCGACCTTGGTAGAGGTGGACCTGTCTTGGGGTGCCACCTGGCGAGGGAGCAGGGGCTGCCAGCTTCGGTCGAGGTGGACCCCTCCTGGGTGGATACCTGGCGAAGTGGCAGAGGAAGGCTCGACTTCGGCCGAGGTGGACCCGTCTTGGGGTGCCACCTGGCGAAGGAGCAGGAGCGCCAGGCTCGACCTCGACAGAGGTGGACCCGTCTTGGGGCACCACCTAGCGAGGGAGCAGGGGCTACCAGCTTCGGCCAAGGTGGATCCGTCCTGGGTGGACACCTGGCGAAGTGGCGGAGAAAGGCTCGACTTCGGCCGAGGTGGACCCGTCTTGGGGTGCCACCTGGCGAAGGAGCAGGAGTGCCAGGCTCGACCTCGGCAGAGACGGACCCGTCTTGGGATGCCACCTGGCGAGGGAGCAGGGGCAGCCAGCTTCGACCAAGGTGGACCCCTCCTAGGTGGACACCTGGCAAATTGGCAGAGGAAGGCTCGACTTCGGCCGAGGTGGACCCATCTTGGGGTGCCACCTGGCGAAGGAGCGGCAGCGCCAGGCTCGACCTCGATAGAGGTGGATCCGTCTTGGGATGCCACCTGGCGAGGGAGCAAGGGCTGCCAGCTTCGGTCGAGGTGGACCCCTCCTGGGTGGACACCTGGCGAAGTGGCGGAGGAAGGCTCGACTTCGACCGAGGTGGACCCGTTTTGGGGTGCCACCTGGCGAAGGAGCAGGATCGCCAGGCTCGACCTTGGCAGAGGTGGACCTGTCTTGGGGCGCCACCTGGCGAGGGAGCAGGGGCTGCCAGCTTCGACCGAGGTGGACCCCTCCTGGTTGGACACCTGGCGAAGTGGTGGAGGAAGGCTCAACTTCGACAGAGGTGGACCCGTCTTGGGGTGCCACCTGGCGAAGGAGCAGGAGCGCCATGCTCGACCTCGGTAGAGGTTGACCCGTCTTGGGGCACCACCTGATGAGGGAGTAGGGGCTGCCAGCTTCAACCGAGGTGGATCCCTCTTGGGTGGATACCTGGCGAAGTGGCGGAGGAAGGCTCGACTTCGGTCGAGGTGGACCCGTCTTGGAGTGCCACATGACGAAGGAGCAGGAGCGCCAGGCTCGACCTCGGTAGAGGTGGACCCGTCTTGGGATGCCACCTGGCGAGGGAGCAGGGGCTGCCAACTTCGGTCGAGGTGGACCCCTCCTGGATGGACACCTGGCGAAGTGGCAGAGGAAGGCTCGACTTCGGTCGAGGTGGATCCGTCTTGGGGTGCCACCTGGCGAAGGAGCAGGAGCACCAGGCTCGACCTCGACAGAGGTGGACCTGTCTTGGGGTGCCACCTGGCGAGAGAGCAGGAGCTGCCAACTTCGACCGAGGTGGACCCCTCCTGGGTGGACACCTGGCGAAGTGGCGGAGGAAGGCTCGACTTCGGCCGAGGTGGACCCGTCTTGGGGTGCCACCTAGCGAAGGAGCAGGAGTGCCAGGCTCGACCTTGGTAGAGGTGGACCCGTCTTGGGGTGCCACCTGGTGAGGGAGCAGGGGCTGCCAGCTTCGGTCGAGGTGGACCCCTCCTGGGTGGACACCTGGCGAAGTGGCGGAGGAAGGCTCGACTTCGGTCGAGGTGGACCCGTCTTGGGATGCCACCTGGCGAAGGAGCAGGAGCGCCAGGCTCGACCTCGGCAGAGGTGGACCCATCTTGGGGCACCACCTAGCGAGGGAGCAGGGGCTACCAGCTTCGGCCAAGATGGATCCCTCCTGGGTGGACACCTGGTGAAGTGGCGGAGAAAGGCTCGACTTTGACCGAGGTGGACCCATCTTGGGGTGCCACCTGGCGAAGGAGCAGGAGTGCCAGGCTCGACCTCGACAGAGATGGACCCGTCTTGGGATGCCACCTGGCGAGGGAGCAGGGGTTGCCAGCTTTGACCAAGTTGGACCCCTCCTGGGTGGACACCTGGCGAATTGGCGGAGGAAGGCTCGACTTCGACCGAGGTGGACCCATCTTGGGGTGCCACCTGGCGAAGGAGCGGCAGCGCTAGGCTCGACCTCGGTAGAGGTGGACCCGTCTTGGGGTGCTACCTAGCAAGGGAGCAGGGGCTGCCAGCTTCGACCGAGATGGACTCCTCTTGGGTGGAAACCTGGTGAAGTGGCGGAGGAAGGCTCGACTTCGACCGAGGTGGACCCGTCTTGGGGTGCCACCTGGCGAAGGAGCAGGAGCACCAGGCTCGACCTTGGCAGAGGTGGACCTGTCTTGGGGTGCCACCTGGCGAGGGAGCAGGGGCTGCCAACTTCGACCGAGGTGGACCCCTCCTGGTTGGACACCTGGCGAAGTGGCGGAGGAAGGCTCGACTTCGACAGAGGTGGACCCGTCTTGGGGTGCCACCTGGCGAAGGAGCAGGAGCGCCATGCTCGACCTCGGTAGAGGTTGACCCGTCTTGGGGCGCCACCTGGCGAGGGAGCAGGGGCTGCCAGCTTCGACCGAGGTGGACCCCTCCTGGGTGGACACCTGGTGAAGTGGCGGAGGAAGGCTCGACTTCGGCTGAGGTGGACTCGTCTTGGAGCGCCAGGCTCGACCTCGGTAGAGGTGGACCCGTCTTGGGATGCCACCTGGCGAGGGAGCAGGAGCGCCAGGCTCGACCTCGGTAGAGGTGGACCCGTCTTGGGATGCCACATGGCGAGGGAGCAGGGGCTGCCAACTTCGGCCAAGGTGGACCCCTCCTGGATGGACACCTGGCGAAGTGGCGGAGGAAGGCTCGACTTCGGTCGAGGTGGATCCGTCTCGGGGCGCCACCTGGCGAAGGACCAGGAGCGCCAGGCTCGACCTTGGCAGAGGTGGACCCGTCTTGGGGTGCCACCTAGTGAGGGAGCAGGGGCTGCCAGCTTCGGCCGAGGTAGACCCCTCCTGGGTGGACACCTGGCGAATTGGCGGAGGAAGGCTTGACTTCGGCTGAGCTGGACTCGTGGTCAGGAGTCGAGCTCAGCCTCCTCCGCCACGAGGAGCCCCTCCAAGCTCAGGTCCCCTGGGCTGGGTGGCACCCCGGCTCCATTCTCGTCTGAGGTCGGGCCCCGTGGTCAGGAGTCGAGCTCAGCCTCCTCCGCCACGAGGCACCCCTCCGCGATCGACCTCGGTCTGCCTCCATCCTGCCGAGCAGCACCCAAGCGAGTCTACCGCAGACGGGTCCTACCTCTCCAGCTCGGTCCTCTGTTCAAGCCAATACGCTGGCCGCCAAGGGAGCCATACCTCTCCTCCGAGGATAGTGGCGATGCTCCCGAGGGCCGTACGACACCCCTGAGCCACGCAACTCGTCATCGACAACGCCCCCGGGCTCGGCCTCACGATGACAGCTGAAACCGGGCCCTGTCCTCTGCCAGGTTCGCTCCTGCAAGCCTGGGATGCCTAGGCCGGAGCCGAGCACGAGCCTCCACCCAAGGTGGACCCCTCGAGATCGGGCCCCGTGGCCAGGAGTTGAGCCCAGCCTCCTCCACCGCGAGGCGCCCCTCCGAGCTCAGGTCTCCTGGGCTGGACAGCATCGTCTCCAATCAAAGACCTGATCCCATGACCCTCCAGCGCAAAAGACCTGGGAAGCCCCCAGGCACCGGTGAGCCTAGCTCCCCGCCATCAAAGCCCAGAGAAGAGTGCTATGGCACAAAGACCTGGGAAGCCCCCAAGCACCGGTGAGCCTAGCTCCCCGGCATCAAAGATCGGATGACCCTCCGGCACCAAAGACCGGACGACCCTCCGGCACCAAAGACCGGACGACCCTCCAGCACCGGCGAGCCCAGCTCCTCGGCAAAGGACCTGGGAAACCCCCAGGCACTTAGTGCCTCCGAGCCCAACTCCAGGATGCCAAGGCCTAGAACTCAGATTTCTAGCACCGCAATTCTCAAGCATCAATGTCCTCGAGATTGGCTCCAAGACACTAAGGCTCAAGACTCAGACTTCCAACACCAAGGATCTCAGCCTTCGACGTCTCCGAGCTAGACTCCAAGACGGCGACCACTGAATTATGCTCCCCAGCAACTGAGTCCAAGGTTGACATCCTTCACCCGCATGATCTCGAGCTCAGCACCGGGCCCGTGCCAGTCGAAGTCCTTGGCTCCCCTCCCGGACCTCCCTGCACCGAGAAGAGAGAAGTAGCAAAGAAAGGGAGAATGAGAGAGAGGGGGGACATTCCACATTGCAGACGACAGAGACACCATGATTATAAAAGTACATTTCATTACTGGGAGAATCAATTACATTATCTTCCGGGCCCCGACAGGCCGAGTGGCCAGGTCAAGAAAAGAGAAAATGTACAAGTATAAAAAGAAGAAAAATCCTATCCTAAGGGGCTGGCTCCTTCCCCGGGCGGCGCACTATTACGACCTCTCCCTCCTCCACCTCCGTAGGAGGAGCAGGTTCAGCCGCTGAGGCCACTGAGGGTCGGACCGGCTGCCTCTGGCCGCGGCGCAGGTGCCGCCCTCGCCACCGTCGGTGCCGGATCCCTGGGGCCAGGCGCTTCCGAGGTCGCTGGAGCTCGAGCCTCGGTAGGAGCAGCTCCCTGCTTTGCCACCACCGTCGTCGTTGCGGAGGAAGCCTTCTTCCTCGGGACTTGAAGTGCGGCCAGCTGCTCCTCGGACAGAACTCCCCGCAGCTGGGACCGGTAGTATGCGAACCCCTTGGCGAAGGAGTCCGTCGCCGCTTCCCGAAAGTCCTTGAGGTACTCCAAGGTCACCTTGAAGGCAGCCACAGCATCAGCGACTACCTTCTCTGCAACCTCGGCCCAGCGCCGGACCTCTTCCAGCTCTGCCTTTAGGTGCTCGGATAGACGGACGGCCGTCGCCAGCGCCTTCTCGACAGTTTCAGTGGAGCGGTGGGAAAGAGCGGCCTTCTCCTCTGCATCGACAGCTCTCTTCTCGGCCGCAGCCACCTTCTTCTCAGCGGAGGTGGCCCTCTCTCTGGCCACCTCTGACTCGGCCCGAAGCTCCTTCAGCCGGGCCCGCTTGGACTCGAGCTCGTTATCGAGCTCCTTCCTTATTTTTGCCACTTCAGCAGCTTCGATCTGGAGGCTCTTCACCTTCTGGCTAGCCTCCCGAACCTCTGCATCATTGCGGCCTACTTCAGCTTTGAGGGACACGAGCTCGGCTCCATGCTCTCTGTCTCTCCTTGCCTAGTTGCGGCAGTAATCCCTTATGAGGATCAGCTCCCAAGCTTGCTGCAGTCGAAAGAGCCAGGTCAGCAACAGGCTAATAGAGAAGGAGACAGAAAGATGTCAAAGTCAAGGGGAACTACTTACGGCATACAGCTGGGCGAATGACGCCGTGATGACGTCACCGAGGAGTCGCCCACTCCCCTCGCGCCTGTCGCATGACTGGACCGAGAAGTCCATCATGCGCTCCACCAGGCTCACATCCTTCATCAAGGATACGTTCAGGCCCAGCCGGAAAGGGACTCGGCGGTAGTCCCTCTCCCGTGTTCCTGCCGGTTCGGCTCCTTCGGCGGTAGAAGGCTCCCTTGGCGCCAACTGGGAGATTGGCACCACATCGGATTGGACTTGGGGCGCCGGTATGACTTCTTGCCCCCCCCCCCCCGTCCTCCTCGGCACTGGCGACCTCCAAGGAGGGGGGCGCCGACCTAGTAGCAGCGGCGGCAGACCTCGCGCGGACAACCACCTCGGGCTCAGACGCCGCTATGGGAGGCTCCGAGACGGGCTCGGCCTCCCTCTTCCGCCTGCGCTCCTGTACTGGTGCATTCGTCTCCGCCTGCACCGGCATGTTTGCCCCAGCCGGCACCGACCTCGCCCCGTTCTCAGCTCGGGCTCCCTTCGATGCTGGCTCGGCAGCCTCAGTGGCCTGCTCCCGCTCCTCGGAGAACGAGAGCAGCTCGTCCATCGAGAACTTTATTGCTACACCAAGACAGAAACAAGGTCAAACCCCCCCCCCAAAAAAAATAAATAAATAAATAAAAGAGAAAAAGAAGAAGAAAAAAAGAAAAAAGAGAAAAAGAAAAAGAAGGGGATGGCCAAGTGGGACTCACCCGACTCCAATGTCGGGCCCATCTCGGCCTCATGGAGATTTTGTTCGGACAGCAAAATCTCGAGCGAGGGGATCTCCGCCGATCTGAGCTGCTTGTACAGTTCGACGTCGGCCTCCTCAATAGCAGAGTTCTGGTTTGGAGACCGATCTGGGTCACTGCAGACCCAGTCAACCCCCTCTACGGAAGCAAAGAAGAACCTACTCTTCTATCCCTTAATGGAAGAGAGGAGGACAAACTTTATTTCCCGAGGGCGGGAGGAAAGAGACCACCACCCCTCCTCGGTAGGGTGGCATTTTAAGGTGAAAAATGTCCTAAAGAGGGAGAAACGGGCAACAATCCCGTAGAAATGATACAAGACTATGAAGGCAAAAATGGTCCTGACGGCGTTGGGGACCAACTGAGCCGGGACGAGACGATAGTTGGCCAGAAATGAAAGGAAGAAGGGGTGAAGAGGAAAACGGAGGCCCCCAGCGAAGGCCTCCTCATAAAGGGCAATCTGTCCAGGACCACTGGAAGTCACCTGCTCCCCCGGACGAGGAACGGAGAGACGGACATACTCGGGGATCCCGTAGACTTCCCGGATGGCCAGCAAATCTTCAGAGGTAATCGTCGAGGCAATCCCTCCGGGACCCATCGACCGAGAAGGTTCAGGCTCAGGAAGGACTCGAGAAGGAGGAGAAGACACGGATTCCCTGATGATTACCGGACCCGGGGCGGGCCACCTACTAAACTCGAACCTCGTCGCCTCCATCTCCTCGACAGAGGAAGAGGGAGTCCTCGGCCGGGAGGGTCCGGCTTCGGCTTGGCGAGAAGGACGGAACTCCGGACCAAAGCGATCCATGGAGGGGAGAGACAAGAAGGAAGAAGAAAAAGGACAAGAGGGACCCTAAAATGACTCCCACGAGGCAAGAAGAGGAGGTTAACCTGCAAAAACTCTGTAAGGACGTCGGCAGTCGAAGGAGATGTGGGAGATGGAGAAGCTCCTGCAAGGTACTGGGCATGTGGAGTTTGAACGAGGGTAAGCTTCGAAAAAACTTGCCCCTCCTTCCGGAACTACCAACGCCTGACTGTACCTTTGCGACCCCGTAGAAGGCGCCCACCGCGTGTTGACCATCCATTGGGCCCGTGCGCCCATCCGGCCGCGGTCGCTATGACTTCCGCGCCCGCTTCGATGGCCCCCCTCCTGCGTGGCCACGTGGCGTCCTCCCATAAGCTCATAAGACCGCAGAGCGAGGCGCCGCCGATTTTAGCCATTATTGCGCCCGATTTCTTCGCCTTTCCACGTCAGCGCCATAATTACGCCCTTCTCCCCAAGTGCCGCACGTCAATGGGCCTCGGGCGTGGGGGGCAAATGATATGGCTAGAACGTTGACATGGCACGAGGCAGCGGACGTGGAGTCCCCATCAGACGCCACGACAAGCTTTCAACATGAGCGCCTTTGCCGAGCTGAGCTTCCCTGAGGCAACACCTCTGCCCGTCAAAGGCAAGCTCCGTCCTCCGCCAGGTCCATTCCTGCAAGCCCGGAACACCTAGGCCGGAGCCGAGTCCGAGTTCCCATCCAAGGCGGACCCCTCGAGATCGGGCCCCGTGGTCTGGAGTCGAGCTCAGCCTCCTCTGCCACGAGACGCCCCTCCGAGCTCAGGTCCCCTGGGCTAGGGGCACCCCGGCACCGAGCTCGTCTGAGGTCGGGCCCCGTGGTCAGGAGTCGAGCTCAACCTCCTCCTCCACGAGGTGCCCCTCTGCGATCGAGCTCGGTCCGCCTCTGTCCTGCCGAGCAGCACCCAGGCGAGTCTACCGCAGACGGGCCCTACCTCTCCAGCTCGGTCCTCTGTTCAAGCCAATACGCTGGCCGCCAAGGGAGCCATACCTCTCCTTCGAGGACAGTGGCGATGCTCTCAGACCCAGCTGGCGGACATGTTGGCAGGTAATGCTAACTAGACAAAGACTCTAGCGAAACCTCCTTCGGTCTGGGCCCCTCGTGTCGGAGCAGCTCTCCCGAGGTCGAGCCCTAGCCGAGGTCAAGCTCTCGTTCTTCGTGCCCCTTGTACCAGAGCAACTCCTCCTAGGTCGAGCCCCTATCGAGGTTAGGTCCTCATTCTTCGTGCCCCTCGTGCTGGAGCGGCTCCCCCAAGGTCGAGCCCCGACCGAGGTCAGGCCTCCATCCTTCGTGTCCCTCGTGCCGGAGCAGCTCCCCCGAGGTTGAGCCCTAGTCGAGGTCAGGCCCTCATCCTTCGCACCCATCGTATCGAAGTGGCTCCCTCGAGGTCGAGCCCCGGCCGAGGTCAGGCCCTCGTTCCTTGCGCCCTTCATGCCATAGCGGCTCCCTCGAGGTTGAGCCCCGGCGGAGGTCAGGTCCTCGTCCTTCGCGCCCCTCGTGCCAGAGTGGCTCCCCCGAGGTCGAGTCCCAGTCGAGGTCAGGCCCTCGTCCTTTGTGCCCCTCGTGCAGGAGTGGCTCCCTCGAAGTCGAACCCCGGTCGAGATCAGACCCTTGTCCTTCGCGCCCTTCGTGGTGGAGTGGCTCCCCCAAGGTCGAGCCCCAGCCAAGGTTAGGCCCTCATCCTTCGCGCCCCTCATGGCAGAGTTGCTCCCCCAAGGTCGAGCCCCGGCCTAGATTAGGCCCTCATTCTATGTACCCCTCGTGCCGGAGCGGCTCCCCCGAGGTCGAGCCCTGGTCGAGATCATGCCTTTGTTCTTCACACCTACGGGAAAAGTCCCCTTCCCCGCTCGAGGCCAATCCCATGGTCAAAGTCAACCTCTCCCCTGGGCAGACAAGTGGCGGTGGCAGCAAGTGGCACCATTGCCCTCACCCTGGCACACCTGGGGAGGCTGGCACGCCTGACGGGCGATGGCACGCCGCCTGAAATGTCTGGAGGAACAACTCCCCTCTAGAGCATGCTGACTATACCCTGCGAAGTGGAGTCTCGCAAGGGTACGCCGGTCTACGAGGGAGCGCCTCACCAGAGCCACTGAACTCTCAGCCCGCTACTGGTGCCACATGGAAAAGGGAGCTCTACTACCTACCATATGCATCATCCAGAAGAGGAAGGTCTCATCAGAGAATTTAGATCTTGTAGCACCTGCGCCCAGACCGGTGCTCTACCAAGTCCTCCCCCCTCAGATGGTGGGACAGCGCCAATGAGGAGCAGTGTCCTGTCAGGGCGTCAAGGTCAACAGCACACCTCCTTGCCACAAAGGGGGCGCGGTCCCCTCCACGCTCTATAGGCTCAGCAGGTAACACACCCCTACGACCTTGGAGGGGAGAGGTAAGCAGAGCGGGCCTACGTCCCACTGGGGTAGGGAGCACCCAAAAGAGACAGAACTCCATGCCTCGCTCGAGGTGAAACCCGCTTATAAGAAAATCAAAAAGGGCTTCCAACAGAAAGTAAGTGGGAAGTGAGAAGGAGCAGGCTGCTCAGCGAAGCACAAGGCACACTAGGAGCTTCTGAAAACTCCTAGAGAGAAAGGGTCCCAATGGCCATCACTGCTCTTGCCCTCCTTCTCGACTCAGACTTTTACTTCGTCTCTTTCTTAGAAACCTCCGAGGGTGGAGATCTCTTCGGGATTCACCGACGAGGATCTGTTTCTCTAGATCGCTCTCTGACTTGATCGTCGAAGTGCCCTCGCTAGGATCCCCAGCTCGGGTCTCCTTTTTTTTACAGGTTCGGGCACGTGTATTGAACGCTGGATGGGAGTGCCACCAATCGACGCCGAATAGGAACTGCAGGCCACGACAATTTAGACGGCAACATATATGTACATATATGTATATGTATGTATATATGTATGTATATATGTATGTATATATACATATATATATATATATACATATATACATACATATACATATATACATACATACATATATATATATATATACATACATACATGTATATATATATTATGTATTTATATGTAATGAAACTGAGTATAGAATTCAGTTGACCCGATATAGACAAAAATAGCATGAGGTAGGCTCCTGCAATCTATTTGGACCTGGACCTAAAAAAAAAAAAAAAAACCCAAAGGGCTGAAATCAACGTGTATCTGGAACAACCGGAGGGTTTCCAATTTGCATCTAGTTCCGGACTTTGGAGTCCACGAGACCTTTAGGGGAAAAGTCTTTCTGCACCGCGTGTGGTAAAGAAAATTCAGCATGGCATGCACCATGCTTTTTATTGGTCCAAATATATCCATCGTAGTATGATGGGATGGGAGCTGAGCGTGACTAGCATTAATTATTATTCAATTTTTATTTAAAAATTTCGTTCAGACCAAAATACCCTTCTCTCCGGTCCCTTTTCTACATGGATATCCTAGATTTTGAACTAAGATATCGTAACTTTTGAACTATGATGTCGTAATACTGTTTCAGGATTTAATTTATATTTTTCTGCAGGGGTATCGTAGGTTTTGAACTAGGGTGTCGTAGCTTTTGAAATAGGATGTCGTAATACTGTTTCAGGATTTAATTTATATTTTTTTGCAGGGGTGTCGTAGGTTTTGAACTATGATATCGTAGCTTTTGAACTAGGATATCGTAAAACTGTTTCAGGTTTTAATTTATATTTTTCTGCAGGAATATCATAAGTTTTGAACTAGGGTGTTGTAGCTTTTGAATTAGGATGTCGTAATACTGTTTCAGATTTTAATT
The DNA here is from genome assembly GCA_021397845.1 of Areca catechu. Taxonomy (NCBI): domain Eukaryota; kingdom Viridiplantae; phylum Streptophyta; class Magnoliopsida; order Arecales; family Arecaceae; genus Areca; species Areca catechu. The sequence continues at coordinate 187,739,088 of CM038050.1, read as the reverse complement.
TATATTTTTCTGCAGGGGTGTCGTAGGTTTTGAACTAGGGTGTCGTAGCTTTTGAACTAAGATATCGTAAAACTGTTTCAGATTTTAATTTATATTTTTCTGCAGGAATCTCGTAAGTTTTGAACTAGGATGTCCTAGCTTTTGAACTAAGATGTCGTAATACTGTTTTTGGTCATTTTTGAACTAAGGTATCGTAGATTTTAAACTAGGGTGTCGTAAGTTTTGAACTAGGATATCGTAATACTGATTCAAGTCATTTTTGAACCAGGATGTCGTAGTTTTTGAATTAGAATGTCGTAGGTTTTGAACTAGGATATCGTAATACTGTTTCAAGTCATGTTTTAAACCAGAATATTATAAATTTTGAACTGAATTGAATCGGAATGTCATAATTTTTGGATTAGAATATCATAAAAATATTTTGATCAAGACAAAAATTTTAATTAATATTAATAATCTTAATTTTTATCTCATCATGTACGGTATAGGTTACGCTGGATTTGCAAGCGGTGCACGAAGAATTACTCCTCGTAATTATGATTTCAATGCCCCAAACCCACCGCCCGTCTCGAGCCCACGATCTCATCCGACTGATCCCGGCTTCTTAAAAAGTTTAAAACCCTAGAGTAGATTGCAAGAGGATGTCCGAAGGTTTTATTCTTCCCGCATCTTCGCGGCTGATTTCTTTCCATTACCCTGGTCTGCGCCCGCTCTCCTGCTATTGGTATGTCCTCAATCTCGGTTTCTTCTCTTTAATGCTTGCTAGAATTTGTTTTAACGCTTTTCCTGGATCTGGATCGTTAAAAATTTTCTTCCCATTCGAGGGTTTTCCGGCCGATTTTAGGTTTATTTTATTTTAGTTTATTTTGATTCCAAAAAGATCATTAATCTTCCGTTCTAACGAATGATGTTCTCTCGTCTTGGATCATCAGTGTTAGAAGCTAGCTTAGGCATCTGAGGAATTTTTGTATCATGTGGTTGGGTTTAGCTTTAGCTTTTTCTTTCTGTCGTCCGGTTCTCTTCGATTTCCAACAATGGGGTTTTGTGGATCTTTTCATCTTGGGATTTTCGATGCAGAAAACCCTTCTTTCTTTCTTTCCCCTTTTTTCATGCGCCTTCTTCTTTTTTTTTCTCGGAATTTTTATGTGGTGCTTTCCTTTTAACGAGGTAATTGATCTTGATCTAGGCAACTGCTTGTTTTCTTGTGATTTTTTTATTTGGTAGTACTTGTGTTTGAGATCCTTTCAGGTAGTGCTATCTTTCTTGAGGTTTTTTGTGGAATTCTATGTGGTGATTCTTTTTTGCTCCTGGTTTTCTTGATTGTTCAGGTGGAGGATATAGCAATGGCTGCTAAAAACGGCCCAACGAGTATTGAGAAAACAGGTGTTCCCACACTCTCACAGACTCATAATCCTTTTATTGGGCATTTTCAAGAAAATAAAGAAACAGCTGAGAAAAAAGAAAAGAAAGAATCCCCATTTGTAGTTAGATGTGCACCGTTGTTTGCTTCGCTTAATTGCTTGTCACATGTATTCCTCTTTCTAAAGTGTTTGCTGTGGTTTCTGCATGAGGATGCGTGCTTGTTTGCCTCTTGACAATGTACAGGGATCTTATCTTAGCAATTTGTGGTTGGCCATGTAAATCCTACTTAACCATTGGTTTCTTTCCAAAGTCTATGCCCTTTGGGTAAGGAATGCATCTTCATGTGAAAAATATCTGAAGCTATTTTGCGGTTCAGTCTGATTGTGGTCATCTTTGTGATGCTATGAGAGTTATTGAATGCTGTGGAGGACATGAGGCAGGCATTTAGAAAATGGCACAGTCGGTTGTTTTAACTTTGTTGACATCTAGGTTGAATGCTTCTATACAGACCTCTTGTTATGCTCCTGTAAGATTTTGCAAATTGATAAACCTGGTTTTGATGGATTAATTTGGCTGCTTAAATCAGATGCTTTTTCTGTTCATCAACTTTCAGTGATATGCAACTGCAATTCACATTTTTATGTCATTATTCTTCAAGTAAGATGATTCTTCCCTTTCTCTAGCTCATTATTTTGGCCTTTTGCACCTAAATATGCAGATAATTGGAGTGACAGAGAAAGAGATGGAGTACAGGGTAGAGCGTTTTAACAGGTTATATGATCTTAAATTTTGAATTCTGTCGTTGCTACGTGTCATTAATTTCCTGTGTTTCTCGCTAAAGAAAAATTCTTTTTCAGCCTTTCTATTTTGTCATTTCATTCCTTAACTTTTGCTAGGGATGGCAATTTTTATCGATCCGATGGGTATCCGACCTGACCCATTACCATCCGATCCGATGGGTATCCAACCTGACCCGTTGCCATCCCTAATTTTTGCTTCTGATTTGCCAGTTTCTTGAGCTTCACTTTCATGTTTTCCTCTCTCTCTCTCTCTCTCTCTCTCTCTCTCTCTCAAACAATACATAGAGAACCTTAGGTTCCTTGGCATGAATTGCATGATAAGACATGACTTATGTTTTGGTAGAAAAAGATGTATTGTTTCATTTCTTATTAAGTTAATCTGGTAGGGTTCACACATGTTTAACAAGAAAAAAATGTCAGTCAGATAACAAGTTTTAAGTGCCAAAATCTTGCCAAAGATGAGATGCACTAACTCAATGCCCAACAACACTAGTGAAACACAATCAAGGCTGTGCCAAAAAAAAAAAAGCAACTTCAATGGGTGTTGGATACCTGGGTTAGTGAAACTTCACCTTTGTCTCTAACCGATATACTCATAGACTCCTTATTTTTCAAACAATATGCTGCAAAGATTGAGGTATGTTAAGAACGATTATTTGATTTACATGTCAAATACTGCTTTGTTTGGGTTCAAAAGCTAAAACAAAAATTTTGTGTCAGTGAGCAGTTGAATTTGCTTTTTTAACACATAATAACTAGAAAACTCCTGGAATCAGGAAATAATAACAATGGTGGTGGAAATGAGTTCTGAAGTATTGGTTTCTGTCTTCTGCTAAACCCTTTTTTTGGGAGGGGGTTACTTTATCATGAATGATGTTATTAATGCCCTGTTTGAGCGTTGGAGCTGTTTATTTATGGATAAAAGTGGTCTATGAGCATTCCACTAAAATGAGGCAGGAAATAGATGAAGTCTTAAGGGATGTGCGGAACCCCAACTTTTCCCCAATATGATAAATCACCTCACAGATTGCTTAGATTATCTGTAAAAGTCAGGATAATCAATTCTGTTAGATTGCCAGACCCCTCCATCTTCTTCTCTCCTTGATTTTAATTTCAAATTCTCCTCCAGCTAATATCTACCCCCATTGGAACATTTTAGTGGACTTATATAGATCATGATTACCCTAAAGGTGCTTTTCATACTGTTTTTCGCTATTCCTAGTTGGGAGTGACCAGTGAAATTGGACTATTTGTAGAAGATATAGATAGGGTCATCATAATCTAGATAGGTGCTTCACCTTCTAAACTTGAGGTGAAAACATAAATGAAAGAAGGATTGTTAGGAGCTCATGATTATTATAAAAATGAACACATTGTTGTATCTTGAGGAAATTGATCATGTAGAAATAAATGATTGGGATCAGTGAAGATAGGAGACTTGGCTTAGATTTTGTCGATGTGTGGGAAAAACTATGCATGTAGAATGTAAATTTATGATAGATATAAAGTTTGATCCAGGAGGTAAATTTGTGACAAATTGATGGTTGTTGAGGAAGCCCCAATTAGTTGCTTGAGCAAGCTGTCTTCAATCTACAAAATGTTAGTTATGGATGCTATGATCAAGTCTGTTGGTGTCTATGAATTTGGTGGGAATAGGGAGCAACACCCCTTTTAACTGGTGTCGCATTAGTAAATAGGACCATACCATAGTTTAGGGGATGGAGAGATGGATGTCAAAACACAAGCACATGGTATAATCCTTCTAACAGAATTTCTTTGATTATTTTTATTTTTTACCTTTTTTCTGGTTTGGTGCCTAGTGGTAACCCCCACACCCCTTTGCCGAGGGGTGGGGGATGTTGTGTAGGTCCAACTTCCATGATTTATGCAATATGCTCAACAAATAGGGTTTTTATGTTTGTATTGTTAATAAGAGATAAGACTTCTAAAGTGCACTTTCCAATAGAAGGCCCATGAAGATAGTTGTTTGTGAACGTTTGATGGACTGAATTGTTTTGCTAACAACAATTGTCATGTATTAGCATTCAAGGAATTTTCTCTCCAAATAGTGGGTCATATGTGACTGGTCATCAATTAAAACTCTGCCACTTTTCTCTTTTCGTTTATTCTTTAACAATAAAAAAGGAACTGAACTATAGTTACTATGTTGGAAACTGGGTGATGAAAATGATATAACGAACAAAAATAGCAATATGAAGATTTTCCAAAAATACGTGGTAGGGTATTATATTTCCTTTGTATTTCCAAGTTTTAGAGAATGAGGGTGAGTCTTGGCTTAATAGTAAGGTTGACCTAGAGGTCATAGGTTCGAAATATGGAAATAGTCTCTATCGATGCAGGGTTAAGGTTGTGTACATCTGACCCTTTAGATCCTGCAATGGCGGGAGTCTCCTGCACCAAGCCACCCTTTTCTATTTCTAAGTTTTAGAAATGCCACATTATGGAAGATTCTGTGAGCACATTGCCTGCAAAAAAAATTGGGGAGATATGTCAAAATGCCATGTGTTTAATCTGAAAAGAGGCTTGGTGTGCAGGGGCCACATGCATGCTTTTAATAACATGCTAGGAATTATTTTTGTTAATTGTGTTTTATTCATTATTGTAAATATTCAATATCTGAAGGTTATATGTTTAGATTACTCCAGAAAATAATTTCTAGAGTTTGAATATATCAGGTTGATTACTTTGCTGATGGTATTTCTTACATCCAGCACTTTTATTGCACCGTAGGTCTTAACCATTTTTATACCTTTGTATAATGGGTTCAGCATTGAGAGTCCTTCTGAAATGTAGCTCATGCCTGCATCATAATATGATCTTTGATGTTACATTAGCAAGTAACCCACGCTACTCAGTGGGATGTAATTAAATAATAAAGAAATTAGCCAAGATGTAGTGATAACCAAAAGCTATAGTTGTATTGAATTTTAGATGTACAAAATTCTGATAGTTGTATTAAAACTGTTTCCTATATTAGACATTAGGCAATTTACATAACGATGAAAAGTGTGTTTGAAGCAAAATCATCATCATACCTTGAAGCTCTCTTTAAGTCATTCTTTGTAATGCTTTTTAATTATCAGCGAGAGATCTTCTTTAAGACCCTACAACTTAAAATATTTTAATATTTCTAAAAAGATAACAAAGTTACCAAAGCTATTGCAAAGATTTATTAAGATACCTTTCGTACAAGTGGATGATAGGTTTTCATAAACTTCAAAACATAACATATATAGAAAAACTAACCTTAAAAGGTTTTAGAAACTGAAATTCAAAAGGTGTTATAATCAATTTTATAAAAGCAAATAGTTACACCTGGTTGATTTTATCAATAGAGTTGTTGAGGAAGTTTCTTTTCAGCATCAAGATTTATCAGTAAAGCTTTTGGATCATGAAAACTCCATAGTAGAATGGAAATTATTTATATTTGAAAAAATAATAGAAAGCTCATAATGATTTGAAGCATTATAATAATGTCAAGAATTACTTGTGCATAATCACATTCAATCAGTTGCTTTGCAAACTTAACATTGTTATCATGATGTATATAAGAAGGCAAACAATGACATATGTGTCATTCAATACACACCCGAGTACAAATACAAATGACAATCAGCTGGTTCTTGCTCTCATGACAAAGCAAAAGAGAGATCACCAATCAAATAACATCACAACATTACCATCAAGTAATCGAAGAAGCATTAAGCAATGGGATTTAAGCAAAATCAAAGCTTCATCTTATGAATAGTTGGAAAATAATAACATTAATTTATGCCAATCTGCCATATATGAAGGCACTAATAGCATATCTCAGAAGAATATTTCATCTTCTTTTCGTTGCAACTTTAGCATTAACGGGTTTGTTATAGCCATTATACTCAAACCATATAAAAAACAATATCTTATAAAAGTAAAACAGTGCCTTCAGAGATGAAATACGACAATGCAGTGGCAAAAATCACCATTGTAGTTTCATGCTCTCTTTAAGCCATCCCTTGCAATTCTTTTCAATTATCAGTGAAAGATCTTTTCAAAAACCTTACACTTATAAATATTTCAATTTTCTAAAAGCACAACAAATTTGAGAAATCTCACTCAAAAAGTATAAGAAATTTTGATGTAAAAAATAATATTTTTTCCGCCTTCTTAGAAAAAGCTAATAATTCAAATTAGCAAACAAAGAAGTCAAAGCATTCTAATAGCCAACTCAAACAGAATGCCGTATCATCCAATCCATCACCAAATCATAATTGTGCTTGATGGTAAGCACAACAAATTCCTTAGGAACATTGCATTAGGTAACTATTTCTCCTCTTTGAGAAAATTTCGAGGTTGTTTTAGGGGAATATCTTACCTAATGAGATTCTTTGAGGTGATTTGTGGGGCTTTGATCACCGCACTAATCAAGCTACTTCCTGTTATATAAATTCCTCTGAAGGAACTAAAAAGAAGAAAAAATAATTTTAGACGAAAGTTAAATTGGAGTGGGTGGAAGAAGCAAGAAGGAAGATAAAAGGACTCAAATTGATCACCAAGTGGCCCCAAGAACTGGAACGCCAATGGAGATTGCGATCTGGATAAATGCAAATGTGTTAGGAGGAGATCTGCATCAAAGCCCGCAGCCATGAGCTTAATCCACTGATCCAACAAAAGGTAGAGTTCCTCATCCTTGCAAGAGTATTAACTCAAATCAGATGCAAATTCTTATTGTGATATCTTATTTCCTACCTCTATCAAAATTATATATATATATTTAAAAAACAACCAAAGTCATAAGACTCCTCTTGGCTCAATTCCAGAAATTTAATAGCATAATGGGTTATTCAAATATCCCTCAAGTGGTGCATTGGTGATTTTAAATACTTCATGTTGATGTAAAAATCAGAAAGTTCTTGTGTACTTTGGATGTGTTGAATAGTGTTGTGACCAGAGAGCATCATTAGTTATGAGTTTAGTTATGAGCCGAGGAAGAATCTTCCTGACGAGGAAGGGTCCATTACTTTTTATGTAATGCACTTTTCTTGGATAATACCTCATGAATGAGCCATGAGTCTTTAACCGCAATATTAGCACACCGGGCAGAAGTCAAACTTATGACTATAACATATCTATAACTATAATGCACCTTCCATTTGTATATAGGCCTCTTCAGGAGCTATGGTGATAATGAGGGGAGCACCTTCTATCCATTTATAGATCTTTTCTTGATGGGATGGCTATGTTGCGGTGAAAAAGTATCATTAGTTTCGTATTAATTGAGTCAAGAAGAACACTTTCTTATAAAAAAATGATTATAAAAAAATAACTATTTTTTTTTATGTGAAATTCTTTTTGAATTAGAATTCAAAGGACAAAACTGTAAAACCCACGGATAAGAGCGTACAATATTTCACGGGTCCTTGTTGCAATTGCCCTTGGTTGCAATAGATAGCATAGCTCTTTTAGCTCTTTTATTCGCAGACATGGCTAATTGGTCTTACAACCTAATTGATGGTTTGCCCTCAGAACCTCTCGATCTACTTGATGGGAAGAAAACCATCAAATGAGTAGGATTTTCCTCTTGCTGAATAAAGATTTATCAATGCAATTACTTATCCAAAAACATATTGGGAGCGCTTTCCAGAAAATGCCAACTTTTAATTGTATTAGAAGGATTGCAGCAATCCATCAATCAAAAAAATTGTTGGGATGAGAACTTTTGCTAATTAAAGAATCGAATGCTTACAGTTGATACATGAAGGAATACTTCTTAAACACAATTTGAAAACATCAACAAAGAAGGTAGAGCTAAAGTGCTCCAGTGTAGCAGCCTCCAACTACTTTTTGCAGGGACATGGTCCATCCTTTGGGTTGCAAATCTTCTGGATTGCCCCTCAGAACACTACCAACAATAATGATATAAACCCCAACAATATAAACTTTGCACCCAAAATTCCAAGGCCACAAATCCTTGACCGCTAAGAAACAACAAAGATGAAAATAGAGAGAGAGAAAGGAGATGGGGAGAAAAGGAGCTTCCATTAAAAAAAATTACAGAGCAAACATTTTTTAACTTTCTAGAGCACTTCTAAGAGGGGCTTTTGGCAGATCACCAATGGGTTGATTCATTTGGAGAATGAGAAAGAAGAGAGAAGAGGAAATTAGAGAAAGTCCTCACCTTTCTGAGGTAATGGAGGAAGGGCTTGATGAAGAGAGAGATGAAGAAGGTTATGGAGCACACGGTAGCCACGATTCATATGAGAGTGAACTCCAACAGGATAGCATCCCCGCGGACCCTCTCCATACATTGAGTTATGTATGACCTACCTTCAACCTCACCAATGATACCACCACAACCTTCAGCTTCGATTAATAATTTCATCGAACATGCATCTAGCAATGCAGCAATTTACTGTCATTCTTATTTACGTCTCTCGATTTCCTCTTTGTTGCTCTTCTTCTTGATCACCTTCGTTAATCTTGGCCTAAGTTTTATGGGATTCAAATCAGCTGCATGGAACACAACCAATCCAGAGCTTGCCAGGATCAACAGGATTTGCCAAGTTGCCAGAGGTGAGGGCCGGGAAGCGATGGTAGGAGAGCAAGAGAGAGAGAGAGGGAGGGAGGGGGGAGTATTGAGGGCAATGAGAGTCAAGAAAGCAAGTTGTCCTTCATATACGGAGGAGAATGGAGTGGGTGAGGGCAGGATGGGCAGTCATGCTGCCATCGACCCTCCCATCTGGTACGGAAAGAGGGGGAAGGTGTGGTGAGGGTGCCCTCTTTAATGATGGATTGATGACACATGGAGATGTTGATTATTGACGTATGTTTTAAGCTCTGTTCACGGAGAGCGATAGGCTCTTCTTTAATATATTTCTTAGATAAATTGTTATTACTTATTTGTGTTTAGAAAGTCATATCTGAGTTTATGTTATTAACGTATATTTTTTCTGTACGTACTAATGAACTTAAAATGTCATTGAGGTACACCGTCTTGCTTATAGATATAAAAGAAACTATTAGGATACTTTTTCAGTTTCGACATTTTTTTTAAATTTTTATTGTTCGGTACAAGCTACCAGGACATGTTTTGACAAATGTATCGATACATTTCTATATTCCTTTTGCATTTTGGATATTTATCAATGGATCAAGTTATCAATGTGGGTTAACAGGATAAATTTATGTGCTCTTGGATGTAACTACATTACTCATGACATATGTCTATATAAGTTAACAATTTAAGACTGATGTGCCTTTCCCCTCCGCTAAGAAGGGTGATGTGTTTGTAGCATACATTTAGTCTTGGGTGCGCCTTGCAGCCATAGCCTTATATTCATTTATGGTATGAATTTCTTGAAAGAATCTTGCTTGTCTTTAACATATTAAAGACTAGGCAGCTCAAGCTCAAATGTTCTCCATGTCTTCTATCTAGGTACAAGGAATTTGAGCTCTATATAGGTGAGAACAGTTGCATTGATCGTTGTGTTTCAAAATATTCACAACTTTTATTATTTGTGTGAAATGCTTGAACTTGTTATTTATGTGAGGCATAATTATATTTATGGATTTAAGAACATGACATGGTAATGGCAAAGAAGAATTTACATCAGATAATTTGGCAATCATATGTTTCAAAACTTCGGCTAAGATCCCTTAATGAGCGCTATGAAACTTTGTCCGGTTTGTCAAATTCCTGGCTTACATTTTTACTTTTTTTTTTCCACCCACTTTTGATTGCATCGTGATTATTTTTGGTTGTGCATCATATTAAAATACATCAACATGAACAATGCCATAAATATAGATTTTGTTTTACCATGGTGTATGCGTAGTTGTGCTGTTTTTTTTTTTTTTTTGGTCGAACGTGGTTTTGCTTTCATTGAGCTATAAGTTGCCTATTTTGGTGTTGATTTTTCTCTCTCGACAATCTTGTTGAATGGAACAAGTTAAATCCTTAAATTTTCTGCATGTATTGAATGTTATTGCATTACACTTTTGTTTTACCATGTTGTAGACAGTTGTCCATTTTAAGAGCTATAAGTTGCTCGGTTTGGTTGTCTTTTTCTTATCCCTTGACAATCTTAGTGAATCGAATAATTTAAATCCTTAAATTTTCTGCACATATTAGAAATATTTCAGGTTAACAATCACCTACATTTTCTCCCATTCTCAATGTTGTCTTTCATCCTCTTTTGTGATTCCACATCGTAGTTTATCCTTCGTTTACAAAATCAAAGACTCTAGAAACGATTTCATTTTACCCAAAAAAATTTCATGGTGGACGAATTTCTTACGTTATATATCCTTTTTGTATTATTTAGCATGGCCATAAATTATAGAATTCATGTTTGTTTTTGAATGATGTAATTGTTATCCTTCCCACGGTTGGTAGTGAGACCTAGAAATTTGATCTAATTTATGAATCTCAGTTTTCCCCCGTCTTTGATCATTTCAGGTGACAAATTTAATAGGGCAGTTGCTTAGTTCCAATCAACCACCAATGTGTAGCACGTGCTAATTACTGCTGGTTGAAGGCATGTGGTGTAAACAAAATACATCCGCCTTACAAGATAGGGTAAAAATACTCTCAACGTTCCTGGCTCAGGAACCAAACCAAAAAAATTTTACTTGTTTGTTACTTCAGTATTTTTTATGCAATTGAGGAAGCCTTACGCTAATTAATTAATTAAGAAAAATGAACAGAGAGGAGGAAATACGTATCAAGTCAATAATATATTTAATTTGCATCAATTGGGAAGAAAAATATACATTCCTCTATTTAGATCCTGCTAGAGATGTAGCAACCTGACTAACTTGATCCTGGACAGCTACTATTCATTATCCAAGACTCTTATATATATATATATATATTTTAAGACAAGACTGTTGATTAATATCAGATAAATCAATACAATGAACTAAATTGATGGCTAAAAATTTGATGAATACATTTGAATTCTTGATTCCACCTTTGTGCGTGATACAAACAATTTAACGAAGGGAGGTAAACAAAACCACATTAATGACAAAACAAATTAAAGGCCAAACAAAACTAAACATAACAATAAAACTACAGTATCTGCTACTAATTGTAGGCTCAAAAATTCTTGGGCATCGGTTTCTATTCCAAGACTGAGCAGAGAAGCTGCATGAAGATGGTAAGCAGCAGGCCACCTTGGTAACGCTACCTCTGCCTGCAAGGTATCGCCTACAGCTTGAAACATATCATTCAACAACTACGATAAGCAATTCCTTGGCATTTGCTATTACTGTTGGAGAAATCACTGTATCACTAGCAATAAACTACAAAAATCCTGAGAAACCACTTAAGTTCATCAATACTAACTAGTTTTTAATTATCACCAGGAAGCCAAGTTCGCCAATCATAATGAACAATGAATGATTAAATGGCCATACAACTTGATATCCGTTCATCATTTAATTCAATGCAAACAAATGTATCTTGTAATGCAGGTGCTAGGCTGATCAAATAAACCTATGCATATTAATCAACTGCAGCTCCAAAATCTTTAACCTGAAAAGCAATGTCTTCATTTTCTTTGCCTGCATTTGGCTGGTCCACATTAGGAAAGAAAGCTGCAAGAGGAATGATTATTGTAAGATAAACTTTGAGAATAGAATATGTGGGGACACATGAAAAATGTATCAGAGAGATTGGCAATTTCTCACCAACCAGTTTGAGAATCTAGTGGATGGTAAAATATAATTACACAAATTTAAGTTCAGATAAAATGGGAGTTGCAGGCAAGCTAGGTGCAGGAATGAAATTCATAGTAGCCTAGCACAAGATAACAATAGCTATGAAAGGGATAGCAAATCAATAAATTAATTAGCTACTGATCATTGAACATAAATTTACATCAGCTTACTTAAAATGCAGGAGTAAAGTATGAAACCAATTTTTTTACCACTGGTGAGTGGTGTAACACAACCAGCTGGCAGGGGTTCAAATCTTGGTTTAGACTTATTTCGACGAAAAAATCCACGGATAAAATAAAAAATAAAAAATAATCTAAAAATAAAATAAAATAAGAGAAAAATTAATAAAATTTTAGACTTATTTTGACGAGAAAGTTGGGAGGTGAAATAAAAAATAAAAAAATAATTTAAAAATAAAATTAAAAAAAAAGAAAAATTAATAAAATAATCTTGATGGTAGTGAAAAAGTTTTATATATATTCCGTTCTGACTTACTCATCTTCGAATGAAGAATGACTACGGAAAAATTAATATGCGCCGTATATCGAACATTCCCTTGCTGAGGTTGGGGAACCGTCTAGGGATGGTCACATCCGGGATCTAACTTCTCTCTCCCTTCTGTTCTATCAAAATAAAAAAAAAAAAACTATTTTTTCAATTATTTTTCCTCTAAAACTCTTTTTTTTATTATGCCATGTGATTGAAGCATGGTGCAGGCTAATTTTAACTTGGCGTACCATTCCTGGTCATTGTTATCATCTAAATTTAGATATTAACTATAAAAAATCTACTACCCATTTCTTTGATCCTCTTCCCGATCCTTGTTCAATTTCAAGCCTCTAGAGATTTGAATAAAGTGTTTTTTGTGTCAGGATAGGGCTTTAAAAAACTATGTAATTAAATAAAACTAACAAGAATTTTATAATTAAAAAATAGTGACTTATATTAAATCATAAAATTAAAATCAACTTCGAAAGCATGCGAGGTATTGCTCTAAAATATATTTTTGTTTCTCATTTGGGAATAATCAAAAATACTATTCCAACATGCTAGAGAAGAGAAAGTACTAAAACACAAAACAAGATACATTTTTTTAGATCTCTAAAATGTTTTTTTATAGCCGTCCAAAATCTGAACGTTTGAATTTTTACTGATCTATTAAAGTCTAATTAGGTGTCCAATGATTAAAAAATTAAAAATTCAATAATTAAAAATATAATGATTAAATAATTAAAAATTCAATGATGACATAGTTAAAATATGATAACAAAATCCAACAATCAAATAATCAAAAGTAAAATGATCAAATAATTAAAAGATTAGAATTTATCAAAGAAAATTTTGGATTTTCTTAATAATTTTTCTCAAAACTCCAAATTTTTAAAAAATAATAAAAATAGAAAATATAAATTTATAAATGTTTATACTATGCAATCGATAAGATAATTTTAATCTTATTTAATATAATTAGTTTCCATCTAAAAGAATCAAAATAAACTAGATGAACTATATTCTTTAGATTCAGATTTCAACTATCATACACAATAAAATTCTCCATTATTATAAGTCTGTGCATTAATGGTTTTATACATATATCTTGAAATTTTATGAGAGTTTTTAAAGATTGCCAACATCTCTACATACGAATATTTTCATCTAGATGAATCTTTAAAAATATGTGTAGCATCACATTTTGAGAAATACTTTTCAGGTCTCATTTAGAGAGAAATTCTTTATCACCACTATATAGAAACACTGATCACCATAAGGATGAGATGGAGTCTATAACTCCTATATCAAATAAACTATATATACTTTCTGACCAACCAATCAGTTTATTATTATCATATTGAACATTCTTCAAGAAATCTTCAATTATAGATATTGGATTCCCACTATTGAAAAGTTCTTTACAGGGTAATCCTTAACCCTCTCGATGACTTTAGGATCTTAATTTTATTTAAACCTTTAATAAAGTATACTAATATAAGAATCTTTCATCATAAATTATGAGATATATCAAAATTTATAGTCATGCAAAACTAGATATGAATAACTTGATGATCAATTTTACATGAACATTAACATCTTAGAATTCAAGAAATTCAAATAAAAAATATTATAATGATCATGTAACACAACATGTCATACATCTCCTATGACTATATAAATTATGTACTTATGAACAATCTTTGGAAACTATTGATATCAAATGAATTAGCAATAAGCAAATCCAAATTATGCTATTACATAGATCACATGATACAAAAAATATCCATAATAAAATTTTAAATTATAAATTCAAATATATCATAAGAAATAAGATGCAACATGTTTCACAAAAAACTTGGCAAAAGCTCTAAATATAAAAATCATTGTTTCATTCTTCATGCTATGTAAAGTTTTATATATATTAAAATAATTTTGCTATGTTAAATATGAAGATGGTGAACCATTCCAATGTCTGGGATATGTCTTGATGGGATTTCAATCCTTAATTTATAGGTTTTATGAACACGTTTTATGGAAACAAAAAAATACCTTTGAAAAAAACTCATTTTTTTCTTGAACAAGAGCAAACCTTATTAACTAAAGAATACTAAAGGCTATAGACAAGGAACTTTGAACGATAAAATAGTGATGCCATTTGCTGGAAAATTTAAAAAAGACATCAACTACATTTGGCATTGGATTACTGACACGGGATCATTTATAAACCATAACAAAATAGTTAAACAACTAGCACTATATGGTTCAAACTCACTACTTTAGTACCATTTGATTTGAAACAATCACAAATATAGTTATCAGAAACTGAGAGAACTTTCCAGATGTAGAATGGTCCACAAGCTCTTTAAAGTTGACTAGTTGAGCATTATATTTTTATGGTTATATGTATTATATTTTCTTAGAATAAATTTGCAGCTAAATCTGTCATGGTTGTATGAGGCAAAACAAAACATAGAAGTTGAGTTATTTAGAAAAGTTCAACATACCTTGCAAGACATCAAACTTGTACAATATGAATTTTCCATATGGACTTAGATAGGACACAGTTTTGACTCTCAAATAAAAAATTGCTCAACATTTAGTTAATTTACTCCAACCCACCCCAAATACTCAAGTTGGGCATGCAAATGGATTGGGTTGGATCCAGACTTTGCATGAGCAAGATAAAATTGATCTTTAAATAGGAATAAATTCAAGAAAAAAAATAGATTGGTTTTAAGCTTGATCCAAATTTATGCAATATGGACTAAAAATTGGCACATAGACTTACAAATGATGCTTTAGTTTTGAGAACAAATGGGTTAGACTAGTGGAAGGGCAATTATGGAAAAGAAACAGGGCCAGCATGATTAAACATAGGTAAAGAAGCAGAAGACAGGACAGAAATTTGGAAAGATAATAAGTGAGGTGCGACTCCTCACTCAATTGTAGGATCAAATTGGTGAGCCTTATAGGAATTTGCACTGAATCAATAATAGGTCTAAGTTCGACACTATTAACCCAGACCAAACCCAGGCGGATGAACCCAAACAATAGATCCAGATTCTGCTTCTCAATCAGATACATGTTTAACTACCTCTCTAACATCCCAAATCCAACCAAAGACCTAT
Source organism: Areca catechu (assembly GCA_021397845.1). NCBI lineage: Eukaryota > Viridiplantae > Streptophyta > Magnoliopsida > Arecales > Arecaceae > Areca > Areca catechu. The sequence goes on along the minus strand of CM038050.1, from coordinate 187,723,583 downwards.
AAGGGGGTGATGCACTTTCTGGGAAGCTATTTTATGTTAATCCAATATCTGCATATGCATGTCACAACCTTGCGGTTCACTTGGTCAACACTTGTGCATGTCAATTGTAGTATTCAAAAGAAACCAAAAATAAATAAATAAATAAACACTGCAGCTTTAACTGACCTACACTTTAGTTAAATAGCAAGAAAAAATGATCAGTGCAAGAGCAAGAACAAGATTTTGTAGACAACTTACACCCTAAGAAAATGGCTGCTCATTAGCAAACAACCTCAAATGGAAATATTCCCCATTACTAATGCTGGTATATATATATATATATATATATATATATATATATATATATATTCTCATCAAAACTTCCAATTTTATTTCATGTATATCACTTGCACGCATATATGAGGTAGTAGCCAATGATAACCATTGAAATAGAAGTATAATTCATCATTCTTTAGTTCATTCATAATGGTTCTTCAACATCTAATCAACACAATACTTACACGGTCGTGAGTGTGCCATCAGCCCCCCTAACTATTTGATTTTTTCATTTAAGAGACGGGTCAAGGAACACAACATGTAAACATCATGCATTGTTCACATACCTTCTTTCGAGTGCCTGATCAGAGGTTTGACAATATAAATTTCAAATAAGGAAATTAAGGATTTTGGTTAGCCCAAATCAAGTTTATAAATGATGCACATACATTTGACATATAGTAAAATCCAGCTGGATGAAGAGGGCATTTACATGAATGATAGGTGATTGCCACTTTCAGTGAGACTCCATAGAAAAATCTGGCACTGGCAGCATGGAAATTTGGATCTCTAGGCATAAATAACAATGACTGCAGATGATGACTACATAAATGTTAATGCCAAAAAAGATGTGATGAAACACATGGATGAGGCTTAATACGGATATAGCAAAACAGATTAGTGGTCGGATCTGATTTTTGTTCAAGGATCAGAAGGCAAAAAAATGCATCCTTCATTGAAAGTAAATTATGCAAAGGGATCCACCCTTCCCAAGCTAGGTCATGGAACATGAATGAAATATTCACAATAAATAATAAATTTCAGCATATAAACATTCTTAGATAGATATTCTATAAAATTGCACATCCAACTTAGAGTATATACAAAATGAAATAATAATAATAATCAATAAGCATAAGAGACCGACAATTATTTAGTTTCTTTAATCACAACCCGAAATTATGCCTTAGATTACTAGAACAGGATTTTAAAAAACTATGGATCTAATTAAATAAAACTAACAAGAATTTTATAATAGAAAAAATAATAATGACTTACATTAAATCACAAAATCAAAATCAAACCTGAAAGCAGACGAGGTACTATTCCTCGTATAGAAATAATCAAAAACACTATCCCAAGATATAACTGGGATTTTTTTGCCTGTGAACATGATCATGGAAGAGGTTGATGAAAACTCTTTTGACATCCAATAAAAAGACTTTGAAACAAGAAAAAATTTGAAGAAAATACTAAAAAAAAGGAGTACAAAAACACAAAACAAAACATATTTTTTTAGACCTCCAAAATGGTCTTTTTATAGCTATCAAAAATCTCGCCATTTGGATTTTTATTGATCTATTAAAACCTAATTAGATATCTAATAGTTAGAAATTAAAAGTCTAATAATTAAAAGCGTAACGATTAAATAATTAAAATTTCAACAGTCAAATAATTAAAAGTAAAATGATCAAATAATTACAAGATTAGAAATGATTGTTGGAGGAAATTTTGGATTTTCCTAACATTTTGAACATGAGGTATATTACAAAGAAGAAATTTATGTTCCAGTATATGGCACAAGTTGTCTTATATATGAAATTCTTTTTTTCTATTTCCTTTTCTTTTTAACTTTTGTTTGTGTCAAGCCTTTGCCAAGCTACAGCCTGCAAAAATCCATCACACAATTTTGTGTGTCTTGCATGCCCGCATTTGTGGAAATTCCTTGTTCCTTAAGCCAGTTGTTAAAGGAAAATTCTGCCATTAGAAAACCATCTAAATAGGATCCTACATGACAATTGTTAAAAGTTCAACAAGATTATGCCTTTAGCAATTCAATTATTCAATGCAAGGTAGCAAATTTGATTAGAGTGGACTGCAAAAGATGCCTGACCTCCCATTGTTATAATTAAATAGACATTTCTTTAAAATCAAATATAGAGAGAAGCATAGAATTGAGATAAAAAGAACTGGGTGGTCAATCGTCAAAATATGTCTTGCTTTCTTTCACCAATAGTTCCTTCTCTTTCTTCCATATGGATGTTGAGCTAAACATTGGTCAAGTAATGATTTGCTTAACCTAAATGGTTGAAGAAAATCCCAATTTGTTAAAGTTAAATGCTGCTCTATCTTTAATTGGCTTAGCCACTTTTAGTATCAAGTTGACATAATGGCAACTATTTCTGAACTGAATTTCAAACCCCCACCCCCCCCTCCCCCCCTCCCCCCCAAAAAGAGAGCTCCAGTCTCACCTTTGTTTCAAAAAAGCTAAAACTCCGGTAATGATTTTCTTGGATTTAGATCTTTTACATTTTACTCTAAATGCATCTCAAAACACACTAAGTAATATCCTTATTGTATATACCTAAATTTCTGTAGAAATTACATAATGGAAAAAGAGAGAAGTTAACCTTATAGTAGAGTTAGGACATACCAATAATTCAGCCTTCTAGTTGAATCAACTTAAATATGTTTTGAAATGAAAAAGTGAACAAGTGAAAGCAGAGGCTAAAAATTTTTCTTACCTCATTGGCTATTTCATCATCACCCTTGCATCCAACATTCTCCAATATTTCGAGGTCTAAGTTGGTGCAGACTTGACCAAAAGGAGAGAAAGCAAGTATTTGCATAGAAGTTGTAGGACCATGTGGAATACCCATCAATACGTATAAGGGCACCTGCCAAGTAAAATGAATGAGGATCAAGCATTATATGTTTGCACACGGTATGAAAATAGTAAAATCAAAAAAATAAAAAAAATCCCCCACTTTCAACCAAAATGCTAGTACAGCTCATGCAAGTAATTTGTGAGTAATCACTGTTATGACCATGGTATCTATGTTGCCAAGGTTGAAAATTAGGTCTACGACCTTTTTCTAGAAAAGACCACTGTAATCAAAAGAAGAGAACTAGTGACATAAAATTTGAAAATAACAATTAGATTGCAAACATAGGTTTAGACAGGCAATATTGAGGGCAGCGACCACCAAAATGTTCCGCCAAGAAAGAATTAGAGGAGAATTGCAAAACCTCTATCATAGGGAGCTAGCTGACGTGCATTGAGAATTTCAGCAATTTCAGAAGAAAAGAAATGTGTGATAACAAGGAGATTCTTAACCAAAACAGACAGCTTTGAAGGGAAAACCTTACATCTGCATCTTTATGAAGAGATTTAAAAGCAGCCACTAAGGCCTTCAGATTTGGCCTCTCAATGACGTTCATATTACAAAAAACAAGAAGCCAACCCTGCTAGTTCAGTCCCATCAGCATGGACAAAATGCCCCTCCAAACTAGAATCCATCAGCATTAGAAAATTCTTACCGCATATCAGTCAAGTGCCTGCAGCAAAATGATCTACGTTAATGCCTTGAATTCATGAATTGTGATGGTAAAATTGTTCTGTCCAAGCACAAAACAAATAAGTAAAAAGAGGATTATAAAGAAAATAATATTTTTAACATTAACTGATGTAAAGACACGAAAGTACCCATCTGTTTTCCCCTGCTATTTTGCAATTTATATTGAAGATTGAAAAGGTACAGGCAATAAATGACAATGTCACTACAAGCGACAGTATAAATTTTTGACCATACATGGATAAACAAGAGGCCTAAACGATGTAGATGCTTAAATGGAAGCACATGCACTTTTGTAACACTCTATTCAGGTTAAAAATGCCATATACAGAAATTAATATCACCATCAAACCACTTGACAATGTCAAATTACTTTGGGGTGTGCACAAGTTTATATGTTAGCCTGCTTACAAATACTTAAGTGGACATACATCTGGCTGCATGATGGTGTCATGTCTCGCCTCAAGACCCAAACCAAGTATATGACAGATGCCGCATCTCCTTAAGGTTTGGTCCCATCGGATATGCAAGGCTTATCTTTACAATAAATAACCAAGCAGTGGTAGAATGTAAATTCACTAATCATTTCATTCAACAATAAAGTTTTCCATAAAGACTGATTAAAAAAAAAAATTCTACTAAAAATCCAAGATAAAATATAAACTAAGAAAATAACACCTAAACCCTAAACTCCTCACTGACTGGTCCCAATGCCCACATGACCTTCTGGAACTGTAACAAAAATACAAGAAACATGGAATGAGCTTTACAGGCTCAGTAAGTTATCATAACCTCTAATTTATACATTAAATACTTCAATAATTTCCACATAAGCCAATCAGACATAGTAAATGGATCAACACAAATTTTTAATCATGCATATTTGAATGCAACATATTTCAAAGAGAAACGATCATGGATGGCTATCCATTTCCACTTTACTCTTCTAGTCCTTTTGACTACGGCCACAATCGGCTCATGGCTAGCTCCAAAAGAGACTAGATTCTGACTATATATACTGTCCATCGATCAGGTACCGACGATCACTCCACTGAAGGCCCAGTAGGATACTAGCTCTGATATCACACAAAAACATGCATCCTCAGCATGTACTAACGATCATCCACCTAGCTAGGTTCAGAAGGATACTAGCTCCTGACTACACATACCATCTATCGGTCATGTGCCAGTAATCGTTCCACTGGAGATCTGGAAAGAGTCTAGATCTTAACTCACGCGATCATAGTCGGACCAGGGAACATCAACATCAACAAACATCACACCTTTATGTAATTCAATATAATTCATCTTTAGGTATGCATGTTCAACATTCCATAAAACTCATAATATAAATGTAACACATTAATAATTTAATTTTTTAAACAGAACAAGCTTGATACAATATACTAGATGTTAAAATAACCTACCAGAAATAATTTTACCAATATATTGCAAATTCGAATCTTAACTCTGATACTTTTTTACCAACAAAGGAGATAAGACTCTAACAAAATAATTTAATTAATTAACCTTCTATTTAAGAAAAATAAAATAAAATAGGGAAAGAGGCTCTCGATCATGTTTAGATCTCGACCTAAATCATAAAAGGATAAGTCCAGATTTTATTATTTATTTATTTTTTTTTCTTTATTTCTTTTTTCTCTCCTCTCTCCTTTCTCTCTTCTCTCTCCTCTCTCTCACTTATTTTCTCTCTCCTCTCTCTTCTCTCACTTATTTTCTCTCTCCTTTCTCTTCTTTTATCTCTCTTTTCTCTTTATCTTCTCTCTTTTTCTCTTCACACTTTTTTTCTTTCTTTCTCCTCTCTCTATTTTCTTTTCCTTTTCATGTGCTTAGCCCAAACAAAGCATTTCCATGGCTCCAGAGAACCGAGGAAAAAGGGGAAAAGAGGGTTCAAGACAATGGTCCGACAGCTTGGTCGAACAAAAGGATGGGATCATGGCGACACAACCAGCGATAATCCGACAAAAACCAAACGGAGGAGGAAAATGGATGGGGCTCCGCCCTTTGCTACCACAAAAGCAACACTCAAAACCATAAAAATATCGAGGAAGAAAGGAAACTTACTAGTGACAATAAGGATGCAACCAGTAATGCCGGTTCCCAATGACAAAAGGGGCCTGAAATCCTATAAAGCTCTCGAACCAAAAGGGCAGAGAGGGGGTTTGGGAGGAGGAAAGTCTTGGATGGCGGAAGCTCAACTGCAGTGACCCAACAATCACCGAAGATGGTAAAAAGGGCTGTGGAGGCTCGGTTTTGCTCGATGAAAGGCAATGTGGGGAAGAATTTAAAGGGAGAACTCGAAAGAGATAACCTCGGCTCATGGTAGATAAGCCTAGCCGTTCGAGAGTCCAGCCAACTCCAATACTCCTTCGACTATCTCCCTCCCCTCCATGGCGGCCTCATCGATCAAAATGGCAGTTTTTCCGCTCGAGCAAATAGGGGATAGAGTCCTTTATTTCTATTTTTTTTTTTTTCGAAGCTTTAAACTGAAGTCGGTAGTTGATTTCAACCCAAGACGACCTAGGTGAGCCGGGCTTCACAGATGGTGTTCTAGATAAAGAATTCTAGTTTCAAGAGAGTTCACCACCTTCACTATCTTTATAACTAGATGTTCTAAACAGGATAATTCCACTTGAAATCTCACCACAAACATTTTCAACTTACAATAACACCAAAGTTTCTAAAGGATGAAATGTCAAGGGTAGTCAAAGAAAAATAATCAATAAAAGTACTAGAATTTTAGCTTATCATAATTGCCTTCTATCCTTTGGGAGCATAAAGACCAAGGTACATATTAAGATACTGTTTAGTATGATTTTTATGTAGAAATGCCTCGAAGATAATAGTATTTACATCTTCCAAATCATTCAAGTAAATTAACTCTTCCTAAGTGCTGTCATCACATAGCTTAAAATCTAACAATGCCAAGCATAATTTTTCGGAGAACTTACATGGCTTGGGGGTACATGCTTTCCATTAAGAAGGTCAAGAAGTAGAGTTTCAAAGCTGTATTTTACACACTCTGTCATCATGCTGAAAGAATAGTGTCCTAAAAGTAGATCATATTTTTTATGAAATAGGGGCTTATCTATAAAATTCTCCCGACTCGAGTATGATATTAATAAAAGATATTTTGTTTCATCATATGCTGTATCTTATACTTTGTTGTTTGAGATTATGATGAATCCCATAAATTAAGACAATGATTTTAGGATTACAATGGAGATTATAACAGTGAGACCTAAAATCTGATAAATCCTAATTTAAAATATTTTCAGTTATAGGATCATCGAGTCGGGAATCGATGTTTCAGGAGAGACTGACACATCCGATGTATGCTCGATGAAGAGAGTGGTTGGTCTCATAACTACTTGTGTAAGGATACTAATACAAGGATGTGGATGCTCATCAAGGTATGAGTTTACTAAATTGATCCGTCATGACAACATCTTGTGGAAGTCTTACTTGTCAAAAGATTATTCTCTTTGTGGAAGTTGTGTAAGTAATCCTTAGACCTGAGACCACCATGGTATCATATACACATGAATCCATATATTGGTTCATACTCATTTATGACTCAATAGTCATATACGGGATGTTCATGAATATGGTGAATTGTGTATGAAGGTTATGAATAGGTCAACAAGGAATCGATCACTTCTAGTAAAGGGAGTATTTAACCCATGTAATCTTATCGAATGATGATTCAAGAAGTCTTTGATCAAAGCATGATAAAATTAGAAAAGAATTTCTAATTTTTTATCAATCGAGTCTTCATTAATGATTTGAGGTTCGAATGAATAAAGTGTGAGGATTTGACAATTTTCTATACCCATCACTTATTCAGGATAAAGAAAGATCGAAGGATTGAATTACAAGGTAACTTGCCACTGAAGGATATTGTGGTAATTGCCACCAAATTTCTTATTTTCTAGGTAGGCATGACACGTTACTAGACGTCAATAATGTCTTGTAGGTTATCATGAATCAAATTGATTGAATTCATGAGTCAGTTTAAAAGATGATTCAAATTAACAGCTAGAGTTAACTCGATTTGACTTAATTCGATTAGTTGATTTCTAATCAAACCAAATTGACATGAACCTAGACTGCTGCTAGCTAGATGAGGAGCCCAAAGAGTCACACACATTAAAGAATTGATCAAGGAAGTCATTTATATTTTGATTAGGGTTATGGGATCCTGATTAGCTAACTAATTAATATATTAGCATATGTTGACTAGCCTAATTCCTAACCTACTTAGATTGGGTCTAAATGCTTGCTATTTGGGTTAACCAATTTGAGTTGGACTTAAATTGGGTTGAGCCTTAAGTGGGGCAGCCAAATTGGGATTTATCCTAATTTATCAGCCCTTATCTATTAATTAAACCAACAGTCCTAAGGGCATGGGACTCTTGGCGCCATATTGCGTGCGCATAAATAAAGGGGCGCAAAAGGACCAAGAGTCCTGCAAATTAATCACCTTTTAGGTAATAAGGTTTAGCCCCTATCCTATCTATTGGACACCCAAATTGACTAGAATTAGCCCGTCAATTGAGTAAGAAGGGCATGAATAATAAAGGGACACGATGCTTCATGTATATGGTGCATGGATAGAGTCCTACCTGTTAATCACATTTTTTCTAGATAAGCTCTCTACTTGATACGCCTATTGGGATTTGAGACTGTCTTGAATCTAAAATTAAGAATTAATTATTAGATTTTTCTGAAGAGTTGCGATAAGCAACTCTTGGCGCCAACAATTAGTAAAACAGCGTTTCACTTTGCACCTTTCTGCTAAAGAACTCTTTTTGATTGAAGGGCCTTATCAGATAAGGGGATGATGAAAAGGCATATTAGGTGCCTACTCTCTTCCTATTTAAAAGCTTCGGTAATTGAGCCAAGATATCCAAAAATTATCCTGATAATTTTCTTCCTTCTCTTGTTAGGACAAGTCTATTATTTTAAGACAAGTCCGCCATTTTAAGACAAGGACTTAGGAAGAGAATTTGAAAAGATAATAGGATAGTAAGAGAGTTTTCAGAGAGGTGCTAAACTACTCTTCGGAAGGGAAAATGTCCTAGAAGGGAGAAAAAACTAAAAAGGAAGAAAAGATGCCGAAAAGAGTCAAGCAAGTAAGAGTGCTTCCTTGGTTCGATTCCTGTATGGATCACCTCTAGAGGGCATACACTTGTGTGCCTGGTGGAAAGAAAAGGATATTAGCATTACAGGTATTCTTCTACTTCCAAAATATTTTATTCTATTAATTGATATAATCAAGGAAGTCCTGGATCTAGGATTTCGATTGACTAGGATTTCTAGATTTAAAATCTTGAAATCCGGTCTTTCGCTGCACTACCAAAACCCAACAATGATTTCAGAGCTACCTTGATTCATTCAATTAATAATCACTTAAATGTTTGAATGATTATATGCTATCTAATTATATCTACATGATAATTGTAGCATCTGATTCTTGATATATGCCACCAATTAGAGTTTCACTTAAACCCTTATCGACATAAAGATATGTTTAGACTATTCAGTCATCATTCTAAAATAAGGTTGTCCTAATATAGCAGTAGATTCTGTTATATTGTAAGGTTATCCTAGAATGATGACACACTTGGTACATATAATGTTGTTGTATGCCTATTATATAGTTTATAAAATTAAAATGTGTGTGAGACCATAAAAGCTCTCTTTAAAAAATTATATCTAGCCGTAGTGTTATAAAAATCATAGTGCAAATCCATTCAGGGTTTGATTGATCAATTGGTGTCTAGAAAAGTGGCTCTGGAAAGATAAAGAGAACGAGATTTTTAATTGGATCCGTTGTTTACCTGGCCAAAAAATTTTGATGTCTAAGATAAGTGTGGGGGGCCTCCCACCTCTCTCCCACTTATCTGGCCAATTCAATTGATTTAGACCTTGATTTGGAAATGCTAATTGATTAAAACATTACTAATTGCCTTCTTTCATGCTAAGCCAAATATATGTCAAAACCATAGTAGGTTTATTGTGTAATACAAGGTCTATTATAGGATTTGATGTAAAATTTATCTTGGTGCATCTAATACTTTATCGCATAATTGATGGTGTTGCTTTGTTGTATATGACAAGGGCAACATTATTCAATCGTGACTATGAAAATAAAGGGTCTGACTAAACTAAAACATTATAGTTTGTTGTGTAAACACGAGGCTGTAAGTATCTTAGAGACGATTGTCATGTTAAGAGTTGCATGGGTTGCAATTGGAAAGAAAAATTTCTTATCCTTGAACTCATAACTGTTTGTTGTGTGTTTACAAGGCATTTATGAGAAATTGGGAACTCAGCCCCACTAAAAAAAACTGGTTAGGATTTCTCGTTTACCATAGGTGAGGGCAATGATATTCGTAGAAAAATAGTGAGAGACACAATTAGATTGATAAATTCTTATTTAATTAAGTATATCATCTTGAGTGGTCTACTTATATATTGTTCTTTATTTATGTAAATTAATATTATGACTTCTACTTTATTACTGTAGGATATTTTATATACCAATAAGTTGACCAAACCTAATTATGTGGATTGGTTAAGAAACCTGAAAATTATCTTAACTCAGGAGAAGGTATCCTACATCCTCGATTATCCTGATCCAGATTCGATTGGAGATAATGTTTTAAAGGAGGAAAGGACCACATATAAAATATGACAGAATGACAGTTTAACTATCAAGTACATTACGTTGGTCTTTATGAGCAATGAATTGTAGAGACAACATAAAGATATGGAATCTTAGTCCATACTGCTCAATCTTAAAATGCTTTATGGAGAGCAAAGTAGGGCTGCCTGATATAAAATATAGAAGTAATTGTTCCGTGCACGAATGAGTGAGGGCTCATTTGTTCAAGTTCATGTACTAAAAATGATTGACTTAATCACACGATTAGGTCAATTAGGTTTTGTTATGGACGGGGAGCTTAATCAGGACTTGATCCTGTAATCACTTCCTAAATACTTCTCTCAGTTTATCATGAACTATCATATGAACAAATTAAACTTTTCATTACCAGAGCTATTTAACATGCTTAAGACGGATGAGAACCATTTTAAAAGGGACAAGGCTCATCTTCTTCTAATTGATGGGAAGAAAAAAATAGTAATGAAAAAGGATTCAAAAAGAAAGTGGAACCTTAAGAAAAGCATCGAGAAGAGGAAGAAGGCCAAAAAGTCTTCTACTGATGAAACCTGTTTTTACTGTGACAAACAAGGACATTGGAAGAAAAACTGCAGGTCATATCTTGCTAGTTTGAAGCTTGATACTGGTGCGCATCAAAAGATTTGTACATTATACAAACTAACTTGTCATTGAATACTTCAGCTTCTGATTCATAGATATTGGATACCGCATGTGGGTCTCATATATGCAAATCTTTGCATGGACTTCACAAAATTAAAAGCTTGAAGAAATGTAACTTCGAGCTTTATGGTGCGAGTGGTGAAGCTATTCAAACAGAAGCTGTGGGCATCTATCTATTGTTATTGCCTTCTGACAAAACTTTAGAACTGAAAAATTATTACTATGTTTCAAATGTTATCAAAAATATTATTCATGTATCCTTATTGTTATAACATGATTTTCAAATTAATATAAAGAGCAGTGGATGCTCTATTTTTGATTCTGATAAAGTTTTTGGAATTGATTTATTTGTTAATGATCTTTTAGTTTTTCACTCCATGATGAAGTTTTACTTGTTGAAAATAAGAAAAAAAAAGATGTTAATGTCACTTTTCTCTGACATTGCCGATTAGGTCATATTAATGAATTAAGGATAAATAAGTTATACAAAGATAAATTCTTTGATCCTTATAATTATCTATCATTAGGAACTTGTGAATCCTGTCTCATGGATAAAATGACAAAATCTTCATTTACTGATCATGGAGATAGGGCAACTGAGTTATTAGGATTAATACATATAGATGTATGTGGATCCATGTCAGCTCAAGCTAGAGGAGGATACTCTTATTTCATTATATTTACTGATGATTTATTTAGGTTCGGAAATGTGTATCTTATGAAACATAAATCCAAAATTTTTGATAAATTTAAAGAGTATCAAAGTATGGTAGAGAAATAAACTGAAAAGAATATTAAAATTTTTTAGTCAGATCAAGGAGGAGAATACTTATCTAGTGAGTTTCTTGATCATCTTAAGGACAAAGGCATTCTCTCAAAATGGACATCTTTATATATATCACAATTAAATGGCGTAGCAGAAAGGAGGAATCATATCTTGTGAAACATGATAAGGCCTATGATAAGCTTCACTGATCTTCCTGTATTCTTTTGGAGTTATGCCCTAGAGACTGCTGCTTATATACTAAACAGAGTACTATCAAAATCAATAGCTAGCACTCCATATGAATTATGGAAAGGCAAAGACCAAGTCTAAAATATCTTAAGATTTGGGATTGCCCAACTTATGTTAAAAATGTATTTAGACATAAGCTGAGTGCTAGGACTGATAAATGTAGATTCATAGGTTATCCTCGAGAAGGTATTGAATACCTCTTTTATCATCCTACTAAATAAAAGATTTTTGTTAGTAGGCATGCCATTTTCTTGGAAAAGAAATTTATCCAAGGAGGAGGAAGTGGGAGGATACTTGATCCTGATGAAGTACAAGATCAACCTACTCTTATAGACAATCAACCTCAAATTCTTCAACTACAAGTACCTATTAATAAGGTACCACCACAGCACACACCTCCTCTCTGTAGGTCAGAAAGTGTGGAATACATTTCTCAGATATGACTTTGTTATTAATAATGACAATGAAGCCAGCATCATTCAAGATGATAAACATTTGACCTATATGGAAGCTGTCAAGAATAAAGACTCTGACAAATGGCTTGATACCATGAAATCTGAAATAGAATCCATGGACTCCATGAAATCTGAAATGGACTCCATGAAAAATGGACTCCTTGATTGATCCACCTGAGGGAGTAAATCCAATAGGCTGTAAATGGATCTTTAAAAGAAATATTGGAGCAGATGACCACGTAAAAACCTACAAGACTAAGCTAGTAGCAAAAGGTTTCAAACAAAAACATGAAATTGACTATGATGAAACATTTTTTGCCAGTAGAAATGTTCAAGTCCATTAAAACTTTGCTTGCTATAGAGCATACTATGATTATGAAATATGACAAATGGATGTAAAGACCGCATTCCTCAATGGGTATCTTGAGGAAGAAATATATATGTCATAGCCATAAGGGTTTGTCTCAAGTGGGAGACCAAACCAAGTATGCAAGCTTAAAAAATCCATTTATGGATTAAAGTAAGCATCAAGGAATTAGAACATCCAATTTGATGAAACAATAAAAGAATTTGGTTTCATCAAAAATGTGGATAAACTATGTATGTATAATAAAACAAATGAGAGTGCCATTGTCTTCTTAATATTGTATGTTGATGACATACTTATCATTGGAAATGATATTTTAATATTGCAATCGGTCAAAGCTTGGTTATCTAAATAGTTTTCCAAGAAGGATTTGGGAGAAGCATCCTATATATTAGGTATAAAGATCTATAGAGATAGATCAAAGAGGATGCTTGGCTTATCTCAATCCAGGTACATTGACTTAGTATTGAAAAGATTCAATATGAAGAGAAGTAAAAGGGGTTACTTGCCCATGAGTCAAGGCATACATCTTTCTAAGAAGATGTCTTCTAAGACACCCGAAGAGAGACAGAACGAGTTAGATTTCTTATGCTTCGGTTATAGGATCTATCATATATGCTATAATATGTACCAAGCCTGATGTTGCTTATGCCTTAGACACAGTAAACAGATTCCAGGCTAATCCATAGGAGGATTATTGGAAAGCTGTGAAAAACATTCTTAAGTACCTTAATAGGACTAAAGATGTTTTTCTAATATATGGAGGATCAGATTTAAAACTAGAAGGCTATACCAACTTTAGTTTTCAATCAGATCCAGATGATAGTAAATCCATATCAGGGTATATCTTTATTCTATATGGAGATACAGTGAGTTGAAAAAGTACCAGGCAACAAATTGTAGCTAACTCAGTTACTAAGGCAGAATACATAGCTACTAGCGAAGCCGCTAAAAAAACTATCTGGATGAAGAAATTCATCTCAAAGTTGGGTATAGTTCCTACGATACAACAACCGGTGCCACTTTATTATAATAATACTAAAGCTGTTGCACAAACTCAGCAAGTAAGGTCTCATCATCAAAAATTCAAGCACATCCTAAGGCGCTTCCATCTCATTCGTGAAATCATTGAAAGACAAGACATAATTTTAGAACGAGTAGAAACAAAGAACAATATAGCATACCCATTCACTAAAGCCCTTCCTCAACAGCAACTTGATCGCCATTTAGATTATATAAGAATTAAATACAAAGATGATTGGCTTTAGTGCAAGTGGGAGATTTAAAGAATAGTGTCCTAAAAGCCAATAATATTTTTTATGAAATAGGGGCTAATCTATAAAATTCTCCCGACTCAAGTATGATATTAATAAAAAAACATTTTGTTTCATCATATGTTGTGTCTTATACTTTATTATTTGAGATTATGACGAACCCTATAAATTAGGACAATGATTTTAGGATTACGATGGAGATCATAACAGTGAGATCTAAGATCTAATAAATCCTAATTTAAAATATTCCCAATCATAGGATCATTGAGTCAGGAATCGATATTTCCGAAGAGACTGGCACATCCTATGTATGCTCGTTGGAGAGAGTGGTTGGTCTCACAACCACTTGTGTTGGAACACTAATACAAGGATGTGGATGCTCATCAGGATATAAGTTCATTGAATTGATCCATCATGAAAACATCTTATGAAAGTCTTACTTGTCAAAAGATGATTCTCTTAGTGAAAGTTATGTAAGTAACCCTTAGACCTGAGACTACCATGATATCTTATACACATGAATCCATATTTTAGTTCATACTCATTTATGACTCAGTAGTCATGTACGAGATGTTCATGAATATGGTAAATTATGTATGAAGGCTATAAGTAGATCAACAAGAAATCGATCACTCATAATAAGGAGAGTATTTATCCCATGTAATCTCATCGAATGATGACTCGAAAAGTCTTTGATCAAAGCAGGATAAAATTAGAAAAGAATTTCTGATTTTTCATCAATCGAATATTCATTAGTGATTTGAGGTTCGAATGAATAAAGTGTGAGGGTTCGATAATTTTCCATACCCATCATTTATTCGAGATAAAGGAAGATCAATGATTGAATTATATGGTAACTTGCCACTAAAGGGTATTTTGATAATTTCTACCAAATTTCTCATCTTCTGGATAGGCATGACACGTTGCTAGACGTCAATCATGTCTTGTAGGTTATCATGAATCAAATTAATTAAATTCATGAATCAATTTGATAGATGGTTCAAATTGGCAGCTCAGATTAGCTCGATTTGACCTAATTAGATTAGTTGATTTCTAATCGAACCAAATCGACATGAACCTAGATCTACTGCTGGTTGGATGAGGAGCTCAAAAGGTCACACACATTAAAGAATTGATCAAGGAAGTCATTTGTATTTTTATTAAGATCATGGAAACCTAATTGGCTAGCTAATTAATATACTAGCATATGTTGGCTAGCCTAACTCCTAATCTAATTAGATTGGATCTAAATGCTTGCTATTTGGGTTAACCAATTTGAGTAAGACTTAAATTGGGTTGAGCCTTAAGTGAGGCAACCAAATTAAGATATTCTAATTTATCAGCTCTTATCTATTAATTAAACCAAGAGTCCCAAGGGCATGGGACTCTTGGCGCCATATTGCGTGCGCATAAATAAAGGGATGCAGAAGGACCAAGAGTCCTGCAAATTAATCACCTTTTAGGTAATAAGGCTTAGCCCCTATCCTATCTATTGGATGTCCAAATTGACTGGAACTGGTCGATCAATTGATGTAAGAAGGGCGTAATAATGAAGGGACGCAATACTTTATGTATATGGTACATGAATAGAGTCCTTCTGTCTGTTAATCATTTTTTTCTAGATAAGCTCCCTACTTGATATGCATATTGGGGTGTGGGACTATATCTTCAATATGAAATTAAGAATTAATTATCAGATTTTTTCGAAGAGTTGCGATAAGCAACTCTTGGCGCCAACAATTAGTGAAACGGCATTTCACTTTGCACCTTCTGCCAAGAGACTCTTTCTGATTAAAGGATCTTATCTGATATGTTAAATATTAGATAAGGGACTAATGAAAAGGTGTATCAAGCACCTACTCTTTTCCTATTTAAAGGCTTCGGTGATTGAAGCCAAGGTATCCGAAAATTGTCCTGATAATTCTCTTCCTTCTCTTATTAGGACAAGTCTATTATTTTAACACAAGTCTACCATTTCAAGACAAGAACTTAGGAAGAAAATTTGAAAGGATAATAGGATAGTAAGAGAGTTTTTGGAGAGGTACTAAGCTACTTTTCCAAAAGAAAAATGTTCTAGAAGGGAGAAAAGACTACAGAAGGAAGAAAGGCTGCCGAAAGGAGTCAAGCAAGCAAAAGGAGTGCTTCCTTGGTTCGATTCCTGTGTGAATCACCTCTGGAGGGTATACACTTGTATGCCTAGCGATGTTCATGTGTCTAGTTTCGGCCAGGGCAAAGGATTTTTATTTTTATTTTTATTTTTTAAGATTCACCAGTTTCTCTTTAGTTTTGAAGTTGCAGCGTAACAGAAACAGATTACTGATCAGGAAAAATATGTTCGAAAGAAAAGAGAAGGTACTCCAAATATCACTTTAGAGTATATTGGACAATTTAGAACCTTTAGTTTCAATGGTATGACACCTTGTAAAAGATAAAATCTGTAAGAATTAGCAAACACAAAGGAAAAAAAAAAAAGAGTAAAGCAAAAGATAAAAATTGAACATTTTGGTTTCAATAGAACACCCCACCAAAATTTCAAACAATGCAAACTATTTTTTCTCACCATACATGAACAAGGTCCTGCACTGCATCAGGCAAACAATGCATGCACAGGACCAATAATAAAAAGTTTAACCCACTACAATACTTAACCATGAAAAAGTCCGCTAAACATACCTACAGAATTTGCATCTGTCCTGGGGTACTCTGGAGGTGTGAATGCCAAGTTAGTGCTCTAACTCTTCTCATCTCTGCTTTGCTTCATGAGGCAAAAACAAGACAGCCTGGGATTACCATCCAGCCAAATGCTGATGTCATGATCAGGAAAACAGCCAAAGCAACAATGATCCAGCATAACGGCATGATCAGGAAAACAGCCTATAACATTAATGCAGCATAACAGCAGAAATGAACGATAGACATGATGAAAGAGGGACTGTTTATGCAAAAGCCAGCTAATGAACTCACCTGATCAAAAAGGACTCTGCATTGAAATCATGACATAGTGTCCCCTCTACCTGATGCAATACCCCAGTACCTGTGCTAGGTCAGAGCACAACTCTTATCCTCATTGCCCGATTCAAAGGCTGGGTATCTCCTGTCATACACCATCACCATCCCTCACTGGTTCATGATCAAACACTGATCCAGTTGATACTACAAAGCTTGTTCAAAAATATGACCATACATAGAAATATAGAATATAGAACAACCTGGTCTTGAAAGCAACTGAAACGGTAGCCTTCCTTCAGAAGCCCTATCTAAAAATACCATCACTAGCCTGCCATCCACTAATAAAATCAAACGGTTTTTTTTTTTTTTGTAAATACAATCAAACATAATTTATTACCAAATCGATTCAAGAAAATGACCATACAAAGTAAATAGAGTATAGCAGGAGAAAAAGATGATTTGGGAGTAAATTACAAGGAGGTCATCTTTCGTGACAATCAAATTTTTATGGCTATGAATGAATAAATGCTCGGTAAATGTATAAAATTCTCATATAAATATCTTAAGTTTCCATAAATACCCTCTCCAATTCACGATGAAACATATTCACAGTTATCAAATTCTTTCGAAAAGATAACCACATTTATACGGTACGGTACAGTAAAACATCGTGAAAAACAAAAACCGGGGAAGCGATTATCCTACGAATCAAGAAAAAGATATTGAGTCGATTATCTCAAATTTATTCAGAAACAGCCGGTAATAATTCCAAATGATTGAGAAATAAGGGGGAATGGGGGGCTGAACACAGCGGAAGAGGTGCTTCGCTAGGGTTACTTATTGGGGCATAAACTCAGCGACCAGCGGCCTCTCCTCGCCCTCGCAGCAGCAGCCGATAAGGTTGGCCAGCTGTTCGCTCCGGAGCTGCCCCACCACTCTCGCCTCCTCCTGCGAGCCCACCAAGAAACCAAACACTGGAATGCGATCGAAATCAAAACACGAGAAAGAGGAGGGAGGAGCAGGAGAGTTTTTATTTTTATTTTTATTTTTATTTTTTTTTTTAAAAAAAAAGAAGGGGACCGACGAGGAACTGTGGCCAGGTGAAATTGTGGAAGCGCCCAATGGCGACAGTGCGATCACTGTTGAGGAGGTGGCCGCGGTGGACGACGTCCGGGCATTCTTGCCATGCTCCGAGACGATGAAGTCGGGGGACCGACCGTCCGAAGCTCCTTCAGCCTGAATCGGCAAACCTCGTCACGCCGTCCGGATCGTCGTAGCCCCCATCCTCTGCAACAACAAATGAAACCAGCACCACCTCAGTAGGTAGCCAAGAAACCAAGAAAGAATGGAAAAAGTACCAGGATCGTCGGCGGAATCGAGGACAGAGGATTCGAAATGGGCGGCCGCCAGCAGTGGGAGAATCTGGAGCAGCGAGACACCATCATCGCCCGCCGACGAGAAACGCAGCCTGAGATCAAAAGAACATGAGATCTTGAGATATAATCAACGACAAGATCTCATCACTCATACCGCCATGGAGCCAAACCCCCATGATCCAAGGGTGAAGAAAAGAGAAAGGGAAATGATGGAGGCCGGGAAGGGCAAAAACAGGGAATGAACAGGGAAAGCGAAGCCTCTTGGAATGGTTCCGATGTTAAAACGTACATCGCAGCACACTCCTCCTTCGTGCCCTAACCCTCTCAAAGCAACCTTATCCGACCTCTCCCGTGTTTTCCCGGGAGGCACTAGCACCTTCTCCCTCCTTCCGCACGGCACAGTACTAGCTGAAGACGGTGCAGAAATGGGCTTCCTCCTCCAGGGCTTGCCTTTGGGACGCAGAGAGGTATGGGGATTCGTCCTTGAGGGCTTCTTTCTTCGCTCGGCGGAGGGCGAGCATCTTGGGGGTGGGGAAGACGCCCCTGCAGAGGAGCCACTACTTGATGGCGTCGGTGTTGGGTTCAAAGAATTTCTTCCCTTCGGAGCAGGGGAGGAGGGTGGGGATTAGGGATTAGGGCGAAAGGAGAGGCGGGGGATGCCTCCATGGCGAGGAGAGGGAGAGAGAGAGAGAGAGAGAGGAAGGAACGTCTCCTGGCTTTATACTTTGAACCGAACCGGACAGGCAGTTGGATTCCGATTCAACCGGTCCAATATTTCGGTCCGGTCCGGTCCGATTTTAAAACACTGATGATAATCTTATTAAATAATTATCATTATTTTGAATTTATTCTTTTCAATTAAAAGTTGCCTTTACCTAACTTTTAAACATGGTAAATAATAAAGGGTAATTTTCTTATCTTGTAGTAAATATCAAATACCTTCAACCCACGTACCCAATTACTTCTTCACTTCTTCTTGCAATCTAACACAAAAGGTAACTTATGTCACAAAATAAACAATCTCGTCCGGACTGGAAATGACTCTTGGGTTCTCTTATCATGTTCCGAAATCAGACAACCAAGAAGAGGAGCCTCGGCCTCGGAGAATAAACTGGGTTCACTAAGAGCCAATCGAGCAGCCCCTGGCAAAATCTAATCATGCCACACGACTACTTGAAAGCGCAAGTCTGTGGACATGAAGGCAGACAAACTTGACAATGATAGGACTGGATGATAATTATCATTATTGACTTTAATCAATACACATACTTGACATGGCTTAGAAAAGATGATGAATATGATTAGTGTTGTTGACAGTGGTGTACTTAGCAGACCTGAGCTAGCACGCAGAGAAATGTGTAGAGATGATTGTAAGGATTCCAACAAAACTAATGTTTGAAATGTGATTGTTAGGTCGAGCCAATGAAGTCCCCTCTCATAGATGGTGACAGCAACAATATTATCATGCAAAAAGCATACGGAAGTAGTTCGGTAGTTTCTAGGTGCCTGGGTACATTACACATATCGTTGAGAATAATGCTACCAAGATAATTTAGCCTACCATCCTTGACACTGGCACATTTAAATGACTCCCATTCCTTCAGTCTAATAAACCAGACATTCGGAATTGCTCGAGTGAGGCATCTCTACGTAGGCTCTTTTATTTTCTCAAATACAAGAGGAACACCAAAAATATTTTATTATAAATTTTGCACTGTTAAAAAATTCTACCAACTTTCATATGTGGTATAATCAACTATCATGATGTCTCATTCTTGGTGCGAACGAAAATCATTAACATGATTCATATCGAACATTGCAAATCATTAGGCGCAGGACCTGTAAAGCAACAATTTCGTGAAAAAGATGCCCGAGTGTATGTATAAATACAGGTTGTTGAGAGCTATTTAAACCCACTTACGACAAGGAAGTTGGTTGGTGCCGAGGTGGCCTGGATAAGCGACTGTAGTAAGTGAGCGCATGTAATGCAGTCCTTGCAGCGTGGGAGCTTTACCATGGCAGTCGATGCAGTAGATGTTTGGTAAGTGCTCCGACCGTATGGATTCTGTTAGTTATCTTCCAGAGGAGTAAATGAATGGCATGTCATCGTAACGATGTGGTGTGTGCGTATTCCACGTGAACCTCATAAAGCCACGCAACTAATTGCTACGACAATTAATGCCCCCCTCCACCCTGCATCCCCCCCTGTTGCTGCTCCGACACCACGACACACTAGAGTTATTATTAAACGTTCAAACTAAGTTTGCAAGATCTACTCCACGACGCTTCTCCCGTGCCCATGAATGTCATAAATGTGGGACATCATGTCTTTTCCCAAGCACGGAATCCAGAGAGCGAGGTAAAAATCTGTTACAGGGAGTTAATGTTCAAACAGGTATTGGGCATCCAGCCCTCCCGTGCTTTAATTCAAACTCCACGGGGACCAGAGCCAGCTTATTTTCTAAAAGACATGTGGAATGTCGCCTCCTAATTTTATAAAGAGTAATTCTTTGTACACTGGTGTAAAAAAAATATATATTATTAAATATGATCGGCGACCATGTAAGTCTCAATTTTAATATATATTTAATATTTTTAATTTTATTTTTAAAAAAAATTTTAAAAAATTAAAAATATCTTTTTAATAAAAAATTGATATCCGTTGATTTAGATTATGATATTTTCATGATCATGACGTGATAACCCTATTCACATGATATCATAAGGTTTAGAAATATTTTTATTGATAAAATTTTAAAAATTTTTTAATACTAAAAATATTTTTTAATTCCAAGACATCTTAGGAAGAGGGTGATCTTGTTCGTAAACTTGATCATGAATATCATTAAAAAAAATATATTTTCATCATTCAAAATTTTTAATAAAAAAAATAAATTATTTACATTAAATTTAAATAAAAATATCTCTTTTTTTTGTGACACCTACAGCTAAGTTTATGAATATAATATCATAAGATTGAAAAATATTTTTATTATTAATTTTTTTATGATAGAAATATTTTAAGATTTTATAATATTCGGTGAGCAGAATTTTTGGTCATGGAAGTACCGTAATCCAAATCACAATGTTATAATCCAAACTGACGGATGTTATAATTTTTTTATAAAAAAAAAATTATCAATCAAAATTTTTAATAAAAAATTATAAATTTTAAATATATGCTGACATGGCCATCCGACGTTTTTTTTTTTTTTCGATAGGAGCGGTGTACAAAAGAAAAAATCTCTTTTATAAAAGACGTGTGCAATGGAAGGGACAATCGCCAGGGTCGGCATCTTCTCCCTTATACTGACCATTTGGAAGGCATTAGTGTTTGGTGCCAGGCGTTTTATAGAAGGTCTAGGTAAGCCTATAGGGTTTTCCAATCTCAAAAGATGCACCTTGCGGTTATAGATGATGATCGCTGCCTTCCTGTAGCCTTGCGGTTGTAGATGATGATCGCTGCCTTCCTTTAGGGTAATTGTTTTCTAATTTTAAATATATATATATATATATTTATATTTATATTTTTTTTGCTAAGAAATAGAAGGAAAGGGAATAATTCCCGATGTAGCTACTCATAACTGGACCCTAATCCTGCCGGACAATATTCGATACGAACCATAATTTTTACATACCTTTCAATGAATATGTCAGCCTGGCATTATTAAAACACCGAAATAAATCGCTCTCTCTGAAACACCGGAATAAATCGCTCTCTCACAATCACATACAGCAGGATAAATTATGAATTTAATCGAGTCATCCACAATATCATGTCTTAAATCCATGACTAAAAGAAGATGAGCTAAGTCTCGAATCCGTGACAGAAAGAAAATGAGCTAAGCCCCTACCAATCAAAAGAAAATGAGCTAAGTCCCTACCAACCGGGCTACCACTTTAACGGTAAAAAAAATTATCCTCTTAAAAAAATATTTTAAGAGCGCTAACCGCCCAAATTTGCTCCACTGACCGGCATTTTTAGATCTCTCAAATATAACGGATACTAAAACATTTTTTAACCTTATTCAATAATAATAAAAAATCCATAAGCATGCAGCTAGCAGAGAATGCCCTTGACCAACGTTCAAAGCTCTTCATGAATCATGTCATGAGCCTTGACGCCTAGTTTCGCAGGGTTAACAAGCTCACGTTAGCTTGTCCGAGAACCAAATAAGATGCGTGCCGAGAGAGACTAATGAACATTCACTGAAAAAAATCAGCCAAGACCAGCCTAGAGGCATTCACCTTCATGCAACATCAGAATGACGGGATTATAAACAAGCACAACGCATGCAGCATGCACCTGCCAAATATATAAGATAAAAGATGATGCCACAAACAATCTCTGTTTATTATAGTAAGCCTGTTATCAATCCTCCCATAGTAGAGACCAGGGCATGCGGTAAATTCCTCGAAGGCAAAAACACTACGCTTTTTAATCTTGCATGTGGTACCACCACCTAAATTACCTTGGAAATAGAAGCACAGTGAAATTTTCAGTCATGCATGGAATTGAAACCTAAAATGCCATAGAAACAACAACCATCGCGTACCTCAACCAGTTTTAAAACAAGACTATTTTCCATTTTCTAGCTTCATGCCTTCCTCGGCCTTTTGGGTAATTAAGATCAAGTGCAGTATTTTCCATGTTCTAGATTTAAATAGGGAAACACCACATTCACAAGAGAACATATAACAAGGTTATATGATTAAAGAACATATCCAACCATGCGTATTGCTACAGCAACCGACAATGATAAGAACAAACTTCTTTAACAGCTTTAAAAATTACCAGGGAATCTAAATGAACAAAACTAAATGTAGGCACAATTACCATGAAACTAGCAAAACTGTTACTGGCCAAAGCAAAATTCTGCTCCCTATTGAGGTTGTGGACTCTGAGCACTCATGCTGCCAGCCATTACATATGACGATGAGAACAAAGATTTAGCTTCAAGAGAAACCAGGCACATTCCCTGTCTGATTCCTTTGAGAGAGGAGTTGTAGCAATGGCATTCAACAACATCTATGTACCATTCAACGTTGCTTCAGAATGGACATGGTTTCCATTTTCCAAATGCTTACCATTTAGTTGTGGTCTCTGTCTCTGGAGAAAAAATGCAGATTAATACTTCAATGTAAATTAGATAATATACAAAAATGCAATCAGTACACACACAAGATCAATAAATATAATAAACATATCATGCAAATTAACAGATGATGCTCAAAATGCACTAAATTATTGGTAATGTAACACCACTTCACCCCATGCCGTGGTAACCCTTCCACAAACTCATTCATATGGCAAAACAAAAAGAAATGAAACAATAATGAACATGATGTATACTTGTTTCCATAAATGCAATAGGTAAACCCCCTCCTTTTGGTCCATCTAACAGCAAGATAACTGATGCTACATGGTTGGAAATGCTCCATTATATATGTTGCTCTAAGTCTTAACGCATTTTTCCATAAATCTGAAGCACTATATTCAGAATTCTCAGTGTTTGATCAAGCACATTGTTTTCCATGTCAACAGCTTCCCAAAAGAACCCCATTCTATAAAGGCAACCTTCCTTGTCCTAGATCGGAGTTACCATAAACAGAAAATGGCAGAACAGATCTTCAGGTACAGCAGTAATCACAAAGAGGAGTGACCAAAAAATAAAAAGCCCATAATTTAAGTGATTCATACCCAATCAGCAGTCTCTCCTGAATTCCCATTTAACAACTTGAGGTTCTCTTCTTTAGCCCTGCTGTCCTTATCTTTGACACTCAAGGGCAACAATTGTGGGGATCCACCAGTTCGATCCGGCATTTCTGTAAGATCACAATAATGGCAACTACAATTTTAATGATGAAGCATAAAACATAATTGTCCAGAAAAAGCAAAAATGCAACAAAAAGAAAAAGAATAAAAGAAGGAGAACTTACCTGGTAGTTTCTTGTCAACAAAGAATACCACCAAATTTACAGTATACCTAATACATGCCAAACAAATTAAAACATAAACAAGCATGCTGCCAGAAATAAATATCACTATGATCACATATTCTACCATGCAACGACAACATCTACTGTGTAATGCTTGCGTGAAGCTATTATGAGTAGACTCTGAATGATAGCCAGCAACCAGGCAAGCAGCTTGACAAACCTGCAAGAACATCAAGATAATTTTGTTATTTGCATATCACATGTAGCAGAAACTGTGAACACGCTTAATCCCAATGCATATGACACCGCAGAGCAAAATATTCAATTCAGATCACAGGAGCTGTATGCAACCATGATTAATTTGACACCAATCCTTTACCTTTTAGAGCCATACTTTTGGTAAGTTCGCACAAAAACCAGTGTAAATATCATGTGCGATGAAAATATCAAATCACCACAACCATAAAAGACTCCATGTGGGACTGCAAACAAAAACAAGCCAAGCAAACTTATAGATCATAGATAGTGCATTTAATGGTAATAGGTCAAAACCGAAAAAAGGGATACTTACAGTTAATGAGAAGCACTTCAAATACACTGTCTGGTCTGGGCAGTCTAGCAAGATCTGAACCCTGAATGGATTGCAAAGGAACATGGAAAGTAGCATTTTTTCAGTGCTAAATTTTATGAACTAAAAAGGTTTATCCAAAGTGAAATGCTAATTAATCATTGATAACTATGCTATACAGGTTTTCACCTCACGACAATGATAATTTGGACCTGGAAGTTGGGTGGAATAAAACGTAATGATCCGTAAAACCTGAGAAGCCTGCTTGGGGCATATTCCAAATCACATCACAGAATGACCAGGACACAAAAAGAAACAGCAAAAGGATACATGAGCTTACAACTAAAAATGCCAACACTCTGCGCCAGAGTAGAACAGTGTAGAAGCGTTTGCTGTGATATATGAAAGGATGAAATGTCCACTGCAACAGAAGAAAGACCATGTCACAACCACCAAAAATTCATAATTGATATGCTCCTGCATTGTTGGATAAAAATAAGGAATTGCATATGGGAGAGACAAAACAGACATGGTTGATGGGGGTACAAAACAAAACGAGGCATAAATTACAGCCAAGAAGAATATAAATCACAGGAAACTGTGGTAAAAAGATGGCAACAACTGCAAAAAAGTTATGCCACTCAACTATATGAACTTCCCTTATTCTGGCAGAATTACTATGTAAATTTTAAAATGTTGAAGAAACTGGAGTTTCCATTCAAATCTAATTTTGAAGATATTTTAACAAGAGATATATAGGCAACTGGAACTAATTTATAGAATTGGAGGTGTCTTGAATTTTATGCTGGAATATCTTTCTCAGTATATCTATTTAGCCAAACCTCCATTTTTTAGTGTTTAAATATTGCTAAATGCAGTCCTATTTACACACAGATAATTCTTATCTATTTTTAGCAAAAACAAATACATCATCAAAGACCCCTGGGATTTCATAGCATTGCTGACATCCTTTACCATCATACCTTTGTGCATCAGATAATTATCTCATTTCTTCCTCAGCACTGTGTCAGGTATCTCATCTTCAGGCAGTAGAACATATTTTAACTCTCAATTGGTGGGGACTTTCCCGCCATGGTTTAATTGTTTCATTGGTCTCATCAGCTGGTAGCCTTGGGACTGCAGAGTGACTCTGCTGTTCATTATTGTATGACTGGTTACTGGATCCTTCTTGGTGACACTCCAAGACAATGGTCTAGAACCAAGAAACAAAAGGTTGCTGGATCAAGTGATGAATCCATTCACCCTGTAATGATTGCTAGAACTAAACTTTACATATCTTTTCACTTTCTTTGAGATGAACCATAACTCCATCTTAACTTCACCACATACAAAATGCCACCAAAATAAATCTAAGCTGATATTTTCTTTCTTGAGACTTTTAGATCATTTCATTCAGTGGGAAACTGACATGCTGTCACCAAAATACTGGTAATCTTGTTCAGCTCCTATTGCAATACAACAGTACGAAGCTTGCACTGCATACCACACTTAGATTAAACAGAGTTTAAATAAGAACATGGATAGGGAATGAAACAAGTTCCATCCATGATGTAGCAAATAAGAGCAAATTATTTACTGGCCCACTGCTTCCACACGAGGATAAAACCATCTAACGTTATTCATTTTTTTTGAAACTTCTATTCTAACCATCTCACCTAAATATTACCTGGATGGCACTACATACTCCTGCGTACACATCTATATATGTAGCCTCAACAGCTTTATAGATCCTTTTTTGATAAGTTTCAGCAGATATGCTTCTCACTTCTATCACAATCTCCCTGGTTATCTTAATTCCAAATAGATCAAGACCTATTAAACAAACATATGGATTTTTTACGTGCATATTCTCCTAAGCATTCAAATTTATGTGAATACCCTTTCAAAATTGATATTTGCATGTATATCCTTATAAAATGCTTATTTTGCATGTATACCCTTCATTTTCCTTCTTTTTGGATTTATACCCATATCATCCAATACTGTTAAAAAAATTAATATTTAAACTTAAAATAACTGAAATATCCTTATGATTAGATGTGCAAGAAGAAAAATTTATGAGGATATATATGAAAATAAAAATTTTACAAGGATATGCATGCAAATTTAAATATTTGGAAGGGTATGCATGAAAAAAATATAATTATACTACTTTATAATATAATAGCATATTACATAATATAACAATATAATGATGATATTATATAATATATTATATATTAGAATATTATAATACTATGTTATATTTTTTGGGGGGGGCAAATATGGGATAACTCATCTGAACGTTATTCATTCAATAAATAAGTACAAGAAAGCCCTCAAACAAAGGAAAGAGGGAGAGAGGAAGTGAATAGAAAAAATAATTACAAAAATTATTATAAACTATAACTAGGCTACTAACGTAAAGTACTTAATAGAGATTAACAGCTAACATAATTTTCTCCTATAAAACTTTTCACAATTTTCAAAGAGACGGCCAATTTCATACATGCCACTACTAAGCCTTGATCGTATCCTCCAACAACTCCATGGTTAAAAGGGATTAAATGTTTCAGGAAATTAGATGTGTCCGTGATCGTGAGAAGAACAATGTGTGATTTAGGAGCCACGTGGAAGATAATGGGTTGGATGGGTTTTCACTAAACCATGTTAACCCAATACCCATTTTTAGATATAAAGATGTAATTTCATAATTCTTACTAATTTTTTAAATTTCAAAATTATGTTTTAGCTAATGGCATTAGAGTACCATTATGTGGAGGGTATTTATATAAAAATAAATTTATGAGAGTATACATGAAAAAAATAATTTTGAAAGGGTATTCAAGCAAATTTGAATATTTGAAAGGATATACATGAAAAAGCTATAAAAATTAAATTATATTTTTTTGCATCTATACCCTCCTAAATATTTAAATTTATGTGAAGACCTTCGTCAAATTGCTATTTGCACATATATCCTCATAATTTTTTTTTTTACATATCTACCTATGAGGGTATTTCAAGCATTTTGATTTTAAACCATTAATATTTTAAACAGATTTAGATAATGTGAGTACATATGCAAAAAACAAGAAAAATAAGGATATACATGCAAAACAAGTATTTTATTAGGGTATATATGCAAATATTTTGAAACGGTATTCATGCAAATTTGAATATTTAGGAGGGTTTACACGTAAAAAAACCCTAAACATATACATATACATACAAGTATTACTAATGATGGGCATATGCAAGACATTATTTAAGAGGAAGAAGCATTTGATGTTTATGATCCATCACTTAAGATTGTTTGGATGGGAGTTGACAACCATATTGTCCATTCAGCTTATACTCTCTCTCTCTCTTTGTGTAGAGCATGGTCAATATAGACCAGCATATCTACTAAAAGAAGAGCATGCTTATACAAATGGAAAGCCTCATACACGAACATCAGCCATGCAAACAAATACTATTTAGTGTATACCTCATGACTATTCATAGTTTAAAAATATGATACCAAATAAGCAATTGTCGATAATATAGAACTGAGGATACTCGATAGAAACATACATTAATGCTCTAGCGAAATCATGTAGGACATTTTCATACATTTGATATTATTTTGCTCTTGTCATTTGCCACAACAATGATTTTGGTGATGCCTTTAAACTTATAGGTCTCATTGCGTAGTAGAAATAACTAGGAATATTGGAAGTTAGTCCTTAATTCAATACAAAATAATGCCCAGAAGCTACAAGAATGTACATGAAAAGTAATAAAAATGAAAAAAAGCACATGCACTGTCTCTTACAGAAGTAGCAGAAAACTTAAGACTGAAGCAAAAGAGAAACTGAACAAATGTCATTTTGTTACAAATAAGTGAACTAAGAATAACTGTTCTGTAACCACAAACAAAAAAGAAGTCAAACAATAACCTCATTGCAGCCAATGGTATCAACAAAAAACTTCATGAACAGATAAAAACAAAATAAGAGACCATACCAGTACAAAAGACAAAAAGATGACAGTGAATACACTCTCACTGATATAACCTCTTCCTTTCCCAAGTTCCTAAAATTGCAAAAAACAGAAAGCAACAAAATGTCACTTCAATAACAAAACAAATTTACTTAATAAGATTAAGCAGAAGACTACACATAGTATACACACCGGAAGGACCATGAATCCAAGATCTTGAAGAGTTGGTCCAGGACGATGTAAATAATGAACTCCTCGAGCAGCCAATCCATGAATATACTAGTGATATACAAAATCATAGCATAAGTCTTCAAATTGTTTATGCCTTAGTCAAAAAGATTATGAGTAAATACATGACAAATTTTAAGGACAATTCAAAAAAGATGACAAATAATAGGAACAGAAATTGCAAGTCAAAGAAATAACATACAAAAATTACCTGCTCACATGACAAAGAAAACAATATGAACTTAACAACAAGGAAAAAGCTTCATCGCACCACTTCTATCCCAGATCCAGCCCCAGCATGTAGTAATTGGTGGGCTGAAACACTGGCCTGCCTGTCACCAACATTACCCCCCCATGTCTTGCACCAATCCCCAACTGCCACATGGGACTGGTATGCTGAGTGGGAATAGGAGTGTTGCTGGGAAGCAGCACTCTAATAACAATACCATACCATGACACTAAATTGGACCATCAGAAAAATGATAATATAACCAACTTGCCAAATATTTACAAGAAAAGTAACAACATCAACAAAGAGAGATTTAACTAGGTGAATCAAAGTCCAATAGCACTATGGTTGCAAAAAATGGAGTACTATTTTTCTTTCAATTACTGCAGTGACATGGAAGACATTAATGCTTCAAATAATAAGTTAGTTCAAAATAAAGAGAACAATATTTTGATATACTTTGATTTTTGGTATTCCTATCAACAAGACTTGGCAATAAAAGATACAACAATCATTTCAATAGACAAAAGCCACATGAAAATTTACATATATAAGACCCACTTTGTTCTATGAATCAAAGAGCAAGGTATGGACGTTACATGAGCAGAAGATATGCATAAAAAAATGATGATGTGGCAAAAAAAAAAGGGTTCCTGCTAAAGTTAGGCACAGTCTAGCATATAATGTGCATGTAGAACTGATAGAGTTGACTAACAGACATAAATTAACGACAGCGATTAGAAATGGCTCGAGCATGTACAGTGTTTGCAAGAGAAGGCCTGAACAAAGGAAAGGTCCTCAAGAAATTCAGGTAATAAATCATCAACAATGGTGGCAGAGAACATATACGACTTTTAGGGTAGTAGTGAGCAGGAATTTAATAAACCTTTATATTTCCAAGGATGTTTCTCTTTATACAGAAATTGGTCAGCAAACAAGAAATGAAGACTTTTCTTTATGCTCAAGTACCCCTAGCTAGGAAGGAATAGGGAGAAAATTCACTTATAATTTGAGCCATTGGATACTTTTCCGCATTCACTATGAGTGGGGCCGTAAAATTGGTCCAGATCATACTAGGCCTGCACCCAAGCCCAATAGAACACATTGGGCCTCAAACAAATTAGAACCCAATAACATGTTGAAGATCTAACCGCACATCCAAAATCAATTAATATCCAAGCTAGAGTTGAAACTCAAGTTGATTGATAAGTTTAAAATCATCTGATAACTTCACCCCTTTCTCCAAGCTACACCTTTTTTCCATTTGTTCTCTCCCACCTATGGAACATCTACACTTCCCAAAAGGGGTTGCATCTCTCTCTCTCTGTTTATTTATTTATTTATTTATTTTTTTTTTTGCGCGGTGGGGTGGTGGGGGTGTACTAGATATGAGAGGAGAGCCACAGGTTACAAAAAACATGAGCATTTTATTTTAAGGGGGAAGGGGAGATAAGTTTGCCATACTAAGAGAACATGACTTGCACTGGGTGCCCCAAGTTCTCAAAAAGAGATGGTTTTGATGGGTTGTTGTACAAGAAAGAACATCGAGAAAGATATTCATCCTAATCAAATTTATTCCCAAAATGACAGCGACCTTTAAGATGTAATGAACCAACATTCCTGTTCTAAGAAAGGAAGATGATGCTATATGTTGATCACTTTTGTCATTGAATGTCAATGATAACCATGTTTGTGATTGCTTTTATATGTCAAGATGATTCAATGTTGACAATTGAATCTACAACAGATCTAAATGTTATACCAAAGAAAGAAAGAGTGACAAATTGATTGAACCCATTTTCAATCAAAACAGATAATTTCCCAACCCACGTAACCTAAGATCCACTCTACAGAGGCCACCACAAAAAGAGGAAATGAAGCACATTATCCAAAAGAATTTCTAGAAAGACCATTCCAAACTAGAGAGAAGAAGAAAATAAACTTATCTACAGCCTCATTGCAAAAAGATGTGTTCATAGTCTTTTGATAGCAAAATTTGTCCCCCCACTTCCCCCCCACCCCAAAAAAAATAAATTAAAAAAAAATCCTATCGTGCTCTCTTTGTGTCTCTTAAATGTGTGGATCTCAAATACATATGCTGAGCCTTAAAATATCTAGTTACATGGAGTTTCTTTCCAAAGGACCTATTAATGGGAGTAGTAGGGGGAGGACGGGTGCAAGGGAAGTGCAACGGAAACTCCAGATTGACTAAATAAACCCAAACCTATAGATCAACCTAGAATCCTAATTATGTTGATGTGTTAACATTGCATTGATCCTAAATTAATATCTTCCAAACAGCCACCAACTCACATCCAATTATTCAATCTTTGACCAATCATGATGTTGTGAAATAAGATTGTAAAATCTTGGCTTTGATTGATATTAATCATTTGGCTAAATAATCACAGTTGATTCAAGCATCAATTGTAAAAAATCATTGTACTCTTTGAACATGAACAAAGGAACTTCAATCTTGAAGTTCTTTTAACAACTGGATCTTTCAATAACTGATCACTTCAACAACCAAATCTTAGATTAAATCTGCAAATATCAAATTTTCAATGATCATTACTGCAATTGGTTCTTTAGCTTGGGCTTCATAGGAATCATCCTTGTCAGAGCTAAAATCTTAATGATCATTCGTCCACTTGAAGATTCTCATCATTGCATTCTTGATGAGAATCCTCCTCTTTGTGAGGATGAAAAGCCCAAAGACAAACCATGAACATTCATATGGTTATTCAAGGGAAAAAAAAAGATTCTTTCATTCACACTCCCGAGTCATGATGGAGAGACTTGTTGGTATGATACAAATGATGAAATTCATTCTAAATGATTTAATATGCAAAGAGAAACCTGTTTTACATAAATTTTTAGAAGCAAGAGAGAACATAAAGGTAAATGAAATCCCGAGTCATCAGTAAATACTAAATACAAGTCTAATGCATGGAGTCCATCATCAGAAACATAACTCTCCATGCTGGCCAGAGTCCCTACAAGTCTGCTCATATTTGGCTAGGATTCTAGCCAACCAAAGTTTTCTAAGATCAACTCATGATCAATAATAAACAATGACCAACACAATGGAAGATGTAAAAATAACAGGCCCTGTAAAGTGATTGGTCAATTGAAGTCATTCATAATCATCTGCAGTATCCAAAACTGATTTAGCTTGTCTCATATCCATTATATACATACGTTACCATATTCTGGCGATAATTCTGTCATTTACTTAAATCCTTAATCAAATGGACATACACAGTTTATTTTCAAATTTTGGCCCTTACAGATCCAGCATTAATCCTAACATTGATTAAAATAATGTACAAACACAGATAAAGGCCTCTAACAGACCTCAGACAAAGTATAAATTAAATTTCTCCTACCTCTTCATATTAACCTCTTGGACAGGATACACTCCTAAATAAGCTTCTTATACCTTCTAAACTTTCATAACAACCAAATTGTTATCTGATAACTTTCCCTGCATGATTCTAACAAAAAATAGAATGAGTATGCAAACAACTCATATACTTCTTTGCTTAAAATCTGGCAAGTTTTAAATTGGTCCAGAAGAGATCAGTAGTTTCCTGAAAGAGATCTTTTACTTGTTTGCCCTATCCACTTGCTCAGATGACGAGGCAGCCGAGAACAGCATCAGTTTATAAATGACAACTTATGAAAATATACGATAATCTGAAGTTTCAGTTCAAACAGCCTGCGTGTCTTGGAAGAAATGGAAAATGCCAAATGTACCACTTTGCCGACTTAGTCCTATTTTGCTATAATACTGGGCGACGAACTTCGTAGTTTGTCGAATGCGACAGTTTGCAATCTCAGAGCATGAATTTCAATTTAACAGTAACAGTTTCCAAGTAAACGACACTGTCGTAGCCAATCAGGAGTAGACATCATGCAATTTAAAAGAACAACATTAGATTTACCCATCCCCAAAACAACTCCTTCAAAGAGCTATAAAATGGTGGTAATATGAATCCAGAACAAGTGCAAATTCCAGAAGATAAACTACAGCTGACTCAGCACCACATTTGTACCAGCAAGCAATTTAAGAATCATGCAAAAAGCATGCATGTATCAAAACATAAAATAAAATGATCGATGCATCATTAAAAACCTTAAAAGCCCTATCAAT
Source organism: Areca catechu (assembly GCA_021397845.1). Classification (NCBI taxonomy): domain Eukaryota; kingdom Viridiplantae; phylum Streptophyta; class Magnoliopsida; order Arecales; family Arecaceae; genus Areca; species Areca catechu. Next base: position 187,690,062 of record CM038050.1, on the reverse strand, counting down.
TAAACATTCCATCAAAAAATAAGGAATCATCCAAAAATTCTCCAGAACAACACTGGTTTCTCAATTTTTTAGAACTCCTAATTATGAATTGATTATAACCATGGATATCAGGCCAAGAATACCTGAAAAACGAGTCCTGCAAGCAGAAGCTTCCACTTCTCCAGCAGAAGCTGAACTTCCACAGCCGTCTCCATGCAAACCTTCCTCCATAGCTGGAATAAAACAGCAATCGCCACAAAATACATTGAAAGAATCAAAACAAGTCCAAAAAAAACAAACAAGCATGGACTAGCAAAGAAACTGGGGGAAAAAAATGACAAAGAGGGAGAGGAGGAGACCTTGGAAGCCTCGCGAGCAATGTAAAGCGTCATCTCCGCCACCAAGGTAAACCACTTCCATAATCTTTCAGCACCCCACTATCATTCTCGACATCCCTCCTCGCCTTCTCAGACGATCTGTCTCACCTTTTTCCCCAACTTATATCAAGATCCTCTAAACCCCGCACCAGCGACCGATCGGAGGCGGAAACGGAACCAAACTCCCAATCGGAATCGAAATCAAGATCCTAGCGGCCGCGGCGGTCTTTATTCGTTCGATCAAGATAAGATCGAGAGCTCGAAGGAGACCGAGATTGACCGGGGTGTTTAAAGGCTGACGAAATTAAATGAAATTCCCTTTCAAATCCTATTTACACACGAAACAAAGAGAACGAAAAAGATAAAGATGAAGAAGAGTGGGAGGGACACGGGTCCTCTCTATCTCGATTCGATAACGCGAGGTTTACACGGATCGACGCCGCCGAGGGTGGGAGAAACGGGGGTAGCAGTCGCCCGCCCTTAACGCGACCTCGTGGAGAGGCGGAGGGGAAGAGGAGAGGGCTTTTGTCCCATTCGCTATTCGAGGTAAAAGGGAACGAACGGAACGAGAGAATACTTTCTCTCTCTATCTATTTTCCGCTGCCTTTCGGAGTCCCCGTCCTAATAAAAAAATTGGCATTTTCAAACCAACACCTTGGGCCAGGGTGTCCGTGGTCTCCCCGCTTTCGCCACTTCAATACTCGGATTCGGTGGCACAGGTTGGACCATGTTAGATATTGGAATTCGGTGGCAGGGCCCGGAAGATGTGAACTCTTGCCGCGGCCCGGCTGAGAAGAGGGTCCGGACTCCAGGTCATTTGAGCTGTCTGGCTCAAGCGAACCATTCTTCCAGTGGTTAAACAACAATTAGATCACTTGTTCCAGATGAGATTGGTTACCTAGAACGAACTTTTTTTTTTAATAATCTCTGTGATTTGAAAAAATGGGCCTCGGCCTGCGATTTAACGGGAGAAATGGGAAGAAAGTCTGACGGGCCCTGATGTTTGGGCCGGCTTGTGAGCTTCACCATATTCCACGATCCCCACCTTCGCTGTACTGCGGTTACGTTACCTGAAGTGCAACGGAAATGTTGCTACAGGCCCGCGGTCATGATTGGATTCAAACCGGTCAATCTTGTCTCACCGGCGTCCTTTTAAAAAATAAATAAATAAATAAATAAGAAAAATAACTGAGGTCTTTCAAATTCAAATTTCGATATTGTGTGGTTGTCAACATCTCACGGATTCATGGAATCTAACTGCTGCTAGGAAGCATGATTGGTGGAACATTCAAATTATTTTTTTTAGCATTGATAATATTTGGGAAAGAACCTAAACGGACAGCGGTACCATGTGGTGCAAAAAGACGCTTTCCAAGGAGGTTTTACTCTTGACTTCCAACAGTGCGACCAACTTCAAGAGTTTCGGTTCTATGTGGTAGACAATATGATATCATAGCCGTTATAATTATTATAAATGCCATTATTTGAAATATATTTGTTAAAATCTTGATTTTAATACATTACTGGCTGTCATGATATCCCGGTTTTTATTTCAATTAATTATTGAACTATTTTCTGGATTAATTTTAATCTCTCTTTTCGTTTATTGGTCAAATCAGTTAGCAAAGGAAATGATCTTCGGCTTCGTATTATCGCTTTGATCCGAAGGCTTGGCCTATGATTTTTGTCTTCACTGGATCTTCGGCTTCATATTATTATCTCGGTCCGAAGACCATGCTTAATGTCTATGACTCTATTCCAAAAGATATTGTTAATTCTGGGTCTTCGACTTCGTATTATTATCTCAGTCCGAAGACTATGTCTAATATCTTCGGCTTCGTACATCCACCTTGATCCGAAGATTTAGCCTAACATCTTTTTCTATAGGTTTATTTACTCTATATCTTCGGCTTCGTACAATTATCTTGACCCGAAGACTTGACCTCCCAGGCGAATATCTTCGACTTCATTTCTTCAATATAATCCGAAGACTGTAAGTTTACTTTTGTTACATCCAGAAGAATCCGAAGTGTGAAGCTAACATTCTCTTCAGGAGTGCTACTAAAGAGAATGTAAAGTTCACTTCGGATCTATGCTTAAACAATGAGGATTCTTGGACATGTGGGTTTCTTGGACAAACAGTTAAAATCTATTTGGGTTGTTGCAACCACCTACATGGTCCAAAACCTCAGATTGAATAAATCCCGAGTATAACGGCTTTTTCGACAGCCACTACTTACAGTTATGAAGTGGTTACGTTCGCTAACCTACATAACCGTAAGTAGTTACGTTGGAGCCTATAAATACTGGTAAGAGGGGACACTCAGGGTATCTTCTTTCTCCTTTTTGCCGGCATTTTTCGAATTTCTCTTTTCCCTCTATGCTTTCAAAACTCTCCATTCTACTGTTGCCTGAGCTTTTTCTGACTTAGGCATCGGAGTATCCCCCGCCGGAAAATCTCCGGTCAGGGATTTCTTTTGCAGGTACCGGTCGACGGTGATCCGGCGGAAGAACTACTCCATCTGGTCAACAAAGGTTCAACATCAACAGATTGGCACGCCAGGTAGGGGGTCAGTTTGATTCCTCTATTTTGAAGAAGAGTTTCTGCTGGACAAAAATGGTGAAAGGGAAAAACAAGAACGCATCTACGAGTCAGGAGCAGCAGGCTCCTCTGTCAAACGGACCTCCGGTCAGCACCTTTCCGGTGGTTTAGGCATCACAGCCTTCTATGATAATGGTGGAGAAGCAGCAATTCGAAAGTCTAGTGAACAAGGTAGAGACCTTGATGGCGCTGGTGCAGCACTTGCATGAAGCTATAGTTCAAAAACAATGCCCTCCTTCTCTTCCACAATCTAACTGTCCACCTAAGAGGGAGAGAGATCAACACCGAGAGATCACCCCCGGTTTCTCACTGATCCGGTCATATCATGGCCGCTACACCTCTCCACCAGATCGACAAGTGGAAGATCATGGTGAAAAGAAGAGGATCCGGCGATCTCCATCTGTTTCTTTTAGAAGCTGTGTGCCAGAAGTGTCTAGGCAAAAGGAGATTAATCATGAGGTTTAGGAGAAATTTAAGGCTATGCAAGTGCAGATAGCAAGAATTGCAGAACTGAGAAGAAATGATGAGGTTGTAACCTTCAACTCTCAGTCCCCTTTTTCTGATGAAATTATGGATGAAGTTATCCCTAGGCATTTCAAGATCCCACAATTAGAGGCCTACGATGGGACTTCAGACCCTCTTGACCATCTGGGGAGTTACAAAGCACATATGATGGTGCAGGGAGCAACTGACGCTCTCTACTGCATTGCTTTTCCTGCCACTTTGAAGAAATCCGCTCGAATGTAGTATTCGAGCCTGCCTCCAAACTCAATTCATTCCTTTGCTGAGTTAGAGCGGCAATTTGTCTCGCACTTCAGGACGTGCCAGAAGATGCCGCGCAACACTGACAGTTTGTTTCTTCTCTAGCAACAAGAAGGAAAAAGTTTGAAAGGATTTGTCTACCATTTTAATTCGGCCACTCTGAAAATCCCGAACTTGAATGAACATGTAGCTATGTCTGCCTTGAAGAAAAGCTTAAAATCGTCCAGGTTCATTTTTTTCCTGGACAAACGATTCCCAACGAGCTATGCCGAGCTGTTGGAAAGGGCTCAGAAGTATGCTGCTGTTGAGGAGCAAGCAGCAAGCCGAAGACTGGCGGAGGGGAGATTCCCTCCTAAGAAGAAAAGTATTAGAGAACCGACTGCACCATCTTCTAACAACGCTTTGGCTTCTAGGCGCAGCTCCAGGTCCAGACAACAGAACAACCGATTCGACGCCTACACACGCCTCAACTTGCCTAGGGAGAAGATTCTGCTGGAAATTAAAAAAAAAAAATATTTCCAAAGGCCACGTCCCCTGAAGACACCGGCAAAAGCAAGGGACAAAAGCAAATACTGTCGATATCATCGAGATCATGGCCATAATACTGAAGAATGCTTCCAGCTTCGGGATACCATCGAGGATTTGATAAAAAGAGAATATCTAGGAAAGTATATCAACCACCCAGAGTCTCAAGCCGAAGCAACTGCCCTTTCAAGAATATCCGAAGAAGCTGATTTGCCTCACCAGAAGCCAATCGGTGGAGATGTTGGGATGCTTCATCGGTCATCGGCATGGGACATAGAAGCTGAATAAAATGTCCCGAAGAGGTTTAAAGGAAAAAACTCTATCACTTTTACTGATGAGGATATTCAGGATGTACAACTTCCACATGATGACCCTGTAGTGGTCTCGGCAGTAATTGCCAAATTTGATATAAAAAGAATATTGATTGATAATGGAAGCTCAGTTGATGTGTTGCTGTATAATGCTTTTCTTCGGATGAGATTGTCTGGACATGAATTACGAAGATCCCTTATCCCAATAACTGGTTTTGGTGGAAATCAAGTTGGAGTTGAGGGTGAAATGGTCTTGCCCGTAACTTTTGGGTCCAAATCATTTCAAAGAACCCTTCCAATCAATTTTATTGTGGCCAGAACTTCTTCAGCTTATAATGCAATCTTGGGGTGTCCGGCGTTGAATAAATTCAGAGCCATAGTCTCAACATACCACTTGTTGGTCCGGTTTCCTACCAGGACAGGTGTTGGAGAAGTAAGAGGAGATCGGAAGATCGCTCACCAGTGTCTAATGATTCAAAGTAAACAACCATCCAAGCCTTTGGCGCTTGACCAGCTGGATCCAAGAGATGAATCCGAAGACTCTGGAGAACCAGTGGAAAAGAAACTTTTCATACCATTATTCAAAGAGAGCCAACCAAGCTTCTACAAATTGGCAGCTTACTCGATGAGGAGTCAAAGGTAAAACTAATTTCCTTTCTTTGAGATAATGCTGATATTTTTGCTTGGACAGCTTCAGACATGCCTGAAATTCTACCTGAAGTGATTATGCATCACTTGGAAGTATCTCTCAATTACAAGCTAGTACGACAAAAGAAGAGAAATTTTGCTCCAGAGAGGCAGAAGGCAATTGATGAAGAAGTTAATAAACTCCTTGAAGCAAACTTTATAAGGGAGGTCCAATATCCGAATTGGCTAGCAAATGTGGTCATGGTAAAGAAATCAAATGGCAAGTGGAGGATTTGTATAGACTATACGGATCTCAACAAAGCATACTCAAAGGACAGTTTTCCTTTGTCGAAGATCGATCAGTTGGTTGATGCTACGGCTGGTCATCAAATGCTGAGCTTTATGGATGCCTTCCTATTCTACTTATCCCCGCTATTTTTATTTTATTCCATACTTATCCTCGACCTATCCCTCTGTTATTCCTGTCACGTTCTTCCACCTCTCCGCCCAGATCCAAGCCCCCATCTCCTCTGTTCCCACCCGTTCCACCATCGCACAACACCTATCCAGTAAGAACCCTATTGCCCGAGCCTTGCTACCCACGCCACCGGCATCCACCTCTGTCCTCTCCTTCCCTCGCAACACCGATCGGATCCTGCAACCGCCCATGACTTCCCCTCCTCTCTGCCTTCTATGAAGCCCTTATCTATGCTCGTGAAGTCTCCATAGCCACCAGGCGAACATCCCCTTCACCCCCTTCTCCCGGTCGGATAAGTTGGGCCGCATTGCCGACTGGACCCGCAACCCCAACTTCAACAACCCGATCACCCAATCCTTCGTCGTCCATGCCGCTTTCTCCCCATCGTGCACCGCTAGTCATCGGATCTCATCCTGTCCGGAGAAGCCGTCGGTCGCACCGACCCTAGCCGGAGCCACCCTGCTGCACCGTCTTCTTCCTCCTCAGGATCGGGAAGAACCCAACCTTTGATCTGCCCGTGCCACCCATCGGATCTTCACACCGCTCCCCGCCGGCCGCCTGTTCTAGCCACCAGCCATGACGCCGCCTTCCCCAGTGCTGACACCGGCGAAGCTCTCCTTCTCATCGATCCCGTTGGTGCTGAAGATGAGTCACCGGGGCCCTTCATTCATCGTCTGTCATCGAGAACCGGCCCTTGCAACCTCCGTCTTCCTCCCCAGCACCGTCGCTGGCCACCATTTCCTTCGTAGCGCCGTTGCTAGAGCGCCCACCGGAGAGCCCAACGGATTTCCCTCCCGTCTGCAATGATCCACGGAGAAGAAAGAAGAGCAGCACATGAACGTGAAAGATGCACGCTCCTCAAAGCACACAAATCTCAAAGCAACCCAAAGATGGTGAAGCGCGGATCTTAGAGCTGCACCAATTTCAAAACTGCATGATTCTTGGAGCTGTCCAAAAAAAAGCCTCATGGCTAGTTGGATATGAGCTTGACTCGACGGAGTCGAGCTCTCCCCACCTCAGAAAAATGATGGGGACATCAATTTGCATGAATCTCGAAGCATTACGAATTTCGGAGCAGCATGAATCACGAAACAGTATGAATTTCGATGCAAATAAATTTAGATTTAAAGATCATTTCATCCTCCACATAAGAAGGTCTCCACATGAATGCCAAGTGGCATCCAACACATGATAACACATGAATGCCAAGTGGCGCCCAACACATGATGACACAAGAATGCCCACATGAATGCCAAGTGGCACCCATGCATGCAGATTTTCAGATTTGCCACCACAAGGAGATACTTGGCATCTATGCATTTTGTCATCCCTTTTTATGAAACTTGAAAATCAAATTTGTAGCTACATTTCCCCTCTTTCCATGTAAAATTTGAATTTCAAATGGGACTTAGAAGGCTATAAATAGGCCCTTAATCTCTTTGTAAAAGGAGGCTATTGATGAATGAAAGTTTTTTTTTTTGAGAAGAGTGACTCTCCTTTGCTCCGCGAGGAGAGGGTGTGAAGCCCAACCCCATGACATGATGTGAGGTCATGTCTAGTTATCCACTTCCTTACCACCCTCATGTCCTTTGAGATTCATCCTAATGGCTCCATTAGTAAGGCGGGTGAGATGCCCTAAAGGTGAGAAATCTCTCTGTGAGTATGAGTCCCAAAGTCCATGAGAGTCCAGATTTCTACCTTCCATCTCCATTATTCCTTCGCCACCCCTAAAAAAATATATAAAAAAATAGTAGTACCCTAATCTCAGTGACTTCTCAGCTCGTCGACGATCCTATCCTTGATCCGTTCCCTATCAGTGTTTTTCATTAATATCAATATGCATTAAGTTATCAATAATATTATTAATTCTTGCATTAATTTAATAATACTAATGAAGTTTTTTTATTTAATATTGTTTAATAAGCTAACAAGTTTTTAATTGATGATGTTATATTGTTATATTTTAACAAGGCACTGAATTAAATAAGATCCTTAGGCATTTTTCTTCCCCCCCCCCACCTCCCCGCAAAACAAAAAAAAAACAAAAACAAAAACAAAACAAAACATGTCTATATACTTGGGCTTGCTTGAATTAGCTTATTGTTAAAAATTATAGAAATAATTTCCTGGAAAACATACTCCTATTGTTTCATTAGTTGAAGTAATAATCTCTTTTATCTTTTCAGAACAAAAGAAACAAATCGCCACTTTCTATCTTATGCATATCCAATCCCTTCGCATATCCAATCCATTCAAGATTGATTCCAATTAAGATGAAACATCCCAGCTCTTGCCTAAGTAGCAAGAAGCAATACAATCTAAGCATGTACTTGATGGCCCAAGCAAGATTTCAAAATTTGTGGGATGGAACTGTTCCAATTTTTCTATAAAATGGGATGCATCATTGTTCCATCTTGTTCCAATACTTGAAATAGGGGATATTTTAAAATATCTTAATTGAATCTTTAGGATGCTGGTAGGATGTCCTATCTCAATATATAGAATGATATCCTGTTTTAGTATTTTGCAAGACATCATGTCGGGATATGAATTCTTGGATTCGGATAGTAATATCAAACTTTTTATAGCTAACTTATAAGTAGGAGTACATCAAAATAGGGAGTGGCTAAGCTGGGTGGAGGTATATGAAGGTGAAAACTATTCACGCAAGTAGGGCAGAAAAGATGTATTTTAAAATAATTTTAAAATATGTACAGCGGAAGGCTCGAAGATAGATCAAAACGATCTACCGATCTGCCTGCAACAGGATCTAGCATGCAAAGAAACATCAACAGAAAGAAACAAACAAAGATATAAGAGTACATTACCGTTATACCTTTAAAAACTGCGAAGGAGGAAGGCGCTCGAGCCACACACGCGTCTGGCCTCCAGAGATAATTCACACCAGGGCTCGACACTAATCAACTCCCTCGGAGTGCTAGCTCTTCGGGATCCTTTGAGCCGATCTTCTTCTTCCAGGAAGACGAGGAGAGGTGGAACCCTTTTCCAAGAGACTCTCTTTCCAAGACCTAGCTTGATTGCTAGGTTACTCACACCCAATCCCAAGTCCTCACTTAGCTCTTCTTCTTCCTCTCAATTCTTTTCTCTTCACTCAAAGAACCATTAGATTAGCATTAGCAGCCTCTAGAATGACCTTCATTTATAGGGGCAGCCATGAGAGGGAGAAGAAGGAAGGTGGAGTGATGGGGGAGAGAAGGGGGGAGAAGATCAAGGTCATACCAAATGAGTTCAAACTCTTTAGGAAGGAATGACAATCATTCCAAGAAAGTTTGGAGCGAAAACGGTTTGAATTCGAAATTCAAACCAGGTCAAATATTTTTCAAAAATCTCTTCCCAGAATTCTGCTCGTCACAGCAAGTGTCGACTCACGAAAATTGTCAAGTGTCGACACTTTACCAAGTGTCGATACTTGCAAAATACCAAGTGTCGACACTTGGAACATGGTCAATCAAATTGACCTCCGATAATGGCAAACGATTCTCAATCGTCGATCAGCATTAATATTAGATAGAAACCCTTATGGTGTGTGACCCCATAGATTCGAACACTAAGCCGGTAGCACTGGAACATTTCCAGTACCAATCAAAGTTCTCATCTAGCAATGATACTCGACATCCGGATAGGTCGAAGATGCAGAGCACCTCACAAGAACCTCTGGCATTCCTTTGACCACATAATACTCAGGATGACCTAGGATTCGACTGCCAACCCTAATTTGGTTTATCCAGATCATGTCTCAACTTTATAAGTTCTGTGACTCCTCATAAGAACTACCTTGGCCAAGGATTTGCTAAATTGAGATATAGTGAGTCATTCACTCCAAACTGTTTAGAGGGGTCAATTCCATCTTGATCCACTACCGCTCCACAAGTACTTGACTGCATCCAGAAATCTTCCATCACTGGATTAGAAATCCAGGTAGTCCAGTATCAAAGTACAGTGAGTTGCTTGCAAGCTACCATGATGATCTCAGATCTGAGGGACACATATACCCATATTCCTTCGCGAGCAACCTTTTGGCAGAAGAGAGCTCTGCAGATGGTCATGTTCAATGAGATGTCATACATTTCACTTGCATGTCACACCAGTGTCTCCACACTCCTTGGTTAAGAGGACAACCAACAAATGCAACATACAACAACCTACACTTGATACATTGTCGTCCTATAACAATGTATCCTTTGGTTGTGAACTAATTTAAGAACTACATGATATATCCTCTCTATATCAAAATAATGTAGTTCTAAGGACTCCATCATACAAGAGTTCATTTCAGGAAAATATAAATATGATGAACAGTCAAAAATAACTTTTATTTATTAAAGAATTCATATACAAATATAAGATAGCACAATTGTCTACAGCCTAGATGATTGGCTTTGGGATACAATTCCCAACATTATATCCAAGAAAATGGTCATTAATTTTGTTATACACAACCGACCTCCCTCCGTACCAGACTGGGTCCGACCGACCCGCCAGAGATCTGACTGACCCACCAGAGGTCCGACCGACCCTTCAACTAGGTCCGACTGACCCACTTCAGCCATGCCCATATCGATCCAAAATGGAGCACTCCAAGGATGGCCAAGAGGTCCCAGAGGCCCCTTCCAGCTGGTACCAGAATTCTGTTACAATAAATTCCTGACATCTCGATGCCATTACTCTACAAATCCCATGATGCCATTCCCTCTTGGTGCCACCTAGCCACTACCGAGATTCCTCTAAGTACAAATCGGCCATTTTCAGTCTAGCCCCTAACAGATTATGGTAAAGTTCCACACCTATATAAGTTAAAGGGGGGACCTCGAGGTAAGCAGGCTCTTCCTTCCCCACGAGCTATCTCTTTTGCGATTCCTCCATTCTGTTGCTCCAAGTCTCCCACTGACTTAGCCATCGGAGTGCCCCCCACCGGAACACCACCAACCCGTGGGACCTTTTTTGCAGGAACCGGGAAACGCGCACTCCAGCAAGCCCGGTCTGGAAGATTCAGTGGCAATAGATTGGTGCTAGAGGAAGGGGTGCTGAAACTTCGCCCTTGTGTTCCTTCTTTGAAAGGAGGAATCCACCGCTAGACAAGACGATGGTGAAAGGAAGAGCTCAGAATATCTCCAATAGGAGAGGCTACTCCCAAGCAAGCTTGGAAGAACCTCTTAGGGAGAATGATGCCGCCCAACCTACCATCACCCTGGGATAGCAGCAGTTCAAGATCCTTTTGAATTGCATCGACACTCTTGCTGCGGTGGTTTAGAACCTTCAAGACGTGGTTAATGACAGACAACAGTCGCTCGCGGTGTCCAAAACCAGTCATCCACCTGCTGCCGAAGGAAGTCGACAGTAAGGAGTCCCTTGACACCACTCCCATGCGACTCCAGAGCCCCAAAGGTCGTAGAGGACTCATGCTGATGGGAAAAGAGAGGTCCGCCTCACACTCTTTCGTATATTCGGTCTCCGACGACGACCAGCGATGCGATGAAGACCTGAGGGACTACACCAGCAAGCTCCAACGCATGGAGGAGCAAATTGCCGAATTGGTCGACCGGCAAAAAGGAGAAGAAGCGCTGGCGTATGACTCCCGCCCACCATTCTTCACCAGAATTATGGGAAAAACTATCCCCCATCACTTCAAGATCTCCCAGGTGGATGCTTACGATGGCACCCCGACCCTCCGGATCATTTGGGCACTTATAAGGTCCACATGATGGTACAGGGCACCTCCGATGCCCTCCACTGCATCGCCTTTCCCGCAACACTCAAGAAGGTGGCTCGGATGTGGTTCTCCGGGATCCGACCAGGTACGATCCATTCCTTCTTCTAGCTAGAAAAACTCTTTTTGTCCCATTTCAGGACCTGCAGCCAGGCACCGAGGAACACGGATTGCCTCTTTCTCGTGCAACAGAAGGAAGGAGAAACCCTCCGGGAATACATGGCTCGATTTAATTCGGCGATCATGGAGATCCCGGATCTCAACGAGCACGCCAGCGCTGATAGGTATCGTGGCTAACTTTTTCAGCCTCTACCCCTTCGACTACCCCTTTCTTCTCACCTACGGGGTGGACCACCTCCGTCTGCTCTACTGATGGTGAGGTCGGGGTCGTCCCCACTTCGGTCAGCTCTGAAGGGTTCGGCTTCGGTCAGACGGCCGACTCCCCGACTGTAGGTAAAGGTCCCGACGCTCTGGCCGCCAACTGCTCCGACAGAGGCATATTGTCCTCATCGGAGCCCGATGCCACAATGATTGCGGGCTGTTCTTCCACCGACCATTTCTGCTGCCTACCCGCGATCGGCTTCGTGGACTGGGCGGCCCTCTTCCTTGCGGCCCACTTTGCTATTCTTGCACAATTTGGCTTCATTTTTCCTTCTATTACAAGAACAAGATCAGAGTGAGGAAAGAAAGAATATAACTAACATAACAAAAAGGCCGACGACAACGACTCCTACCCTACCTAAATGTTCATGACAGCTGACTCCAGCCAAGCGGAGGCTGTCCTCACGAAGTAGCTCATTCACCATGGTGATACCGACTGCTTCCAACTCGTTGAAGTGGGCTTGATTGGCCATTAAGACCGCCCTCCCTCCGTTGGCTATCGGCCTTGGTTCCCCCCATGACGGGTTGAAGCCCCAAGGCAGAAGACTATAAATAAAGAAGAACTTCGACTTCCACCCATGAATAGCCGATGGAAGACCCTCAATTATCTTCTGCCCGGGATAGGGGCTGAACACCCACCACTCCTCGCTCCGAAAGTCCTTCTTAAGGATAAAAAAGTTTGCAAAGATGAAAGTCCTAGGTTCTACCCCAACCCTTTGGCACAGGACCGCGAAATAGCTGATGGCCCGAATACTATTCGGGGTTAGCTGCACAGGAGTGACTTGATACAGGTTGAAGACCCGGATGAAGAAATCACACAGGAAAAATTGGAGACTAGCCTTCAGGTGGTCCTCGTACACCGGGAGGGCTCTCAGGCTCGGCAATCAGGTCACCCTCCTTTCCCGATCCGGGATGGTGATGTGCAGGGTGGAGGGGATGTTGAACGTAACCCTAAGAGCCTCTACCCGATCCCGTACTAGTTCATACTAGACCTGGTTGGGACCTAGTCCCTCTACCCTACAGCTGGAACTCTGGCTACCAGAGGCCATTGTTAAGGGGCTTGGAGGAGAGAGGCACTAACCTGAAGGTTGGGTTTCCTAAAAGGTTGAAGATACTGGAGTGAGCCGAAATTTCTCTCCAAAGGCAAATGCGGCAAAGACTTTGCCCACAGTCTCAACATAACCTTATATAGGCCTTGAGGGAAGCGGTTGTCACCATTCCTCGAGCGCCGCAACCTGGGCATCAAGCAACACAAATCCCCATGCAGCGGAAGCCGATGCGATGGAAGGAAGCACAGTCTGACCGCGATCCGCGTGATCGCCGGATTAGCGACGGGTGGGTCAACCCCAGTGCGGTACCAACCGCTCAGATGTCGCCACGTCACTCAAATCATATCCGAAGCCCGACGACTGAGCGGGCCAGGTTGGCTGCTCATCATTGCGCTCCTTTTGCATTAATTGCTGCTCCCTTCGCTTTCAATGCATGATCGACATCTGTCCCAGGTGCTAGCTTCTGGAGTAGGAAGTGACCAGACGCAGCACACCTAATTAGATCCGCAATTCCCACAAGGATGAATGCATTCAATACGAAAATGATGCTCTCATCCTTCGAAGCTACAGGCCCTCCTGAAGGCCAAGAGCAAGGGGCAACTGTTATACACAACTGGCCTCCCTCCGAACCAGATCGGGTCTGACCGACCTACCAGAGGTCCGACCAACCCACCAGAAGTCCGACCGACCCACCAGAGATCCGACCAATCCTTCAGTTAGGTTCAACTAACCCACTTCAACCAGGCCCATATCGGACCAAAACGGGCCGCTCCAAGGATGGCCCGGAGGTCCTAGAGGCTCCTTCCAGTTGGTATGAGACTTCTGTTATAATAGATTCCTAACATCTCGGTGCCATTACTCTGCAGATTCCACGGTGCCATTCCCTCCTTGTGCCATCTAGCCACTACCGAGATTCCTCTAAGGGCAAATCGACCATTTTCAGCATAGCCCATAATAGATTCTGGTAAAGTTCCGCACCTATATAAGGTAAAGGAGGGATCCCGAGATAAGCAGGCTCTTCTTTCCGCACGAGCTATCTCCTTTGCAATTCCTCCATTCTGTTGCTCCAAGTCTCCCATTGACTTAGCAATTGGAGTGTTCCTACCGGAACACCACCAGCCCGTAGGACATTTTTTATAAGAATCGAAAGACGTGCACTCTAGCAATCCCGATCGAGAAAGCCCGATCTGGGAGATTCAGCGATAACAAATTTAATCCCAAGCTACTTGAAGTTTCATCATATAGTCTAAGAAACTGACGGAACTCCACAACATTTAGCTCAATATACTGAACTTTTCAAACAATCTCGCATCATGAACGTTCTTAATCGAAGCTCATAGCGAGTACATCTAATTTATAGAAGTTGTTGGATAAAGTAATAAGCCGCGCCTCATATGATTAGAAAATTCTACACAAATGAAAATTTTGAAACATGAAAACTGGCAAACGAATAAATTATATAGGAAATAAGTCAAAATCTTTCGTTTCTTAAAGTTTTACCCTCCTAAATTTCTCCCGTGACTAATGTTGGGATCTTAACTCTCTGTGAGATAAATAGAGAGCAACCGACTTTTTCTTGGAAGAAATAAACTGAAACCAATCGGCACAAACTATTTCTTGGAATCAAGAACCAAAACCATACAGAAATAGAGAAGAAAAATAATTAAAGGAGAAAAGAGAGATCGTTCTTTTATTATATGAAGAAGAAGCCCTAGTCTCTATTACAGACTCCGGAAACCACTCCTCTTCTACCTCCAAGAACGCCCAACAATCGAACAAAGGGGAAGATACGCTCTCTGCCCCCTCTCACGTCCATGAGAGACCCTTTTCACGCATGCACTTCCCAAGAAATGCGGTCTTCCACATGGGGTGCGGTCTTTCTTCACATGGGCTTCCTTAATCTTGGTCTTGGTCCAACATAATTAGTTACAATCCTAAATGGTTGGGCTAGCCAACAAATTCCCTAACCACCTACCCAATTAATTACTTAGCCCCTTTCACCAATCAAGAGAAATAAGCTACACCTCTGGACCTAAAATAAAATCCCATAACCCAATTGGGTTATGATACAATCTTTAAAAAACTCCTCCCAACAAGTCACATATGAAAATCCTAATCCTTGGATCAAATCCCCTTGACTCAAACATAACTCTGGGGCCCTGGGGACTTATAAGCCTAAGCCCCCAAACCTGTGTGGCTCTCCTAGGCTTTGGGTCTGCCATATATGAGCCTACAATCTCCACCTTGGCGCTTCAAAGCTCCAGTAAGCTCTTCCCGGTCCATCAATCCCATCTGTGCTCCACATCTGAAGAAGCTATCCCTTGGAAGAACCTTGGTAAATGCATCAGCCATGTTCTCTGCAGTAGACACCTTGGCGAGCTCCACTTCACCATCTTCCACCAGCTCCTGAATCTTGTGATACCTGATGTCAATATGTTTGGTCCTAGCATGATAGACCGGATTCTGGACCAAACACAATGCACTATGGCTATCTGAAAAAATCTTGATTGCTTCATGTGCATTGCCCATCTCCAATGCAAGTCCCTTCAGCCATATAGCTTCCTTGGCTGCCTCAGAAATACCAATGTACTCTGATTCTATAATAGACAATGCTGCAATCGCCTATAGACTTGACCTCCACAAGATTGGACCACCATTCATCATAGACACATAACATGTAGTGGAACGTCTCGTGTTCAAATCACCACCATAATCAACATCCACAAATCCAAGCATCCTGTCCTGAGCCTCCATGAACACCCTAGAGTTGTCCTCCACGCTACGACGCTTGTAGCATATGCCAACTCCAGCTGTGCTCACTAAGTAGCTGAAGATACCTTTCAGTGCTCTCCAATGCTCTCTGCCTGGATTAGCCATAAACCTGCTGACCTGGTTAACTGCATGCCCGAGATCTGGCCTACTACACACCATTGCATACATCAGACTCCTAACTCCTGAAGCATATGGTACTCTCGTCATCTCCTCGACCTCCACCTCAGTCCTGGGCGACATCAACTTAGAAAGCTTAACATGACCGGCAAGAGGCAATGCTGCCGGTTTCGCACCATCCATGCTGAATCTCTCTAAGACTCTCTTGATGTAATTCCTCTAAGACAAATGAAGCATCCTTCTAGCTCTGTCCCTGAAGATCTTCATCCCTAGTATCCTTGTAGCAGGACCCAAATCCTTCATTTCAAATTCATGTGACAAAGCTGCCTTTAGGTCCTCTAAAACTCCTCTACTTTTGCATGCTATTAACATATCATCCACATACAAAAGTAGGTACAATCTAGAGTTATCTTCAAGAATTCTAACATACGCACATGGATCATACTCACATCTGGTCATGCCAATGCTCCTCATATATGCATCAAACCGTAGGTACCACTGTCTCGGTGACTGCTTCAATCCATACAATGATCTTTGCAAAAGACATACCTTTCCTTCTGATCCTGGCTCCTCGAACCCCTGTGGCTGCTCCATATATATTTCCTCCTCCAAATTCCCATGAAGGAAGGCCGTCCTGACATCCATTTGCTCAAGCTCCAAATCCTGCACTGCTACAATGCTCAACAACAATCTGATAGATGTATGTCGAACCACAGGTGAGAACACCTCATTGTAGTCAATGCCTTCCTTCTGGGAGTATCCTTTGGCCACCAACCTGACCTTGTACCTTGGTCCTTCTTTCTCTGAGGTTCCTTCCTTGCACTGAAACACCCATTTGCAACCAGTGGGTTTCTTTCCACTTCGCGGTGCCACCAACTGCCAGGTCTTATTTTTATGTAGAGATTGCATCTCCTCTACCATGGCTTGGACCCACCTATCACGATCCTGGCTTGTCACCGCCTCCTCGTAGGTCTTCAGTCCACCACTAGCAGCCACCAAAGCATATGATATGGTTTCATCAAAACGATATCGTACTGGCTGCCTCATGATCCGCCTAGGTTTATGCAATGCGATTTCGATGCCTGGATTGGGAGGTGGCTCCTCTCCCTGCTCATCTGGGCCATGAGCATGCGTCTCGCTGCTCTCTACATGTGGAGGCACCACTGAAGAGTGCTCCACCTGAATCTGAGATCCTCCTGTACCTGCAAAAGGTATAATTATATATGAGGTTAGTTGTTGCTCAGCTGCACCCTGCTGAGCTGCATCCTGCCCAACCGTGTCCGATTGGACCTCCTGCTGAACCTCCACCTCCTCTTGCCTCTTGAGGACTGATTCTTTATCAAAGACCACATCTCGACTGATCGTGGCCTTCTTCTCCAAAGGATCCCATAGCCTGTATCCTTTGACTCCTCGTGGATATCCAATGAACACCATCTTCCGGGCCTTGGCGTCCAACTTGCTTCGTTGACTGGGATCAATGTGCACAAATGCAGTGCACCCAAATAC
Source organism: Areca catechu (assembly GCA_021397845.1). Taxonomy (NCBI): domain Eukaryota; kingdom Viridiplantae; phylum Streptophyta; class Magnoliopsida; order Arecales; family Arecaceae; genus Areca; species Areca catechu. Next base: position 187,672,848 of record CM038050.1, on the reverse strand, counting down.
TGTGAGATGACCAAGCTTCACCTTTCTTCCAGACCATATCTCCTCTGGAACCCTTCCATTAAGTTTTGTATGAGGAGATCGATTCACCAAGTAGACTGCTGTGTTAACTGTATCCACCCAAAATACCTTGGGTAATCCTACCTGCAACCTCATACACCTCGCTTTCTCCATGAGAGTTTGGTTCATCCGCTCGGCCACTCCATTTTGCTGAGGAGTCCTGGCTACCGAAAATTACCTCCTGATCCCACCATCCTAGAAAAATCTCAGGAACTCCTTGCTTATAAACTCTCCACCATTATCTGACTGCACAACCTTCACATGCCGCCCCTTCTCCTTCTCCACCTCTGCCAACCAGGCTTTGAACTTGGCGAAGACTTCTGACTTCTCCCTCAAGAAAAATACCCACACTCTCCTCGAAAAGTCATCAATCAGCGACATGAAATACTTAGCTCTGTTTCTCCCCGAAATCGGAGCCATACCCCAAACATCCATGTGCACTAGGTCCAGGGGCACTCCGCTGCGCGCCGAACTTGTGGAGAACTTCACCCGATGTTGCTTCCCCATCTTGCATGGCTCACATACCTCTGCAACACCTGTATCCAGGTCTCGAATCCGTGCATCCTTCATTAGCTCCTTCATACTGCGTTCTCCCATGTGGCCAAGGCGATAATGCCATAATCGGTACAAACCCTACTAATCTTGTGCTGCTGCTATGTCAGATCCACCACTCTTTACGGACCCTTCAAGCTGATCTAAATTATTATCCATCCTCTTCCCTCTCATCACTACCATGGCACCTCTCATGATATTCAGGACACCACTCCCGGAACGGCAACTGAAGTTGAAACCGCTCCTCTCCAGGTACCCCAGCGACACTAGGTTCTTCTTCAACTGTGGGACGTGCTGTGCTTCATATGTGTGAGCATCCACACAATCCCATCAAACATCCTCACTCTGACTGTACCGACTCCAACCACCTTGCAAAGATGGTTGTCCCCAAGTGTCACAGTCCCCTCATCGGTTTTGGCATAGTCAGCAAACCAAGACCGATGTGGTGTGTAGTGATGTGAGCCTGCAGAATCAAGGATCCAACTATCCACCACCTTCTGGTGCAGATCCAAAACAACCATGAGGTCCTCCTCAGACCCCAAATCAGCCACTATGCTCACTGATTCCTTATCACTCTTCTCCCCTTGTTGCTTCTTCCAAAGAAGACAGTTTCTCTTTATGTGCCCAACCTGATTGCACTTGAAACATCTGAACTTTCTCTTGCCTTTCTGGGACTTTGACCGCCCCCTGTGCCTGCTGCCATCCCTCCCTCTCCTGGTCCTCTCTCCAACCGAGAGTCCCTCCTGAGGTGCTCCATCTGTTGTCATCTTTTCTCTTTGCTCATTAGACCTAAGCACTGACACAATTTCTTCATAAACCAGTGTCTCCTTCCTATACAGTGGTGACAAGTAAGTCGAATGAACTCGGCAACGAGCATAGCAAGAGTAGAGACCTATCCTCTTCCTCCATCTTCACTCCAAGGGTCAGCAAGTCATTACAGACCTGGTCATATCTCTGAATATGAAGAAGTACATCTCCACCTTCCTGCATCCGAAGGCTATATAACTGCTTCTTCAACATCAGCTTGTTGCACATGTTCTTCTCTATATACAGGGCGTGCAACTTTGACCAAAGACCCTTTGGTGTCTTCTCCTCCAAGAGGCTGTACAGTGCCACATCAGCCAAACACCCTCTGATGGCTACACACGCCTTCTTCTGTAACGACAGCCACTCCCGTTCCGCCATCTCCTCAGGCTTTTCCTCCAAATCCAGGAAATTCTGCACTAACAGAACCTCAACCCTAACCTTCCATATGGTGAAACTTCCCTTTCCACTGAACTTCTCAAACTCCATCTTGTTGCTGGTACTCATGATTGATCAGGCCACAAAAACCAACTCAAACTCAAAATTGAGAAATACCATAAAGGGATCCTGGGATGAAACCCTAAATACCATGTGAAAACCAACTTAAACTCAAGATTGGGATGAAACCCTTCTTGGAAATGAACCAGAGATAGACGCCTCCTTCTTGAATCCTTCTCACGGACTAACCCCGCTCTGATACCACTTGTTGGGATCTTAACTCTTCGTGAGATAAATAGAGAGCAACCGACTTTTTCTTGGAAGAAATAAACTAAAACCAATCGGCACAAACTATTTCTTGGAATCAAGAACCAAAATCATACAGAAATAGAGAAGAAAAATAATTAAAGGAGAAAAGAGAGATCGTTCTTTTATTACTTGAAGAAGAAGCCCTAGTCTCTGTTACAGACTCTGGAAACCACTCCTCTTCTATCTCCAAGAACGCCCAACAACCGAACAAAGGGGAAGATACGCTCTCTGCCCCCTCTCACGTCCGTGAGAGACCCTTTTCACGCATGCACTTCCCAAGAAATGCGGTCTTTCACATGGGGTGCGGTCTTTCTTCACATGGGCTTCCTTGATCTTGGTCTTGGTCCAACATAATTAGTTACAATCCTAGATGGTTGGGCTAGCCAACAAATTCTCTAACCATCTACCCAATTAATTACTTAGCCCCTTTCACCAATCAAGAGAATAGGCTACACCTCTGGACCTAAAATAAAATCCCATAACCCAATTGGATTATGATACAATATCTAAAAAACTCTCCCCAACAAGTCACATATGAAAATCCTAATCGGGTCAAATTCCCTTGACCCAAACATGACTCTGGAGCCTTGAGAACTTATAAGCCTAAGCTCCCAAACCTGTATGGCTCCCCTGGATTTTGGGTGCGCCACATACGAGCCTACAACTAAGACCTTTATTTCTCCAATGTTGGGAGAGTATCCGATACAAAGGGACACAGCCCGAAAGTGCCCATTTAGTAAATTGAATAATATAAATACCAATGACCGAAACGTTGGAATTTGAATGTCTGAAAACAGATTCAACTCCAACACCCGCCACAAGTCAAGGTCTCCACAATCTAAAAATATATTTGGACTATTGGATTGAAAATCCTATAATATTTATAGACTAAATCAATAAAATCAACAAAATTATTGAATTATAAGCCAAACTCATATCATATTCATAAATATCTAAGAATACTTCTGGAGTAGGCCGGTCCAAATTTCATGAAAATGAAAAAAGATAGCGGTCCGTAAGATTTTCAGCCTATTGATTTCGTTGCCATAAAATTTCCAACCCAATCATTGAAACTGGCCCTACATGTTGTATTTAGACCGGCAATCTGCCCTGCTATGAGAATGCCGTGTAGCCTAAATTCTCTTTACTGATCACCTCTTAAAATTCATATTAAATATATCCTATTGCATATGTTCCCGGCCCAAGAACATGTTCTCCCAGCATGGCTTGATGTCCGACTCTAGTGGATCTCTTGTGTTCATTTTGGTCGGTGCACAATCTCGTTTAAGATAAGGTTTCATGTTAAAACGTCAACATATGCACTTGCTCAATACCCTGAATTATTCTAATGTGACTTAGATTTTTGCTACCAAGCAGAGTAGTAGATCAAGCAATCGACCAAAGCAGTCGACCGAGCAACCAATCAGCACATTTGGCTAGACCAGCCGACCAATAGCAATGAGCCATTTGTTTTCTGATCAAAATGTATTTAAGATAGTTAAAATCTATCAAATGAACGGTTATAACCCCTCACACTTATATCGTATGTTGCGAGATAGCTCATCTTTATGTCAAGCGGTTATTACATGACCAGATAGTTACTGCACAAATAGTAGTTAAAACATGCATCGCTTTTCTAAATAATCGATTTACATCCTCATCCCTCAAAGATGCAAATGAGCTGAGCCGAGTATCTATAAACTTGAGCTCAACTCGGCTTAAAATATTCGTACTCGAAATCCAACTTAAGATTAATCAAGTCACAATATTTCAAATTTGAACTTAATTTAACAAGAAAAAGATTGTCCAGCATGGCTTGAATATTAACCGAGCATATTCAAGATTGAATTCGGGCCTTGGCTTACTTTATATATTAAACCTTCAAATATTCTTGTATCATGTTATTCTTGTTTACTTTACTCATTGTTTTCTAAAATCTTCACCATTTTGTAGAGACTCATGTTTCCCTGAGCATCAAATAATTTTCAGTTAGGTCAAATTTGGAGATTTGTACAAATCAGGTGGTAGAGGACTTGATTGAACTTGGTTCCAAATCCATACAAATTTAATCAAATCGATATATATATATATAAAAGATTTGGGAGCTTTGAAATATGTTTGTGCTATGTTACTCTTGCTTGCCCTATACATTTTTTTCTCGAATCTTCACCATGTCACAAAGACTCATCATTACTTAAGCATCAAACAGTTTTCACTTAGATCAAATCCAACAACCATTGGTATTCACTTCCTTATACGCTACTCAAATATTTAACTTCTAATAAAACTATTCATCCGAGAAGATACAGTTCAAGCAGAACCAATCACCTACCCAACTGGTCCAATCTTGTCAGGCCAAATTTTGATGGCAACACGTTCCAACCCTGCTGTACGTACCATCACTTAAATGTCCTGGAGAAATAAAAATACGATTCGAAGCGAGAGGAGAACGTGCGTAACCAATATTTGGCGATGTTTAGAAAATGTGCGACGGCAAGGAAGATAAATATGATCATCCTTATATTTTATGTCCATCAATGCCGTGGGATCGGTTGTGCCGGAGGCATTTGTATTTGGTACCTGGTAATATCTGGCTCTGGCTGGTTCATGACGCACTGAATGACATTTTGATGATGCACCGAACACGGTGATTTAGCTCTTCTTTGTTTATTTTTTTTTTGGTTTCCAGGAGTTGGATAAGCTCGCCAAATATTGGGAACCTGGAACGACGAGTGTGTTTGCCAAGTCTACAAGATGAGCTGTCAAATTTGTGGATGATGGCAAGGATCCCAACAACCACACCAGCAGGGAGACCATGATACATGGTGCAATCCAGCCCTTGATCCATGATCAAACGCCGGCCACTCCTAAACTATTGTGTGGGACCTCCAATGGATGTCCAAATGTCTAAATGAGAGACTAGCGAGGCACAAATAAAAGCAGCGAGCGGGCAAAGTTCAAGCATGCTTTAAATAAATCACCTCCAAGTCTCGTTCGTTTGAAAGAAGGAAAGGGAGCGTGCGGCCACGATCAAAGAACCGGTGAGCCTGGGCCCATTGCCTAACCCTACTGCTTTTTTGTCCAACACTACTCCAGAGGGCAAAGGACGAGAGAGGTTAGCAAGAGAAGAAGACGAGGGGGACTTGATCCGTAGCTTTTCCCAGTATCGATTCTCAATTCCTTCCATGAGGAAGCTCTGTCCAAATTTTGACCGAGAAGATGGTCTGGACACCGTCCTCGAAGTCCCCATTCCTGAAGAGATGTTCGCGTCCAGAGGCAACTCGAGAAGCCACAAATCTGTGCGTACCACCATGAAGGCGTGGATGCGATCCCATCATTCCCATGTAGACCGGTCTGCGACATCTCCTCTCGGCAGAGAAGCCGAGCTCCAGCTCATGCTCGGTGTCATCGGCGCGCCCCTCGTCCCGCTCCCCGTCCAAACCCATAAATTCTCCCTTACTCGCCACCTCAAAGAGGATCCGATGGTAAGTCTTCTTCCTTCATTTAAAGGCGTAAAGCCAGGCGTTGTGGTAATCTCTCTCTTATTCTTTCTCTTTTTCGTTTTTTTCCCCAAATAAATGATATGTAGGAAGCATCGATTGCAAAATACATAATACAGCAATACATCGCGGCGTCAGGCGGCGAGCAAGCATTAAACTCGGTGAACAGTATGTACGCCATGGGGAAGGTACGGATGACAGCGACGGAATTCCGAACAGGCAATGGCGAAAGCACCGGCCATGCCAACAAGAAAGCGACCAAGGGGGGTGGTGGAGGGGAGATGGGAGGGTTCGTGCTGTGGCAGAAGAAGCCGGACCTGTGGTGTCTCGAGCTGGTGGTGGCTGGATGCAAGATCAGTGCTGGGAGCGACGGCAAGGTGGCGTGGAGGCAGACACCATGGCACCGGTCACACGCCTCCAGGGGACCGCCACGACCCCTTCGCCGAACCCTTCAGGTACCTTACAGAACAACGCAAACGGTTCCGTCCCTTAATTTGTTGATAGGTATTAATTTTCAGCACCAAGGGAAGCAACCAATCCTGACCCAAAATTGTCACTTACAAGTATATATCCCCAACTCCATCATATATACAAGTGGATGGTCATACTAAAGTTTATCGATCTATTAAGTTCTATGGGCCTAATTAAGGCACTTTGATCAGAAGGTTCGCAATTAATTCTTAGCAATTACTTGCCTTAAATCATGTGCCGTCTGTCCTTGCACTTGTTTGTACTTGGTATGTCCCCTTGTTAGGAAGCCACAGATGACAGCCGCCCACCCAACCCAACGTGAAGCCATGAACCAAGTACAGAGACCTCACATGGCCGGGCCGGAGCATGCATGTAAGCAGGCTGGCCTTTCAGGGCGGCAGCCGCGCGTACGTGTTGGTACACCCAGCCTTAATTTGGTGTTCATGATATATACCATCGATACACAAAGTCCACTCCTACGTACTATTGGCACCAACAGCCTCCTAAATAAGAAGGCCATCTCTTAATTTTGATCGTTACAATAATCTTAATCAAATAATTTAGTCTATTTTGCATTGCAGGGTCTGGACCCTAGGTCCACGGCCAACTTGTTCTCCAACGCTGTCTGCATTGGCGAGAAGGCGATCAATGCCGAGGACTGTTTCATTTTAAGGCTCGACGCTGAGGCCGCCGCCCTGCAAGCTCGAAGCAGTGACAGCGTGGAGATCATCAGGCACACGGTGTGGGGTTACTTCAGCCACCGCACCGGCCTGCTTGTCCAATTGGAAGACTCCCACCTCCTTAGAATCAAATCAAGGTGTGAAGAGAGTGTCTACTGGGAGACCACAATGGAGTCAATCATGGAAGACCACCGGCCCGTTGATGGCATCCATATCGCGCATGCTGGTCGAACTACTGTATCCTTATTTAGGTTTGGTGACACCATCGATGGATGCACAAGGACGCGCTTGGAAGAGACGTGGACCATAGAAGAAGTTGATTTCAACATATGGGGTCTGTCCATGGACTGCTTTTTGCCCCCCGGGGACCTGAACGAGGAGAAGGAAGGTTGTGATGAAATGGTGAAGAACAAGCGGCCACCTATCAGACCTCAGGCCCCGTTCAAAATTGGTCCTTCTAAGGTTGCTGCACTCGACCCCTATGACTTGGATTAAATGGACAAGGAAGTTAGGAAGCCATGATTTGGATATCATATGTCGTGTAAATGACGTGGCAAAGTCAAATATTTGAAATGATGGGTGTGCTTGCACTCTTCAGGTCTGGAAATTAATCTAATTGAGCTCATAATCCGCTCAACTTTTCATGGCAGTCTAACATATATTTTACGTCTGTATAATAGATATTGTTAACTCGATATGCTTTAGATTATTTGCGTATTTCAGGATTTCTCTGCTCTCTTGATGATTTAGAGTTTTTGTTGGTTGGTTTAGACTAATAAATATGCCAAGCACCTGGTGCTGTATGATACTTGATAAAGTAGCATAAAGCAGTAAGCTATTAGCTGAATGCTGTACCATGTATGCAGTGGGCCAATATACGAATTGATGAAAAATCAGATTTTGCATGGATCTATTTCATCTGACGGAGGCAGCCGCAGCATGATTCAGATTGTATCTTTGGCACAAAAGAATGATTAGTTGGAGGCATCTGCAGCATGGTCCAGCTTGTATCTTTCGTGCAAATAAAAAAAAGAAAAAAGAAAAAAAAGATTGGTCTTTTTTGGCAACATCGAATCATGGTCCACACAAATCACAAAGCATTCAAAAATCTTGACTAATCAGGATGCACGGATCTTGAAGTGAAAATTGCATGAGCGATCAGTGGATGCATGCAAAGGAAGAGGAATCCTTCTTCGGCCGAAGTTACTACGCTGGAGCTTGAAGCCCGTGATCATGATCAATTTTTCCAAAATCCAAGTGATTCTGGTGTCGCAATGTGAATAAATTGACAATATTTGTAATCCGTTACATTAAATGCTAGAAATCCAACAAAATTTGGTTGGCCTTAAGGACAAATGAACCAACTAGAATGCTGCCCTCCTAATTTAAAAACAAAGTGTTTGCCATGCGCAAAGGAGAACGTTTGGCTTTCTTTAAATCGTTCCCGCTTTTTTTTTTTTTTCTTTTGAATGTACTTTAAATCCTTGCTGTCAACACAGGATAAAAAAGAGAGAGAGATTATTTTCTATTATTTCAGAAGACGCAATTTAGTACAAAGATTCCATACTGCCCTTCGAGACGAAGATTCTTCTACAGCTGTTCACATTGATATGAGTGCTGCTTTCCCCAGCACCACTTATTTCCGCGCTCACAAGACCGGCCCACATGGCAATCAGAGACTAATACAGTACACGCGTCACAGGAATAACAGGCGGATCCTATGTAGCAGTCTATGAATCACCACGTGCCGGTGCTGTGAGTGGGGGAACAAGTGGTGCGCTGAAGCATTTTTTTTCATATGATACAACGACATGGAGCCAAGCATCGTACCCAGATTTCGGCCACAATGGGCTTCAATTACTCAGATGCGTTACCACAAACATGCCAGCAAATGGGAAACAGCTATACGCGGAGGCTGGTCCCCTTGATTGTGTCTACTAATTGGCAGGTAGCAAGAGAATTCAAAGCGCATGCCAAGATATTATACCTCTGGCACAATGGATCGGCAGGGCAATTAAGCTCTCCCAACAGGGGAAAGAGGTGGATGGTTTGGTACGTAGCTCGCAGGCACCTTCCTCATATTTTCACCAATCATATGTTCCTGTAAAGTCTGCACTTCCACACAGCGAATGGTAGACTTCTTGCCATGGACGACAGCTATGCAAATTGCAAAAGCCTGCAGTAAAGCAATGGATGACCTGAAATCAACCGTATACAGTCCCTCTTTGTAAGAAACCATACTGAAGGCATGTTTGTTCTCATGAGACCCACCCTGAGAAAGATCGAATTATACAAGCTAGTAAGTTCAACTGATAAACTTTTAAATAGCAGAGAATCTATCCCACAAAATATAGCACAAATCTAATTGCCATACCTGAACGAACAATTCAAATCGGTGAGTACCATCAGTGGTGCAACTAGCTTGGACTAAATCCGATATCCTTTTCTCTTGCTTGTCAGTCAGGATGGTTAGCATGCAACCTTCATCCCAACCACCACAATCGCATGATCCGCCTGATTTCCATCTTTGGATCAAAGGGGAGGGTTCTCCTTTATCTGACAAGCCATGAACGCCACCTGGAAGTATGGCTATGACTGTAGATAGGGATGAACTGTCATTATTCTGATCAACCTGCCAACCTTCTCGTGCGCAACAAGAACATACATTTTCTGCCAAATTTGCTGGTGATGAGTACTTACATTTGCTGCAGTGTAGTAAATGAGCCCCAGAACTCTCCGGCTTCTCTCGAGGATCGTGGGCAATTATGGCTGCAAGCTCATTATTACACAGAGAACCAACAGATTCATGGGATGTTGGTGCCATCTCTGAACCAAACAGAACGAATTCTCTCACAACAGAATGGCTCTTGGAATCATGATTGGTCAGCATGGAACATGAAACCTTCAACTGGCCAATGGCATTAGAGAGCACCCCGTGCTTCTTAGTCTTGCTCGTAGGGTTAATCCACACTCCACTTTTCTTCTTAACTTCATGAACAGAGAATATTGTATAAATGCATTTGCAATTGTCTCTATTAGATATGCTTTTCTTACTCACTGTGGCAGCAAGAATATCACTATCACCAGATGAGAACATAAACAGAGGTAGTCCATTCTTCCAAGCCAGATGCAAAAGAGCTTGCCTTGTCAAAGCCAACTGCCCTTCATCTTTATGTGACCCTCTGCTATTGTTGAGCACCTGACTGGAGGAGTTCAAATTTCCCTGTGAATGCCAAATGAAATTAATGCCTGTATCAGATGAGTTGCATGGCCCATATGATAATGCTAATTCTTCCCTCATCAGAGGCTTACCAGCATCATTTAGCTCGTGAGAGTTATGAATGGACGAGGCTGCAATTGTTCCAGAAAAATAAGTGTGGTTCTTTGGCTTAAGTAATGGATCTAATATCCTCTTAAATGGGCTGCGCCTACCTTTGTTATTTGCAGTTGCCTTATCCCCATCAGACCTGTCCGGACAAGCAACTGATTTTGATTGTTGTACAGATGAACCTTCCCATGAATTTCTGCTTATAAAAGTTGGACCAGCACTTGACAAACGGTCAGGCAATTTTGTTCCTGTTGCAGTGGTTGCCTTTTCTTCAGCTTGACCTAATTTGTCATCTTTATTAACTTGAAATTGCTCACAAGAACAGCTAGTAAATTGGTCAGGTTTCCTAATTTGGCCTTCTGGGTTAGTGATCTGAACTTTCTTTTCTTGCAGAATATTGCTGGCTGATGCAGGTAAATCGGTAAAAATGGTGCAAGGGAGTTGACATGAGCGGGGAACTTGAAGAGACTGATAGGTGGACTGGATGTCATCAGGACAGCTACCTGAAAAACTGTTGCAATGTCCTTCTGTTGGCTTCCCGTCATAAGATACCAAGGACTCAAAGCTACTACATCTTGCACGAACACTCTGTTCGAGATGATCCTGCATGCACTCCTTGTTCTGAAACAAAGTAAGGTATTGCTTTTGTTCTGCTTTCTTTGATCTACCATCTTCAGCCTCTACTGACTTGAGTATTTCTGAGGTATCATCATGTTTGGAAGTTGCACATGAAGTGCTGAAGACTGGAGGTAGGGGCATCTTGCAAGACGAGCCATTGAAGCCTGAACATTTTCTCTTGTCTTTTAATTGCTTGAGCCACATATAATCGGCACCTGTACCACAATCTGCATCTGGATGCTGGTCATGCCCAGACGAAAAAGTTATGGTTGAAGTTATTGGATCCTGAAAATCCAGGGCATGTTCAGAACTTACATTCTCCATCAACCGTGTTCGAGTTCCCATCACAGATGGATTTTGATGAGCATTCCTAGAAGAAGATTGCTTCTTTCGAGGAATAGGGCTACCTGCACTTCCATGAGATTGGATAGATGATCCAAACGTAGAAAATGAAGAGGGCTGATTACTATTAGATGAAGAATTTTCACCTCTTTCATTTGCCATTTGTTTCTGATGGTATGTCCACTTCTCAAGTAGCCCCCAATCAAGAACTCCAAAATTCAGTGCCTTCTCCTGAATGTTGTCTCTTCTCTCCGTGTGCTGTAGATAACTTGGAACCTTTGACATGTGTTTGACCAGCTCTTCAGCTCCAGCTGCCTTTGCACCGGGCCAAGGCTTTTGACAGCTCCCAGATGACATAGAAGAGACTGAACCCACACTCGAAGCATGCTGATCTGAACCTGTCATTGCATTGAGCTTTGCAGTTTTCAAGGCCTTCTCCTTCTCTTGCATTTTTATATGCTTGATTTGTCTGGGGTGTAACTCTCTATCCTTTGATGATTTCGAGAGGTGATGCTGAAGCGAATTTCTCCTTTCTTGTGCACCATACTCCATGACTCTAGTTTCCTCATCTGCTGCTTCATCTGTCTGTATTGTTGAAGTCATGACTATAAAGTTCCACGCATGTAAAGAGGAATCCCACTATCAGCTCTCATGATAGTATACAAAATTCCATCACCATTTCCTTAACCTAACCTGAGAGGGATTGGCAGATTCTCAGCTTGTAATCACTTCAACATGCTAGGCTACGCTGCTGAAGATACAAAGGCAAGTTTAACCATAACAAGTTGCACAATGGTTGCAATGCATCAAAATATGAGAGTTGCTACAACACATTGACTGATCTGGAGAATGGGATCTATTATAAAGAACATGAGGATGGATCATTATAGAATCAATAAGGAAGTAAATTCGAGCCACTTCAATGAAAACTGGTGAAAAAAAAAGTCAGGAAAACTCCATGCATTGCAATAGAGATTTTAGACATTACAGAGGTCCTCGAGCTTTTTAGAATTTGGGGATATCAAGAAAGCCTTCAAATCTCAGAGATCCATCCCATCCTCTACCCACCCACTAATTAGATATTTAACCTCTAATGTGAAGTTGTATCCACGACATAAAACCCAAAATTAACCTAGATATCTAGCTCCTCAGTAAACATTCAAGACAAAGTTTCTTGATTCACTACAAATCAAACAAACCCAGACACGTCCAATCCGACGATCATCTTAACAAATCCTCATCGAAGGCTGGATCAAGTTTCCGTTTCTAATCATGGTCCATTTCCCCTTTCTCCTTTATCCATGCACTACTGAAGGCCTCGAACGAAACCTATCCTCATAGAAAAGCCCTTTCTTGTCCCGGAATGTATAATAGAAGAAAAAGACGAAACAAGGGATGGCGCTCATTAGCTACGGAGGACCAAATCAAGAATTCCAAGCAAACATTACAAATACTTGAAGGAAATAAGCGGGAAGAAACATTGCACAAGCAAGACCAATCTAATATAAAAGAAATCTAATTACCAAACAAAAATATAAAAGAAATCAAGATCAGGGAATGAAGTCGTACCGGAGGGAGAAAAGAATCAGTAGGATGAAAGAGTGGGATATGCTTTGCCTCCCCACTTCCAATTCTTTCTTCAGAACAGAAGAGTGTTTCCCAGATTATGTAGCCTTGGGAGCAAAGGAAGGGAGTCCAATGCAGCGTGATCAAAACAGTAAACTAACGCTCTATTCCTTCTCTAAATCTCTCGATCCCCTTCACCTTGGGGATTTGCTCTGTTCGCTTCCCAAGGGGAAGATCAGAACGAGCAGAGATCTGATCTTGTTTCAGGACCACAACAAGGAATCTGGAATCATCCAATTGAGAGGATCAATGAAAGAAAGGAGATAAGGAGTGGTGGGGTTACCTGGTAATAATGGTAGTTATGGGGGGCAAGTATGGTTGGTGGATCTGGGTTCGGCTAAGGTGCTCCTTTCCTTGCTTTGTGCGAGGTGGAACTAAAAGGACGGCTGGGCCCCGCCTCCCGCGCCTCCGTTAGAAACTGGGCGCGATGACCCTCGTCATGGTTTTCATAACATTGTTACCGTTAACGAGTACCAATCACGGAGTCTTATTATATTATAAATAATCATGGTTACCTGAATTCATAATTTGAGCCCCCGTTACTCTCAAAAAAAAAAATAATAATAATAATACCAACCATGCATTATGATAATTATATGTTATTATAGAAATAAGCATGGCATACATCTACCAGCCGTTTGTTACACGGGCTTGTGATACAATGATATTATTGTGTTGCTTCTATCCATCGCAATGCTGAATGGTACTCCAAAAAAAATATAAGGGAAATTAAAAAGAGAAACGACTCATTTGACCATGCTCATGTTCTTGCAAGTTGCAGCATGGAGGTACCATTTCGAAGAAATGTCTTGGTAATAGGTAAAATTGATCATCATGTCCGATACCTACTTGAATGTTATTCCTGTTTGTTTTGTAAACTTGCCTTACAAAATGGAAACTATTCTAAAGATTGTAAATAGGCAATTACAAAACGAGAGATACCTCCTTGAATCTCTCATCTTAGGAACTAAGCATTTTTGTTATTTTTGACTCGAATAGGGGCCATCAGTGAGATTAAAAGAAAATGTCAAAAGTCAAACTGAATGCCAAACGTATTACATGAACCTTTCCTTCAAAAAAATATGTTACATGATGATGAAGAGGAACCATTCAAAAGTGAAATGAGGAAAGGTTGAGTGAGAAATAAAAGTATATTGGTGTTGTTGGAAAATCGATATCAACTTTCTTTAATATCGGTTGTTACGAAAATAGAACGGGATCGTCGATTGTCGATACCAATACCATAAGAGAAAGAAGAAAAGATAACAAATATAATTTTCGGGCATGCAAAAGGTTTCACTATGTGTTGCTGCAACTTCTCTTCGACCAGGTCCGGTCGGCTGTGCTGGAGCGCTCTTCTCCCGGTCGACCTGCAACAAAGTCTCCAAGGATCGGTAGTGTTCCAGCGGGGGACACTCCGATACTTAAGTTAGCAGGAGCTTGAGGGCAATAGAATGGAGGAATCAGAGAGGTGGCGTATGAAGAGGGAAGAGTGTACTTAGCTCAAAACGGGATCCCCGGGTACCTTATATAGGTACGAAACAATTCAAAATCCATTAGGAAAGAGGTCGAGAAAGACCAATCTGCCCCTAGGAGAATTCGGAGAATGGGCACGTGACGCCCGGATAGAGCAACATCGTGGGAGTAGCGGAGTAGTGGTGCTGACATGGCAGGATTCTGTTGCAATAGAAAGAGACTTCTGGAGTTCTCTGGGCCTTTGAAGAGAATCGGTCGGATGCCGACTAAGAGGGTTGGCCGGTCCTCTGAAGGAGAGAGCCGTGGCCGGACTCCAGCAGAAGTGGATCATTCGGACCTCAGCTTCAGTGGGTCAGACTTCTGAAGGAGGGGGGGCCGTCAGACCTCTGAAAGAGAGTGGCCACCGGACCCCTGAAGGAGAGAGCCGCTGGACCTCCGGAGGAGAGTGGTCGTCGGACATCTGAAGGGGAGCTCAGCGGAAATGGTTCGGGCGGGCTTCCGAAGAAAATCGTACTCTGGAAGCATGGCTTGGTCGGACCCCCGCAAGATTGACCGCCCGGTTCAATGGTGAGCCGGTCGGGTATAACAGTTGCCTCCCTTGCTCTTGACCTTCAAGCGGTCCTGCAGCTTCGAAGGATGAGAGCATTACTTGGCATTTAATGCATCAATACTTTGAGATGATTACGAATCTGACCTGGCGTGCTACGACCAGCCATCTTCCACTCCGAAACCCTGCCCTTGGACAGGTGTCAGCGCTGCATTGGCAGTGGCAGGGGGAGCAGTTAATGTCGATACGGTGCAATGATGGCTGCCAGCCTGAAACGTACGCCCGTTGAGCCCTTGATGCGACGTGGGCGACGTGGCGAGATCCGAGCGGCTGGTGCGATACCCGGAGTGACCCATCCACCGTTATCTAAGCGATTACACGAATCGTGATTAGAAGCGATCTGGCACGTCCCTTCGGCTTCCCGTCAAATCCGGAGGTCTTGTCATATGCCGTTGGATCACGGTGCTCAAGAGGCGTCGGGAAGCATCCCCTCAGTGCCTATAAAAGGAGGAGGCGACGCCCAGAGGGGGTTTTTCGCTGCACCTGGGTTTGGAGAGAGAGCTTTCTTCTTCCGTTGCTCTTGCCTTCCTTAAGGATTTTGCCCAGTAGGTTAGTTCCGCCTCCATCCTCTTCTCCTTTCGTAGCCTCCATTAGAATGGCTTTTGCTAGTTGGAGTTTCGCTCGCGGGAATAGGGAACCAGGTCCCTATGACATCCCCACAACCATGACCAGAGATAGGGTGGAGAGCCTTAGGGTCATTTACAGCATACCGACCACATTGCACCTTACCGTTCCTAGTAAGGAGGGGAGGGTGAACGGTCCTTTGAACTTAGGGCCCTCTCTCTGTATGAAGACCATCTTAAGGCCGGCCTTCAGTTCCCCCTTCATAGCTTTTTCATCCAAATTTTTAATTCTTATAGTATTACTCCCTCGCAGTTGACCCCGAATAGCATTCAGGTCATCTGTGGCTTCTTGGTCCTTTGTCGAGAGGTCGAAATCGAGCCAAGGCCATCATTGTTCTCCACTTTTTTCCTTCTGAAACAGGACTTCCGAAGCTAGGAGTGGTGGATGTTCAGTCCCCGCCCTGGTCGGAAGATATTAAGGGGACTTCCGTCGGCTATCCACGGGTGAAAGTCCCGGTTCTTCTTTGTAGATAGTTTAGAGCCCTGGGATTTTGAGCCGACGTGGAGGGAACCGAGGCCGAAGGCTATCGACGGGAGGAAGATATTGAGGGCCGACGAGGCCAACTTCCACAAACTGAGTGACGATGACCCGGTTTTCATGCATCCTTTGCTCCACAAGGATAGTCTTCATCAGGCTGGGATCAGCCAATACCGATAGCTGGGTAGGATAGAAACATGTACTGAAATCCTTCTATCTTTCTTTATGTCAGCTTTGTTTTTGCTAAACTCATCTTTACCTTTTGGCAAGCGATAAGATGAAGCCAGACCGATCGATCGTCTCAGCATTGGCGGCCAGAGGAGGCCATCCAGACTATGGAGCTGACGACTCGCAAACCTAAGAGACAGTGGACGGAGGAGCCGACATCTGAAAGGCTGACGAAGAAGCGGGCAGAGGGACAGGCCGTCGCCGTCGTCTCCATTGAGTCCGGAGATGATGACGTGCCACTGTCGGAGAGGCAAGTAGTGAAGCCGGCGGAGCGCTCGTCCTCGATCGGGCATTCAGCTGCTCGTGCAGAAGAAGACCGACCGCAACCGTCCTCCAAGGGAACAACTCCGATCTCTCCGCTCATCGAACTGACGAAGGAGACTCCCCCGGCAGTCGAAGGGGAGGGAGGTGCCGGAGAGAAGACGACCGAGGAGAGGGAAGCCGTCGATGTCAGCGACGATGCGTGTCAGATGGAGCGCGCCATAAATGATGCCGAGCAGGTTAGGAGCCTACTCATGAGGGCCGTCGAGGGCAGTGAACGAGGCCGCGAGGAGCTCTTTTCACCATATGATGGGGGCAAGTTGTCTGCATCCGATCTCTTTGCTTTGATTCACGAGACTAATTGTGTTATTACTTGCAGTTTTTTCAGGATATGCTGCTGATGGACGACGACCTGGGTGCACTGCTGGATTTGAAGGAGCACTTAGCTAAAAAAGTTGAGTTAGCCGAAGCGGCGAGAGACGCCGCAAGTGTTTCACTGACGGCCACTAGGGCGGAGTTATCCATTCTTCGTGAGGCTGAAGAAGAGCACTCTGTCCTTCGGGCCGAGACAGAGGCTCAGAAGAATCAGCTCGTAGACTTGCTGTCTCAGCGGGACGCCCTGGCCACCAAGCTGAATAGCAAGAGGTGGAGGGAAAAGTCCCTGGCCCGCCGGGTAACCGAAGGGACCGCATGCCTGTGTGAGTCTGAGAGGCGCTCCAGAGGCCACCAGGCTGAAGTCGAAAGATACAAGGGGCTGCTGAAGAAGTCTCAAGAGGTCATGAAGACGGCGACCGAAGCGGCCATAAGGGAGTATAAGACATCCGAAGGCTTCAAAACTGAAATGAACGAGGCCAGTTCATACAGTTATGACTACGGATATGAAGATTGCTTGGAGAAGGTCAGCGTAGCCTTCCCGGAGCATGACCTCTCCTCTCTGCAATTGCTAGAGCGGGTTGAAGAGGGAGGGGTCGAAGAAGAGGCAGTCCCATCTACCGGAGGTGCCGAGCTTCATACCGAAGCCGGCACGGAGGAACTTAAATCGGATGTCCAAGCTAAAGCCGAAGAGAGTGCGGCGGATGTTCCAGCGGTTGCTCCGGCCATGCTAGAAGTGACTGAAGTAGAAGCTGAAGCCCCGACTGCACTAGATGGAGCCGAATTGGTAGTAACCAATGTAACTTCGACAGGTCAGACCTAGATTTGTTGTAAAAGTCTGACCTCCTCCTTTTGTAATGACCTTTATATATAATAGAATCCCGTTGCCACATCTTCATTGTATGCATCTGAATGTGCATGTGGGCGGTCGGCTTGGTTGGAATGCAAGAAGTAGTCACCCAGTAGTAGCCTGATGCGAGACCAATAACTTAGAAATCTTTTTAAGTGTAGGTCTTTCGGCTTATCTGGATGTATGGCTGGATCTCTCGAGGCAGATTATTGGACAACAGCTCAGTCCGGATCGTGACACTTAGAAATTTTTCTAAGTATTTGTCCGTCGGCTCGTCCGAAGTTTCTGAACACTAGCTCAATCCAAACTAAGACACTTAAGGAACTTTCCTAAGTGTTGGTTCGTCGGCTCGAAGATCGCTAAGGTAGCTACTGGACAGTAGCTCAGGCCGAACCATGATACTTTGGAGTTTTTTCCAAATGTTGGTTTGTCGGCTTGTCCGGATTCAAAGATATTGCCAACCGGAGTCGGACTTTCGGATTTGGGCTGCCCTAGAGCCTCTGCCGACTGGTGTCAGACTTTCGGAGTTGGGTTGCACTAGAGCCTCTGCCGACCGGGATAGGAATTTCGGAGTTGGGCTGTCCTAGAACCTATGCCGACCGGAGTCGAACTTTCGGAGTTGGGCTGCCCTAGAGCCTATGCCAACCGGGGTTGGACTTTCGGAGTTGGGCTGTCCTAGAGCTTCTACCGACCAGAGTCAGACTTTCAAAGTTGGGCTGCCCTAGAGCCTCTACCGACTGGGGTCGAACTTTCGGAGTTGGACTGCCCTAGAGCCTCTACCGACCGGAGTCGGACTTTTAGAGTTGGGCTACCCTAGAGCCTTTGCTGACCGGGGTCGGACTTTCGGAGTTGGGCTGCCCTAGAGCCTTTGCCGACCGGGGTCGAACTTTTGGAGTTGGGCTACCCTAGAACCTTTGTCGACCGGAGTCGGACTTTCGGAGTTGCTTCATAAAAGAAGTTGTAGACTTTATTGAAAATATTTGTGGAGGTTGTCTACATTCCACGGACGAGCCACTTGCCATCCGTCCAAATGTTCGAGTCGGTAGGTTCCGGTTCAAATTACTTCAACAACTCGATAAGGACCTTCCCAATTTGGGAAGAGTTTCCCTTGCTCAGTCGATCTTGAAATCTCAGCCCTATGCAAGACCAGATCTTCAACCCAGAAAGTTTGTGCCTTGACCCGTGAGTTATAATATTTTGCCATCTTCTGACGGTAGGTCACCATCTTTAAGGTTGTTCGGAGCCTGGTTTCTTCAAGTAAATCTAGGTCAGCCCTCCGCTGCTCTGAGTTGGTTGGCTCAGCGAAGTGATCAATCCTCAGGGATTGCAAAGAGACCTCGATGGGGATGACTGCTTCACTTCCATAAGTTAGGTTGAACGGAGTCTCCGTGGTCGCTGCTCGAGCGGTTGTCCGATAAGCCCAGAGCACTGAATGTAGTTCTTCTATCCACAATCCTTTGGCCTCGTTCAGCCGAGTTTTCAGTCCATGTAGGATTGTCCGATTGGTGAATTCAGCTTCTCCGTTGGACTGAGGATGGCTGACTGAGGTGAGCTGATGAGAGATACGATATTGCTGACAGAATTCCCAAAATTTGGGGTTGTCGAACTACCTTCCATTGTCGGTAATGATTGTTTGAGGAATACCGAATCGGAAGATAATGCAGTTATGCACAAAGTTTTCTGCCATTGCCTCCGTAATTTGTGCCAGTGGTTCAGCCTCACCCACTTGGTGAAGTAATCAATGGCCACAATAAGGAACTTTTGCTGGCCGGACGCCGGAGGGAAGGGTCCCAGGATGTTCGTCCCCCGCTGCATGAATGTCCATGTTGCAGTGAGTGGAGCCAGCTGGCTGGTAGGCCTTCTTTGAATATTGGAGTACCTTTGACACGTATTGCACCTTCGGACGAAGTCCGATGCGTCCTTCTAAATTGTAGGCCAATAGTATCCCTGTCGGATTATCTTGCAGGCTAGGGATCTCCCTCCGAGATGGTTGCCGCAGATGCCTTCATGGACTTCTCTGAGGGCATAGTCTGCATCAGTCGGCCCTAAGCACTTCAGCAACGGTTGTGAGAATGACTGCTTGTAGAGGACGCCGTCAAGGATGACGTATTTCGAAGCCATCCAGCATATCCACTTGGCTTCAGCCGGGTCTTCTGGTAGTGTCCCTCCAACAAGGAAAGCGAGGATTGGATCCATCCATGAAGCTTCCTATTCAACTTGGTGGACCTCAGTCGACTCTTCATTAATACTTGGGCACTGCAGGTACTCCACGAAGGTTCGGTCGGAGGTGTTGGTGATGGCGGTAGCTAATCATGACAAAGCATCCGTCTGGGAGTTCCGCAGTTGAGGTATATGGAGAATTTCGAAGAATTTAAGCCGAGAGACGAGGCTTTGTATCTCGTTTAAGTACTTGGCCAGGGTCGGATCCCTTGCTTCGAATTTGCCTTCCACCTGATTGACCACCAGTTGGGAGTCGGAGAAGGCCCTGATTCGGCTGATGCCCAGTTCATTGACAATCCTCAATCCTATGAGAAGGGCTTCATACTTCGTTTGATTGTTTGATACCTGAAATGAAAAGTGGAGAGCATACTCTAAGCCTTCCTCGTCGGGGTCGGCTAAGATCAGGCCGACCCCACAGCCAGCGAGGTTGGACGCCCCGTCCACATGAAGCGTCCAAGCGGAATCAGCTTTGTAGATAGTGTCGGCTTCAGGTACCTCGGCTGCCTGAGAGGATGATCCCTGGTTCCAGGTGCACTTGGTAAGAAAATCAGTAATAACCTGTGCCTTCAAAGCCGATCAGGATTGGAAAGAGATGTTGAACTCGTTAAGTTTGACGGCCCACTTGGCGAGCCAACCAGATGTGTCCGGACTCCGGAGGATCATCTTGAGGGGTTGGTCAGTCAGCACGATGATCGGATGCACCTGGAAGTAGGGTCGGAGTCGTTTAGCAGCTATGACTAAGGAATAGACCAGCTTCTGCATTTTGGGATACCTTGTCTCGACATCATGGAGAACTTTACTAATGTAGTAAACTGGTTTTTACTGACCGTCTTCTCCCACTCGCACGAGTACGGAGCTGACCGCCTCGTCCGATCCCGACATGTAGAGATACAAAGACTCACCCTCCGTTGGTTTGGCCAATAACAGAGGGTTCTTCAAGTACTCTTTCAAGGCTTCAAAAGCCGGTCGACACACGTCGGTCCAACTGAAACGATCCGATCGGTGTAATGTCTTAAAAAATGAAAGGGACTTCTCAGTGACCGGGAGTTGAAATGACTGAGAGAAGCTATCCGGCCGGTTAACTCTTGCACTTACTTCTTGTTGGTCGGATGTCTCATCTCGATAACAGCTCTGATCTTGTCAGGGTTAGCTTCAATCCCTCTCTGGATGACCAGGAAGCCGAGAAACTTTTCTGAAGTTATCCCAAAGATACATTTGGCAGGGTTCAGCTTCATCTAATGGCGTCTCAATGCTTCAAAGGACTCCTACAAGTCTTTGATGTAGTCGGTCTTGTGGAGGCTCTTGACTATCATATCATCCACATATGCCTCCATGTTTCTTCCGAGCTGTCCCTCGAAGACCCGGTTGATCAATCTTTGGAAAGTAGCACCAGCGTTCTTCAATCCGAAGGGCATCATCTTATAACAGTATAAGCCTTTGTCGGTGACAAAGGCGGTCATCTCCTCATCCTCCGGGTGCATCCTGATTTGGTTGTAGCCGGAGAAGAAGTCCATGAAACTCAGAAGCTGATGGCCGGCCGTAGCATCCACCAGTTGATCAATCTTAGACAAGGAAAAACTGTCCTTCGAACAGGCTTTGTTGAGGTCGGTGTAGTCCACACAGATCCTCCACTTCCCATTTGCCTTCTTCACTATTACTACATTTGCTAGCCATTCAGGGTAGTGGGCTTCTCTAATGAAACTAGCATCGGAGAGCTTCTTCACTTCTTCATCAATAGCCCTCTGTCTTTCGATAGCGAAACTCCACTTTTTCTACCGAACAGGTCTATAGGTCGGATCTACCTTGAGCTGGTGAGTGATGATATCCAACGAAATGCCCGGCATATCTGACACTGACCAAGCAAAGACGTCGGCGTTACTCCTCAGGAAGTCGATCAGCTCCAACTTAACATCTTCGCTGAGGGAACTTCCAATTTGGAGGACTTTGGTTGGGTTGTCCTCCCAAAGGGGAACAAATAGAATTCTTTCCTCCGATTGACCATGGCCATCGGCTTCGGCCCTTGGGTCAAGCCGCTCTAGAGTAGGATGGCCATGGGACTGTCAGTCCAGAATAGTCAGGCACTGTCTGGCCATCCTACGATCTTCCCTCATAACTCCGATCCCGTACCTGGTTAGAAACTTCGCCAACATATGGTAAGTGGATATAACGGCCCAAAACTTGTTGAGGGCCGGTCGACCTAGGATGGCATTGTAAGCCAAGGTCGTACGTACGACCATGAAGTTAACGGGGAGAGTCTTCTGAAAGGGCTCTGTCCCAATCATCACCGGTAGGGTTATTTCCCCTTCAACCCTGATGGAGCTTCCCTCGAAGCCCGTTAGCGATATGGGGGATTCGTGCAGGTTTGACCGGGACAGGTTCATTCTTACAAAAGCATCATATAATAATACCTCCATCGAGCTTCCATTATTTATAAGAATCCTTTTTACATCGTAGTTAGCAATTACTGCTGACACGACTACAGGATTATTTTCAGAAACATGGGACTCCAGGAGGACTTCGTCGGAGAAGGTGATTGCATTGGAGCCCCTTGACCTCTTGACTATATCCAGGTCCTCTTCATACCTCCAGTCGGATCATCGATGCAGCATACCGACATCCCCACCAGTCGGGTGCTGGTTGGGGAGCTCTGCCTCCTCCGAAGGGTCTCTGGCAGTTGAGGCTTCGGCCCGATCCCGGCGAGGTCGGACGTATTTGTGCAGGTACCCCCTTTGGATAAGGTCTTCAATGGCATCCTTCAGCTGGAGGCACTCTTCGGTATTGTGCCCGTGGTCCTTATGGAATTGGCAGTATTTTTCTTTGTTCTGGAAGCAGAGGGGCCCCTTATCGGATGAGGCCTTTGCAGGAAGGTCTTGTTCTCAATCTCCAGGAGAATCTTCTCCCTTGGAAGGGAGGGGCGCATAGGTTTCGAACATTCTTTGGAAGTCCTTCGGCTTCGAACTTCGGCGTTGGACGGACCGGTTGCCGTCGCTGGGAGGTCAGACTTCGGGAGCCTTGTCGCTCCACTTTTTGGGGGCCGACCTCCCTTCAGCCTGGTATCGGCTCGCTGCTTGTTCTTCTGTCAGGGTGTATTTCTGCTCCCTGGCCAACAGCTCGGGGTAGCTCGTCGAGAACTTTTTATCCAGGAAGAATGTGAGCCTGGACGAGTGGAGCCCTCTCTTGAAGGCCGATATAGCTATGTCTTCATTTAGGTCCGGGATCTCCATGGCCGCTGAGTTGAAACGGGCCATGTAATCCTGGAGAGTCTCTCCCTTCTTTTGTAGTACGAGGAAGAGGCAGTCGGTGTTCCTTGGAGTCCGACTGCAGGTCTTGAAATGGGAAAGAAAAATATATTCAAGTTGAAAAAAATAGTGGATCGTACCTAGCCGGATGGCGGAGAACCACATCCGGACAGTCTTCTTGAGGGTGGCAGGGAAGGCGATGCAGTGGAGGGCGTCGGAGGTGCCCTGCACCATCATATGGGCTTTGTAGGTGCCCAGATGGTCCATCGAGTCGGTGGTGCCATCGTAGGGGTCCACATGGAAAATTTTGAAGTGATGGAGAATTGTCTCCGCCAAAATCTCATCAGAGAAAGGCGGGTGGGAGTTGTATACCTGCCCCCTTCGGTTTTCTGCCGATGAACTATTTCAGCAATGCGCTCCTCCATGCGCAAAATCTTGCTGGTGTAGTCTCTCGGGAGTTCAGTGGGAGGCCGAGCACCAGCAGGGATGGAGTTGACGAAGGAAGGTGAGGCGGACCTCGCCCTCTTGCCATCGGTGCGGGTCCCCACAGACCTTCGGGGGTCCGGAATGACGTGGGGGAGAGGCCGAGGGGTTTCTTGAGGTCGGCTCCTCTCGATGATCGGCTGGTGGTCGGTGCAGGATGCAGTAGGTGACTGTTGCCGGTTGTTGGCCGCCTCCTGAAGATGATGAGCCGCAGTAGTAAGTGTGTCTATACGGTTCAGCAGCATCTGGAATTGCTGAAGTCCCATAACAATGGTGGGTTCGGTGACTGCGGCGGTGGCAGCATCATTTTCCCTGGGGGGTCCTTCGGACTTGGATGGGGAATGACCTCTTCTAGAGGAGGTGTTCTGGGCTCTTCCCTTGGCCATTGTTCGGCTGAGTAGACGGATTCCTCCTTTTAGAGAAAGGTTCGGAGCCCCTTCCTCTAGCACCAATCTATTGCTGCAACTTCTCCTGGACCAAGTCCGGTCGGCTGTGCTGGAGCACTCTTCTCCCGGTCGACCTGCAACAAAGTTTCCAAGGGTCGGTGGTGTTCCGGCGGGGGACACTCCGATGCTTAAGTTAGCAGGAGCTTGAGGGCAACAAAATGGAAGAATCAGAGAGGCAACATATGGAGAGGAAAGAGTGTACTTAGCTCAAAACGGGATCCCCCGGGTACCTTATATAGGTACGAAACAGTCCAAAATCCATTAGGGAAGAGGCCGAGAAAGACCGATCTATCCCTAGGAGAATCTGGAGAGTGGCCACGTGGCACCCGGATAAAGCAACATCGTGGGAGTAGCGGAGTAGTGGTGCTGACATGGCAGGATTTTGTTGCAACAGAAAGAGGCTTCTAGAGTTCTCTGGGCCTCTGAAGAGAATCGGTCGGATGCCGACTGAGAGGGTTGGCCGGTCCTCTGAAGGAGAGAGCCGTGGCCGGACTCCAGCAAAATTGGGTCATTCGGACCTCAGCTTCAGTGGGTCGGACTTCTGAAGGAGGGGGGGCGTCAGACCTCTGGAAGAGAGTAGCCGCCGGGCCCCTGGAAGAGAATGGCCGTCGGACCCCTGAAGGAGAGAGCCGCCGGAACTCCGAAGGAGAGCGGCCGTCGGACATCTGAAGGGGAGCTCAGCGGAAATGGTTCGGGTGGGCTTTCGAAGAAGACCACCCATCAGACTTCGGAAGCATGGCTCGGTCGGACCCCCACAAGATTAACGGCCCGATTCAATGGTGAGCTGATCGGGTATAACACTATGAAAAATAAATTTACAGATTGAACTCTCTCTCAATCCCGTACAAGTATCTCTCAACAAAAAATCCCAAATCCTTCTCTCAAGCTCTCAATCAGCCCTCTACAAGAGACCTCTCACCACTTTCTCATCCTCCCTCTCTCTGTCTGTGCCTTTGTCTATGAATTTGTAGCCTTCACTATGTAGAGCATCTCACAAGGAGTCCAACGATCCAAACGAAGTCCAAATCAGAGTCCTGTAGCTCTCCCAATCGCAGTTTGATTGTAACACTGCTCGTGGCCGTCTATCGCATTGAGATTCGTGTAGATTATGCCAGAATCGTGCCACGCGTGTCGTGCGCACGGGTTTCCTTCTGGTTTTTGTTTCTTCTTTCGTGGGTAGCATGCGGATGTTTCTTCAAGTGGGGTGTTGAGGTGCCATTGGTCCAACAACCTCCACCTTGACTCAACGCACTGCCTTCATCTGACTTGAGAGCTTCTAAGGATTCCAACGTCCCCATGCCCTAGGACAGTCGCCTGATCATGGATAGGCAAACATGAGAGTCGAGCCAGGCTGCTCGATCCCATCTTTGTCATGTGCTATGCTCATCTCGACTTGAGACCTGCTCGGGAAAGTCTCCTGTGGTAATAGGAACTTTACTTTGTGACATCGCCTATCATCCTCCTGAGTCTCGCATCCCTTGCCCAATCCACCTGCTGTCAGAGCTCTACCTCGCACTGGACTCCTGTCTGCACCAGGGACTCCACCTCGCATCGGACTCCCTGTAAAGAGGTAATGACCTCCATGCTTCTTTCCTTCCAGAACAATCATATTGCCATGCAAGACCTTTAGGACTCCATCACCGGCTCTTCACCTGTAGCCGCTTGAGTCTAATTTGCTTAGGAAAATTAGATTCTTGCTAAAACTTGGTACGCATTGGACCTCACCCAGTTTCTTCACTGTCCCACCATGTGCCTTCAAGCTGACTGTCCCGACGCCCATGATCGTATAGCTCGATCCATCTACTATGTGGACAGAACCCTCTCTACTATCTAGAGAGTCAAACAGCTCTTTCCTGCAACAAATATGGCATGGATAGGCAGAATCCAAAATCCACTGGAAAGAAGGGGATACCTCGTTAGATACCAAGAATATATCACTGATGTATCCATCATCGTCGCTATCGGCCACTGTCGTAACAGCCATCATCCGATCCCTGAGCTACTGGCAATCTCTGATACGATGCCCCAACTCATCGTACCGAAAACACCTGATCTTGCTGGCATCCTTTGACTTGGACCGTCCTCCTCCTGATCCTTTGTCACTCCGCCTCCGGTCACCTACACCTCTAGAAACTGCCAACATTGAGTTCCCACCTGTTGGACCAGCGGCACCTCAATGCCTGCACGATCGACGAAAAAAAAAATACACGTGGGGCCCAGCAGAAGGAAACCCAAAAGGAGACAAAATATGCATGGATTTCAATGCAATTATGCCACGAGCAGCGTTGCAATCAAACTACGATTGGGAGAGCTATAGGACTCCGATTTGAATTCTGTTTGGACTATTGGACTCCTAGTGAGATACTCTACGTAGTGGAGGCAACAAATTCATGGGCAGAGACATAGACAGAGATAGGAGGATGAAAAAGTGGTGAGAGGTCTCTTGTAGAGGGCTGATTGAGAGCTTGAGAGAAGGATTCAGGGTTTCTTGTTAAGAGATACTTGTGCGGGATTGAGAGAATGTTCAATTTGTAAGTTTATTTTTTATAGTGAAACCTTTTGCATGCCTGAAAAATTATATTTATTATCTTTTCTTCTTTTTCTTGTAGTATCGACATCGACAATCGACGATCTTGTTCTGCTTCTGCAATAATCGGTATCAAAGTGAGTTGATATGGATCCCAACAACTGATATCAGAGCCCAGGTTATCCATGGTTGATCAAGATCGAAGAAGATGGAGAAGACATGTGTAATTAAAGTGGAGATCAGCAGGTTCGATGGGAAAAGCAACTTCTCCCTCTAGCAAGCGAGGGTGAAAGACGTGCTTATCCAGCTAGGGCTGATTGACGCTCTCATATGCGAGGAGAGACCAGACATCGTAGAGCAGAATACCTGCAAACGGTTTTAGATGCAGGCGGTAAGCACAATCCACTTGTATCTGGTGGATGATGTGGTCATCCATGTATTGAACGAGTCTTCCCCGATGGTGTTGTGGAAGAAATTGGAGGAGCTGTACATGGCAAAGTCCCTCACCAATACCTTGTTCCTTTGGAAGCAGTTCTATCAATTATGGATGGCCGAGGGACCGAGTGTGCAAGAGCACCTGAGCAATTTCCAGAGAATCCTCACGGATCTCCTCAATGTCGATGAAAAAGTTGAGAAGAAGACCCAGGCACTTGCATTACTGTCATCCCTACTGCAGTCCTTCGAGTCCTTGGTTACTGCTCTTCTAGTGGAAAAGAGCACCATCAAGATGGAGGTGACATCGGTGCTACTTCAGAATGAGGTTCTCCAGAGGGAGAACCAGGCTTCGAGTTCAGGTGGGAACTCAGCGTTGACAGTTTCTGAAGGTGCAGGCGACCAGAGGCGGAGTGACAAAGGATCGCGAGGAGGATGGTCCAAGTCAAAGGATGCCAGCAAGATCAGGTATTTCCGGTGCGATGAGTTGGGGTATCGTATCAGAGATTGCCCGCAGCTCAAGGATTGGATGAGGGCTGCTATGGTGGTGACCGATAGCGGCGATGACGGATACATCAGTGATGTATCTTGGTATCCGACAAGGTATCCCCTTCTTCCGAGTGGGTTTTGGATTCTGCCTGTCCATACCATGTTTGTTGCAGGGAGGAGCTGTTTGACTCTCTAGACAGTAGAGAGGGTTCTGTCCACATAGCAGATGGATCGAGCTGTGCGATCGTGGGCGTCGGGACAAGCAACTTGAAGACACATGATGGGACAGTGAAGAAACTGGGTGAGGTCCGATGCGTACCCAGTTTTAGCAAGAGTCTAATTTCCCTCGACAAATTGGACTCAAGTGGCTACAGGTGGAGAGCTGGTGATGGAATCCTAAAGGTCTTACGTGGCAATATGATTGTTCTGCAAGGGAAGAAGCGTGGGGGTCACTACCTCTTTACAGGAAGTCCAATGCGAGGTGGAATCCCTGGTACAGACAGGAGTCTAGTACGAGGTAGAGCTCCGACAGCAGGTGGATCGGGCACGGGAAGCGAGACTCGGGAGGACAACAAGCGACGTTGCAAAGTGAAGTTCCTATTACCACAAGAGACTTTCCCGAGTAGGTCTTAGGTCGAGGTGAGCACAGCACATGATGGAGATGGGATCAAGCAGCCTGGCTCGACTCCCATGTTTGCCCATCCATGATCAAGCGATTGTCCCAGGGCATGGGGGTGTTAGAATCCTTAGAATCTCTCAAGTCATGTGAAGGTGGTGCATTGAGTTGAGGTGGAGGTTGTTGGACCAGCGGTGCCTCAATGCTCGCACGATCGATGAAAAAAAAAAACACACATGGGGCCCAGCAGAAGGAAACCCAGAAGGAGACAAAATTTGCATGTATCTCAATGCGATCGACGGCCACGAGCAGCGTTGCAATCAAACTGCGATTGGGAGAGCTACAAGACTCCGATTTGAATTTTGTTTGGACTATTGGACTCCTAGTGAAATACTCTATGCAGTGGAGGCTACAAATTCATGGATAGAGACATAAACAAAGGTAGGAGGATGAAAAAGTGATGAGAGGTCTCTTGTAGAGGGCTGATTGAGAGCTTAAGAGAAAGATTCGGGGTTTCTTGTTGAGAGATACTTGTATGGGGTTGAGAGAGAGTTCAATATGTAAGTTTATTTTTCATAATGAAACCTTTTGCATGCCCGAAAAAATTATATTTGTTATCTTTTCTTCTTTTTCTTGTGGTATCGACATCGACAATCGATGATCCTGTTCCGCTTCCGCAACCATCGTTATCAGAGTGAGTTGATACTTATCCCAACACCACCTGAACTCGAAACCTGGTTCTCCCTCTTGAGAACTTCGTTCTAAAGTAGCGCCGATGTCACATCCTCCATCTTGATGGTGCTCTTTCCCATTAGAAGAGCAGTCACCAAGAACTTGAAGGACTGCGGTACTGATAATAGCAATACAAGTGCCCAGGTCTTCTCCTCAACTTTTTCACTGACACTGAAGAGATCGGTGAAGATCGTCTGGAAATTGCTCGGGTGCTCCTGCACACTCTGTCCCTTGACCATCCATAATTGATAACACTGCTTCTAAAGGAACATGGTGTTGGTGAGGGACTTCGCCATGTACAGCTCCTCCAGCTTCTCCCACAACGATGTCGGGGAAGACTTGTTCAATACATCGATCACTACATCATCCACCAGGTACAAGCGGATTATGCTTACCGCCTGCATCTAAAACCGTTTCCAGGTCTTTTGCTCTATGGTGTCTGGTCTCTCCTCGCATATGAGAGCGTTGATCAGCCCT
Organism: Areca catechu; assembly: GCA_021397845.1. Classification (NCBI taxonomy): domain Eukaryota; kingdom Viridiplantae; phylum Streptophyta; class Magnoliopsida; order Arecales; family Arecaceae; genus Areca; species Areca catechu. The sequence goes on along the minus strand of CM038050.1, from coordinate 187,643,567 downwards.
TGCTGGATAAGCACGTCTTTCACCCTTGCTTGCCAGAGGAAAAAGTTGCTCTTCCCATCGAACCTGTTGATTTTCACTTTAATTGTACTTGTCTTCTCCATCTTCTTCGATCTCGATCAACTACGGACAACCTGGGCTCTGATACCAGTTGTTGGGATCGGTATCAACTCACTCTGATACTGGTTATTGTGGAAGCGGAACGGAATCGTCGATTGTCGATATCGATACTACAAGAAAAAAAAGAAAATATAACAAATATAATTTTTTGGGCATGTAAAAGGTTTCACTATGAAAAATAAACTTACAGATTGAACTTTCTATCAACCTCGTACTAGTATCTCTCAACAAGAAATCCCAAATCATTCTCTCAAGCTCTCAATCAGTCCTCTACAAGAGACCTCTCATCACTTTGTCATCTTCTCTCTCTGTCTGTGTCTCTGTCCATGAATTTGTAGCCTCCATTGCGTAGAGCATCTGACAAGAAGTCTAACGATCCGAACGGAGTCTAAATCAAAGTTCTATAACTCTTCCAATCATAATTTAATTATAACAATGCTCGTGACCGGCTATTGTATTAAGATTCATATAGATTATATCAGAATCGTACTTCCTTCCGGGTTCATCTCTCCTTCCATGGGTCGTGCATAATATTTCTTCAAATGAAGTGTTGAAGCGCCGTTGATCTAGCAGGTGTACATATGGTATGATAGCTAGTGTTTTAGGTATGATGAAGCTAGGGATCACCAACAATTTTTTGAATCTTCTCAAAGCCGGCTATTGCAGAATATTTATTTTGGGTCCTTTTCAGCAATCATGTTTGCGGGGACCCCTCTACCCCAAGCTCAAAAGAGAAATCTTGCTTTGATGGGACGTATTGAGGAATTCAGAGTCACAGGGGAGAGGAAAAAAAATAAAAAAAAGGAAACGAGGCCTCAAAGTTTACGTGAAAGTTGAAATCAGCTCACTTGTGTTGCCCGTAAAGATAACTTAAAAGTGGAACCGCAGCATTGATGCCACCCATACTCATCAAGGAAATTCTGAGCCGATGGTATGATAGCGCAGTTGATAAAAGCACGCTTTCAATTTTTTTTTTTTTGGTCATGAGTTTGAAACATTATCTTATAAATAACCCGATTAAATTTTAAATTTTTAGATGCACGTAACTAAAAGATAGAGGGGCTACTATTCTGGCATCGTAATGAAATTAGATTGATGTATTCATCAATTGGTGAGAAAGATATGCGAAAATTTATGATCTAAATCGAACAATCGTCTAACGAGTTGGGACCCGAGTGAAGAACTACACCAGAATTTTACCCCCATCCTTTTGGTTCATAAATAAGTAAATAAATAAATAAAATAAAATAAAAAATAATGCAAAGGATGTGGGAGAGCTGAGATTACAAAACAATTCCTGCCGGTACGGAAGATGGTCTAATGTGTCCGGGTCTTGGACGCGTGGATAGAAACTTATTGAAGGTCAGTTCCGTTTACAATTAGAGCTGATGATGGGCCATATCTCGAGCCTACATTATATTTATTTGAGTAATTCTTTGTGCACCGCGTGCGGTGCAGCAAATTCGGCGTTGCCTGTACCGCACGCTTCTATTTATCCAAAAATATTCACTATAGTATGATGGAACAAAAGCTGAGATGACTAGCATTAATTGAAATTTTCGTTTAGACCAAAATATCCTTACGACATCCTAGTTCAAAACCTACGATATCCTAGTTCAAAATCTACGATATCCTAGTTTAAAACCTACGACACCCTGGTTCAAAAATGACCTGAAACAGTATTACGATACCCTATTTCAAAACTTACGACATCCTAGTTCAAAACCTACGATACCCTGGTTCAAAAATGACCTGAAGCAGTATTACGACATCCTAGTTCAAAACTTAAGATACCCTAGTTCAAAACCTACGACATCCTGGTTCAAAAATGACCAGAAACAATATTATGACATCCTAGTTCAAAAGTTACGACACCATAGTTCAAAACCTACGACACCCTTGCAAAAAATATAAATTAAAACCAGAAACAGTATTACGACATCCTAGTTAAAAAACTACGATATCCTAGTTCAAAACCTACGACACCCCTGTAAAAAAATATAAAATAAAATATGAAACAGTATTACGACACCCTAGTTCAAAAGTTACGATATCTTAGTTCAAAACCTACGACCTTCCTGCAGAAAAATATAAAATAAAACCTGAAACAGTATTATGACATCCCAGTTCAAAAGCTACGACATCCCAGTTCAAAAGCTACGACACCCATGCAGAAAAATATAAAATAAAACCTGAAATGGTATTACGATACCCTAGTTCAAAAGCTACGACATCCCAGTTCAAAAACCTACGACATCCCTACAGAAAAATATAAAATAAAATCTGAAACATATTACGACATCCTAGTTCAAAAGCTACGACATCCTAGTTCAAAACCTACGACACCCCTGCAGAAAAGGGACACCCCTGCAGAAAAGGGACCGAAGGGGAGGGTATTTTGATCTGAACAAAAATTTCAAATAAAAACTGAATAATAATTAATGCTAGTCATGCTCAGCTCTCATCCCGTCATGCTATAGTGAATACATTTGGACCAATAAAAAAGTACGGTATGGGTCATGCTTGATTTCCTGCACCGCACGCGGTGCACAAAGACTTTTTCTATTTGTTTTTGGTTAAACTTTGGGCCGAGTCTATCTAAAAATTGAATTTTTTCTTTTTAATATCCAAATCTAATTCAAGATCAGGTTTAACTACAGTCTTAGTAAATTATTCAAAAGGTCCAGGCGCGTAACATGAACTCGAGTTCTTTCCTGTTTAACAATAATGGATCTTATTACACCCATTCCGATGCTTATTAGATTTGGTTGTGCTTGTTACGTGAAGATGTACACCCCAAGAAACTGGCCCCAACCTTGTCATTGAATCTCTTTCGATTGGCTTGGCCAGAGAACTCTGCTTTTCTGTGGCAACTCAAGCAGAGAGGTAAGGTCATGTGTTAATGAATCTGTGGCACCAAAGGAATAATTCCTGGTGGTTTTTTTCGTAACTCGATATACCGGACTTGGTATCATGGTGAGGAATAATTCCTGGTGGTTTTTTTCGTAACTCGATATACCGGACTTGGTATCATGGTGATGAATACTTTCTAGACCTGCGAGATATTTCTCTATCTTTTTGAACTATACTCATATTTGAAATATGTAACCATCCAATCATATCAAAAAAGAAAAAAAACCTGGTGCAGCCAATATCGTCAAAGGACATGGTTGCCCTTGCGAAATATACGAGAAATGTGCACCAACTAAGTACTGGCACGGATGAATGTTGAATTCGCCGAACCTAGGAAAAGAAAAATGTGGGTATATTACCGATGAAGTAGCATGCGAGAGTGCGAGACCCGTTTAGGTAACATATCCCGTGCACTCAAGTGGCTGGTCATGGGCATCGAGTAAGTCAAATGTTTCTGTTCTTATGATGGCACGCGCTCAATTAAACACCCTCTTCGGCCCACTTATCAGTGGACTCAAACTTCTTCCCGGGCCCAAAATTTTTCGATTTATGGAGTTGACTCTGGGCGGCAGAAGGTCCAGCTTCGATTAGCCACCTGCGACCGCAACCGCTAGTTGAAGAACATGGGTTTTGCAATACTACTTCAATGGGTTATTTTAGTTCTTTTAGGCTCAATTCAAAGTAGATGATATTGGTTTATCCACCAGGTTTAGCAAGCTACTGGATACAGTAAATAATTCAAACTGTGTAAATGATTTGGAATTAATGGTCGGCACGGTAAATAATTCAAAGTTATATATATATATATATATATATATATATATATATATATATATATTTTAAGGTCTGGTTAGTAGTTTGGGGAAGGAAAAAATAATAATAATAAAGAAATGAATGGTGAGGAAAAAAAATAAAATTGAAATTTTTTTTTGAAAGTTTAAGAAAAGAAAAGAAATAATTTTTTTACATCTTAAAAATAGAAAAAAAAGAAAGAAGAGAAATTATATAGTTTTTATTTTTATTTTTAAAAAGTTAAGATAGAGATTATAAAGAATTTTACTTACTTTTAATTCTTTTTTTTTCAATTTCATTCTTTTGAAAGAAAAAAATATAAATTTTAAAAAAATTATTTATTTTGAAAAAATTCTCAACAAAGAGAAAGATTAACTCTCTTCTAAATAGGCCCTAAGACTGTTTCTCCTCCTTCAGCTCTGATGCCAATAAAAGTTGCTGACTAGGTTACTAACCTCCAGGGTTGTGGATCCTTTGCGGTACAAAATTTGTACCGTAAAATACTATACAGTCTAATTAAGTTTATGTGGCAAAATAGAGATTCAACGGCTCCTATAAAAACATGGTTTAAGAAATCTTAATGCACCTGTTTCCCTTAACAATCCTTCTTCGTTCACAACCCTTCTTCTCCATTACTAACCTTTCTCCACCCGTTGGCCATATCAAAATCCTACAGACCCTACCGCTGCTATCCAACCCCTCCATCGTTGCTATCCTCTTCCACATCTCTCATGCCCACTACAGCCACTGCTCCCTCCCCTCACTACCGCTCCCTCTTTATTACCATGCCTCTATCTCTCTCGGGTACTCCTTCACCGCCACCATGCATGGCAACCTTCAGAGAGAATCCACCGAATAAGAAAGAGGGGTTTTTGATTTAGAGCGGAAAGGAAAGGAGAACAATCTAAAATATTATATGAGTTCCCAATGATGAAAGAGCTTGTTCCGCTGTGATGGTGGAGGGCACCGGTCTCTAGTGAAGCTCTAAGGTCTTTGATGGTTCTTGATCCGGAGAGGAGAGAAGAATGATCCAAAATATCGGATTGGTGAGAGAAACAATCTTGATAAAGAGAAGAAGGCAATTTTAAATGGGAGTCATTGATTTTAATGGAGTCAAGAGAAGAATGAGGGGTTATTAATTTTTTTTCAAAAAGAAATTAATGCTAACTGCTAGATCCCAACTATTTCACATAAATTTTATTCGGACATGAACTACATTATATGGTGCAAAATTTTTAAAACCTTTTAAAAGTTTGCACCGTAGAGGATCCGGGCCCTCTCCCTCCCTTTCCATACTTCAATATCTCGAGATGATTGGTTGATAAGCAAGGGCACCTATTTAATTGGTATTGGCCAGTGATCCGTGCACCTCTTCTGATTGGCCTCAACTCGTACCTTCCCCATATCTTTGCTCCAATCAATGCCACAACGACCTTCCCCAGTCCACGCTCTATATTTATTATGATGCCAACCGAAAAAGAGATGGCATCTCTTACGAGAACTTCAATTCCATAGTTGGCCATGAGAAGCTTCTCGTGTCCCTCAATCTTGATAGGTTACGAGTGGCTTTCTCCAAGGTCTCCTCATGGTCTTGATGGATCCGTGAATAAATGGAGAGGGTGGTGGTAAAGAGATGGTTGGATAGCAGAGGAAGGTAGGTGGATAAGGTTTCAATTTAAAAAAAGGTGCAGGGAAAGAAAATAAAAAAAGGTTAAAATATTTTTTATTTAAAAAATATTAAGAAAAAAGAAGTTTTTTTATATAATACAGATATTTTAGATATAGCAAGTATGAATACAATCCAAAAAATTAGAGAAAAGATGTTCCTAAAAGAAATCGGCAAATGAAATACATCATTCCAAAAAGATCCACCCAAATGATATGCAACAAAGAAGATGACTTAGTCAACGACACAATTTACCTTATAGTAGATATGCTTGATATCATAAGCAATACACCCTGTAGTAGATAACGAATATCGCACACTAGAGAGTGAGTGACCACACCACAATCAAGGCATCCCTATAACCATGCCATAACCATGGCAGAATCCTCCTCGACAATTAGTCGATCGGTTCAAAGAGTCAATCTAGCAAAATAGATTCCCTCTTACACTGCCCTCAGCTTAGTCCCAAGCATAGAGGTCTCCACCAATCGAACACTGCTAGCTACAATGAGCTGGGAGTCAGGGCCATGGATAACTAACCTCGCTCCACCTCTTCCATCCGTCACACTACTATCAAAGTTGATCTTTAGGAACAACATGGATGGGGGCTTTCAAGAGATGAAAATCCTCCTCCTAATAAAAGGTGAGCATGGAAGTCCCAGATGTCTCAAGTCCTAAAGGTCACATCAGGTTGTGAGGCCTCGGTAATCTTCGTAGGGTCAGGGCTCTCTCCAGCATGAACCTCACTAGCACCCATCTCTCCTCAAAGACCCCAGCATTCTGGGCAAGCCAAATATGATAAGCAATATAGAAATCCTGATCCTTACCCTCGATGTAGCATCAGACTCAGAACTCAAACGAATAGCCTCCAAGAAGGACTGGGTAGACTACTCCATAAGACCATTGATGAAAGCTAAGGTAGCCAACCACCATACCCGTGCCACTCTCGAGCAGAAAAATAGTACATGATCTATAGTCTCATCCACTATATCATAGCTAGGATAAGTAACTTGGATGCCCATACCTCTAGCTCTCAAAAGCATCCTAGTAGGTAATCGGCTCCAAGCAACCTTCTAGAAAAACAAACTTATCATGGGATGAACTCTAAGTTTCCAAATCTATATGCCATTCATCGATCTCATCGGCTCCTCCCTATAAATATCATAGAGCTCCCTGATCATCGATCTAAGGCTGCATGATGACCACCATGTCCTGATATACGGGCCCTGTGTAATGGGAATCGCCAGTTACAAAACTCTATCAACCAACATATCCTGATGCGAGATGATCCTAAGACTACCATGATTGTAGAAAAACTGAAACTAATTTTTTTTATAATTTTTAGAATTTTAATTTGTAGGCTAGAAACTTGAAATCAAGTAAAGAATCAGCAGGCAAGTATGTAATGAAAGAAAACATCGTACCCGCATATGAACTCATGCCAAAATAATAAAAGAAAGGATCTCAGAGATTAAGAAACCCCCGGTTATGATAGCGTACCTTCAATAAATCAGAAATTAGGAGGGGGAAGGATTTTTACCAAACACCGATTCGAAGATCCTGTCGATGAAGGGGTCACACAACACTCGAGATCGTCGCCTGGAAGACAAGCCTTCAGTTTCTCGATTCGGGCAGTAATCTGGGATCAGTCCTGGAGGCAAAGAGGGTCTCCTCCTTGGAGGGAAAACACCACGGGGATCCTGCAAATGTCAGAGGTCAGGAAGTAAACAAGTTAGAAAGCAAAAGAAGCGAACTAGGGTTTGGAAAAGAGGGAATTAAGGTTTCAGAAGCTGGCAGTTAGAGGGGGAAGATGGCCACTTGCTGATGGACGGCTTAGGGCTTCTTCTCCTTGGTGTGTTAGGGCTTGGATAAGAGTGCTTTGGGATGGCTAGGGCTTGGATGAATTAGGGCTCACAAACAAAACTCATACACCTCAACACAAGAACACAACTAATACAAAATTTCAGCAGGATTTTGATTCATGAATAAAAGATGCTTACAAGAGAGGGAGGGGTGGGGTATTTATAGATGTTTTCCAAGTCCTCTCATAGTTAGGATAGGATTACAAAGTTGAGTGGGAGAGGGATTACAAGTTTGCTTAAAATTAGAAGAATATAATTTGAGTGAAAATAAAACTAGATCTCCTTGTTTGAATTGAATTTCTCCCTTCCTTGGACTTAGTCAAAGGTACCTTGGGCTTGGTCTCTTGGGCTTGGACGCTTAAAATAGAGTTGGGCTTGGATTTAGGGCAGCAAGGGGCATCCTCCATTGGTTTGGCGCATGGGCTTATGGGCCCTGGAAGCTGGGGCTCCCTGGTATCAGCATATTCCTTGGAATCTTGGTTCTGGGGCTCATGGACTTGACTCCTGGACTTGGAATCTCTTGACCTGAGGTGCTGGCATATTCCTGAAATCATGGGATGCCCTGGTCTGGGAATATACTCTAGCATCTGGAGTGTATCAAGGCATCTGGAAGGAATCTTAGACCCTGGGATGGCAAACAAGGCCCAATAAGTTGATATAAAGGCCTCTGGCTCCTGGATGAGGCCCGGTGGAACTCCAAAACTGTGTAACCTCTTCTCTTGTACAAAATTGAACTGATACTGGACTAATATACAAGTACAGGACTTAATGACCGAACTACGGTTGAAACAAATAAACTAGCCTCAACTTATTACAAGACTCAATCTTACTTGACTACAAAATTTGACACATGGCTAAGTAAACCAGATATGGCCCAGTAATCTGTGTCTGATCCTGGTGTCCCCACCAATTCTCTCGAGACGGGAGGAACTCGATCCCGTAGAGTAAGGGTCAGCTCGGCTCTCATATTGCTCAAGAAGGTCTGGGTTGAGGTGCTGCAGATCCTCACAGGTGATCTACGAATCCTCAGATTCCAAACTGACCTTGCCATCTGACCAAATACCTCTTGTTGCCACCAAGATCGTCGTGGCCCGTAGCTATTATCGACGTCGGATTGCCCCTAGTCTTCTCGAGATGGACTGTGCTCAGGACCTGCAAAACAAGGGTTAGTGATCCAGGCCGGAGATTCCAGCGAGGGCACTCCAACAGTCAAGTCAGTGATGATCCAGGGGAACAGATCCTCCTGGTCGAGCCCCTCTCGATGGACTCCATGCTAGGAGGAGTAAAATGATGTGAGTAGAGTGAGAGTGGGGGTGCAAGTATGCTAGGAAAGGTGGTGGCCGAGGTGGATCGGTCCTCTTGTGTGGCCTCCCTCTCCTCACTGGCCTGGATGCTCGTTGTTTAGCTTGAGTTACCTTTCTTTCGAGAGTGTCCAAGATTCTTTTAAGTTCGGGAGATTGTTGAATGCCTACCTCGGGACTTCTCCCATACTGTCAGGCACACGTGGTGACGTTCCATACCGCGGATGGGACGTCTCTTCTGGTCCGTGCTATCAGGCACGTTCGGCGGTGTTCCATGTCGTGGACGGGACGTCTTTCCTAGTTCGTGATAAGAAAAACTTTCGTGCATCCTGACATTCCTTCCGGTTGCTCCATTCCGGGAAGCCTGGCAATGTCTTGATCGGGGAACTTCTCCCTCTCCTAGTGTAGGTGGCATCCGTAGGCTGTTATTATGATTTGATGAATGCTTCTTCATAATCCTCGGACGGCTCGTCGGTGCCCTAGGGATGTGGCTCCGCCCCTCTGGTAGCCGGCAGTGTTGTCCGAGGTGGTTGCCGAGCAGGAGAGCTGGGACTCGGCTCTGGCCCGGGGAACTCGACCTCCAAGGAGCTCGACCTGGTGGAGGAGGGCTCGACTCCTGCTCAGAGGGCTCAGCCTCGAAGGGGCTCAACCTAGCGGAGGAGGGCTGAGCTCGACTCCGGCCCAGGGGGCTTGACCTTGGAGGGGCTCGATCTGGCAGAGGAGGTTGGCACGCGACTCCAGCCCAGAGGGCTTGGCCTTGGAGGGGCTCGACTTAGCGGAGGAGGGCTGAGCTCGACTCTGGTCCAGGGGGCTCAGTCTCGGAGGGGCCCGATCTGGTGAAGGAGGTCACTTGGCTCCGGCCTAGGCACCCTGGGTTTGTGGATGCTGACCTGGCGGAGGATGAAGCTCGGCCTCGATGGACCAGGGCAGCTTGACTCGGCAAAGAAGTCCGAGATAGGGTGTCTATTATGGTGGCCTTTCTGATGTGGCATTTGATAGGAGTCACACATCAGCTTTTTGCCGTATCATTTGCCTCCCACTCCCGAGTCTCGTTGGGGCGAAGGGAGTAGATGCGGTGCTAATGTGGAAAGGCGAGAATCCAGCATAATGATGGCCACGATCATCGATGCTTCGGGAGGCGATTTATTCAGCCTATCAGGGAGAGCCACGTGGACACGTCCGAGGAATAGTTATTACGGGCGTAGAATTCAGAGCGGCCACAGTCGGAGCCAGATGCCAGCCCTGTCGATTGTCAACACATGGTGCAGATCTGATGGAGGGGAGCTGTAACAGTGCGGTCGGACGCCCGTCATTTTGTAAGGAAAAGTGACCTCTCCCGAAGTGTATCTCTTTTCAAATCCTGCATGCCCGCTATCGTACCGAGGTTCTTCCTTTCGCTCCCCCAGCCATTTTTGCCTTCCCCAGTCTTGAGCAGGTTAGTCTCCTTCCCCATATTGATTGAGAAGGGACCTTCTCTTAGGGCTAGGTTCTTCTTCGGATCCTTGTTCAACTTCCCCTTCTTTCTATTCTCCTCTTGCTGCTTTTTGGCCTCCATGTCTCGCTTTGGACCGAACTTCTGTCCCACCACTAACCAGGGTGAGGCCAGGCCTTCCAGGCCGAGGCCGCCCTCCTCTTCTGCCGACGAGGAGGAGGCATGGCGTGCTTCGAGGTTAGCCGAAGGCCCACGCCCGGGGGAATAGTGATTAGGGAACCCACATCCTCTCCCCCTCCTCGTCCTCTTCTTCTCCCCACTTCTATACCTACTCCCAAACCTGCTCGGTCAACAATTCCCAGGGGGATTGCTTCGGTGATCACTGCCATGGACCTTGCGACCATCCGGGACACCTATGGCACCCCGGATGACGTCCGGCTCTCGGTCCCCCGACCGTGAGAGCGGGTCACCTTTAGTGGCTTGCGTCGGATAGCCTTCTATGAGGAAACCTTCTCGGGCAGCCTCTGATTTTCATTCCACCCATTCTTCCCCTCTGTCTTGAACCATTACCGTCTTGTTCCTGCCCAGCTCATCCCGAATGCCATTAGGATAAATTTTTTTTTTATTGTCTTGTATCACTTCTACGGGATTGTTGCCAGTTTTTTCTTGTTCAGGACCTTTTTTATCATGAAACACCACCCCACCGAGGAGGGGAGGTGGTCTCTTTCCTTCCCGCCCTAGGGGCATTAGGTTTGAGCTTTTCTCTTCCATCAAAGGATGGAAGAGTAGGTACTTCTTTACCTCGATTGAGGAGATTGACTGGGTTTGGAGTGACCCGGATCGATCCCCCAACTGGGATTCCATGGTCGACACAGCCAACTCGGTGGTGTACGACCAGCTTCGCTCTGCTGTGATCCCTTCGCTCAAGGTCCTGCTGTCAGAGCAGAATCTCCATGAGGTCGGGGATGGCCCAACATAAGAGTTGGGTGAGTTCGGCTCAAAAATCTTTTTTCTTTCTTTCTTCTTCCTTTTTTTAACTGACACCTTTTTTCTTAGTGTAGCCATGAAGTTCTCTATGAAGGAACTCCTCTCGTTCTCCGAAGAGAGGAAACAGGCGGAGGGCACCGGCAAGTCCGCCCCGAAGAGGGCTCGGGTAGACGCTGGCACGAGCGCGGTGCCAGCCATGCCAACCAAGCCCGTTTTTGAGCCGAGGAGGAAGAGGGCCACGAAGTCCATCCCCAAGCCTCCGAGACGGCGTGATCTGATCCCGACGTCGGAGCCCGAGGTGGTGGTTAGGGCTAGATCCGCCACCGTTGCTACCGTGGTGGCTTCCCCTCCTTCGAAGATCGTCGAGGTCGAGGAGGACAGGGAGCTAGGAGGTGCGGGCCCAACTTTGGCGGTTCCGTTCGAGGTGGCACCGAGCTCCCAGCTCGCACCAACAGCTGCTACCGCTGATGGAGTAGACGATCCCGCATCGACAACGGGCAAGAGGGACAGGGACTACCATCGGGTCCCCTTCAGATTGGGGCCCAACATCTCCCTTGCCAGGGACCCGGCACTTGCCGAGCGGATGATGGACTTCTCCGTCCAGTCCTGCGATCGATGAGAGAGGAGCGGGAAGTACCTGGTCGACGCCATCAGTGCATCTTTCTCCAGCCTCTACGCCGTAAGTTGATTTCTGATCTGCCTCGCTTCCTCTCTTACTATCTCATTGACTAACATCATTTTTGATACAGCAAGGCACCGAACTCCTACTGATCCGGGATTACTGCTGCAACTGGGTCAGGAGGGACAAGGAACACGAGGTGGACTTCGAGTCTTCAAAGATCGAGCTGCGGTGGAAGAGCGACGAGCTCTGGGAGGCAAACATGGTAGCTAAGAACCTCTAGGGTGAAGTCGCTAGCACCGGCCGATGTTCTCGTGAGTTCGAGGAAGAGCTCAAGTCAAAAGGCACCCGATTGAGGGAGCTCCAAGCGGAGCTGGAGGAGACAAAGGAGCGGGCCATCTCTGCTGAGAAGAAGGCCACGGTCACCAAGCAGAAGGCTGCTGAGACTGAGAGGAAGAACTCCATAGCCGTCGGTTTAGCTGAGGCCGCGAGGAAAGAGGTCGCCGAGGCCATCCGCAAAGCTGAGGACATGGATAAGAGGGTGGCGGAGGCGATGGCAAATTACAAGGCTTCTGAGAAGTTCAAGCTGGACTTCAAGGAGGCAGCGACGGACTCCTTTTTCAAGGGGTTTGCTTACTGCCGAACCCAGCTGCGCAGCATCCTCTCGGATGAACCAGCTCCGTCGGCGATGGTGGTTGACCAACCCCGCCAGCGATAGTGACTGAAGGAGGGGCCCCAACCTCGGAGGCCAGGGGAAGCGAGGCTTCGGTCGTGCATGTCCGGGGAAGGCACCGGCGGAGTAGAGTAGGGCCTCTTCTTTAGTTGTAACCCTTTTACTATTTTTTACCCTAGGCCACCCGGCATGTCGGGCCTCGGGAGCATTGTAATCCTTTCCATCAGTAATGAAAATACTTTTTGTCAAATTGTTTTGTTCCCTTTTCTCTTCTTTTTGTACATGTGGTGAGATCAGAGAGGAGATTTCTCCTTGGTTTCTAAGGTTCCCAAACTTCGGTGTTGGAGAGTCGAGGTCAGAGACTTGGTGATCACAAAGTCCTGCTCCGGGCTTTGATGTCTCGGAGCTAGGTTCGAAGACTTGGTGGCCGAAGAGCTTGGCTCTGGGCTTTGATGTCTTGGAGCTGGACTCGAAGACTTGGTGGCCGAAAAGCTTGGTTTCGGGCTTTGATGTCTTGAAGCTGGGCTCGAAGACTTGGTGGCCGGAGAGCTTGGCTCCGCGCTTTGATGTCTTGGAGGTGGGCTTGAAGACTTGGTGGCTGAAAAGCTTGGTTCCAAGCTTTTGGTGTCTCGGCGCTGGGCTCTGAGACTTGGTGGCCGGAAAGCTTGGTTCTGGGCTTTGATGTCTTGGAGCTGGGCTCGAAGACTTGGTGGCCGGAAAGCTTGGTTCCGGGCTTTTGGTGTCTCGGTGTTCAGCTCTGAGACTTGGTGGCAAGAAAGCTTGGTTCCGGGCTTTGATGTCTTGGAGCTGGGCTCGAAGACTTGGTGGCCGGAGAGCTTGGTCCCGGGCTTTTGGTGTCTCGGCGTTGGGCTCTGAGACTTGGAGGTCGGAGAGCTTGGCTCCGGGCTTTGATGTCTTGGAGCTGGGCTCGAAGACTTGGTGGTCGGAAAGCTTGGTCCCGGGCTTTTGGTGTCTCGGTGCTGGGCTCTGAGACTTGGTGGTCGGAAAGCTTGGTTCCGGGCTTTAGTGTCTTGGAGCTGGGCTCGAAGACTTGGTGGCCGGAGAGCTTGGTTCCGGACTTTGTTGGCCTGAGAGCTGGGCTCAGGGCTTTGACATGCCGGAGAGTCGGGCTCCGGGCTTGGACGCGTCAGAGAGCTGGGCCCCGGGCTTGGACGTGCCGGAGAGCTGGGCTCTGGGCTTAGATGCACCGGAGAGCTGGGCTCCGGGCTTGGATGCACCGGAGAGCTGGGCCCCGGGCTTTGTTGGCCTGAGAGCTGGGCTCAGGGCTTTGACGTGCCAGAGAGTTGGGCCCTAGACTTTGTTGGCCTGAGAGCTAGGCTCAGGGTTTTGACGTGCAGGAGAGCTGGGCCCCGGGCTTGGATGCGCCGGAGAGCTAGGCTCCAGGCTTTGTTGGCCTGAAAGCTGGGCTTAGGGCTTTGACATGCCGGAGAGCTGGGCCCCAAGCTTTGTTGGCCTGAGAGTTAGGCTCAGGGCTTTGACATGCTGGAGAGCTGGGCTCCGGGCTCGGACGTGCGGGAGAGCTGGGCTCCAAATTTGGACGCGCCAGAGAGCTGGACTCCGGGCTTGGACACGCTGGAGAGTTGGGCCCCAGACTTGATTGTGCCGGACCCTAGGCCGGGCAGTGATATCCCTGCAAGGCAGAGATCTAATTGTGCAAAAAATAATCTTTATCATTATTGGAAGAAAGCCTTACACTACTGATAATATCTTCTCAAGTTACAGGCATTCCTTGTCCGAGGGAATCTGGCGCCATTTAGATCCTCGAGGTAGTAGGCCCTATGCGAGAGAGCTTCAACCACCTTGCAGGGGCCCTCCCAGTTTGGCGAGAGTTTGCCGCACTCCCGGGGTTGAGATGCTTAGGCTCGGCGCAGCACCAGGTCACCGGGTCAAAATACCTTTGGTCTTACCCGCGCATTGTAGTATCGAGCTACCCGTTGCCGGTATGCTACCATTCGGAGCCGAGCTTTGTCCCTCGTTTCCTTAAGGAGGTCCAAGTTGAGCAGAAGGTGCGCCGAGTTCTGCGCTTCATCATAATGCTGCACCCGTAGTGTGGGCATGCCGAGCTCAACTAGGATGACCGCCTCAACACCGAAGACAAGGTTGAAGGGAGTTTCGTCCATCACCGTTCTGGGCGTTGTGTGGTAAGCCCATAGAATACTTGAAAGTTCTTCTGCCCATCTACCCTTGGCCTGGTCCAGCCTGGTCCTGAGTCCTTAAAGAAAGGTCCGATTGGTCACCTTGGCCTCCCCGTTTGTTTGGGGATGAGCTACCGAGATGAAGCAGTGTTGGATGCCGTGCTCGGTGCAGAACCCTTCGAACTTCCGATTGTTAAACTGCCATCCGTTGTCGGTGATGATGCAATGGGGGAGTTCGAAGTGGCAGATGATTGACTTCTAAAAGAATTGGCGGATATTGGCCTCTATGATCCGGGCTAATGGTTCTACTTCAACCCACTTGGTGAAGTAGTCAATCGCCACTAGCAGGAACCTCTGTTGCCCCGGTGTAGGGAGAAATGGCCCCAGGATGTCCATTCCCCACTGGACAAAAGGCCAAGGGGATGAGAGCTGGGAGATCGGTGCCATCGGTTGGTGCTGTATATGGGCATGGCGCTGGCATTTGTCGCACCTCTTGACAAAGTCGGCGGCATCCTCCCTCATGGTCTCCCAGAAGTATCACTGGCGAAGAGCTTTGTATGCCAGTATCCTTCCTCCCACATGATTCCCATAGAGGCCTTCATGAACCTCCTGGAGTACGAAGACTGCCTCCGTAGGCCTGAGGCACTTCAGGAGCGGGTAGGAGTGAGATCGGTGGTAGAGTTGGCCTTCCATCAGAACAAACCGGGAGGCCTTCTTCTTGATGAGGCTGGCTTCCATGCGATCCTCGGGCATGGTGCCATCAGCGATGTACCTAATGTACCTGTTTATCCAGCTCGGCTCCGAGTTGACCTATTGCACCTCCTTTGGGCTTTCGTAGCTGGGATTCTCGAGGTACTCAATGTATGCATGCCCCAGCGATAAGTCCGGTAGGGTTACGAGTCTCGACGGTGCATCCGCACGAGCATTCTCTCCATGGAGGATATGGAAGATGTTGAAGCATCGAAAGCCTACCGTGCATGAGCAGACTCGCTCTAGGAACTTCATCATCTGGGGGTCCCTGGCTTCATATTTTATGGAAACTTGTCCGGCCACCAGTTAGGAGTCGGTGAAGACTTTCAAGTTCTATATGCCCAGCTCGCGTGAGACCTTCAAGCCCGCGAGGAGCGCCTCATACTCTGCCTGTTTGTTTGTTGCGGCGAACTTGAAGCGGAGAGCACATTATGTCACCACCCCATCACTGTTGGAGAGGATGAGGCCTGCTCTGCTTCTGCCGGAGTTGGACGCGCCATCCACGTGGAGGATCCAGGGCTCCTTCTCTGGCCCGGGCCCAGTCTGACGCTCCATCGCTGTCTGCTTTGGCTTCTCGGCAAATCCTGTGCATTCGACCACGAAGTCGACTAGAACTTGGGCCTTCTACGACGACCTCAGTCGATACAATATATCGAACTCGCTCAGCAGCAGGGACCACTTGACCAGCATCCCAGAGGTTTCGGGATGGCTAAGTATGGTCCTTAGCGGCTGATCTGTCACGACCACGATGGGGTGAGCTTGGAAGTAGGGCCTGAAGCGCTTAGCAGACATTGTTAGGGCAAAAATAAGTTTTTCGGAGTGGATATACCTGATCTTCATGTCGCGGAGGATTTTGCTGGTGTAGTATACCAGCTTCTGAGATCCGTCCTCATCGGTGCAGACAAGGACTGAGCTGACAGATCCGGGTGTGACCGCCAGGTAGAGCAGGAGCTCCTCCCCCTCCTCAGATCTCAAGAGCAGCGGAGGGGAGACAAGGAACTCCTTTAGTTCTTCAAAGGCTGCCCTACACTCCTCCGTCCAGGTGAAGTAGTGCACCTTGTGCAGCACCTTGAAGAAGGGAAGGCAGCGGTCGGCCGACCTCGAGATGAACCAGCTCAGAGCTGCAATACACCCCGTCAAGCGCTGGACCTGCTTCTTGGATGCCGGGTGCTCCATGTCGACGATCACTTGAACCTTCTCTGGGTTCGCTTCAATGCCCTTCTGAGTGACCATAAAGCCGAGAAATTTTCCTGCTGCCACTCCGAAGGTGCACTTTGCCGGGTTCAGCTTCATTTAGTATTTTCGGAGGTTGTGGAAGGTTTCGGCGAGGTCGGCGATGCGGTCTAAGCTCGGCTTGCTCATGACAAGCATGTCATCCACGTACACTTGCATGTTCTAGCCAATTTGGTTGTTGAAAACCATATTGATCAGATGCTGGTATGTGGCCCCAACGTTCTTCAGATCAAAGGGCATCATCCTGTAGCAGTATATCCCTAGGTCGGTGACGAAGGCGGAGTGCTCCTCGTCCTGTAGGTGCATCCGGATCTGATAGTATCCGGAGAATGCATCCATGAAGGAGAGCAGCCGGTGTCCTGAGGTGGCATCCACCAATTGGTCGATCATTGGCAAGGGAAAGCTGTCCTTTGGGCATGCCTTGTTAAGGTCGGTGTAGTCTACATAGATCCTCCATTTACCGTTGCTCTTCTTTTCCATCACCACATTCACCAACCAGCTCGGATATTGTACCTCCCGAACGAAACCGGCAGCGAGGAGTTTGTCTACTTCCTCATTGATGGCGCCTGCCTCTCCGTGGCGAAGCTTCTCTTCTTTTACCGAACTGGTCGGTGCTTTGGGTCAATTCTCAACTTGTGAGTGATGACGTCAAGGGGGATACCTGGCATGTCCGCCACCATCTAGGCGAACACATCTACATTCACTCGCAGGAACTCCAACAAGTGGGCCCTCTCCTCGTCCTGCAGTTGGGCCTCAATCTGCACCGTCTTCGCCTGGTCGGTTCCCGGTGGGTAAGATAGCAGGCGCTCGACCGAGCCACCCCTGGGGTCTTGAACCCTTTGGTCGAGATCGTCCACCCTGGGGTCATCCTCGGGGACCTTGGCCCTAGGGAGAGTTTGGAAACAGTGTTGCACCAGCTAAGGTGCTCTCCTCATGTCCCCGACGCCATAGGGAGTTGGGAACTGCACAAGTAATCTTTTGATGGAGACGACGGCGTCGAGCAGGTTGAGCCTGGGTCGGCCAAGGATCACGTTGTAGGCTGAGGGGAGCCTAATAATCGTGAAAGCCATCATAACGGTACTCTATCGAGGTGGGGTCCCGGCAGTAACTGGAAGAGTAATTTCTTCCTCGACCCTTACTGAATCACCTGTGAAACCAACAAGAGGGGTGTGCACAGGTCTGAGTCGAGTAGGAGAAAGATTCATCATGGAGAAAGCATCGTAGAAAAGCATATCTGTGGAGCTTCCACTATCAACCATGATGCGTTTTACAAGATGCTTCGCGATCATCATCTCTACGACCGCGACATCATTATTTATATTTTTTCCCCCATCTCCCACCTCCCTCATAAAGGGAAGTACATTTTTAGAATGCCCTGCCCCCCGGGCCTTCTTGGATGCTCGCTCGGCTCCCTAGCATATCATCTCCATCGGCTTTTCGATAGGGCGGTTGTCAACTACGGAACTGGCGGGAGAGCTGCGAGCGCCTGAGGTTCTGCTTGAGATCTACCCCCCACGAACCATCCGAGGTTGCCCCTCTTGATGAGTTCTTCGATCTCCTTCTTGAGGTTGCGGCATTCCTCGGTGTCATGGTCGTGGTCATGATGATAGCGACAGTACTTTATTTTGTCCCGGCTAGTGGATGACCTCATCGGAGGTGGGCACTTCAGGTAGGACTCACCTTCGATCTCCATGAGGATCTTCATCCTTGGGGCGAGGAGGGGGGTATACCTCTTTTCGGGAATGGGAGTGCTCCTTGGTCTCGGCCCCTGCCAGAACCTCGGGGCTGGGAGTCCCGACTTCCACATCCCGGATGCCTCGACAGGAATTGACTTCTTCTGCAGCTTCCCATCGAGTTCTCGTCTTGTATGATTGCCTCCTCAGCATGGATGTACTTCTGAGCTCGGAGGAGGAGCTCGGAGTAAGTCTTGGGAGGTTTCTTGTCGAGCAAGTAGGTTAGGCGGGAGGTCCTGAGCCCTCGCTTCAGTGCCAGCATGGTGACTGGCTCATCAAGATTATAGATCTCCAATGTGACAACCTTGAAACGGGCCACGTAGTCCCGCGGGGCTCGCGGTCCTGCTCCCTGATGGAGAAGAGGCTGTCCGCCTCTCATGGCACCTTCCGACAAACATCGAAGTGGGTTATGAACTTCTGCCCCAGCTGAGCAAAAGATTCGATGCTCTCCGGCTCATGGCGGGTGAACCACACCCGGGCTGCCTTCCGGAAGGTAGCGGGGAAGGCGATGCAGAGGAGGGCGTCGGTTGCCCCCTAGACCCTTATGAGGACTTTGTAGCTCTCAAGGTGATCCAGGGGATTGGTGGTCCCATCGTAGGAAACCACCTGTGGCATGCGGAACCAAACTAGGATCGGCTTCTCTTGAACTTCTTGGAAGAATGGGGGACGGGTGTCGTAGCCTGCTGGCTCGCTCGTGGAGCCCTGTAGATTGGCAAACCGGCAGGATAACTCCGCCAGCTTGTGGTCATGCTCCTCCAGGCACTTCTCCGTCATGCGCCTGATGGCCTCATCAGTAGACCCCTTCGCCGAAGGAGACGGAGAAGGTGATATGGGTGCACGGTGTCCATGATGGGGGGTCTTGCTTTTCCTACCTTAGCGGGCGATAAAACCTTGTAGCCATTCAGAACTACAACCCTGTCACCTATGTAGTTTTCATCTTTCAAAGTCCAAATTAAATTGTGAAGTGTCATCTGGTCTTGTAATTATGTGAATTGATGTATTTTACTGTTGGTGATTAGATTATTTGGGCCATATAAGTCTCATCCATGTGGAGCAGATTTTTATCTCATAACAAATGTGGATTTACAAGGGGAAAATTGTGACGGAAAGAAATGCGTATGGGTTAGGTGGGAAGATTCTCTAACGGTGGAGGTCCGTGAGGCGGTAGGATGGCCAACCGAGTCTACCGGGTTTGTCTATTTGAGTTGTCTTTTCTCTCTCTTTTCATTTCTTGGCTTTATCTCATGAACTCCGACAACGGCTCTTCTTCGAAAGTCCGATTCACTGGAGTAGAGGTCCGAACGATCCACTTCTGTTGAGGTCTGGTCCAGTGCTCTCCTTCGGAAGTCCAACCCACTGGAGTTGAGACCCCCGATGACCCACTTCAGCTGAGGTCCCCAGAAACTAAGGATGCTCATAAAACCCACAAACAAATGACACGAGCCACAAACAAATGACAAGCCTAACCCAATAGGCTTTGAATGGAGTGACCATCAAACACAAACCTTGGCCCAAGTGCTTGCAGGCCAAGAGATGAACCGGCAAACCAGTTTGAGTTTAGCTTGCGGGTTAGATAAGACCAACAATGTCGCCGTCCTGGTCCCGCTCCATCGTCGCCGTCCGGATCCCTCGGGCGAAAAACGCGGCCGTGCACGCGCGGAACCAAGGTCGGTGCGCTCTTTGGTCCGGTCGACCTCCCGGTCCCGCTCCATCGGCCCCGTCCGGATCCTTCGGGCAAAAAACGTGGCCGCGCGCGCGCGGAACCACGGTCGTTGCGCTCTTTGGTCCGGTCGACCTCCCGGTCCCGCTCCATCGGCTCCGTCCGGATCCTTCGGGCAAAAAACGCGGCCGCGCGCGCGCGGAACCACGATCGTTGTGCGATGGTCGTCATAAGAGCAGAGAACATCATCGGAGCAGAAATCGAATGAACGGGAGCCCGATCCAGATCTCCCGGAAGACCTGCCGGATGCCATGGCCGCAGAGGTCGATATCCAGGGTTAGGGTTTTGGAGCCTTTCTCGCCTCTCTCTCTCTTTCTTGGCGACGAAGGAGACAGGAACAGTCTATCGATCGCTAATCGGCTAATCGCAGTTAAATTTTGTATCTTTATGAAAAGAAAAACGCGTTACCTCCTAGAAGTTTCCTTTGGACGAGACCCCTGAATAAGACAAATTAGGTGGGAATGGCAAAGACTTGGTTGGATAAATTGTGGTGGCGTTGTGGGGCATCTTTCAAGTCCGATCCTTTGAGAGCAAAATTGATGACAAGCTGGCATGAGCAATAATGAAGTGTACCTTCTAATCAATTATCCTCTAAGGTCTCTTTTATGGCTTTCGGGTGAGATTTTTAAATGCCAACATGAGCTTCTTTATTTTTTTTAAAAAAAAAGCAAACATTGTTGGTCTTATCTGACCCACAGGTTTGCCGGTTGGTCTTATCTGACCCACAGGTTGGTCTTATCTGACCCACAGGTTTTAAAAAAAAAAACCACCTGTGGCATGCGGAATCAAACTAGGATCAGCTTTTCTTGAACTTCTTGGAAGAATAGGGGATGGGTATCGTAGCCTGCTGGCTCGCTCGTGGAGTCCTGTAGATTGGCAAACCGGCAGGATAACTCCGCCAGCTTGTGGTCATGCTCCTCCAGGCACTTCTCCGTCATGCGCCTGATGGCCTTATCAGTAGACCCCTTCGCCGAAGGAGACAGAGAAGATGACATGGGTGCACGGTGTCCATGATGGGGGGTCTTGCTTTTCCTACCTTAGCGGGGCTTGGACGTCACCCACTCGAGGTTCGGGGAGCAGCTCTTCCTATTGGCAGATCGGGCTCGTTGTCTCTTCGCCGGAGTCTGGTGACTACCCCGGTTGTCGGTGATGGCCCGTGGCTACGAAGGCCTTCCTTGGAAGGAACGCAGGCTATTGCGGGATGCTGTGGCATAAGCCACGGGAGTCCCTGGCTGCTGGTGAGTAGCCAAGGACCGGTGCTAGTGCTAAAGCTGGCGCACTACTATGGCAAGGATTTGCATTTGCTGGGTGAGCGCAGCCAACTAAGATTCCGCTGGAGGTGGTTGAGCTGGAGCGGGCAGTTCCACCTCTGGGTTATGCGAGTTCCCTCGGGAAGGGGAGTCTCCCGCATAACTGGTGGAGACCTCTCTCACTTGCGTCGTCACCATCCTCTCGGTGAGCCACCTATAAGGGGCTTAGGTTGGATCAAAGATTGTCCTGCGCCCCCTTCCTGGCGCACAAATCAGTTGCCACCAAGATCGTCGTGGCCCATATCTGCTATCGGCATTGGATTGCCCCTCATCTTCTCAGGGATGGACTGCGCTTCAGGACCTGCAAAACAAGGGTTAGTGACCCGGGCCGGGGATTCCGGTGGGGGCACTCCGATGGTCAAGTCAGTGATGATCCAGAAGAACAGATCCTCCTGGTCGAGCCCCTCTCGATAGACTCTATGTTAGGAGGAGTAAAATGATGTGAGTAGAGTGAGAGTAGGGGTGCAAGTGTACTAGGAAAGGTGGTGGCCGAGGTGGATCGGTCCTCTTGTGTGGTCTCCCTCTCCTCACTGGCCTAGATGCTCGTTGTTTAGCTTGAGTTACCTTTCTTTCGAGAGTGTCCAAGGTTCTTTTAAGTCTGGGTGATTGTTGAATGCCTACCTCGAGACTTCCCCCATACTGTCAGGCACATGCGACGGCGTTCCATGCCACGGATGGGATGTCTCTTCTGGTCTGTGCTGTCAAGTACGTGCGACGGTGTTTCATGCCATGGATGGGATGTCTTTCCTGATTCGTGATAAGGAAAACTTCCGTGCATTCTGACATTCCTTCCAGTTGCTCCATTCCGGGAAGCCTGGCAATGTCTTGATTGGGGAACTTCTCCCTCTCCTGGTGTAAGTGGCATCCGTAGGCTGTTATTATGATTTGACGAGTGCTTTTTCATAATCCTCGGGTGGCCCGCCGGTGCCCTGGGGAGGTGGCTCCGCCCCTCTGGTGGCCGGTGACGTTGTCCGAGGTGGTTGTCGAGCTGGAGAGTTGGGACTCGGCTCTGGCCTGGGGAACTCGACCTTTGAGGAGCTTGACCCGGTGGAGGAGGGCTTGACTCCTGCTCAAAGGGCTCGACCTCGAAGGGGCTCAACCTGGTGGAGGAGGGCTAAGCTAAACTCCGACCCAAGGGGCTTGATTTGGTGGAGGAGGTTGGCACACGACTCCAGCCCAGAGGGCTCGGCCTTGGAGGGGCCGACCTGGCATAGGAGGGCTGAGGTCGACTCCGGTCCAGGGGGCTCAGTCTCGGAGGGGTCCGATCTGGTGAAGGAGGTCGCTTGGCTCTGACCTAGGCGCCCCGGGTTTGCGGGTGCCAACCTGGCGGAGGATGGAGCTTGGCCTCGATGGACCGACAGAGCTCGGCTTGGCAAAGAAGTCCGAGATAGGGTGTCCATCATGGTGGCCTTTCTGATGTGGCATTTGATAGGAGTCACACGTCAACTTTCTGCCGTATCACCTCTGATAGCCTTTGTTTTAGGTACTGATGGCTTGATCGTTCAGGATTCGCTCAATCCTTTCCTCACTAATAGGCCAAATTGTAAGTGGACTATTTGGGATGGGTTCACTCTCAAGAAAAGGGAGAGGTTCAAAGAGCTTGCTAGGTATCGCTGCTGACTCTTGGTACTCCATAAGGTCTGAAATATTAAAGGTGGACCCTATACCTAATTCAGGTGGCAACTCGAGCACATAGGCATCAGATCCAACTCTCTTTATTATTTTGCACGGTCCAGCTTTGCGAGCATGAAATTTTTTTGTGATCCCTGGAGGGAACTGCTCAGGCCTAAGCCTAATCATCACAAAATTTCCTACAGAAAACTCTTTAGCTTGTGTTCAAGAATTAGCCAATTTTTTATAAGGTGCATTACTTATGTTCATCTTTTAGCTAATTTTCTGATGCAAATGCTGTGCAGAGGTCAATGCAGGTGTAGATAGATGGATTAGGTTTGTAAACTAATTGGGCTCTTGAGACCTAAACCTAATAGAATATAGGCTCTCTAGGTTTGATTTTGGTTTGGCACGCACATGAAAATTTAATAGGAACCCTTAATAGATGCCAAAGGGTTTTTCAAAAGTATGATGCAAACATGACATGCTCAATGAATGCATGCAATATGCAAACCTCTACATGATGCATGTGAATGGTTAAAGAAATATAAAAAGATTCAAGAAAAGGCAAAAAATATGAGGTGGATTTAGGGTTAGTCTGGTGGGCTAGAAAGTAAGAAAAGGATTCAGGGTTGACTGGAAGAAGTAGGATGTAAGAAAAGGTTTCAGGGATTAGACCTAAACTAGTGAGGTTAACCTTGTGGGATTGAGGTGTGTCTACAGGGTTTGCATAATGGAAGAATGGGTCACTAATTTCATGAAAGAGGTTCTCAATAGGAACTACAGAAGGGAATTCATCCTGAGGGTACTGGGTTACAGAGATCAAGTCTTTAATAAACTCTTCTGGCTTATGAAATTCAGGACTGGACTTTATAATTGGGCTTTGTTCTAGTGGCTCCTCTGGTAAGATTCTAATAGTAGTATCTAGGTTCTTTTCCTCTAACTGGTCGTCCACTACTGGTCCAGTTTGGGTGTGGTCAAGGTCAACTAATTTTGGGTTGACTTCCATCGGGGTATGGTTAGGGTTAACTAACTCTAGGTTGGTCTCAGTCTGCGTACCTACTAGGTCAACTAATTCTAGGTCTTCTATGGGTAACTTCTTTTCTTCTTCTTCATATTCATCCACTAAGCTCATATCAGCTACATACACTTCCTTTTCAAGGTCGTCCTTGTGAACTAGTGGGGTGGTAAGAGGGGTTTGGCTAAGGAAAAATTGATTAGTGGCTGGAGTAGTAAAGGTGGGTCGACTAAGGGTTATGGGTTCATAGATTATGGGTTCATAGGTTATGAGCTCAGATCTATAGGTCAAATGGTCAAACCTATGGGTTGCTTGAGTATTTGATTGGGTCATTTGGTTAATTTGAGTTGCCAACTGGGCAAGCTGGTTTTGGATTGGGATATTGGATTGGTTTATTTAGGTGGTTAATTGGGTATTGGATTGGTTTATTTGGGTGGTTAATTGGGTATTCATTTGTGTCATCTGTTCCCTCATGGCTTTTATGAGAGCTTCAAGATTGGACTCCATGGCTGAACTGGGTTGAGGTCCGGACTGTTGATATTTGGTTCCTAATCTAGTGGTCATGCAATCAAACAAGCAATCAAGGTGAAATAATGCAGCCAAGCATGCAAGGGTTAGTACAAGCTAGGGTTTCCTAGATCTAGAGCCAAAACTGAGTGGGTCGACTCAACTTACACCCAACTCAATAACTAATCCTTCCTCTGGCCAGGTAGGGGGGAGTGTGGGATGCCCCCTACTTTCGCAGGGACCCAATTAAGGAACCACAAGACCACTTATGTCATTTGACTCTTGACCCCTAGCCTTAGACACCAGATTCTAGTAATAGTTGGAGAATTGGATGCACTAGTTGGCCCACATAATTCGGACCCAACCTGTTGGTGTCACCTAGCCCACTATGACAAATTAAGTCTAATTAATTTTAATTAAATCTTAGGTTAGGATGATGGTGTTGTTTTGGGCCCAAGACAGGTGATGAAATCCTGCCCTAATCTGAGATAGTAAATTGCCCTTAAGAATAGTTTAATCAGATGATGCACATTCAATAAGTCCTAATGCAAACTAATAACAATCAGAAAAATAAAATATTTTTGGATATTTTATGAGATGGCAAGTTAGATTTAAGTTGATTAGGTTAGCAATCAAATTGGGCTTGGGATTGAGGGGTTTAGAAGTTGGTTAGGTTAGGTTGAGTCAAGTATGCAGAACAAAAATTTAGGGTTTGATTCACTATAGAATTTAGTTTGGTTTTTTATGCATAAAAAATTTAGAAAATTCTCATAACAGAGAGTGAGAAGTGAAGATGATCTTTACCAAGTTTCGTGCAAAACAAAAATCAGATGATGATGCAAAACATAGGGTTTTCATGCTGTGTGCAGAAGTTCAGGATTTCTATTAGGGTTCCTAAGATGCAGTAATTTTTATATGTTTTGTTTCAACAAAAATATTTAAAAATTATTATAATTATCAAAACTAAACAAAAAACATTTCATGCAAATTTTAATGAAAGATAAAATTCTTAAGATAGTGAACTAGACCAAAAATCAGATACCTATTGCAGATGATGGGATGTAGAAAAAATAACAATGAGTGTTTTTATGATTTTGATGAAGATGCAAGCTATCCTAAACTAGCTCTGATACCAAACTGATGCAAGATGATCCTAAGACTACCATTATTGTAGAAAAATTGAAACTAATTTTTTTTATAATTTTTAGAATTTTAATTTGTAGGCTAGAAACCCGAAATCAAGTAAAGAATCAGCAGGCAAGTATGTAATGAAAGAAAACATCATACCCGCATATGAACTCATGCCAAAATGATAAAAGAAAGGATCTTAGAGATTGAGAAACCCCCGGTTAGGATAGCATACCTTCAACAAATCAGGAATTAGGAGGGGGAAGGATTTTTACCAAGCACCATTCGAAGATCCTGTCGATGAAGGGGTCACACAGCACTCGGGTTTATCGCCTGGAAGACAAGCCTTCAGTTCTCCGTTCGGGAAGCTATCTGGGATCAGTCCTGGAGGCAAAGAGGGCCTCCTCCTTGGAGGGGAAACACCACGGAGATCCTGCAAGCATCAGAGGTCAACAAGCAAACAAGTTAGAAAGCAAATGAAGCGAACTAGGGTTTGGGAAAGAGGGAATTAGGGTTTCAGAGGATGGCGGTTGGCGAGGGAAGATGGCCACTTGCTGATGGATGGCTTAGGGCTTTTTTTCCTTGGCATGTTTGGGTTTGGATGAGAGTGCTTTGGGATGGCTAGGACTTGGATGAATTAGGGCTCACAAACAAAACTTACGCACCTCAATATAAGAACATAAGAACATAACTTAACACAAAATTTCAGCAGGATTTTGATTTATGAATAAAAGATGCTTACAAGAGGGGGAGGGGTGGGGTATTTATAGATATTCTCCAAGTCCTTTCCTAGTTAGGATAGGATTACAAAGTTGAGTGGGAGAGGGATTACAAGTTTGCTTAAAATTAGGAGAATACAATTTGAGTAAAAATAAAACTAGATCTCCTTGTTTGAATTGAATTTCTTCCTTCCTTGGACTTGGTCAAAGGCACCCAAGGTCTCTTGGGCTTAGATGCCTAAAATAGAGTTGGGCTTGGCTTTAAGGCAGCAAGGGACATCCTCCATTAGTTTGGAGCATGGGCTTATGGGCCCTGGAAGCTGGGGCGTCCTGGTATCAGTATATTCCTTGGAATCTTGGTTCTAGGGCTCATGGGCTTAACTCCTAGGCTTGGAATCTCTTGGCCTGGGATGCTGGCATATTCCTGAAATCATAGGGTGCCCTGATCTGGGAATATACTCTAGCATCTGGAGGGTATCAAGGCATCTGGAAGGCATCTGGAGGGCATCTAGGACATCTGGAAGGAATCTTGGACCCTGGGGCGACAAACAAGGCCCAATAAGCTGATGTGAAGGCCTCTGGCTCCTGGATGAGGCCTAGTGAAACTCCAAAACTATGTAACCTCTTTTCTTGTACAAAATTGAACTGATACTGAATTAATACACAAGTACATGACTCAATGACTGGACTAGGGTTGAGACAAATCAACTAGCCTCAACTTATTACAGGATTCAATCTTACTTGACTACAAAATTTGACACATGACTAAGTAAACCAGATAGGATCCGATAATCTATGTCTGATCCTGGTGCCCCCACCATATCCCCAAGAAGCTGGGCCATCCTTTGAGCATCCCAGCCCCTCTCCTTCGACCAAAACAAGTCAAACACCTGAGTCTAGTCATTAATATCTATACTAATAAAGGTAGGCCATCGACTCAGAGATAAATTGGCTATCTTGGTATCTCACAGAAGGTTAATCAACTTGCCATCATCCAGAATCCATGATACATGATCGAACATATTTGGAGTGTGTAGAAAAATCTCCTTCCATATAAAGGAGCTATTTCGATTAGTGTGAAGCTCCCTCCTTTTGCTTAAATCACCATACTTTGTGCATCATCATATTCTAAGGACTGTCAGGCTGCAACAAAAATCTTACAGCATGCTTAGCAATTAGAGCTTTTTGCTGAACATACAGGGATTGAATACTAAGCCCCCTCCATATTTGAAAGGCACACCACATCCCATGCAAGGATGTGAACCCTAGCCCTTCCCTAATTAGAGCCCCAAAGGAAGTTCCTAAATAGCTTCTCAAGTCTTGATAGAGTGGCCCTTACGATAGTAGTATGGAATAGCAGAAAAACCAAGATAGCATTGAGAATTGATCGGACAAGGATGGCTCTGCTTATTATAAAAAGTGCTATGGACTACCACCCCTCAATATGAGTGCGGATTTAAGCCTTTAGTTCAATGCAATCAGCCCTTTGAAGACGATGACAAGAAATAGGAACTCCAAGATAGTGCATAGCTTTAGATTACTCCATGATATCGATAATCTTCCTCACCGACTGCCTGACTTGAGTACTAGTTTTAGAGTTGAAATAGATGGCTCACTTCGACATGTTCACCTTCTGATCAGAAGTAGCATAGTACACCTCCAAAATCCATCAGAAAGCCATTGCATTTCGGATAGATGCCCAACTTATCAAGAGGCAATCATCAGCAAAGAGTAAATGTGAGATCAAAAGAGCAGCAATAGTCGACTTGTAGAAGTCTATAGCTTGTCTCTAGGTAGCGAGCCGAAAGGCATAAGACAAAGCATTAGCACAAATAATAAACAAGTATGGAGATAGAGGACAACCTTGGTACTAACCAATAGATGAGTGAAAGAAGGTAAATGGTGTGCCGTTAATCAGGATGGAAAAGAACGGAGCATGCACATGCCCTTTAATCCAGCTGATCTTCCACTATGGAACCCAAAGCTTTTCAATGCTTGATAGAGGAACTTCCAGTACATCCAGTCATAAGCTCTCTCCATGTTAACCTTGATGGCCGTAAGGCACCTATGCTTAGGGGCTCTCTGAAGGTCATGCATAAACTTCTGAGCTATAAGATGTTATCGGAGATGGAATGACCACTGATAAAGGCTCCTTACTCAGGGCTGATCAATCGGGAGAGGATAGGCTTTAACTTGCATACTAATATCTTAACACAAATCTTGTAAAGAGTGGTATACAAGCTAATGGGCTTGTAATAACCAGAATCCATCGCCTCTAGCCTCTTTAGAATAAGCATAATAAAGGTTCTCTTCCAAGCATCAGGCATCGACGTAGTAGCAAAGAACTACTAAATTACCTTCACTACCTCATTGCATATGATGGCCCAGTACCATTTGAAGAAAAAGGAGAAAAAACCATCCGGATAGGTGCTTTATCCCCTGTCAATGCCCAAATGGCCACCCGAATCTTCTCGCTAGCCATGTTCACCAATCAACAGGGTATTCTCTATTTTAGAGACCTAGCAAGTTGGGGGAGGGGATAAATAAGGTCTCTTCCTTCTCCAAACTAACCATCTATCTCGAATGAGAAAAACTCAAGACATCTGTCATACCTCCTCATCAAAAGTAACTCATTGACCATCTATACCCTTCAAGGTCTGGATACGATTCCTTTTCCTCCTCACAATAATCACATGGTGGAAGAATTTAGTATTTCGGTCCCCCTCCTTCAACCACTAAATTCTCGACTTTTAGCATCAAAGGATCTCTTTTTTCTTTAATAGGGGATGGTGCAAGGCAAGGATAGCCCGAAGATCAGCAAGGTCGATAGTAGAGAGGTTCCCCTCCCTATCCTCTCCTACCTAAAACTCGAAGATAGAAGTTCCAACCTCCTCAAGTCTACGAAAAATATTACCCGCCTCTACTTGATTTCACCTGTTAAGTTTGTGCCTAGAGATCTTCAATATGTGGGTAAGCTGATACATGGCATTGTCTGGAATCAAAAATCTCCACACCTCCTGAATGATGTCCCATGAGCGAGAATATAACAGCCAAAATTTCTCAAACTGGAAAGGAGGCTGGAAAGAAAGATCAGAAGAAGTGGAGATAAGGAGAGGACAATGATTCGAGGTAATTGAGAGGAGATGATGGATTTGATAGCCTTGAAAGTACTGCACTCAACTCACAGTAGTAAAGGCACGGTTCATACACTTTTAGACTCGGGCACTACCCTACTGATTATTATACTAGGTAAATTGGGGGCCCGAAAAATCAAGGTCCACCAGACCATTCTGGTTAATAAATCCCATGAATTCCCTAGCTCTAATACTGTCCGAGAATGACCTTCCCCCCTCTTCTCTTGATGCCCCTTAATGCGATTGAAGTCTTTAGCAACAACGGATGAGAGATCCAAATCCACTAGCCTTGAAGTCTCCTCCCAAAGCATCCGACACAATCTATAATCAGTATTAGCATTAACACAAACAAAAGCCAAGGCTTCACATTAAATCCAATGATAATAACAACAACTTGATGATTATAACCATGCATCGCATCCACAACAACTTTCCCAGTCCTTCAAACTCAATCATCCTCCCTACAAGCCTTGGGATTCGATAGCGAAAAAACCCCAAGAGGCCACGAATCATCATCGAGCCCGGTCTAGATTCCTTATTGATAGCCAGGTCTCAAACAAAAGGCACAAATCCAGATGATGCTAATCCACCAACCTCATATATATAGAGAAGAAGGATGGCTTGCTGGCCCCTTTTACATTCCATGATGGGATCTTCATCGAGAAAAGGCTTCATCAGAAGAGGCCACCCTGGTTCTCTGACATGGCTTCGAGGCTTCACCTTGCTCCCTATATGCCCAACATTAGATGGCCCTTCACCAAACTCCTTTAATGTAGCCTTGACTTGGGCAACTAATAACTTGTGCCGAATGGCCTTGCTCTTCTGGCTCCACCACAAGGAAGGTCCTTCTCCAAGGCCCTCGGCTCCACCAAATCCCTATCATGGCCACTAGGGACACTATTCAACCCCTTTCTCTCTCCAACAACACTACTGATACCAGCACTTTTAGAGGAGACTATAGCAAGCCTCCCCAACAGCCCTCCAACATCAGGTCTATTGTAGCCACTCCTCGCATGAGAGCCATCCAACAATGGCTCCACCGCCTCCCCCTGCACACAAGGCTAAGAGGGTGCTCCATTGGATGCAGCACCCTCTATGGCCTTCATACCTCCCGATGGAAATAGTTGACAACCCTCCACCGAAGCACCAAACCCCAGCACCATTGGTCACTCCTCATCCTCGGAAGAAACATCACCAGCCGTTGAAGGAGCCCCATCACCTGCCAGCCCAACACCTATCGGATTAGTTATTGGAGATGCATAGGAAAGCATTGTTAAAGTCATTGTTGCTCGAGTTGAAACCCTGATTTTGACCGAGGACTCTCCTTATTGCGGCAAAGTTCCAATTGAAGCCCCATTGCCTTCAAGCAAGCCAACAAGCACTAGTCCTTCAAAATTTAAGGATGGGTTTAGGAGAACTAGGGCCTATGAGTCCTCCTCCATGCCCACATCACAGACAGGCTTCGACCTAGAACCACCAAACCCCCGATGCTTAGGCCATGGGCTACGGCCCCGCTTCAAGTGGGCTTGGCCTGACCCAGAATCCAACATAGGAAGGTTTGACTAGGCCAGCCCCAACACTTGGCCCTCCACCAAGCCCACCACTGAGCCCACCTTCAAGTTAGCCAATATAGAAAAGATTGACTCATCATGGATCGCCATTTCCACCATTGAGCCGACCAATTCTTGGTGCCCCCTGAGCTAGTCTGGTGAATGCTAGCGCGCCACCTTTGTCGGCTTCTGTCACCCCTCGAAATTCAATGAGGAACTTGTTGGAGAGCCCTATTTTCCAGCCAAGTTAGGACACTCCAAGCTAGGAACCGATGATTTCAACTACACCCCATTGGTCTTCTTCCCCTTTGTCAGCATCGAAGTAGCTCGCAAAAGCCTAATCTCCGATGTTACCACCCTAAGTCCAAGCCGGGGTCGCATCACTTGATCCCTTTCCTCCTCATCACCCAACTCTATTGAGTTGTCAGGCCCAACCTCCATTGGAGAGGGTTGGTTCTCCATGACACTCCCCATTACATTATTGGAAGTAAGGGTAGTAGAGGGATGATTGGCCGGCTTTTCACTACAGTCATTGGGATGGCCAATCCAGCCACACCGAAAGCAGACAACAGGTAGGTTTTCATACACAAATCCCTTCTAAAAAACCTTGTTCTTCCTCTTGATTAGAACTCCTAACTTCAATAGCATGGTAGTATCGATTTCCACCCTGATCCTTGCAACACCAATCTTCTTCAGCTGATCGATGAAGTCATTGATGGAGATGGGATTACCGACCTCCTCCACAATGCCCAGTAGCCACCAAGTAGACCAAAATTCGATTGGAAGACCAGGAAGGTGTATCTAAACCGTTGTTTTCTTGATAAAGATACAAAATCTGGTATCTTGGGCTCAATGGCCAGCAGCTGGCCATCGATGACCCAAGGACCGCCACGAAGAATGGTATCCCTCTCCTTTATTTTGAAATAGAATAGAAGATGATCCTCGATAAAAGAACCACTTTATTAGAGAGTTTTCCCTTGACCTTGAAGATCCTAGCAATCCAATCGATGGGGACTTGCTGGCCCAGACTCCTCGCCAGCACCGCCACCGGCTCCCATTGCCCCCTGGCTTCATCTATCTCATCCTCGAAAATCCGAGGATTTTAGGAAAATATTGTTGAAGTTGATCCACCTCCTTTTTAGAGATTTTGTAAGCCGTTCACAATCCTTGTCTTGGCTAATCTCTAACCACCTTTGCTGAAGAGCTAGCCCCCTCACCAAAAGAGGATGATAGCCCAGCCCCTCCATTCTCATACTTCTCTCCCTCCTCTATCGACTCCCTATAACAACTACCAATTGTTCAATGAAAGACTGCAATAGGCATGAATTTTAAAGCAACACTCGCTTATTGCTCAACAAGCGATCCCCTACCGCCAAGGCAGTAGCCCAGTTGGTTAGAGCCTCTCCTTACTCTCAACTGATCGCAAGTTCAAGGAAGGAGTCTGTAGATGACTTAATTAAATCCAGTATTTTTTTCTGGGATCCGTGATAGTTGGGTTAAGTAAGAGATCGGGATCTTGTTTTGTTTTCTATTCTAACTAGCTGGCATCTTGATGGTATCTGACATACTCATCTACTGATGAAAAGAGGGATCCGTGATAGTTGGGTTAAGTAAGAGATCGGGATCTTGTCTTGTTTTCTATTCTAACTAGCTGGCATCTTGATGGTATCTGACATGCTCATCTACTGATGAAAAGAGACGATAAAAATTTAGTATTGAATTAATATACTTATCTTCTAATGAAAAGAAATTATAAATTTAGTCTCCTATCAAATATTTTTTATTGGATCTTAACGCACCCCCACCCTGCCTTAAAAAAAAAAAAAAACAAGCGGTCCCCTCGTTTGTCACCGAAGAAAAAGGGCGCTTTGCTAAGCTGGTTCCTGTGTACTTCTTCAGTAAAGTCGGACCATAAATTATTATAAAAATATTTGTTAGAGAAAAAAAAAAAAAAATCGGTAATCTATGGCTAACTTATGCGGTAGTCAAGTTTGACTCTTCAAGAAATTCCCTATTTTTTTAATAAAATAATACAAACAACTACCGTAGCAAAACCTAGGTCTAAGAAGATGTGCAAGTTCTTGGCCAGAGGGCGGATGGATCTGAACATTGATGCTATAATATATATATATTATATATATATATATATATATATATATATATATATATATAACGCCCTTGGAATGGCTGAGAATAACAGAAGAACGGAGCAATATGACGGAGGGAGGGGAGGCACACGTGCTGGTATTCCCTTTTCCGGCCCAAGGCCACGTGCCTCCGATGCTGAAGCTTGCCGAGATCCTCTCCCATGCCGGCCTCCGCGTCACCTTCGTCAACATCGACAACATCCACCGCCGCTTCCTCGCCAGCTCCCCCGCCCTCCAGCGGCTCGCCGGACTCCCCCGGTTCCGGTTTCGGACCATTCCTGACGGCCTTCCGGAAGACCACTCCCGGCGCTTCCTCGAGTTCCTCGACATCGAAGAGTCCCTCCGGACCCGATCAAGGGAGCACTACAGGGAGCTCCTGGTGCCCACCGGCCAGGATCCCGACGGATGGCCGCCCGTGACGTGCATCGTGGCCGACGGGATGCTGCGTCTCGCGTCGGAGGTGGCGGCAGAGATGGAAATCCCCGTGATCTTCTGCCGCACGAGCGGTGCTTGTGCCGTCTGGGCTTATCTGTGCCTCCCCGATCTCATCAAGGGCGGAGATATCCCGTTCCCAGGTACTTGCTTATCATCGGTTTTCTATAGCCTATGACTGATCTAAGCCTCCGATCGCTTTTTTTTATAAAATTTTTGGGTGCTTGTTATTGTTGATTAGATTTTATTGTATTACAGAGGAGGAGGAGGAGGAGGACGGTCTAGACGAGACGATTCGAGGGGTGCCGGGGATGGAGGGTTTCTTACGGCGTAGAGACCTCCCAAGTTTTTGCAGAAATGCAAAATCGACTTCTGATCCCGTTCTCCAGTTCGTGATCGAAGCCAACGCGAACGTGAGAAGAGGAAGAGGTCTCATTCTTAACACCTTCGAGTCTCTCGAGGGTCCCGTCCTCTCACACATCCGTTCCGCCATCCCCAACATCTACGCCGTCGGACCTCTCCATCTTCTTTCAAGAGCTTTTGGTGATTGCGGTGCTGATGTCCCGTCTTCCTCCAACTCTGCCAGCCTCTGGCAAGAGGATCGCTCCTGTCTTAAGTGGCTCGACTCACAGCCGCAGAGGTCGGTCGTCTATATCAGCTTCGGGAGCATCACTGTGATGTCGTGGAACGAGCTGACGGAGTTTTGGCACGGTCTGGTGGATAGTGGTAAGCGCTTCTTATGGGTGTTGAGACCGGACCTGGTGGAAGGGAAGATGGAGGAGGAGGCGATAAAAGAGTTGGAGAAGGAGACGAGGGAGAGGGGGTGCGTCGTGGGTTGGACACCGCAGGAAGAGGTTCTGGCCCACCCGGCGGTGGGATGTTTCTTGACTCACAGTGGGTGGAATTCGACGCTGGAGAGCGTGGCTGCCGGCGTGCCGATGATCTGCTGGCCCTTCTTCGCGGACCAGCAAGTAAACAGTAGGTTTGTCGATGAGGTTTGGAGGATCGGATTGGACATGAAGGACAAGTGCAGGAGGAGCCTGGTGGAGAGGATGGTGAGGGAGGTGATGGAAGGGGAAAGAGCAGAGGTGTTGAGGAGATCGGCAGGTCAGATGGCCGAGCACGCATGGAGGAGCGTAGAGGAAGGTGGGTCATCTTACGGGGACTTTGAAAACTTGGTTAAACACCTCAGAGCCATGAGCTCGGTAAAATAACGGAGGCGGCGCTCCGTGGCTTCATTTATTAGTACTATTTTTGCAAAATAAAGATGGTCCAATCATGTTGCCATTAAGGTCTAAGTGCAGATTAGATTCGTGGTGCCATGGACGACGGAGGTTGAGATTCGAGTTCTGGTGCGTTTTCGGTTTTGAATTTATCAATCAGGGAACGGCGTTTAATTATTTATGGCTCTTATTAATATAATGCATCATATGTTTCGATGTTCTGTAATGCTAAATGCATAAATTTTTATTTGCATACATCGTCATTGATGATATCATATTTTCATGGCAGGGAGTTGTGGATGGGATTCAGACACTCAACAAAGATGCATATGTAAGGCTACCGTTGGTCCCATGTCTATGTTACATGATGTAAGAGTAGGTTATTAATCCCAAAACACTTCCATACTTGTGTGTTCGCATCTTTAATTTTCTCTCAAATTGTTAGTTAATAGAACATAATATAATATTTGTTTCGTTGGTTTCATCTTCGACTAAGCATTTTACTCTTATCAAATCTGCCCTGAAAGAGATGTGGCGAAGAAAAATAAACATTTCCTCAAAATGCCAACGACCAAAAATCACGTTACAAACAAACTTGCGTTCTTTAGGTTCGGTCCAATGTCGAGCAGACGGCCATTCTGGCCCACCGTGTCGAATAGGCATTTCTGGAGGATTGTTAAATTTGATCGACGTCATTTTTCAGGTCAGACCCTGCCTCACTCAAAAGATACAGGCCTACTCCACTATTAATTACGTCTTATGTTTTTATAATAACAAATTATGCCACTTTTTTCCATCCTTTTTTTTGCGATGGTCTACCCTTCTTGATCATTATCTATTTTTGTTACCGTAAATTCCAACTTAAGATCGAAGAAGGAGTTGTTACCGTTGAAGTAACTTATAAAAAAGTTCGCAATCAATATTTTTCTTAAGATCGAAGGAGTTGTTACCGTTGAAGTAACTTATAAAAAGTTCACAATCAGAATTAGTTTTGAAGAGAACCCTCCGACAATTAAATTAAAGATCTGGAATAGAAAAGTAGTGGATGGAAAGTATTGCTTTATTGGATTCTCGAAACTTTAACTATTTATAGAAGATGATTGAGAAACCATACGATACAGAAAGTATTAGACTGTTAGTTATGCTATTATGGACACGAGATTCAAAGCCTCATATGCTTTTGCATGAGAAGAAATCAGTTGCTATACAAAATGGCATTTCTGCATATCGGATGGCTGGCCATTTGAAAGCACGAAGACTAGTCACGTAGCAAAGAGTACATCAAGAAAAAAAATTGTCAATGACCAAATACGAAACAGTCTTAATATTAAGTTCAGCAAAGCAGATAGGTTAGAAAATAGATCAGCAATTTGGTCGACGACCTTTAAAGCTACATTCTAAAAACATATTCGAGGCATCAGAAATTAAGACTGCAATAGATCAGGTTGACCTGTGATCCAACTCGACCCAACATGTTTAGATCCGATCTAACTCATTTTTAGAGACCCATGGATCTGAGTCGAGTCCTAAAATTAGACCCATTCCATTTTCTGGATCGATTTTATGTTTAATGAATATGGATCCGACTCAATTTGACCCGACTCGAATATACTAATAGATCATATCTATTTGGATCTTTAAATTATAATTTAAAAATTTGTATGGAACTTATTTTTAATATAGAGATAAAATTATAATTATTTTTATATCTTAATTTATTTTAAAAATAATATTGTTTGTTATCTATTTTATGGTTAATAATAGTTGGTCACGTAATAATTAAAATATAGTTTCTATATTTTATCCTGATTATATCTAGATCCAATTTTTTAAAATTAGAATGGGTTATTTACGGACCCGATCCAACTCGAATGATCCGTTGGATTAAAAATTCTGATAGTGGACCTGATTCGACTCGATCCAATCTAATTTTCTAGTAGATTGAGTCTAGATCTAATATCAAAAATCTGATCAAAGAACCGGATCAGATTGGGATCACTCATGATCCAGTTCGATCCAACCTATCTACACCCAATCAAAAATATCTCAAAACAATTTTAATCAAAAATAGTGGCCGAGGTGAACTAGAACTGGATGGCTGTGTCCGGGCAATCCTTCCGGTGGATCTCCGGTAGCCTTGAACTCTCAGACACCTTGGTGGTTCTCCTATGTGGCCTCCTTTCCCTCACTTGCTTGGGTGTTTTTAGCTTGCTTAAGTCTTTTCTCCCCCGTTGGGGTGTTGATGGCTCTTTTAAGTCCTGGTGGTTGACGAACGCCTACCTCGGGATCTACCCTGTGCTAGCAGGCGCATGCGACGGTGTTTCGTGCCGTGGACGGGACGTCTTTCCTGGTTCGTGATAAGGGAAGCTACCATGCGCTCTGACATTCCTTCCGGTCGCTCCACTCCGGGAAACTTGGCAGGGCCTCAATCGGGGGCTACCGCCCCCGGGATTCGAATCCCCTGGTTGACTTCCTCTTTCGGGTGGTACGGGTAGTTGGTGGAGAGCGTGGCGCCTCGGTTAGGAAGCTTCTTTCCTCTTCTGGTGTAAGTGGTAGCTGCGGATAGTTATTATGGCTTGATAGGTGCTTCCTTGCAGTCTTCGGGCGGCTCGCCGGTGCCTTGGGAGGGTGGCATCGCCCCCTCGATGGCCAACGCCATTGTCCGAGGTGGAGGTCGAACTGAAGAGCTGGGACTCGACTCCGAGGGGCTCGGCCTCGAAGGGGCTCCACTTTGGCGGAGGAGGGCTGGGCTCGACTCCGGACCAAAGTGGCTCTGAGGGGGCTCGACTTGGAGGAGGGCTAAGCTCGACTCCTGCACAGAGGGCTCGACCTCAGAGGGGCTCGACTTAGTGGAGGGGAGCAGGACTCGACTCCGGTCCAGGGGGCTCAGCCTCGGAGGGGCTCAATCTGGCAGAGGAGGTCAATACACGACTCCAACCCAGAGGGCTTGGCCTCGGAGGGGCTCGACCTGGTGGAGGAGGGTTGGGCTCGCCTCCGGTCAAGGGGGCTCAGCCTTGGAGGGGCTTGATCTGGTGAAGGAGGTCACTCAACTCTGGCCTAGGCATCCCGGTCTTGCGAGTGCCGACCTGGCGGAGGACAGAACTCGGCTTCGACGGGCTGCCCCGACATTCTGAGGGAGCTCAGCCCGGCAAAGGAGTCCGAGGAGGAGTGTCCACCGTGGCAGCTTTTTATGACATAGCATCTGACAAGGATTACACGTCAGCTTCTTGCCACATCATTTGCCCCCCACTCCTGAGTCCCGTTAGCGCGGGGCGCTCGGGGCGAAGGGAGTAAATGTAATGCTGACGTGGAAAGGTGAGAATCCAGTGCAATGATGGCCACGATCGCCGGTGCTTCATGAAGTGGTTTCTTCAGCCTACCCGGGGGAGCCACGTGGACATGTCCGAGGAGTAATTATTGTAGGTGCAGAATTCAGAGCGACCGTTGTCAAAGCCAGATGCCAGCCTCGTCGATTGATGACACGTGGCATGGATCCGATGGTAGGGAGCTGTAATGGTACGGTCAGGCGCCGGTCATTTCGAAAGGAAAGGCAACATTTCTTAAAACATATTTTCTTTCAAATCCTACATGCCCGCCATCGTACCGAGATTCTTCTTTCGCTCCCCTGGCCATTTTTGTCTTCCCAAGTTCATAGCAGGTTAGTCTCCTTCTTCTCCGTCCCGGTTGAGTAGAGTCTACCTCCTAGGGCCAGGTTCTTCCCCGGACTCTCGTCCGTCTTCTCCTTCTTTCTGTTTCTTTCCTTCATCTTCTTCTCCATGTCTCGCTTCGGACCAAACTTCCACCCCACGACTAACCAGGATGAGGCCTGGCCTTCTAGGCCGAGGCCGCCTTCTTCTTCTTCCAATGAGGAGGAGGATGTGGCACACTTTGAGGTCAGCCGAAGACCCGCGCCTAGAGGAATAGTGATTAGGGAACCCGCATCTTCTCCTCTACCTTGTCATCTTCTTCTACCTGCTCCTGAACTTGCACCTGCTCCTGAACATTCTCGGTCAATGGGTCCTGGGGGAATTGCTTCGACGATCATCGTCGTGGATCTCGTGACCATCCGGGATACCTATGGTATCCTGGACTCCGTCCGGCTCTCGGTGCCTCGACCGGGGGAACGGATTGCTTCCAACGGCCCTCGTTGGATAGCTTTCTATGAGGAAACCTTCGCGGGAGGCCTCCGATTCCCATTCCATCCATTCTTTCTCTGTCTTGAATAACTACCGCCTTGTTTCTGCCCAGCTCGTTCCAAATGCCATCAAGACAATTTTTTGCTTTATTGTTTTGTGCCATTTTCATGAGATAGTTCCCCTTTTTTTTTTGTTCGGGGCCTTTTTCACTCTAAAACGCCACCCCACCGAGGAGGGGTGGTGGTCTCTTTCTTCCCGATCCAGGGGTATTAGGTTCGAGCTCCCCTCTTCCATCAAAGGATGAAAGAGTAAGTATTTTTTTGTCTCGGTTGAGGGGGTCGACTGAGTTTGGAGCGACCCAGATCGGTCCCCTAACCGAAATTCTGCAGTTGAGGCAGCCGACCTGGAGGTATATGACCAGCTCCGCTCCACTGAGATTCCTTCACTTGAGGTCCATTTGTCAGAGTAGAATCTTCATGAGACCGGGGTCAGCCCAACACAGGAGTTGGGTGAGTTCGGCTTGAACTTCCTTTTTCTTTTTTCTCTTCTTCTTCTTTTTTTTTTTAACTCAGAGCTGATGTCTTCTTTCTTGGTGTAGGCATGAAGTTCTCGATGGACGAGCTCCTCTCGTTTATCGAGGAGAGGGGCCAAGCGGAGGGGGCTGGCATGCCCACCTCGAGGGCTCGGGTAGATGACGGTGCGAGGGTCGTGCTTGCCGCGCCGACCGAGCCCATCCCCGAGCCTCCGAGGCAGCATGATCCGACCCCGGCACAGGAATCCGAGGTTGTTGCCCGGGCCAGATTCACTGCCACTGCTGCTGCAATGGCATCTCCTTCTTCGAAGATCGTCGAGGTCGAGGAGGAAGGAGAGCTAGAAAGTGCGGGGCCGATGTCGGCGGCGCTGTCCGAGATGGTGCCGAGCCCGCAACCTGCGCCGGAAGCTTCTCCCACCGATGGTACAGGCGATTCTGCGACGGCGGCGAGCAAAAAAGACAGGGACTACCGTCGGGTCCCCTTTAGGTTGGGACCCAACATCTCCCTAGTCAGGGACCTGGCCCTCGCCGAGCTGATGATGGACTTTTCCGTCCAGTCATGCGACCGGCGAGAGAGGAGCGGGAGACTTCTGGGCGACGTCATCAGCACCACTTTCTCCAACCTTTTTACTGTAAGTATCCTTCTGCTCTACCTCGCTTCTTCCCTCATGTCTTGTCTTTACGACTAACATCATCTTTGATGCAGCAAGGTGCGGAGCTTTTACTCATCAGGGACTATTGCCGCACCTGGGCCAAGAGGGACAGGGAGCGAGAGGTGGAGCTCAAGTCCTTGAACGCTGAGCTGAGGTGGAAGAACGATGAGGCCTGGGAGGCCAACATGAGAGTCAAAGGCCTCCGGGGTGAAGTCGCTAGCACCGAGCGACTCTCGAAGGAGCTCGAGGAGGAGCTCAGAGCCGAGTTGGAGGCGGTGAACGAGCGGGCTGCCTCCGCCGAGAAGAAGGCTGCAACCATTGAGCAGAAGGCTATTGAGGCAGAGGGGAAGGTCTCCGCCGCTGTCAGCTCGGCAGAGGCTAGGAAGAAAGAGGTAGCCGAGGCCATCCGTCGGGCTGAGGATGCAGAAAAGAGGGCGGCTAAGGTGACCTGCAGGGCAGAGGCTGCCAGGAAGGAGGTTGCCGATGCGATGGCCAGCTACAAGGCCTCCCCAGAGTTCAAGCTCGACTTCAAGGAGGTGGCGACGGACTCCTTCCTCAAGGAGTTCGCGTACTGCCGGTCCCTACTGCGCGGCATCCTTTCAGACAAGCAGATGGCCAGCATCCACCTTCCGGGCTCCATGAGGATGAAGTCTTTGGTTCCGGCACCGGCGGTGGCTGAAGAGCATACAGCGAAGGCTGGATCGACTTCGCTGGTGGTGGCGGCTGAACCAACTCTGCCGGTGGTGGCGGCCGAAGGAGGGGCCCTGGCCTCGAAGGCTGAAAAGGGTGAGACCCCAGCTAGGCACCGTCCGGGGAAGGGGCTGGTTGAGTAGAGCAGGTTTCCTTAGCGGTTGTAACCCTTTCTTTTTTTTCTTTTTTGTTTTTTGTCCTGGGCTGCCCGGGATGTCAGAGCCTAGGAACAGTGCAACATTTTGCCAAGTAATGAAAACATTTTCACCAACTTGACTTGTTTCTTCTTTTCTTTGCTTGTGTCTTTGTAATGCAAATGCCTTCTCTCCACATCTTGATCATCTAGATGCCTGGATAAGTGAAAAGGTGGAGGAGGAGTACTTGTCTTGCTCGATCATGCCCGGCTGGGAGGCGAAGTAGTTGTGAAGATCTCTCTGCTCTGCTCGACGTTAGGAAGCTTGGGTCCTGGTGTCGGAGGGGCATGAGATCCAGACTTTGATTACCAGGAGACTGGACTCCTGGTGCCGGAGCAGGGTCCGGTCTTTGGTGCTGGAGGGTGGTGAGATCCGGGCTTAGAATGCCAGGAAGCTAGGCTCTTGGTGCCGGAGCAGGGTCCGGTCTTTGGTGCCGGAGGGTCATGAGATCCAGGCTTAGAATGCCAGGAAGCTAGGCTTCTGGTGCCGGAGCAGGGTCCAGTCTTTGGTGCCGGAGGGTCGTGAGATTCGGGCTTAGAATGCCAGGAAGCTAGGCTCCTGGTGCCAAAGCAAGGTCCGGTCTTTAGTGCCGGAGGGTCGTGGGATCTAGACTTAGAATGTCAGGAAGCTAGGATCCTGGTGCCGGAGCAAGGTCCGGTCTTTGGCACCGGAGAGTCATGGGATCCAGGCTTTGAGCGCCAGACCTGGGGTCGGGCGATGATTCTTCTGCAAGGCAAAAAGTGTTTGTACAAGAAAATCTTGATTATTAATGGGGAAGAACCTTATGCTATTGATGCCGGAGAGCTGGGCCCCGGGCTTTGGTGTCGGAGAGCTGGGCTCCGGGCTTGAGTGCCGGAGAGCTGGGCTCCAAGTTTTGAGTGTCGGGGAGCTGGGCTCTGGGCTTTGGTGCCGGAGAGCTAGGCTCCGGGCTCTGGTGCCAGAGAGCTGGGTCTCGAGCTTGAGTGCCAGAGAGCTGGGCTTTGGGCTTTGGTGCCGGAGAGCTGGGCTCCGAGTTGGAGTGCTGGAGAGCTGGGCTCCGGGCTTTGGTGCCGAAGAGCTGGGCTCCGAGTTGGAGTGCCGGAGAGTTGGGCCCTGGGCTTGAGTGCCAGAGAGCTGGGCTCCGGGCTTTAGTGCCGGAGAGCTGGGCCCCGAGCTTGAGTACCGGAGAACTGGGCTTCGGGCTTTGGTGCCGGAGAGATGGGCTCCAAGTTTTGAGTGCCGGAGAGCTGGGCTCTGGGCTTTGGTACCGGACAGTTGGGCTCCGGGCTTGAGTGTGCCGGGCCTTGGGCATGGCAGCGATGTTCCTGCAAGGCAGAGGGCGATTTGTGCAAAAGAAGACTTTTATTATTATAAGGAGAGAGCCTTACATTACTGATAATATATTCTCGGGTTGCAGGCATTCCATGTTCGTAGAAATCTGGCACCGTCCAGATCTTCGAGATAGTAGGCTCCATGTGGAAGAGCTTTGAACACCTTGTAGGGGCCTTCCCAGTTCGACGAGAGCTTGCCGCATTCCCGGGTTTGAGATGCTTCGGCTCGGTGCAACACCAGGTCGCCAGGTCGGAAGACCTTTGGCCTTACCCGCGCATTGTAGTACTGGGCCACTCGTTGCCGGTATACTACCATCCAGAGCCGAGCTTTGTCCCTGGTTTCCTCGAGGAGGTCCAAATTGAGTAGAAGGTGCGCCGGGTTTTGCGCTTTGTCGTATTGCTACACTCGCAGCGTGGGCACACCGAGCTCAACTAGGACGATGACCTCAGTGCCAAAAACAAGGTTGAAAGGCATTTCATCCGTCGCCATTATGGACGTTGTGTGGTAGGCCCATAGAACACTTGGGAGTTCCTTCACCCACTTACCTTTGGCTTGGTCCAGCCTAGTTTTAGGTCCTTGAAGGATGGTCCAGTTGGTCACCTCGGCTTTCCCGTTCGTCTTGGGGTGAGCTACCGAGGTGAAGCTGTGCTGAATGCCGTGCTCGACGTAGAACCCTTCAAACTCCCGGTTGTCGAACTATCATCCATTGTCGGTGATGATGCAGTGGGTGAGTTCGAAGTGACAGATTATTGATTTCCAGAAGAACTAGCAGATCTTAGCTTCTGTGATCCGTGCTAGCGGCTCTACTTCCACCCACTTGGTGAAGTAGTCAATAGCCACCAGCAGAAATCTTTGCTGCCCTGGTGCGGGGAAAATGGCCCTAAGATGTCCATTTCCCACTAGGCAAAAGGCCACGGGGTGAAGAGCTGGGAGATCGGCGCCGCCGGTTGATGCTGTATGTGAGAATGATGCTGGCCTTTGTCGCACTTCTTTACAAAGTCGGCGACGTCCTCCCTCATGGTCTCCCAGAAGTATCCCTGGTGAATAGCTTTATATGCTAGCATCCTTCCTCCCACGTGGTTCTCGTAGAGGTCTTCATATATCTCTTGGAGTACGAAGGCTGCCTTCGTGGACTGAGGCACTTCAGGAGCGGGTAGGAGTAGGATCGACGATAGAGCTATCATTCCATCGGGACAAACCGGGAGGCCTTCTTCTTGATGAGGCCAGCTTCTGTGTGTCCTCTGGTAAGATGCCATCAGTGATGTATCTGACGTACCTGTCCATCCAGCTCGACTCCAGGATGACTTGCTGCACCTTCTCTGGGGCTTCGTAGCTTGGGTTCTCGAGGTACTCGATATGGGCACGCCCCAGTGATGAGCCCGGCAAGGTCGTGAGTCTCGACAGTGCATCCGCACGAGCATTCTCTCCGTGGGGGATATGGAAGATGCTGAAGCATCGAAAACCTACCGTGCTTGAGCGGACCCACTCCAAGTACTTCACCATCTGGGGATCTCTGCATCATATTCTCCGAAGACTTATACGGCCACCAGTTAGGAGTCGGTAAAGACTTTCAAGCTTTGCACACCCAACTCGCGGGAGACCTTTAGGCTCATGAGGAGCACCTCGTACTCCGCCTGGTTATTTGTCATGATAAATTTGAAGCGGAGAGCACATTCTGCCATGATCCCGTTGCTGTTGGCGAGGATGAGGCCTGCTCCGCTCCCGCCAGAGTTGGACGCTTCATCCACGTGGAGGATCCAGGGCTCCTCCTCTGTTCTGAGCTTAACTTG
Source organism: Areca catechu (assembly GCA_021397845.1). NCBI lineage: Eukaryota > Viridiplantae > Streptophyta > Magnoliopsida > Arecales > Arecaceae > Areca > Areca catechu. The sequence goes on along the minus strand of CM038050.1, from coordinate 187,599,528 downwards.
GTGCTCTGGGGTTGTCTGCTCTGGCTCCTCAGCGAGTCCCATGCACTCGACCAGGAAGTCGGCTAGGACCTGGACCTTCTGTGATGACCTTAATCAATATGCGATATCGAACTCGCTCAGCATCAGGGACCACTTAGCTAGCCTCCCGGAGGTTTTGGGATGGCTAAGTATGGTCCTAAGCAGCTGACCGCGATGGGATACGCTTGAAAGTATGGCCTGAGGTGCTTAGTAGATATTATTAGAGCAAAAATGAGTTTCTCGGAATGAGTATACCTGATCTCCGCATCGCGAAGAATTTTGCTGGTGTAGTACACCGGCTTCTGAGATCCGCCCTCGTCTGCACAGACGAGGGCCGAGCTGATGGCTCCAGGTGTGACCGCCAGGTAGAGTAGGAGCTCCTCCCCTTCCTCTGATCTGGAGAGCAGCGGAGCAGACACCAGGAACTTCTTCAATTCTTCGAAGGCCGTCATGCACTCCTCCGTCCAGGTGAAGTCGTGCATCTTGCGCATCATCTTAAAAAAGGGAAGGCAGTGGTTGGCCGATCTTGAGATGAACCGATTCAAAGCTACGATCCGCCCTGTCAGGTGCTAGACTTGCTTCTTGGATGTCGGGTGCTCCATGTCGACGATCGCCTGGACCTTCTCTGGGTTTGCTTCAATGCCCCTCTGGGGGCTTCCCAGGTCTTCGTGCCGGAGGACTTTTCTCCGGGCTTTGTTGCCGAGGAGCTAGGCTCGCCGGTGCCTGGGGGCTTCCCAGGTCTTCGTGCCGGAGGACTTTTCTCCGGGCTTTGTTGCCGAGGAGCTAGGCTCGCCGGTGCCTGAAGGTTTCCCAGGTCTTTGTGCCAGAGGACTCTTCTCTGAGCTTCGGTGCCAAGGAGCTAAGCTCGTGGCTGACTTGTTGGAGAGCTGGGCTCGAAGATGATAATAGCTGAGGAGATTCCCTTGGCCGAAGATCTGAGCTCCGGTCTTGGGTTAGTGTCCTGGAGCTGGGCTCGGGGACTTCGATGACTTGAGATGGCGCCTTGGAGCTGGGCTCGAAGACGATGATAGCCGAGGAGATTCCCTTGGCCGGAGATCTGAGCTCCGGTCTTGGTTTGGCATCCTGGAGCTGGGCTCAAGGCTTAAGGGCCTGGGGGCTTCCCAGGTCCTTTGCTGGGGAGCTGGGCTTGCCGGTGCCGGAGGGTCATCCGATCTTTGATGCCGGGGAGCTAGGCTCGCCGGTACTTGGGGGCTTCCCAGGTCTTCGTGCCGGAGGACTTTTTTTCAGGCTTTGTTGCCGAGGAGCTAGGCTCGCCGATGCCTGGGGGCTTCCCAGGTCTTCGTGCCAGAGGACTTTTCTCCGGGCTTTGGTGCCGAGGAGCTGGGCTCGCGGCTTGTGTGCCTGGGGGCTTCCCAGTCTTCGTTCCGGAAGACTTCTCTCCGGGCTTTGGTGCCGAGGAGCTGGGCTCGCTGCTTGTGTGCCTGGGGGGATTCCCAGGTCTTCGTGCTGGAGGACTTCTCTCCGGGCTTTGGTGCCGAGGAGCCGGGCTCGCGGCTTGTGTGCCTGGGGGCTTCCCAGGTCTTCATGCCAGAGGACTTCTCTCCGGGCTTTGGTGCCAAGGAGCTGGGCTCCCAGCTTGTGTGCCTGGGGGGCTTCCCAGGTCTTCGTGCCGGAGGACTTCTCTCCGGGCTTTGGTGCCGAGGAGCTGGGCTCGCGGCTTGTGTGCTTGGAGGCTTCCCAGGTCTTCGTGCCGGAGGACTTCTCTCCGGACTTTGGTGCCGAGGAGATGGGCTCGTGGCTTGAGTTTCCTGTAAGACAGAGGGAAACTGTCCTTCGGGCATGCATTGTTGAGGTCGGTGTAGTCTACATAGATCCTCCATTTGTCATTGTTCTTCTTCACCATTACCATATTCGCCAGCCAGCTCGGGTATTCTACCTTCCAAATGAAACTGGCGGTGAGGAGTTTGTCAACTTCCTCATTAATTGCCGCCTACCTCTCCGGGGTGAAGCTTCTCTTATTCTACCGAACTGGCCGGTGCTTTGGATCAATACTTAGCTTGTGGGTGATGATGTCAGGGGGAATACCTGTCATGTCTGCCACCGTCCAAGTGAACACTTCTGCATTCGCCCATAGGAACTCCAACAGGTGGGCCCTGTTGCCGCCCGGATCGTCGTGGCCCGTAGCTGCTGGTTGCGTCGGGTGTTCCACGTTCGCCCACGGAGGGGATGCCTCTGGTGCCTCGGGACCTGCAAGAAAGCCAACGTCGGTGACCCGGGCCAGGAATTCCGGTGGGGGCATTCCGACGGTCAAGTCAGTGGCGATCCAGGGGAACAGATCCTCCTGGTCGAGCCCCTCTGGATAAGCTCCATGCTAGGAGGAGTGAGTAGAGTGTATGAGAGTGTGAGTGTGAGCTGGGAGGTGTAGTGGCCGAGGTGGTCTTGCCCTCCTCTCTGGCCTCTCCCCGTTTCTCCTCCTTTCTTTTTGGTGGTTGTGTTGTTGAAAAAATAGTTGTCTCTCCCTTTGAAATGGGGTTGTTACCTCCTTTTTGCTTACCCTGGCCAAGTCTTCTACTTTAGCTTGCCTCGGGGTTCTCCCGTGCTGTCAAGCTGGTACGACGAGGTATCGTGCCGTAGACGGGACGCCTTCTTGATTGGGTAGTTGGAGAAGTTTCGATATGCCTCTGACATTCCTTCTGTTTGCCCTTCCTGGAAGCCTGGTAGGACCTCAACTGTCGTGCCGCCGGTCTCGGGACTCGCGCTCTTCGGTGGGGTCTTTTCTCTGCTTGTACGGCAGGTCGGCAGAGGGTATGGTGCCTTGATGTGAGCTTCCTTTCTTTCTGGTGTGGGCGATGGCCATGAGCATTTATGGCGATGTGGCGGGTGTTGCTGTACGGTCCTCGAGGGGCCCGCCACCATCTTCGGAGGAGAGGCATGGCTTCTTTGGTGGTTGGTACTTCAATTTGTGTTGAGGGCCAAGCTGGAAAGATGGGACCGGCTTGTAGCAGACCCGCCTCGTCGCGGCTCGGCTGTGCAAAGGAGGGTCGAGCTCGATTCCAGGCCAAGGGAGGGCCTATCTTTGACCGAGCTTGGGCTGGCAGAGGTGGATGAGGCGCGCCCAGCTCAGGGGACCTGGCCTTGAAGGGGCGTCACGTGGCGGAGGAGGCTTGAGCTCAACTCCGGACCACGGGGCCCGACCTCGGGCTCGGAAGGTCTGCCTCTGGTGGGACTTGAGCTCGGCTCCGACCTAGGCGTCCGACTTGGAGGGGACCAACCTGGCGGAGGATGGAGCCCGGCTTCGACGAGCGGCCCCGTTGACCTCGGGGAGCTCAGCCCAGCGAAGGGGCCTGTAGTGGGAATCCAGTGTGGCATCTAATAAGGGCTCCACGTCAGGCTCCTTGCTCTACGTTAGCGATCCGGTCACATCAGACCCTCTCCTCATCTTGTAGCTGGGCCCCAATCTGTACCATCTTCGCCTGGTTGGCTCTAAGTGGATAAGACAGCAAGTGCTCGATCGGGCCACCCCGGGGGTCCTGTGCCCTTTGGTCAAGATCATTTGCCCTGGGGTCATCCTCGGGGACCTTGGCCCCAGGGAGAGTCTGGAAATAGTGTTGAATCGGCTGAGGTGCACCCCTCATCTCCCCGACACCGTTGGGGGTTGGGAACTACACCAACAGCCGCTTTGTGGAAACGATGACGTCGAGCAGGTTGAGCCCAGGTCACCCCAAAATTATGTTGTAGGCTGAAGGTACCTGACAACCATGAAAGTCATCATAACAGTGCTCTGTCGAGGTGGGGTCCCGGTAGTGACTGGGAGAGTGATCTCTTCCTCAACCCTCACAGCATCCCCCGTGAAACCGACAAGGGGTGTGTGCACAGGCCTGAGCTGAGTGAAGGATAAGTTCATTATGGAGAAGGCATCATAAAAAAAACATCTATGGAGTTTCCATTATCAACCATGATACATTTTACAGGATGTTTTGCGATTGTCATCTCGATGACCACGGCATCATTATTTATATTTTTGCCCCCACTTTCCCCTTCCTTCATAAAAGGGAGTACATTTTTAGAACTCTACCCCCGAGCCTTCTTGGAAGCACGCTCGGCTCCCCAGCATATCATCCCCACTAGCTTCTCGGTAGGATGGTAGTCGACTGCAGACTGGCGGGAGAGCAACAAGCGTCTGAGGTTCTGCTGGAGGTCTGCCCCCCACGAACCTTCCGAAGTAGCCTTTCTTGATGAGTTCTTCAATTTCCTTCTTGAGATTATGGCATTCCTCGATGTCGTGACCGTGGTCGCGGTGGTAGTGACAGTACTTCGTCTTGTCGTAGCCAGTGGACGGCTTCATCAGTGGTGGGCGCTTCAAGTAGGACTCACCTTCGATCTCCATGAGGATCTTCATCCTCGAGGCGAGGATAGGGGTAAATCTCTCCTCCGGAGTGGGGGCACTCCTTGGTCTCGGCCCCTGGTGGAAGTTCGGAGCTGGGGGTCCTGGCTTCCGCATCCCGAATGCCTCGGCGGGAGTTGGCTTCTTCAGTAACTTCCCGTCTAGCTCCCTTCTTGTACGATCCGCCTCCTCGGTGTGGATGTACTTTTGAGCTCAGACGAGGAGCTCGGAATAGGTCTTGGAGGTTTCTTGTCGAGCGAGTAGGTTAGGCGGGAGGTCCTGAGCCCTTGCTTCAGTGCCAGCATGGCGAATGGCTCATCAAGATTGTAAATCTCCAACACGGCAACCTTGAAGCAGGCCACGTAGTCCCATAGGGGCTCGCGGTCCTGTTGCCGAATGGAGAAAAGTCTGTCCGCTTCTCGTGGCACCTTCCGACATGCATCGAAGTGGGCCACAAACTTTCGCCCTAACTGAGTGAAAGAGCCGATGCTTTCGGGGTCGAAATGAGTGAACCAGACCCAAGCCACCTTCCGGAGGGTTGCTGGAAAGGCAATGCAAAAAAGGACGTCGGTGGCCCCCTGGACCCTCATGAGGGCCTTGTAGCTTTTCAGGTGGTCCAGGAGGTCGGTGGTCCCATCGTAGTGATCTACCTACAGCATACAGAACCAATCGAGAATCTATTCCTCTTAGATCTTTCGGGAGAAGGGGGGATGGGCGTCATAGCCCGCTGGCTCGTCAGTAAAGCCCTGCATGTTTGCAAACTGGCGGGATAGCTCAGCCAGCTTGCCCTCGTGCTCCTCCAGGCGCTTCTCGGCTGTGCGCCTGATGGCCTCGTCGGTCGAACCCTCCGTCGAGGCTGAAGGAGATGGAGAAGGTGATGTGGGTGGACGGTGTCCATGAAGGGGGGTCTTGCCTTTTCGACCTCGGTGGGGTTTGGCCGTTACTCGCTCGAGGGTTGGGGACCGACTCTCCCTATTCGCAGATCCGGTTCGTTGTCTCTTCGTCAGAGTCAAGTGACTACCCCGGTGGTCGGTGATGGCACGTGGATGCGAAAGCCTTCCTTGGAAGGAATGCAGGCTATTGCGGGATGCCGTGGCATGGGCCGCGGGGGTCCATGGTTGCTAGTGGGTAGCCAAGAACCGTTGCTGGTGCTGGTCCGAGGTAGCCTCTCTTGATGAGCTCTTCGATCTCCCATTTGAGATTGCGGCACTCCTCGGTGTCGTGGCCGTGGTTGCGGTGGAAATGACAGTACTTTGTCTTGTCATGGCTGGAGGACGACTTCAATGGTGGTGGGCGCCTCAGATAGGTTTCGCCCTCAATCTTCATGAGGATCTTCGTCCTCAGGACAAGGAGGGGGGTGAAATTCTCCTTAGGGACGGGAGCGCTCCTTGGCCTTGGTCCAGGTCGGAAGCTCTGAGCCACGGGATGAAATTTTTTAGAAGATATGAATAAATTTTTTTATATTTTAAAAAAAAATTATTATATTATTATGTTTATTATTATTATTATTATTATTATTATTATTATTATTATTATTATTATTATTATTATTATTATTATTATTATTATTATTTTGATAAATTATAAGGATTAGCCCGTTAGTATTTTTTTATTTTTTTATTTTTTTGATAAAAAAATAAAAAATTAAATTTTGATATAGTTATATATCACCCTCGTATCACTAAAATATTGATCGATATAACATCAATAAAAAATGAAACCTTAACTTCTCCGAGATAAATTTCACCGTCAAGATCCTTGTTCGGAGCCATCGGTTGGTAGAGGCCTTGCTACCGCTACCGCATATTTTTAATGATTCGTTATTAAACAGAATATTTTAAGCTGATCGCAATGAACTCGGCCCGTGGAGGGCGTGTCCATCTCGAACGCTTTAGATATATATAACTTAAAATAAGTGACGACCTACCCTTACCGGACGCTCATCAAACCCTCTGCGTAGAGATGGACGGAGGTCGTCGGAGGGAGGTGCACGTGCTGGTATTCCCCTTCCCGGGGCGGGGAATGGTGAACTGCATGCTGAAGCTGGCCGACCTCCTCTCCGGTGCCGGCCTCCTCGTCACCTTCCTCAACACCCACCACAATCACCGCCGTCTCAGCCACTTCTCTGGAGCCCACTCCCGGCTCGCGCAACGCCCAAAGTTCCGCTTCGCGTCCATCCCCGACGGCCTCTCCGAGGAAGAAACCCGGTCGGTCTTCAATTTCATCGATCTGGAGGAGTCGATGAGGACCCGTGCCGCTGCCTCCTTCCGCGACCTCTTGATCGCCTACCGGGACAAAGATCCCAACGGATGGCCGCCAGTGACGTGCGTGATAGCGGACGGTCTCATGCCGTTCACCATCGACGTTTCGGAAGAGTTGGGGATCCCTGCCATCATGTTCCGTACGATCAGCGCCTGCTGCGTCTGGGCCTTTCTATGCATTCCCGAGCTACTAGAGAACGGAGAGATTCCCTTTCCAGGTACAAATCGAACCAATTCTTCCATTCCGGTGAAAGGAACAAAATATATATTGATCGGTGCTATGGAACAGAGGGTGCGGATCTGGACGGGCCGGTGCGAGGAGTGCCGGGGATGGAAAGCTTCTTGCGGCGGCGAGATCTTCCGAGCTGTTGCAGGCTGGCCAGAGAACCGATGGACCGGGACCTTCAGGTGATGTCTTCCGTGACTGCTAGCTCGAATCGAGCGAGAGCGCTTATACTCAACACATTCGAGTCTCTGGAGGTCTCGGCGCTGTCTTACATCCGTAACAATAGCCCTGTCACGTACGCTGTCGGACCCCTCAACGCACTGGCCAGAACTTCATCAGATTCTGGCAGCCTGTGGCAAGAGGATCGGGACTGCATGACCTGGCTTCACTCCCAACCAGACCGGTCGGTTGTTTATGTGAGCTTCGGGAGCTTGACGGTGGTGACGATGGAGGAGTACATGGAGTTCTGGCACGGGTTGGTCAACAGCGGCCAGAGGTTCCTGTGGGTGGTGAGGTCGGATCTGATCAGCAAGAGAGGGGGAGGTACGGAGGAGGAGCCGGCGGTGCCGGTGGAGCTGGAGGAGGGGACGAGGGAGAGGGGTTGCATGGTGGGATGGGCCCCGCAGGAGGAGGTGCTGGCCCAGCCGGCGGTGGGGTGCTTCCTGACACACAGCGGCTGGAATTCGACATTGGAGAGCATCGCGGCAGGCAAGCCGATGCTCTGCTGGCCGTTCTTCGCCGACCAGCAGATTAACAGCAGGTTTGTGAGTGCGGTGTGGGGGATCGGGTTGGACATGAAGGACTTGTGTGGGAGAAGCATCGTGGAGAAGATGGTGGGGGAGGTGATGGAAGGAGAGAGGTCAGAGGAGCTGAGGAGAAATGCCCAGGAGATGGCGGAGATGGCAAAGAAGAGCGTTGCTGAAGGGGGGACCTCTTACAATGACTTCCAAAGATTGGTCCAGCATATCATGTCCTTCAGCTCCGACGCTCCGGCATCCTAGTTAAAAAATTTGGATCACTCCCCATGCAGTTAGACCCATCACTCTGTTCCTGTTTTGCTTCGATTAGAACGATCCTCCACAAAATTCTCCAGACCTTTCAGATATGGAGTAACTAACCTAAGCCACGGGGAAGCTTGTGGAAGTCATCCATTAATTCTGAACTCTCTGTATCCTTTGTTGAATAGGGGCTTATCACTAGAGACCCGTTGCCGTTGTATTCTCTCCGATTATCTCTTCATATGTTACTCTCTGTTTTTGTAGTACTCTTTTCACTTGATAAAGCTGGGGGAATTATCTTACTTCATTACTTCTCATTAAAAAAAAAAGAAAAGATAAAAACTATTTTGTTAGAGTTAAGAGTAGAGTGCTCAAGGAACTACTGCAATCAAACGTTGAATTCCTATTTGAAATTTTTCTTGCACCATCACGCATCTAATGTCCAGATTCACTTGCACCATGATCACTGACAACTAAGGTTGTAAACTAGGACCTTATGAACACTCAGTATAATGGTAGGGAAGATCAATCTTAAGGCAGGGCTCCTATATTCACAATTCATGGTATTGAGTACCGCATGCAAAGGCGAAAGTGGAAAGCTTCATGAGTACTAACTATTCGACACTCGAGACTTCGTCTAGATATCCTGTCAAAATTAACATCGAGTTACATACAATATCTAGTTAAATTTCAGACATAACGTGTTCTCCATCAAACAGAACCTTCCAGATCAACTGCATCCGCTTCCTCCTTGGTGCCAGGATATTATGTACACCATGAGATATAGCCTCATTATGCGTAGTTCCATCAGCCCTAGAGGGCACGAACGAAACAGCTCTTATCGCCACGAAACAGCTCCTATCGCCTCCAGCTACGGGAAAGCCAACCTTCATTTTAACCCATGCGCAGGAAAAAGAGCTCTTCGAGGGGCACGCCACCCCTCCTTCCCAGAAATTATCAGGTTCACTTGCCGCTGCGCAAGGTTTCGAAAGCTTCATCGGAGCCGCCGGGCAAATACTTAATGAGGTGGTATCCCGGTTGGTAGTGCATGTCCAGAAAAAAATAAATAAATAATAATAATAATAATAATAATAATAATAATAATAATAATAATAATAATAATAATAATAAGTAAAATAAAATAAAATAAAATAAAATTAATTAATTAATTAATTAATAGAAGGTAACTTGATTAAATTTAAGATTTATCCTATACCGATGATCATTGACATGAATAAGAGTTCATGATCTTCTCTTTATCAGCTTGCATCGTACATTATTCAATAAATTGATGGCATGCGAGATAGCTATATCGAAATTTATTTTTTTTATTTTTTTATTTATTAAAAAAATCATGGCAGAAAGTCTTTAATTTATTTTTTATTTTTTTTTACCTCCGTTATTTTGCTGCCCATGTATTTTTGGAAATTACACGCTTGCATAAATTAATCTCGTAGTTGGACGCTTTTTTTTTTTTTTTTCCCTTGGGAATCACGTCTAATGCATGTTGTCAACAAGATTTCAATCTTGCATCGACTTCATCCGCTTTGTGATCACTTCTTTAATATTAATTCGATATTAGGTAATTTTAGAATCACCGATCACTAAATTGATCGTCTTACCTTGCTCCATATTAATAATTGTCAGAATGCAATAAATAAGGATGAACGAACTCCAGCCAAATTAATAAACTTAGTTGTTGCCGATCTCACCACGATGACCTGCAGTTTGTGAGCTGGCGCCGGTTCTCGGATTCTCTCATCTCGAGGTCTCCAAGCTTCCGAATCTATAAAACAAAGTCAGAGACCCGGATCGGAGATTTCGGCGGGAGCACTCCGACGATCAAGTAAGAGAACGGCAAGATGGAACAAGACCTCTAAGACGGGTTCCCGAAGAATTCCCATGCTTAGAGGAGATGTAAATGAAAGGAGTGTGAGGAAGAGGGGAGTTGAAGCCCGGCTTCCTGCGCTGGGTTCATCGAGCTCATGCCTGAGGACTTCCTGGAATCCCCCGGATCGTTCTCTCGATGTTCTCCCCCTTTTTTGGCCTACCTGTCTGTCCGCTTTTACCGTCCCTTTTATACTACCGGACCGCCTTCAGCCCACGTCTCCTTCTGGGGGCTCCCCGGGATCTCCGAGTTTTCTCCCCCCTTCTCCTTCGAGTCCGGGAGTTAAGTGGTCGGCACGCCTCGTCCGTCATGCATCACGAAAGGGGAAAGACTGGTGAGACCTCGGGCCGAGCACGGAAGCTCTCCTTTCGGGGCGTTGACGATGGACTTCTAGCCGTTTCAGGCCCCTGCCCGCAAGGATTCTGTTCCTCGGTTGCGGGGCACCGTTTAACTGATGTAAGCGAGGTTTCGCGTGTCACTGCAGGCCGTATTGGCACCTTGTACGGAGCGCGGCGCGCGCTGGCTCTAGTGGCGACCTCGCGACCCATGTCTCTGTCTACCTGAGGCTTTGTAGAGTATGGCTGACCTCGGCCGAGGTGGACCCATCAGGGGGCGCCACCTGGCGGTGGAGCAGGGGCTGCCAGCTTCGGCCGAGGTGGACCCTTCCTAGGTGGACACCTGGCGGAGTGGCAGATAGAGGCTCGACTTCAGTCGAGGTGGACCCGTCTTGGAGTGTCACTTGGCAAAGGAGCAGGAGGGCCCGGCTCAACCTCGACAGAGGTGGACCCGTCTTGGGGTGCCACATGGCGAGGGAGTGAGGGGTTGCCAGCTTCGGCCGAGGTGGACCCCTCCTGGTTGGACACCCGGCGGAGTGGCAGAGAGAGGCTCGACTTCGGTCGAGGTGGACCCATCTTGGGGTGCTACCTGGAGAAGGAGCAGGAGGGCCTGGCTCGACCTCGGTAGAGGTGGACCCGTCTTGGGGTGCTACCTGGCGAGGGAGCGAGGGGCCTCCAGCTTCAGCCGAGGTGGACCCCTCCTGGGTGGACACCTGGTGGAGTGGCAGAGAGGAGCTTGACTTCGGCCGAGGTGGACCCGTTTTGGGGTGCCACCTGGCAAAGGAACAAGAGGGCCTGGCTCGACCTCGACAGAGGTGGGCCCGTCTTGGGGTGCCACCTGGAGAGGGAGCGAGGGGCCGCCAACTTCGGCCGAGGTGGACCCCTCCGGGAGTACACCCGGTGGAGTGGCAGAGAGGGGCTCGACTTCGGTCGAGGTGGACCCGTCTTGGGGTGCCACCTGGCGAAGGAGCAGGAGGGCCTAGCTCGACCTCGACAGAGGTGGACCCGTCTTGGGGTGCCACCTAGCGAGGGAGCGAGGGGCCGCCAGCTTCGGCCGAGGTGGACCCTTCCTGGGTGGACACCTGGCGGAGTGGCAGAGAGATGCTAGACTTCGATCGAGGTAGACCCATCCTGGGGTGCCACCTGGCGAAGGAGCAGGAGGGCCTGGCTCAACCTCGACAGAGGTGGACCCGTCTTGGGGTGCCACCTGGCGAGCGAGCAGAAGGCCGCCAGCTTCAACCGAGGTGGACCCCTCCTGGGTGGACACCTGGCGGAGTGGCAGAGACGCTCGACTTCGATCAAGGTGGACCCGTCTTGGGGTGCCACCCAGCGAAGGAGAAGGAGGGCCTGGCTCGACCTCAACTGAGGTGAACCCGTCTTGGGGTGCCACCTGGCGAGGGAGCGAGGGGCCGCTAGCTTCGACCGAGGTGGACCCCTCGTGGGTGGACACGTGGCGGAGTGGCAGAGAGAGGCTCGACTTTGGTCGAGGTGGACTCGTCTTGGGGTGCCACCTGGCAAAGGAGCAGGAGGGCCCGGCTCGACCTCGGCAGAGGTGGACCCGTCTTGGGGTGCCACCTGGCGAGGGAGCGAGGGGCCGCCAGCTTCGACCGAGGTGGACCCCTCCTGGGTGGATACCTGGCGGAGTAGCAGAGAGGGGCTCGACTTCGACCGAGGAGGACCCGTCTTGGGGTGCCACCTGGCGAAGGAGCAGGAGGGCCCGGCTCGATCTCAGTAGAGGTGGACCCGTCTTGGGGTGCCACATGGCGAGGGAGCGAGGGGCCGCCAGCTTCGGCTGAGGTGGACCCCTCCTGGGTGGACACCCGGCAGAGTGGCAGAAAGAGGCTCGACTTCGGTCGAGGTGGACCCGTCTTGGGGTGCTACCTGGAGAAGGAGCAGGAGGGCCCGACTCGATCTCGGCAGAGGTGGACCCGTCTTGGGGTGCCACCTGGCAAGGGAGCGAGGGGCCGCTAGCTTCAGCCGAGGTGGACCCCTCCTGGGTGGACACCTGGCAGAGTGGCAGAGAGGGGCTCAACTTCGGCCGAGGTGGACCCGTTTTGGGGTGCCACCTGGCGAAGGAGCAGGAGGGCCTGGCTCGACCTCGGCAGAGGTGGACCCGTCTTGGAGTGCCACCTAGCGAGGGAGCGAGGGGTAGCTAGCTTCGGCCGAGGTGGACCCCTCCGGGTAGACACCCGGCGGAGTGGCAGAGAGGGGCTCGACTTCGGCCGAGGTGGACCCGTCTTGGGGTGCCACCTGGCGAAGGAGCAGGAGTGCCTAGCTCGACCTCGGCAGAGGTGGACACGTCTTGGGGTGCCACCTGGCGAGGGAGCGAGTGGCCGCCAGCTTCGGCCAAGGTGGACCCCTCCTGGGTGGACACCCGGTGGAGTGGCAGAGAGATGCTAGACTTCGACCGAGGTAGACCAGTCTTGGGGTGCCGCCTAGCGAAGGAGCAGGAGGGCCTGGCTCAACCTTGGCAGAGGTGGACCCGTCTTGGGGTGCCACCTGGCGAGGGAGCAGAAGGCCGCCAGCTTCGACCGAGGTGGACCCCTCCTGGGTGGACACCTGGTGGAGTGGCAGAGATGCTCGACTTCGGTTGAGGTGGACCCATCTTGGGGTGCCACCCGGCGAAGGAGCAGGAGGGCCTGGCTCGACCTCGGCTGAGGTGGACCCGTCTTGGGGTGCCACCTGGCGAAGGAGCGAGGGGCCACCAGCTTCGGCCGAGGTGGATCCCTCCTGGGTGGACACATGGCGAAGTAGCAGAGAGAGGCTCGACTTTGGCCGAGGTGGACCCGTCTTGGGGTGCCACCTGGCGAAGGAGCAGGAGGGCCCGGCTCGACCTCGGCAGAGGTGGACCCGTCTTGGGGTGCCACCTGGCGAGGGAGCGAGGGGCCGCCAGCTTCGTCCGAGGTGGACCCCTCTTGGGTGGATACCTGGCGATGTGGCAGAGAGGGGCTCGACTTCGGCCGAGGTGGACCCATCTTGGGGTGCCACCTGGCGAAGGAGCAGGAGGGCCCGGCTCGACCTCGGCAGAGGCGGACCCGTCTTAGGGTACCACATGGCGAGGGAGCGAGGGGCCGCCAGCTTCGGCCGAGGTGGACCCCTCCTGGGTGGACATCCGGCGGAGTGGTAGATAGGGCTCGACTTCGGCCGAGGTGGACCCGTCTTGGGGTGCCACCTGGCGAAGGAGCAGGAGGGCCCGGCTCGACCTCGGCAGAGGTGGACCCGTCTTGGGGTGCCACCTGGCAAGGGAGCGAGGGGCCACCAGCTTCGGCCGAGGTGGACCCCTCTTGGGTGGACACCCGGCGGAGTGGCAGAGAGATGCTCGACTTCGGCCGAGGTGGACCCGTCATGAGGTGTCACCTGGCGAAGGAGTAGGAGGGCCCGGCTTGACCTCGACAGAGGTGGACCCATCTTGGGGTGCCACCTGGCGAGGGAGCGAGAGGCCGCCAGCTTCGGTCGAGGTGGACCCCTCCTGGGTGGACACCCGGCGGAGTGGCAGGGAGATGCTCGACTTCGACCGAGGTGGACCTGTCTTGGGGTGCTACCTAGCGAAGGGGCAGGAGGGCCCGGCTCGACCTCGGCAGAGGTGGACCCGTCTTGGGGTGCCACCTGATGAGGGAGCAGAAGGCCGCCAGCTTCGGCCGAGGTGGACCCCTTCTGGGTGGACTCCTGGCGGAGTGGCAGAGAGGCTCGCCTTCGATCGAGGTGGACCCGTCTTGGGGTGCCACCTGGCGAAGGAGCATGAGGGCCCGGCTCAACCTCGGCAGAGATGGACCCGTCTTGGGGTGCCACCTGGCGAGGGAGCGGAAGGCCACCAGCTTTGGTCGAGGTTGACCCCTCCTGGATAGACACCTGGTAGAGTGGCAGAGAGGAGCTCGACTTCGGCTGAGATGGACCCGTCTTGGGGTGCCACCTGGCGAAGGAGCAGGAGGGCCTGGCTCGACCTCGGCAGAGGTGGACCCGTCTTGGAGTGCCACCTGGCGAAGGAGCGAGGGGCCGCCAGCTTCGGCCGAGAAGGATCCCTCCTGGATGGACACTCGGCGGAGTGGCAGGGAGATGCTCGACTTCGATCGAGATGGACCCGTCTTGGAATGCCACCTGGCAAAGGAGCAGGAACACTTCTTCCCGAACGAGAAATCTTTTAAAAAAAAAAATTCATGTAATACTGATCATGTCCAGCTAGACCTGACATGTACTTCATATCAGCGATGTAACCATATCAATTTTGTATCAATATTACGTCATGCATGACTCTCCTAGCCGAGCTTGTTTTGTTTTTCGGTTGTTAAATATATGTTCCGCTCATAACATACAGGCATGTATCGCACCAGCAATCTTATCGAGAGTTGAGTCCTTGTCCAGCTTCTCATATACGGTTTAACGAAACATTCTACCATGCAAATAAAATATTATTAATAAATTAGATAAAAAATAGTTATCGCGGGAATCACACCATTGAAGTGGTACAATTTCTTTCGGCAGAGAAGTCAAGAAAAAAGCAATGCATTTCAGAGTTAGTAATGCTAAAATTATTTTTCACTGTAACCACCTGAACCATCGCCCCTTGAGATAATGGACCTCAAAAGTGAGAAACATGGCAGATAGAAAACTTCCCTTTGCTACAGGCCCTGCATATAAGAACATTCTCTGCCTAGGCCAAGCCCAGAAGCTACTTTTTCCCTCTTAATCATAAGCACAACGTATTAATGTTCATTTTACATTTTATTTTTAGCAAAATAATTATCTCACATTGAAAATCTATTTGAATGCCCGGATTTAAAATTCTATAAAATTTAAAAATTAAATTAACACAACCAACTTAGTTAGATTGGATTAAATTTATATTTATAAGTATCTAAAAAATTATTAAAACAGGTCAGCCCAAATATCATAAAAAAAATATTTTGGTTTAGTCTGATCTAATTTAGTTGATTATATTATTATGAATTTAATGATATTTTGAATCTAGTCATCCAACTAGATCAAGAATAGAAAAAAAATAGTGTTGTAATAGATTCTGATTTAAAATCAGAGAAGGCGCTGGCTGGCAAGGATCGATGTTAAAATGACCTGCAAAGCAAAATCTCCGATCAGAGTTAGCTTCGACGAGGATCTTTCGATATTCAAGTCGGAGATTTGAAATAGAAGGAAAGTAGTGAGCATAGAAAATAATTGCTTATCAGTCATCGATTCGAGGCATGATCCATGCACGGTGACTCGATTAAATCCAGGAACTATTTTCTAAGATTCGTAATGAATTGGATTGGATGAGAGATCGGGATTCTCCCTCTTTGTTACCGTTAGGAATCTTAATGATGTCAGGTTGACGTACTCATCTATAGGTGAAGAAAGACCATGAAAATCTAAACAGCTTGCATCGAACATTACCTGGCAGGGCAAGAATTACGGGATTAGCTATGCAAGGTTGAACCCTTATCCTTTTTCTTTAAAAAAGGAATCAAAGCTTTTTTTTTTTCCCGAATTCTAGCAGAGGTGAAACCAATTGAGAGTGAGTTACGGGAGAACGTTGTACGTGGCAGCTCAAAGGATATCACGTCAGATCAACAACCGCACTGGTGAAAATTATTGAGAAGCAATATATATATATATATATATATATATATATATATATATATATATATATATATATATATATATATTGTAGGGATTTGCATGGTGCTTCCAAGCTTTGGAGAGACTTGAGAGACCATGGCAGGGATGCTGGAGGCGATCCCTGGAGCTTGGGCGTGTCCCAAGTGGGTCCTGGATGTATTCCGGGGTTTCCTGTAGATGTTCCAGGGATACTCTGAGTCTGAGGTTGAGAAAACTAGTGAGACATGGATGTACATGGGCTCGGATTTGGATTTTCTCGAGTGACTCGGAGAGGAGAGTTTTTTAGGGCTAGGTCGGTTGTGACCTAGGGTTATATCTGTTACAGCCGTGACAGTGACGTGGCCAAGCTCAGGTATCGCCGAATGCGAGCGAGCCACGTGCGAGTTTCCCTGCCAGAATCAGCGCCACGTCCTCAAAGCTAGGGTCGGCAAGACCGCACCGCCCGACGACTATCTGAAGCAACAGCTCCCGCCGAGGTCGAGTTCGGCGCGGAGTTCCCCCACCGACTCATCTGCGCCCGGGCTCGGAGGAGTCCGCCCCGAGTAAGGTCGGCCGAGGTCGGCTGACCCTCCGCCTTGCGCCAGGTGGCCACCCGGAGACGGGTCCACCTCGGCCGAAGCCAGGCGATCTTCTGCCACCTCGCCAGGTGTCCACCCAGGAGGGGTCCACCTAGGCCGAGGTCGGCTGACCCTCCGCCTTGCGCCAGGTGGCCACCCGGAGACGGGTCCACCTCGGCCGAAGCCAGGCGATCTTCTGCCACCTCGCCAGGTGTCCACCCAGGAGGGGTCCACCTAGGCCGAGGTCGGCTGACCCCCCGCCTTGCGCCAGGTGGCCACCCGGAGACGGGTCCACCTCGGCCGAAGCCAGGCGACCTCCTGCCACCTCGCCAGGTGTCCACCCAGGAGGGGTCCACCTAAGCCGAGGTCGGCCGATCCCTCGCCTCTCGCCAGTTGGCCCCCGGAGACAGGTCCAACTCAGCCGAGGTCAGACCGCTCGTACGGAGAGGCCCCCGGGGAAAGCGACAGGTCCCGAGGCCATCCCTCGGGCCGTACCGACCCCAGACGGCGTCCCGTACGGAGGGCGGCGGCACGCGGAACGTCACTTACATTGGCCCGAAAGGTCCCGCAGTCGAGAGACCCGATCCTGACGGAACAGGCCCCGTAAACGGATGGCGCCCACGCTCGGGGAAAAGAGCACTCTCACGGAGCCCGAAGCCTGACGACTGGCCGCTCTGCCAGCGCCGCCCCCCCCTCCTTTTCTCTTCTGTCCTTGCCTTCTCCCTGCTGGGCCCGGTGGACGAGGTCGGAAAGCCGCCTGGCCTCCTTCACCAAAAAGGGAAAAGAAAGGAAGACAGGGGAGAGGAGTTTTCGAGGAGGAAAAGGACAAGCGCACGACGGAGGGAGATAAAGAGGGAAGAATCTGGAGACTGCGAGGTAAGCCAACTAGCCTGGGGACAAGGAGGAAGCACCGGCACAAGGCCTCGCTCCGAGAAAGAAGCCAGAGATCCCGAGAGGGGAATACTGGACGCGAGCTCGGCAGGCAGGCCCAGCCGAGATTCCGGTCCCCGGCGCTTCCCCTTCACTAGTTAACTCTCCAAACCTGGGACCCTTTAGAGGGCCTGGGAGCGAGAGTCTGTTCCCCCACGTCGTCTACTGACTTGACCGTCGGAGCCCCCTCGCCGGAATCCCCGGCCAGGGTCCTCTAACCCCTTTGTTGCAGGTTTCTCGCAGGAAGGGAGGCTCCCTTGCCAGGCGGTCAGGGAGGATCGGTTGATCCTCGGCACGGGCGCGGCGACGAGGACGGCAACAGATTGGCGCGCCAGGAAGGGGGGCAGGACACTAACCCCTAGTGGGAACTAGCTTTTTGCAGGTGTCACGCTCTCTAGCAATGGTGGTCACTCGTGGTCGCGAGGCGTCCACCAGCCGTGTGGGAGAAGCCCACTCCCCACCAGGGGGCCACACCCCCGAACGGGAGCTTCCGGCTCCCCCCCCTCTTCTGCAGCAGCCTACCCCGGCGGACGGATCCCTTGCGGCCATCGTCCAGCAGCTGCAGACCTTGACCTCAGCGGTCCGACAGCTCCAGCATCAGCAACGGTCCCTGGCCACTCAGCCGCAGCCAGGGACCCCCGCGGCCCGGGTCGCGGGACAGCGTGGGAGCCTGCGCTCAATCCAGGGCAGGCCGTCCCATCCGCAAGCCATCTCCAACCCCCGAGAGAGCCGCCAAGCTCCCCCGAAGAAAGACTATTCCGGCTCGGAGGATCACGAGAGTCGATCCCCGGCCGATGGGGCCGAAACGGCGCATCGCAGCAAGCGACGCCGGGTCCGGACCCCGCGCCGAGACCAATCGGCGCCTCCCTCACATGCAGTCTCGGTGGAAGACTCCACCGATGAAGCCATCAGGCGCCAGGCCGAGAGGCGCCTAGAAGAGCACGAGCGCAAGTTGGCGGAGTTCGCCCGACGGTTCGCCGACCTGCAGAACTCGTCAGCTGACCCGGCGGGCTACGACTCCCGCCCCCCTTTCTCCGAAGAAATTCAGGCGGAACCGATCCCGAAACGGTTCCGCATGCCACAGGTGGACCCTTACGACGGGACCACCGACCCCCTGGACCATTTGGAGAGTTATAAAGCTCTCATGAGGGTCCAGGGTGCCACCAACGCCCTTCTGTGCATCGCCTTCCCTGCAACCCTTCGGAAGGCCGCCCGAGTCTGGTTCGCCCGTCTCGAGCCCGGATCCATTCGCTCCTTCCAGCAGCTGGAAGGAAAGTTTGTGGCGCATTTCGACGCTTGTCGAAAGGTGCCAAGGGAGGTGGACAGCCTCTTCTCCGTCCGCCAGCAGGACCAGGAGCTGCTCCGTGACTACATCGCCCGGTTTAAGACCGCGGCCCTGGAGATCTACAGCTTAGACGAGCCCGTCGCTATGCTGGCTCTAAAGTGCGGGCTCAAGACGTCCCGCCTGACCTATTCCCTGGACAAGAAGCCGCCCAGGACGTATTCCGAGCTCCTCCTCCGCGCCCACAAGTACATCCGAGCGGAGGAGGCCGACCGCACCCGTCGAGAGCTGGACGGGAAGATTTTGAAGAAGTCGACCCCGAGGGACGCCCCGGGAGCTCGGAGGCCCGGGCCACCAGCCGACCCTCGCCCGAACCCAGGGCCGAGGGCCGAATCTGCCCCCGAGCGGAGGTACACCCCTCTCCTCGCACCTCGAGCCAAAATCCTTATGGAAATCGAGGGCGAGCGTTATCTCCGCCGACCTCCACCTCAGAACCCGAGGGCAGCCCGAGACAAATCAAAGTACTGCCAATTCCACCGCGAGCACGGGCATGACACGGAGGAGTGCCGCCACCTGAAGCGGGAGATCGAGGAGCTGATCGGGAGGGGATACCTCCGGAAGTTCGTCAAGAACGAGGCTCCCTCCGAAAAGCAGCCGCTCGCGGCCTTGCCACCTGTCCCTGCGATCGACAACCGGCCAACAGAGAGGCCCGTGGGCATGATCTCACGCGGATTTGGCCGAGCAGAGAAGAGAGCCCGGGAAGTCCCGGAGAATGTAACCCCTCCCAAGGGAGGGGAGTCTAATGACAATGTAAACAATGATGCCGTGGTGGTCGAAATGACCATCGCGAAACACCCTGTACATCGAATCATGGTGGATAGCGGAAGCTCGGCCGATGTACTTTTTTATGACGCTTTCTCTCGGATGAACTTGTCTCTCGACCAGCTAAAGCCAGTGCACACCCCACTGGTAGGTTTTACAGGGGACTCCGTGGGAGTCGAAGGGGAGATCACTCTCCCAGTTACCGCCGGATCCCCACCTCGGCAGGCGACCATCATGGTAACTTTCACTGTAGTCAAGCTCCCTTCCCCTTACAACGCCATCCTTGGGCGTCCCGGGCTCAACCGACTAGACGCCACTATCTCCACAAGGAGATTGCTGGTGCAGTTCCCCACGCCTTTCGGGTTCGGGGAAATGAAGGGGACGATCCAGCCAGTCCCGCTCTGCCTGCAGACAATCCCGGGCATCAAGGGCGCAGAGCTCGCCCGCGAGGTCGAGGACCTCGACCTAAGAGAAAAGGAACCCAGGGGAGGGCCCGTAGAGCGCCTGCTCTCCTTTCCCCTTGGTTCAGACCCCCTGAAGACGGTGCAAGTTGGGGCCCAGCTCCCCGAGGAGGAACGAACCCGCCTGCTGGAGTTCCTCCGTGCCAACGCCGATGTGTTCGCCTGGTCGGCGGTCGACATGCCGGGTATTCCGCCCGAGATTATCATGCACAGCCTGAACGTGGACCCAGGCAGCCGCCCGGTCCGCCAGAAGAAGAGAAGCTTTGCCATGGAGAGGCAGAAGGCGATCGACGAGGAGGTAGAGAAACTTCTCGCCGCCGGTTTCGTCCGAGAAGTCCAATACCCCAGCTGGTTAGCAAATGTGGTCATGGTAAAGAAGAGCAGCGGTAAGTGGAGGATCTGCGTGGACTACACCGACCTCAATCGAGCTTGCCCGAAGGACAGCTTCTCTCTGCCAAAGATCGACCAGCTGGTCGACACCACCTCGGGACACCGTCTCCTGTCATTCATGGACGCTTTCTCCGGATACAACCAGATCCGGATGAATCCGGAGGACGAAGAGCGTACCGCCTTCATAACTGACCGCGGGACTTTCTGTTACAGGATGATGCCCTTCGGCCTCAAGAACGCGGGGGCGACGTACCAACGTCTGGTCAATAAAGTCTTCAAAGACCAGATAGGCCGCAACATGCAGGTGTACGTGGACGACATGCTGGTAATGAGCAAACTTGACTCGGACCACGTAGCCGACCTGGCAGAGACGTTCGGCAACCTCCGGCGCCACCAGATGAAGCTGAATCCGGCGAAGTGCGCCTTCGGGGTCTCCGCCGGAAAGTTCCTAGGGTTCATGGTGACCCAGAGAGGAATCGAGGCCAACCCGGAGAAGGTCCAGGCTATCCTGGACATGGAGCAGCCAGCCTCCAAGAAACAAGTGCAGCAGCTGACCGGCCGGGTTGCGGCCCTTAGCCGTTTTATTTCCAGGTTGGCGGACCGCTGCCGTCCCTTCTTCAAGGTGCTGAGGAAGATGAATGGTTTCGCCTGGACCGAGGAATGCCAGCAGGCCTTCGAGGAGTTGAAGAAGACGCTCGCATCACCACCTTTGCTGTCCAGGCCCGAGGAAGGGGAGGAGCTTACCCTCTACTTGGCCGTTACCCCGGAGGCCGTCAGCTCTGTCCTGGTCCGAACCGACGACCACGGGATCCAGCGACCGGTGTACTATACCAGCAAACTCCTCCGGGACGCGGAGCTCAGGTATTCCCGGCCCGAGAAACTCGTTTTTGCGCTGATAGTATCTGCCCAGCGTCTCAGGCCCTATTTCCAAGCGCATCCCATCGCCGTCTTGACGGACCAACCGCTGAAAGCGGTGCTCAGCCGACCCGACACCTCGGGGTGATTGGCCAAATGGGCACTGAAACTCAGCGAGTTCGACATTACATACCGACCGAGGTCGGCAATGAAGGCACAGGTGCTGGCCGATTTCTTGGTCGAATGCGCAGGTTTGGGCAAGGAGCCCGAGGAGGACTCTTCGGCCCAGCCGATGGAGGTCGGCGCCAACAAGCCCGGAGAGGACGCCTGGATCCTCCATGTAGACGGAGCCTCAAACTCCGGAGGGAGCGGAGCTGGGCTCATCCTTGCCAACGGCGACGGGGTCGTCGCAGAATGTGCGCTCCGTTTCCAGTTCCCCGCGACAAACAATCAAGCGGAGTACGAGGCGCTTCTCGCCGGACTCAGGGTCTCCCGCGAGCTGGGCGTGACCAACCTCAGAGCTTTCACTGACTCCCAGCTCGTGGCGGGGCAGGTGTCCGGGGAGTACGTCGCTCACGACCCCCAGATGGCGAAGTATCTGGAGCTCGTCAAGGCAGGCGCGTCCAAGTTTCGGCGCTTCAACATCTTCCATATCCCCCGCGGGGAGAACGCCCGCGCGGATGCTCTCTCTCGATTGGCGACTCTGCCGGACACAATGCTGGGACGCGCTCATGTGGAGCGACTCGAAGTCCCAAGCCTCGAAGCACCGGCGGGGGTCCATCAGGTCAGCCAGGAGCCCGGCTGGATGGACAAGTACACCGCGTACATCACCGACGGCATTCTGCCGGAAGACCGAGACGCGGCTCGCCTCATCAGGAGGAAGGCTGTGCGGTTTGTCCTGATGGACGGGCAGCTGTATCGAAGGTCCTACTCTTATCCCCTCCTCAAGTGCATTGGACCCGCAGAAGCCAAGCTTGTGCTCCAGGAGATTCACGAAGGCATCTGTGGGAACCACGTGGGGGGCAGGGCATTGGCATACAAGGCCCTTCGTCAAGGCTACTTCTGGGAGACGATGAAGGAGGACGCCGCTGACTTCGTGAAGAAATGCGACCGGTGCCAGCGCCACGCCACGGTACAGCGGCAACCCTCCAACCCGATCTCTCAGCTCTCGGCCCCCTGGCCATTCGCCCAGTGGGGAATGGACCTTCTGGGCCCGTTCCCGCCGGCATCCGGCCAGCGGAAGTTCCTGATAGTGGCCATCGACTACTTCACAAAGTGGGTCGAAGCCGAACCCTTGGCAAGAATCACCGAAGCAAACGTCGCCAAATTCTTCTGGAAGTCCATCGTCTGCCGCTTCGGCCTCCCCCACACCGTGGTCACCGACAACGGACGCCAGTTCGACTGTCGAGAGTTCGAGGATTTCTGCAACGACCTCGGCATCAAACATCGCTTCACCTCGGTGGCGCACCCCCAGACCAACGGGGAGGCTGAGGTCACGAACAGGACCATTCTTCAGGGCCTCCGCACGCGGCTAGACCAAGCCAAGGGCAGGTGGGCCGACGAGCTTCCCAGCGTTCTTTGGGCATACCACACCACTCCAAGGACGGCTACCGACGAAACCCCATTCAACCTCGTCTTCGGGGCCGAGGCAGTCATCCCGATCGAGCTCAGCATACCCACGCTGCGCGTAGAACAATACGACGAGACAGAAAACCCGGCCAGGATGATGCTCAACCTAGACCTCCTCGAAGAAACAAGGGACAAGGCCCGAATTCGAATGGCGGCATACCGGCAACGTGTAGCCAGATATTACAACTCCCGAGTACGGCCGAAGGTTTTTCATCCCGGGGACTTGGTCCTCCGGCGTACAGAAGCCTCCCAGCCACGAGAGTGCGGCAAGCTTTCACCCAACTGGGAAGGCCCTTATCGGGTAGCAGAAGCCCTCCCCCACGGGGCATGTTACTTGGAAGAATTGGGAGGTGCCAGGTTCCCCCGGACATGGAACCCCTCGAACCTGAGAATGTACTACCAGTGATGTAAGGCTCCCGGCTCCTTTAACAAAGCTTCTTCACTTTAAACATTCTTCTCTAAACTTCAGCAAGGAGGCCTGCGAAGATCCTGGGCTTCGGCCTGGAAGGTGGCGCCGAATCCGCTTCGCCCACGCAAGCCCGGAGCACAGCTCGGCAAGCCGCGCAAGGTTTGAAAAAGCCTGCGGCATCGAGCTCAGTCCGGAAGATCCTAGGCTTCGGCCTGGAAGGTGGCGTCGAATCCGCTTCGCCCACGCAAGCCCGGAGCACAGCTCGGCAAGCCGCGCAAGGTTTGAGAAAGCCTGCGGCATCGAGCTCAGTCCGGAAGATCCTGGGCTTCGGCCTGGAAGGTGGCGTCGAACCCAGTTCGACCACGCAAGCCCGGAGCACAGCTCAGCAAGCCGCGCAAGGTTTGAGAAAGCCTGCGGCATCGAGCTCAGTCCGGAAGATCCTGGGCTCCGGCCTGGAAGGTGGCGCCGAACCCAGTTCGACCACGCAAGCCCGGAGCACAGCTCAGCAAGCCGCGCAAGGTTTGAGAAAGCCTGCGGCATCGAGCTCAGTCCGGAAGATCCTGGGCTCCGGCCTGGAAGGTGGCGCCGAATCCGCTTCGCCCACGCAAGCCCGGAGCACAGCTCAGCAAGCCGCGCAAGGTTTGAGAAAGCCTGCGGCATCGAGCTCAGTCCGGAGGATCCCGGGTTTCGGCCCAGAAGATGGTGCAGGAACTGTGCTGTCCGCGCAAGCATGAAGGCAGCCCAAAGTCGGACCTGCTCAGGATTCTTGCCTTGCCGCAACACGGCTCTGCAGACCCCGTCCTTCGATTTAGTATAGAAGGACCAGGCCTGCAGTTATCTCAGGTGTCCCAGACCGACATCTCAGAAACAAAAAGAAGAAAAAAGAAAAGGCAAAATGATGAACGAGTTTTGGTAAAAGCTGTGTCTTTATTAAACGAAGTCTTTCAGTACAAACTGGGAGCCCCGACAGGCCGGGACTCCCCAAAAGAAGAAAAAGAAAGGAAAACAAAATTACAGAGCAACGATCACTGGGGCGCAGGGTCGGTGCCGTCCGCCGGAGGCGCGGGCGCCACTTCTTCGATTTCCACGACAACCGGCTCCGGGGGCTGTGTCGGGGCCGCGGCGTCATCAGTCGGAGGTGCTGCAGGTGCCGCCTGAGGTGTCGCCTGGGCCGTGCCGGAGGCCCTGCCCTCGCTCCCCGGCTTCCTGCCGCCGACGACGACCGCACTCAGGTCCAGTTGGGGGAAGAAGGCCCCCACCTTTTCCCGGCACATCCGGAACCCCTTCAGGAAGGAGTCCACGGCGGCCTCCCGGACTTCCGACGTAAACTCGTCGGAGGCTCGGAATTTGGGGACGGCCTCCAGCGCTTCCCGCTTCGCCGCCTCCAGGAGCCCGTTGATGTAGGAGCTCCGGTCCTTCGCCGCGGCCACCTCTCGCCGGGCCTCATCCAGTTGGCGCTCCAAAAACAGGGAATGGGCCTGCAGGCGGGCCTTCTCCGCCGCATCCTCCTCAGTCCGGCGCTGGTTGGAGGTCCGCTCCTCCGCCAAGGAAGCCTCCAGTTCCTTGTTCCGCTCCTCGGAACGTGTCAGGTCGGACCGGAGGGCCTGCTTTTCAGCTCGCAGCTCGGCCCCCTTGTCCATCAAGTCCTTCACGTCGGCCGCGAGTTTTCCAAGCTTCTGCTCCCGATCGGAGTCCCGCTTGGCGTTCCCTACGAGGTAGTTCCTCAGTAGGAGGACGTCGTTCCCGATCTGCAAGGGCAGAAATGACATGTCAGTACCGAGGCAGGAGGCCTCGGATTGGAAGAGAAAAGAAGAGTCAAGGATCAGGCTTACCGTGAAGAGTTGGGGCAGGATGCCGAGCAGCGCATCCGCGTAATCTCGGCCGCCCCGAGCTCGGCGGTCCCGGGCGGTGGAAGCGTACTCCATCAGCTTCTCCGCCAGTCCTCGGTCGAGGATGACCGAGTCTCGGTGCGAGATCACCGGCGCCGGGCCCTTCGGGCCGATCCCCGCGACAGCTGCCCCCTCTGCTGGAGCTGCAGCCGACGGACCGGCGGTCGCCACTGGCGGTGCCGTTGGGCTGCTGACAGGAGTGGGCCCGGCGATGGGCAGAGCGGCGGGCGCCGGAGCTCTCTCGGCAGCGTTGCCAGGTCGTGGGGCCGAGGCGCCAGGGGCGCCGCCCTGAGGAGGTCTGGGCGGAGAAACAGCGGCAGCTAGGCCGGGCGCGGTCGCCGCTGCGACCTCCCGGCTCGTCTCTGTGCGAGCCCTCTTCGCCACGGGCTCGTCCACGTCGACGACCTCCCTCTGGGCCGCTCCCTCCAGAAGATTCTCTAAGGAAAACTTCATCCCTGCAAAGTGGAGAAATCAGAAGGTCAGACAGTTCAATCTTAAAAAGAGAGGAGGGAAGGGCAGGAGTTAATGCGGGGCCAAATCTCACCGGTCTCCCGGATGGGACTGATGCCGGCCTCAAAAAGATTCTGCTCAGAAAGCAGAACCTCGAGCGGCGGGACCACGTCACTCAGGAGCTGGCTGTAAGACTCCTGGTCCGCGGGCTCGACTCGAGAACTCCGGTTCGGCGACCGGTCCGGTTCGCTCCAAGCCCAGTCGACGTCGTCGACCGAAGCAAAGAAAAACCGGCTCTTCCATCCCTTGACCGAAGAAGGGAGGTCGAACCGGAGACACCTAGGCCGGGGCGAAATGTACCACCAGCCATCATCGGTGGAGCACTTCTTCAGGGTGAACAGGGCCCTGAAGAGTGAAAAACGGGCAACGAACCCGTGGAAATGGCAGAAGACAATGAAGGAGAAGATGACCCGGATGGCATTAGGAGCCAGCTGAGCCGGGACGAGCCGGAAATGGCTGAGAAAGGAAAGGAAAAAAGGGTGCAGAGGAAAACGAAGACCCCCGAGGAGGAAGTCTTCGTAGAAGGCAATGCGGCCGGGGCCACTCATGGTGACACGCTCCCCGGACCGCGGAGCAAATAGACGGACAGATCCCGGGATGCCATAGGCATCCCGGAGCAGAGAAAGATCACCTTCGGTCATGGTAGAGGCATGACCGGAGGGACCGGCGGGAAGAAGTGGCGGAGCAGGAATAGAAGCCAAGGCGGGGAGCGAACGGAGGGGCACGGCAGGCGCAACCGGAGGGGACCGGATCCCCCTGGGGATGCCAATAGTGACACCCCCGGGTTGCAAGCGCCGGCGGACCTCCTCTGGAACTACCTCCTCATCCGAGGAGGAAGAAGATGGAGTCCTCGGCCGGGATGGACCGGCCTCGTCCGGGTTAGAAGAGACATGGCGACGGCGCGCCATGGGGAAGGAAAGGACAAAGAAACTGAATAAGAAATGAGAGAGGAGGGGGGCTAGAGAAGGAGAAGAAGACACTCACCCGAAAATGCACAGACGGGCGCGAGCAGCAGAAGTTGTTAGCCTGCAGCAAACCGCCCACGAAGCAAGGGAAAAGGCCTCGTTCTGGAAAGTCCCCTCCCTTTCAAACTCAGCCGGCAGCAGCCGTACCCATCATTCCGCCTCAGACCACTGGATGGTCGCCACGTGGGCACACGCCCGACACCGTCGCCTCGTTAGCAGAGTAACGGCCTCTGCCCCGAAGCGACGCATTGATTACGGGCAAGTGGACGACGCGTGGCGACCCCCCATAGGTCTTCAGCCGCATCGAGCCACGACGAATGGAGATCGTGCCAATTATGATGCAAGATCTTCGCCTCCCCACGTCATGTCTGCAATTAATCCCGACGTTCCGTTTTACGATGCCCCGACGGAACGGCGGGCTGGGGGGCAACTGTTACAGCCATGACAGTGACGTGGCCAGGCTCAGGTATCGCCGAATGCGAGCGAGCCACGTGCGAGTTTCCCTGCCAGAATCAGCGCCACGTCCTCAAAGCTAGGGTCGGCAAGACCGCACCGCCCGACGACTATCTGAAGCAACAGCTCCCGCCGAGGTCGAGTTCGGCGCGGAGTTCCCCCACCGACTCATCTGCGCCCGGGCTCGGAGGAGTCCGCCCCGAGTAAGGTCGGCTGACCCTCCGCCTTGCGCCAGGTGGCCACCCGGAGACGGGTCCACCTCGGCCGAAGCCAGGCGATCTTCTGCCACCTCGCCAGGTGTCCACCCAGGAGGGGTCCACCTAGGCCGAGGTCGGCTGACCCTCCGCCTTGCGCCAGGTGGCCACCCGGAGACGGGTCCACCTCGGCCGAAGCCAGGCGATCTTCTGCCACCTCGCCAGGTGTCCACCCAGGAGGGGTCCACCTAGGCCGAGGTCGGCTGACCCCCCGCCTTGCGCCAGGTGGCCACCCGGAGACGGGTCCACCTCGGCCGAAGCCAGGCGACCTCCTGCCACCTCGCCAGGTGTCCACCCAGGAGGGGTCCACCTAAGCCGAGGTCGGCCGATCCCTCGCCTCTCGCCAGTTGGCCCCCGGAGACAGGTCCAACTCAGCCGAGGTCAGACCGCTCGTACGGAGAGGCCCCCGGGGAAAGCGACAGGTCCCGAGGCCATCCCTCGGGCCGTACCGACCCCAGACGGCGTCCCGTACGGAGGGCGGCGGCACGCGGAACGTCACTTACATTGGCCCGAAAGGTCCCGCAGTCGAGAGACCCGATCCTGACGGAACAGGCCCCGTAAACGGATGGCGCCCACGCTCGGGAAAAGAGCACTCTCACGGAGCCCGAAGCCTGACGACTGGCCGCTCTGCCAGCGCCGCCCCCCCTCCTTTTCTCTTCTGTCCTTGCCTTCTCC
The DNA here is from genome assembly GCA_021397845.1 of Areca catechu. NCBI lineage: Eukaryota > Viridiplantae > Streptophyta > Magnoliopsida > Arecales > Arecaceae > Areca > Areca catechu. The sequence goes on along the minus strand of CM038050.1, from coordinate 187,571,766 downwards.
CTGCTGGGCCCGGTGGACGAGGTCGGAAAGCCGCCTGGCCTCCTTCACCAAAAAGGGAAAAGAAAGGAAGACAGGGGAGAGGAGTTTTCGAGGAGGAAAAGGACAAGCGCACGACGGAGGGAGATAAAGAGGGAAGAATCTGGAGACTGCGAGGTAAGCCAACTAGCCTGGGGACAAGGAGGAAGCACCGGCACAAGGCCTCGCTCCGAGAAAGAAGCCAGAGATCCCGAGAGGGGAATACTGGACGCGAGCTCGGCAGGCAGGCCCAGCCGAGATTCCGGTCCCCGGCGCTTCCCCTTCACTAGTTAACTCTCCAAACCTGGGACCCTTTAGAGGGCCTGGGAGCGAGAGTCTGTTCCCCCACGTCGTCTACTGACTTGACCGTCGGAGCCCCTCGCCGGAATCCCCGGCCAGGGTCCTCTAACCCCTTTGTTGCAGGTTTCTCGCAGGAAGGGAGGCTCCCTTGCCAGGCGGTCAGGGAGGATCGGTTGATCCTCGGCACGGGCGCGGCGACGAGGACGGCAACAATATCTTTATGTGTATATAAAGAATGACGGAACGTTGGGAAATAAGAAGAATAGACGCGATCCCATTTCTCTTCCGGGAAAAACCCTAGCCTCTCTTTTCCTCTCCTGGTTCTTTCTCGTGTGTGGAGCCCCATGGGGGCTCGCCTCCATGATGGGAGTGGATGGCGCGCCCCATCTCTTCCATGGTGAATATTTTCCTTCGCCATGGGGGCATCAAGGAGAATCCCGGGCATTCCGTGGAGTGGGCTTGCTCCAACAATTGCAATCAGACCAAACTTGATGCGGTGGCGTGAAGGATGCAGGGAAGAGGATGTCATGGTGCTGGTGCAGATCTCGAGGTACCGAGATCTAGAGGTGAGGGCCTGTTGCCCTCCCTGGTAAAGGAGACAGAGAATGAGGAGATCCGGCATGGATCTGGGCGACGCACGGAGCAGCGCATCGCAGGGTACGGACGCGGCATAGGGTGTCGGTCGCAGGACAGCACAGAGCAGGGCTCGGCCGTGGTGCAGGGCACGAGCACGTCGCAGCCGCGGGCGCGGTGCAGGGAGCAAACTCGCAGGTCGCACGGCGGCGCCAGCGTGGAGCGGGGCGTCGCGATGCCGGTCATAGGCGAGGCGGCTCGGGCTCGCCATTCGCGGGCACGGGCATGATCGCAGTACAGGGCGACAAGTCCACACTCGCCGGTGCGAGCACGGTGCACAGCGTCGGCGCAGCGTCGCAACGGCACGCGCAGGGTGCGGGTCGTCGGTGCTGGGCGGGCGATGCACGGAGGCTTGGTGGATCCGATCGGGGCCGATCGGGCGCGGCACAGCCACGAGGGTGGTCGCCGGAGTCGACGGCGATGACCGGGGTGCGACGGCCGGGCAGGGAGAGGCTGTGGTCCACGGTTCCCTACCGTGGACCGGTTTGGCGCATGTGAATCCTTTGGTCGGTTCACGGTGGACTGGCGGACAGAGGTTTGTGATGTTGGGAGTGATAAATCATGGATTTGCACGATATTTTAAGTATTTTAGTTAATTATTGGTGCTAACATTCTTTTAATAACCTAATTTCATAATTAATTTGGACTTTCTTGCAAAACTAATTATTTTAAAAATATCTTTGAAAAGTGTGAAATTAGAGTACGTTCATGAAAAAAATATATTTCAAGTCAAAGCACCACACACCCATTTAAATGATTAAATAATTATAATTAATGATCATGGAATCGGTAAAATTAATAAGTTTGAAACTCGCCAATAGGTAGAGCTTGATTTATGGAATCCAACGACGCAAACGGTACTTAAATCAGGTTTGAAACGAAGAAGATATGAATTTTCTAATATTTTTGCACATTTTTTGATGTTGCACGCTTTTTGGAGCAGCCGGTCCACCATGGACCGGCTGCTGGGTTTACAAAACTTCATTCGTTTCACCAGCAGCCATGGCTGCCGGTCCACGGAATAGGCCGTGGACCACAGCCCTCCAGAAGCGCCGAAATTCGCCGGGAAGCACGCCGGCGGTGTCCCTGGCCGGAGGAGAAGCTCCGGCGGTGGTTTGACGGGTGGTGGTGGTGTTTTTTGGCGGCAAACGGAGGAGGAGCTTCACGAATGGTGGTGGCTTTCTCCACGCGCAGCCACCTCCTCCACGCATTCCCCACGGCCACCTCTTCCACGCGCATGGCCAAGCCTCCCCACGGCCACCTCTTCCACGCGCATGGCCAAGCCTCCCCACGGCCACCTCTTCCACGCGCAGGGCCAAGCCTCCCCACGGCCACCTCTTCCACGCGCATGGCCAAGCCTCCCCATGCCCTCCACGGTGGCGTTCTCCACGGCCACGCACGTCCACGGGCAGTCCACGCGCAGTCCACGGGCGAGCTTCACGGACGCTGGGCGTTCTCCACGGACGCTGGGCGTTCTCCACGGACGCTGGGCATTCTCCGCGAGCTCCACGGCGCAATCCACGAGCACCAGCGCAGCCCACGAGCGGCGAAATCAACAGTGCATCATTGGAGCGATCGCGGTAATTTTTTTTGTCCCACATCGCTAGTGCGCAACAAGCTCCCCTCTTCGGTCAATTATAAATTGAACCCCAATGCACAAGATAGGGGGATCCCGGAGAAAAGACAAGGTACAGGGTAAAGGGCATTGCTTGGGTTACGGGTTGGCTTTTGGGAGTGAGGTTTCTCAAAGGAGAGCGTGTCCCTACACCATCTTCCAGCCTTCTCTCTCTGAGATCAGGATCCGAAGAAGAAGACGCAGAGGAAGCCCAGTTCGCTCCACGGAGTACGAAGGAAGGAGCTATCTTCCCGACGAGGCTGCGCCGATCTGTTCTTATCTTTGTTATTTGTTTTGTTAATTTAGTTTTTTTTTTTGCATTATATCTAGACATTAAATTTCAATCAATGCAATATTTTTTTAACTCCTGTAGTTCGTCTTGTCTGCACGTAGATGCTAGGATCTAAATAATAGATCCTAGTGCCAAGTTTACTTTTCCTAGAATTTTAATTTTTTTATACTTTTCGACTTCAAATATTTTTTTTTACAAGATCAAAAAGATTTCAAATCCTAAACACCGCCTTCTCTGTGGATTCGACCCGACTCCTCTTGCTACGCATTTTTAAATATTTTAAGAAGTCGGATTTTAAACTGATAGCCACGGTGTTTTAACGACAACCCCGCGGTCCTACCAGGGAGCAGTGTGGAGGTTTGCTGGTTGTGTGGATCTCGCCGAGAATGATGGATCCTGTGGTGCAGGAGCTCACGACGGTGGTGTAGAGCTGTGAGTCCTGTGCTGTGGAGCATTGACAGGTCGGGTGATCTGTGGTTCAGAAGGTAGAGCGACACACACCGGAGATCTTCAGAACATGAGTGGTAGCTCTATCGATAGTGGACCAGGTTCTTGGTCACTGTGGAGGTGAGCGATTGGTAGTACTCCAGCTACCTTGATTGTGATGGAACTAGACGTGGGTGGTATCTCGCATGGTTGGAGGTTGGTCTCGGGAGATGGATATCTCAAGAAAACTGAAGTACATCAGCAGGGACGGTACCAGAAGCAGCTTAGGGAGACAAGGGACAGTCTCAGAGAGCGTCGGAGGTATCAGGCAGTCGGGAGTGTCCTGGTATGGCAGCTTTTGCCTAGAGATAGATACTGGAGCTGATGGGGCTGGCAGCTCAGGGAGATCGAGGGGATAGGTCTCAGGGAGCGCCAGGGACATCGTGCAGCCGGGAGATAGGCTGGGACATTATGAAGCAGCCGCTAGAGATGGTTGCTGGATTTAGTCGCTGGGTTAGAGGAGTTGGGATGAGCTCCTGGGTTTCGGAGGTTCCTACGGGGTTGCAGAGTATCCGAAACGGTCTCGGAAGGGTCCGCGATGATACGGAGGGTCCTAGGAGGCGGCGACTGGGTACGAGGTTCAGGTGCAAGCTCAGTAGGGCAGCGTTGAGTTGCTGGCCTTGGGGTTTCTTTCTGTGGCATCAGGGGGACTTCAGTTTCAGGTGGAGCACCGGTGACAAGTGGCTTCACTGGTGGAGCAAGTTTTGACACGAGTTCAGAGCGGGAGGTGCAGAGAGGACCATATTCTAGCACGAGCACCATGGGTGCACTTAGCCAGGTGGAGCAGAGTGTGCGGAGATTGGCGTGGCTCTGAGGTGATGGTGTCAGGTAGAGCTTCAGTTACGGCGGGTGCCGGTTCAGGTTCGCCGGGTTCTCTCCAGGGAAGTCCAAGAAAAAGTCTGATGCGGCTGCCAGGCAGAATGAAGGCTACAATGGTGGTGCCAAGGTACAAGCAAGGGTCTTTAGCTATGGAGGCGGTCATCCCAAATGCCTCCAAGGGTGCACAGCAGCTGAAGAGTGTTGGCAGAGGCAAGGAGATCTGCATAAGAGGCTGTTATGACATGCAGTTACAGCGAGGTTGTGCAGGAGGATATTGCCAGGTTTGCCAAGGCTTGGAGGCACCAAGGTGGAGATTGTAGGGATCTGCGTTGTGCTCCCAAGCTTTGGAGAGACTTGAGAGACCATGGCAGGGATGCTAGAGGCAATCCTTGGGGCTTAGGGCGTGTCTCAAGCGGGTCCTGGATGTATTCCGGGATTTTCTGGAGATGTTTCAGGGATCTCTGAGTCTGAGGTTGAGAGAACTAGTTAGACATGGATGTACATGAGCTCGGGTTTGGATTTTCTTGAGTGACTCGGAGGGGAAAGTTTTTTAGGACTAGGTCGGTTATGACCTAGGATTATATCTTTATGTATATATAAAGAACGACGGAACGTCGGGAAATAAGAAGAATAGACGCGATCCCATTTCTCTTCCGGAAAAAACCCTAGCCTTTCTTTTCTTCTCATGGTTCTTTCTCATATGTAGAGCCCCATGGGGGCTCGCCTCCGCGATGGGAGTGGATGGCACGTCCCATCTCTTTCCTGGTAAATATTTTTTTTTATCATGAAAGTATCAAGGAGAATCCCGAGCATTCCGTGAAACGGGCTTGCTCCAACAATATATATGTAATTTGATTATTCTTTGACGAGAGCATCCATCCATTTCAGTTTGTGACAAGGCCATCGTAGAACCGGTCACAAAGCCGAACTGCACGGCATCGCAGGAAGCATGGTAATTTAGAATGACAAGAGGTGATCCACCAGCTCATCAAGAGCAACACGAGATGATCCTTCCTTTCTAATGCATTGAGCTGCTTTTTCTTCGAGATCTCTCGCTCTTCGTTTCATGTCTTCCCCTTCTTTCTCGGTCATCAGCCTTTTGATCGCGCTCTGAATCTCCCCTCTCTCCAGCCCATTCTCCAGGTGTATGCCCACCTTCCACACCTCGCACACGAACCTCGCATTTCCCATTTGGTCCGAGAAGTATGGTTTGCAGAGCATGGGAATCCCTTCGCTCATGCTCTCCACGGTGGAGTTCCAGCCATTATGCGTCCAGAAGCCACCCACGGCAGGGTGGGCCAGCACTTGCTGCTGCGGGGCCCACTTGACCACCTTGCCTCTGCCCCGAATCCCTTCCTCGAACCCTTGGGGCAGCTCGACATGCGCAGAACCACGAATTGAACCCGGTCGAAGAACCCAAAGGAAAGGCTGCTGACAATTGGCCAAGCCCCAGGCCGTATCCGCAAGCTCCTTGCCGTCCATGGAAGCCAAGCTTCCAAAGCTCACGTACAAAACGGACCGTGGAGCTTGTTTGTCCAACCACTCCAGGCAACTATGGTCTTGGTACATCAAGCTGCTATCGGTTCCTGGGGAGAACTTGTGGAGAGGACCGATGGGGAAAACGGGCACGGGCAGCTCCTCCCTCACTTTTTCTAGCTCGTTTCCTTCGATGGCGACAAAAGTGTTAAATATGATTCCAGACGACGTCCTTGTTTCCTTGACAACCTGTTCTATCAATTGGCGCAACTTTTGAGGGCTGCTTTGCTCTACGCGCAGCAAGTCTTTCACCCGAAAGGGTGAAAGTTCATTCACCGGGACTTCCAGCCGAGAATCTTAAAAAAAAAAAAAAAAAAAAAAAGACAAATGGATAGACATGCCTTACTGCGCTACATGATACAAGTTCCAAGTACTGAACGCACGTGAAAGCGAACTTACCTCTCTTTACATGATAAGATCGAGCTAATTTAAACAAAAACAGGTCTGCAGCTCTCTCTCTCTAAATATATATATAATTAATTAATTAAGACAAGTATGTATATATCTATGAAAATCAGGATATAAAATATTTAAAAATTGATATGAAAGATTATATATTTTAATTTTTATAATTATTAATTTGGAGATATATTGATTGGTGATGTACTAGATATTGATATATTATCATATAATATAATTTTATTATCATGCATGATGATATTTGCAATCTGAAATCATTCTTGATATGGTATAAATACTTGACTTAACCTCAAGTTAGGGGTTAATGGATTCAGCCGTGCAATCTCTTCTTTTTATGCCAGATGTGCACACACTTACGGTTGGCAGGTAGCCCACCATTCTTCTAGACCTTATACTATGCAGATGTTTGGCATCCTATTTGGTTAACAAAAGGGATCTAATTAAAGTATAGACATCGCACCTTGGATTGGCAAGTACCCTTTTTCCCACAGCAGGGGAAATGCCACGAACATGTTGAAAGATGCTGCGCTGCCGGTCCTTAGTACTAGTGTCGGCAGCCCAAGCCGCTTGGCCACGGCTTGCACCGAGTACAAGAGCACGTCTACAACCACGCAAGCGATTGGCTCTCCACCGCTTTCTAAGCGCATCCGAGACATTTGATCGCGGAACGGGGCCTCGCAGCTGTCATTGAGAGAGAAGATCTGCGCAACGACATCATCGGTAGAGGCGGTGACTCCATCGGGGACGGATACGAAGTGGTAGTTGGGATAGTTTTTGGGATCGAGGGAGTCGAGGTTGGTGCGGATGATGGTGATGGAGAAGCCCCTGGCATGGAGGAGGGAGGCCAGGTGGAACATTGGGTTGATGTGGCCCTGGAATGGAGCCGGGAACAGCACCACTCTATGCCCATTAGCATTCTTCCGAACCATCTCGCCACCAGCTCACGTTGGAACAGTCTTTGGGTACGTATATGGACTGCTGGTGTTGTGCGGTGGAGGAAGAGAAAGGATATATAGCGGTGGCGCCCAAACAAATGCAATAGCCGGTGGCCTGATCTAATCCAGCTGAGCTGACGAAGAATTGTGTTGATCGTGTGCCAGTAACTCTTAATCAATACTGGGTCATTTTAGATGCAACCCAGGGGACCACTGCGTCAGATACACGGCGTTATCAAACCCACATGATACTGCCAATTTCAGGAATTGTTTATGATCATCGAACCTCGTTCCGATCTAATATTCCATCCAATCCGTTAATTCCAAGAGGAACCCAGAATTATATTTCACATTAAAAATTGTAACGCAGAGACAAACATGAGATGAAAATTTTCGGGAATGGGACAGCTCTTTTATTTAATAAAGCCCGGCTTTCGAACGTATTAATTGTAGGCGCAAACAACAGCAACCAATGGCCCAAATAGTACATATAGCATCAGCACAAAACAAAAACAGTAAAAGATGTCTTGATGCAGCATAAATGCATGGTTTCCATAGGTACGTATATCAATAAGTTAGACAACCAACATGTGATTTATGCTCTCCAACAAGTTAGACAACTTCTCAAGAACATCTTAAGATTTAACGTGAGAGCATAGGTATAGGAGATAACTACACCAGCATAACTATCTAGGAGGATCACCGGCCGGTACCGAATTCGATCCGAAGGAAACACCGCTTAGATATTGAGGAGCAGAATAAGTTGGAAAGAATCCTGCTGCCATGATGATATGTAGAGAGGGTTAACTGTAGCTTCCAAATCATCACTAGCCATAAGACGGACACATGTACGTTGAGAGGAAGAGAGAGCCGAGGTTGGCGCTATGATGAGTGATGCTGATCCAGCCAGAATTCCATTATGCGAGGAGAATGCAGCATCATGAGCAGTGGATGCGTAACACTGAAGTTCGATAAGGAACATTATCTCCGGCTGACGAGCTAAAACTTTGCATTTAAAAGAAAGAGAAGTATCGCAAGGCACGTGACAATCTTCAACTGAACTGGAAGGACCACCACATCTGACACACGGCGTAGTCCCACACGCATGTTGCCGTCAATTTTAAACTTTCATCTCGAATCCTATTAAAAAAAAAAAAACTTTCGTACAATCAAAGTGATTGGACCGGTCAATCAAAGCCTACCTTCAAATCCTCACCAACCTCCACCAATAAGTTATTCCCGCTGTACAGCCTCTCCGTAAATATGTAGAGATTGCCAGAAGCTTTTATCATTTAAATGCCATTAGTCGGCAACAGTTAACATATTAGAGTTTATTCGCAAGAACTTTTTTTTAAAATAATATAAAAAAAAAAACTTAATTATAAAAATAGGTAATCCGTAAAAAAAAAATTTCGAGATGGCATGTGGCAAAAATTTCGAGAAAAAAAAAAAAAAAATGACACGTGGCACTAGGATGGTTGCGTGGCCGAATTCGTCTTTGAAAAAGACGAATTCTAAAATGAATTCGTCTTTTCCAAAGACGAATTCACCCGGACCGAAAAATTGCCGTCTAAAATCGGTTTTTGAAAAGACGAATTTGAATTCGTCTTTTCAAAAGCCGATTTTAGGCCTCTGTCCTTATTATCCTGCTTTGACACGTGTCGATCGGGAGGCTTACCGATCGACACGTGGCTTTGATGGCCTGCGGTGGAAAGAATTCGTCTTTTCAAACGACGAATTCGCTGAGAATTCGTCATTTGAAAAGACGAATTCGCTGAGAATTCATCGTTTGAAAAGACGAATTCTCACAGAGCATTTACACCTAGACCGAGTAAAATCGGCTTTTGAAAAGACGAATTTGAATTCGTCTTTTCAAAAGCCGATTTTAGGCCTCTGCCCTTATTACCCTGCTTTGACACGTATCGATCGGGAGGCTTACCGATCGACACGTGGCTTTGATGGCCCGCGGTGGAAAGAATTCGTCTTTCCAAACGACGAATTCGCCTGAGAATTCGTCGTTTGAAAAGACGAATTCTCACATAACCCTTATAACCGGCCTTCCTTTTTTTTTTTTTTCCGCTATTCTTCCTCCATTTTTTTTTTTTTCCTTTCCGGTGGTCCCTCCCCTCTCCGATCCGATATATATTTTTTTTGTTTTATCTTCTTGTGGGGTCTTTACATTGAAGATCACTCTTGCTCATCCATTCCGGTAAGTTTTTTTTTTTATTATTTATTTTTTTAGTATTTAAATTTTATTTTGATTAATATTTATTTTTTTGTGTAGATCTGAATATTGGCTTTTTGTTGAATGATCTAGATCTTGTTCTTCCATATTTTATTATCCGGATTCAAGGTAAATTTTTTTTTTAAAATTTATAAATATTTGATTGTTTAAATTAAATTTTGTATATATTAATTTAAATTTGAATTAAATTTGTTATTACATATTTGAGTAATTAAATGTTATGTTTTGAATTTTTATGATAATTTTTTTTCGACTTTATTATTTAATAATTTATATTATTATTTTTATATTATATGTTTTGAAACAGGCCATGCATAATTTGAGTAAAATATACATAGTATTTTTTTGATTTAATTTTATTTCTAGATTGTAAATTGCAGGATTCTTAGAGATGGTACATTCGAATCTATATTTGTAGAATGTTTTTATGGCCTACCAGTTATGTTGTGCACTCTAATGTTCATTTCTTGGTCTTTCTCATTGTTTGTTTCTATTGGTTGTGATTCAATGATGGTGACAAAAAATAAGGAAAAAAACTTCTATTAATCACCCGCTATCGATCACCTCTTAATTTACCTGGAATCAGGGATTGGTGCCATGCATGGTAGGGTTGGTGGTGTCTCTGCTTGTGCTTAGCCAATCACCAACTTCCGCATCCCTTAGGGAACCGAGCAATGATAGGTAGCAAGTGGTCTTTAGCTTCTTCCAATAGGAAGTGGTTTAGTATTGGTGGTAGCTTCTTCCAATAGGAACCGAGCAATGATAGGTAGTTTGTCTACGAGAATCTTCTGCTGATGTGTTACCAGTGCGGGAGACTTGGGCACTCTAACAATGTCTGTCGTTTTGCAAAAATGAAGCCCTCGTCGAATACCAGTGATGATTCATTGCTTCCAGAGAACGTAGTGGCAGTTGGGCGGGATTCCTGATCAAAGACTCCAGCACCTATGGTGGAGGAGGCGAAGGGTGTTGAGAGGGGTGGTCATCCTAGGTTCAGCCCATGGATTGTGACCTCCCGCATTCGCCAACCCCGGACCTCAAGAGCTCCTGCTAAGGGTAGGAGGGATCAGGACAGAGAGAAAATGCCATGCTTAGATTCATCATATCCAAATTCCTCCTCCCCGGTCTCTTCTCTTATCGGTTTTTGAGGATGAAATCCGAAGTGTCCTTTACTTACTGCCTGAAGATAAAGCTCCTGGTCCGAATGGATTTCTTCCTTCTTTCTTTAGACAATTTTGGTTTGTTATCCATGGGGATGTTGTCGCTGCTGTGCAGGAGTTCTTTATGTCTGCTCAGATTCCTGACTCTTGGAGGAAAGCTTTTGTTCCTCTCATTCCTAAATGGACAAATGCCTCTGAACTGAGCCACTTTAGGCCTATCAGCTAGTACAATACTCTTTACAAAATTTGTGCCAAGCATATGGTCAACAGGATGAAGCCTCTCTCCCATGCCTAATTAGTCCTGAGCAGGGTGCATTCATGGCTGGTCAGTCTATTTCAAACAATGTTCTCATTTCTCAAGAGTTCATGTATGATCTCAGGAGAGCTCCAGTTCGTCGCAGTCTTATGGCAATCAAGTTGGACATTGAGAGGGCCTAAGACCGAATGCATTGGAAGTTCTTGGAGAAGGCATTGTTAGATTTTGGCTTTCATCGTCGATGGATAGCCCTGATTCTAGCTTGTGTTCTGCAACCCTCCTTTGCTATCCAGATCAATGGCACTCCCTCCGAGCCTTTCGTATCCAACATCGACCTTTGTCAAGGGTGGCCTCTCTCCCCTTATTTATTTATTGTGTGTACTGACTCTTTGTCACGAGTGTTGAGGGTGGCGGTACAGGGTTCAAGTCTACATCCTTATATCCCTGTCTCGGTGCCCACCCGATCTCGTACCATTTGTTTGCAGATGATTGCATGCTCTTGGGGTGTGCCTCTATTATTTGTGCACAAGGGTTTAGGAGGATTCTAGAGGACTACTATCACTCTTCGGGGCAGAGAGTAAATCTTTCTAAATCCAAGGTTCACTTATTTGAATTATTGTCACAGTTTGAAATGCTTGGTTGTACGAAATACTATTACCCGGTTAATTTACAAGTACTCTAGTATCTGATAGTTTTAAACTAATCGGGCAAGGAGTGAGCAAATTGATTGCAATCCTATATGTGAGGTGAAGATAAATAATAGGTGCACTTCTTTTCAAGATGTTCCTATAATGGTTTAATTAATGATAGGTGCAATCCTATAATGGTTTAATTAATGTAAAAAAATAATGATATACTAAAAAAAATTTATTAAAAATTTGAATAAAATTTTTATTTAGTAATACTTAGTTATGAATAAAATTTGAAGTTTATGTATTTGTAGTTTTTTTTTATTAAATAAATGTGTAGCATGAATTTTTATAGCATGTATTGTGCACATATTGATATCAGTGATGTAATTATTATGTAATTGTAATTGTATTTAAATGATTAATTACGATGAATTTTCTATATATATTTTTATAAAATTTGCATTTCATTGAACCGTAGACCCGTCAATTGCTTGATATGCATATTCTGCAGTATCCATACATGTTTTTATACTTGTACAGATATGAGAATTATGCATGTTGATCAATTGATTGTCTAATTTGGACAGTTTAGGAATTGCAAATAATTTTACAGGTCAATTTATAGTAATCAAACGATATGCAATGATATCTGGGTTGGCAGTACAGAATGAGTATCTGGGTTGGCAGCCACCGCATGCTTATCATGTATATTGCCTGCGTCACGTGGCAAGTAACTTCAATTCAAGATTCCGTGATCCCAAACTAAGAGATGTGGTGAAAAGAGCTGGAATGCAAACGCAGCCTAGAAAATTTCATAAATACATGAGAAATATTGAGAAATTTAACCCAGAAGCTGTTCAGTGGTTGAATGAAATTCCTTTAGCAAAATGGACACGTTCACATGATGACGGACGACGGTATGGGATGATGACAACTAATATATCCGAGTGTTTCAATGAAGTTCTGAAAAATGCTCGATTTCTTCCCATAACAGCATTGGTACAGTTGACTTTCTTTCACCTTGTGTCATATTTTGAAGGCCGACGTGTCCAAGCAATAGAGGCAATGGACAGAAATGAAAGGTTTACTCCTTTTGTTACGGGACATGTCATCTCCAACCAAGCCAAAGCGACATCGCATACCATTACCCGATTTGATAGAGCAACTGGCTTGTTCCAAGTCCAAACTGCTAGACGTGGACTGAACATGAACAAGGGTGATAATACACAGGTATTTACGATCTTTATGTATCATTGAAAATATGTTATTACGTTGTGTATATGCTGAATTATGATTTTTGATGCTGTAGGTTGTTCATCTTTTCCAGCAGACATGTACATGTCAGAAGTGGCAATGTTTTCATTTACCTTGTTCTCACGTCATGGCTTCTTGTGCACATGTTGCCATTGATTTTAAAATATACATTGATCGGTACTATACATTACACGATTATCATCGAACTTATATGCCACAATTTCAACCAATTCCTCATGAAGAATATTGGCCCCAGCAAAATGAACACGGTATCATTATACCTGATGCAAATAGGCTACGACAGAAAGGTAGGCCACGATCCACGAGGATCAGAAATGATATGGATATAAGAGAAGCCGGCAACAAACGCAAGTGTACAATCTGTAAAGAAGAAGGACATGATAGGCGGTCATGTCCAAGGCTTCTACAAGCAGATTAGTTAAATTATATCAGTCATATTTTACAAATGTTTTAATATATGGATTGTAATGTATTAGGCTAATCTTGTGATTGCTTTGTATTTTATTTGATGGATTGTAATATATGGCTATGTTTTATTGTCTAATGTTTATAGCTTGTATATGGATTGATGTCCTTACTATGCATTAAATGGGCTTTGTGATTGATTTTCTTTGAGTTATCGCAGTTATGGATCCTGGTCCTTCTGTTAGTAGTGTACTACACGGTCAACCTTCACATAGATCATCTTTGGTCTGGGAGGGACAGGATGTTGTTTTGCACTGTCGACGTCGAGAGATGGTTATGCGCAGATCGATACCGCTCGATCGTCGTATTTTGCCATTGCTGATGCAGTCCAGATTCTACGGTCTAGCATGTGTTGGATTTATTAGATTGGACTGGCATTTGATCACTGCTCTCGTCGAGCGGTGGCGTCCGGAGACACATACTTTTCATTTTCCGCATGGAGAGGCGACCATCACCCTACAGGATATTGCTGTTCAGCTAGGTTTGCCAGTAGATGGTCTACCAGTGACGGGTAGTACACGGGTAGACTGGAGGCAGCTTTGTCTTGAGTTATTAGGGGTCGTCCCACCGGATGATAGATTGCATGGATCTCGACTGAGCTTGGTCTGGCTTACCGAGCACTTCCAGGATTTAGCATTCGATGCGGATGAGGCAGCCATTCAGTGCTATGCTCGAGCATATATTTTATAGTTGATGGGTGGGTGCCTTTTTATGGATAAATCTGGGAACAACATGCATCTATTATTTCTACCTTTATTAGCGGATTTCGAGACGGCCGGACAGTATAGTTGGGGTAGCGCTGGACTCGCTTGGTTGTATAGAGAGATGTGCAGGGCGAGCCACAGAGATGTTACTGATATTGCTGGTCCGCTGTTGCTACTACAGTTATGTGCATGGGATAGAATTCCGATTATTGCACCCCACAGATTACTTCGACAGGCTCCAGATCCGATGATCGATTTTGATGATGATGGAGCCGGTTTACCACAGGGACCATTAGGGATGAGGTGAGTTTAGAATTTACATAATATTTTTATGCCATGTATGATATATATTATTTTAATTAATTAATTTAATTAATTTATTTTGTAGATGGAGAGATCTTTTTTCTGTCACATAGGTACCTATGCATGTGGTCTCTTCGTATCGTTATTTACTTGATCGACTGCGACCCGATGAGGTAATAAAAATTGAATTTTTGATAATGATTGTCTTGTTTAATTTGTTCTTATTTAATATATTATACTTTAAATTATTTATAAACAGGTCATATGGCAGCCATATACTGCCGTAATGATTGCACAGTTACCAGACTACTGTCTACAGGGTCAGGAGATCTGGTGTAGTAGAGTGCCACTAGTATATTTTTATATAGTAGAGTGGCATTTATCCGATAGAGTGATGCGCCAGTTCGGGATGCGACAGGTCGTGCCAGATCAGTTTGATACGTTGTCTGCACTACATCGTATTGATATGAGAGGACGATCTGATCAGGATTGGTCCACCGTTCATCGGGATTATATACAGTTATGGATGAGTCGTCATGACTATATTATACATGGCGATCCATTCGATGGTACCATGGATTATCACGATCCTTATATGCAGTGGTATCGTAGGATCACTCGTCGATTCATCAGTCGCAATGGTGCAGTATATGATTACATGGTAAGTAATTTAAATTTTATTATTTAAATTATAATATACGTTTAAATTTTGTCAAACTAATTAATTTTTTTATTTACAGGGTAGTAGTTTTGCGACGATACTTGAGCGTGCGACCTCTCCATATATACAGGATATATGTCACTCTGCCCTCCATACTCTTGGCGAGCATGCACGGATTCCACTCCATGAGTTTTATCAGGAGGGAGACAGGGAGGACGAGACTCCTTCGCCTTATTATACATTTGCATCTTCATCCGGAGCACCTCCGTCAGCTCATCACAGACGAGGTACGAGACGACATTGCACCTCTCCACATCCGATGCACGAGTTCACAACTACTTTGGATGTGGCATCACATTTTGATTATACTACTGCACCGGATTTCATGGGCTGGCAGCATGATTATTCCGGACATGGAGCATCGTCGTCACATCATACATCTGCACAGCAGGCATCACATGATGTACAGCATGCTGCATATCAGGCATCACACGATATAGAGCATGAGACAAAGCAGCATCAGCCACTTCCGATCCGTCGTCGTATACAGCCTGCACGCACTAGGAGACGGCCACCATGTGGGACCGATTAGTCATTTATTTTAGAATTTATTGTAATTCATGTTTTCTTGTTAATTTATATAAGAATTATTTATATAAATGTTTATTTACATATGTGTTTATATGTGTTCTGGCCTAAAATAGACAAGCATTATTTATTTGTGTTGCCGATCTCGCCACCGCGCATGTGGCTTCAGAGCCACTGATTTGATTAGACTGTCTCGTAATGAGGTCTCCTGGCTCTCAGTCCTGTAAGACAAGGTCAGAGGCCCTGGCCGGGGGTCCCGGCGAGGGAGCTCCGACGGTCAAGTTAGAGAACGATGAGAGTGACCGTCTCAGGGGGCTACCTGGCGAGGGAGCAAGGGGCCACCGGCTTCGGCCGAGTCCGGTCACCATCCCGATTGCCAGTCCAGCTACCACCAGGATCTGATCATCGGTCCTGTCACCATCTCGATTGCCAGTCCTGCTACCAGTGACCATCGGTCCACCTATCGGTCCTGTAATTTTTTTATTAATTTTTTATTTTTTATAATAAAATTTTGATACATTTATATAAATTTTCATGGGTGTTTTTAAAAATGTGTCAAGCCAACATGGCTTTCAGGGCATACATCTAACATTTAGAGAGGCTGACCATGTTGTTGACTTGGAAGAGGCCTTCAATAACCTCTATCGCCACCTTATGAGGTTGAATCCAAGCAAGTGCATATTTGGCATCACGATAGGTAAATTTCTCAGCTTCATGGTCACCCAATGAAGTATTGAGGTGAACCTAAAAAAGATCTAGGCGATACTCGACATGCGGCATCCAACTTCTATGAAAGAAGTCCAGCAGCTAACGGTCAAGTTGCAGCTCTTAGCAGTTCATCTCCAAGTTGGTAGAGCACTGTCTGCCCTTCTTCAAAGTGCTATGTAAAATGCATGACTTCACTTGGACGGACGAGTGCTGATTAGCTTTTGAAAAGCTCAAAAGCTTCCTTGCCTCTCCACCCCTACTATCAAAGTCAGAAGTGGGAGAAGAGCTATTCCTATATCTTGCCACCTTCATAGAAGTGGTTAGTTCTGTGCTCATGTGGGTGGATGACAAGGGATTTCAGAGGCCCATTTACTATACTAGTAAAGTACTTCACAATGTGGAAACTAGGTATTCCAAATCCAAAAAAATCATTTTTGCTCTAATTGTTTATGCTTAGCATCTTAGGGCCTACTTTCAAGCTCATCATGTCATCATCCTAATCGACCAACTCCTAAAGGCTATCCTACATCGACTTGACACCTTTGTGCGACTGGTGAAATGGACAATCAAGCTCGATAAGTTTGATATCTCTTATCACCCGAGGTCATATGTGAAGGTGCATGTCTTATTGAACTTCTTGGTCGAGTGCACATGGACCGATGATAAACATGTGGAGGTACCCGGTAAGCCACTTGCTGAGTTGTCCCATGTGGACCTAGCTTGGATCCTTTACGTGGATGGCACCTGAAATTCTCGAGGTAGTGGAGCCGGAATGATCTTGATGAACTTGGAATAGGTGGTCATCAAGTATGCCTTGCATTTTCTATTCAAGGCAACCAACAACTAATTTGAGTATGAGACCCTGTTGACATGACTGAAACTTGTCAGGGAGCTTGGAGTAAAGCCCTTAAAGGTGTTCACCAACTCATAGCTAGTAGCTAGTCAAGTCACAGAAGTACGAGATGTCGAACTCGATAATGGTCAAGTACTTTGATCGAGTCCACTCCTATATGATGGCGCTTCAACATTTTAGCATATCCCACATCCCTCAAAATAAAAATGCTCGAGTAGGCATGCTTTCCAAGTTGGCAATCTTATCAGATAGTTCCCTTGGACGAGCATATATCAAATACCTGGAGGTCTCTAGCATCAATTGCACTGAAGAAGTCCAACAAGTCATACAAGAGTCGAGTTGGATAGATCCATATGTTAAGTACATAACTGAAGGTGTCTTGCCTGAAAAGCCTAGAGAAGCAAGGCTGTTTGTGAAACCCGCCCATGTTTTGGGCGTTTTGGGCTGAAGTCGACAGCCCTTGCCAACTTCACCCGGAACCCAGAAAAAAAAATGGGAGGAGCAACTGAACTAATCAGTTGAACTGAATTCGTCTTTTGAAAGGACGAATTGAGTTCAACTGAATTCGTCTTTTCGAAGGACGAATTCAGTTCAACTGAATTCGTCTTTTGAAAGGACGAATTCAGTTGAGCTGAATTCGTCCTTCGAAAGGATGAATTCAGTTGAATTGAATTCGTCCTTCCAAAGGACGAATTCATCCACGTCAGCCCCGCCACCTAAATCGGTAAATAAGTTTTACCTAACCTATTTTTATAATTATTTTTTAAAAAAATATTATTTTTAAAAAAAACTCTTATTCGCAACGACCAACTTTGTACGTTCCAAAACCATATCACAAAATTTATCATCATTAAAAATAATTAATAATATTTTAATTTTTTAATCATCATTAATGATGGTACTTTATCATCTTTAATGAATGATGTGACCGGTCCGCTGACATGGGACGAGGAGCCTGATGTGGAGTCCTCGCTGGACGCCACACAGGATTACCATCAGAGGCCCATTCGCCGAGCTGGGCTCCCGATGCCAACGGGGCCGCCCGTCGAAGCCGGGCTCCGTCCTTCGCCATATCGGTACCCGTCAGGTCGGGACGTCTAGATCGGAGCCGAGCTCAAACCCCACCAGAGACAGACATTTTGAGTCCGAGGTCGGGTCCCGTGTTCCGGAGTCGAGCTCAAGTCTCCTCCGCCACGAGGAACCCCTTCGAGGCCGGGTCCCCTGGGCTAGGCGCACCTCATCCACCTCTGCCAGCTCGAGCTCGGTAAGAGCTGGGCCCCTCCTAGCTTGATGCCGAGCTCGGCCCTCCTCCGCACAACCGAGCCGCCGCAAAGCTAATCCCTTGCGAGTGGACCCCATCTTTCCAGCTCGGCCCTCAACTCAGATCGGGACACCAACCATCGCGGGAGCAGCACCTCCCCTCCGAAGACGGTGGCGGGCCCCCCGAGAACCGTAGGACAGCACCCGCCACGTCGCCATTAATGCCCACGGCCGCCATTCATACCAGAAAGAAATGAAGCTCACATCAAGGCACCATGTCCCCCACCGACCTGCCATACGATCGGAGAAAAGACCCCACCAGAGAGCACGGTGCCCGAGAGCGGCAGCACAACAGTCGAGGTCCCGCCAGGCTTCCAGGAAGGGCAAACAAAAGGAATGTCAGAGATGTGCAGAAGCTTCCCCAGCTATCCAATAAAGAAGGCGTCCCGTCTGCGGCACGGTACATTATTGTACCCGTCTGACAGCATGAGAGAACCCAAGACAAGCCAAAGTAGAAGACTCAGCCAGAATGAACAAAAGGGAGGTAACAGTACTCATTCTTCCATTCCAAGCAAGAGCAACATTCCCTCAACAAGGGAGATACCCATTTTTCCAACAACACAACCACCACAAAGAGAAAGAGGAGAAGGGGGAGAGGCCAGAGAGGAGGGCAAGACTACCTCGGCCACCACACCTCCTAGCTCACACTCACACTCTCATACACTCCACTCACTCCTCCTAGCGTGGAGCTCATCCAGAGGGGCTCGACCAGGAGGATCTGTTCCCTTGGAATGACTTGACCATCGGAGTGCCCCCGCCGGAATCCCCGGCCCGGGTCACTGACGTTGATTTTCTTGCAGGTCCCGAGGCACCGGAGGCATCCCGGCAGACGGATACAGAACACCCGACGCCATCAACAACTACGGGCCACGACGATCTTGACAGCAACAATGATCAAATCTTATTATTAATAATAAATTTTTAATTTTTTTAAAAAAAATTAAAATTTTAAAAGTTTTAGTGATAATAAAAAATTATAATTAAACTTTCATAGTTGATAATATTGATGACTAAATTTTTTTTATCAATCTTATGATAATTAAAATTCAATATTAGCGTCGATTAATTAGTTGTCATTAATTATCATCACTAATACTTGGATTTTTTATAACAACTATTTGGTCCGTCAATTTCAAAAAATATATAAAATTTCAGGTAAGATAAAATTGGACAGAAAAAAAAATATGAGATATATTATCCAAGCATAGGACAACTCTTTTATTTATAATCCCTGGCTTTCGAACCAGAGGGGCGTGGAAGGAAAATAATGATTTACAGATAGATTAGGCTCGTCTACGTTGTTTTAAAAGATGAACTTGTTAGTGACAATAATAATTTTTAAAATTTTGAAATCTAAATATTAAATATGAAAATCTTAAATACATAATATATATATTATTACGGTCGTTACAATAACGTGGCATGTCTCAGATTCCGTCAGGCGTGATTCGAGCCACGTGAAATTTTTTCGACGGAACGTGGACGGTCCAGCAAGGTCAGATGTAGGCCCATCTCGGCCGAAGTCGAGGTCGGGCTGGGCCAACCTGCTCCTTCACCAGGTGTCCGCCCAGGAGGGGTCCACCTCGGCCGAAGCTGGCGGTCCCTTCCTCCCTCGCCGGGTGGCGCCCTGAGACAGTGCCACCTCGGCCGAGATCGAGCCGGGCCCTCTGCTGCTCCTTCGCCAGGTGTCCGCCCAGGAGGGATCCACCTTGGCCGAAGCCGGCGACCCCTTCCTCCCTCGTCGGGTGGTGCCCTGAGACGGTGCAACCTCGGCCGAGGTCGAGCCGGGCCCTCTGCTGCTCCTTCGCCAGGTGTCCGCCCAGGAGGGGTCCACCTCGTCCGAAGTCGAGCGCCTCTCTACCGCTCCGCCAGGTGTCCACCTCGGCCGAAGCCGGCGGCCCCTTCCTCCCTCGCCGGGTGGCGCCCTGAGACGGTGCCACCTCGGTCGAGGTCGAGCCGAGCCCTCTACTGCTCCTTCGCCAGGTGTCCGCCCAGGAGGGGTCCACCTCGGCTGAAGTCGAGCGCCACTCTGCCGCTCCGCTAGGTATCCGCCCAGCTGGTGTCCACCTCGGCCGAAGCCGGCGGCCCCTTCCTCCCTCGTCGGGTGGTGCCCAGAGACGGTGCCACCTCGGCTGAGGTCGAGCCGGGCCCTCTGCTGTTCCTTCGCCAGGTGTCCACCCATGAGAGGTCCACCTCGGCCAAAGTTGAGCGCCTCTCTGCCGCTCCGCCAGGTGTCCGTCTAGGAGGGGTCCATCTCGGCCGAAGCCGGCGGCCCCTTCCTCCCTCGCCGGGTGGCGCCCTGAGACGGTGCCACCTCGGCCGAGGTCGAGCCGGGCCCTCTGCTGCTCCTTCGCCAGGTATCCGCCCAGGAGGGGTCCACCTCAGTCGAAGTCGAGCGCCTCTCTGCCGCTCCGCCAGGTGTTCGCCTAGGAGGGGTCCACCTCGGCTGAAGCTGGCGGCCCCTTCCTCCCTCGCCGGGTGGCGCCCTGAGACGGTGCCACCTCGGCCGAGGTCGAGCCGGGCCCTCTGCTGCTCCTTCGCCAGGTGTCCGCCCAGGAGGGGTCCACCTCGGCCGAAGTCGAGCGCCTCTCTGCCGCTCCGCCAGGTGTCCGCCCAGGAGGGGTCCACCTCGGCCGAAGCCGGCGGCCCCTTCCTCCCTCGCCGGGTGGCGCCCTGAGACGGTGCCACCTCGGCCGAGGTCGAGCCGGGCCCTCTGCTGCTCCTTCGCCAGGTGTCCGCCCAGGAGGGGTCCACCTCGGCCGAAGTCGAGCGCCTCTCTGCCGCTCCGCCAGGTGTCCGCCCAGGAGGGATCCACCTCGACCGAAGCCGGTGGCCCCTTCCTCCCTCGCCGGGTGGCGCCCTGAGACGGTGCCACCTCGACCGAGGTCGAGCCGGGCCCTCTGCTGCTCCTTCGCCAGGTGTCCGCCCAGGAGGGGTCCACCTCGACCGAAGCCGGTGGCCCCTTCCTCCCTCGCCGGGTGGCGCCCTAAGACGGTGCCACCTCGATCGAGGTCGAGCCGGGCCCTCTGCTGCTCCTTCGCCAGGTGTCCGCCCAGGAGGGGTCCACCTCGGCCGAAGTCGAGCGCCTCTCTGCCGCTCCGCCAGGTATCTGCCCAGGAGGTGTCCACCTCGGCCGAAGCCGGCGGCCCCTTCCCCCCTCGACCGGGTGGCGTCCTGAGACGGTGCCACCTCGGCCGAGGTCGAGCCGGGCCCTCTGCTGCTCCTTCGCCAGGTGTCCGCCCAGGAGGGGTCCACCTCGGCCGAAGTCGAGCGCCTCTCTGCCGCTCCGCCAGGTATCCGCCCAGGAGGTGTCCACCTCGGCCGAAGCCGGCGGCCCCTTCCCCCCTCGACCGGGTGGCGCTCTGAGACGGTGTCACCTCGGTCGAAGTCGAGCGCCTCTCTGCCGCTCCGCCAGGTGTCCGCCCAGGAGGGGTCCACCTCGGTCGAGGCCGGCTACCCCGCGTGGTGAGGCCGTCGAGGAGCAAAAGCACGAGTTCCGAGACCACCCCTCGAGCAACGCGCGCCGCACCCCGAGAGGAGCACCGGTACGGTCGACAGCAACGCGCGAAACCTCATTTACATTGGCCCGACATGTTCCGCAGCCAAGAAGCGAAATCCTGGCAAGACAGGATCCGGTAACGGGCATTGTCGGCGCTTGGGAAAGAGAGCTCTCGCACTCGGCCCCAAGATCTGGCCAGCATCCTCCCTCTACCCTTTCCTCACTAGGCTCGGCAAGCAAGACAAAGAGGCTGTCGGGTTCTTAGACCCAAAGGGGAAAGGGGAAAGAGAGGGAGAGAAGGAGGTGAAAGCGAGAGGGAGCCTCCCAGGGGCGGGAAGCCGGAGGCAGCGTGATGGATAAAAGGATGGGAAGAGCGGACGACTAGGTAAAGGGGAAAAAGGGCTGGGAAAAGGAAAGACACCAAGAGCAGAATCCAAGATCCCGAGAGGGATCCCTTGGCGCAAGCTCGGTGGAGGAACCTGACCCCAATTTCTATTCTTCCCGAAACCTTCTTTACAAATAGAATCTCTAAGCCTGGGACTCCTGGAGGGGCCTACCTTGGAGACTCTGTTCCATCTCGTCGTTTTCTAACTTGACCATCGAAGCCCTCTCGCCGGGATTCCCGGCCAGGATTTCTGACCTTGTCTTGCAGGATCGGGAGTCCGGAGACCTCGAGGCGAGACAGCCTGATCAAGTCATCAGCTCTGAAATTACAGGCGCGGCGACGAAATCGACAACATATATATATATATATATATATATAATATTTATATATAAATTAATGATTAACTTGTGTGGTATGTGAGATGTGAACAATAAAATTGATACCATTATTAAAAAATAAAAAGGAGTTTGATGCTTTATCTGCCGTGCAGGCAAATGGATCCCGACAGAGTCCACTTGCCCGAGTAGAAAACAAATTAGCCGTCCATCGAAGAAAATCCCAAACAAGGGCCCCATCTTCCTCACCTCGCCATCGCCATTCCATCCATATCACGCAGGTCTACGGTAGATAAGATCGAGGATTTATTTTTTTCTTTAAATTTTAATTCTCTTGTCGGTATTGGTGGTCCCTTCGGAATGGCCCGAGTTTGAACGGGTTACGATATTTCCGTGAAATTAGGCGTCACACCATTCAACGCGCACACCGGAAGCACGTCACCGGCTTGTCATGCCTGCCCGCCCTGAGATACTGTTAGATGGATCTTCCAATAGCCACTCGCCACGTTATCCCTTTTTTTATTTAAACTCCTCAAGAACCAAAAAAGGGAGGGCGGTGGGGGGAATTGGGAGCTCTTCCTGTCATATACAGGACACGTATCAGTGATACGGCCCGTCCGACACCATCCACCGTACACGTATCCCGTGACACCCTGGATGCCATGGCCTTGTTTCGAAAACATCCATGTACGTTTTTTTACACCACCCACTCCCCCGCAACCCCACAAAAAAAAAAAAAAAAGCGTTCATGTATCTTTTGATACCCATGGGCCATCACGCCCTCGACCTAACTCGTTTAAATATCTTCTCTCTCTGTTTTTATTTTTTATTTTTTGTTATTTATCCCTTCGCTAGCTAAAGGATGGCAGCAGAAAAAGGAGAAATGGAGATGGGCGCAGGAGAGGGCACGGGTGGTGATGGCATGGGAGGCATGATGCCCCCATTAGCCCCAAATGGGATGAACATGCCAAGCGGCGGCGGCGGCATGGCGATGCACATGACCTTTTTCTCGGGGAAGCGCGTGGAGATCCTCTTCTCCGGCTGGCCCGGCGATCGGGGCGTCGGCATGTACCTCCTCGCCCTCCTCCTCGTCTTCGTCACCGCTGCCCTCGTCGAGGGCCTCTCCTCCATCTCCCGACGCTTCTCCCGTGGGCCAGCTGCCGCCACCGGTGATCGCCGGGTCTCCACTGCCGTGCTGCTAACCACCCTCCATGCCGTCCGGTTGGGGCTGGCTTACCTCGTCATGCTTGCCGTCATGTCCTTCAATGTGGGCGTCCTCATCGTCGCCGTCGCCGGCCACGCTGTGGGTTTCCTGGTCTCAGGCGGCGGCCTCTCCAACGGGGATCGGTCCAATGAACCGGAAGCCCCGACGAAATCCATGGATTCATAACTTACCTTCAAACACCATGTCTGATTTCCACCTGTCAATGTGTGAGTGGAGATGAACCGGAAGCCACATGCTTGCTTATCGGTAACATCGCTGGGCTCCCGGTTTCTTCTTTCGCCAAACCCTTCGTTGATGTTCAAATAAAATATCTGCTATTTATTTCTTGTCATGCAGCCACTGGCTAACAATTTTTGACTTACAAGACGCTCGATAGCCCTTCTTTCTAAAGTCCAAATATCCCTAATCTCTCTAAATCTTGGTGACGAGATTTGAACTCAGATCTCTGCCACAATCCTCAGGAGATTGAGTTCCAATTTCTATTGCAGCCCTCAAAAGATTTTTACCAGCCTGGAAGTCTAAGAATGTCTAAAACCTAGAAAGGGGAGATGAAAAAGAAAAACCGAGAGGAGGAGAAGAAAAGAATGTTATTAAAAAATAAAAAGAAATCATTCAAAAATTTTAAAAATAAAATAAAAGGGAAAGATCACTCCATCTCTAATTAATAAAGATCTAGTTTTTTTAACTGAGATGGTCAAAAAAAGACATTTAGTAGTTCCCAAAAATAATAATATCCCAAAAGGATCTCATTACTTGATAAAAAACACCCATATAATCGAAGGTCCATTTAGTTTTGGCATTATTTTCTGTTTTTGTTTTCAAAATAATAGAAATATAAAATGAAATGCACTAAGGCCAACTTGTGGGGAAGACCGATGGGAAAGCAGGCACGGACAGCTCCTCCCTCACTTTTTCTAGCTCATTTCCTTCGATGGCGACAAAAGTGTTAAATATGACTCCCGACGATTTCCCTGACAACCTGTTCTATCGATTGACGCAACTTTTGAGGGCTGCTTTGCTCTACGCGCAGCAAGTCTTTTCACCCGAAGGGGTGAAAGTTCATTCACCGTGGTTCTAAGGAATCGAGCTCCAGTCTGGCCCAGCCTTCCGGTACCGGGAAGTGAAATCGTCCAGCACCGCCGGTTTGCCCGCTTCTGAGACGATCTCCAGCAAGATTTCCGGCTGCAGAGCTTGAACTGAAAGTTCATTCACCGGGACTTCCAGCCGTGAGAATCTTTAAAAAGACAAATGGATCGACATGCCTTACCGTGCTGCATGATCCAAGTTCCAAGTACTAGACGCACATGAAAGCGAACATGCCTCTCTTTACAACGATAAGATCGAACTAATTTAATTGCATTGTTGTCGCGAGCTTAGCGGCCTTTCCGTATCTCCATTTGTTCAAGCAGGTACAAAATAAATTCATTCACCGAAAAATTTTTGACGAAGATATTTTGATATTTAAGTAAATAAAAATTCGAATAACAGATATAGAATTTCAGAAAAAATGGACAGAGAGTACTTCAATAAGATATTCTTATTTAATCCATAAATCTCTATTTATCAGTATTTATAGACATGGATCTTAACAAAATTTGGTTTCTGGTGGTTAGTTCCGTTAAAAACTAATCCGTACCTGTTATAATGGTAGTTAATTATTCTGATAAAACAAATAACTCTTTTCTTGCCATCTTCATTTTTCTTGCAGTTGATCGATCTTTATATGTTGGTCAGTCTTTATGGGTTGATCGAGCTTTATATGCTGATCGGACTAATGAATCTGTGAGTGGTCGATCTTTACAGGCTGATCGGATCAATAAATCTGTGAGTGGTCAGCTAAGTGGTCAGTCATTTACCGTTTCATCAGCTTCTGGGCATGATATGGCCTTTTATTTATTTCTTGGGCCTGTCCTAGCCTTTTATGAATCGGGTTATCTAACTTGTCCTAATATTTGTCCCCCAACTCTTGAGTCCAAAAAATATTTTAATGCCTTGAACGACAGGAGTTAATGAAAAATGATGAGTTTTTTTTAAGATGAGAAAAGATATCTTCTAATGATGGTGTATCTTGGCTTCAATTGATGGTATTAGGGTGCCAGCTTTCGAGCGTAACACCCCCGCCAGGTGTCAGATTGTCATTGATGAGAGAGTTATTATTCGAATCTCGAGGTCGTGCTAGTATTTTCGTCGCTGGCATTTGGTAAGAGATCCAATTCCGTAGCAAGATCGGGATCGTTGAAAATGCACGAACTTACGATTAGAGCCGTCATCCTGTTAGGCTCCCATGGATTGGCACTGACATTTTGGTTTTTCTCCCATCGTGTCGGTCACATCGGCTTCTTCCCATTGGATCGTATCCGTCTGTTGGGATTCAGACACATGACATGATCTGAAGTAGTTTCGTGGCTCGAGGAAGAAATCAGAGTCATCGACGCCTTTTATATAAATGGCCTTCATCTCTTAAGGCTAGATCTTTTCCATCATTTTCATTTCCGGCCATTTGGATGGGTTCTTCCTTCATCTTCGTTCCAGTCCTTCTCGAGCTCTTTCATCCCTTTCAGGTCAGATCCTGCTCTTTCACCTTATAGAAATGACTAGATCTTTAGATGTCCCTGCCATCGGCAGGTCTTCTGCCGATAGGGGCGAAGGTGAGCCCTCCGGTAGTCATGGTTCCACTAGGATGAGGGGTCCCTAATATCAGAAAGAATTAAGACCCGAATCCATTAGGAGCACCATCATATAGTCTATGTTAGCTTCCCTGTAGAAATATTACAAGATTTCGTAGGATTTACCTACCTTCGTCCCTCACTCTGGTGAGAGGATAAACAAGCCTCCCCCTGGGACCATTGCTATGTATGAAGAATAGCTGAAGGCTGGTCTTCGTTTTCCTCTCCATCCTTTCTTTGTCCAGATCTTCAATCTTTACCATATAGTTCCGACGCAGTTGACTCCGAATAGTATTCGGATAACATATGTCTTCCTTGTCCTTTATCATGATCTGAACATAGTGCCTAGGACTTTCTTGTTTAGTTCTTTCTTTATCTTGAAGAAAGATTTCCACGGCCAAGGGTGGTAGGTCATCGGCCCTTGTCATGATCGAAAATTCATCAAGGGGCTTCCGTCAGCCATTCATGGATGGAAGCCCTATTTTTTCTTTCTTCTATTTAAATAGCATTAGGGTTTCAACATTGGGTGGAAGGAGCATCGTCTGACCTCCAATAACGAGAAGAAGGTCATATCGGCCGACAGAGAGGACTTCAAGAAACTTTTCGAAGTCGAAGTTCCTCTAATAAGAGAACTGTTGAGCGAGAAGGGCCTCTTCCTTGCTCAAATTAATACTTCTCCTTCATTAGGTATGTCCCGTCGGTCTTACTATTAACTTTTTTTTTGTTTTCTTTTCTTTAACTAACAGCTCTTGTTATTTCTTTTTCTTACAGACGACAAGATGAAACCTGACGCTCGCAGGCTCCGACAAGCTATCAAGAAGAGGGCAGCAACAGACTCTTCTAGTGGACATGAGGGTAGGAAAAAGGCTCGCTCATCAACTACCCCCTCCAGCTCTCCTCTAGAGGTCCAGATCAGGGGGAACACCCCCATAATGGTGCGGTTGACTTCAGATGAAGACGGCATCCCTTTGACAGAGCTTCGTCCAAGGAGGGCTTCGGTTGAGTAGTCTGCGGAGCGACCAGCAGCGCCTCCAGAATAGCCGATGGTACCTTCATCGGTTGAACCATCCTTTGGGCCTAGTCAACAGGACAAAGGCAAGGTCCCAGCAATCGAGACGACATCCGAGCCTCAAGCCAGGCCCGAGCCACAGGCAGAGGAGGAAGAATAGTTCATGGATTTTAATGTTTATGCCGATGACACAGGGCTCGACAACCCGAGGCTGGCCAGGGTGATGATGAAGGCTACTATCCTTCCTAGAGATTGGGAGGTGACTAAGGGTCATTGATTGGAAGGCATCTTCACTTCCATCTATATGAATACCCTGAAGGTATAAAAATCTACTTTTCATGTCTTTTCTTCATGGATTATAATGTTATTACTGACTTTAACTATCCCTTTTTTGATAGTTTATTCATGAGATTTCTCAGATTGAAGAGAACGTCCGTGGATTGCCGATCTGAGCAAAGGTCTTCGTGACCAGCTGAAGATGGCAAAAATTGAAAAAGATGTGGCCGAAGAGTTCAAGGTTGCCATAGAGCAGAAGTTAGATCAAAGCACCACCACCAACCTTTCATTGGAGAAAGAGTTTGAAGGTGGCCCAAACAAAAGTAGCCAAGCTAGAAATCAAGCTTAAGAAGAAGAAGAAGAAGCTGTGCTTGGCAGAAGTTCTAATTAAAGAGGGCCTTCAAAAATCTGGCGAAGCCCTGGCCTAGAAGGCCGAAGTGGAGAAGAGGGCAAATATACTTGAGCAAAGGGCGGAGTCGGCTGAGCAAAAAGTAGAATTAGCCAAACAGAGATCTTTCAGGTCATTGAAGAATATAAAAAGTCCATGGTTTTCGATGATGAAATGAATGGAGCCGGTGTGGAAAGCTATAACATTGGCTTCGAAGATTGTTTGAAGAAGGTGAAGAAGTTGTACCCAGACTTGGATATCTCCAAAGTTAACTTAGATGAGACCGATAAGGAGGACGAGATGGTTGAACAAGCTGAGTACATTCCTGTTTCTACGATAAATGAGCTTGACTGTACCATCCACGAGGTAGTCACTCCTGTCCTGGCCTCCGATCCGACTGATGAAAATCAACTTTGATGTACTTTTTGGTTCTTTCCATACTCTATGTAAATCCAATCTTTTTCACATGAATGAAATCATCTTTTTTCACAACTATGTTCTCAAATGTGTGTGCTTGAAAATTTTTTTAAGTATGCACTTGTCAACTTTTTTCATACCTTATACTTGTCTTAGGATAGCTTTTGCTAAGCATTGTGCTATCGGAATAATGGTTCTATGGTACAGAGTTTATTTTTAAGGGTGTCAACGTTCTCTTTGTGGGACATAGTGGCCAAGCTAGTCAGGCTAGCCCTTTTTTAGATAACCGATAAGGTGGTGTGTAAGACCAACTCTATATTCGTCGGATAGAAGTCGGTGGATTAGATCAACTCTGATATCTGTCGGGTGTACCGATTATGTTGATTAATTAGGCAAACTCTTTTTTGTCAAATATATTGATTGAGTCAGCTAATTAGGCCAACTCTTCATTTGTCAAATTATTTATGATAGAAAATATGAGAAAGATGAAGGGAGCTCTTTATTGATAATACATGCATAAATCTCTACATTCCATGATCGGGCCATCCGATAGCTGTCTAGGCTTTCTATCAGGTAGGTTCCAGGTCGTATCACTTCAGTGATCCGATAAGAGTCTTTCTAATTAGGGGCAAGTTTGCCTTATTTTGTAGGTTGAGATACTTCAGCTCTCCATAGTACAAGATCTCCGGGTCAGAAAATTCTGGCTTTCATCCTTGTATTGTAATATCGGATAACTTTCTATCGGCATATAGCCATACGTATTTGTGCCTGAAGTCTTATGTCCTTAAGTAAGACCAAGTCGACTCTTCTTTGCTCTGAATTGACCGGCTTCTTGAAGTTGTTGATTCTCCTGGATCATAGGATGATTTTCACTGGTATCATTGCTTCACTCTCGTAAGTTAGATTGAATGATGACTCTCCAGTGGTAGATCGGGGAGTAGTTCGGTATGCCTAGAGAATCGAATTCAACTCTTCAATCCAAAGTCTTTTAGCTTCGTTCAGTCGAGTCTTTAGGCCATGGTGGATTGTCTGATTGGTTACCTTAGCTTCACCATTAGTTTCAAGATGTCCAATAGAAGTTAACTTGTAGAGAATACAGTATTGAGCACAAAAGTCTTTAAATTTTTTATTATCAAATTGCCTTTCATTGTTGCTAATGATAGCATAGGGGATTTTGAATCGGTAGATTACAGAGTTCTTGATGAAGTTTTTAACTTTTCCTTCGGTAATATAGGCTAAAGGTTCATCTTCCATCTATTTGATGAAGTAGTCAATGGCCTGATGCGGGATGACTCTAAGATTGCTAAACATGCAGGAAAAATAGTAAAATAATTTATTTATGATTTTTATAATTTAGTTTGTAAGCTAAATTCCTAAATAAAAGTAAGAACTAGCAAGAAGAAGAGCAATGCATAGAATCATCGTATTGCAGGCAAACTCAAGCAAAATAATAAATTCCAGGACCCGAGAATTGAGAAACTCCCGAATTAGGATAGCTTATCTTCATCAAATCAAAAATTAAAAAAAGGGAAGGATGTTACCAATTAGTGATTTAAAGAACGTCCGATGAAGAGATCACATAGCACTCTGATTGGAGTCTAGATGATAAAGTTCGGTTACCTTGATTAGATGGCTAATTTGGATGGTTCCGGATGCAAGGAAAGCCTCCTCTGGGGAGGTGAAACACCTCGGGGATCCTGCAAAATGTCAAGGGTCAATCAAAATAGTAAGTAAGAAAAGGAAAGGAAACTAGGTTTAAAAGGAATCAGGTTAGGGTTTAGAAGCTGGGCTGTTTGAAGCTTGTTGAAGATCTCCTTGCTTGGTGGCCTAGGCACTCCTTCTTGGATGTGTGAAGGCTTGGATGGCAGTGAATTAGGGTGTGGAAGGATGCTAGGGCAACAAGGAAACACAAACACAAACTAAAGAACCAAAAAAATAAAGTAACACAAGCTCGCAAGCTCAAAATAAATTCAACAGGATTTTGATATCATGAATAAAAGTTGATTACAAGAGGGGGAGGGATGGGGTATTTATAGAGTTCCCATGCCCTCACTAACCATGGTTACACTTGGGTTACATGTCATCTTCCAAATTGGAATACAAGTCCTTTCCTAGCTAGGTTAGAAAAACAAATCCCCATTAGGTTAGGAATTAACCTAGTCTTCTCCTTTTTCCTTCATGCTTTGACTATTCCACTCAAGGACACCTCTTGGACTTGGTCAACACTTTAAGGATGCCTAGGAGGGCATGTTGGGCTTCTAGGGGCAGCAAGGGGCTGGCCCAAAGGGGCTTGGGTGCATGGGTTTGGGCCTCTGGAAGCTGGGGTGGCCTGGTAGCCTGGTAGCAGGAATATTTCATAGAATCTTGCTTCTTTAGGGCTTGGGCTTGCCACTTGGACTTGATTTCTTTGGGCTAGGATGTAGAGGGGCCTTTGGAATCATGGATGCCCTGGTTTGGAAATATGCTCTGGCATCTGGACTGGAATCTGGGTATCTGGAGGACGTCTGGAAAGAATCAGGATTTCTGGAAGCATCTTGGATCCTGGGTTGTCACACAAGATCCAATGGATTGATGTAGCAGTCTCTGACTCCTGGATGTAGCCTGGTGGAACTCCAAAATAGGGTGACCTCCTCTCTTGTACAAAAATTAGGCTCATACTGGACTCATAATTGATTACATGACTCAAAATATTGACTAGGTTGAGGGTTGAGACAGATCAACTAACCTCAACTTATTACAGGGACTCGATCTTAATTGATTACAAAATTTTCAAAACTTTGACATACGACTAATTAAACCATATGGGATCCAGGGATCTGTGTCTGATCCTGGTGTCCCCACCATGGCCACTATCATAAATTTTCATTGTCCGGAGGCTAGAAGAAAAGGGCCGAGAATATCCATTTCTCATTGAGCGAATGGCCAAGGGGTGACCAACTGGGTCAGTTGACTTGCTGGACACCTCTGAATATTGGCATACCTTTGGCATTGGTCGCACCTTCTCACGAAGTCGGCTGCATCTTTTTGGATGGTCAACCAATAGTATCCCTAGTGTATAATCTTGTATGCTAGAGATCTGCCCCCCAGATAATCATCACATATGCGTTCATGAACTTTTCTCAGGACGTAATCGGCATCTCAATTTAGTAAAGGCTGCGTGAAGGACCTCTTATAACGAGACCCTTCCAGGATAACATATTGGAAAGCCGTCCATCGGAGTTACTTAGCTTCAATGGCATCTTTTAGTAAAGTTCCTTAAGTCAGATATTTGGTGATCGGGTCCATCCAGCTTGGCTCTTGCTCAATTTGGTGCATTTTCTCTCCTCCTCTCATCATAATGCTAGGAGTCTTCAAGTATTCAATGAAAGTCCAACCTAAGAAGTCAGGCGCCAGTGTAGCTAGTCGAGATAGTGAGTCGGCTCGGGAATTCTCAGTCCATGGAATATGAGTGATGTCAAGAGAATCGAATTGAGTCATGAGGTCCTGAACCTTCTCCAAATATTTTGCCATCGTTGCATCTCGGGCTTCGAAGTCGCCTTTGGTTTGATTGACCACCAACTGAGAGTCCGAGAATACTCTCATCTTCTAGACACCCAATTCTTTGGCAATCCTAAGACCTGCCAAAAGGATTTCATATTCGGCTTGATTATTTGATACTCGGAAAGACAAACACAGAGTATACTCCACAATATCTCCATCGGGATCGGCTATGATCAAGCTGGCTCCATAGCCAGAAGAGTTAGATGCTCTATCCACATGAACCATCCACATGAAGGATCCACGTAGAGTCGGAGTCATCCTCAGATTCAATGGGTGTTTCTCCAATAGGTGCCTCTCCGTCATTCCAAGTACATTCGACGATAACATCAGTTAGGACTTGGGCATTCATTACCGGTTGGGGTTCATATGTAATATCGAATTCTCCTAATTTGATGGTCCATTTGGCTATCCTACCAGAGGTGTCGGGGCATTGTAGGATGGCCCTCAGTGGTTGATCCGTTAGCACGGTGATAGGATGAGATTGAAAGTATGGTCTCAGGTACTTGCTGCTATCACCAAGGCATATATTAACTTTTATGTTTTTGGATATCTCACCTTGGCATCATGAAGCACCTTGCTCGTATAGTAGATCGGCTTGTAGGCACTATTGGGTTCCTTTCTAACCAGTACCAAGCTGATAGCTTCATTCGAAGTGGCGAGGTAGAGGTATAAAGTCTCTCCTTCCTTAAATTTTGAGAGTAAAGTTGATTGGTCAAGTATTTCTTCAGCTCCTCGAAGGTTTGTCAGCAACTCTCCGACCACTCGAAGTCCCTTGATTATCGCAGGGCTTTGAAGAAAGGAAAGCATCTTTCAACCGACCGAGAGATGAATCGGTTTAATGATGCGATCCGTCCAGTTAGCTATTGAATTTCTTTCTCGTTGGAGGGATGTCTCATGTCGAGGATTGCTCAAATTTTTTTAGGATTGGCTTCAATTCCTCGATTGGTAATGAGAAAACCAAGAAATTTTCCTGACATCACCTCGATGATACATTTAATCAGATTCAACTTCATTTGATGTCTTCGTAGTATGTTGAAGGCTTCCTGAAGGTCCCTGATGTGGTCATCGGTTTGCATGCTCTTGATGATCATGTCGTCGACGTACACCTTCATGGTTTTCCGATCTATTTTTCAAAGATTTTGTTGACCAGCCATTGATATGTTGCTCTGATATTTTTTAGACCGAAGGGCATTACCTTGTAATAGTACAGCCCTCTATCGATGACAAAAGCCATTTTCTCTTTGTCTTCAGGATTCATCCAAATTTAATTATAGCTAGAGAAGACATCCACAAAACATAGGATCTTGTGTCCTGCGGTGGTATCAACAAGTTGATCAATATTGGACAGAGGAAAGCTATCCTTTGGACAAGCTTTGTTGAGGTCGGTATAATCGATGCAAATTCTTCACTTGTCGTTTGCTTTTTTTATCATTACCACATTAGCAAGCCAATCTAGGTAATGGACTTCCTTTATAAACCATGCATCAAGAAGCTTAGTTACCTCCTCATTAATGACCCTTTGTCTTTTCGAAGCAAAGTTTCTCTTCTTCTACCGAATCGATCGACACCCAAGATCGACCTTCAGCTGATGAGTAATGATTTTTGGAGGAATTCTCAACATATCATTGGCTGACCCTGCAAAGATATCAGCATTGTTCTACATGAAGTTGGTTTGTCTTGTCCTCATGTCTTCATTGAGCAGACTCCTAATCTGCACAACCCTAGTTGGATCGTCTCTTGTGAGGGGTATGGAGACGGTTCTTTTAACTGGTTCTTCGATCTTTTCTATCCGATCTCGTTGGTCCATCTACTCTAATGTCATTCAGCCAGCTAGCTGTCAGTCTTGAATCATCAAGCATTATCGAGCTACCCATTGATCTCCCTTCATCTCTCCGACTCCGTTCGTTCTTGGTTGGGAATCATACCAGTAGATAGTAAGTGGAGACAATGACTTAGAATTTATTTAAGGCAGGTCATCATAGAATGGCGTTGTAGGTAGAGGATGTGTGGATGACCATAAATATGATTGAAAGTGTTTTCTATCTTGGTTCTATTCCGAGGGTTACGGGGAGAGTTATCTCCCTTTCCACTCCTACCGGATTTCCTTCGAACCCAGTAAGGGGTGCTAAGATTTTTTGTAATTTATCTCTGGATAAGTTTATCTTAAGAAAAGCATCATAAAGTAAGACCTTGATTGAGCTTCCATTATCCACCAAAATTCTTTTTATATCATAATTTGCTATGATAGCAGAGACAATAAAAGGTCATCGTGAAACACTTGAATTCCTTGCAGGTCATCGTCAAAAAAATTGATGACATTATTTGTTCATGCTCTCTTTATAGTGGGGTCTTCTCCATAGTGCGATCGGTGATACAGCATATCGACCATTCCATCAATGGGTCGTTGGTCAGGAAACTTCGCACCATCGATAATTTATTTTTGGGCAGCCACCTCAACTTGGCAGTCTTGACTGTGAATATATTTTTCCAAGTACCCATGCTTGATTAGATCTTCGATCTCGTCCTCCAACTGGATACATTCTTCAGTGATGTGCCCATGGTCTCTGTGGAACTGACAATATTTGGTCTTATTACACGAGGCTGGAGGTACTCGCATCGACCAAGGCTTTTGGAGAAAGCTTTCTTTTTCAATCTTCATTAATATCTTCTGTCTTGGAAGAGATAGAGAAGTGTAAGTGTCAAACTTGCCGACCAGATTCTTCGACTTCGGACTGCGCCATTGAGTTGAGGTGTCTTCATTGCCAGATGACTGTGGCTCATTATTCTTTGGATTCTTCTTCTTTGGGACAAGTCTCCCTTCAGCTTGGTGTCAATTGGTGGCTTATTCTTCAGCCTGTGCATATTTCTGTATGCGTGCCAGCAGTTTAGAGTAACTAGTGGGGAATTTCTTGTCCAAGAAGAAAGTAAATCTGGACGATCGAAGTCTTTTCTTCATGGCTGACATAGTGATGTACTCGTTAAGATCTGGAATTTCCAGCATGGCAGAATTGAAGCGAGCCACATAATCTCTTAGAGTTTCGCTCTCTTGCTGTTGGATAAAAAAGAGGCTATCCGAATTGCACGGTATCTTCCGACTGGTCCTGAAATGAGTCACAAATAATTTTTCTAATTGTTCAAAAAAATGAATTGTACCTGACCGTAGACTCAAATACCACATCTGCATGGCTTTCTTGAGGGTCGCTGGGAAAGCAAGGCAGTGGAGAGCATCAGTTGCTCCCTGAATCATCATATGGGCTTTGAAGCTATCCAATGATCAAGTGGATCAGTTGTTCCGTCATAAGGCTCCAATTGAGGGATCTTAAAATGGAACGGAATTTTCTTCTCCTTGATTCTCCTGGAGAAAGGTGGCCATGAATCATAGGCCGTCAACCATTCATCATTTCTTCGTTGGTCGTCAAGTTTGGCGACCTGCAATTCCAGTTTCCTGAATTTTCTCTCGCAGCTATCATGTCATCAAATTCTCTTGCTCCGATGGGTGCTTCTTAGGATAGACTTATTGGAGGAAATGGAATAAGATCTTGGGCGTCTCTCCGAGTCGGTCTTCCCCATATCTGTGGAGTCAGGAGTTTTGTCACGTAGGAGAATGCCGGCTCAAAGAGTGGTGACAATGAGATTGTTGGCTTGGTTCTGGGCATCGAACCTCCTGTAGAGAAGATCGCCGGCTACATCTCGAGGTGATCGGGCGTTGTTGCCTGCTGATCACCATCTCTTGGAGGTTTTGAACGGCAGTAGTCAAGGTTTCCATTTTGTCCAAAAAAAACCTATTTGCTATTGTCCTATGCTTACTGCGAGGGCGACATCCTCACCATCCAAGGGTGGGTCATTCTTCTTAGATGGTGGATGACCTCTCCTAGCTAAAATGTTTTGCACTCTTCCTTTCACCATTCTCTCTTTCAGGATTCTTTTCAAGATTTTAATCTCTGCCCCCTACTTGGCACGCCAATCTATTGTCATCGAATCCAAGTGGCCTTTCCGCACCTTCTTAATTTGCTCAATCAGGCTCCTCACGGGGTCCCATAAAATAAACCCACTCACCAGAGTATTTTCGGTGGGGGACACTCCGATGCTTAAGTCAACAAAGATTCGGGTAACAGATATAAAATCCCAGAGAAAATGGACAGAAAATGAGAGAGTACTTCAACTAGTTATTTGTTGACTCTGGTCTTGATTTTGATGATTGACAAAATACTTAAGTATATATGAATACTAATTGTGTGTTTTAGTATATTTATCAGATCTTAGTACTCATCCATGTTGAATGAAGAAATGCTTGTATTTTAGTTGAAGAAGTCCTTCAAATTCATGGAATTTCAAGTTATAAGGACTTTGAAATATAAGGAAGACTTAGAAGGACTTAAAGTTTGATTTTGGAGAAGTTTCAGCAAGTTTCAGCACTGGCACACTCAAGTGTCAACTCATGAAGAAGTTCAAGTATCGACTCAAGGCCTGAGAACAAGAAAAATACAAAACTATGAAAATCCAGAATTTTTGTCTTGAGCTGACTCAAATGTCGACTCACTAGATTCAAGCGTCAACTCATGAACAAACTCAAGTGTCGACTCACCAGATTCAAGTGTCGACACTTGGAGTAACGGCTAGTTTTTCAGAAGTATAGAATTGATTCCAACTTACTTCAAACTGCTAGTTTTTCATCTCCAACGGTCATAAATGGTCATCTTGGAGAGTTATATAAATACCAAAAATCAAATAGAAAAGAAAATCCTTTGAAGAGTTTTATTGAATATACTTAAGGATTCAATATTTTGAGTGGCTCAAGCCTTCAAGCTTCCAAGATTGAGAGAAAGCTTCCAAGTCCACATCTTCATCAACATTCAAAGGCTTCAACATCTTGAAGACAAGTTTTTCATCAACAATCAAGGGCTTCAAAGAGATATTTGCTTTGTTTAAGAAAGCTTTTATTGTATTCTTTTCATATTGTACTTTGTTTATTAAGATTTTTGGTGAGCCTTAGAAAACCAAAGAGATTTGTTGGTGAGCCTTATGTGAAAACCAACAAGGTTATTGGTAAGCCTAAGTTACAAAACCAACAAGGTTTTTGGTTAGCCATGAAAATCAAGAGATTGGTGGTTAGCCTAAGTTAGAAAATCAACAAGGATTTTGACTTGTGAGCCCAGTGAAAACAAGTTGGGTTTGATTAGTAAGCCCAGAAATTAATCGGATGTAATCTTAGTTAATTATAGTGAATTCCCAAGAAAAACTTAGGGAGTGAATGTAGATGCCTTGGAGTGCACCGAATCACTATAAATTTGTTGTATTTGGTGATTATTTTTTTTATACATTTACTTTATTAATTTCGCTGCATATTATTTTGAAGCACACATACTTTGACAAAATGCAAGTACTTAATTGTAATTAGCACATACTTGTTGAAATAGTTCAAAAAATTTTATAAAACCCAATTCACCCCCTTCTTGGGTTGCTTCATCACTGGACAATAATTGGTATCAGAGCCCGGAACCCAAAATTGTTGGTATCTAAACTTTGTGCTTTGCAAAGAATACAATGATTTTGAATTAAAAGATCATGGCAGCCCTAGAAGGTGCTTGTTTCGCTATAGGACATGCAACTAATAAACCATCATTTTTCAATGGCACTAATTATACTTTTTGAAAAACTCGCATGTACATCTATATTCAATCTAGTAGTGATTATCTTTAGAAAGTTATAGTTAATAGTCCTCATATTCCTTTCATTTTGGTTAATGGCATTTCCATTCCAAAACTCGAGGAGGATTGGAATGAATATGACATTAAGCAATATGAAATTAATGCTAAAGCAATGAACTTGCTTTATTATACATTGGACTCTAATGAATTCAATAGGATCTCCACATGCATATCGGCGAAGGAGATATGGAACACACTTGAAATTACTCATGAGGGTACTCTTCAAGTGAAAAGTACTAAAATTAATATGCTTGTTCATTCTTTTGAAATGTTTGAAATGCTACATTTTGAATCTATATCTGATATGTATACTAGATTTATGACTTTTGTTAATGAATTGAAAAGTCTTGGCAAAGTCTATACTTATACTGATTTGGTTAATAAAATTCTTAGATCTTTGCCAATATTATGGGATCCAAAGGTAACGGTGATCCAAGAAGCCAAACTATTGATACCCGACATTTGGAGGAGCTTATTGGTTCACTCATGATCCATGAGTTGAATTTATGGCACAAAAAAGTGGTTGCTGATCAAGAGAAGAAGAAGATAATAGTTCTCAAGGCCAAAAAGAAATTCAAGACAATGATGGCAACTTGGAGTGATAGCGAAGATTCAAGTTCGGATGATGAACAAGAAGTTGCCAATCTTTGCTTCATGGCAAATGAGGAAGATGTATGTTCTAAAAATAAATATGATTTTACCTTTAATAAATTATATGATGCATTTAATGATCTTGTGCATGAATACAAAATATTAAAAATTGAACATAAGAAATTAAAAAGACATGTAGATTCTTTTTCTATTGAGAACACCAATCTTGCCAATAAAAATCATGATTTAAATATAAAGATTGATGTTTTAGAAATTGATAAGAATAACCTTTCTAAAGAAAAAAAAAATTAGAAAAAAAAATTTGATTTGAAAGAGTTATGCAATAAGTTTTCAAATGAGAAAAATATTTTATTGAATGAAATAAAAATTCTAACAAGGCCCAAGATTTTTGTATCAAATGATGAGCTTTTAAAGAAAAATAAAAATCTTGAGTTAAAGAACAAGAATTTCTATGTTGATGCATCCTCCAATATCGCATGCTTTAAATATAAAAAATTTGGACTTAATGCTATTGCCGCCAAGATTGTCATGGCCCGTAGCTGCTGGTGGCATCGATGATCGCCCGTCCGCCTCTTCGGGATGCCTCCTGTGCCTCGAGACCTGCAAAAAATAACGTCAGTGACCCAGGCTAGGGATTCCGGCGGGGATGCTCCGACGGTCAAGTCAGTGATGATCCAGGGGAATAGATCCTCCTGGTCGAGCCCCTCGGGATGAGCTCCACACTAGGAGGAGTGAATGTGGTGTGAATGGAAGTGAGAGCGGGCTGGGAGAGGTGATGGCCGAGGTGGAAGAGTCCTCCTGTGTGGCCTTTCTCCCTTTTTTCCATTGCCCGTCCCGGTGGTCCCTCTTCTTCTTTTTTGCTTTGCTTACTTCCCTCTTCTCTTTCTTTTGGTTTACCCTGGCTGGGTTTTTACTCTCGCTTGCCTCGGGATCTCTCCGTGTCTTCAGACGTGCGCGACGAGGTATCGTGCCAGAGACGGGATGCCTTTTCTGACATATGACTGAGGAAGCTTCCATGCGCTCTGACATTCCCTCTGTTTGCTCCATTTCGGAAAGTCCGGCGGGACCTCGATCGATGGGCCACCACCCTCGAGATTCGCATCCTCTGGCTAGGTCCTTTCCCTGGTGGTATGGCAGGTTGGTGGAGAGCATGGCGCCTTGGTCAGGGGGTTTCCTTCACTTCTGGTGTGAGTGACGGCTGTGGGTATTAATTGCGGCATGGCAGGTACTATTGCACGGCCCTCGGGAGGCCCACCATTATCCTTGGAGGGGAGGCACTGCTTCCTTGGCGGTTGGTGCCTCTGCCCGAGCTGGGGACCGAGCTGGAGAGATGGGACCCAACTCCGAGGGGCTTCACCTCGAGGTGGCTCAGCTGGGCGGAGGAGGCTGAGCTCGACTCTGGACCAGATGAACTTGGCTTCAGGTGAGCTCGACCTGACGGAGATAGGTGGGACGCAGCCCAGCCCATGGGACTTGACCTCGGAGGGGCTCCACGTGGTGGAGGAGACTCGGGCTCGACTCCTAACCACGAGGCCCGATCCTAAGGGCCCCGCCTTGGGGGGGACTTACGCTCAGCTCTGGCCTAGGCATCCCGCCCTGGCGGAGGACGGAGCTCAACTTCGGCAAGCGACTCCGCTGTTCTGGGGGACCTCAGCTCGGTGAAGGGGCCCATGTTGAAAATCCAGCATGGCTTCTGATAGGAACTCCACGTCAATCGACCCACCCCACGTCAGCGATCCAGCCACATCATTTGCCCCCACTCCCGAGGCCTGTTGGCGCACGGCACTCGGGGCGAAGGAAGTAATTGCGGTGCTGACATGGAAAGGCAGAAGATCCGGTGCAATAATGATCGATATCGGTGGTGCTTCGCGCAACATTCCTTCGAGCCAGTGCAGGGGTGCCATGCGGCCATGTCTGAGGGGTAGTTACTGCAAGCACGAAATTTTGAGCAGTTGCAGTTAGATCGAGGCGCTGGCCCCGTCGATCGGCGACACATGGCGGGCATCTCTCGGTGGGGGAGCCATAAAGGTACGGTCGGGCATAGGTTGCTTCGAAAAGAAAGGAAAATTTTCCAGGACTTACATTCTTTCAAAATTTTTGCACCCGACGTCGTACAGAGGTTCTCCCTTCCTTCTTCTCCGGCTGTCTTTGTCTTCCCGGACTCTTAGTAGATTAGCTTCCTCTTCTTCTCCCGCCTTGTCGACTAGGGGTCATCTTAGGTCTCCCTTCGTCATCATCTTCTTCTTCTATGGACCGTTTCGGCCCAAACTTTCGTCCTTCTTTCCAAGCCGAGGCTGGGCCTTCCGGGTCGAAAACTCCTTCTTCCTCTGACGAGGAAAGGGAGGCGGCACGCTATGAGTTCAGTAGGAGGCCTACCTATGGTCCCATAGCCATTAGAAAACCCGGGTCCGCTCCCCCACCTCGCTTATCTCTCCTTCCTGCTCCTGCTCCCGAACCTCCTCGGTCAACAGATCCGGGGGGATTGCTTCGGTGATCACCGTCCAGGAGCTTGCGACCATCCGGGGTGATTACGATATCCCCGAGTCCATCCATCTTTCTGTTCCTCGTCCGGGAGAGCAAGTCACTTCTGGTGGCCCTCGTTGGATCACCTTCTATGAGGAGACCTTCGCCGGGGGCCTCCGATTTCCTGTTCATCCCCTTTTCCTCTCTTTTTTGATCAACTATCACCTTGTTCCCGCCCAGTTGGTTCCAAATGCTATCAGAATGATTTTCTATTTCATCGTTCTGTGTCACTTCCACGGGATCGTCGCCCGTTTCTCTCTATTTAGGGCCTTCTTCATCCTGAAACGCCACCCTATCGAGGAGGGGTGGTGGTCTCTTTCTTCCCGCCCTCGGGGCATTAGGTTTGAGCTCCCCTCTTCCATCAAGGGATGGAAGAGTAGGTATTTTTTTGCCTTGGTTGAAGGGATCAACTGGATTTGGAGCGACCCAGATCAGTCTCCTAACCGAAACTCCTCCGTTGAAGCAGCTGACCTTGATCTATATGAGCTACTCAGATCGGTCGAGATCCCTCGCTCGAGGTTCTGCTGTTGGAGCGGAATCTCCACGAGGCTGGGGTCGGCTCGGTGCGGGAGCCGAGTGAGCTCGGATTGGCCACCCCTTCCCTTTCTCTTTCTTTCCCTTTTTTTTTAACTCGGGGTTGATCGTGTCTCCTTTAGTGCAGGCATAAAGTTCTCTATGGATGAGCAGCTTTCTTTCTCCAAGGAGCGAGAACAGGCGACTGAGGTCAGCGAGAGCCCGCTTGGAAGAGGGCTCGTACTGATGATGGTGCAAGGTTGGTGCAGGCCAAGCTAGACACGTCGATTCATGAGCGGAGGTGGAAGAGGGCAACTGAGCCCATCCCAGAGCCTCCAGAGCAGCGCAACCCGGCCCCAGCGCCTGAGCCCGAGGTGGTTGTCTGGGCCAGGTCAGCTGCTACTACTGCAAGGGTGGCAGCCCCCCCTCCGAAGATCGTCGAGGTCGAGGAGGATGGGGAGCCGAGGGACGCGAGGCCAGCGCCCACGATGCAGTCTGAAGCGGCGTCGAGCTCGCAACCGGCGCCGAAGGTGTCTTCCGTCATTGAGGGGTCCGAGTCGACGGAGAAGAGGGATAGGGACTATCGCCGGGTCCCTTACAGGTTGGGGCCCAACGTCTCCCTTATAAAGGACCCAAGTCTCACCGAGCGGATGATGGACTTCTCAGTCCAGTCCTGCGACCGGCGGGAAGGGAGTTGGAGACTCCTCGATGATTTCATCAGCTCGTCCTTCACCAACCTCTATGCCGTAAGTTTCTCCTTGCCCATCTCCATTCCTCCTAACCTTCTTTGGCATCGTAGCTGACGTGCTTTCTTTGATGCAGCAAGGTAGGGAACTGGTCCTCATCTGAGACTACTGCCATAATTGGGCCAAGAGGGACAAGGAGCGGCAGGCGGAACTCGAGTCCCTGAGGATCGAGACGAGTCGAAAGGATGAGGAGACCCGGGAGGCTAACTTGAAGGTTAAGAGCCTCACGGGTGAAGTCGTCGATGCCGCGAGGATTAGGAAAGAGCTCGAGGGAGAGCTCGAGGCGAAGAAGACCCGGTTGAAGGATCTTCGGGCCAAGTTGGAGGCGGTGAGGGAACGGGCCGTCTCCACTGAGAAGAAGGTAGCGGCCGCCGAGAAGAGGGCTGCGGTGGCGGAGGAGAAGGCTGCCGCCACCACCCGTTCTACTGAGACAGCTAAGAAGGGGATGGCGGTGGCAATCCGCCAGGCCAAGCATGCCGGAGAGAAGTCGGCCGATGCAATGCGTCGAGCGGAGGCCGCAAGGAAAAAGGTTGCCGATGTGGTGGCCAATTTCAAGGCCTCTCCCGAGTATACAAAGGACTTCAAGGAGGCGACGAAGGACTCCTTCGCCAACGGATTCGCCTACTGCCGCTCCTAGCTACGGGGGATCCTTTCTGAGGAGTGGTTGGCCATTCTCCAGGCCCCTAGCAAGAAGGCTCCATCTCCGGTGTCGACCGCAATGGGGCCAGGAGCCGCTTTAGCCGGGCCTCTCCCGGAGGCGACCTCAGCAACACCGGGCCATGTCGAGCCGACCTCGTGGCGAAGACGGTTGAACCAACACTGCAGATAGA
This sequence comes from Areca catechu, assembly GCA_021397845.1. Classification (NCBI taxonomy): domain Eukaryota; kingdom Viridiplantae; phylum Streptophyta; class Magnoliopsida; order Arecales; family Arecaceae; genus Areca; species Areca catechu. The sequence continues at coordinate 187,528,876 of CM038050.1, read as the reverse complement.
GGTAGCTGAGTTGGCTCCGATGGCGGCGGTAGCTGAACAAGTCCCCGTGGTGATGGCCGCCGGGGAGGGTGCCCCCGCAGCGAAGGTGGAAGAGGGAGAAGTCCTAATTGGGCACCGTCCAGGGAAGGAGCCGGCCCAGTAGAGTAGGACCTCTTGTAAGTTTTTATTTTTCTTTTTGCTGGACCGGGCTGCCTAGCCTGTCAGGGCCCGGGAAATAGTGTAACACTTTTTAAGTAATAAAGAGTGTTTTGATCAGCATGACTTCTCTTTCTCTGTGGTAGTGTGAATGCTCTCTCCCCTCTCCTCATCTTCTCCCCCCTTCTTTTTTTTTTTTTTGGTGTGAGGAGGTTGAAGAGGAGAGCTCCATCTTGTATGAGCTCGAGTCTCGCAGTCTTGGAGCTGGGCTCGAGGACATGTTGGCCGGAGAGTTGGGCTCCAGGTCTTGAATGCCTTGGAGCTGGGCTCGAGGCATTGGTGCCGGAGAACGGTGGCTCCGAGCTTGAGTGCCTGAGAGCAGTGGCTCAGGGCTTGAGTGCCTTGGAGCTAGGCTCGAGGCTCGGATGGCTGAGGGCTTCTCAGGTCTTGGTGCCGGAGGACTTTTCTCCGGGCTTGAGTACCTAAGAATAGTGGCTCAGGGCTTGAGTGCCTTGTAGCTAGGCTCGAGGCTTGGATACCTGAGGGCTTCTTAGGTCTTGGTGCCGGAGGACTTTTCTTCGGGCTTGGGTGCTTGAGGGCTTCTCAGGTCTTGAATGCCTTGGAGCTAGGCTCGAGGCTTTGTTCGGTCGAAGAGCTGGGCTCCGAAGTTGTTGATGTCTTGAAGCTGGGTTCGAAGATTTGTTTGGCCGGAGAACTAGGCTCCGAAGTTGCTGGTATCTTGGAGCTGGGCTCGAAGACTTATTTGGTCGGAGAGCTGGGCTTCGGAGTTGCTAATGTCTTGGAGCTAGGCTCGAAGACTTGTTTGGCCGGAGAGCTGGGCTATAGAGTTGCTGGTGTCCTAGAGCTTGGCTCGAAGACTTGTCTAGCTGGAGAGCTGGGCTCCGGAGTTGCTGGTATCCTTGAGCTGGGCTCAAAGACTTGTCTGGCTGGAGAGCTGGGCTCCAGAGTTGCTGGTGTCCTGGAGCTGGGCTCGAAGACTTGTCTGGCCAGAGAGTTGGGCTCCGGAGTTGCTGGTGTCTTGGAGCTGGGCTCGAAGACTTGTTTGGCCGGAGAGTTGGGCTCCGAAGTTTCTGGTGTCTTGGAGCTGGGCTCGAAGACTTGTTTGGCCAGGAAGCTGGGCTTCGAAGTTACTGATGTCTTAGATCTGGGCTCGAAGACTTGTTTGGCCGGAGAACTGGGCTCCGGAGTTGCTGGTGTCTTGGAGTTGGGCTCGAAGACTTGTTTGGCAGGAGAGCTGGGCTCCGGAGTGCGACATTCCTACAAGGCAAGTAACTTGTTGTGCAAAGAAAAGTCTTTATTTTTAATGGAGGAAGAACTTACACTATTGATAGTATCTCCTCAAATTACAGGCATTCCATGTTCGGGAGAACCTGGCACCATCCAGGTCCTCGAGATAGTAGGCCCCGTGTGAGAGGGCCTTGGCCACTTTATAAGGGCCTTCCCAGTTTGGCGAGAGCTTACCGCACTTCCGGGGTTGAGATGCTTCGGCCCGGCACACTACCAGGTCGCCAGGTCGGAAAGTCTTTAGCTTCACCCGCGCATTGTAATATCGGGCAACTCGTTGCCGATATGCCACCATCCGAAGTCAGGCTTTGTTCCTTGTTTCTTCTAGGAGGTCTAGATTGAGCAGGAGGTACGCCGAATTCTACATCTCGTTGTACTGTTGTATCCGTAATGTAGGCATGCCGAGCTAAATTGGGATTACTGCTTCAGCACCGAAGACGAGGTTGAAGGGTGTTTTGCTCGTTGCCATTCTGGGCATTGTGTGGTAGGCCCATAGGATGCTTGGAAGCTCCTCTGCCCATCTGCCCTTGGCTTGGTCCAACCTGGTGCGAAGTCCTTGAAGGATAGTTCGATTAGTCACCTCGGCTTCCCCATTTGTTTGGAGATGAGCTATTGAGGTGAACCTGTGTTGGACGTCGTGTTTGGTGCAGAACCCTTCAAACTTCCGGTTGTCGAACTGTCGTCCGTTGTCGGTGATGACACAATTGAGGAGTCCGAAGCGGCAGATGACAGACTTCCAAAAGAATTGTCAAACATTGGCTGCTGTAATCCGAGCCAACGGCTCCGCCTCGACCCATTTAGTGAAGTAGTCGATCGCCACTAGCAGAAACTTCCATTGCCCTGGCGCGGTGGAAAACGGTCCCAGGATGTCCATCCCCAACTATGCAAAGGGCCAGGGGGATGATAGTTAGGAGATCGGTTCTGTCAACAGGCGCTATACGTAGGAATGGCGCTGGCATTTGTCACACCTCTTAACGAAGTCGGCAGCATCTTCCCTCATCGTTTCCCAGAAGTATCCCTGGCGAAGAGCCTTGTACGCCAGAGTTCTCCCCCCCCACATGGTTCCCACAGAGGCCCTTGTGTATCTTCCGGAGCACAAAGGCTGCCTCCGTGGGTCTGAGGCACTTCAGGAGTGGGTAGGAGTAAGATCGGCGGTAGAGCTGACAATCCATTAGAACAAAACGGGTGGCCTTCCTTCTGACGAGGCAGGCTTCCCTGCAATCCTCTGGTTGGAGGCCATCCCGGATGTACTTGTCCATCCAGCTCGGCTCGTGGACTACTTGTTGCACCTCCTCTGGGCTTTCATAGCTTGGATTCTCAAGGTACTCAATGTAGGCGCGCCCTAGCGATGAGTCTGACAGGGTTGCGAGCCTCGACAGTGCATCTGCACGAGCGTTTTCTCCACGGGGGATGTGAAAAATGCGAAAGTAATGGAAGTCCGCCGTGCTCGAACGGACCCTCTCCAGGTATTTTATCATCTGGGGATCTCGGGCCTCGTACTTCCCGAAAACTTGTCCGGCAACCAGTTGGAAGTTGGTGAAAACCTTCAGGCTTTGCACGCCCAGCTCGCGGGATACCTTTAGGCCCGCGAGGAGCGCTTCATACTCCGCCTGGTTGTTTGTGGCGGCGAACTTGAAGCAAAGGGCGCATTCCGTCACCACTCCATCATAATTGGCGAGGATGAGGCCTGCTCCGCTCCTGTCGGAATTGGAGGTGCCGTCCACATGGAGGATCCAAGGGTCCTCCTATGGGCTGGGCTCAGCTTGGCACTCCGGAGCCGTCCGCTCTGGCTCCTCGGTGAGTCCTGTACATTCGACCACGAAGTCGGCTAGGACTTGGGCCTTCTGTGATGACCTCGGCCGGTATACGATGTCGAACTTGCTTAGCATCAGGGACCATTTAGCCAGTCTCCCAGAAGTTTTGGGGTGGCCTAGTATGGTCCTCAGCGGCTGATCAATCACAACCGCGATGGGGTGCGCTTGGAATAGGGCCTAGTATTAGTACAAAAATGAGTTTCTCGGAGCGAGTATACCTGATCTCCGCGTCGCGAAGAATTTTGCTGGTGTAGTACACCGGCTTTTAGAATCTATCCTGATCCGTGCGGATGAGGACCGAGCTGATGGCCCCGGGTGTGACCGCCAGGTAAAGTAGGAGCTCTTCCCCTTCTTCCGGTCTGGATAGTAGAGGTGGAGAGGCCAGGAACTCCTTCAGTTCTTCAAAGGCTGTCTTGCACTCTTCAGTCCAGGTGAAGTCGTGCATCTTGTGCAACGCCTTGAAGAAGGGGAGGCAGCGGTCGGCCAACCTCGAGATGAATCGACTTAAGGCTGCAACCCGCCCCGTCAGGCATTGGACCTGCTTCTTAGATGTTGGATGCTCCATATCAACGATCACCTGGACCTTCTCCGGGTTCGTTTCGATGCCTCTCTGGGTGACCATGAAGCCGAGGAACTTCCCGACCGCCATCCCGAAAGCACATTTCGCTGGATTGAGCTTCATTTGGTGCTTCTAGAGATTGTGAAAGGCTTCGATAAGGTCGACAACGTGGTCCGAGCTTGGTTTGCTCATAACAAGCATGTCGTCCACGTACACTTGCATGTTCTGGCTAATCTGGTCCTTAAAGACCTTGTTGACCAGACGCTGGTACGTGGCCCCATCATTCTTCAGGCCAAAGGGCATCATCCGGTAGCAATATGTTCCTCGATTAGTGACGAAGGCAGTGTGCTCCTAGTCCCCCGGGTGCATCCGGATCTGATTGTACCTGAAGAACGCATCCATGAATGAGAGCAGCATGTGCCCTGAGGTGGCGTCCACCAACTGATCTATCCTTGGTAGAGGAAAGCTGTCCTTTGGGCATGCCTTGTTGAGGTCGGTGTAGTCTACACAGATCCTTTACTTGCCATTGTTCTTCTTCACCATCACCATGTTCGCCAGCCAGCTCGGGTATTGTACCTCCCGGACGAAGCCGACGGCCAAAAGTTTCTCCACCTCTTCGTTGATGGCCACCTGCCTTTCTAGGGCAAAGTTTCTCTTCTTCTATCGAACCGGCATGTGATTTGGATAGATGCTGAGCTTGTGGGTGATGATTTCAGGGGGAATACCCAGCATGTACGTCGCTGTCCAGGCGAACACATCTACCTTTGCCCGTAGGAACTCCAACAGTGGAGCCTTCTCCTTCTCGGGCAGCTGGGCTCCGATTTGCACTGTCTTCATCTGGTCAGCCCCGAGCTTGTAAGAAAGTAGGTGCTCGGCCAGGCCTCCCCTGGGATCCTTAATCCTTTGGTCGAGCTCGTCTGCCTTGGGATCCTCCTCAGGGGCTCGGGCCCCAGGGAGAGTTTGGAAATAGTGCTGTACTATCCAGGGTGCGCCCCTCATCTCCCCAGAACCATAAGGGGTTGGGAATTGTACTAGTAACCTCTTGGTAGAGACAACAGCGTCGAGGCGGTTGAGCCCAGGTCGGCCCAAAATCGTGTTGTAGGCTGAAGCAAGCCTGATATCCGTGAACGTCATCATGACGGTACTTTGCCGAGGCGGGTCCCGGCAGTGACTGGGAGAGTAATTTCTCCTTCCACCCCTACAGAGTCTCCTATGAAACCAACAAGGAGGGTGTGCACAGGCTTGAGCTGAACAGAAGAAAGGTTCATCCTAGAGAAAGATCGTAGAAAAGCACATCTGTGGAGCTTCCACTATCTACCATGATGCATTTTACAGGATGCTTTGTGATCGTCATCTTGACGACCACAGCATCATTATTTACATTTTCTCCCCAGTCTTTCCCTTCCCTCATAAAGGGGAGTACAACCTCAGGATGTCTTGCCCCCCGAGCCCTCTTGGGTGAGCGCTCGGCTCCCCAGCATATCATCCCCACCGGTTTCTCAGTAGGGTGATTGTCGACTGCCGGGGCTGGTGGGAGGGCAACGATCACCTGAGATTCTGCTTGAGGTCTGCCCCCAACATATCTTCCGAGGTAGCCCCTCTTGATGAGCTCTTCGATCTCCCACTTGAGATTGCAGCATTCCTCGATGTCGTGGCCATTGTCGTGATGGAAACGGCAGTACTTCGTCTTGTCACGGCCAGAGGATGGCTTCAATGGTGGTGGGCGCCTCAGGTAGGTCTCGCCTTCGATCTCCATGAGGATCTTCGTTCTCGGGGCGAGGAGGGGAGTGAAACTCCCCTCAAAGATGGGAGCACCTCTTGGCCTTGGTCCCGGCTGGGAGCTCTGAGCTAGTGATCCTGGCCTCCATGTCCCAGGCGCCTCGACAAGTGTTGGCTTCTTCGGTGGCTTCCCGTCGATCTCCCGTATCGTACGATCCACCTCCTTGGCGCGGATGTACTTCTGAGCTCGGAAGAGGAGCTCGGAGTAAGTCTTCGAGGGCTTCTTATCGAGCAAGTAGGTCAGGCGAGAAGTCCTGAGCCCTCGCTTCAGAGCCAGCATTGCGACCGGCTCCTCCAGGTTGTAGATCTCCAGTGCGGCAGCCTTGAAGCGAGCCAATAGTCCTGCAGTGGTTCACGGTCCTGCTGCCTGATGGAGAAGAGGTTGTCTGCCTCTCGTGGCATCTTCCGACAGGCATCAAAGTGAGCCACGAATCTCTGCCCCAGCTGGGCAAAGGAGTTAATGCCTTTCGACTAAAGGCGGGAGAACCACACTCGAGCCGCCTTCCGAAGAGTAGCAGGAAAGGCGATGCATAGAAGAGCGTCAGTGGCCCCCTGGACCGTTATGAGGGCCTGATAACTTTCCAGGTGGTCCAGGGGGTCGGTGGTCCCGTCGTAAGGATCTACCTACGGCATGCGAAACCGACGGGGGATCAGCTTTGCTTGGATCTCCTAGGAGAACAGAGGACAAGCGTTGTAGCCCACTGGCTCGCTAGCGGAGCCAAGCAAGTTAGCAAACCGGTGAGATAACTCTGCCAGCTTGCGATCATGTTCCTCCAGGCACTTCTCCGCCATGTGCCTGATGGCTTCATCCATCAACCCCTCTGCTGAGAGAGGCGGAGAAGGTGACATGGGTGCGCGGTACCCGTGACGAGGGGCTTTGCCCGTTCTATCTTGGCGGGGTTTAGATAACCCCCGATAAAGGTGTGGTGAGCAGCTCTCCCCGTCGGTGGAGCCGACCTGTTGTCTCTTTACTGGGGTTTGATGACTACCTCGGGGATCAGTAACGACCCGCGGCTGCGAAGGCCTTCCATGAAAGGAATGCAGGCTGTCGCGGGGGGCTGCGGCATGGGCCGCGGGGGTCTCTGGCTGCTGGTGAGTAGCCAAGGATCGATGCTAGTGCTGAAGCTGGCGCACTGCTGCAGTGAGAGTGTGCATTTGCTGGGCAAGTGCGGTCAGCTGGACTTCTAGCGGAGGCGGTTGAACCAAAGTGGGTGGTTCCATTTTCGGACCGTGCGGGTTCCCGTGGGAAGGGGATTCTCCCACACGGCTGGTGGAGGCTCCCCTCGCTCGAGTGGTCACCATCCTCTCGGTGAGCTATTCGAGTGGGGCTTGAGCTGGGTCAGAAATCGTTCCGTTTCACAGCCCCGCACCCCTTCCTAGCGCACCAATCTATTACCGCCAAGATCGTCATGGCCCGTAGCTACTAGCGGTGTCGATGATCACCCGTTCACCTCTTCGGGATGCCTCCTGTGCCTCGGGACCTGCAAGAAACAATGTCAGTGATCCGGGCCGGGGATTCCGGTGGGGACGCTCCAATGGTCAAGTCAGTGACGATCCAGGGGAACATATCCTCCTGGTCGAGCCCCTCGGGATGAGCTCCATGTTATGAGGAGTGAATGTGGTATGAATGGAAGTGAGAGCAGGCTGGCAGAGGTGATGGCCGAGGTGGAAGAGTCCTCCTACGTGGCCCTTCTCCCTTTTTTCCATCGCCCGTCCCAGTGGTCCCTCTTCTTCTTTCTTGCTTTGCTTACTTCTCTCTTCTCTTTCTTTTGGCTTACCCTGGCTGGGTTTTTACTCTGTCTTGCCTCGGGATCTCCCCGTGTCGTCAGATGTGCGCGATGAGGTATCGTGCCATAGACTGGACGCCTTTTCTGACAGATGACTGAGGAAGCTTCCATGTGCTATGACATTCCCTCTATTTGCTCCATTCCGGGAAGCCCGACGGGACCTCGATCGGTGGGCCACTACCCTCGAGATTCGTGCCCCTCTGGCTGGGTCCTTTTCCTGGTGGTACGGTAGGTTGGCGGAGAGCATGGCACCTTGGTCAGGGGGTTTCCTTCCCTTTTGGTGTAAGTGATGGCTATGGATATTAATTGCGGCATGGCAGGTACTACTGCACGGCCCTCGGGAGGCCCGCCATCATCCTTGGAGGGGAGGTGCCGCTTCCTTGGCGGTTGGTGCCTCTGCCCGAGCCCGGGACCGAGCTGGAGAGATGGGACCCAACTCCGAGAGGCTTCGCCTCGAGGTGGCTCAACTGGGCAGAGGAGGCTGAGCTCGACTCCGGACTAGCTGAACTCGACTTCGGGTGAGCTCGACCTGACGGAGATGGGTGGGGCGCAGCCCAGCCCAGGGGACTTGACCTCGGAGGGGTTCCACGTGGCGGAGGAGACTTGGGCTCGACTCCTGACCATGGGGCCCGATCCTAAGGGGCCCGCCTTGGGGGGGACTTACGCTCGGCTCCGGTCTAAGCATCCCGCCCTGGCGGGGACCGACCTGGCGGAGGACGGAGCTCAACTTCGGCAAGCGACTCTGCTATTCTAGGGGAGCTCAGCTCGACGAAGGGGCCCATGTTGAAAATCCAGTGTGGCGTATGATAGGGACTCCATGTCAATCGACCCACCCCACGTCAGCGATCCAGCCACATCAAATGCATATCCTTATAGATTAAGAAAAATTTGGGTTTCAAAAGAAACCATATTTACTAGCCCTAAAGGATCCAAGAAAATTTGGGTACTAAAATATCTACCTAGTTTATTTTGCAGGAATGTCTTGCAGCCCAATATGAAGAAAGGAAGTTTTTGAAAAATGGCTATACAAGATAATACAAAGAGTGGACAAGCTACATTTTTGAACTAAATGGTAAAGGAAAGATTATATATATTTGTAAATTCTAAATATTTTCTTCTATAATTAAAAATGTAGTTAAATATTTGTTATAAATGTTACATCAATTACTTTAAAAATTATTTTAAATATTTAATTAGAATCAAGTTTAGACTTATAATCATTGGTTATGATCATAAATTTTTTGATGTTGATGAATTTCATGCTATATGATTAAACTTGTAATTATAAGACCTTCACTTGATTTTGATTAATGTATCTTAAATTACTTCATAAAAAATATTTTTAAAGTTACATATTGCTTTGAAAATTATTTTAATTGATTAATTAGAATCAAGCTTAGACTAATAGTCATTTTTTGTGATCATGAACTTTTTGATGTTGATGGATTTCATGCTCTCATGATTAAACTTGTGATTATTAGACGTTCACTTGATTTTGATTAATATAGTTTTAAAATATTTCAAGTAAAATATTTTGATGAAATGTATTCTATTTTGTATCCATGCTTAAGTTAGAAATGATTTGGATCAAGTTTAGAACTGATAGTTAAGTGTTACATTTAAGAAGAAGGTATGCACATTGATAAACCCTTAATCCAGTAGCTAGACTTGGTATCATATTACTTCTAACATTTATATGAATATCAAATCATTTCAAATGGATTTTAAATCATGCTAAAAGTTTTTAAATGATCAATCTCTTATTTTTTGAAGATAATATAAATCTTGAAAATTCAAATCTTTGATTTCAGACTTAGTATTTATGTTCATATCTCAAATTGTCTGAAATTATGATACTTGTGCTGTCATGTTTTATTCCTCAATGAATGCATATTTTTAAGGGGGAATAACATTTAGGAGAAGCATCCAAAGATTTGTTGTCATTATATATATATATGATGCTTTGAATATTTTGTTGATATCATGCTTTACTTATATTGCTCTGATACTCCTCTTTGTTTTCAAATCTAATCCTTTAAGGGGAGTTACATTCAATTGGTATCAAGATTTATTTTATTAAGAATCTTTAAAAAAAAGGAAGAAGAGCTCCTAGTAACTGCTTTGAATTAGGTTAGTCACCGTGACCGTCTGGTCATAAGAGCTAAGTAGGGTTTAAAGACCCTCTCTTCCTATTCAATGGGATCTCTTATAATATGTTGGGATGCCACTGTGGCCTTATCCTATGAACAAGTGAGGTAAATAGATTGTTGTCTTAATCATACCTTGGTTTTGCATATTAGAGCTAATATATATTGAATTATTTTTTGCATGTGCATCTCATTTTGTGGTATCATGTTCAATTAGTATCATTTTTAATTGGTATCATATTTAATTAGTATCATGTATTGATTTTGATGATCTACTTGCTATTCTTTTCACCTTCATCCCCATTTTGTATTGTCTTTCATCCTTTTTCATGATGATAAAAAGGGAGAGAAAAATATTAAGTATGAAAAGGGGAAAGATATGATAAACATGAAAAATTATATGAGAAATGAAAGAAAATGCAAAAGGGGGAGAAGAAAGCCAAATGTTTTAATTTTAAGAGAAAAATTAGCAAGGGAGAGAATGTTTAAAAATTTTGAATGATTTTTGAAAATGTTTTTGAAATCATATTTTGAGGGGGAGCTTGATACTCATTGATTTTGAGCTTACATGTTTATCTTATTGTTAATCTTTTTAAGCTTACCTTGTTTATATACTTAAAGATTTTGTTATCATCCAAAAGGGGAAGATTATTGACTCTGGTCTTGATTTTGATGATTGACAAAATACTTAAATATATATGAGTACTAATTGTGTGTTTTAGTATGTTTATCAAATCTTAGTACTCATCCATGTTGAATGAAGAAATACTTGTATTTCAGTTGAAGAAGTCCTTCAAATTCATGGAATTTCAAGTTATAAGGACTTTGGAACCTAAGGAAGACTTAGAAGGACTTAAAGTTTGATTTTGGAGAAGTTTCAGCAAGTTTCAGCACTGGCATACTCAAGTATCGACTCATGAAGAAGTTCAAATATCGACTCAAAGGCCTAAGAACAAGAAAAATACATTACTATGAAAATCTAGAATTTTTGCCTTGAGCTGACTCAAGTGTGACTCACCAGATTCAAGTGTCGACTTATGAACAAACTCAAGTGTCGACTCACCAGATCAAATGTCGATACTTGGAGTAACGACTAGTTTTTCAGAAGTGCAGAATTGATTCCAACTTGCTTCAAACAGCTAGTTTTCATCTCTAACGGTCATAAATGGTCATCTATGATTTGGAGAGCTATATAAACACCAAAAATCAAATGGAGAAGAAAATCCTTTGGAGAGTTTTATTGAATATACTTAAGAATTCATTATTTTGAGTGGTTCAAGCCTTCGAGCTTCCAAGATTGAGAGAAAGCTTTCAAGTCCACATCTTCATCAACATTCAAAGGCTTCAACATCTTGAAAATAAGTTCTTCATCAACAATCAAAGACTTCAAAAAGATATTTGCTTTGTTTAAGAAAGTTTTTATTATGTTCTTTTCATATTGTACTTACTTTGTTTATTAAGGTTTTTGGTGAGCCTTGGAAAACCAAAGAGGTTTGTTGGTGAGCCTTGTATGAAAACCAACAAGGTTGTTGGTAAGCCTAAGTTACAAAACCAACAAAGTTTTCGGTTAGCCATGAAAACCAAGAGGTTGTTGGTTAGTCTAAGTTAGAAAACCAACAAGGATTTTGACTTGTGAGTCCGGTGAAAATAAGTTGGGTTTGATTAGTGACATCGGAAAATTAATCGGTTGTAATCTTGGTCGATTATAGTGAATTTCCAAGGAAAACTTGGGGAGTGGATGTAAGTGCCTTAGAGTGCACCGAACCACTATAAATTTGTTGTGTTTGTATTATTATTTTCTTTATGTATTTACTTTATTAATTCCGCTGTATATTATTTTGAAGCATACAAACACTTTAGCAAAACACAAGCACTTAATTGCAATTAGCACATACTTGTTGAAATAGCTCAAAAAGTTTTATAAAACTCAATTCACCCCCCCTCTTGGATTGCTTCATTACTGGGCAACACTATTCTTACTTATCCCCGGAGGTCGGAGGTCACCATTTACCGGTATTTATAGGTATGGGCCTTAACATAATTTAGTTGAAAGGGCCTCTGGCGATTAGTTTCGTTAGAAACTAATACGTGCCTATTATAACGGTAGTTGGTTATTCTGGTAAAACAACCATCTCTTTATTGCCATCTTCATTCTTCTCGCAGTTGGTTGGCCTTTATGTGTTGATCGATTTTTATATATTTGTTAGTTTTTATGTGCTGATTAGACTAATGAATCTATATGAGTGGTCGGCCTTTACAGGCTGATCGGACCAATGAATTTGTGAGTGGTCAACTAAGTGATCGGTCATTTATCGTTTCATCAGTTTTTGAGTCTGATATGGCCTTTTATTTATTCCTTGGACCTATCCTGGCCTTTTATGAGTCGGGTCATCTGACTTGTCCCCGTAAGTATGAAAAATTATATATTCCAATTTTTCGCAGATGTATTGATCGGAGATGTACTGCATATTGATGTATTATTATATAATATAATGCTATTATCATGTATCATCACGCCACCAGCTCACGTTGGAACAGGCTTTGGGCATATGGATTGCTGGTGCAATTATCAAGTTGCGAGTGTGTGGTGCAGGAAGAGGAATGATAGCGGTGGCGCCCAAACAAATGGAATAGCCAGTGGCCTGATCTAATCCAGCTGAGCTGACGAAGAATGGTGTTGATCGTGCACCAGTCTTTTAATCATATTGGGTCATTTTAGATGCATCCCGGGGGACGGCTGCGTCAAATACACGGCGTTATCAAACTCACATGATACTGCCAATTTCAGGAATTGCTTATAGTCATCGAACCTTGTTCCAATCTAATATTCCATCCAATCCGTTAATTTCAAGAGGAATCCAGAATTGCACATAAATAAATAATTGTAACGCAGAGACAGACATGAGATGAAAATTTTCAGGAATGGGATAACTCTTTTATTTAATAAAGCCAGGCTTTCGAACGTATTTTAGACACAAACAACAGTTACTATAAGCGGTTTCCGTAGGTAAACCGTACAGTGATCTGTTGGGTTAATAAAGTACCAGCAACTGAGAGCAGCAAGGAACGAGAAGGTGGTGCTCCAGTAATTACAACATTAGCGGAAGTACACATAGCAGACAGTCGATGGAATACACCATCTCTTTCAAGATGCTCACTCTGAAGCAGTTCCTCACCACAGATTGCTTGCGCAACCCACATGTGATTTATATGCTCCCCAAGAACATCTTAAGATTTAACATGAGAGCATAGGTATAGAAGATAGCTACACCAGCATAACTATCGAGAAGGATCGCCAGTACCAAATTTGGTCCTTGATTTCACCTCGTAATACAGAGCAATAACGTGGTCCAAGAGTCACAAGATGGAACATTTATTCAGTCCTAAAGCAGTGAAAAATCTTCTACCAACTGGCCATAGGCGACCAAGCAATCCTCCTATCCGATCAGCTTCATGAACACGCTCTGCTTTATCCGGATTTGCATTCCCGCTCAAATTACTCTCTCCTTCAGAATCTGCTGCCGCCTCTTTATGTTCCATCTCACTCGGATCCTTTCCTTCTCCCATATCCTTTCCGACTTCAGCAATTTCCCCTGGCTTCTTGTCAAATAGTCCTTTGAACTGTTTCCTTGATGACTTCTCAAATTCCTGGATTTAAAAACATACTCATAAGATAACTTAAATGTAAAAATGATTGCTTATCTAGTTGTCGCTTCTCACCTGCTCCTTTTGCTTTAGTTTAAGGAGGGCACATGTAGCATCAGGTTCTGAAGATTTGTCCACTTTCATCATCTGAAGACAATAAAAAGTTGCATACGTAGTTGCAACTACTTAAAGGAGTTAGACTACACTATGCCAAGCAAGTAAATGGCTAGCATTTAAAAATAGAAAAAAAGAGGAAATAAGAATCAAAACAAACCATTTCAAAATCTTTCTTTGCCTCGTCAAAATCTCCACCTAACATATAGGCCATGCCACGGCGATATAAACCTTTGACATGTGCAGGGTTTGCATCTAATACCTGCCCTCCAAAAAGGAACACAAAAGTCCTTATTATGATTCTGTGCTATGATTTTTGAACAAAATCATCTCAATTTAAACCACCAGTCACAAGACCATTGATAATGGACATACTCACCAACATATGAACTTTGAATAAAACATAACAGGGAAGTTCCACAAATTAATGCCCAAATAAATGAACAAATGCAATAATGGAAAGAACAGATATGTGAAGAACAAAAAGAGAGAATCAACAGACATCAAACCAGCTTAAAATCCAAGAATTAGCATCGACAAAACCAGTATACCACAATCACAGATTTCTACTCTCAAACATAAAAGGCAAATGCCAGCATAATCATCGAGGCTTTTAATGTCTACGGTAGATTTATCAAGGTTTAATGTCAATTATAGATCCTCTCTTACATTGTATTATGACTTGATGGTTGCAATTACAAGTACATACAGAAAATGATTATATGTGCCTGCATTGGTACGACATGAATCCTAATCCAACAACTCACCAAGAATTCAGCCTTAACTTCAGAATAGATGATCCTAACCCTAGTCCTATTAATGGATATTATAAATCTGACCACAATAAAATTTATCAGCACCAGTTGTATCTGACTTTTATTTCCTCTTTTTGATGTAAGGATGGGCAAGAACCATCATAAATTTCACACAGCTAAATGTAAGGGTACATCAACAGAAAAACAAAATTCTTTGGGACACATTTCAACTAATTAAAAAGAATTTCTTAGCCAATTCTCATGGAAATTTTCTTGCACAGGTTTTGTTCATATTATCGAACTAGCATATGCACTGTAATTAAGAGGCACTGTACCTTATTGCATGCCTCAATTGATTTTGTGTGTTCACCCATTTTCTGGTAGCAGGCAGCCACATTTAAATGTAACAAATTCTGCAAGGATCAAGAAGAGGAAAAAATGCTCAAAAAACATCAGAGAGAAATGATGCAATATAGTCCAATAGTTTCTAATAAGCCTATGCCAGATTATTTAGAAGATTGCCACATTCAGTTGATAACCAGATAGTTTAGCTGATTGAAGCCCATCTAGGATAAAGTATTACTTCCACTCAGCTAGTCTATCATGTAGGATAATAAATTATCATCTTGCATAGAGATACAAGGACCATCTTACCCTTGAATTCAAAAAGATTTTTCCTTCTTCGTCATCTTGCGGATTTACATGATTATATTCTCGAAGCACCTGTGATAAATAAAAGAATCTATCATTAAGTGAAAAATTAAAAAGAAAAACACCAAACTAGTTGGGATAAATTAGTGGTTTTAGAATATTACAGTATGATGCTATCTAGGAAAACAGGTCTGCATAAGAAACTTGTCAACCAGAACAGCTCAAAGTGAATAATGCCTAGGCCCCAGGGTCAAAATTTTGAATATTGAACAGTTCTTATTTCTACATATTGGCACAAATCAGAAATTTTCCTTTGAGATCATATTGCCACAATTCATGGCTTGAAATCCTTGAATGACTTTGATAATTGACATTGTCAGGTGCCCACACAAGAAAATAATCAGTACATTAGAAGGGCAAAAAGGGTATTTGTGGAGATAAAATGTATGTTTTCCACACAAAAAAAAATACAATATGCATACATGTATACCTAACAGAAAGAAAGATGCATCACATTTCATCGAACAGGTTCCAGAATAATTAGTATACAGGGGATTGGATGACCCAATAATCACCAAAGAGAACAAGTGTTCACAACCATGGAGAGATTACAATTGAAAGATTCTTCTGGACCACTTAATTTATGTTTAGCCTCAAACCTGAATAAAGCATTAAATTTCCCTAACTTGCTCAAACTTCTCCGAGCTGAATCTTCTCAAACCCAACATCTTCCTTCGCCAGTAAATCTTCATCCCATCTTGCTCTCCAGAAACAACAATCATGTATTCTCCCTTTAATAAGATCTAGCCTATCTGATGTTTCATTGTTGGTGATGCAATGACTGTTTCAAGCTCCTACAATTACAATCTCCAATCAAAGATTTTGCTTGAAACAGTGAAAAAACTTCAAATTCAGACCCATTTTGAGAGAACATCAATCTCACCAAGATTCTTCTCAAATTATTTTTGATTATTTCCAAGATCTTTAATGAACTTATACTGTTGTGAAAGCAAAGCAAACACAAATAAGGCTAAACTACTATTTTATAGCCAAATTTAATCCTAACCCTTTTTATGAGCACTGTATCACACTTCCTCAGGTTAATAACAATTCTGCCTTTTAAGGAAGTATAGGGTAAATGTGAAGAAAAGATAGAAACTCAGAAACAAGATGGCATAGTCAACTGATGCAATTATTACATGCCTTGATGCATTAAAAAACTTGGTAAGCAATGAAGATTTTAAACCTCATAACAATCAGACCGTGAAAACTTCTCTCTCTGTTCCACAACTTTCCTTGACTGTTTCCTCTGAATTGAGTTTTGGAAAAGTGTGCTAGGCACAGTGATGCAGGTCTAATTCATGTGTTAAGTGGTTTGAAGAAGCTAGCTGTTCTGAAATGTCTCTGTTTTGTTGCTTACTTTCCTACAACTTTCTGTTTTTAGTACCAACAACTTGTCTTGACATAGATGCCATGTACTGGTTATGCTTTATTTCTTTAAAAATAATAACTTGAAGAAATAGTTCAAAACATGATTTCATATGGGAGTCACTTAATTTATCTTATATTTCTTCATGTTTCTTGTTTAGAATTTCCACCTTTATTTCAACAAGTTCACTTTGATCTGTCTGTACCAAAATAAGTGAATTTAAGAACAATTAGGCAAGCGCAACATCCGTGAAAGAAATTCTACCTTATCATACTTTGCCTTTGCAAGTTCAAACTTTCCTTCTTTGAATAGCCTGTTCCCCTGAAAGAAAAGAACATAATTCAGAGGCATCATTCCATGAATTAGAAACTAAGTTACAACTATCACTACTTTGACTGATGAGATCATTTATACATAATCATGGAGTAGAACATTCCATAGTCAAACGTAAGACAAATCACAAACATAAAAGTAGATAAGCCAAAAGTCTTGGAGAAAACATTGATATGCTATGGTAACATGGAATGCCCAAGGCCCTTTTTCGATGGTGGTAGTAGTTATTCATGGATAACTAGTATTCAGGGGGTGCTTCTGTTCTGGAAAATCAAATAATAATGAGATTGGAGTTATCAGGGCACTCCGGTGATTGGTAATCCTGGTTTTCAAATGATAACATAAATCACATATGAAACACATTTACCATTCCTAAAAAACAAGGATAGTTTAAACTACAACAACAAAGCTCCTTGGAACTATCTCCCAAATCATACTTTGTTTCTCAGAAATTCTCCCACCTGCAGATAATATCTGTTGACTGGGTATTCAGAAACATCGAAACAGGCCCTAAATGTACAGCAGTCTCACATGGAATGAGAGAACCAGACAACAGACACTCCTGGAAACAGCACATTGATGAGCAATAAACTACCATCTCTACTATCATAAACAAACTGCCTGAGGCACCTCTCTCTGAGGCTCATGAGGCCTTAAGCTAACCAGCAGAATCTATGAAGATGCTCTTTTTCGATAAATACATCCCACTTTGTTCATTTCTATGTCAAAGGAAAGAAACAATAGCAGTGCACAAGCCGAGTAAGAGTGTATTTATCACAATCTATAAATAACAGGGAAAAAAGCATCGGGGATCAAAGTCATCCATGCCTTGTATCCCACATGCATGCCTACTACAATGCAAATACTTTTTTTTTTCTTTTTTTTTGCTTTGTTTTGTGTGCGCACGTGCGTGCGTGCGTGCGTGCGTGTGTGTGTGTTTTGGAAAGGAAGGGGGGGTTCAGTTAGATGACATCACAGGCACTCAAGCATCCTCTCACTACCCAGCATGTATCTGCATGCAGCTAGTTTATGCATACTGACGTTTTACTATTTTAAATGTTCCTAGAATTCTAACAAGGCAGCATACTTCAACAATATACATATTTGCCAAGAAACTAACCCCTTCAGTTCTTTGTAGCTACTGGCTCAAATGTGGAAGGATAAACAACTTGATCCAAAATAGAACCAAAAAGAACCATTGTAATTTAGATCCATACCGTGTTTTTTATTTTTTCTACTTCCTCCATTATTTCTTGGAAGGTTAGCCCAGTCCAGTCCTACAATCAGAACTCATCAGTGCATGTGCAAAGAAGGTTAGATAAACAAGAATTGCAAGATAAAATGATGTATAATTAATCCATCAAGTAAATGTGCTATGCTGACAAACTTAATGTATTAGTAACTTCTCATGATTATTAACTTGTTTAACATGTCATGTGAAATAACAAAAGCTGTCATCTTCAGGTTTAAAAAAGATATGAAAAAATTAATAAAAAAAATCAGCAACACATGATATCAATTTTTGAAACTTACTAGTCTTTCAGTTGCTTTTGCAAATTCATTCCATAAGCCTTTTTACATATCATAAAAGCCTTTACAAGTCCAGTAAATTATACTCAAATCTCACAAGAAATTCCAGCTAGGGCAAGAATACAGTCGATGTGATCAAAAAATAATATTATGCTCTCCAAATATCCACATAAACCTTTGGAATTTTCCAGTATGCTCAAACAAAACAACAAATGAAACTTCCTAAACATTAAAGCAGGAAAGAAAAAGGTTTCTGATAGGTTAAAAAGCAAGGCCTGCCTATTTTCTGTGAAATTGACAAACCATGAGATGAACAAAGCACAAATTAGCGTTTTCAAGCAACTTAGAACAATCAATTTAAAATCCACAAGAATGTCATTTTTTTTATAGCAAAACAGCAGGGAGGACCGCAATACATAAGAGTCCAGATGTTTGGAGAACTTAAGAAGCTTCATTACCTTAGGCATTTCAAAGCCAAGTAGCTCAATTTCCCACTGAACATGAGCTCCTTCAGGAACATTAGAAGGCCTGTTCATGATTTCTCATTAGCATTTTCAAGTATTTTGTTCAGAAACCAAGATAGCTATTTGGTTTAGAAATATGACCTTGTAAATTTATCGTATGCATAATCTGAAGGGCAAGTGACAAGAGAAATCTCTCCAGGAAGCATTAAACGCACACACAT
The DNA here is from genome assembly GCA_021397845.1 of Areca catechu. Taxonomy (NCBI): domain Eukaryota; kingdom Viridiplantae; phylum Streptophyta; class Magnoliopsida; order Arecales; family Arecaceae; genus Areca; species Areca catechu. The sequence goes on along the minus strand of CM038050.1, from coordinate 187,510,208 downwards.
TTCAAATCCCTCAGGCACCTAAAATCAGTTGGAAATGAAAGTATGTTACAGCAAAACAAGGTTGAATTAATAAACAGAGTAGCCACCAAGGAAAGCATCTGAAAATATAAAGATATAATGCATATTTTTTAGAGGAAAAGATAGGCAACCTGTTTTCTAATCTAGTTGCATCTCAAACTAGAATCCTTAAGATGCAACTTTAAGCTTATCACGTAAAGCTAGGAATCAGAGATATAATACTCACAAGCCCTTCTCCAGAACTGAATACCAAAGGCTCGCCATCATTATCCACTCTTGTATTATAAAACACTGTCTTCTCTTCATTAAGAAGCATTCCCTTGTAATGCACCCTTAGTAAGCTGTCATGAAGAGGACAGTCCATGGGAAATTCACCTAATTGTTTCAAGAATATAGTTAAGTACGTAGACAAATACCAGAGAAAGTCAAAACATCTCCAAAGATGCCTAAAAGCTACAACATGATATTGTTGATTTGTATGATGATATCGATATACATCATCCTAGATTTAATTGAAAATAATTGATATCTAAACTAGGTTCCCATAACTTGTGGATTGAACATTAACTACATACAGTGTGTAATTCTGTATCTGATGTGGAAAAGATATAACAAAACTGCAGGACAACCATAATCAACTAAAACCATCAATACTTTACTAATGAATAGATATTTTTGACAATGATGTTGTAAACCACATGCTGGTGTTTTGGTAGAGGTGAACATCCCATAGAGACAGCAAATACAATAAGAAGCAGTTCTATAGGAACATGCAAAACATTAGATAAGAGAAGGGATCACAGATGGTCCTCTAATAGATTTTATGAAAAAAGTAGATTAAAATCAGTGTTAGACAGGTCATCAGTAATGGATATGTTTTACCTCCAGGACTGGTTTGAACCTCATGAATGTGGATCAGAATGGGTTATTGTAGTTGAAAAAACAGGGAAGAATATATATGCTGCTGTAAATGGGAATGAAACCACGGTCCTCTGTTAGGAAGCAAAAAAATCTATGACCCTATCAATAATAATTTGTTGCACGAAGAATATATATGCTGTTTTAAATGGGATTAAAACCACAGTCCTCTGCTAGGAAGCAAGTAAATCTATGACCCTATCAATAATAATATACCAGGAAAGCAAGTTGCAGTATCAAGTCATGAAGTTCATCCTAACATCAAGCAATTGTACAAGTTTGGGCATGGGAGAATAACATTTTTGGTGTAATAACCAGTCTATGATTCAGACAACTTGCTATCTAGCATTCAATATATAGAAGTGGTAAACAGATATAGAGTTTGCAACTAACATCTTACAGCTGCATAATGCAAAACTCATATAAGAATCATGTTGCAAAGTTACAACCTCGTCCATCAACAATGCGGCGCTTTATAAGTCGGCCATCGCCAAGCATGTCTCTCACCTGGTAGTCTTACATATAAAATATTAGAAGAAAAATCTTTTGAAAAATGATGACACTAAAAAGATCAGCCACCAGAGATTACTTAAAAGTAACAAAAGATGACAAAAGCATGTAAATTACACATGCAGATACCTAAATGAAATAATTATCAAAAACCAATAAGTAAAACCCATTAATTGGACTGCACAGGTATTTTGAAACTTGAGAGAAACCACCTGATATCTGAAAATCAGCTACATTTTAAAATCAAAAGGATAAAAACCCTACTTGTAAAAGAGATTTCTTTCAGAGAAGCTATAATTTGACTGAAAATGATGAACTACAATTAAAAGCTATTCAGGTTCACAAAGAGGACCAAGTACCTGAATAAAGTGGACAAGCTTAACTTCAAATTGGACTTCTTCAAGACCTTCTATGTTTGGCATTAGAGGAGAGTGTGTCAAGTAGTTACCGCTCACAAAAATTACTGCTTTTTCGCCACGTGCCATAGTTCCAATCCCCATCTCAAGCCCTTTAGGTACCTACACTAAAAAAAGAAAAATCAACAGCAATCATATCAAAAATTCAACATGTAATGGGTAACATCATTAAATGCAATTAGACAACATTTGCCTAGGGGATGTCAATGGGCTGGGCTGGACCAAGCAATCTGACAACCTGATCAGAAAAAAAAAAGGCCCAGGCTGAGAATTTTAGTCCAATTCAGATACCTTTATGAAAAGTTAAAATTTTCTGGGTGAGCCAAGGCTGAGATATCGGGTTAGAAATGAATAGGAGTCCAACTTGGGTCAAGTCTGCCTCAAAAACTACCCAAAGTCATGTCAGGCCTGGGCCTTGGACCCTCAGGCTGGGACAAGCTCAGGCCTGAGCTTTCAAGTTCAGGCTAGAATCAGGCCTACACCCGACCCCGCCCATTGATGTCCCGACTTTACACCCAATAAAAAAAATCCCTATAACATTCTACAAGCTACGTATTCAGATTTCTAAATCAGTCCAGCACAGCTTGTCATCAAGTTTAGCTAGAGGAATTGTAAACACAAGCAAGCTAAGATAGTCAAATACCACTTCCACTTTCAAAAGCATCTCATCCAGCGCAGCAATGTCACATACAGTTCCAGCACCCAGTAATTAGCAGCCTATGAGACTGGTAACTGTCGATCCTAAACTATCACACTCTATCTTACCATCCCTTCAGATGAAGGAAACAAGAATTCAAGTACAGGGAGGAGTGGTTTACCAACCTCAGATTTACCAAATGTAAAGCAATATGGCTCTGGTGTAGATGGCACAATTAATTTCCCACCAATTGTCTTTGCAGTAACACTGAAAATGACAAATGTATTATGTCTAAAAGGAGTCTTTAACACAAAAGATATTCTAAGATTTAAAAGGCTTTGTTTTGATAATTTAACTTATAAAATCCAAAATCATAGGAAATATGAAGGTTCTGAAAGATAACAAACATATCATGAGGATCATGAATCTATGAGAGCATCCTGCATTGCCATTCTTTACAGTCCACTTCACCCTATTTAGTTAATTTCTGATAGCCAAAATTGATTATTGCACCCATTGACAAGTGCCAAAATCTGATCTGTTGATCACCACATTATAACCAGGGATCACACTGTTTGGCTTTTCCACTTCTGTGTAGAGAATGACAGACGTTTGTGTTGGTAATTCTACAGGTATACCTATAACTTTTCAATGCATAACTATACATACACACATACATTATGTGTGTGTGTATAATTGTAACTATATAATTATTAAATATTATAGTATAAAACAGTATGTTGATTTTAGTCTTCATTTCAGCATTAATCTGATATAACAAAAACATAAAACCTCTTCTGCTTCATTTTTGCATGAAATTTAAATTTTCTCATATCGAGACAGCATCCATTTACAACTTAGCCAGTTCAAAACACCTGTGCACAAAAGCGCGCACACAGAGAGAGAGAGAGGCTAAGATGGTATCTGCTAAGTTTTTTCTTTTAATTTATGTTATTTCAGTTAAAGTAAATTAGCATAAAACAATATGTTGATTTAGTCTTCATATCAGCATTAATCTGAAATAACTAAAACATAAGACCTCTTCTGCTTCAGTTTTGCTTGAAATTTGCATTTCGTCATATCAAGACAGCATTCATTTACAACTTTGCCTGTTCATCAGGATAATTTGATAATTCTGAAAAATGCAGTCTCTATAGACATCCTCCTCAAGAAGATTTTGATAAAACCCAGCAGGTAAAACAAAAGCATTTTGGTCAATATATTACGTTAAAGAAAAAAAAAATATTAGCAGCAAACTATCTTTCTTAGCCTTAAAACAGGGGAAGATGTTCAAGTAAATAACTAGGGCTGAAAATTGACAGGATATGGATCTCGGATGCAGGTATATCCATATCTGTATCCATATTTTTCAAGTGAATACATGGATCCATATATTTGATGGATATTAAGATTAGTATCCATATTTGTTCTAACTGGATAAAAATATGAATTTGAAATTAACCATATCCATATTTGTTCTAAATGAAAATGAATACAAGTTGGATATTAGTTGTATAAATATTTTCTCTATTGACATATGAAAACAAGTCGGATATAAATCTGATTTTGGACAGATTTCAAAAATGAAAACCAACATAAATGGCATAGTCATAAAAGATGAATATGGAATCCAATGCCAAGATCGCACATGATACATAGCTAACTAGGTAAGAGTCTAAACTACAATTATTGAACTCCCACAAATACCAACCCCAACAAGAGCCTAGATCATCAATCCAATTGGATTTGAATTAAAAATAATATTAGAAATTAATTTTTAAAAATAAAAATATACAATATAAAAAAAGTGAAGAATTATCTATTTTATAAAGTTGTAAAAATTATGTTGACATAGTCATAAAGGATGAATATGGAATCCAATGTCAAGATTGCACATGATACATAGCCAACTAGTTTAGAGTCTAAACTAAAATTTTTGAACATGCACAAATACTGACCTAACAAGAGCCTAGATCATCGACTCAATTGGATTTGAATTAAAAATAATATCAGAAATTAATTTTTTAATAAAAAATATACAATACAAAAAATATCAAGAATTATCTATTTTACAAACAAGTTGTAAAAAAAATTATGTTTAGATGTAAGAACATGTTATATGCATTGATATTTTTAAATATTTTAAACAACAAATATTTTAAAATATCATAAGGGAAATATTGAAATATTTCATTTTTCATCATAGTGAAAAGGATTGATTTTTTATCAAAATAATAGATAAAAAACATATGAAAAATGTTATTTTTACAATGGGAACATGTTTTAAAGAAGTATAATAAAATGTCAATATAAAGCAGCAACGAATGTTGTCTTGGTGGCTGGTTGGTTGGTGCCTAACTCAAAGGACAATGCTTCATTTCCTCGTAATAGCAGTATTTTAGGTAATTTTTTTCTGGATATCCAAATCCAGATCCCAAAAATTCTCAAAATCTGCATCCGATTCCGTATCCATCAAACTTCATTAATGGGTATTCAAATCCAGATCCGGATCTGATCAGACTTAAGCATCAGGTGACAGCATGGCCAATGTAAGTATTACTCCTCAACAAGGACAACTTGATCAATAAACATTCCAAATAGGAAACCATTAGAAGTTCGAAAAGCCAGCTAGTTTGCACAACAAGCATTTGCTCATCTGTTAGTACATAGTGTGCTTATTGATATGTATGTTATTTTAAGTTCCATGTTCTTTTTTACAATTGAGCCAGTGCTTGATACCAACACTGAATGTTGACCGGTAATTGTAACAAGAATGTTGTTTGCCAAAAATAATCAAATTTAACATCAATATGGATTGCTTTTGCATTCAAAGACCTAATGATTGCTTCCCCTGGTGGAGCCAGCCACAATTATAGTAGGTCAATGGAAAGCATGCCATGCATGCACCGTAAAGATAATTCACGTCAACTTTAAAACATTCACCAGATAAGTTGTAAAAATTTAGCCTATGCACAAGGAAAAAGACGTTCACCTAGCTGTCACTTCATACGGTTCTCTTGGAGATTCCCACCCTTGTCCTTCATCAATTATCTGACCATAGACAGAAAGATGGTAACATGTGATGTAACCAAACAAAAGATCAAGCAAACACATTATGGTCATGTTTTTGGCAATATTGATTGGCATGGTCTTGTTAAAGTATATATTGGACCTGTGGATTCCTGGATAATTACTCCTAACAAATGAAAAGGCACAATGCATGAAAATTAAGTACCTTCTTCAAGACTCCCAAATCCTCACTGATAACCTACAAAGAGAAGAAAAGTGATCTTTTGAGTTTCTTAAACAAAAAGAAAGATGTTGGCAAGTTGCTGGCTTCAAGAAACTCAGATACAATCAATAAAATAACCACAAAAACAATGTGCCACGAATCCATGATTTGCTTAAAGTGACTCAAGTGAAAAAAGAGATGTGAACCAAGTTCTGAAAGATTAAAATAATGGAACAAATGCAAGCATAATACTCTGAAAAAAGATGCCACTAAAAATAAAGATGTTCTTTAAGAGATATATGAAGTCATTTATATTAGTACTAAAACAGCAATGTTATTTATAAATATATGTGGTGATAAAAAATGACAAACAAGTGGAAATTGTTTATTTTAAAAAAAAAAAATCGAAGTACACCTGCATTAAATCTCACGAATCTTGAGAGAATTACAAATAAAAAGGTAACAATATTATAAAATTAGGTTAGCAGTAAGAGTAAAACTACCATTTAACCAGATCCTAAATCATTATTACCTTGACTTTGAAGAAATCTAGCATCTCAATCTCAAAATGAAGTTCATCATCTTTAGGGAAGGCCTCTGGAGCTGGAACTGGACAATCATCCTCAGCATAGTGTAACTCAGGTTTTATCTTGAACTGAAAATAAAGACTATTAGAGTGAAAAGGAAAAGAAAATTTTCGACCAGAAAGAATGACAGCACATCCCAAACATTTGCAAATAATATTTCATTTTTTGAGGACAGACAACTTGCTGTTTAGTTATTAATAGCAGAATGATTCAATTGTTATGAAGCCTCTGCATCAAGTAACATGCATGATATACTCAATCAAACCTTTGTTCTTGAATAAACTAACTTAGCAAACTGCACGATTTGAGAACAATTAATTTGTTGAGATATATGTGCTAAATAAATAAGCATTTGTGAAATAACCATAATATGAACTAATAATTACTCTCAAAGTCTCGATCCTATCTCCATCATGTAAACAAACACTTGCTTCGTGACAGCTGCCCATCAGGCTAATACAACGGACCAGGTAAAGTTCTTGCTTTCTTTGGATGATTTAATAGAAGTGTTAGAGGACAAATCACATGGTAGAAAATGCATACTTCCTCAAACCTTATAATGGAAGACCCAAACAGTCACAAGGAAAATGCTTAATATTGTACAGCTCATGTATGGCACTTACCAAAATTCAAGTTTTATAAAGAAACAACTTAATCATTAAAGACTACAATGCTATCCTTGACTACACCTTTGCAAATGCACATAAGCAATTATGCCTCACATACATTTACGAAATCGTTTAGACACATTTATGAAATCGTTTAGACAGCTTAAAGAAAAATACCATTGCCACTTCACCCTTCAGCATAGTGGGAATGCCTTCAGAAAGTCCTAGAATCATCTTGCTCTTCCCCAGGATATGTCTGATAGGACTGCCCTTACCTATTACATCAAATAGTTAGCCTGTCATTACCCCTTTCTAAGGCAAAAGAAGATATGCATCAAATGCTAGTGGCAACAGCTGTAAGTTATGTAAGAAAAAAATGTAACACTTTCTACGAAAGCATTCTAACGAAGAATCATGCTCAATGTGTCAACATGTTGTATGAATGTCAATAGTCTCAAAATTTTGCCTACATTGAGTGGCTGTCAAAAATCATAGACATTACTATTTGTGTAGTGTGTTTGTGTGTGTGTGTGTGTGTATGGATGGGGGTGTGTGTGTGTTACCAAGAATCAACAGAGGTAGACACACATTTAGAGGCCTAAAAATCATGTATGTACTTTATGATTAACAGGTCCTCATTAAGGCAAATATAGAATAATTTCTAAACACACATATGTAAGCACACATTCAGTGGCTTAAAGTTATTTTAACTATAATATTAATGGGTCTTCACCAACGTAAGTACAGAAACAAAGGCATAGCAACAAACATGATGACTTGTTTCTCAAGAGTAAGCATCAAAATCTTATTGCACAAGAATAAATGTCTTTTTACAAATTTCTGAATAAACATATCGTCATCATGACAACACTAACCAAAAACTACATCATGTGCCATCAGCTGTCTAGTCTAAGCAATGCATATCAAGATTTCATAAGTCAAGTAATTGGTTAATGCATTATTGTGCCTGAAAATTAACAACATTAAGCATGTCAAATAGGTTCAATACAAATGTTTTGGATACTGCTTCTAGATATGCACCAACAAATATCAAGAAACATGATATATTTAGCTAGAATTTACCAAAAAAAAGAGTGTCAGCTCTTTTTCAAGTCAAAATTTGTGTAAAAAATAGAAGTTTCCACATTGGAAGATGATGACCAAGCATTCAAATACTCTGACCAAGCATTCAAATACTCTTTCTCATTAAGCTGGGAGTGACTCAAGGCATGGTGCAAATTAAAATATACACACTTTTTTGGAGGAAAGCATGATGAAAGAAATATTTCAATATAAGATGGACTACAAACTTTACATTAACTCCTTTGCAAATGAAGTTAATGATTTTAAAAGCAATAAAAGATAATTCAATTTGAAGATCCAAACTGTTGAAGATGAAAAAAATGCTTAAAGACCAAAATTTATATATTTTTAACATTCTATAATCTAAGTATCAAGTTGGTACAAAAATAAATGGTATTAATTACACTAGTATGGTAAATACATGATAGGAGACCAACTGAAAATCCAGGATCGCGGTCTATGCATGGTAGACTTTAAATTCACTAGGTTTCAATGATTTGAATATGATAACATACAGTATCATGCTATTAAAATTATCTGTTTTGACACCTACTTCATAATTATGTTAGAGACAACCAAAATACCTGAATTTTGATTTCTAGGTATTTTTTCTAGCATAGATCATGTTCAGCAGTCTGGATCTTTGGATCTTGAATTTAGATATTCTACCATTAATTCTGAAACATCAGCTCCTTTCAAGGAGTTCATATATAGTGCGTGGTCCAACTCTTTCAATATTATGATTATATGAGATGCAGTAATACAAATGCAAGCTTACCTCCATGTTCTGATCTTGTAGAGTTAACAATAATACCATCTAATGTTCGAATGGTGCAATGGTATATGACCTGCATAAAAAATCAAGATGCATATCTAAGCATTTTGTTAAGTTGACTTAGAGAAGGCAAAACATTAACCAATTATGATGAAGTTGTAAGCTGCAACCAAAGAGGTCACAAGGTGAAGTAATAAAACTTGTAAACAAGCTCTACCCAGTAAAATATAAACAAACAAATGAAGCAGAAAATGTGAACTGTCCACTGGAGAACAAAGATCAAAGCATTATTTGATCATTATCCAAAATCAAAGCAGACCGATTCTCAAGAAGATCAATAAAATTATATTGCGTTCACGCATCATTGTAGTAACAAGTTGATAAGAGTTAGATTCTACCCGATCTCCATCTGCAGGCTTCTCTGAACCCTCTCCCGATCTGATAATTGCTTTCATCAAACTTCCAGGAGTAATTTTCTTTCTCCTAAAGAGAAGAAGTGAGCGGCAATCAGTTACTTCAAGAATTTGACCCTCATAAATTAAAAATATTGCTTCCCAAAGACCATAATTAAAAAAAAAAAAAAAAAATCGGGCTGCTATGTAAATAGAAAAGCTGAGCTAAAAAAAAATTGAACAACAGCTTCCGTTTAAAAACTCCGAAAACAAACGAAACAAAACAATGAATAACCATATTTTCTTGAAAACACTGCGAGAAATGCTGAACAATCAAGTCCCGTAAGCAAACAGCCTCAATCTTTCTACACGAGAATCGGATGCCAAATATTGTATGGAACAAGAATTAGAGGAAGATGAACAAAAGAGCTACCAAGTCTACAGCTTCGAGGACATAGCATGGGAAGGTGTACCTCTTCTCAGCTTCCTCGGATTTCTTCTTTTTTGGTACGAATTCTCGCTGCCCCTCAGCTTCGTCCATCGCCATCTCGCCTCTTCCTCCGGCTAAATTTCGACCAGAAATCCCAAATTCTCAACAACAAAGGTAGCAGTTAAAAACCCTAGTTCCTTCAGTCGTCTGGTCGTCGTCTACCAAAGGCCTCTCCCCGACGGCGATTCCAACGCGTTGGTGCTCTTGAATCTGGATGAACGGTACAAATGTAGGGAAGCCGCGGCGGTGGGCCTCGGTGTTAAGTTTGGGTTTGGAATCCCGGAGCGCCGTCTTAATGGTTTCTTGACAGGCCGATAAGCCGAGCAGGCCCTCGGACCAGCCCATTAAAATCTTTACGCGCCGTGGGTAGAGGGGCCGCCGGCCCGCCGGTTTAGTCAGAGAGAGAGGCACTTCATGAAAGAGAGATACAAGACCAAGCTTTGGGTTGGGAGATGATGCTGCAGGCGACGATTGGATGCGAAGGAGAGGACACGAGAGGAGCTTCGGCTGTTTCTAGACCTGGCCGCTTGTTTGGTTTAAAGTTTAAACCAGGTGACCTATGGGCTGGACTATGGCATAATATACAGTAAAATCCAGACTGAGCTGGTCTTGGGCCGGGTTCACTGACTTACGATCCAAATCTAAGAGTAGCCCGTTTAATATGGTGGGCCTAAGTTTCAGGTGGGTTCGGCCTGCTGGGTTTAAATATCAGATCCAGACGTGCACGTCAGACTTCACGAATGAGCGGGCCGACAAACCTTCTGGCCCATGAACAGGACTTGGCAGGGTGGAACGGATATGGTTGCGTAAGTGGTTGTCATGGGATATCATGGCCATCAATGGGCTGGCCAGCTGAGTGCGTATGCTCACCGGACCAGGAGGAAGTTCTTCAAAAAAATAATCAAGTCTATTTGTAGGCTTGAGCAATTGAATGGCTAACAATTCAATACTAAAGATAATGGTGGGTGTTGTTGCCGCCTGGACCGCTTTCGCACGCAATTTTGATGGGATGGAGGTCTTGTGCAGCTCCCCATAAAGGATGGCACCTGGATTTTCCAGAGTGTGCCTTCTGAATTATTGGAACTGCTTGGATCAGGAATATTGGCTGGGATACTCCAAGTTCAAATTAGTATGACGGCCAAGAACAATAGCATGAGCTACAACGATGTAGATCACCCTAGAGAGAAAAACAAGAGATTCTCTATGTAAAAGCGAGATGTAGCTTCTTTATCTTGATCGGAGGTCCCTCTTATCTATACAGAAGTTGGATACTGTGGGATAGAGTCTAAGAGCTTGGCAGGGCACTCCTTACGTGATTTGTACCCTCCTGACAGTCAAAATGGATTCGACAGGGGTGGCAATACTCTGCTCTGCATTGTGTTTGTAGGATTTCATCGTCGTGGTGCTAGGATTTGGTTCCGCGTATGTTTTCTATAAATAATTACAACTTTTGTCAAGTCATTGATCGTCACAACTCATAGAGAGATTCGCCGGGCTGGAAGTTTTGCCTGGCTTGGAGCCTTACCTGGCCTGGAGCTCTACTCGGCCAGAAATTCTTAATTGGGAGCTCTATCAGCTAGGAGCTCTACTCGATCCCGAGCTCTTCTCGATCGAGGGCTTTACTCAAGTAAGAGCTATGTCGGTGCCTCGTTGCCATGTCATATTTCGCCGATGTCGCGCTGGCACTGCATTGGCAAATCGCCACATCACTAGGATAAGCAATATCTTACAAGTAGGATCTGCGTTCAGCAATGGTGAAGTACATACCGAGCCCGAGCCCGTTCCACCTTGTTATATAGAATAACTACAATATATCAACCATGTTTCAAATCGCAGTTAAACTTGTCCGGTTATATTCAATGTTTTCAGAAAGCTAAGTTAAAGACTTCATTAGATTAGTTTTATTTGTCAACTAGATGCTGGACCTATGCAATGCATGAAATATAACAATTTTAGTATTTAATATAATTTAAAATTTATTTAATAAAATTTAATATATAATAAAATTATTAAAATTATTTATTAAAATTATTAAAATTTTAATGTTTGAACAATTATTTTTCAAAACTAAGATGGGAACGCCCGTTCAAATTTTAGAGAAAAAATTTATTTTAAAATCTAAAAAAAATAGTTTTATAGATATAATGAATTATATAAAAATTATAAGTTTTAGTAAAAAATTTATGAATATTTGATACTCCGAAGAATCCGAATGATACTATTTTGGTTATATCTAATAGATTTAGGCAATGATGAATTTTAGGAAGAACAACTGTCTTTCCAGATGTTGAAACATATTTTAGCATCATATATTAAAATCCAAGTTGATAAGGTGATATTTAGATCAGTAACCGTGACTTCAAAATCAATGAACTAAAATGTATGAAATGATTAAAAGAAAAAAATCTAACGATATAATACATTATTGTAACGGCCGTTATACGGAATTGTTAGGTTATACGATTATCACCGATAAAAGTGGGTCTTAAGTTGACCATCCTTAAAAGCGGCAAAGGGAAGAACCGCATGAGCCCCGGACAAAGCAGGTCCCACCGCGTCATCATTTTAAAGTCCAGCACCGGTGCGCGCGAACAACCGGACAAGCCAACGCGCTTTTTTGGCCCCGCCCGTACGTCTAGAAACCCAGGCAGGTTAATTCCCACTCCCCTTGAAAAATCGTCCACCCTTCGATATCGATTCCACAAAGCATCTCCAAAACTTACTTCCATGCCGTCGCCCAGCGAAATTTGTGCAATTATTTTTGTTTTCCCTTCTTCTTGCCAAATTGTTGGCCAGAAGGCAAATTTGGCTCTCATAAACGTAGTCCAGGTAGCAGCTTATTTTTACCGTAGACCATGAAGAGCGGAATGGGGGGTGTGGTGCAGCCACCAAACCAGAGAACAGGGGATCACCTAATCAAGTTGGAATGGGCCGGTCCCATAACCAAAAGTCTCTGAGATGTCGACAATCCACCGCTCCACCAACCGGTCCAATATCAGGCAATCCATCAGCCCGCCAGATCTGGTTGATCGGATGGCCCACAGACAACCATCACATGACGATGGCAACCTCCGGTAATTTACTTGGCAGTAACAAAGACGTGTCGCGCACATGGTAGGGCCACCCGAGGTATCCAAATTTTTTTCTTCACGGATCTCGAAACGCTGGACTACCCATCTTTAGAGCTCTCGACACGGTCCAGGTGGTAGAACGTGCAGTCCGCGCACGCCAACGCATGAATACCGTCATAAAACAAAACAACTTTGCTTCCCCCAACCCCTCCCAATCAACTTACCTGCTTCCATTGCAAGTCTTCTACCCTACTCGATTCCACAATCACTGACAGGTTTTTTCGTAAAAAATGATTAATATTATTTAATAACTTTCGGTGGCCTTTGCCTATGCTACTTTAAAAGTAGAGATTTGACTGGGTCAGGCACGAAAGCAAGTCACGCACCGCAGTGTCTCAAGTCCCCAAAAAAGGAAAAAGAATATACGCATAAATAAAAAAACACGGTAGAAAAAGAGGGGGACACTTACCTTGGCTACTACACTAAGTCGCGAACCAACCACTCCTCGTCACAACTTTACGGAAAGGTCAGATAAATGAATAAATAAAGGGTGTGTGAATTACGATTTGACACTTCAAGTTTCGGCAATTTATGCATGCATCCTCTTTCTTTTTTTTTCAATAAAAAAATTAATTAAGATCTTTAATTTTTAATTTGAGTCAGCGTTTTCCTCCGGATCGGCTGTCTTGTACTTACGAAATCACCAAATTACTCTTGCGATGTGTTAATTACTCTTGCGATTCGAAGGTGACCGAAAATTAGGCTATTTTTGACGGTGGTTGTGAATGCCCAAAAGCGATTCATGCAGGGTTTGAATTACTTTTGAATGACCTTCATATATTTAATAAAAATTTTATAACAATTTTCTAATCCTTTCAGAAGTTTTTTACCAAAAAAAAAGTTTATCGGGAAAAATTTTCATTTAAATCTTTAAAACAAAATCTTCACTCGAGATGGATGGAAAAATTATTTTTCTTCGTAATTCATCCGTTTGAGTCCTAGCAAAAAAAAATTAAAAAAAAATTCATTATAGTATCACAATTAAAATTTGTATTCCTGCGGTCACATTCATGCAATTAAAATTTATATTTTTAATATTATAATTGATAATTGATGTGGTGGGACCGTTGACATGGAAGAACCGGCAGGCGCCATATCAAGAAAGGACACCGCGTCGGACGTCGCGTCAACTCTCCAGCCCGGATTCCACTACCGAGCTGAGCCGAGCTCCCTCAGTATGACAAGCCGAACTCTGTCCTCCGCCAGGTCGGGCCCGCGAGCTTGGGATGCCTAGGTCGGAGCCGCATCCTGCCCTCTAGAGCGAGACCCTCGAAGGTTAGTGCCCTGTGGTCGAGGTCGAGCTCAGCGCTCACCCGCCAATGTGGAGCCTCTCCGAGCGCGCGCCCTCTGGACCGGATCTGTCTTCCGCCCTCCAGAGCGAGACCCTCGGAGGTTAGTGCCCTGTGGTCGAGGTCGAGCTCAACGCTCACCCGCCAATATGGAGCCTCTTCGAGCGTGCGCCCTCTGAACCGGGTCCGTCTTCCACCCTCCAAAGCAAGACCCTCGGAGGTTAGTGCCCTGTGGTCGAGGTCGAGCTCAGCGCTCACCCGTCAATGTGGAGCCTCTCCGAGCGCACGCCCCCTGGACCGGATCCGTCTTCCACCCTCCAGAGCGAGACCCTCGGAGGTTAGTGCCCTATGGTCGATGTCGAGCTCAGCGCTCCCCCGCCAATATGAAGCCTCTCTGAGCGCGTGGCCTCAGGACCAGGTTCGTCTTCCGCCCTCCAAAGCAAGACCCTCGAAGGTTAGTGCCTTGTGGTCGAGGTCAAGCTCAGCGCTCACCCGTCAATGTGGAGCCTCTCCGAGCGCACGTCCTCTGGACCGAGTCCGTCTTCCACCCTCCAGAGCGAGACCCTCGGAGGTTAGTGTCCTGTGGTCGAGGTCGAGCTCAGCACTCACCCGCTAATGTGGAGCCTCTCTGAGCGCGCGTCCTCTGGACCAGGTTCATCTTCCGCCCTCCAGAGCGAGACCCTCGGAAGTTAGTGCCCTGTGATCGAGGTCAAGCTCAGTGCTCACCCGCCAATGTGGAGCCTCTCCGAGCACGCGCCCTCTAGACCGGGTCCGTCTTCCGCCCTCCGGAACGAGACCCTCGGAGGCTAGTGCCCTGTGATCGAGGTCGAGCTCAGCGCTCACCCGCCAACGTGGAGCCTCTCCGAGCGCGCGCCCTCCGAACCGGGCCCGCACTCTGCACTCCTCCAAGATGCCCCCGCAAGCTCGGAGCACCTAGGTCGGAGCGAGCCCCGCCATTCCAGCTCAGCCTCAGCTCGAACGAGGTCCTCACCAGCCCAGAACACCAGCGGGCCGCCCTAAGATTGCACTGGAGCGCCTTCCAGGCCATACTGACCGCCTGCAACCGCCAGTTACACTAGAAGGGAAAGAAGCATGCTGATCGAGGCGCCACATTCCTCACTAACCACCCGGATCACCTAAGAGAGGAAGCCAACTGGGAGATTCGAATCCCGTGGGCGGCGGCCCACCATCCAAGGCACTGCCAAGTTTCCCAGAAAGAAGCGACCAAGAGGAGTGTCGGAGCACCTGACAACTCCTCTTATCATGAATCAAGAAAGACTCCTCGGGACACTACCGCATGCGCCTGACAGCCCGATGAGGATCCCGAGACAAGCTCCCAATGGTAACCTAGCTGCAACAAACTCGGAGGTAACACAACAACAACCACAACACACAAAAAAAAAAGAAGAGGAAGAACACAGGAACGATCCCTGCAAGGAAGAGGGGCATGGCACCTCTAACACAGGGGCAAGCCCAACCAAGAGGGCAAAGCACTCCCCCTACTACCACAAGCGAGGGGAAGCCAGGGAAACAAGGAGAAGTGGAGAAACAGGGAACCCCTCAGTCCCCGCTATCATTCTCCCCCTGCAATGTTTCCATCCACGAACACACTCTTTTCTCCTCCTAGTGCGGAGTCCATCACGAGGGACCCGACTAGGAGGATCTGTTCTCCTGGATCATCAACTTGACCATCGGAGTGTCCTTGCCAGAAATCCCGGCCCGGGTCACTAACTTCTGTTCGCAGGTCCAGGAGCAGAGGGCCACCGGGCAACGAGGGAAGCGCACTCCGGTACCGATAGGAGCTACGGGCCAAGACGATCTTGACAATAATAATAATAATAAAGAAGAAGGGTATCACTAGTTTTATATTTAATTATAAATTAAATAGGACTTTGGCTTATATAAGAAAGGACCATCAATTTTTCATCCAATGCTTTTAGATTGAAATGTTGTGGAGCAAGATTGCGAGGCTTATGGATCAAAATAAACAATGCTTTACATGTCAAGTCATAAGTCTTTGAATGCAACATTGATAGTTCATATAAATCCTGAGCCTTCAAAGATAATACAGAATATTTTTGTTCTTTTCATGGCCATCATCATTTAAATTGATATTTTTATTATTATAATCATAAAATTAAAGATTTTGATTTTCAACGTTATGATTAAAAGATAATATGCTACATTAGTTGGAGATAATGTGCAACGTTCTAATTTTTTAAAAAAAATAAAATGCTTTTTATTCTCATCATCATTTAAGTTGATTTTTTACCATCATATTTGTGGAACTAGAGATTTTGACTTTTAACATTAAGAGTGCAAGGAGGATCTACTCTCTCTTAATTGTTTGGAAATTGATGAATAATAAAAAAAAATGAAATAAAGTTAAATATTTATATTACTAGTATAATTAAGAACTATACGGATTATTATTATAATAAAAAATAAGTATATTATTTAAGATATTATTCATATCGAAAAAAAATAATTTATAAGTTAATAATATTTTAATTTAGCAGCTTTCAATGGTGCAAATACAATTATAACATAATATTATTATCAATGTTGTTATTACATTATAATAATTATATGATAATAGCACAAAATTATTATACTATAATAGTACTATCATAAAATTTGTAATATTTTATTTAAAAATAAATATATCAGTTTATTATTTATTGTTGACGCTGAATCTCCGTCGACCGGATGGAGTGATCCTTCCGCTGGGCCGCTATGAACTAGAACCTGCAAAATAGATCCCTGACCGGAGGTTTTCCGACGGGGACACTCCGATACCAAAGTCAGGAGAGACTCAGGCAGCAGCAGAATGGAAAGCTTATAGAACCAAATACGGGAAAGAAGGAATTAGAAAATGTCAAGGAAGAGAGCCCGCATCCCTTGAGGGTCCCCTCTTACCAGTATTTGTAGGCTCCAACGTAACTACTTACGGTTATAGAGGTTGACAAGCACAACCACTTCATAACTGCAAGTAGTGGTTGTCGGAAAAGCCGTTACACCCGGGATTTGTTCAATCTGAGGTTTCAGACCACGTGGACGGTTGCAACAACCCAAACAGATTTCAACTGTTTGTCCAAGAAATCCACGTGCTCCAGAATCCTCCTTCTTTAAGCATAGATCCGAAGTGAGCTTTACATTCTCTTTAGTAGTACTCCTGAAGGGAATGTCAGCTTCACACTTCGGATCTTTCTTAGATGTGATAAAAATAAACACTTACAATCTTTAGGTTGAAGGAATAAAGTCGAAGATATTTGCCCGGGTGATCAAGTCTTCGGATCAAGATAATTGTACGAAGCCGAAGACATTCAACATCGTCTTCGGACTGAGATAATAATACGAAGCTGAAGACGCAGAGTATAATATCCTTTAGACAATAAGCCAAAGATAATAAGCGTGGTCTTCGGACCAAAATAATAATACGAAGCCAAAGATATAGAGAAAGTATCCTAGATCATAGATACGAAATCGTAGACTTTAGGCATAGTCTTCGGATTAATGTGGATGCACGAAGCCGAAGACAATAAATAGTTTGCTTCCCAGAAAGTTAAGCATGGTCTTTGGGTCGAGATAACGATACGAAGCCGAAGACTTAGGGTTAAAAACGAGAAGATAACGGCATGAAACCGAAGACCCCTTTTGCTATCTGATATAACTAGTAAAGTAAAGAATAATTAATTAATTTGAATAAATTAGGGATATCATAATAGCTGTCCCCCACTCCCAGTTTCGAAATGATTATATTTCGAAATATGGGAGTATTTCAATTTTGTCTTCTAGCGATAACCGTTGAACAATGATGGC
Source organism: Areca catechu (assembly GCA_021397845.1). Taxonomy (NCBI): domain Eukaryota; kingdom Viridiplantae; phylum Streptophyta; class Magnoliopsida; order Arecales; family Arecaceae; genus Areca; species Areca catechu. The sequence goes on along the minus strand of CM038050.1, from coordinate 187,492,300 downwards.
AGAACCCTGACACTGCTTTTCGCCATAACTGCCTGGTGGCATAATAAAACATGGCAAAGATACGCGTCATCCTACCACAGGCAGCCTCAAAAGAGAATGCCTCGATTCTGAAAAATCTCGAAAAATTTCCAGAAAAGAGGCTTGTATTTGACAGGGATTGGATACGTGGCGGTCATCCTAAACGTGAAAATCTCGTTGGCATGATCTCAGCCAATACCGATGTTTCACGCGGATCGCCACAACTTGTCTCATTAATGATTTTTCTAAAGAGCCGTACCCACGATCGAAACCGTCGATACGGCGCACGATCGCTTAGTCCTCCGAACCGTCTCGAAGACGCCTCTTCTTCAACTATAAAAAGAGAGGGGAACTTGAGAGAAAAACTTTCTTTCGCGTCCATGCTCTTGGATTTCCAGTTTTTCCTGCAGTCTGTCGTCTTCCCCAGTGGTCCGGTCCACCATTTTTGTTCTTTCACAGGTTAGAGGTCCTTCTTCCCTCCTATTTCCTCGTTCCTTTCAATGTCGAGGTCCTCCTGGAGTTCTTCCTCCAACTCTAGCAGCGGTTCACCGGCAGGTGATGCGGGTAGGGCTCTACTCGAAAGAGAGACTGCTAGGGTCCCGTTTGGAGGTGGTGTTAGTAGGAACCTTCAGGGTGAAACCAGTAGGGAGAGAAGTTCCCGTAGGAAATGGAGTCCGGAACGATCACCGGAATTCGTTCAAAGTTTCTTTTACCTTGCCAAAATAGAGGAAATTAAATAGTGTTACCACATTCCACGTACCTTCAATATGATTCTTCCACAGTCCGAAGAAAGGGTAGACAAGCCTCCCATTCGATCCATAGCCATATACGAAGACCATCTCAAAGCGGGTCTTCGGCTTCCCCTTCATCCTTTTTTCGTGAAAATTTTTAACTTGTATCAGATAGTCCCGGCTCAGCTGACCCCCAATAGTTTTAGGAACATCTGCGGGTTCTTAGTGCTTTGTAAACTTAGGAACGTAGAGCCGAAGACATCCCTGTTCACTTCCTTATTCATGTTGAAGAGAGATTTTCACGGCAAAGGGTGGTGGGTAATAGGTCCTCGGCAAGGCCGAAGACTGCTAAAGGGAACCCCCAGTGCGATACATTGATGGAAGCCTTGCTTCTTTTTCGTGTATTATACCCACTGGGGTTTCAACACTAAGTGGTCGGCTCCGCGTTTGGACGCGAACGCCGATAAGAGGATATTGAAGGCCGATGCCAAAGATTTTGATACCTTGTCGGAACCGGAGATCCCTTCCCTTTAGGAGTTGCTGAGAGAAGAGAATCTTCACCATGCTCATATCAGCGAAGTTCCGATGTTAGGTATAGAATAAGTGGTCTTTGGATTTTTCTTGCTTCTCTATATGTACATGCATAACAATCTTCTTGTTTCCAATTGCAGGTAAGAAAATGAAGCCTCAACTTGACAAGGTTAGGCAAGCCTCTAGAAAAAGGGCGGTAGCCGCTCCCACAACAACCACCGAAGTCCAAAAGAAGAGAAGGGCGGAGGAGGGTTCTAGCGCGCCTCTGATTAGGCCCAAACTAGATGAAAACACTCCTTCTGCTTCTCCCGTGCCAGCTGGCTCCACCAGAAGCTCGCCTCCGAGGACATCCCCTCCGAGGAGCCCTCAACACGCGCTATCCACGGGCCAGCGAGATATAAATTTTAACAAAGGATCTGTGATTGCCCCTCCGGAAGACAGAAATCAAGAGAGGTCAAAATACCGATCCGAAGAGGACCCTACATGGAACGCCACTTCGGAGGGAGGGTGCAACGTAGATTTTACTACCTTCTCGGATCGAGAGGGTTTAAAAAATCCTGAACTGGCGAGAGAGTTGTTGAAGCGCACTCTTCTCCCAAAGGACTGGGAAAGTGTCAAGTCCCGGTGCATCGAAGAAATCTCGGACTCGGTGTTCACCTCCGCTTTGAAGGTAAATACTCATATATTATGTTGCACTTAGGTTTACAATTACTAAGCTTTCTCTTTGCTATTGCAGTTGATGCACGACATTACGCATATGGAGGAGAGCAATTTTGATTTCCGAATAACTTATAAAAAGATGAAAGAAAAAATAAAAACAGCCAAAGCCGAGAAGGCCATAGCCGAGGAGCAAAGACAAGCTATGGAGGAGAAACTCGCCCAAAGTGATGCTTCGGTTCAAAATTTGAAAATCGAAGTGGAGAAAATCCGGTCATAACGTGTTGAACAAGAGGCAAGATCCAAGAAGAGGAAAGCCAAGATTCGGTCCTTGGAAGTCTCACTTAAGGAAGCAAATGAGCGTTCCAAAGAAGCTTCCAAAAGAAAGGAAGATGCCATCCAAGAAAGCCGATCTTTAAAAGATCGATTGGAGAAGGCAATAGAGAACTATAAAGCAACTCCGGCTTTCGAAGCCGAAATGGTTAAAGCCGGGACTCATAGCTATCGAGGAGGCTTCAATGATGGAGTAGAAGAGGTGCAAAAGCTTTATCCAGACTTGGACATTTCAAGCATCCAACTGTTTGATCTTGAGAGTCCAGCTATGCCTGAACTCCAAGCGGACTCCGAAGCACCAACAATGGCTGAAGAAGCAACGGGTCCGACAGATTTAACCGATGAAGCTCTCCCAGGAAATTTGTAACTTTTTCTTCTTTTTGGAATGTAAGAGAACCGTTGTCAATGAAAACTTTTTAGAATTTCTACTTGCATGTGATAGAACAAAAATTTTCTTAAATATAAAGTCTTCGAACAAATAAGAACTCTGAAGCACAATGCGAGAAATTATATCCTTTACACAATTTCTGAACTTAGTTTACAAGAAATCCAAATAATAATTCTCTCGAACTTGAATTTGTACTAAGTCTTCGGACTTAGGATAAAAGAAATCCAGATAATTAAGAATTTCAAATACATAAAGATCAAGTCTTTGGACTTGAATTTACACAGTTTTCGGACTTAGGATAAAAGAAATCCAAAGAATAATCAAGTCTCTTGGACTTGAATTTACACTAAGTCTTTGGACTTAGGATATAAGAAATCCAGATAATTAAGAATTTCAGATACATAAATATCAAGTCTTCGGACTTGAATTTACACTAAGTCTTCGGATATAGGATAAAAGAAATCCAAAGAATAATCAAGTCTCTTGGACTTGAATTTTGTACTAAGTCTTCGGACTTAGGATAAAGAAAATTCTTGAATCATTTGGAAATTAAGATAGGCTGATCGGACCTACCTCGACATTTCGTGAGATGGATCCGGAGATCATCTTCATGCCTTTTTTAGATTAAGATGGACTATTTTGAGCCCAACTCGGTACTTTGTGAGGTAGATCCAAAGATCATCCTCATGCCTTTAAAAGAAATAAGATAGGTTAGACGTGCTTACCTCGGCAGTTCACATAGTAGATCACAGAAATTACCTCAATGCCTTTAAGAAAAATAGAATGAAGAGAAATAGATTGAATCTGTATCAATGACCTTAAATGAAATCTTTATTGATAATATTTTCGAAGGTTTTGTACATTTCATGGTCGAGGTAACAAAACCACTTCTAGAGTTTCGAGCTGATAGGTCCCAGGTCTAACGACCTCTTAGATCCAGTATGGCCCCTCCCACGTAGGAAAAAGTTTACCTTGTTCTGTTGGCCTTGATACTTCAGACTTTTGTATAACTAAATCTTCTGGGAGAAAGACCTGTTCTTTTACACGAGAGTTGTAGTATCCTACAACTTTTTGTTGGTACATTGCCATTTTTAACTGTACCCGAAGCCGTGTGCCTTGTAATAAATCCAGGTCAATTCTTCGACGTTCAAAATTTTCAGGCTCTTTAAACTGATCAATCCGAAGAGAATGTAAAGAAACCTCTAAGGGAAGAACCGCTTCAGTGCCATAGGACAGGTGAAAGGGAGATTCACCAGTGGCTGTTCGAGGAGTGGTCCGATATGCCCAGAGAACTGAGTTCAACTCATCAGCCCACAATCCCTTAGCATCATTCAGTCTAGTCTTCAGACCATGAAGAATAGTCCTGTTTGTTACTTCAGCCTCTCCGTTGCACTGAGGATGCCCTACCGATGTAAGTTTATGATGAATATGATACTGAGTGCAAAAATCTTTGAACTTTGGATTATCAAACTGCCTTCCATTGTCAGTTATGATGGAATATGAAATTCTGAAACGGAAGATAATGAAGTTCCTTACAAAATTTTCAACTTTTGCCTCTGTAATTTGTGCTAATGCTTCGGCCTCAACCCATTTTGTGAAATAATCAATAGCCACAATGAGAAACTTTCGCTGCCTGGAGGCTGGAGGAAATGGACCAAGAATGTCCATTCCCCACTGTGCAAAAAGCCAAGGAGCTGTCAACGGAGTCAATTGACTAGCAGATCGTCTTTGTACATTGGCATATCTCTGGCAATGATCACATCTTCGAACAAATTCTACAGAATCTTTCTGGATAGTTGGCCAATAATAACCTTGATGGATTATTTTGTATGACAAAGACCTGCCTCCCAGATGATCTCCACATATCCCTTCAAGCACTTCCCTGAGTGCATAATCCGCATCGGATGGACCTAAGCATTATAGCAAAGGTTGCGTGAAAGACCTTTTATACAATGCTTCATTCAGGATGATATATTGAGAGGCTATCCACCGAAGCCATTTAGCTTCTAACTTGTTTTCAGGCAAGACGCCGTCCTTTAAGAATTTGAGGATCGGATCCATCCAAGAAGGTTCATGTTCAACTTGACAAATTTCAGCTGGGGATTCTGATATGCTAGGATCTCCAAGATATTTCACATAAGTTCTTCCAAGAGAATCTGGTACGGGGTTGCAAGTCTTGAAAGAGCATCTGCCCGAGAATTTTCTGTTCTTGGCACATGAACAATTTCAAAATACCCCAACTCAGATATCAGGCTTCGGACCTTTTCTAGGTATTGAATCATATTTGGATTTCGAGCTTCAAAATCACCTTTCACTTGATTCACTACCAGTTGTGAATCGGAGAAAACTTTGACTCTTTTGATCTCAAGTTTTTTGGAGATTTTAAGTCCAGCAATGAGTGCTTCATACTCTGCCTAATTATTCGACGCTTGGAAAGAAAACTGAAGAGCATATTCAATAACCTGCCCATTCGGACCAGCAAGAATTAAACCTGCACCACAACCGTTAGCGTTTGAAGCACCATCAACATGTAACATCCAAATGAACTCTGGATTGTCTTCAGTACCTTCTTCTATAACTCTAGGATGGTTCTCTTCGGATTTCCATGTGCACTCAACTATAAAATCAACTAAAACTTGTGCCTTCATTGCTGATCTAGGTTGATAATCAATATCAAACTCTCCCAATTTAACAGCCCACTTGGCTATCCTTCCAGAGATATCAGGACAACGAAGAATGGCCTTCAAAGGTTGATCCATCAAAACCACGATAGAATGAGCTTGAAAATAAGGCTGAAGATGCTTTGCTGCTACCACAAGCGAAAAGATAACCTTTTGCACTCTAGGGTATCGGATCTCTGCCTCATGTAATACTTTACTAGTATAGTAGATTGGTTTCTGCACATGTTTGGTGCCTTTCCGCACCAAAACTGAACTAACTGCCTCATCAGTGGCGGATAGATATAAGTAAAGTGTTTCTCCTTCACAGGGATTAGAAAGCAATGGTGGGCTTTTCAAATATTCCTTCAATTTGTCAAAGACGACTCTACTATCTTCTGTCCACTCAAAATTCAGAGTCTGGTGTAGAACTTTGAATAAGGGTAAACACCTTTCTGCAGAGCGAGAAATGAAACGGCTCAAAAAGGCAATTCTTCCTGTTAGCCTTTGAACTTCTTTCTTGCAGGTAAGATGCCTCATAGTCCGAAGAGTCTGTATTTTTTCTGGGTTAGACTCTATTCCTCAATTAGTAACCAAGTATCCCAGGAACTTTCCTGAAGTTACACCGAAGATGCATTTGGTTCGATTTAATCTCATCTGATGGCGTCTGAGAGCATCGAAAGACTCTTTTAGATCTGAGATGTGATCGGACTTGTGAAGGCTTTTCACAATCATATCGTCAACATAAGCTTCCATATTTCTTCCGATTTGGTTCTTTAAGACTTTGTTGATGAGCCTTTGAAAAGTTGTCCAAGCATTCTTCAAGCCGAATGGCATTACCTTATAGCAGTAAAGTCCCTTTTCAATGATAAAAGTCGTCTTCTCTTCATCTTCAGGGTTCATTTGGATCTGATTATAACCTGAGAAAGAATCCATGAAGCTCAATAACTAATGGCCGGCGGTAGCATCAACCAGCTGATCAATTTTTGGCAATGAAAAATTATCCTTTGGACATGCTTTGTTGAGATTAGTGTAATCTATGCAAATTCTCCACTTGCCATTTGACTTCTTCACCATAACTACATTAGCAAGCCAACTTGGGTACTGGACTTCTCTTATGAAGATAGCTTTTAATAATTTGTCAACATCTTCATCAATAACCCTCTACCTTTCTGGGGCAAAATTCCTCCTCTTCTGTCGAACGGGTTTATAATTGGGAGAGACTTCTAGGCAATGTGTAATTACATTGGATGGAATTCCGGGCATATCCGAAGCTGTCCATGCAAAATATCAGCATTATCTCGAAGAAAGGAAATTAACTTTACCTTCGATTCTTCATCGAGCAAACTACCAATTTGTAGCAGCTTGGTAGGATCGTCTTCGGATAAAGGTATGAAGAGTATTTTTTCCACCGGTTCTCCACCGTCTTCGGACTCATCTCGGGGATCTAGCTGATCAAGTGTTAGCGATTTGGCCAGTTGTTTGTCTTGAATTGTCAAACATTGATGAGCAACACTTTAATCTCCTCTTACTTCTCCGATGCCCGTTCTGGTAGGAAATCGTACCAAGAGATGGTATGTGGAAATAATAGCTCGGAATTTGTTCAGTGCCGGACGTCCCAATATTGCATTATAAGTCAAAGAGGTTCTAGCCACAATAAAATTGATGGGAAGGGTCCTTTGGTGTGGTTCAGACCCAAAAGTCACAGGTAAAATTGTTTCTCCTTCTACCCCAACTTGATTTCCACCGAAGCCCGTAATTGGAATGAGAGAGTTTCACAATCTATGCCCAAATAACCGCATTCGAACAAATGCATCATACAGCAAAACATCAACCGAGCTTCCATTATCAATCAAAATTCGTTTTATATCAAAGTTGGTAATGACTGCCGAGACTACTACAGGGTCATCATGTGGGAGTTGAACTCCCTGAATATCCTCATCGAAAAATGTGATGGAGTTTTTTCCCTTAAATCTCTTCGGAACATTTTCTTCAACTTCGGCATTCCAGGTTGATGACCGATGGAGCATTCTAACATCTCCACCAGTTGGCTTCTGATGTGGCAGGATGGCTTCATCAGATATCCTGGGAATAGTTATGGCTTCGGCTTGAGGCTCAGGGCGGTTGACATACTTTTCTAAATAGCCCCTCTTTATTAGATCTTCAATGGCATCTCGAAGCTGAAAGCAATCCTCAGTATTATGGCCATGATCCCGATGGAATCTACAGTATTTGCTTTTGTCCCTTGTTTTTGCTGGTGTCTTCAGGGGACGTGGCCTCTGGAAATACTTTTCTTTTTCTATTTCCAGCAGAATCTTCTTCCTAGGTAAGTTGAAGGGAGTATAAGTATCAAAGCGATTGTTTTGCTGCCTGGGCCTAGGACTACGCCTAGGGGCCGAAGAGTTATTAGAGGAACTGGGCATATTTGGTCCTTTGGTATTCTTCTTGGAAGGGAATCTCCCTTCTGCCATTCTTCGGCACGCCGCTTGCTCCTCCGTGGCTGCATACTTCTGAGCTCTTGCCAACAGTTCGGCATAGCTCAGTGGAAACCTCTTGTCCAGGGAGAAGGTAAACCTGGACGATTTCAAGCCTTTTTTCAAGGCAGACATTGCCACATGCTCATTCAGATTAGAGATTTCCAATGTGGCTGAGCTGAAACGGTGAACAAAGTCCTTCAAGTTTTCTTTCTCTTGCTACTGAAGAAGAAACAAGCTATCGGTATTCCGTGGCATTTTCTGGCACATTCTGAAGTGCGAGACAAACTGCCGCTCTAACTCAGAGAAAGAATGAATTGTCTTTGGCGGGAGGCTTGAGTACTACATTCGAGCAGACCTTTTTAAAGTAGCAGGAAAGGCAAGGCAATAAAGAGCATCCATAGCTTCTTGGACCGTCATATGAGCCTTATAGCTTCCCAAATGGTCAAGAAGGTCTGAGGTCCCATCATAAGCTTCTAACTGTGGAATCTTAAAATGCCTCGGGATAACTTATGCCATTATATTATCAGAAAAAGGGGGTTGCGAGTTGAAGGATGTGACCTCATCACTCCTCAGATCCACGACTCTTGCAATCTGTGCTTGCATGGATTTAAACCTCTCCTCAAACTCATAATTGATCTCCTTCTACCTATCCTCCTTCAAAGCGAGATTTCTAGAAGAAACAGAGGGAGATCGCCGGACTCTTTTCTTCCCATTGTGATCCCAGGCTTGTCGATCTGATGGAGAGGCATGGCGACCACGGGATGACCGGACTTGTGAAAAGCTGGGAGTGATTTCCTGATGTCGACCCTCCTTCAAAGATTGATGGCCGGAAGGTGAAACTGCTGGGGGTGGTGGTTGCCTTTGAACTACAGCCTCATGTAAATGTTGAACCAAAGCTGTCAGGGCTTCAACTTTGTTCTGAAGATCCTCGAACTGTTGCTGACCCACCATTATCATCGGGGGCCCTCCTTGATCTGCCGAAAAATTACCTGTTGGAAGGCCATTTCCTGGTTGCTCCTGGCTTGTGGAAGCATTTCGGGCTTTCCCTTTCACCATTTTTGCTCGAGTAAAGCTTTCCTTTGATCAAGGGAAAAATCGCTTTCCCTACCTAGCGCGCCAATCTGTTGACGTTGAATCTCCGTCGATCGGATGGAGTGATCCTTCTGCTGGGCCGCTACGAACCAGAACCTGCAAAATAGATATCCCTGACCGGAGGTTTTCCGGCGGGGGATACTCCGATGCCAAAGTCAAGAGAGACTCAGGCAGCAGCAGAATGGAAAGCTTATAGAACCAAAGATGGAAAAGAAGGAATTCGAAAATGTCAAGGAAGAGAGCCCGTATCCCCTGAGTGTCCCCTCTTACCATTATTTATAGGCTCCAACGTAACTACTTGCAGTTATGCTGAATCTCCATCGACCGGATGGAGTGATCCTTCCGCTGGACCGTTACGAACCAGAACCTGCAAAACAGATCCCTGACTGGAGGTTTTCCGGCGGGAGACACTCCAATGCCAAAGTCAGGAGAGACTCAGGCAGTAGCAGAATGGAAAGCTTATAGAACCAAAGATGGGAAAGAAGGAATTCGAAAATATCAAGGAAGAGAGCCCGCATCCCCTGAGTGTCCCCTCTTACCAGTATTTGTAGGCTCCAACGTAACTACTTACGGTTATGGAAGTTAACAAGCACAACCACTTCATAACTGCAAGTAGTGGCTGTCGGAAAAGCCATTACACCCGGGATTTGTTCAATCTGAGGTTTCAAACCACGTGGACGGTTGCAACAATCCAAACAGATTTCAACTATTTATCCAAGAAATCCACGTGCTCCAGAATCCTCCTTCTTTAAGCATAGATCCGAAGTGAGCTCTACATTCTCTTTAGTAGCACTCCTGAAGGGAATGTCAGCTTCACACTTCGGATCTTTCTTAGATGTGATAAAAATAAATACTTACAATCTTTAGGTTGAAGAAATAAAGTCGAAGATATTTGCCCGGGAGATCAAGTCTTCGGATCAAGACAATTGTACGAAGCTGAAGACATTCAACATCGTCTTCGGACTGAGATAATAATATGAAGCCAAAGATCCAGAGTATAATGTCCTTTAGACAATAAGCCAAAGATAATAAGCATGGTCTCCGGACCAAAATAATAATACGAAGCCGAAGATATAGAAAAAGCATCCTGGATCATAGATACGAAACCGTAGACTTTAGGCATAATCTTTGGATTAATGTAGATGCACGAAGCCGAAGACAATAAACAGTTTGCTTTCCAGAAAGTTAAGCATGGTCTTCGGGTCGAGATAACGATACGAAGCCGAAGACTTAGGATTAATAACGAGAAGACAACGGTGTGAAGCCGAAGGCTCCTTTTGCCATCTGAAATAACTAATAAAATAAAGAATAATTAATTAATTAGAATAAAATAGGGATATCATAATATTTATTATATTATTTAAATGAAATATCAAAAATAAATATTTTATAATAAAAGTTTTTGATAGATTGTATCCATCATTATTAATTCCTGATTAAAAAAAGTATTTCCTAAGTTTGATTATTAAGTAGTTATTAAACTTTCATGTTGCATTTTTTTTAAATAAATTATTATTGAACAACAAATAACTATTTATTAACAATTATACTAATAAAAAATTTATTATTGGAAGCTCTACTATATACAGCAATATCAATAATAATAATAATAATAATAATAATAATAATAATAATAATAATAATCCACCACAACAGCACGGGCGCCCAGGGCATTGTTGTCATGTTTCTCTCCAATCTCCCTTACCATCATCATGGCATGGGCACCTCTTTCGCGCTTCCACCATTCTGACCAAAAGCGTTCCCGACCTTGCCTAGAGTCGGCTTTTTTCATCACCTACATGGCCATGTCCCCACCACCGCCAACCGCCACGCTCCACCCCACCCTCACCTGGATATAGCCCACCACTCTTTATCAAGATCTAAATACGCACCACCCTCGGTCCAACTTCACCTCCAGGTTCCTTATTAGTAGTGTTAGTGTTACTGTCGTTCTTCAAATTGCCAATGTGCATCGCCTCCTTTGATCTACAAAGCATTATTAACAAGTCAAAATGCTCGTGGCAGTTGATTTCGGGACAGCCCTTTGATGCTTAGGACCGAGAATGCTGATGATGGTGCGGTGGAACAAAGATAAATGAGTCATTGTGTATAAATATTGTTATCACAATGATCATCCCTTTCCGGAGGGGATTTTGGATCAATGTATGTCGGAATCTCGTAAAGATTAGGCTGTATAACAGCCCTACGATATTATGTAATCGCATAGAGTTACCATGGTAAGCTGTTCTAGGATTTGAGTTCAAATTCTCTCATCCTTAAATTATAGATATATTATCTTAGAATAAAAAAATAACCAGTTACCATGGTAACTTTCAAATCCTGACGCATTGGTACAAGTTTCTTTTCTTTTTTTCTTTTTTTTTTTCATAAAGCAAGAACCCGCACTTAATGGGAGAGGCATTACAGGCACGTCGGACGATGAGATCGCAGAAATCTATTGTTTCCAGTATACTCTTAAAAACTCTTAAATAGGATGGCGTAGACCTGATTTGATTATGCAAAGTACCCCATCCGTTTTTAAGTTCCATATTGGACAAATCCAATTAAACCACATAACCAAGCTCCTCTCTTTCTGCCATAACAATCCGGGGGACCCTCGTGGTCGGTATCGCCGTCCCTAATTGTTGACAACGGTCTCCAATTGCGGTTCGTGTTGCTTGTCACTTAAGATGGAAGACCTCAAAATGCAGGGCTCTTCCTCCCGATCTACTTCACATCCCGCTACCAAAACACCAACAACCATCATCAAGCAATAGGGGGCCTCGAACCCCAGAAATTTAGGGAACCGAGGAAGAGAGCCAACACACAAGTGGGAGACAGGCCGCTGAAAACAACCCAGACACCAAAGGAGAAGTGGAGCACCATATTTTACTAGAGATACATCGCAGAATATTGGATAATTTCCGTAAAGTACAAAGATGATCAGAACGGTGACAGCCCGTCGACGGAAACGGACGAAAGAGTTAAATTAATTCACATTTAAAACAAAATAAAGTGAAAATTCTACAAGACAATACATTAGTACAGAAGAACCAAGCCAGTACTCGGCATTAAATATAATCAATTTCGGGCAATTGATCGGAGGCAGCGATGCTAAACATGAACTCGAGAGCGTGAGATCTGATTAGCACAATCACCCAACATCAAGATACCACAAAATAAGAACACGGACAACCAGAACCTAATAATAGATAAAAATTAGCATTAAACCATTTTCTTTAATACATTATAGTTTGATAGAGCATGCTACAGATATCGTTGCCCGGATGCAATTCTATCTCATTCATACAAGGACATAACTTCCATCCCTCAAACAAAAATTTTACAGGAGAAAATATACTGCAGGCAACTAACCAAACACTAATTATTATTTTACTCATGCCTAAATGCTTGGCCTTTCATTGCAAGTCAAAAGGCTGCAAAAGAGAGGCGGGCTTCGCGACTAAACATAGAAGAAAATATCTTATTCGATATAAGAACCCACTTCATAATTTTTCTGCCTAAACATCAAAAAAACTGCTGACTTATTTCGTCCTTCCTGCGTTCCTTTCCCCGCACTGGAGCAAACCCGTCCATCCAAGCACGTCCTCCTCCCCAAAATCCAATATAACATAATGCTAGGTCTACCACAAAATAACGCCTACCATTTTCAGATGCTGCTCTTTTAAAAAAAAAAAAAAAAAAACGTCAACTTTAAGTTGAAATCCTAACCTATAACTGCTGCGAGACTACACTCTACCGGTAAGCAACAAGATTGAGGTCAGTGCAAAGGAGTTAGTAAGTCCATTCCTGGGGTAGGAGGAAGTCATGGCTTGCAACGGCCCCTGGTTGGGGATGGAGGCTCCGCTTCGGTTGGGATAGCGTGTTGTTGGTCCGGCCAACCAGCGCATCTGTTACCAAAACATACAGACTGATAACAAACTCGCTCCCACTGTAGCTAAAATACGATTTGAAAACATTTTGAAGGAGAGAAAAGGGGGCTTGCCGTGATCAAGAACAAAGCCAGCAGGATGTCGTTGCTGGGCTCCCAATTCCTCCGGGATCAAGTTAAGAGCCTGAACGACTCGAGCAGGCAAAAGCACAGTCGAACAAGCTGTTCTTAATGGCCGATGCACACCCAAAAAAAAAAAAAAAAACCCAAAAGAAGTGGGTAAATTCCAATGAACCGTAACCATAAACAAAGGAAATGGTACAAAAATAACCGATAATTGTGGACAGAAGGAACAAAATCGTGATACAAGATGAAATAATTGAGATCCCATAAAACGGAAGTCTAACGAAATTCCCTTTGGTTAACCTTCTTTCTTGAGTATAATAATCAAAAAATCTAAACGATAAAAAGATTGGGGGAAGTGTTTTTTTAAAAAAAAAAATAAAAAAAAAAAGTTGCGTATACCCAAATCCCACTGAAGCAAGGGGAATGCAAGGATTATTACCTGGCTTCTTGAGAGACTCGGTTGGAGTTCCGACCCGCCGGGGCAAAAAGACACCGGTGCCAGCAGACTCCCTTCTGGCACCAGGTCCGGCAAGGAAAACAGCTCTCATCCCAGACCCCGGTTGGGGTTGTTGCTGCTGCGTCTGGAGAGGCGGCGGCAGACCCAGCGGCCGGGCGACACCCCGCCCCTCAATGCCATATCCCCCAACACCAACACCACCACCCCTCGCTCTACCCTGCCTCGCCCATGCGGCAGACAGCTGTTGTTTCATTAATTGCTGCTGTTTCAGATGATAGAACTGCAGAAATGAGACCGGAGAGATTAGGAAGTGCAATCTTGATGAACAGCTTGGTAATCAAACCAAAGAAAAAACGATCTACCTGCGCCGCCTGCAACTGCTGCTTGGTGAGAACTGGAGCATGATAATAGCCGGATTTGTGGGAGTTCTGGGAAGGAGCCTGGATCGGCGGAGAAGGCTTACTAGGCGGCCCAAGAAGGCCGCGGCCGTGAGCGGAATGTTCGTTTAACCTCAGTCGCATCACCTGACCTGCGGCTTCATAAAGAATATCCCACGGATTTTCCTTGTGCTGCTCCATCGGAGACGACGGCGGGGAGGAAACCAGCGAAGGGACGGTCGGGCTCGCCTTGCCGGAGGCGGACCACGCGCTCAGCGTCGATTGAGGAGAGCCGGCCATCATCCACATCTGCTCACCGGGATCCCCACAGATCAGTAAACCATAAAACAGTCATACCCAACAGCCAAAATCCCTCAAAAGATGAGCCCTGCAAAAGAATACCTTAGCGTTGTCGCCACAAGGGAGGGCACAGGACACCTTGTCGCCGTCCTGGAGAAAGCAGTGAGCCATCTTTTGAGTGAGACCGGCCATGTAGTCCTCCTCATCGCTCTCGGTTCCGGTCACTGACTCCACCGGCGAGGGTGGGTTGGAACCGAACCCGTATGAAAGCTCGCCGGAAAAGCAAACATCGCCTACCCCGACTGCTTCCGCCTCGCTCTTGTTCTTGTCTCCTCCATCGAGGAAGAAATCGTCGCAGAGGAAATCCGATGGAAGCCAGAACGCCGGATCCTCAATGTTTCTCGCCATATCGGGTAACAGGAGAGCCAGCTGGTGTTGGTCCGGGTGTGGAGGCGGTCGAGGGGAAGATGCTAAAAATAGGAGGAAAAGGTGAAGGCGGACATGACTCCAGTTGGGATTTTGCTGGTTGGAGAAGATATAATAATAGCCCACACTTGGGAGGGAGGGCGGGAGGGAGGGGTTTGCTCCTCTGGTTTCCACTCGCTGGGGCCCTCAACAAAGTAGGGAGACGAGAGAGTAGCAAGAAAAGCAAGAAGGTTTGTCCCTCCTTCTTGCGGAAGCTGAGTGAGAGAGAACAGAACGGACGAGAGAGAGAGAGGGGAGGTGAAGCGCAGAAGGATGCCAGATTGATGGTAGCAATTTGAGTGGCGGGCTAAGTCTTCCCGGTTTTAAAGAGAATATGGCGAATTATTATGGGTAAAGAAACCAAAAAAAGAGGAAAGGTAGAAAAGCGAAACCCTAGCTAGCTGCCAACCGTCGCGTTTCCACGCAACCCTACCTTCTACCCTTTGTTAATTCTTAATTCTTAATTCTTAACAATTGTATACGCTTTGACAACTTGACGTATCTGTCCTCTGCTCATGAGCGTCATAACTCATGAAGGCAAGGGCGAGATCGTCTTTCCACTATATCAGACTATAAAATGATATAATTTACAATTATAAAAAACATGAAATGATTTCATTTACTAATAAAGATTTTAAATTTTGATAAGCGGTCAGTGTCCGGAAAGACATGAAACATTAACAAGCCAACGACAGAAGATGCCACCGGCCTGTCTATTTTCTCCCCCGGTTGCTTAAACTACACTCCATTCTTCCCTAATTAATTCATTAATCAGTGGTTAGCTCAACAAACTGGAAGAGGAAAATAAATCACAACGGATAAAAAATATGTTCGTATGTATAAAAAGGCTATATTTATTTGTCCGTATTAAAAGGCGCAAACACGTCATTGACGTATAGAGGGAAAATTAGAATCCGGTTTTCGGCGCGAAAAAGATCTGAAACCGCCACGTCGGTACGGAATGTCGTGCATGACAGGTAGACATGCCTCACCACTTTACTCCGATTAATTAAACACAGTACTATACCCACCAGAATCCTAGGATTCCGGAAGCCTCCGTTCCGTTGCAACGGTCATTTCAAAAAATCTCATCTCTATCAAGTCAAGTGTAAACCCCGGTGAACGCACCGCGGTACTCGTTCTCGAATATCGAAACCTGAAACCATGGGGGTGATGACGTGGCGGTTGTGAAGAAGCTGTTACGTCCACCATCCTCCGTCAGTTCGCCGTACTTGCCACAAAAAAAAAAAAAAAAAAAAAAACCGCCGCCCTTGGCAGCACCGGGGCGGAACCGGATGCCGGAGACCCAGGATCCCCCGCCGGGCTCTCCGGCGGCCGGTTATCGAGGCTCCAAGGTCCGCTAGCTGGTCGTTCTTCGCTAAGAAACAAAAACGTCCAGCTTCCCCCGTCTGTTTTGACGACCGTCGCTATCTGTCGGCACCTAAACGGCAGCTGCCGCTCCCAGTCTCCCGGACGCCACTCCGTCCCATTAAATCCGGTTTAATCATCCCTCCCGCCAAAAACGAAGAAAGTATTTTATAATTGCAACAGAAATGCGAGAAAATAAAAGAAATAGGTAATAGAAAAAGGTGTGCAGGGGGTGGGGCGACGTGACCTGCTCACCTGCCGAGGAGGACAGCACGGGCGGGACTGGGATAAAGAAAAAGGCGGGAAAGCCCATTGAAAGAATGAACAAATATAGTAATTAAAAAAATCATAAATTTAAAAATTAATTAAAATATAAATTAATTTTATCAAAAAGGCTAACGGAGTAAGATCTCCCCGATCCGTCATTTGACCGTTCAGTGTTTTGAAATCCTCCTACTTTTATTATTATTTTTTTAATTTTTATTTTAAAAATTTTAAAAAATAAAATTACTTAAAATTTTAAATTTAAAAAAAAAAAAAAATCAAAATCATGAAGTGCTTCATCGTATAGAAATTCTTTAAATCTTTTATTAAGAAAAAAAAAATCTCCCCAGGTGATGGACCACCATCCCCGCCGTGAATGAAGAAGGTCTTGTGTCCTCTAAACGCGATGTGATAAGGGTCACGAGATCTTCCGCTAATTTACCTTGTTTCGGCTAAGAAAAGATTTTACTATTTTGAATACGAACCTACATGGATCACTGGAAGCTCCTGGCCGCGGTTTTGGTGCTAAACTCTCTATGGCATCTTGAAATTTAAAAACCTATGCAAGTTAGGCGCCTAATTTGGAGGTGCGGAGTGGTTGATGGTTAAGTACGTAGCAATTATTGCAACGGCCAAGTGGATAAGGACAATAGAGCAATGCAATTGCCATGCATCATCATACGGCCACGGGGTCATCAAATCCTCTCGCATCTACAAAAAGGGGTCATTAATTGAAGGGTTTGGAGTTGGTGGGCATTGGATCTGGGGACAGGGCTAATCTTAAAGGCGGATCACATGGAACTGGGTGGTCACACTTATCGATGCCGCATTTGATGCGAGGACTAAGATGCATGCGCTGGTCTCCATTACATGTAATCATGGTGCATCTCGCTGCTATTCATTATATTTCTTATCTCGTGATAGACCGGCGATGAACCACCCATTGCACGACTCTTTTGGAGCAAGTTCAAGATGGTGGGCCCGGCCGTATTTGTGGTGCGACGTGAGATTAGAGTTCCTTGTGCACTTATACTACAGACGATTTTTAGTTGTGATGCATGGAATGGCCTGGAATCGATGGACGGGACCTCCGGAAAGCATTTATATTTCCACTCCCATGTTTTCTGATCGCGCACCGTCCCCTCGACCCCTGCTGACACCAGCAACAGCAGGCTGCATGTTCTGCATCTTCCTCTGTTTAAGGCAAGTTGAGGGAGGTCCGTGTTATATCAAAAGAGCAAGTCTGAAATGGGCTCTGAAAAAGGATGGACTCCGGTCGCCAGTTTGGGATGGGGTCAGGTAGGACCTAGCAGGAGACCTTGAAGTAGAAAAGTGAAGCTTGGAGATATGTGTTACCAATGGTTTCCTCCCTTGATAATATTGAGCTTTGACCTTTGAGTGACTCTTAAGCTTGCAGCACGCCACCATTTTTGGCTTTCATCCTTTCCTTTTTCTTTTTCTTGTGTAGATTTTTTCTAGCTAGGAAGCAATTGTGTGTGTGGGGGGGGGGGGGGGGGGGGGGGGATAAGAACAAACACAGCAAAAGGAGGGGTCGGTTGCTCTGCCCACTACCTTACGCGGCTTTAAATTTTGCAGGATTTCATGGGCCCTACTTGATTTCCGTTTTTATGTAGTAAATAATATGAGAATGAAAGTTATAAATATCTTACCATTCGTGCAGTGCTGGCATCTTTTTAAAGTAAATCAATGTTCAAGGTCCCTGACCAAAGAAACCTTTTTGCTTCCACTGTATTTTGATTTTATTGGACAGTAGAGTTATATTTCCACGGAAGCGACGTGGAATAATACTTAGCTAAGAAACGTCCTGGATGCCTTGATGAACAAGTATAATAAGGACTTGTGGCGTGGAATGTTCCACTTAATGACGTTGTAGGACGACTAATGATTGCTCGTGTATGCCGCTAGTTCATGATTAAAAGATAACTGACTTGATTGGCATCAATCACAATCCTGGAACTTTAATTTTGATGTGGAAAGCGGCGGTGCAGTACATGAATACGTTGCTTACATGATTCTTTCTTTTCTTTTCTTTTCTTTTTTTTTTTTTGTTATCGTAATTCAAGGTGATTCCATCATTTCATCGCCTTAAGTAAAAGTTAAAGACCTACAGAAATACTTGCATGGCAGTTAATCTTCAACAGTTATCTCTCGGTTTCAATATGTCGTCAAGAAAAGAAATTCAAATATGGGAACCGGATCTTTGTTTTTAGATTTTGACTTGTTCAACAACCCAACCCCTTCCTGGTGTTCCACCCCTATGCACGAGGAATTGGGTTCGGGTTGTAGAGATACAATCCGCCAAATTCCCCCCCCCCTAACGCGGACTAATTATTCGTTCACAAGCCGATTGTACCAATCGGCGGGATCAGTAAAGATGGCAACGGATCATGTTTGGGTTAGATGATTTAAAAATCACCGTCCTGCTAAAAATTATTTATTTCATATCCATTTCGAATCAGATCGAATCGGATATAAAAAAATCACATATAGCTCGGATCGGGTCGAATATACCTGATCTCATAAAATTTAATTTATTTAAAAGCTAAACGAATCGAGTCGAATCGGATTGGATCGGGTATATCCGTGCTATATCCAATTTATTTAAATATTTTATAAACATAATTTTTTATATATATTAACAGGTCAGGTTCAGATCGAAACGTACTACTATCCATACCCAACTCGAATCCTAGTCGATTTTTTTTTTATATAATCCATATCCGTTTATAAATTAGATGGATCAGATTTTACCCGTCTCATTAGGATCGAGTCGGGACGAATACCCGTCGGATTGATAAAAATTGTCATTCCTAGTGATCAGTTTCTATCGTATACAAAACCTCGACCATTAATCTCTTATATATATATATATATAGAAAAATACTAGATCATTGATCTTAAATGTTTAAAAAAATATATATATAGCCGTTCATGATTTGAAAGGTACAAAAATTAGACATAAGCAATGATCCTGCGAGAGGAAAAAAATAACAAAGAGAAATTCTAACTAAATATGGACTAATAATTTTGGGGGAAAAAATCGATGAAAATATATCCTAACTAAATATGGGTTTTATTTTAATGGAGGAGATTTCAATCGTGATGATGATGATGTAGATATAAGAAATTTGATGACAATAATATAAAAAAATCTTGATAATTGTCATGCAAAAAGAAATGATATTAATTAACAAGAAACACCGGTATCCATTTTGTTATATATTTTAGTTGTTGATACAGTGAATCTATGATCCATTGCACAGGTCCTTGCTCCATCTCAACATAAAATTATGTAATCATGTAAGCCAATGATGGGCATCAAGTTTTATAATTTACTCTTTGTATTGGCATGACACGAGTATAACTTTTTTGATACAAAATATATTATATCAAAACGATACAAAATGTATTATATCAAATTGCTATACATCATCGTAAGCATGACACGAGTGTAAGTTTACATTGTAACTTTCTTGATACGAAATACATTATATTAAATTGCCATAGCTTCTCATCTAATATGAAGCTATATTGTTCCATTTCTCATCTAATATGAAGCTAACATGACAAACAAGGAATCATCCATCACTTGCTCAGTAGCATCAATCCTCCATTTTTATAAAGAAAAATAAACATCCTCCTCCAGCAAGATAAAACGGTGCAAAATAGCATTATTTTCTTCGTACAATATAGTGATATTTTTTTTTAAAAAAAAAAATTTATAATATTCACAACATACATGAATTTTCCAGTGCAAGCCTATTTTTGGCTTCTTGTCTTTTTGGCAGATCACGTGCCACATCCTGTAATTGCGTCCAGAGACACGCCTACAAGCTCCTGCCCCACTCCCGCTCGCTGTCCCGACGGTGATGAGGAGATTGTTGGCAGTCCTCCACCGCTCAATTAAAAAAGAAAAAAAAAAGCTTTTTTAATTTTTTTTTTTTTTTTAAAAAAAAAAAAAAAAGAATGGCTTGCCGCCGTACCCTCGCCGCATCGCAGGATACACATGCGCATGGACCAACGTCCAAAGTCTCAAGCAGGAGGGTTCCCATCGCCATTCTTCGTCACCAGATCAGGTTTCGAGGAGAACGTCCCTTCGATGCTACGCTTGCTCATCATAATCCAGAGAAGGATCGGTCGTCTTCTAAAAAAGAAAAAAAAGAGAGAAAAATAGAGAGGCTTCAGCAACTTGCTTGTAAGCAAAACTAGGGAAGTATTTGCTTTCGTAGGCTCCATGGCCTCATTTGGATACAAAAAGTGGTGAGGGTGTAGTTTTTATTAGGTGGAGCGTGGTGGAGGGACGGTGCACGAAGTCTGGCTAGGATTGGGCGGGGGACATGTCGCATTGAATCACGGAAAAGATTCCGGATTCAAATTGCCGTGCCCATGACCGTATTAGGGCTCTCCCCTCGTGGAGATGGGGCCGGGGCTGTTCGTTGTCAAGGGCCCGGAGAATCTTTGAAACCTTTGACCATGCTCCAAATCCCTGGCTTGACTCTTAATAACCGCGGCTTCCATTAGTGTTGTTAAGATCCAGTCTCACCTCGTGCTGCTCCATGTTTTGACTTTTAAATCTACACGAGGCATCAGCGTAAACTAACGCTACGCTATGTCCGTGGGATTAAGAATTTAGGAAAAAAAATAGAAGTACAGTGCCACCCTCATACATAATGCACTAAATAGATTCATCAGGCATTCATCAATCCGCCGCCATGTCATCTAAGTTGGTTGTTTATGGAAGTTGGATTTCGTATAATTCACCACGTAACTGCTCACAAATCAGTAATGACATGAACCAAATCATTAGCCGTGATTTTGTTGATTCATATTATAATAAAACTAGCTGGAGGCTGGTAAGACCTAGTTGAAATACCTGATGCCAGCACGGTGCTAGTGGTTCAAGCAATAGAGACTTCTTCCAGATACTCTGAAAGTCAAGGATCTCGACATCAGTTATAGCAATTTTTTTTCCAATTGCTGTTGGCCTAACCAAACTAATAGACCACACTACCGAGGGGATGGCGATCGATTACCTCACTCAAATTATAGAAATCATGTCATCTGCTACCTTGGTTGAACCATAGAAATCATGTCAAATATTTATAAACCTTAGCGCAGCAAGAACACATAAAAAAATAATCGAAATTGAAAATTTTCGTATCTATTTCAAAAACAAACATTGTATATCTTAAAAAATCATAATTTTAACAATACGGAGAATGATTTATTTAGAATTTCTTTATTTAGAATTTCTTTATTTTATTTTGTTTTTATCTTATTAGAATTTCTTGTTTTATTAGGATATAATAATTTAGACTTGTTAGTTTATTTAAAAGATCCGGACATGCATAATTAATTGAATTAATTTTTTTTAAAAAATTATTTATTTATTTATTTATGTTTATTTTATTTTATTTTTGTTCACGTCTCACGTTGGAAACAAGTTTAGGTGAACCGGACTAAGAACGTAAAGCAGAGAGAATGCAAGATTGAACACATCCTATATATAGTACAGCAGCTACTTTCCCATGGTTTGAGTGGTGCCTTCGACGTTGCAACTTGGAAACAAGAATATCCATGTCATGGACTCAGACTCCTCTTTTGCCTTCTCATTATTCTAAAACAAATGCAGCAAACTGAGAAACATAAAGAAATAAATTTCCAGCTTCAGATTAACTCCCTTTTCTTCTATTTGCATTTCATATACTTTGTTATCCTTAGAAAAACTGCTAATAATAATTAATAGGAAGCACACATATACTTCACCTTTTTCTTTTTTTTAAAAAAAAAAAAGAAAAGAAAGTAAGAAAGAAAAAAGAGGCAGCTCATATAGAGCAATGCATGAGTTAAGAGACAGAGCAATTGAAAGCACCTCAACTGATCCTCGAAAGAATGACCATAATGCAACGCATAATTGCTGCAACAGGAGTTGACGCACAAGTTATTACATATGTTTCCCGTTCATAATAACGGGCACTTGAGAATACAAGCCAAAGCATGAATCAACTTGCAGTGCAACATCCCAAATACATATACTATTTAATTAAGAAGAAAATAATAGAATAACAATAAAAAGAAAAGTGTTGAGTCCATCTTCCACCAGGTTTATCAGTTGAGAATCACAGCACCAATAAAGAAGCCGCTAAAACATAAAGAGGCATAGAATATCAGAAAGCCTATGTAGAACCTGTAGTATTCTTTTGAGAACGACAAATATTATTTCACAGCAGAGAATTTAAGTATGCATTCAAGTCTTAAGTAAATATCCAAATTCCCTGATTGCCAGATTGAAAGGCCATTTTAAAAATAGATATCCAGAATGGACTTCTTAGATGTGAATTATCATAGCGAATTAGAAAATAACCAAAACCACCTTAGCAAGGCTTGTCTTCACCAACCAGCTTCAGCTTTATGGATCCCTGTTCACCAATCATTTCTATCAAGGGCAGCATTTGATGTCACTGCAAGCTTTTCTATCCTATTCACAATTTCCACTTGCTTTAACAAACTCATTTTAGGCATATGAAATGATATTTTGGTCATGCCTGATGAAAACTTTTAGGCATACAAATACATGAAGACAGAATCCAGGTACTAACTACAACTTATTTCTGATGCTTTCAAAGAGCAGCATGTGTCACAGTTACCGGCCCGGTAGTCAACGATTTGAAGATGTAATACTCCACAAACACTGCAAATAAAGCTGATGTGTCAGCAAATTAGAGGAAATACAGCATTACTAGTAAACTGCTCCATGGTGTTATGTGCGTGTGCATGACATGCTAAATTTCTTTCAAATTTTGTATAAAAAATGGAAGTTATATCAGAATACCTAGAACTGGCAGGATCTCTAATTTCATCATCGCAACATAGTACGACATGGTGTCCTGATAAAACAATTCATTTCAATTAGCCGAAATGTAGAATGATTCGTGCATAAGAAAAAGAAATCAGAACCATGAGTCGCAAAAAAGAAACGAAGAAAAGTCAGGATTTGCAACTTATTACAATACAGTGTCACATAAAGCTCATAATTCAAATTGATTGAATAATAAGTAATCTACTCATAGAAAGAAGCAGTTCGATACTCTTTGATTTGAAAGAACAAACAAGAATTGCATATGTTTCATTTGTAAACAACAAGAGAAACCGGAGCCATAAACTCTGATGCAATCAAGCAATAAGATATGAAAACAAACCGCTCCATGCTAAATTTTTCCCAAACTCATGCATGGACTTGTATAATGGGGCATGCTACAATCACAATCCACACCATGGAAACTGTTATTGCCAATGGCAATCTAAATTTAACCTTCCAAGGGGCCAAACCGCCTTTTGCAGTGAAGTCCAAAAGGAAATGAGAGGCCTTAGAGATGACATCTCTAAGTTGCTTAATTGAAGGAGAACAACTCATTTATGAGTAACTTGAGGCACAAAACCATGATCTTGGCATCAATCATTCTGACAGCAACAGCTTCTTACACTCGACCACGATTCTGACATCAATCATTTTGAAAGAAAAAGCTTGTCGGATGGCTAGAAACTGCAAGGAGTTAAAAAATGACAAAGGCAAACCTGCTTCTGCATTACCAAGCATTGATAGATGCTGTAGATAGCTGTTGGACAGAATGAAATTCAACATGATGCAATGATATGATGATATGAGCATCCGATGCTTTCACTTTTTGATCAGCCTTTTTGCAACTATATTGATTGACACCTTCAGAGGATGCTCTTCCCATATTTCTTTTTGTAATCTTCTGACCAGTGGCTTCCCAACCGTTTTTAATCATAATTGGTGCACCTCAATCTAAGTTTTCATAGAAAACAATAAGGATATCATTCCTCAAAATTCTAATATAAATAAAAAAAAAATATTTGCACCTGCAAATCTTCTACCTTAAAAGTTCTTCAGTCCAGCTATTTTAAGGTATCCCCTTTTAGAAGTTTTTAAATTTTTTTCTTTGCTATTGGATATTCTCCCGTGATTATCAGGAAGTTAGCATGAGAGGATCTCCTTTTCCTATTCGCAAAGTCCAGCAATGCTAGAATCCTTTATTTCTGTAGAATGTTTTTTGTCTTTTAAGAAAGAAATCTATTTAGGGTTATAATAGGAATATTTTCAGTTCAGCAACATTAGAATTTCTTATTCTGTAGAATTTTAGCACGGTTAAAACCTTTTAAAACAAAATTTTAATAAGAATTAATGGAGTAATATGATTAGGGTTAATTTGGAATTGAAATTGAGAAAATTAAACTGCTTTCATATAGTTCAAGGATTAAGGATTTCCTTGGATTGATGCATGGGGTAACAAAAAGAAAAAAAAAAAAATCTACAAAATCAGTCCTGACAGGAGGAAGTGATCTGGACAGTTGCACATGGTTGTAAGATAGAACCAATGAAATCAGAACTGAAGCATCCAATAAAATCAGAATCAGGTATTCACTCTCTCAACCACACATCCTCTTGATTTCCTACTTTTCTGGAACACAACAACTCCATTAAGCTCTTGCCGTAAATATCAGCGCATAGAAATAAAAGGGTTCCTTTAGCAAATGTCCTTTTGGACATGGATGGAAAGTCATTATAATCTGCAGATGCAGCTAAGTAATAAACACAGTTGGAAGCCTGACAAGCAGAAAGACCATACAAAACCTAGAATTCACGAAATCAGATAAAAGTGTTCCATATAAAACCAACAATTCCTCTTTAACTTCCTGCGGGTTTGCTTTGGGGCAGCATGAGTGTTGAAATTTATTAATTTGTAAAAACATCAGTTGAAGCAAGATGTATAACCGATTTGATATGTCAATAATCTTGGAATGGTTGGTCTATATTTAAAAGCAACTTGTGGTGCAGCAAAGCTTCCCAAGATCCTGCAAAGCCTTCAAAAGCATTAAAACATAAGTGATACCATGGTCCTGACTAAATAGATATCGCACTTCGGGAATCTAAAAGCTTATGATCATTGAGACAAGGTATTGAAAAGCAAAATTAGTTAACAGGGTTTTATTTTATTTTATTTTATTTTGGGGGGGGAGGGCGTAATAGGGGTTAACAAGTATCACGTCCCGAATCCAGCACCGGAATCGGCTACGTGACCGACCGCACAACTCAAGATATCATCCTAGAGATCATACCAGGCCTACCTTCAATTCAATATCTAAGCAATGGTAAAGAATAAATTTAACTAATTATTTCTAGAATTTTTCATAAATGTTAACAGATAGATAAAATTCAACTAAAATTTAGGGTAAATCATAAAATCAGGAATTAACATCTAAATCCTAGTTCCTCGCTGACTGGTCCCAAAGCTCGATTGATCTTTCGAATCTGTAACAAAAATATAGAAAAATAGAAGGTAAGCTATACAGGCTCAGTAAATTATCATCACCTCCAATATACAAACATAAATATGCCAATAAAAAATAATAAGTATAAACACATCATACAAACAAGATATCCAGCATCAAAATAATATAACCAGTAATATTATGCAAATATGTATACTTAATTACAACTGACACGACTATGGATGGCCAACCATTTACTTTACTCTCATAGTCCCTCTGACTATGGCCACGATCGGCCCGTGGCTGGCCCGAAAAAGATTAGAATCCTGACTACACATATAGCACATCGGTCATGTGCCAGTTATCGCCTCACTGGAGATCTAGAAGGAAACTAATTCTGATATCACACGAGAAAATATGCATCCTCAGCATGTGCCAGCAACTGCCATGTATGGCTAAAAATAAAAAGGCAACTAGCTCCTGACTACACATACCACACATCGGTCATGTACAGTGATCGCCCCACTGAAGGTCCGAAAAAAGACTAGGTCCTCGTGTGATCATAGTCGGACTAGAGAGCAACAACACCAATACAATGCATGCAATCCAATGCAATATACTATACATATTTAATATTTTATAAATACATAACATATTTGGCACAATACCAAAGGTTAAGATAATTTACTGAAACTGATTCTATCAGGAGCACGCGACTCAACTCTTGATCCTTGATATTCCCATACTTATAAAGATAATGAAGGCTCATGGAGTAATCAAGCCAACAACTCCAATAGGCTGCCTAAGAATATAAGATTTAAATGTTTGCATAGGAAAAGATACAAGGGCACTTTGTTTTCCATTCAAGGCCTCAGCAAGATCCTCATAATACTCAAAACACCCTACAACATCACCCAAGTCCCATGCTGCTTCATCCAGAGGCTTCCCGCAGTCTTGGTGGCGATCGCACGGAGATATTTGGCACAAGTATCACCGAAGGTGCGGGCCCAATCCTTGCCCCAGTTCCTAGTGAGAGCCCTTCGAGCGGCGGCCACCGCTAGCTCCACATCCTCCACCATCACCGCAGGTATGTCCCTGATGGGCTCGTCGGTGGCGGGATTGATAACAGGGATTCGCTTCTAGCGGACGGGCTCTCTCTATATGCCATCGATGAAGAGCTGGCGACGAGGGATCACAACGACATGCTCCTCGTTTGCAGAGAATCACGATTGAGGGTAAGGGGACACGGGAAGACACAAGAGGCTAAGAGAAGAAACAGATCCGGAAAAAAAATGATGGCTTTGTCGATTAGGCCAAGTGGATAGTCACCGAAAACCAGATGGGTCGCCGAAGCCAGGGGAGGGAGGGCTTCATCTCCTTTGGAAAGTAGATCTCCGCGCACTGGAAGGCAGCTAGGAAGGCACCTGCCCAACGGATCCAGCGACAGCCACCACAGCCGAAAGAAGGAAGGCAGAGACGAGGAGGGGAAGAAGAAGAGAGGTGGGGAGGGAGAAGAGTGCTACCACCGTCGCCGGTGGAGGGGGAGGGAGTTTTAAAGAGAGGAACGATGGATCTCCTCACCGTTCGGAAAAGAAACTGGTCGATCGGAAGTCCTGCCCCTTCACGGCGCTTCACTGGTGGACTTCGACTCCCGCATGGCCTTCCTTCCCCGATTTTCTGGTGGTTTCTGGATACCGAACTGAAGTCGGCAAAGGCCGCCGACTTCAGCCCAACTAGCCCAATAGAAGCTGGGCTTCACAACAAGTAATTGAACAACAAAGTTGGTCATAAAAATGGAAACTCATGTACACAGAGTGATTAGGACAGTGGATAGAAATTGAATGTACTAGAGAGGAGGGGCCTCCTTCCTCTATGTTCCCCAGACCAAGTTCAATGGATTGTCAGCAATGAGGCACAAGATACCACATAACCAATCAAACAGTTTAGAACCAAGAATTCCACGAAATTGTGTGATTTCCTATATGGGCGGACCTCCTCCTTGGTTGTGGAACTTCTACCTTTCCTTGTTAAATTCTGCTCAAGTCAATCAAAAGGATTCTTCTAACAAATAAATAATCACAGAGGTTTCTTTTCTTAAGAAACAAAAAAAGGCCCAATGTGGCTTTTTGGTTGATCCATGGCAGAAATGGAGGCATGGGGTCTCCATGTACCTTGGTTGGAAAAGTTGAGGGTGTCGGGTGGAGGGGAGGAGTCATATGGGTGTCTTTCAAATCCATATCTATTCCTTTGTCCTCTATTTTCTCTTCCATGACGATATAACCTGCCTTAGAAAGACACTCCCATCTAGGAAAATTTGAGATCATGGAAATAATGGTAGTACACGACACTATCTAACTAAAGGATAAATTCTACCGAGTGATTGCATTACATGCAGATTAGAAAATACATAATACAAACCATCAAAGAATAAACCACAAAGAGCAAAACATACCATTGTCTTAAATCCAAAAGCAAGAGACCAATTGATAGATGACAAAGGTAACATCCGAAGCTCAAAATTGAATCAAAACAAAATTAAAAAGCCATGAGCTTAATTAATAAATTAACCAATCCCACGTTTGTCACTACATCATGCCCGCAGAAAACAAGCGGAGTCGCCACTGCACATAGAACCAAGTACTGAACTTAACTCTCATGGAATCATACAAGCGGTAAGTAACAAAATTCAATACAAGGGAGATTTCATTTTTTGCATCTAAACGACCCAGCCAATTCAAATGCTTAAGAGACGCAGAAAGCCACAATAGAATACTAACCATGGAAAACTAAAATGTGATCGGGGGGTGCAAAAGAGCACTAAAAGCCTCCAGACGAACCAATATTCAACTCTCCTGGTCTTCAATAAATCTTTTTCTTTATCATCTCCTTGATCTCCTCCTCGGCCACCAGCTCTCCCAACATCTCCTCCATCAACGCCGCATGAACCCCAAAGCAGCCAGGAAAAGCCCGGCCCCGACCGCCGCACTGGCTTTAACAGGCCGGTAGCTTCGGCAGGGCTGAAGGCTTCATCTTTGGCATCTCAGTGTAATCGTACTGGAACTCAGAGGGTGAGCCCTCGATTCTATACGTGATCCCCGTCCATCTCCGGTGGACCCTGGCCGCCACCAGAAGCCCTGGCAATCCCAAGGGAGGCGGCGTGGAGGGGCAGCTAGGGCTTTGTTGCACGCGGGTGGGCTTTGGAATCGACGGCGGACAAGGGAGGACGGAGTGTGAGGAGCCTCCGATGGCGTACCCACCGCCGCAGCCGCGACGTAGGTGATTTTGACGACATACCAACAGCAGCGGAGGAGGGGCTTCCACGGCAGCGACGGCGACGGCGACGGCGACGGCGACGGCGACGGCGACGGCGACGGCGACGGCGACGGCGACGGCGAGAGGGTCCCTGCGTTTTTCTTTTTTTCCCACCAAACTTGCACAGCCGCAGCCAGGGGATATAATTTTTAAAAAAATGTAAGCTTGCAAGTAGAATTGGTCGTAACATAAGCCAAGTCTCAAGCCTGGGATATATTAATTTTTAGCTCAATTTTGAGTCAGGTTTATTTAAAATTAGATATTTTTTATATCCAATTTATTTCGTGATCAACCCTACTCATGAGTAATAATCAATCCTTTACGTACCTTAAAAAGAAGTGATCAAGCTACGTGGAAGACATAGAACTCGCAATCTAACCATTAATCATTTTAAAATTTTCTTCTAATAACATGTTAGTAGCCAGCAACATATATGAGGCCGTTCTAAGCCACTTTAAGTTCACCAGGTGGCACAAGAACACCATAAAAATGAAATCCCATGCCACCACCAAAGTTGAATTAGGGCTTCTTTTATAAAATTTGTATGACTACTAAAGCAACCATCGACCATATTAACAAAGTTAATCTTGAAAGAACCGAAGGGCTCTTAAATAAATTAAATTACAAAAGAGGATGCACTGGTATTGTTAAGAAACTCTTAGGTTGCATTTGATGGATTGTCTGACAATCCTGAAAGATAATATGGATTACCAGTAACGTGGATTACCAGTAATATGGATTACTGATAATATAGATTACAGGTAATATGGATTATTATATTTGGTACATGCAGGTAATGCTGCATGATGTAAAATCAAATTACCAAAATATCCATAAATTAAATCTATATTTTATTTATAAAAATATAATTTTAAAATATTTTATATTACAAAATATATTAAATATTAAATATTTTATATTTTATATTAAAATATAAAAAAATAAAATTATTTTCTTATACTAAATAAATATAAAAAATTGAATATTAAATAGATAATATATTTAATATATTATTTAAATAAAATAAATAATATATTAAATATATATTATATTATATATATACATATATTAATATAAATATACTACATTATATTAAATATATTATATTATATTAAATACAATATAACATAATATAATAATTAATATTTATATATTATATTATTAAATTTAATATAAGATATTTTATATTATAAAATATAAAATATAATTTATATCATGTTATACTATATTAATATTATAGTATTATATAATATATTTTATAATATTATATTTTATAATATAATATAGTATAATAAATTTTATAAAATAATGTAAAATAATATATTGTATTACATTATAAAATTTATAATTTTATGTTAAATTATATTTTTGTAATAATGTAATATAATATAATAATATATAATGTATAATATTATATTATTTTATATTATATTAATATTTTTATTTTATTTTATTTTATTTTATAATATTATAAAATATATATTATATACTATTGTAATATTAAAATAATATAATGTAATATAAATTATAGTATAACATATTTAATATAATGTGGTTTATTTATTAAATATATTTACATATATTTATATATAATATAAATATATTATGTTAAATTTAATAAAATAATATATATATATATATAAATAATATATGAAATAATATAATATATTATAATATATATATTTTTAATATTATGTAATTTATAATATATTATATGTTATATTATTATAATATAATATAATATAATATATGTTATATTATATTGTAATATAAAAGGAAGAAATATGGGGAGGGTAATATTGTCTAAAAGATTACTTGAGAGATGGTAATCTGGATTACCACCCCTCCCAGACAGTGGTGGACCGCCGGGAGGGCAAGGAGGCTCCTTGGCCCTCCCTAATTTTTTTTATTTTTTTATAAATTAAGATTTTATGTAAACTTTTAAATATATATATATATATATATATATATATATATATTTGGCCCTTTTAAACTTAGGGATATTAAATATAACTTGAAAAATCTTTAAAAAAATAAAATGAAACAAATACTATAAATCAGCTTTCTTTACTTGAAGGTTGGATCACTACCGATTTTATTTTTTATTTTCATTAAATTTTTTTTCATAATTTTTTAGAAGAAAACAGAATTTTCTTTTTGTTACCAGTGCCCGTCTTCAGAATTCGTAGTGGTCGAAGCCACTGTACGCAGTCAGCACCATCCCATTCACCACACCGATGGATAAAATGACGGTCGGACTTGTCATATGATGCGATCGACGAGAACACTCTCACGACAAGACCAGATGGTTGCCCATACATAAGGCCGAATACCATCGATGTGCTGGCCTATGACTACCATCTTAGTGGCCTTCGTCAGCCTAGTCGCACTAACGAACACTACATGCGGTGAAGCCGTGCACCGTCTTAGCGACCGGATCCATCGCGTAGCATAATCGGATCTTGGAAGGCATGGATTTGTGGACGCCCATCATGCCTCAGGCTCCCACCAATACTACTGCACTCATATCCCATCATCTTTGGCACCGTCGCTCGATGGATGTCACATCCCGTTGAGCAGCGCCAACGGTACTCGGCACGACGCTGCTACTACTGTAGCTGGTGCGCGCACATCCTTTAGAGTCCTTAACGCTTATTACTCTTCCGGTTTCAACTACTACTATAGAAAAAATATTTTCAAAAATGAAAATTGTCAAGACCAGATTATGCAACAAGATAGAAGACGATTTTTTTTATCGATTATTTAGTCACTTATATCGATAAGAATATAGCTGAGAATTTTATGATAGATTTCATTATTAATAAATTTAATCTTATAAAATAAGATATGTATAATTTAAATAATATTTATAAAAAATATTTAAATTAATTTTAATTATTTATTAATATTATTTATTTTTATATTTTTTTAGTCTCCTTAGAAAAATTGGTGTGGTCCGCCCCTGTTCCAAGAGGTAATCCAGATTACCAGATTGATAGATTACCATTCAGAAAAATATACCAAATATAGTAATGTGATGGGATCCTATTAAATTATTAACAATCTGGATAGATTGCTTGCTACCAATTGCAACCTTAATTGTATTGTAATGAGTAAACTTAGCTGCCTAAATAGTTGCCTTCAACAAAATCATACGGGATTTGTCCATGTATTCTCCAAAATTACAACTATTGCCACCAAGATCGTCGTGGCCTACAGCTCTGATACATCGGGTGGGCCCTGCGTTGGGAGCGAGGTCCTCCTCTCTCTGGTCGTCTCCTGGGTTCGTTGCCCTATAAAATAGAGGAGACCCGGGCCGGGGATTCCAGCGATGACACTCCGACGATCAAGTCAGTGGGACAATCGAGGGAAACAGAACATCTAAGGCAGGGAGCTTAGGGGACTCCCTCATCTCAAAGGGTGACAAGATAGTAATGTTCAACTAGTAAAAAGAAAGAATAGAGAGCGGGGAGGTTCTCCGGCCAGTCCCTTGGTTGCTAAGCTTTCGGTTGCTTGCTTACCTTTCTCCTGCTCCTCTCACTTAGTCTCCTCTTACCTCTCTTACCTTTTCTCTTTTCTCCTTTGCATCTCTGGTGGCCCGGAACTGGTATGGGGGGCTTTGTCCTGATATCCTTTTGAGGGGTGTTATGCCCCTTTCTTTTTTTCTTTTTGAGCCCCGAGCCATGATGTGGCGCTTATATTTCAGGAGGGGCGTCGATGTGCTGCAGGGCCTGGGGCCTTGGCAGGATCCTCCTTCTAGGATAACTCTGGGTCTCATGCCACGTGGATCAGCATCTTCCAGTTGCACGATGGTGGACGTGGCGGCACATTACAGGGCATCGGGCCTGGCGAAACTCACCTTACACAGAGCATGTGGGCGGCGTGTCGCTGAGCTTGAATTAGTGGCAGGGCGTGCGCCACCTCCCAGAGGTTGCAGGTGGATAGGGACCCTCGTACCATGGTTTAAATTTTTGTTGATCTTTCCCTCCTTTGTCGCTGGCTGGAATTTTGGCCTTCGCATGGCAGGGAGAGACCTCCCTTCGGGAGGCCCGCCCTTGGCAGCATGAGCACGACCATGGCCGAGAGCTGATATCAGACAAAGGGCTCACCTCACGAGCACGACTCTAGCTAGAAGCTGACCTCGGCATGAGAGCTCGCTTTAGCAGCATGAGCCCGATCCTGGCACGAAGGGCTTGCCTCGTGAGCATGACCCCGACTGGAAGATGATCTCGACAGGAGGACTCGCCTTGGCAGCATGAGCATGACACTACAAGAAAGATGACTTTTAGTAGCGGCCAAGGCCACCACTAAAAGTTTCAAAAGCCCCCACTAAATAGGTTTAGTGGCGGTAAGCAGTGGCCGCCACATTGGTCACTAAACGTCGCGTCACTAAAACCATTTGTGACAAAAAATGTGGCTGCCATTAATAATGATGTTTAGTGACGGTTGAATTCTGGTCACTAAAAAATCAAAGTTTAGCGGCAACTTTGAATGACCGTCATAAAAGAGCTTTTTAGTGACGATCATGATGTGGTCACAGAAAAATACCTTTTTTGACTTGTGTAAGTGGCGGCCACTAACCGTTGCATTTTTCATGGCGACCAAGTAATGGTCACTAAAGAATAATATTTTAATGGCAACCAGATATTGGTCACTAAAATATTAAATATTTTGCACCGGTAACCAGTGGCCGCCATTAACAAAATATTTAGTGGCAGCCTGCAGTTGTCACTAAAAGAGCTACATATTATGACCATTAGTGATGGCCACCATTAATATATCTTTAGTGGCGATTAAATGTGGTCACTAAACATTATATATTTTATGATAAAGTGGCGGCTACTAAAAATATCTTTAAGCAATAGAAACTGTACAATTATATAATAATACACCTGGAATAATAAAAATTTATTTCGATATTCAAAGCCTTCAAATTTGTTTCAAGCAAAGAGAATAAAGATTTTATTCTCACTTCAACAATATTTCAATGTCATAAAAATAAAAAACTCAAAACATCCATAAAACAACCATAGAAAAAAAATCCATACATCATATAATGATTGTTAAAATTTATACAGTACTTGCTAAAACTTCAAATTTAAAATAAGTTATACAGCACATAACATCCAAATGTACTTGCTAATGCTTCATGACTTCCATCTTTTCGATCCATAGCACTCATCCTTTGCCTAATTATTTTCCTGTTTCAAAAATAAATTGGATAACAAAAATAAGGTCATCTAGCTAGAAATAAAAAATCAAAAGTGATATGTACAACATAGTACACAAAAAAGATTAGAAAAAACTAAAGTATATTCTTAATTATATATAAAAGAAAATACTTAAAAAGGTAGAACTTACCATACTTGAAGTCCTATAAGATATTCTACTACTTCTCATCTCCATAAAAGTGATGAACTGCAATCTATCCTCTTCATTTTTCTTCCTTTCTTCCATCATCTTCTTCAACTGTCCTATTTCATCTTTCATTTCTTCATTACGCTTGTTTGGTTCTTTCAATTCACTAATGAGTTCTGTACGAGTTGGACCTTTTCCAAATACAGAAGTAGGTGTTGGACCCAATCCATATCCACGTACACGTCTATGCCTCTCAGGTCCCATAATTTGTGAAAAAATCTCATCTTCTACAATTGAGCCAGAAGATTGTTCCCCAATTTGGTTTGACAAATTCTCAAAACGCTCCTAATAATATACATATATGTATTTATATAATCAAATGACAATTATATAATTATATTTAAAATTTGAGAAGTCACGTGTAGAGAAAGCTCAATATGAATATAAATGAACTTAAAAATTTAACTATTTATCACTATATTTTGTGATGTTGTATCGACCATAGTCCCATCCTTTCGTTTCTGTGTCATGCAAAACATCTCCAATTGAGTAGGCTCACGCCCCTTCTTCACAGTCTACATGCATGATAAATAATTTATTACTATTTATTAAATATCTAAATTAATTTTATATATGCCAACAATAACGAAAAAGAAAAAGAGAGAAAAAAATGTAGAATAAAATTTAACACATCCACTAACATTATTATAAATTTATACCTTCTCGGCTCTTATACGAGCATAACTCTTTGTGCCTGTAGTATGACCCAAATTTTGTTTTGATCGATTGTGCTTATTTCGATCACATTTTATCTATACAAAAAACCAAGTAATTTAGTAACATTATCAATATAAATATTATTTTTATAATTAAATATTTATCTGAAATTCTTGTGCGCCCACCCAATGAACAAATTCTATCCATTGATCTCGTAATATATCCGGTGGACAATGCTCAATCCTCTCTTCATCGGTGATATATTTATCATAATAGTCCGTCTTCAACTTATGCTTGTAGTTTGAAAATTTTCTCACCATTTTCTGCATAATCCAATCTTTTATACATTGAGTTTCCATAAACTCAAATTTATCCTGAAATAATTAAGTATAAAATAAACATATAAATCATAATAATCCATCTAACAAAAAAAATGATATTGGAATATCAGGATTATGTAATATTTATTCACATTACCAATGCATGTTTATACATCTTTTCCCTCTTCTCTTGTGGAATTTCTTCCCATCGTTTATAAGTGATTGGTGCATCTTCACCATTTCTAACAATCTTTCCAAGATGGCTAGTAAAAATATTTGCATTTATACCTATTGCCTGCCCAAAACCATTAAATTTTGAAGGCAATTTTTCACCAGGTCTCAATGCTATTAACTTGAGATTTTGTGTCTTCCCTCGAGTTCTTTTTTTTCCACTAGATGAACCTATTAAAAATCAAAACTAATTATATAAAAAAAGTACATAAAATATATTCAAAATAATGGTACAACTCAAATCAACCCAACCACTATAACATTTGTAACAATTCATAAATCATGCAAAAGCTATAAAAAAAAATGTATAACATTACTTTTCTTGTGAATATCTTTCTAAATTTTATTATCACTCATATATGCTTGATCTCCTGTCATCAAACCAATTCCATAATCCAATTCCTTCTAAGAAAATCATGGTTTTACATGCAATGCAATCTCAAACAATATTTGATGGAGGTCTTAAAATGCAATGCAATGCAATCTTAATGATACAACTAAATTTGTATCTAAATTTGTATCTATGACATAATTTGACATGCTTTTAATGATTACTTGTCATCTTATAATAGATTCAAATTATAAAACCGACCTTAATCATGAATGTCAAGATTAGGAGATATCCATGTAAGCATGAAAGATGATCAAGAATATTTAATTGATATAGCCATGCATGTTTAGCCTAAAGTCTTATAGTCAAGCAATAAATTGAAAAGCATATTTCTTATTATGAACACAGAAATTTTTCAGAACTATAAATTCGTTATATGAGTAGCAAGATTACCAAGCAATATAGATAAATCAAATGAGTTGAAATCAGCTCCTTATAGATTTTTTTTATTTATGTGGCATGTTCTTAGTAAGAGTTTTCCATAACCAGCAATAGTTAAGACTTTTTTCATACATTCGTGGTATAAACAAATAAAAAAATAATAATATTTAAAGAAATTGCTAGTTAATAACTCTAAAAAAGAGATACTGGAGAGCAGTCAATGCATGATTGCCATAGTACATTTTCAAGAAGAAGCTTTTGTCAAGTTATTTACATGTGCATCCAGCAGAATCAAGTTATAGTAGTCCCATGTCATTTTTTTTCTTTTCTCATCTTGTTTCATGCTGGCATTTTGAATTGCAATTAAATATACGCTCACCAAAATAAGAAGGAATAATATTAGCATTAGACATCTACATCAATATAAAGAGTTGAACATAACCTTTTTTTAAAAGTAAATGGTATTAAATCTTACCAACATTGCTAAGTTGAGTAGGTAATTGTGAGGGTTGTGATCCAGTAAGTTGAATAGAAGTATTTTCATCATTGCTTGAACCTGTAGCCATAATTAAAGAATATCCTACAATAATAATCTTTTGCATGTCAATAAAAATTTATACTAAATAAAAAAAAGATAGAATCATGCATATTATACAAATCAAGGTATCAAATGCTCACGTTAAAATATAAATGCACAAGAATATTATGATGACAAAATATAAAATACATAAAAGGAGCATAAAATAAGAAAAATATACTATGATAACCAAAAATTTATTAAGGGATCAAGCATTAAGTACATGTTCATTGATTAAAAATTATATACAATCTATCAAGTAAAATAATGATGTAATCATTATCATCATCGTTTTTTCTTCCTTTTTTTTCTTGTTTGCTGCGCTACTTCAGTTGGATCCACATGTTGTCCTGGAATATCAGTTCTATGCCAACTTAATACATCTCCTTCAGACTCTTCAATATATGGTAAACATTGAACACCATATATTTCATTTTGTTGATAAGCATCATCATTGAACACTTCCTCTTCATCATCATCATTCAGCACTTCTCCTTGCATATGCATATTATAAAAATCACGAGGTTGAAACTTTTTAACAATATACCAATCAGAATCCATTGTATCTCTTACATAAAAAACTTGTTCTGCTTGACATGCAAGTATAAGGGTTCATTAGCACGCAAAGACCGAGTAAAGTTTAAACAAATGAACCCGTGAAGATCAACCTTGATTCCCCTTCGTTGGCTGTAGACATCTCTCCAATCACATTTAAATAAAACAACCCGATTTCCACCAAGGTAGTGTAACTCAATAACATCTATTAGAATACCATAATAGTCGATGTTGCCAATAATTGGATTGTTGTCTCTTGCACTTGCATAGCTATTTGTGTCTCCTGTTACAAAAACTCCACTACTTTGAGTCTTTCTTTCCTCCTCGCAATCCTTGGTGTGAAACCTAAAACCATTAATTACATGTCCTTTATAACACATCACTTGTTGGACAGGATCACGAGCAAGTGATAATAAGTATTCATTCACTTCTCCACTCTTAGAATTATATAATTGTGTCACCTACTCAATCCAAAAAAAAATAATAAATTCAAGACAATAATCAATTAATAAAACATTCAAAGTATAAAAATTCATAACTCTTACTCGACTTTCTAACCAATTTGGAAAATCCCTATCATGAACACTATCCACCTCCTTTGCATGTGCATTTGTCAAACTACTGACAACTAATTGTTTGTGTTCTTTGCTTCAAAAAAAATTAAGAGGATGAATTAAAAAGAAAACCAATTAGTAATATTATTTAATATATAAATTAAATTAATGCAAGGATTGTACTTACTTGAGAAATGGATGAATTTCATCACAATTTTTCAAAACATAAAGACGAGCTTGTAGCCATTTCTCTCTAGCAAGTTCTCATGGTGTCCCCTTTCCTAATGTACGACCAATTTTTTTAAATACAGACAATCCTTCACTTGATTCTCCAATACAACCATCATCATTTCTTACCACTTTATTGAATGCAGTTTCAATCCCTTGTAGATACCTTGAACAAAAAGTCAAACATTCTTCTGCAAGATATCCTTCTGCAATTGAACCCTCTGGATGACTCTTATTTCAAACATAAGTTTTTAACATCCGTAAATATCTGTAATATGTATAACTTATAGTAAATAGATAAGATAATATACATCTTTATATAACATAATGGTAAATTTAATTAAATAGTTAACAAACTTTTCAATATGATACATCCAGCGATACTGCACAGGTCCTGCAATCTTAGCCTCACTTGATAAATGAATGGGCAGGTGTACCATAACATCAAAGAATGTTGGAGAGAATATCCTTTCTAATTTGCAAAGGGTCTCCACAATCTGAGACTCCAAATGTTCTAACTTTTTAACTTTCAAGACTTTTGAACACAACTCTCTAAAGAAATTACTCAATTCAATCAAAGCCTCACAAACATCTTTAGGCAAGAGCTTACGTATTGCAAGAGGGAGTAATCTCTACATAAGAATGTGATAATCATGGCTCTTAAGTGCTGAAATCTTACATTTTTTTAGATTCACACATTGTGAGATATTGGATGAGTAACCATCTGAAACTTCCACCTCATTCAGAAATTCACATAACTTGAACTTTTCATTTGAAGATAACGTGTAGCATGCAGAAGGCAATAATATCCTATCACCTTCCTCTATTGGATGAAGTTGCTCCCTAATGCACATTTCTTTTAAATCTAGACAAGCCTTTAAACTATCTTTTGTTTTACCTTCAATATTCAATAAGGTACTAAGCACATTTTCACATACATTCTTCTCGATATGCATAACGTCAAGGTTATGATGCAATAAAAGAGTTTTCCAATATGGCAACTCAAAAAAAATACTCTTCTTCTTCCAATTACTCAGCCAATCTTTATTTGTCTTACTTGGTCCACTTTTTTTCATCCTTTCCCTTTCTGAGATGTATAATTGATCCAAAACATCATTACCTGATAATTGTGGAGGTTTTTTTCTCAATTCTTTAGTACCATCAAAATGAGTTCTATTATTTCTCCATCTATGATTCATTGGTAGAAATCGATGATGCCCCATATAACACATTTTCCTTCCATGTTTCAAATAATGAGAACAAGTGTATTTATTGCAAGAAGGACAAGCCCACCTCCCCTTAGTACTCCATCCAGATAAATTTGCATATGCAGGAAAATCATTTATTGTCCATAATACCGCCGCATGTAATCAAAAGTTCTGTTTTCTAGAGGCATCATATGTTTCAATACCAACTTCCCATAGATCCTTCAATTCATCTATTAAAGGCTTCAAGAATACATCAATGTCATTTCCTGGAGCCTTAGGACCAGGAATAAGCAAGGATAACATGAAAAAAGATTTCTTCATAGACATCCATAGTGGGAGATTATAAGGAACTAGAACAACAGGCCATGTGCTATGTGCAATGCTCATATTCCCGAATGGGTTGAATCCATCACTTGCTAACCCAAGTCTGACATTACGAGGTTCCAATGCAAATGAGGGATAAAGCTCATCTAATTTCTTCCAAGCTTGAGAATCTGCTGGATGCCTTAATAACCCATCATTAATGCGATCCTCTTCATGCCATGTCATATCAGATGCTATTTTTGATGACATATATAATCTCTGAAGTCTTGGCTTTAATGGAAAATATCTAAGAATCTTCATAGGAATTTTTTTTCTATCACCCTTAGTCCCATTGTCTTCAACCATCCTAAACATCCATCTGGAAGTACCACATTTGACACATTGATTGGCATTGGCATATTCCTTCCAAAATCCCATTGTCTTCAACCATCCTAAACATCCATCTGGAAGCACCACATTTGACACATTGATTGGCATTAGCATATTCCTTCCAAAATAGTATACAATTATTGGGACACGCATCTATCTTCTCATAATGAAGACCCAAATCCTGAATAATCTTTCTTGCTTCATAATATGAACTAGGCATTGTTTCACCCTCTGGAAATGCATCCTTCAGTAGTTGAAGTAACATGCTAAATGACTTATTACTCCATCCATGATGACATTTTAAATGCAATAATTTTATAAGGAAAGAGAGCTTTGAAAATTTAGTACATCCAGGATAAAGCACTTGCTGAGCATCTTTCAACAATCTATAAAATTTGTTTGCATCTTCATTAGGCTCATCAAGAATATGCAAGGCACCACCCCTCTCTTGATTTATATTTGGCATCCCTAACGCCTCTTCTAACATGGTATACACACCCTCATTATCATTCTCTACTTCATTACTAACTTCTTCTTCTTCAAATTCATATTCTCCATGATAATACCAATTAATATAACTTGGAACTATCCCCTTGTTAACTAGATCAAATTGAACCTCATCTCAACTTTTGTAGTACACATTGTTACAGTTGATGCAGGGACATAAAATTTTATCTGGTTGAGATGAGTGAGAGAATGCAAAATCGACAAATTCTTTAACTCCATTCAAGTACTCATCACTTAATCTATGCTGCGTCATCCAACTCTTATCCATTATACTGTGCATTTAAAAGATAGAAAGAATCAAAATACAATAATTAAATGTAGAAAATAGATAAAGCAATTATATTATATTAAAATGCTTGGTTTAGTCACTAATATGCAGTGAGTTCAATATAGAAATTTATCGAGACTTCTTGACTATGAAAGAATTAAATATTTAGTCTTATACATATTTAGTCATGCATATAATACCAAGCGGGTGATTCAAATTGTAGTCTTCCACGTGGACTTTCCAGTTTAAGATTAGTTTGGGGTAGATAACAGAGATTCCATGAGGAACTTGACTATCTTCTTCAAATGATCATAAAAAGATGATTGTATTAAGCATCTAGAAATAAAAGATTTGGAGGCAAAGACTTCCCAATAAAATAAATCAAAGAGGCATAAATCTATTCCATCTAAAATCCCCATGAGAGCGGGATGTTCCCCCACATTCTTCTCCCATTGTTGTTTGTGCTGGCTAAAGACAACTTGGTTTTACCCTCAGCATTAGCAGCAGGAGAAGCACCGAGTTCAGCTTCAGTGATATCAGAATCAGAAGGCCTTCTCCAGTCGGAGCACAACCATGTTAAGGAGAGGATAAACACAAGGGAACAAAAAAAGGAGAAAAAATATCGCTTTGGTATTTGCTTTGATCCACAAGAAAGGCAAGCATACAATTTCTTTTTTTTTTTTTGGCTTCGATGTCCCTTTTCCAACCCAAGGTTTTGATTGGAAACCTTCTCCATCCCCACACAATATCTTTTCTACTTGTTTTTAAGAACCATTCTACCCAAAAAAAATATACTAGAAGAAAGATAAATAAATTATATAACGACAAAATTTTGATATGATAACCTTGGCACATGAAGTGCATATTATTTTTTATCTTATAATCTTCATTAAATTAATCATTAATATACAATTTTAAATTTATATAAGAAGAATTACAATCAACATGGAGTTGAAAAATGAAAAAAGATACAAAGATAGGAACTGAAAAAAATTACAAAAAAATGCTCTGATTTATTCATCAATAACATCAAAGTTGGGCTTATTAATTAAGAACATAATTTATCCCCTAACCTTCAATTAGTATATTTATTTATCTACAATCCACATATATATATATATAATAAAGATGATTACTGTTTCTTATTAATTGGTCTCCCTTTCCTATTTATTTTAATATTTATAATCCCTAAATTTCCCCTCCTCGGTGACCTCGAGAGCTCCATCCCATTGCCGACCTCGACCCCCTCCCCTGGCGACATCGAGCCCCCTCCCCGGCGACCTCACCGCCCCTCCCCCACCCCCGCGGCGTATTCATCGCCCCTCCCCCACCCCCGCGGCGTATTCACCGCCCCTCCCCCCGGCACCGCTATGCCCGTCGCTCTTCCGCGTGGCGTCTTCATCGCGGCCCCCCCCGGCACCCCTCCGCACGACGTCTTCACCATCCCTCCCGCGGATCGTGACGGCCCTCACCGTCCTCTCCCGAATCTTCTTCTTGCTTCCTCGTCGACGCCCTCCCTCAGTCCCGCATCGAGCTATCACAATCCAAAAAAAATAATAATAAAATCTAGATCGCCGACGACAACATACCTGGATGATGCAGCTGCCACTCGCCGCCGCTTCTTCACCACTTCTTCGCCATCGCTCGCCGCTGCCGAAGAGAGGAACAGGAAGAACCCAAAAAGCACGGGATGTGAGCGGGAGTGCGTGGGAAGAAAAAGGCCAAGCGTGCGCGGGAGAAAGAAAATTATTTTTTTTTAAGCCAAAATTAGTCCGCGACCAAATTCATTTTTTTATTTTTTAATATTTTTTTTATTTTTTCTGTAATTTTTTATTTTTTATTTTTTTTGTTTTATATTTTTTAGTGACTTTATCTTCGGTAAAGATGGCAATGGGTTGAGTTTGAGCCATGTTCATAACTACCCAAACCCAAACCTAAATATTCAATATACTATCCAAATCCGGTCCAAACACTATCGGTACTGGATTTTTTTTATCCAAACCCATCTCAATCGGGTATCGGGTAATTCGGGTTTACCCGACCCGAACCCAGTTGAGTCATATTAATTTTTTTTATTTTTATCAACTTTAAATAAAATAAGATAAAAAATCTTAATATATATATAATTTTATTATTTCTTTGGTATATATATAATTTTATAATTTATTTTTTAGTTATTCTACTTAACCCGTTAACCACTTATCCCAGACTCAGTCCAAGTCCCCGACTCCCCAATCCCCATCTCTGCCTCTTTGATCTGACTCTCTCGGCGACAACCC
Source organism: Areca catechu (assembly GCA_021397845.1). Taxonomy (NCBI): domain Eukaryota; kingdom Viridiplantae; phylum Streptophyta; class Magnoliopsida; order Arecales; family Arecaceae; genus Areca; species Areca catechu. The sequence continues at coordinate 187,449,273 of CM038050.1, read as the reverse complement.
CACCATCATCGATGCGATGCCCTTATCCCTTGCCCTCGTCTGCCGGTCGCCGCACGACGTTCCACCCTCCCCACCGCCCTCCTCGCCGGCGCCCTCTCCCTCTATCCCAAACTGAGATCGAGTCTCCATCTTAGTCTCTCTGACTCTCTCCGTTGACAACCCAACCATCATTGAGGCCCTCGCCCCTCACCCTCGTCCGCCGGTCGCCGTGCAACGTTCCACCCTCACCGCCGCCCTCCTCGCCGGCGCCCCCTCTCCCTTATTCCTAGACCGAGTCATCTCTGTCTCTCTAACTCTCTCCGTCGACCTAAACCCCTCCCGTCGCTCCCATCCGTTCCTCCTCTCTCTCGCTCCTCCCCTCGTCATCGACGTCTCCCCCATCGCCACCGGATGCGCCGCTCTGCAGCCTCTGCCCTCCCCTTCAACAGTCCTTCCCGACGGCTATCACAATCCCAAAAAAAAAACACTCGACGACGACTCACCTGGATGACGACCGGAAGCCGCTGGCTACTGCTGCTCGTCGCCGCTTCTTCGCCGATCTGAGAGGAGGCCGAAGAGGAAGAGGAGAGCAGAGGCCAAGGAAGCTGGAGATTAATTTAATCGGGATTGATAGGAAAATAATGATCAGGACTAAAGATTAAGTATTTTAAAAGTTAATAACTAATAATTAATATTTAATAATATATATATTTATTATTTAAATATTAAAATAATTGGGGTCGAGTTTAGGTCGGGTGTATATCTATCCAATCCCGGTCCAAATCCAAAGTTAAGCATTCGGGTTTTACCCAAATCCGGCCCAAACCTAGTCAAAGCGTTGACTACCCGGCCCAATCGAGTCGGGTCGGGTACCCATGGATTTGGTTTTTATTGCCATCCCTAATCTTTAGTATATTTTTTCTTATATTTTTATATATTTTTTAATGATAACTGAACCTGACATGGACTACCTAAACCACCATTATTTGACTGCCACTAATAATTTATCAATTAATGTCCACCATTTTAGAGTCACCACTAAAAATATGATATTCCATGGGGGTTGACAATGGCTGCCACTAAAGAAACTAATTCGTAACGACTATTTAGCGGTCGCTTCTAAATATAAGAACTTTTGTGACAGCTAAATGTGGATACCGCTAAATGATATCATTTAGTGATAACTTCATTTATGGCCGTCACAAATGTGATCATTTTAGTATCCATCATTTTAGAGTCGCCACTAAAAATATAACATTTCGTGGGGGTTGACAATGGCCATCGCCAAAGAGCATAATTAGTAGCGACTATTCATCGACCGCTTCTAAATATAAAATATTTTGTGACAGTTAGATGTGGTTACCACTAAATGATATTATTTAGTAATAACTTTCTTTATGGCCGTCACAAATATGATCCTTTTAGTATCCACGTGTTATGGCCGCCACTAAACCTCTTATTTTTTGTATGGGCCATAGTTGATCGTCATAAAAATATAATATTTAGTGATAATATGATATTGATTGTCACTAAATATGTAACTTTATATGGCCGTCGATTGTAGACGCCACTAAACATCTTCATTTGTTGACTAATATGTATTGGCCACCACTAAAAGTCTTTTTTGTGTGGTGGCCACCCTTGGTTGTCTTTAAAAATATTATATAGTGTCCAATTATTTAGAGCCGCTATTATAAATGGTCACTAAAACCTATCTTTCTTGTAGTGCGATCTCGGCCGGGAGATAATCTCAGACGGAGGGCTCGTCTCATGAGCACGACTCCGGTTGGGAGCTGACATTGGCAGGAGGGCCCCCGTCTTAACAGTATGAGCACGATCCTGATCGGGAGCCGATCTTAGACGGAGGGCTTACTTCATGAGCACGACTCTGACTGGAAGCTAACCTCGGCATGAGAACTCGTCTTGGCTCCTCATCGGGCCATCATGTCTAGATGACAGATCTTTTGCCAGATGGCCGCCAACGGATTTCATGCCAGCGAAGGTACCAGATCAACAACAATTCATAGATTTTCATATAGGAAGAGAAAGTAACATTGTTAAATGGAGCACCGCAATACTTACATCCAATCCACTCGAGGCCATGGAGAAGCAGGTCTAAAGTCAAGCCCTTAAGGGAAGCTGCGTTGGAGACCCCCGAAAGGGTGGTGCAGGAGATCTGGATCCCCTCATGGCACAACAACATCGAAAGCTGATGGTAAAACTACCTTTTTCGAAGAAATAAAGCAATGCGAGGCTGCAATCACACCAAGGCCTCATCCATATTCGCGGTCGGGACATTCCCAAAAAAAACTTTATATTTTTTAGAAAAAAATGGACGAAGCGAGGAACTTCCCTCCCGCGTATATGGATCAAGGATAGGACGGTGCAAGGGAAACGATACAATTACAGCCTGGGAGAATGCACGCAGTGATCAAGAAAATCTTGATAATTAATTTACTTTTTATTAGAATGATATTTTATCTTGAAAAAAAATAAAATAAATTTTTAATTACTTACTTGAACTTCGTATATTATATGATTTCTTAGCCCGATACCTACATGCTTTTTAGAATGAAAAAAAATATTATAAAGGAGTAGTTTTTGAATATTTTAGAACTAACAATATCCGATATAACATACTTTCCGAGCACCGCGTTGAAAAATAATAATTTTAGTTTTTTTTTTAAAAAAAAATTGATAGGATATTAATGTATATCATGCCGATAATAAATGCCATTTCTTCAACATTCAATGTAAATTATGTCCCGTTTCATCGTGTCAATTTAGGTCCATGGAAAGAAGTGGTACGGCCCACACGGTGTACAGAGAATTGCGCCCTCGCAATTTTAAAATGCCTTGTCGCTGCATACATCATGCATCACGACATGGATAAATTATTGATTGGATGGAGGCATCCCGCCGCTTCCGATGCTGAACGGAGAAGCAAAGGCCAACAACTAATTCTCGTCTCGCTAAAAGCGTTAATGATACGGAATGGATGACGTGACAGGGGAACGCGCGAGGAAACTTCCCGGTTCGAATTCATTGGCCGTGGACCCCAAAGCTGTAAGTGGAAGGATTAACTATATATAATACATAAATATTATATTCAACTAAAATTCACAAATATTATAAATCATTTATAGCAATATATATATATATATATATATATATATATCCATCATTATTTTTTGATAATGCTTGTAAAAGTTATTTTTATATGAACCTATAAAACGAAAAAAAAAGAATGTCATCTTAAATTTCGTGTGTACCATCGGAATCAAATATTTTTTACCTATAAAAATTTTATAAATACATAAACTGTCACCCATATAATTTTTTGTATCTTTTTTAATATACAAAAAAACATTTACATTTATAAACATCCATTTAGATCCATATTAAAAAAAAATTAAAATCTAAATCTGAATAAACAAAACGTAGAATAATAATAACAGAAAAAATTTTGAATTTCATAACCTTATAATACAAACCATTGATGGATAGATTTTTTTTTTTTTTGGGGACTATCTTCCTCCTCGTATGAACATCCAAGCTCGATTCAACTTTTTTTTTTTTTTTAAAAAAAAAAAAAAAAATCTCTCTTTCCTATCCTATTCGGTTCTTTTTCTTATGCACCGGAAGATAGCTGCGGTGAGATGTAGGCTTTTTGAGCCGAAGTTGACAGGCTCGGTTGGCTTCGATCCGGATAAAAAAAAAAAAAAAAAAAAGGAAGGAAGCAGAGTCAGGCAGGAAAGTTTATTCTTCTCCTTATTTAGTCAAAAAAATTATTGAAGGAGTTAGAGAAAGTCAAGGAGGAGAGAGACTCCGTCAACAACGTATTTGAGATGGACTGGGACTCCAGCCGACGCGGTCTCCCTTCCCTAAGCAACAAGGAGACCATCGGTGGATTTCCTTTAAATCCCCCACACCACCCCCCATCACCCCATCAAGCCCTTCCATGCCATCATCCTCCTCTCCAGCGAGCATCCGGAAGTCCGCCAAGGCCGTTGAGTTTTCTTTTAATGTTTACGAGGGTTTAATCCATATTTTTTTGGTTTGATTCAGTTGGTTTTATCTTGGAGCCGGTGGCCGCCATCATCCGCCTTCGATCTATCGAGCCCATCCTGGTAACCACCTTTCATAGCCATCATCGGCAATCAGGGGGAGGTGGTTCGGCCCAGTCGAGGAGAAGTTCGGGAGAAGAGAAGAAAGAAGGAAGAGAACAGAAGAAAAAAAAGGAAGGAAAAAAAGAAAAAGAAGAAATAAGAAGAGAGAAAATATAAAGAGAGAGAAAGAGGAGAGAGAAGGGGAGGAAGAAAGAGAAGAAAATATAATAATAATAACATATTATTTTAGAAGAGAGGATCGGGAAACTTTCTTCTTCGAAATTTTTAAAGTTAAGATTTTGGATTTGAATAAAACTATTTATTATTATAGGGGATCAGCTTTGTGAGCAGAAAAATGTTGTGCGAGCTTCGGATACGGACTAGTATCGGATATATTAGGATTAGCTTCTAGAAGGTAATGATTATGGACTTGATCACCAGTTGTATATATATCTTACATGACATGATTTGATCCGTGCATATGAACATTAGCATGCATGATTTATTTTTGCATTGTATAGTTTAATTTTACATGATGGATAGTATGATTGTTGTGGTTATTAGTTATGTTTCCGTATACCATGTTTTTATCAAGTAAAATTATTTTTGATGGTTTGGACCGTATTGCCGATTATTGAAAAATTTGAGATTTCATTGTTTGTTATCATAATATGAATTGATAAAGTGATAGCCAAGATAATGAGGTAATTGGACTAGCCATATTATAAGATCGTATTACGGAGATTGTCGGTCATAGGTTGGAGTGTGATAATGAGATTGCCGTTAGACTGAAGTGTGACAATGAGCTTGCCAGTCAGATGCTAGACTGAGATTGCTAGTCATGAATTGAAGCATTATCGTGATTAGTCCAGAACCCTAAAGAAGAAGAATAACTAATGAAAACACTAAAAGAAAATATAATTTTACCAAAGGTTTTGTTATACATGATATTTGAGTTGCTTGATTGCATGATATGATATACTAGTATATTCTTACTATTTCCAGAATTATATTATTATTGGTGCGATTGTATGTAAACCTTACTGAGCTGTAGAGCTCATCCCTTACCTTTCAATTTTTTTCCAGAGACTCGAAATGCATAGCAAGGATCGAGCTGGGCATGAGATTAAACATCAATATTATTTAGATAGTGTAGTTAGTTTTGGTTGTTTTTTAGTTACTGATACTTATTGTGAATCAGTGGACCATTTAATGATTTAATTTGAATAAATAGATTATTTAATTATTATTAAATTATTTAAATAGTATCGATATAATTTCTGTGATTTTAAATGAAGTGATTCATGTATACTTAGATCTTGTATGATCTCTAGAATAAAATTTAGGATCGTGTAGCTGGTCACGTAACCGATACCAGTATAGTATTCGGGGTATAACAGCTACAGTGCAACACTAATCCTGCTTTGTACAGGAAAGCTGCTGTACTACAGCAACGTCCAAAACTTTTTTATCTAAATATTTTTCTCCTTATTTAGCCGGTCAGTCCTATTAGCAACCTTATATCCATCCCTTCAAATGATGTTAATGGAGAAGTGAAAAGTTGCTGAAATACGGCAGCAATCCTCTTATGCTGATAAGAAGGAACCAAATCAAATTTTTTATATAATGATCTAAAAAAAAAGCTAAAAAATCCAGTATAACTACAAAATTGATGGGAGAATAAAAAAAAATAATAATAATAAACTAATCTGGGAACAAAAAAAACTGTAAACCTTACCTTCTTTCGACTCTTTCCTTTCCAACAACCTATATTATCTAGCTACCTACTAACTTGTTAAAACAATAAAAAGACGGATCAGAAAAAAACTTTAAAAATACTATAAAATTTATGAAATGTTCTTATCTTTGTTTGCTCAGCACTTAAGGTATTCTGAACTCTCTGAACTTTTAATTATATATATATATAAATGAGATGAGTCATTAACATAACTTTTTTTTCCTCGTCGATCTTCCATCCCTCACTGATCTGCACAAAGATCTGGTAGGTATCCGCATGGCTTCAGTTTACCGACATGGTAAAAGATGGGAATCGTTCCCCTCGTTCTTTCGTATTACGTTCCGTTAATTTGATATCGTTCCGAAATTTCTTGCGTGCCGTGTTCTGGAATCCAAAGATTTTTTTTTTTCTTCTGTAAATTTTCTCCTCCCTTTTTTTTTTTTTTTTTTTATTGAGAGAAGCAAGAGAGCCCAGTATTCTTTGATTAATGACACGTATCTTCTCCATATATTGTGAGATGTGACATCCAGGAAGAGCTCCGGGTCCTTCTTTAATTATGTATTTTATAGCCATAGGGATACACCCAGAAGAAAAGCCGATAGGCTATGAATAGAATCAACTAATCCGAACAGTTCTTCTTCTATCATCTCTTTGATCTCACTCTAGTGGATCGTCGGTGTAATTAAGTACTACGGAATCATTCAGTCATCGCAGCCGTCCATCTATGTGTGAATGTTGAGTGTCTTTTCACAGCATCCACGTGATGTGTACTCCCTTGTACCATGGCACGGACTCCCTTTGTTGTGCAATGACAAAATGCCCCCCGCTCGGAGAGAGAGCCATCTCATTTTTATGCTTGTGATCGAAGCAACGAAAGGCGTGAGAGGAAGAGATGGGAGGAGATCGGAAGATCGGTGTGGCGCTGGACTTCTCGAAGAGCAGCAAGAGGGCGCTGGGGTGGACCATCGACAACCTCCTCGACCACGGCGACACCCTCATCGTCATCCATGTTTTGCAACCCAAGAGTGACGAGACCAAGCACGCCCTCTGGTCCCAATCCGGTTCCCGTGCGTTCCCTCTTCCCTTTCCATTTCTTTTCTTTTCCTGGTTTCGTTTTCCGTATACATACATATGTGTGTTCTTAATCCGTCTTTGTTTGTGTATGCTCGCTAGCTCTGATTCCGCTGACGGAGTTGAGGCAACCGGAGGTGATGAAGAACTACGATCTGGAAATCGATATCGAGGTCCTCGACATGCTCGACACTTCTTCCCGACAGAAGCAGGTCCTCTCTCTTAATTTCCCCCTTGCTTTCATCTCCCACTTATAGAACAAAGGGGGAAAATAATGCTAGTAATATATATATATATATTTATTTGATTCGTTTTTTTCGTCTTTTTTTTTTGGGGGAAAAAAATTAACATCGTCAGGCAACGATTGTGGGGAAATTTTACTGGGGAGATGCAAGGGAGAAGCTGTGCCAAGCCGAGGAAGATCTCAAGCTGGACTCGCTGGTCATGGGAAGCAGGGGTCTTAGCCGGTTACTGAGGTATATAATGTTCCCTCCATATATTTTATATAATCTTGTCCCGATTCCTGATCTGATCGACTGATCCCAATAAATGCTTTGCAAATAAATAAATTGATAGGTTTGTCAGTATAGTTTTACGTATGGTATCAAAAAAATTTCGAAATCTATCTTTCTCTTGTATGGATCAGATTTTTTTTTAGGTTTCTTTCACTCAAACGTTGGCCCGCCGTTGACCATCCGTTTTTTAACTTGACATAAATTGTATAATCAACAAAACAGAAGCAAGATCCATCAACCTTCGAGGATAGCTGGGTGTTTTATGTCAAAGGAGCTCGGCCGTTAGAATTATGGGCTCGGACGTGGTGATCTCACACGTCGCAGTCGGACGATTAGAACCGTCCGTCCTTCGAAAAACGTCGGCTGAGTCCGCCGGGTGCGTAACTTTGGCCGGTGGGACTGATAAGGACTTTTTTTTTTTTTTTGGAACGATTTTAGACGTGATGTATGACCCGATCGTGGCTTGACAAACAAAGCTGGCAGCCATGCCAAACGAAAACCTCATAATTTTTTGTGGAGGCAGAGGCTAGGGACCCGTACTAAATAAAATAACTGACTCATGGTTCTTGCAAAACCATGTCATTGATGTTTTTTAGACTATGGTATTGAAACTAGTATTTCAGTCAATAACCAAATATAAAATTAGATAACTGTAAACAAGTTGTTTTGGGGTGTTGGTTCGAAAGTAGACTTATCTAGGCAATCAGACTCAAATCTATAATCAAAGTAAAGCAGCAATAGGTGTTGTTGTTGCCCGATCTCCTGGACCGGGTTCTCTGCCTGGCTGGAGTGCTCCTCTTCCGGTTCATGCAAAGAAGTCTCACGGACCGGTGGTGTTCCGGCGGGGACACTCCGATGACTAAATTAGTGAGAGGATTAGAGCAACAGAATGGAGGAACATTTACCTTATATAGGCATGGAACACTGCCAGAATCTGTTAGAGACTAGCCCGAAAGTACCCAATCAGCTCTTAGGAGAATCACGATGGTGGTCAGGTGGCACCAGGACGTGACCACGTCGTGTGATATGTTGTAACAGAATTCTGGTACCAGCTGGAAGGGACTTCTGGAGCCTTTTGATTAGTATGGGCATGGCTGAAGTAGACCAGTCGGATCTCAAACGGATCGGTCGGACCTCGAGTGGGTCAGCAGGATCTCTAGTAGGCTGGTAGGACCCCTAGTGGGTCGATTGGATCTTGGTCCGTCCCGGCCGAAGGACTATTGGCTCCGGTCCGGTTCAGAGAAAGGCTGATTGGATATAACAGGTGCCAAAAGACTGGAACAATGGCTTATTATCTCTGTCATTGTCAAGATGGTTGTGCCTTGACAAGTTCTGTCTTTTTCCTCCGAACTTCAGCTGCACTATAACGGTTGGAGAAGGGAACAAAAATAAAATCCAAATCAGCTGACTTCTTTTTACTTGATAAGCCTAAATCTGTTGACTATCCAATTGTTTTTCTCCGAGGGCATGGTATTGCAATAATGAAACCCGTCACAGGTAAAATACATCGGTCAAGCAATATGTGCTTCAAATCATGGTTGGATGGAAAAAAGGAAAAAGTGTCAACAATTTAGGTGGATGTTTCAAAAGTGACATTAAAAGTGTGGCATGTATATTGTTTCTTGCTCCAACATGAAGGTGGATTACTTTGTATCGGGCTCCATCCAAAATCAGATGAATCAGTTATACTGGTTTCATTTCCTGATTATCCACAAGCTGGATGGTGTTGTTTATGTCCACAACACACCAGGAATTGTGAGAAATTCTCTCTTGTAGCACCCTTTATATTCTTGAGCTTAATATGATCATCTCTCATGATATGCATTATTTGGCAAATGTGTGCAATCCTTGGAAGCAACCTCCGATTACTTCAATTGAAACACCTGGAGATCATTCTAAACTGGTAAATCCAATACGATGTCTCAAATGCCGACTCCACAAGTTTAGTTGGCAAACTTTTTGTTGCATGAAGATATATCTATTTGCTTTTGATATCAAGCCCCCGATATCTCTCTTCCAAGCCAAGCCTGCAATGACACCTAGGGTTGGACAAGTAATCCCCTGGTGGTAGCTCTGCTAGGGCTTGAAAAACAAAAATTGAATCGTAGGAGCTATGGCTTGAAAACTTATGATCTCATTAGTTTAATAAATGTTTTAACAAAATTAGTATTCCATGTAATCTGATTATCTTTTTCCTTTTGTTCTTTGTATATATCTGCAGGATTTTGTTGGGCAGTGTGACGAGCTATGTATTATCAAATGTATCATGCCCTGTGACCATTGTCAAGGATCCAGACTTCAAACCTTGACAGACTTCCTGGCAAAATAAAATCAAGTACCATAAATCTCAAGGGGTGCAGATTGCCTGTGATGGGAGAGAGGAGTCTAGTAATGGAGTTGGAATAATATGAAAGTCGTTTATTAACTTGAAGATGTTGAAGCAAGTTTCTCCTTTTATCTACAAGACCTTTTGAACTGTGTGTGAGAATTATCAGAATAAATTGTGAGTGATGTTTAGATGATATGCATATTTTAGTTGTCTAGCATATCTCATACTTCTCCCATCTTTTCTGTTTAAACTGCTTCCAGTTTGAACTATATATCTGATCTGGAATAATTTGTGTTGTTGCGTATGTGCAATTTTGGGAGAAAGAGCCATATATCGCCATCCTTTTTGTTTTTTTGTGTTTTTTCCCCGTGACAGAATGCTGCATAACTGGCAAACTTAATGATTTCCTGTCCATCATTTAGCAACACTTTTGAGATCACGAGATGTGGAGTGGTTCACTAATTTTGTATTTTTCCTGGTTTCAATTCACATGTATAGTCTTATTTGAATGGGTTTCGTGGTTTTTATCAGCTGACTCGACTGATAAGTTTCCTGTAGTCTTTGTTGGATGAGCAAAATTTTCAGATGCCAGTTGAGCACGTTTAGTTCAAGCTAGTAACGATATGTGATGAACTTAACGCCTTCAACATATGTATATTTTTTGTCTTCTGGTTCAGGACAATATTTGCATCGCAAATCGTGAGTTCGCGCGTCTGGTTAATTGCAAGGAGTTATTAAGGCTGCCCAGAACATGGAAAGACCTTAGAACATGTTTGGTTTGCAACCAGAGTTTGGTTTCTGACTGGAATCCGAATCAGAATTAGAACGGATGGAAATCGAAATGGCCATAAATGTTTGGTTTGTGATCGGAAACGGTATCCTTATTTGATTAGAGATTTAAATTCATTTTATCCTGGAATAAGAATGGAACTCTTTCTGATCAACTGGTTGAAATAGGAGTTATCCATTTTAATTCCAGACTTCAACATTCCCTTAGATTAACAGGTGTTCTTTCTTCCCTCGTTAGACTTCACAGGCTCCCAACGTCTGATCTTCCCATGACGGGGAGGCTGATCAAACTCAGTATTGCAGATAGCTGAGGCAAGTTCCCAAAGAATAAATCAAGTCTTGCTGAAGGGTGCTTCTTGCTTAACCCGGGAGAGAAGTTTGGTGTTCATTTGCTCGGTAGCTTGAGCCGCTGATCTGTTCAGTTCTCAATGGTTTGTCAACCTTGACCTCGGCTTGACCTGGTCGATCTCATTTTCAGCTCGGGTCTTGTTTAACTTGATCCTGGTCTGTTCCTCTTTTCATAGTTTGGTTCGACTGGGAACCGGTGGCAGGGTGACCCAGCATGATCTTTTAACCTGATGGGTGGGAGACTTGTTGGGTTTGGGACCGAGCTTCTTGAAAATCACTGAATTATGATATTTCATTCTTTTTTCAGTTTGCTTCTTGTTTTCTCCTCTTTTTTACTGTTATTTTTGAAATTTTTCTGTCTTCCCATAATGTCACAAGGGAAGATCATACTAGCTAAATATGTAAATTTCAGTTGAATGACAAATTCTATGCTGCTTTGATTCATTTTCCCATAGTTTTTTTCTGTTTTGATTGGTATGTGCCTATGGTTAGAATCTTCCAGCAGAATCCTTTATCAGTAACTTCCATTGAAATTATACTGTGCAAGAATTATCTGGTAGACTAGCATGGAAAGTTTGTGCCTAGTTAAGTGTCATTGTGTTTGGGAACAATTCGTATGCCATTCTCATCTCATAAGTTGCTCTACCGATACATCCTTGCCTTCGCTTTTGCTGGGTTACTTGCTATAGCTTCCATCTGCTGATTTTCTGGCCATTGCAAACTGCACTTTTATTTTTTAAGCAATCGACTCTACGAGGATGCCAGGGCTTGCACAAGAAAAGTGTGCAAGGGTCTATGTCCTATATTTAGGATCGGGTATATGTACAGCAAGGAATTTAAATAATATTTTTTGGGTGAGATCTACAAAAATAAATGTATTTCCAGTATGTAGTTCCTTTAAAGATCCTTACATCCATGTTAGGGTACTTGATAATATTGGAGGGAAAAGTCTTTGTGCACCGCGTACGGTGCAGTAAATCCAACGTGGCCTGCATCGCATTTTTTTATCGGTCCAAATGTATCCACTGTAGCATAACGGGATGGGAGCTGAGCGTGACTATCATTAATTATCATTCAGCTTTTATTTGAAATTTTTTCTAGACCAAAATATCTTCCCTCCAGTCCCTTGAACTAGGGTATCGTAGATTTTGAACTAGGACGTCGTACCTTTTGAACTAGGATGTCGTAAGGTGTCGTGATACTGCTTCAGGTTTTAATTTATATTTTCTGCATGGGTGTCGTAGGTTTTGAATTAGGGTGTCGTAATATTATTTCAGGTTTTAATTTATATTTTTCTGCAGGGGTGTCGTAGGTTTTGATCTAGGATGTCGTAACTTTTGAATTATTATGTCGTAATACTGTTTCAGATTTTAATTTATATTTTCTGCAGGGATATCATAGGTTTTGAACTAGGATGTCGTAATACTGTTTCAGGTCATTTTTGAACCAGGGTGTTGTAGGTTTTGAACTAGGATGTCGTAGGTTTTGAACTAGGATACGCAATACTGTTTCTGATCATTTTTGAACCAGGATGTCGTAGGTTTTGAACTAGGATGTCATAAGTTTTGAATTAGGATGTTGTAATACTGTTTTTGGTCATTTTTGAACCAGGGTGTCGTAGGTTTTGAACTAGGATATCGTAGGTTTTGAACTAGGATGTCGTAGGTTTTGAACTAGGATGTCGTAATTTTGTTTCAGGTCATTTTTTGAACCAGGGTGTCGTAGATTTTGAATAGGGGTGTCGTAGCTTTTGAACTAGGATGTCGTAAGGATATTTTTGGTTTGGATAAAATTTCAATTAATGCTAGTCATCTCAGTTTTTATCCCATCATGCTATAGTGAATATATTTGGACCAATAGAAGCGTGCAGTGCAGGCCACTCTGGATTTGCTGCACCGCACGCGGTGCACAAAAAATTACTCATATTGGAGAGATGTCTTGGTGATCATTAAATATCTTTCACCAAATACTTTTGCATTTTCTTAGGTGCGCAGATGATGATCCATTAATGTTACAGGTTTGTTACCATCGGTTCACCATCATGACAGATGATGATCCATTAAATATATTTCCTTCTTTTTTTGAGCAGACTGATGGGAATTTCTCCCCTCATTTGAAAAGGCATGAATCCATATTCCCTTCTAATACTAGGGATTTGCTCAAATATTAGGGCCGGATGAAAGTCTTTATGGACTAGTGTTGGTGACTCGGACTATAATAAAAAGTGGTACCTTTCTCCGGTTTTTGGTGAAGTTTTAGGTTTAGTCTACTTCAAGCAGTTTAGTCAATGCCTCTATGTTTGATGTTGCATAATTCTTCACTTGCTAAATTAAAACCCCTGTTTTGAAAATTTTGGGCAAAAAATATCCATGGAGCAGTTTGTTTTGCATTGTGGGTAGCAACTAGCAAAGCTACTTCCTGGTTTCTGAAACTGTCCCATAAATGATGCCTACCGATTGAATTTGTGCCCGCATCATTGGAATCTATTTTTCTCTATCATAATTTTAGCTCAGACCTGTAAGCTATGTTCAGTGATAAGTGAAAATGGTGGTGGGTGAAATATGATGGCATTGCTTCCGGGTCAAGCATCGAATTTGCTCGATCCATGATCTCTACTGTTTTTAACTACACAACCACTGAAATTTTGCTTATCCAAGAAGGTAGTTTCCATCAGGTATTACTGCCATCGATAGTAGATTTTCTGTTGTCCCCCATATGGATCTATCATCTACGACTTCAATACGTTTGTGACTATTATCAGGTTTTTATGCCTACATAATGAAAGCTGCAATCATCGAATAAAGCACCACCATGTACTCCACTCTTTGGGCGGTCCAATCTAACTCTCCCACATTCGGGTTTAGGGGGGTCCATAACGTTTCTTTCTACATCAGCTTCCATATCAAGTAGATCATCATCACTGGGACGAATCCTGCAAGGTTTTGTCATGTCTGATGTCCCACTTTGTCATGCTGTACCTCATCAAACCGATGGTCCTGATGTGTGATGAAATGCTCTGGCTAATACCCTTCGTGTTCTTCGGTTTTCGCCCATCAAGGTCATACCAGTTCGTCCCCAAGGGGGAACGAATCATATGGGATTTGGCATTGCAGAGAACAAAAACAAGTCTATTGGTTCCGACTATTAAACCCAGAAGCTTACCGTTGAAGGAGTCTCGTTACTTTCGGACCCTGAAAACGAAGTTTCAGAACAAAAGAAAGGCCTGTCAGAGAGAAATCGACCGTTACGTTGTACGAATCTTCTTTAAAAATAAAGGCAGTGTCCGCATGACGATGCTTTGCAAGTCAAACCCACTAGGAGTTTAGGAGGGGTTACCATGTTTGATCTTGGTTTTTAAATGAGAATGATAAAGAAAGTCTTGCAAGCTTGTGAGCTTAACGTTCGAAAGTAGCATTTGAATGCAGAAAGAAGGTCGAAGAGGTTGGCGGGCCCTGGTGAGGAACAACCCTAGGTGACTAGGTCCTTCAAATTTTATTCCTACCATTCCAACCTTTTGTACTGCTAACAACTATAGCAGCGACGTGCTACTAACCTATCTCAAGGACTCCACTCTACTGCTGCTAGTCCGTTGGAGGTTGCAACCACTGGCATCATTACGTCTATTATTTCTTCGAGGAAATTGCACATAGAGAAGACTTAAGAGAGCCTCTTCAAAGTGAAGATAATATATTTGCTGATTTGTGACAGCTCAACCGATTTCTCCCCAACCATAACGCCTTAATTTCTCGTTATTGCACCTCTTTTTTTTTTTTTTTTTTTTTTCTTATCGTCACTTGTAGTAAAATTTGATTAGAGTTGATTATAAAGTAATATATGTTGAAGAAAACTTGGAGACCCAAAAAAATTAGTTCATGGAGAAACGGGACTATTTGAATAGAGTCACGGGGTGTGGAGTCGAGACAAGTAATGTTAAGACAGGTGGGATCCCTTGCTTCTCGAACTTTGGTCTCCCTTTACCCAGGCCCCCCCTCCATTTGTTGAACTGGGGTTTTAGCCTTGTCTATTTTGGAGGCTTAGGATTGCCAGGGCGCTTTGGAGATTGAATTATTGTTCTGTTTGAAACCCAAAACCGCCAGATAGAATCAATTATACTCTCACAAGTGGGTGGTCTGAGATAGTACGGACGTGACAATGAAGTTGCTGTTCACCATCAGAGCCTGGCATCCATTCTAAAGAGACTTCCATCTTAGGTTTAACCGATAGAGAGCACCCTAAAAAAATATGACAGGAGATAAACGGAGGCGTGTTTTAGTGTTTTTCGTCTTTATTTATTTATTTATTTTTGAAATGATTATATTTATTAGCGACACCATATGAAGAAATATTAGCACAAATATACATCTTATCTTCCATAGCCTAACTGGAAAAATAAAGCTGAATAGTTGGAGAATAATATTTATTTAGCCTAGTATAATTCAAATGCGTAATTTTTTTTTTTTTTAAAAAAAAAGTGGCAAAATGTGCATAGATAAATAACCTTGAGCAAGTCAAGCAACATGTTCTTTCCATTTGCTCACTGAAATGCCAACATATGATTAAACATAAACATCTTGGTTTTTGAAATTTAAAAAACAAACAGTTGGAGAATAAATTTACTCACCCTATATATATAAAAAGACTGTATAACAAGGTGTTACACCCAAAGTGAATGCGTCCCAAAGACAGTCACCTGTTAACAACAACGAGACACATATGTCATGCTGTCCACATTGATGATGCTAATCAAAAGTAGCCATATAGTTGATTTTATTAAAAATGATGCCATTACTCTATGTAATATCTAACCTGCTTGTAATTGTTTAAATTATTCCATCATGAGAGCAAATTTTTGATAATTAGAGATTAGTTGCTCGCACCATTGCTGAGATGTGGGGACCTCGTGAAGACACACAGCCTGCTTCTCACCAAAGTAGCGTGCACCTTCAACGCATTTCTCGTTCTAACGGGTGGGTGCTCTTCCTACCACCTTTCTTCGAAACTTTACCATGCCTATTTTAATTTTGAAACCAGACTTCACTTCTTTCCCTCCCCTTCCTGAAAAGCTTACAACGTACGAAGGACTAAAAGGAGGAAGCCGTTAAATACTTAAATAGAGCCGAGCTGCTGCTGAGTTAGTAGGAAAGAAAGGGAGGAGAGACGGGGAGAGAAAAGGAAAGGCGCAACTCCCCTTGATAGCCTGGCCATTTAATAGCCGTTACACTAAAATTTCAAAAAAAAAAAAAAAAAGTTAAGAAGTGCTCCCCCGCTCCTCCTCCATTTCCCCTGAAGAGAGTCGAGTTCGTGTATTAGAGGAAGCAAGGGAGTGCAATCATGGCCATCCTCAACCTCCCTTAGAAAAATATATGAGGAAGCCCCCACGAGCCCTTCTCCCCCTTCTTTTCTACTTCGGAAATGATCGCTTTCTCATGGAGAGACCCCGCTTTCACCAACCAGAGGACCCCAAGAAGCACTACTATCTTCCGTTAGCCGCCTGCGGAGCCTCCAATCTCATCCCTCTTTCCCTTTTTCGGATTCTGGCTGTCTACTAGATCACTCCGGTTAAGGGACGAGTGCGGCAGGGGGTAGCTTCTCTTTAATTGACGGAAAAAGGTGGTGCTCAGGATGGATGATAGAAAGGAGAAGGGTGGTGTTGGTGATCATGGTCACGGGTCAGAAGATGTTGGGGGAGAGGGCGAGTCCTTTAGCGACTCGGCAGAGGATGAGTGCCATGGGCGCAGTTCGAGCTCCGAGACTTCGTCTAGTGAAGAGTCACGAGGCCATAGCAGTTCCGAGGAATCATCCAAGCATTCGACATCGTTGGGTTGGCCAATGCAGAAACGCAAAAATTCTGAATTAGTAGTCAAGGAGGAAAAAAACAGCGAGGAAAATAGTGGAACGGATAAGCTAAAGCCCGACATTTCAGGTATCGAGTCTTCTTTCATGCTGTCCTTTTCCCCTTCATTATCTCTTTACAACAAATAGTAATACCGATCAAATGGATGAATGCCATTAAATTAGATTTTTTTTTAATGATTCTTTTACCCTCTCATATCTTTGTTATCATTTTTTTTTTTTTTTTGAAGAAATTCTGTTTTATGTTTGGTTTCGATCCTCGATCAACATTTAGTAAATAGCGGTTATGTATTATTGGTGTCAACATGGACCGTTCTATCATAGTTAATCTTCATATACTAAAAACCGTACTGGTTTAGCTGAATGAAGAGTTATTTTTGTGGGGGGGGGGGGGGGTTTATCTTCTGCATTCCAGTAGATGTCGAGATGATGAAGGAGAGGTTTGCCAAGTTGTTGCTTGGAGAAGACATGTCTGGCTCCGGGAAAGGGGTCTGCACCGCATTGGCCATTTCGAATGCTATAACCAATCTCTGCGGTAAGTTTTCACAGTTCTCTGGTTTTCTTGGCACGCTCTTTAATGCTTACAAATTTGTTTACTGAAATAAATTCTACGAGCCTTGTAAAGCGTCCTTGTTCCTTTTGTCCTATTACAGCCACACTGTTTGGTCAGCTTTGGAGGTTGGAGCCTTTACCTCCCGAGAAGAAGTCAATGTGGCGAAGAGAAATGGATTGGCTTCTGTGTGTTGGCGATCACGTAGTTGAACTGGTACCCACTTGGCAAACATTTCCTGATGGGAGCAAGCTTGAGGTGCGATTACTTTTCCAAAACTATATGGGGATTAAAGTTGCCTTTGCATCGATGAATTAAATGTCTGCTGCATTTGTTACTCCACCACGCATAAGCGTGTTTCTTTGGTGGGTCGATTCTCACTGGAGTGCTCACTGTTCTCAATTATTGATAAAATCTAAATTTTGCAAATAAAATTTTCATAGGTATGTACATGTATACGTATGTGTGTGTCCAACTCAATGCGCTTGGTTGGTTCCTTAGAGGTGTTCTCAACTATCTTGCTAACCCAATAGTCTTGAATAGTAGGAGCATAAACTGTGGATGGCTATTTCCTGATTATTTCTGTCACATTTATTTCAGGTCATGACTTGCAGACAACGATCTGACCTATATGCCAATCTTCCAGCACTGCGTAAACTGGACAATATGCTCCTGGTGAGACTCGATACTACTTCCTGATCCTTAATCTTAACTCGAGGGTAATAATTCTTATCGAGAATTTACTCTTCGCAGGAAATATTGGACAACTTTATCGACACGGAGTTTTGGTATGCCGATCAAGGAGTGCTCGCAAATGATTCTGATGGTTCGGCCTCTTTCCGAAAGACTCTTCGTCGTCAAGAAGAGAAATGGTGGCTGCCTGTACCTCGTGTACCTCCTGGTGGTCTCCATGAGAAGACAAGAAAGCAATTGCAGCACAAACGTGAGTGCGCAAACCAGATCTTGAAGGCTGCGATGGCTATCAACAGCAATGCCTTGGCTGAAATGGAGGTTCCCGAGTCGTATCTCGAGTCGCTTCCAAAGGTATGCTGCTTATCCGAGTACTTAAAAAGTTTGTTCTAAAGGTCTATTCTCGACAAATAATGATCATATTTGGAGCTCATATCTTTTCTACCTGCATGGTCGTAGTATCGTCGCATGATGTCTCGCATCATTTTGGAAATTTGTATAGCTTTAACCATATCATGATGTCGAGTTATTTGTTTGTTCTTGGTCCACAGAATGGAAGAGCATGCCTAGGTGATGTGATATATCGCTATATTACTTCGGATCAATTTTCCCCTGAATGCCTTCTCGATTGCCTTGATTTATCCTCCGAGCACCAAGCTCTAGAGATTGCCAATCATGTCGAGGCATCGATTTATGTATGGAGTCGGAGAACATGTGCCAGATCTATGAATAATAATACAAATCGAACCAACACTAGATCATCATGGGGCATGGTCAAGGATATTATTATAGATGCCGAGAAAAGAGAATTGCTTGCTGACAGAGCCAAGTGCCTCTTGCTATGTTTGAAGCAGAGGTTCCCCGGTCTGACACAAACA
This sequence comes from Areca catechu, assembly GCA_021397845.1. Lineage (NCBI taxonomy): Eukaryota > Viridiplantae > Streptophyta > Magnoliopsida > Arecales > Arecaceae > Areca > Areca catechu. Next base: position 187,430,424 of record CM038050.1, on the reverse strand, counting down.
ACCTTGGATATGAGCAAAATCCAATTCAACAAGGTTTGCATTCCTCTCCACTTCCCCTTATTTCGAAGGTTCATGCTTGCACGAAGAGACCTTTCAGATGGTGAGAGAGACTTTCGTGTTCTAATTTTCAGGATGTTGGGAAAACCATTCTGGAAAGCTATTCCAGAGTCATGGAGAGCCTCGCATATAACATCGTTGCTCGCATTGATGATTTGCTCTGTGTTGATGACTCGACCAAACATTCAGATCAGTTTTCATCGATTCACACGGTCGGTGTCACCTCTCACAAGAAAGTTCCAGTTCCATGCTCGGTGCCTGTCTCAGGCACTCCATATGCTACACCAAGCTTCTTGCCCACGCCATTACTGAGTCCGGTGCGGGGAGAGAGGTCTCCGTTGATCAGCAGAAAGTCTCATAATCGCGGATATAGCGTGAAGAAAGTTTTGACAAACTATATCGGAGCTGAAGTGAAAGGAAAAGACACTAGCTACAGAGTTGAGGTATCAGCACCAATTTCAGGCAAGAATCTAGAAGCCTGAGCTTTTCTTAGGTGGCTCGCTTGCCATCATATTTGAGGTCATCTGAAACGAAGAAGATTGTGTGATGGTTCTCACGAGGGTTACAAAAACAAAATTCTCGATGCTATCCTGACAATTTCATATTCCACCAAGCTAGATCAATCAACATTTGGTGTGCTGTTCCCGTAGTGATGGATGAGCAGTGTTATTAAACATCACAAAGTTTCTGTAACACATTCCAATAGTATTTGCTTGATTTTTTTTTTTTTTTTTTAATGTTTATTTATAGGAATCGTATCTTTTGTATCTGTGTGCGTGTCATATTATATGGAATATACATTACATTGGGAAGAAATGTCATGTATGTCAGGAATATCTTGTATTTGTTTTACGGTGCTGGCAGTTCAATTATCCGAAGTTGGTCTACTTATAAGCCACCGCGCTCTCTATTTGTTTCGGGGGCATCGAGGAGATGGGAGATAGCTTGAAGATGAAACTTAAGGGACACCATTAATTTTACCGTCAGGCGATCGGATATAAGATTATGGTAAAATTGATTGACTTTTATCTAAATGAGTTCACTTTTCATTCTTTACCACCACTTTAGAAGCAAGATGATCTGTCATATCTCTATCATGCTTCTTTTACTGGCAACCGGTTCACTTAAAAAGAGTCCATATAGAGGATTTATGGAAATAGAAAAAGCAGTTCAAGAAAAATGTGGTTGCTTAGAAAAGAGCAATGATCCGACATAAGATTACAGTAAAATTTATTGACTTTTATCTAAATGAGTTTACTTTCGTTGTTTACCATCACTTTTAGAAGCAAGATGATCTGGAATATCTATCATGTTTCTTTTACTGGCAACCGGTTCACTTAAAAGAGTCCATATAGAGGATTTATGGAAATGGAAAAGGAGTTCAAGAAAGATGTGGTTGCTTAGAAAAGAGCAACGAAGCCATATATTTACTGCCACACGGATGGCATGTCTACAAGAAGCACGCACAAGCTTAAAGAAGCTGGAAGTGGAGGATATCAATGATTACAGCAATGCGACTGGAGTAGGTGACCATTCTGCTGGAAGATAGTGGTGCAACAAATATATCGTAGTGCCGACTCCATTAATGCTGTACAGCTCATGCTCATCTATCATGACGATGGATGACTCTGGGAGTTTATCAGCATATATATACATATATATATATATATATATATATATATATATATATATATCCCGAGCAAACAGGCACAGTTTGAGCAAAGAATTAGTTGAGAGATGGAGGGCTCAAGGAAGTATCTCTACCTTCTTGGATTGTTTTTGCTTGCAAGTGTGGTAGGGCTGGAGAGTGTTGATGCGGCCGGGGAATGTGGGAGGGTTCCTGCGGATAAGATGGCTCTGAGGATGGCTCCATGCGTGTCGGCATCGCAAGATGCTCGTGCCAGAGTTTCGGCTCAATGCTGCTTAGAGGTGCAGAAGCTAGGCAAGAACCCACGCTGCCTATGTGCCGTGATGCTCTCAAATACTGCAAAGAGAGCTGGAGTAAAGCCGGCGATAGCAGTGACGATCCCCAAACGGTGCAGACTTTCACACCGCCCTGTGGGTTACAAATGTGGGGGTAGGTTGAGCAGGTTGTGATGATGCTCCTTCCATACATTTATTTTCATCGAATTGTTTGTGGTTCTCCTGAAAAATCTATCTTTGCCTGCAGGTTATACCTTGCCTTGAGCATTAAAAAGTCGAGGAAAAACCGATCGCCCGTGGAAGAATAATGGAAGTATATCTAGCTGCTAGTCTGATGGCTATGATGTTTTAGCTCATCTTGGACTAATGTGATGGACTGGCTACTTGTAATATATGCTACCGGTAGTGTGTGACCTATGAAGTATGAATATAATAAATAAATAAGTTTTTGATGTGTTGACTGAAGCTAAAATTTTTATGCATAATTTTGGTTGCTCCTTTGGAGCAGTTTAGCATGTCAAATGCACCTCGATCACTTTCTGCCGGAGAAAAGAAAAGGAAAATGATCCACTTTAACTGCTTGGTCCCTGATGCAAGTCCAACTCAAATCAAACCGAAGCTCAAACAATCAAAATATGGCTAGCAGTTTGTCGAAATGCCAAAGAGAGGAGGTTGGGGATACACTACCTCAAAATTCATTTCCTCTCACAGAAAATGAAGTCAAATTTCCTATGGCCGTGATCGACTCCAGTCAGTCGGTTACATTGTGCTGCAGATTAACGCTAGTCTATGTGCAACACTTTAAAATCGTCGTGGTTTCATTGGCTTCGAAAAACCCGCCATTTCTGGGGTTCTCTTCTCTCAGTCTCGCCATTTCCACGGTAACTTTCATTTGAAAAAATCAAAATTGGAACAATGGGAAGCGTCTCTTCTTCCATCCATATTTACCTTCAGATTCTGTAATAAAGGAATTAAATGCTATTAGCTCTTTCTTCGATTTGGAGGTGTCATAGGATTTTGTGCATCTTTATTTAATTACTTGGTGTATGCCTGTTTAATAACTTAGCGTGAGTTTTTCGTGCCCTGGAAAGAAGCATTCGAAATACCAATGAGGTCAGTAGTAAGTGGGGACGGCTCTGTTCCAGAACTTTAAAAAAAGAAAAAAAAAAAGAAGAAGTATATATTGGCTGCAAAACCTTCAAGGAAATCCAACTAAAAAAAGGTTGTTTACGGTGGTGGTTTCCTACCTAAATCTGCCTAAAAACCAGCACCATGCACATGCCGAAGACACCACATGTCAAACAGCATACCCTCTATTTAGCCTTGGATCTTGTAACATCGACTCCTATTCCTTTATGCGAGACCTGATTCATCTCCAAGTTTACTCATTTGGTCCCTTCCTTTCCTTTCTAGTGCTCAACCATGGCAAAGGATCATCCCACCTTCTTCAATTTCCACAGCCTTTGCTACTTCCTCTTCGCCTTTTCTACACTATCACCCATAGCTTTCATATATTGGTCTCGGTGCGTTGCTCCCTGTAAAAATGAATCTACCATCAGGCCACCAAATCAGAGCCAATCTTTTGATCTCCTTGCTTACCCTTCTTCATGGAACCACCTCTCCTTCTCTCCCAATCCACCACCCAGGCTCCTCAAGATAGCTCTCTTCGTGAAGCGATGGCCGCATCGTAATCTTGCTGGAGGGCTGGAAAGACACGCTCTCACCCTCCATCTCGCCCTTGCACGAAGAGGCCATGAGATCCATGTCTTCACAACCTCATCCAACTCTTCCTTTCCGGACTACCCGGATGCCAGGATAAAATTCCACCCGACCCCGCCATCTCCTGCCGGTTACATCAACCAGCCTCTGGCGTGGGAGCAATTCCGCATCCAGAATACCACGGAGAAGCCCTTCGACATGATCCACACCGAAAGCGTCGGGCTCTTTCATGGTCGTGCCCGGAATCTCAGCCATCTCGCTGTTTCTTGGCATGGTATAGCTTATGAAACCATACATTCCGACATCGTCCAAGATCTCCTCCGTGGTCCACAAGAACCTCGTCACCCGGCATTAAAAGAAAGGGTTGCCAAGGTGATCGATGAAGTAAAGTTCTTCCTTGACTATGCCCACCACGTAGCTACTAGCGATCATGTTGGAGATGTCCTCAAGAGAGTATATATGATTCCAGAAGAACGAGTTCACGTAATCGTAAATGGTGTGGATGAAGATCTCTACAAACCAGATGCAGCAAGCGGTGAGGAGTTCAGGAGGAAGGTCGGGGTTCCTGACAATGCGATTCTAGTAATAGGACTGGCGGGGAGATTGGTGAAGGATAAAGGACACCCATTGATGTTTGAAGCACTGAAACAGGCCTTCATGGAGAACGAGAGCTTCCAAAGAAACATTTATGTCTTGGTTGCTGGAGACGGACCATGGGGTAATAGATACAAGGAGCTTGGACCGAATTTACTTGTGCTAGGTCCTTTGGAGCAGAAACAACTGGCCAGGTTCTACAACTCGCTCGACGTTTTCATAAATCCGACACTAAGAGCACAGGGACTGGACCACACCTTTATTGAAGCGATGCTTTCTGGTGTTGCTGTGATGGGCACACGGTTTGCCAGCATCACAGGCTCTCTGATCGTGGGGCCAGAGATCGGCTACACGTTTTTGCCGATGGTCGATTCACTGAAGAAGTCCTTGTACAGAGTTTTGGGAGATGGAAAAGGAGTACTCGCCAAGAAAGGTGAGGTTGCTAGAAACAGAGCAATGCAGCTATTTACTGCAGCAAAGATGGCAGAAGCTTATGAAAGGCTCTTCCTTTGCATCTCTAAAGGAGCTGAAGCAAAAGATAGCAATGATTACTGCAAATACCCACTTCCATCGGACAGATGTAGGTGATATTGCTCCATTCATTTGGATGGGCATTAGTGGATTTTTTTTTTTTTAATGTTAAAATTTTTTTTTACAAAATTAGGTGTATCCCAGTATATTTACGAAATTAGGTGTATCCCAAAAATACCTATCTACGTGGTGCCATGTCTTGAAATCGTCTTTTCGAAAATACACAGGTATCTACTATCGACATGTAATATTCAAAATATATTATAAAACATGTATATATGTCAAAATATATGTTTTGATGTTGTAGGTTGTTCATCTATCCGAGCAGACATGTACGTGCCAGAAATGGCAATGCTATCACTTACCTTGTTCTCATGTCATGGCTGCTTGTACACATGTTGTCCTTGATGTTTATAGTTTTGTTGATCGGTAATCTACATTACAAGATTATCATCAAACATATGCACCACAATTTCAACCAATTCTTCACAAGGAATATTGACCACAGCAAACTGGATATGGTATCATCATTCCTGATATGAATAGGTTACGACAAAAAGGTAGGCCACGGTCCACAAGAATTAGAAATAATATGGATATCCAAAAAGCTGGCAACAAACGCAGGTGTACAATCTGTAAGGAGGAAGGGCATGACAGACGGTCATGTCCAAGACTAGTACAACCAAGTCAATAAAAAGATAGCAGTCAAAATGTATATTTTAAGGTACAACACATATTTCTATTTGTTACAGTAGTAAACAAGATCCATTCGGCCCTGACGCGCGTCCTCCTTGGAGGCTGGCGCGGCCACGTACATCTCCACCTCGGCCCCACTTCGGCCACGTGGCGGCTCAGCCCCACCTCGACGGTGAACCTCGGCACCTCGGCTAGGTACTTCTCCACCTCGGCTTCATCTCGGCAACGTTTTTTTCCACCTCGGCCTCACCTCGGCTTCACCTCGGCAACGTCCTTCTCCACCTCGGCCATGCGCGAAGTCCAGCTTAGTGGCAGTCAAGTTCACCTCGGCACCTCGGCCCGTGCTGGTCTAGTTCGGCATGCCCGCACGGAATCCTTCTGCCCGCATGCTCCGCTCCCCCGCGGCGCCCTACGCTCGCGTAGGATCCGGCTCCAACCTCAACACACGCCCGCAGGCACGTCCCAGACACCCTCCCCGTGCCTCGGTCCGCGTGCGAGGACGGCGCGAGCCCGTGCTAGCCCGGCTCTTCACCGACCTCGGTCCACGTGCAAGGGGGCGCGAGCCCGCAACTAGCTCTTCACTGACCTCGGTTCGCGTGCAAGGGGGGCGTAAGCCCGCACCAGCCCGGCTCTGCACCGCTCCGGGCTTCCGCTCCGGCCCTGCACCGCCCGAGCGTTGCCCGACGCCGCCATGACTGGCGCGGCGCGGTCCCCCCGGCACCTCCGAGCCCGGTGACGTGTCCCCCAGCTCGTCCGAGCCCGGCGCAGCACGCCCCAGCGCGCCCGGTGCCTTCGGCTTCTTCGGCGCGACAGGATCGGCGCCTCCGGACCCGGCACGGGTACGCCGGCGCGGCACGCCCCGGCACCTCTCGGTTCGGCCCCCAGCTCGGCATGGCCATGCTTTGCCTCCGCCTACACCAAGTACAGCCGCACCCGCGCGCCGCAGCGGCTTCGGCTCGCCCGTGAGAGGCCTCCGCCCCATCCCAATTTAGCTCCGCCCTAATCTGACCGATCCGGCCACTGCCCTCACGATGGACTGGCTCCCCCGCCTGCACGCCCCAGCAGCAAGGGAGGATCCCGCCCGTCCGACCTCGCCGCCGCGCCCCAGCTCCGCCAGCGTCCGGTTCGTCGCGTCTGCACTCGGCCCGGCACGCCCAAGGCAGCGCGACTCCGGCTTGTTTCGGCTCTGCGCGGTCCGGCCCGGATCCGCCCGTGCTAGGGCACGACCTGCTCTTCTCCGGCTTCACCCACCTCGGCAGGCCCCGCGTGCTTCCGTCCGGCGCGAAGGCCGGCCCCCAGCTCCGGCTCCGCCCCTGCCTGCGGCACACCCCATCCGGCACGTGACGATCAGCCCGTTGTGACCCCGTGCCCGTCCGGCTCCGCCCGTGCCGGGGCACCTCGCCTCCGTGCCAAATGCCCGGCCAGCTCCGCCTCTACTTGCGGCACACCCAGCTCCTGTCCGGCTCCGCCCTCGCCCACGGCGCGACGGCCGGCCCGGTTCCATCCGGCCCGGGCCTTGCACCTCGCCTTGCACCTCACCTCGATCAGCGTGCACGTGCCTTCGCGCGGTCCGCAATCCCGCTTGGCGATCTGAAGTAGCATCCCAGCCAGCTCGACACTTCGGCATTTCATCCCAGCTCGGTCGCTGGGTGCATCGCGTAGTTCGGCCCCATCCACATGGGCCTGGCGCTCTTTCCATGGATCCCCCTCCACGTGGGTCCTGGACACGCCGCCTGACACGCCGCCTGCAAAGAAAGGTTTGCATTTAAGTTTCCTAAGCTACCGTTTACACTAACTAGTGAATGGCGCCACATCCGAGGCACTGTGCTCCTCCACCAACCTCCTGAACCATCAAGAAGGGGGAAGCTGACCAACCTACCTAAGCATCCTAGGCCTGCAGAAGCTTTACAGGCCTATACCAAGAAGAACGTGCCTCTCTGAACACCAAGTGATGCGGCAAGCATATGATTAGTGATTTGATTCGTGTTTGTAGAGCAATGAAACCTAATTACACTAGCATTGTACTCATCATAATAAGTCTTAAGGATTACATGAAAAGGGACTATTACATGATTAGACACAATCCTAAAACTAAGAAGGAAGAAGATCTAGACAATAGGGGCTAATGATTGAGGACTTGCCTTGTTGAGCTTTCCAACCTTCTAATGATTTCAAACCTTGAAACTACCGATGCTCTGGACTGGAGAACTCGGATAACAGAGATCAGAACGCTGGGCTTGGGCTTCAGCTTGTTGGTTCATTGTCAAGGGAAACCTTGTTCACAACTCAAAGACTTCGAAGGACCCTGCAATGAAGATCAAAAGTTAAGGAAGAAGAAAGCAGGCATATGGAAGGGATGGAATAATTTATGATCAAGGAAGGAAGTCTGAGATGGTTTGGCCGGCTCCAATGTATCCTTCTTGAACTTGGCGTTGGATGGCTTGGAGAAGAAAGTAGATTCGAGTGGGGGGGAAGGGGGCTTAGGAACAATCACTCAAAGAAATAATATAAGACTACAACTTCAACTTCAACTTCATTTTTTCATTCATCTCATCAAAATCCATCTCTTTTACAATGGGCCTCCAAGGCTTTTAATAGTCTCACAAAGCTAGCTTTTGAAATTTAAAAAAACTCCCCAAATCGAGGAGGATTACAAGGGGGGTTGGAGGATTTGGTAGAGAGTTTGGAGGGATGTGGGGGGGTTGGAGGATTTGGTGGAGGACTTGGAGGGATGTGGCCAACCTCCTTGAATTTGAATCTTCCTTGTTGGTGCCCAAAGGGTGATGAGGTGGCTGGTGAAGTGGCACCTGATGACGTGGCATGGTGAGGTGGTCTTCTACTTGGATAAGAATGACATGTGGCGCCCAGTGGTCCTAGTTGATGGTCCTTTTCTCTTGCTTGGTTGATGTATCTTCTCTTCTTCATGTGGTCAAATTCTGGGGTCTAGAATTTGAGTCTTATTGCTGGCTTTCATGGCTTTAAGACTTGATTAGACTTAACTCAACTGAATTAGACTTAACTCAACTGAACTGACTTGACTGACCTAGACTTTAAAACTTGAAATGGACTTACAGGAAATAAAGTTTTAAAAGTAATTACAGGACTCAATAAACACTCTTGATTTGAAACTCAAAATTAATTACAGGACTCTTGAAAAGGAAATGACTCTTGAAAATAAAATATTTTTGAACTAAAGGATACAAGGTAACCTAATTATCTTCGGTCCAAATTGGGATAAGGCTAACCTTGTTGGAGTGAAGTTTCTTTCGGCTTCTGGTGTCCACACCAATTCTCCTGGGGTGGGCAGAACTCGACCCAGTCGAGTATGGTTCAGTTTTGCCCTGGTAATGCTCGAACAAGTCTGGGTTAAGTCTTTGCAGGTCCTCTCGAGTAATCCAAGAGTTGTCGGACTCAGGTCGACCTTGCCATTGAACCAGGTATCGCTGATAGTCCTTATTCCTGGTAGTAATGATCTTGTCATCCAGGATTCTCTCAATCCTCTCTCTCTGCTCAGGTAAGGTTGGTGGTGGACACTCGGAAATATGTTCACTCTCAATGAAAGTTTCTGGCTCAAAAGGCTCACTAGGTATTAGTAGTGGTTCTTTGTATTCTACTAGGTCTGAAACATTGAAGGTTGTACTAATACCCATATCAGGTGGGAGTTCCAAAACATATGCATTAGGCCCTATTTTCTTTAAGATCTTGAAAGGTCTTGCTCCGCGGCATGCAGCTTCTTTATGGTTCCAAAGGGGAACCGTTTAGGGTTGAGCCTAATCATCGCATAATCCCCTTCACATAATTCCTTAGCCCTCTTATGTGAGTCAGCTAAGTGTTTGTAAGTTTCATTGCTCAGTTTGATCTTATTACTGATTTCTTTATGCAAATTTGTGACATGCTGTGCGAAAGATTCAGCAAACTTAGAAATTTACACAAGCACTTACAAAATGCAGACTGAACTAGGCATCCTTATTTAGAGAAATTTTTATTGGACTTTCTAGGACCTAAACCTAACAGATTATTGACTCTCTAGGTTTGACCCTGGTATGGTATGCACATGAGAATTTACCATGGGTTCCTACCAAATGCCATAAGGTTTTCCAAAAGTAGGTAGCAAAAGGAATAGGCTTTAAAAGCTCATGCATCCTAGTAATCTCATCCAAATGAAGCTTAATGGCTCTAAAATTATGATAAGACTTAAGGAAAGGCAGGAAATAGGAATCCGAGACTTGGGGTAATTTAGGGGAATCTTGAAACATACCTTGGTTACTCATGATGACCTTAAGATTAGAATTTTGATCTACAGGTGGGATGCTTCTAGGTAGTTGAAGGTCATCAGAAAAGTCTTCTAAAATAATGATTGGGTTCTTCTCAGGTACCTGAAGGAGTTCTTGTGTCGAAGCTAAAGTATTGGGTTCTTCCTGAGGGCATTGTCTTACAGGAACCAAGTCCTCACTAAATTTTGGTTGTTCTGATGTTTCAGGACTAGGCTCAATAATCTTTTCTTTACCAAAGGTTTCCTCAGGTAAGGTACTAAAATTGTTCTCTTCACAGTCTTCCCCTTCATTTTCATCTATTAAACTTATGTCGGTCTCATACATATATTTACTAGGTTCAAATTTGCCTTCTTCCTTCCCTAGCCCTTCAGTTTGAGGATACCCTAAGTCTTGAGTATTCATGAACTCAACTTGTACTTCAGGGTTCTTACTCCTATCATTCATATGAGCTAATGGGATAGTAGGAGTTGGTTGGTCTAAGGAAAATTGTTTAGCCAGCATTTGGTTCAATTGGGCCATTAGATCATTTAGGCCTCTTAGCGTGGTTTCAAGATTCGGCTCCATGGCTACACTGGACTGGGTCTAGACTGGTGAATATGAGGCTCCTGATCTAGTTTTCATGCATGCAAGTAGACTCAAGCTCGAGCTAAGGTTTCCTAGACCTAGAGCACAAATTAGAAGTCTAATTAAGTGAACCAACTAGCTAGTAGTACTTATGGGACTTAGCCAGGTAGGTGGAGGGGAGTGTAGGTCCCTGATTGCCAACCTTAGACACCAATCTGAGATTGGCCAGGTAGGCGGACCAAATCACAAGCCCTGATGCACCAATCCTAGACACCAAGCCAGTAAGCACACACCAATTAGCTGACACAGTTAACTTGACCCTAACCTGAACCCAACTTGTTGGTGTCCCTAACCCACTAGGGCAATTAACGTTCTACTCAATTTTAATTAACGGGCTGGGATCGATATGCTGGTTGGTGATTTTTGGGCTAGGGACAGGTGATGAAACCCTGACCCTATGTCAAATTGATGCCCTTAATTTGATTTCTCATGAGATGAATGAAATGCAAAGGTGCTGCAGAAGTGTGTTGCAATTTGAAAGTGGTGTGGAAAACGTGATGAAAAAAATGTCCAAAAATTCTGAGAAATTCACAAAGGATTCCTAACTTATATGTTTCAATGTAGATGAAAGGAATTTTAAAACTAAAATCTATACTAATCTAAGCAGATCCTACAAATGAAGATAAATAAAAAGGACAGAACATAACCCTAATGACAGTGTCGAACTGCAGAAATTTTTATTTTTTTTATAATTTTTTTATGATGATGAGATTTAATATGGTGATAACTGACTTAAAAAGGAACAAGAAAAAAAATATTTCAATAAAAAAATAGTGACTTGCCTTTGAAGTTGCAGGCAGATTACAGTCAGCCTACAGAAAATACAGCAAGCAGAAAAACAGAACGTGACCAATGCAAAATTCACAAATGAAATCTAAAAAGTCCTTTGGCTTTCTTTTTCACGGGTCAATCACAATGGCACCCCGACACGCCTTAGGAGATCCCCGTGGAATGGGAAGAGAGGGTGTTTAAACCCTACTTTCTCCTAAGACCGGACGGCCTGGTAACGCCCTCGATCCAAGTACTTCAAGGACTTAATGCTATGCAATCAGGAACTTATTCTACCAGGCTCTGATACCAAGATGATGCGGCAAGCATATGATTAGTGATTTGATTCGTGTTTGTAGAGCAATGAAACCTAATTACACTAGCATTGTACTCATCATAATAAGTCTTAAGGATTACATGAAAAGGGACTATTACATGATTAGACACAATCCTAAAACTAAGAAGGAAGAAGATCTAGACAATAGGGGCTAATGATTGAGGACTTGCCTTGTTGAGCTTTCCAACCTTCTAATGATTTCAAACCTTGAAACTACCGATGCTCTGGACTGGAGAACTCGGATAACAGAGATCAGAACGCTGGGCTTGGGCTTCAGCTTGTTGGTTCATTGTCAAGGAAAACCTTGTTCACAACTCAAAGACTTCGAAGGACCCTGCAATGAAGATCAAAAGTTAAGGAAGAAGAAAGCAGGCATATGGAAGGGATGGAATAATTTATGATCAAGGAAGGAAGTCTGAGATGGTTTGGCCGGCTCCAATGTATCCTTCTTGAACTTGGCGTTTGATGGCTTGGAGAAGAAAGTAGATTCGAGTGGGGGGGAAGGGGGCTTAGGAACAATCACTCAAAGAAATAATATAAGACTACAACTTCAACTTCAACTTCATTTTTTCATTCATCTCATCAAAATCCATCTCTTTTACAATGGGCCTCCAAGGCTTTTAATAGTCTCACAAAGCTAGCTTTTGAAATTTAAAAAAACTCCCCAAATCGAGGAGGATTACAAGGGGGGTTGGAGGATTTGGTGGAGAGTTTGGAGGGATGTGGGGGGGTTGGAGGATTTGGTGGAGGACTTGGAGGGATGTGGCCAACCTCCTTGAATTTGAATCTTCCTTGTTGGCGCCCAAAGGGTGATGAGGTGGCTGGTGAAGTGGCACCTGATGACGTGGCATGGTGAGGTGGTCTTCTACTTGGATAAGAATGACATGTGGCGCCCAGTGGTCCTAGTTGATGGTCCTTTTCTCTTGCTTGGTTGATGTGTCTTCTCTTCTTCATGTGGTCAAATTCTGGGGTCTAGAATTTGAGTCTTATTGCTGGCTTTCATGGCTTTAAGACTTGATTAGACTTAACTCAACTGAATTAGACTTAACTCAACTGAACTGACTTGACTGACCTAGACTTTAAAACTTGAAATGGACTTACAGGAAATAAAGTTTTAAAAGTAATTACAGGACTCAATAAACACTCTTGATTTGAAACTCAAAATTAATTACAGGACTCTTGAAAAGGAAATGACTCTTGAAAATAAAATATTTTTGAACTAAAGGATACAAGGTAACCTAATTATCTTCGGTCCAAATTGGGATAAGGCTAACCTTGTTGGAGTGAAGTTTCTTTCGGCTTCTGGTGTCCACACCACCAAGAGCCGCTCGTCTACATAAGGGCAGCGGGAAGAGGTAAGAGGGGTAAGAGACAACACACTCTCTTCACTCTTGCATTGTCTATCACCCTCTGGTAGCGGAGAGTCTCCCAAGCTCTCCGTCTCAGAGGTCTCTTATTTCCTTCGATCGTCCCGCTGACTTGATCATCGGAGTGCCTCTGCCGGAATCCCCGGCGCAGGTCTCCCCTGTTTTGCAAGTATCGCCTAGCGGAGGGACAATAAGGAGGAAGATTACTCCTCACCGGAGAGGTCCACAGGAGGGCCACTACAGTACCAAGCCCCTTTCATCCCAACTACGACTATGTTTTCCTTGATCGTCTCCGACCAACGAGCCCGGTGACGCTGGCACGGAGCCCACTCACCTAGGCCATGTAAAAGCTACCGGCCACGGCATCTAGGCGGCAACACTATTATTCATATGATATTTATTTATTAGTTGATATAGTTTTACTCATATTGCTTGTTTTGATGTTGTAGTTTCAGGACTGCATTATGTTGTTGCTTCGGGAGTCCTATCGTATTTCCGTGGTTCATATTGTCACTTTGTATTATATGTACCGGACATGATTACAATTATATGTTCTGTTGTAATACAATTATTATTGTAACACAATTATTTATGGTTCATGTTAACACTTTGTATTATGCTCCATGTCTTTTTTTATATCGATCATCTTTGTAATTGCTTATTTCGTTTATTTCTAGTTGTTGTATATTACAGTTATGGATCCAGGCCCTTTCGATCCTAGTGTCCTACATGATCAGGAGATTCATAGATCAACTATTGTATGGGATGGACAGGATAGTACAGTCTTACATTATCGTCGACGAGAGAATGCTATGCGGAGATCGATACTGCTAGATCGACGTATCGATACTGCTAGATCGACGTATACTATCTTTACTTATTCATTCCGATTTTTATGGACCGGCATGGATTGGTATTATTAGATTGGATTGGCATCTTATCACCGTACTTGTTGAGCGTCAATGTCCAGAGACGCACACTTTTCATTTCCCGCAGGAAGAGCTCAGCCTCACCCTCCAGGACGTTGCGATTCAGCTTGGTTTGCCAGTGGATGGTCTACCAGTGACAGGTTCTACAGGGATAGATTGGGGATAGATGTGTCAGGATTTGTTAGGCGTTGTCCCACCACAGGGTAGACTTCAGGAGTCGCGATTGAGTATGGTTTAGCTTACCGAGCAGTTTCAGGATTTACATGTTGATGCCGACGAGATAGCTATACAGCGCTATACACGAGCATACATTTTGCAGTTGATGGGTGGGTGTTTGTTCATGGATAAATCCGGAAATTTGATGCATCTCATGTTTCTACCCTTACTGGCAGATCTGGATGATGCTGGACATTATAGTTGGGGTAGTGCAGCGCTCGCATGGCTATATAAGGAGATGTGTAGGGCGAGCAGGAGAGATGCTAGTGATATTGCTGGTCCATTATTACTGCTACAGTTGTGGGCATTGGATAGATTCACGATCCTTGCACCACGTAGATTACAGTGCCAGATTCCAGATCCGATGATCGACTTCGATGATGATGGTGCTGCTTTACCACAGGGTCCGTTAGGGATGCGGTGAGTTCGTTGTTCATATTAAATTTCATACTGTATGATATTTACTGACTTATTTAATAAATTTAATAATTTTTTTTTTTGCAGATGGAGGGACATTTTTTGTGTGACCCAGGTATCGACGCATGTGGTCTCCTCCTATCGTTACTTGATAGATCACCTCAGACTAGATGAGGTAATCATTAGTGCTTATTCTTTTTAAAATGATTAATTAGTCTTACATGTTTTCGTTTAATGAATTATGCTTTAAATTATTTATGAACAGGTGATATGGCAGCCATATTCTGCCGATCTTCTTGCACAATTACCAGATTACTGTCTAGATGGGCAGCATATCTGGTGTGCTCGAATGCTACTTATCTGTTTTCATATAATGGAATGGCACTTGCCTGATAGAGTGATGCGCCAGTACGGGTTTCGACAGGTCGTGCCAGAGCTAGTTGATACACGCCCGGATCTACACCACATGGATCTGAGAGGACGACCTGATCAGGACTGAGCCGCCACTCATCGTGAGTTTATTCATTTATGGATGAGTCGACTGGATCATATTGTAGATGGTACTCCAGATGCTGGTATCATGGATTATCACGATCCATACATGCAGTGGTACCGCAGCATCACGCATCAATTCATCAGTCGTCCTGGCGCGATTGATGATTATATGGTAAGAAATTTAAGTTTTGCTATTTATTCATATTAAATTATTTATTCTTTGAAATTTATTTAATATTTTTTATTTTACAGAGCAATGCCATCACATGGATACTTCAGCTGGCTCATCCAGATTGCATAGCGACGAACTCCCAGACTATTACGGAGGTTTGTCATTCCGTCCTTCATACTGTCGGTGAGCATGCACGTGTCCCATTCGGGGGATATTATCAGGGGGCCGACAGAGAGTACGAGACTCCTTTACCTTACCACTACGGATCTTCATCGGCGGCACCTCCATCATTCCAGCATGGACGAGGTACTCGACATTATGGTACCTCTCCATATCCGATGCCGGACTTCACATCTACTGATGTTGTTGCTGCACATTTTGAGACTATCGCTGCACCGGACTACATGTCGCAGCACGATTATTTCGGACATGGAGGACAGGTTTATGGCGAGGGTTCGTCTCATCAGGCATCCTAGGTCGGGGAGCATATGACTGAGCATCAGCCACCAGCTGAAGTTGTACCTCCATTTCGTTGTATCCAGCCTCAACGCAAGAGGAGGCGGCCATCATGTGGGACATAGGATTTTTTTTTTGGTATTTGTAAAACTATATTTTAAAATAAAATTTAATTACAAAATTCATGATCTCTCATCTGGTAATACAGTCATTACTCAGTGATATCGGTCCAGCTCTCTTACTGCCATCAGTCTTTGTGTCCATCCGATGGCTAGAGTCGACTCCCATTCCTACCATTGGTCTTATCGTCCGTCCGGCGTATAGGGTTCGATCACCAGTCGCGTGTTTAGAGTTTATCGGTATAATTATTTCTAAATCTATTTCTTATTATTAAAAAAAATATTCATAAACTAGATCCCAGAAAAATACAAAAATTAATTTTTATATTTTTATTTCATTATTCAATAAAAATTTATTTTTGTATTTTTATAAAATATAATATTATGAGATTAATTACATAATATTAAAATATTATAGTTTATAATAAAAATATTTTATATTTTATTATATTTAATATAATATATTTATATATAATATAAGTTCATTATATTAGAATTATCAATATAATATATAAACAATAATTATTACATTATAGTTTTACTATATAATATAATATTATAATCTCAATATAATATAACATATTATATATTATATTTTTTATTTAATCATATAAAATAAATTATACTTTATCATATTTAAATATAAGGTAATATAATTATAAAACTAGTATATTTATACATAATATATTTATATACTTATATGAAATATATTATATATTTAAATTATGTATTTACATATAACATAAATATATTATATTAAATTAAACAACATAATATATATAAATTTATTATATTGCTTAAAATATATTACATTTATTTTGTATAAAAAACAATTTTTATTATTTTCAATTTTAATATAAAAATATAAAATAATATTTATCCAATACATTATTTTATGTATATTTTTAATTACAAAAAACTAATCAACAAAAAAAACTCAAAAAAAAAAAAAACCCTCGAGAGAAATCGTCTTTAGAAAAGACGATTTCTCTCTCTCAGAACATATTACAGGTGATGGAGAAATTGTCTTTTCTAAAGATGATTTCTTATCGAGAACTCGTCTTTAGAAAAGATGATTTCTCTCTGTCGGAATACCGCACAGATCGGTGAGAAATCGTCTTTTCCAAAGATGATTTCTCTCTCTCGGAACACCGCATAGGTCAGGGAGAAATCGTCTTTTCTAAAGACGATTTCTCCCCCTGCGCCACGCGTCGCGACCGGGACGGCTCTGGAGGCGGCTGGGCAAGGTGGCACGTGGGCCGGGCGGTGGCTTGAAATCGTCTTTTCGAAAGACGATTTCAAGACGTGGCGCCACGTAGATAGGTGTTTTTGGCTGATGTTGTCCACGTCAGCCAAAAATACCTAATTTAGTAAATATACTGGGATAGGCCTAATTTCATAATTTTTTTTAATATTAAAAAAAAATTCGGCATTAGTGCTGCAATAAACAAAATGTAGTTGATATGGTGCTGCCTCCATTAAGGTTATATGCGCCATGAGATGGCAGTCATATGGTTTTTTTTGGATAATGTCTTCTAGAAGCCAATCTAGTTATATATATATAAAAATAAATAAATAAATAAATATATATATATATATATACCCCATTGTCGATCATGTTCTGTGCATTGAAGAGTAAGAGATGGAAGTTACAATGAAGTACCTCTGCATTCTTGGATTGTTTGTGGTTGCAAGTGTCACTGGGCTGGAGAGGGTCAATGGAGCTGGGGAATGTGGAAAGGTTCCTGTGAACCAAATGGCCTTTCGGTTGGCTCCGTGTGCATCGGCAACACAAGATGCCGAGGCCCAGGTTTCAAGCAGGTGCTGCGCAGAGGTGCAGAAGCTAGGCCAGAACCCAAGTTGCCTCTGTGCTGTTATGCTGTCGGATACTGCAAAGAGTGCTGGAGTCAACCCTGAAGTAGCCATCACAATTCCCAAGCGCTGCAACCTTGCAGATCGCCCTGTGGGATATAAATGTGGTGGTGAGTTCGAGTACCGTAATGTTTCACTTTCTCTGGTTTCTTCATCCGCTTCATTTGAAGTTCTCCTCCAAACAATCTGTCTTACGTTTGCTTGCAGGGTATACCTTACCTTGAAGAACAGAGGGTTGAAGGAAGACTGGTGACCGCTACTAGTAGCTGCTGGTGTGATGATTATGATGTTGTAGCTCCTGTTGGCTTAAATATGATGTTAAAAATGCCATATGAAGTTAGACTTGGTGTATGAATATAATAAATAAATGGTAGATTGCTGTGTTGAGACTTGCATGAGAGTAGTCTTGGCTTCTGTTCTGGTGATAAAGTTCTTCAATTTTATCATTGTGTCATGAAATAAATGCATCTAAGTTCTGTTTCGAGTGATGAGCTTGGTGATCACCTGACTGATGCATCTTAGATGATTTGCAAAAATTTGGTGCGATCAATCCAAATATACTCTCACATGTTTTCTTGTATTCTAAACTTCCACGGATCAATGATTCCTCGTGCTTCATATTTTTCACTGCATTCGATCGAGTTTGAACAATTTGTGTCTCGCATTCTGCTTTAGAAATATCTAAATCTGGATGTTCTAAAATAATGGCGAGTGTCAAAATTAGCACCAATCTCGGATTTCAAATAATATGTTTGAGGTGACTCTGCATACAAAAAATATTAATTTTACATCTTCATCACTCTATCAGGATTGCTTTATATAGGTAGTGTCCTCGAAGTGGAAACGTCCAGGATAACTTCCAGATGGAGTTTATAATTCCAAAGGGAATTCCTGAACGGTAGTGTATTTGTTCAGTAGAGGCTTACCCCATCCGAACCGAACCCTTATCAGATTCTATTTTCAGGGATCATAGCAGCACAGCACATCGAGGATGTTAAGACCAAACTACCCTATTCCTTCTTTGACATTGCTAGGAAGATGTTATCAAGGTTTAAATAGATTTTTCTGTAAAAATCCTGTGGGTTGCCAATGAAAAGTATAAAAATAGGTCATCCGCACCACTATAGTGTTATTTCCTTGGGGAAAGCAAGGTCTGCCCCATGGATTGTTTGTCATGTTACGTTTAATCCTTGACAGAAAATTTTTATGACTGGACCCTTGACTTGATGGCATTTGTGTTCAATCATCCCTTTCGAGTATGTTATACAAACCAAGCCTTTGTACAGAAACAAGAAAACTTGTGTACGGTATGGAACATAAAATACTGCATAAATAAGTAAATGCAAGAAGGCAGCCCCGAAAAGAGAGAGAGAGAGAGAGAGAGAGAGATGAAGTAGAAGTTGAGCATCCCCACCCGTCCCCAACTTGAATAAATTCTTCTCTTTCTGTTTTGTTTTTTCGCTTCAATAAATTAGGTGCCATAAAATGCGGCGGGCTGAGCTCCAGATACAATCCACGAGAGGCATTTGTCCCCATGGTACCTCGAACTGTTGATGCTCAAGAGGCATTATTTATGTCTATCCCACTAAGCATGGACTTGCTACAGCTCTAGAACAAAGGATGCTTGCTGCAAGCTAATGATCTAGCATGCTTAGGGGTAAACAGGCATACAAATTTCCTCTTCTTAATTAAATCAACGAAGACCTAACATATATAAGCTACTGATTCCCAAACACATCAATTTAGCATAGTTTTCTTACATTATGCCATACAACACAAGCTCATAGAACCGACTTAATATTATATATTTATATATTAAAAACATACATAATTATGTGACCATTCATCCTCGTTACAATTGAAGCTGGAGGGATGAAGGCCTAGTATGGTTTACTGACAAGACATTAAGTCCAAAACAAGAAAACCAATCCAGGTTTCAGGTCTGCGGTTTCACTAAGTATGAACAGTCTTTACAAATTTCCACCCTAAGATAAAAACAGGAAAAAAAGAAAAAAAACTTGGTTCGTCAAAGCTGATGCTTCTAGTAACAGACCAAATACAAGTTTCACCACTAGTTGGATTACTGCATGGCAGCGATCTTCAACAGCTCCCTGAATTACCTGCTAGCAAGGCAATGTGATCTCTGAAGATTAGAAAAGCTGTAAAAAAACAACAGTCGGAAAAGACAGCAAACGCACTGGAAATGCAGTTGTCTAGGGGGAAAGAAAAACTGAAGAAAAAGGACTCTACAGGTACCCAAGAATTTGATTACAATAAATACATGTAACTTGCAGACACTCTGCTAGCTTATACACCATGACACCACCTACGACTGTTTGTGAAACATTTATAATTCCGGATAAACATTGATCGTCGGAGCTTAATTATCTATTTTTCAGATACTATTGTGCAGTTTACAGAGCAATATGATGGCAGAAAGAGATTCCATTTGCTATCTAGTGTAAAGTCATTGTTCTGGACATGAATTGTATGCCTAAATGTTGGCTAATTATATGCAACTTTTAAGGACAATGTCATGAGAAATTTCATCTCCTAAAAATCTTCAACATATGCTTTTTCTCTTGCTTTTATGCTTGAATCTATGCCTCTCATTTTTGGAAGCTATCCATTATAGCATCCCCTCACTTAGATTTATTACCTCATAGAATGTTCATGTTAGGCTGTTTGATAAATAGAGGTGTGCTTGCTGAACCTGCAATGCCGCACACGACAACGTCCTTTCATCGGACCATCTTTATCAACTATACCATGTTAAACATGACAAGATATAGAACAAAAAAAATGCTGTTCATGAGAGAATGCAATTCTTTGGTAAGTTCTAAATACCTACAATAGTAGAACAAGTTTGGGATGTGGTATGTTCAATAGAAATGAAAGAGCTCCATATTTTTTTCTCCCAAGAAAGAAACACACCATATTATGGGATTTTACATTGCTTTGGGAGGAAATGATCATCCAGTAGTTACAGCTAACGGTAAATATTTCTTAAGTTCAAGAAGCAAAAAAATGATTATCAGCTTTCTAGTACCAAACTAGAGAACATAATTTGGAGGATTCAATAAAATAATAGAAATGACCAACAAAAGTGAGAGAGGTGAGACCCAACCTGCCCATGCTAGCTAAAGCTTTGGCATCGCAAGCATAAACATGAAGTGAATCCATAATTTGCTTACTAGAAGATAGATGTTCATGAAGTTATTGGCCGTGTCTAAATAATCAATCACTTGAATATTCACATAGAGAGCGAGTGTGAGAGAGATAATTTGGCTGTTGAAGCATTAGTTATGGTAATGAACTAAAAAAGAAAAAGAAGAGAAGAAAAGGCCATCCTGCTCCAACAATATTGCCCAAAAGAATAACAGTAGCATAGCAATGAGTTCATCACAAGAAAAATGCACTAAAATGAACCTATAAAATGGTAAGATATCTGCAATTTAAGTTAATAGGTTTAGAGTGATTATTCTTATTCTAAATCTGCAAATAGTTGTTTGAATGTGTCTCTACATGAATTATTCATAATAGTCTTATAAAAGACCCTGCACATCAACATCTAATTTATTATTGATTGATACCTGAGGGCCATGAGAATCAAGGGGTATTTACCAGATAACTAGCAAGTATAGTTTAGAATTGATTGTCTTAGAATATCTGAATATAGCATTAACAAGGAATATATAAAGGTAGATGTTATAGCCATATGCAACATCAATCATGAATTTCTTGTTTACATTAGCTTCTGCAAATTGGAGAAGCGACCAAAGGAACTTTTATGGAGAGAAGAGACAAGAATACCAGGTACCAGAGTTCAACAAGGACAGGAACCGGTCATAATGCAAGATTCTATACAGAGGGAGGAGGCTTGTTGATGAATTGACACTAATCTTTATGGTTTAATAGGAGATTGAAAGTGTTGAGATGAGAATCAAAGAACTAGGGTGAGATCTAAGAGAGTGCAGCAAACTAAATAAAACTTCGGATTGCCGAAAGGAAGACTCATGAAAGAAAGCTTTAAACCAGCAGAAAGGGACTCGGTAACAATACAAGAAGCAGAGATCAATGAATGATTGCGTTAAGAAAAACATGAAAAAGAAGTAATCTATAAGCTACCAAAGTCCATGAAATCCTTTGTTGCATAGTAACAAATCATATGAAACTGTAAATTTATAGAAAAATACTAGTATCAAGTTTAATAGAAGTGATACATCGAAATTAATGAAATGAGAAACCTGTCATCAGATGGGTACATAGGGAACACAAAGACCATAAATCACTACTAAATTGTTTAAGGAGAAGAAATTCGGATTAGAGAAAGATCACAAATTACAACCTAAGTGCAGTAAAACAAAGTGGAAACAATATATATCAATGCCACAGCTAGGAATATCAACAATGTAGGAACTCCAATAATAATACAATCACGATGAAAAAGCAGGCAAGCTCCAAAATATGGTGAAATTTTCAAAAATCTAGTTGTCAACGACTTCCTGTTAAATGTGCCAAATATGATTTCAGATGAAATAGAAGCAAAAGAGAAGTCAAACCAGAATTGCTAATCACCACTTCAATCATTTTTCGCTCTCTCTTTATATAAAACGCTATGCCTTTCAGTCATAAAATCACCATCTTAAAACAAATGAAACCCAATTTATATTCTTTAAACTATGGTATTTAGGAAAAAGTAAAGGCTAAAGCTCATACACGAAAGTAGCTAGAATTAGAAAGTGTTCAAATATTACTGTGTCAGTGCCCATATCTATAGTATAAGAAGAAAAATCAATGGCAGATTAATAAATTGTTCATTCAAAAACAAATTAACAACACATGAATTTTTACCCTCAGGAGACCAAATCTAATCAAGGTAATGATCCATAAATCATGTCATTTCCATTTGGGTTGCTATGAACATGCAGTATCACACACCAAATAAAAACTATGGCAGTCTTGCAATTAAAAAAACTAAAAGAAGTATCTTCATAAATAAAGCCCAAAGTTATACAGATCTCAATGATATTAATGATGATAAAAACCCTGTAAGCAGAATTATGTTAAGAAAAACAAAAATATATTAAATTTAATTTTGCAAAATTTATTGATTGTAAGGTTGCATCAATAAACAAAACACAGGATGCAAACTAAAGCTGTTAAAATCTGTCAAAAACCTTTGAGGAACATACAAGCAAAAAATGTTCGCAATACAGCAATAGTAACATCTAAGATCATATCAAAACCCTTTGGCCAACAAATTATTCAAGCTGGCATGATGTGTACATGGCCATATTTATACAATTACTTCAGAAGAAAATAACGATGACAAGCTTTTAGGACCACAGTAATAATCAAAAGTGATATATGCATGAAAGTAATACTGAAGTCAGCTTCCAAGTACCTTCTTCCTACCTAAATGGAGAGCATGCTGGTCTAGATAATATCGTCAATAGTAAAGTGAACCTGGAAAAGAAAAAATAAAAAAGGCGATGTAAGAGAAGTGTTTGTCTCCCCAATTCATGATATTTACCCAAAATTTGTAGACTGGCATTGTACCTTGCCACCAATCACCTCTAGTAGCAACATCTGAATCACGCAAATCATCTTCATTATTGTTTTTATACTGCAACAGTTTAGAATACAAAGAAATGCAAAATGATGCATGTTATAAAATTAAATTTCATCTTCCCGAAATACAAAAAAAAAAAAAAAAAAAGTTGAATTCAACCACACAAGCAAGCACAAATATTTTTAATTACATCTTGTAATTTGTTACCTTATAAATTTTAGTTTTCACTCACATTATTCGGAGCTCCAGAACTCCACATGGATGGAGAGCTGCTATAAAATTCTCTGCCACCATAATGAATAGAAGAGCCAAAATAGGATGATTCTGCTGATTCAATGGGATAGGCTGATTTCCCATCTTTGTTGCTTGCGGTATGGCTTTTGCTTGGGCCGCCTTGACATTTATCATCTGGAGATGTAACTTTATAGCAGAGTTTGTCATTAACAATGGTCTAGAAATAAAATTAAATGTTGGATCTAATAGAACCATGGTCGCAATCAAATGCACAAGAAACAGACCAACAAGTATTGGGTAACTATAAGTAGAATTGCGGATGCTTTATTACTTAGTTCAGCATTATATCATTCTACATCAATCTATCACTTATCCCAAAATCGAGCTTCAAGAATATATAGAAATGCAAAGAATGAATATTCCATGGCCTAAACAAAAGAGGATTTTGGTCCTTCACTCCACGAGCCCTAATCTTTTATTATCAGAATTCTACTTCACAAATAAATAAACTATTAAAAAGTGATTCTACAGAACTCGTGCACAAACTGCAATCCTCAAGTATGACTTCGAGACCTGTCAACAAGTGGTGACCTCTCCTAAACAATTGGTATTCAAGCATTAAGGAATGACCATGCATCTTCTACATGACAACATGAAACAACAAGAGCAAAGAGCGTTTAATTTGAACAGCTACGTCAAGAAGCGAATGTTCAAGAAAGAACCTGCTCTTGAGCTTTGAGCATTCCCTATCTGACCATCAGTTCTCTGCTTGTCCAACGTCCAATACAAGTCGGAATGTGCCAAATCCTTTCCCATGACCTAACATCATAAAACAGAGAATGATCAGAGACCCTGAAATATGAAGCCATCGTTATAAACCCCAAGCAATAGCCCATCGTAGGCTATCAATCAAAGATACAATACAAACATAGAAAACGTCGGCGCCAATTCAATCCTGACTGCAATACACAAAACGGTATCATTCCTATGAAGAATCACGAAACCCAACAAGCAGGTCCAATCTAACGATTCGCAACCTTCAAATATGACAAAATCACAAACTGCATAAAGTATTTACGGTAAAGAACATAAATCTATAACCCCAAACCTTAGAAGCCCTCGTTTCGGAAAAAGAAAGATGCGCAACCAAGGTCAAGGAACAACACAAACAAAAACCCGCAAACCCCAAAAACCTCACAAACCTAAAAACCATAACACAGGAATAATTTGCGTGGAAATTCTGACACCAATGACGTAGTAGACGTGAAATAAGAACATTAACCCAAAACCTCGAGACCTAACTTCTCGATTAGAATTAATCACAATCAACGGGAACAAAAGCAGCAGGAGAAGGTACCGATGAGACAGGAGGGAAGACGCTGCTGAAGTAGCTGGAGGATGAGGAGGAAGCAGAGGAAGCCGCCGCATCCTTCTGGCCGAAAAGATCATCGGCAGTTCTCGAAGAAAGAGACGAAGCGGTGGGTTTCTTGTCCTCCATCCTTTGTTTTCTGTAGGCTGTTCGACAAACAAAACTACCCCAACCCAAGAAATTCCTCTGTCACAAAACGCGAAACTCAGCACAGCTTGAATGCCTGAAACCTGATAAGGGAGAAGATAACAAAGGAAATAAATGGTTTACAGGCGGCGACCCTTCTCTCTTTGTTTCTTGTCGGCGCCTCCACGGCATTCAAAGAGGGAAAGTTCGATGCCACCCGTCCGCCGCCTTTCGTCTTTCTTGGTGTACACCCCTGCTACTCTTTCGTCTACCTATTTTTATCCCTGATTCATCCCCAAATCTTGCTTCCATATTCATCATATTTCTCACCCCCTTTTTCAAATTTTTTTAATTTTAATTTTAATTTTAATTTTAATTATATATATATATATATTATTATTTATTTTATTTTATTTTATTGTTTGCTAGTCTATCCAGTCCGCTTGGTAGGCCCGAGTTGAGAAGCGATAAAAACGGCCCCAACCATCTCCATCCCACTCTCTTAAGCACAGGCGCGGCCAACGCCCGTTCACACATCTCGTCTCGTTGGAACGTACCGGCGGGAGTCGAGTTTTAATTTCTCGCATATTATATTTGATTTGATTTGATTTGATTTATAGTGGATACAATCAGTCAAAGTATAGAGAGATTCGGTCAACGTACCCAGCTGGGAGCTCTACTATTTCGGATATTGCTATGGTAAAACTTATTTTTGATCGGAAATAAATTACAGGTCGTTCAAACTTTTTTTTAAAATACAGGAATATGGATAAATGCGAGACGAGAATCATATGACTACAAGGAAAAAAATCCAAAAGAGGATAAAAGCGATGATGATGACACGGGTGACTTCAATCAAAAGAGGTCGATTGCCGACCGGCACCGCCTACCAGGATCGCCGCATGCCAACCGATGCCAGAGACTTTTGTTTTTTTTTTTTTGGGTGGGTATTGCCAGAGACTGATTGAAAATGTGATACACGGCGCTCGAGTATTGGGCGGTGTTGGAGATCCTTATCTCGATGCCGACTGGATTTGTTTCTGTCGTTTGAGGCGTGAATTCGATCGAGGTCCTTTCTCGAGGCCGAGTGGACATGTTGCACCTATATCCTCCTGTACTCAATACGACTTGGATTCATCATTTTTAAAATTTTGCACATTTCAATCCATCTATCAGACGATGATATATATTTTACAAACTTAATAGTCCAGTATGAAGTTGCCAACGGATTGGATTCCGATCATAACATAAATATTCAGTTATACTCGATGAATTCAATTTTAAAATATTAGATCCGGATCTGAATCAGGACCCGAATATCATCGTGGCTCATGGACTTGTAAGAATGAAGGATTCTATTTTTTTTTTTTTAACCGTTCAATTATGATCCAATATCCTATATTTATATAAATATATATCATATTATTTTATTTAATCGGGTCTCGGATCTGTCGGATCTGGATATGTATCCATTTAATTATGACTAATCGAATCCGGATCCGAGTCCAGATTGAGATCCAGATCCGGATCCATTTGATCTAGACCCGCGGGTCTCGAATCTGGATCCGATCCATTGACAACTCTAATCCAACAAAATTCTAGACACCGAACACGATCAATTATAGCTCCGTATGACCTTGGTATGCTTAAAATATCATAATCAACCAGATCGACGAATAAGAAAAGTTTCAACCTTTGTGCACTTGAAAAAAAAAAAAAGAAGGAATATCTTAACCGTTCCGCACAAAAAAAACTAACCGTGCAATCAACGCAATCTGCTCTATAAATGCCAAGAACGGAAAGTTTGAAACTCTCTCATTCTACGAGCTCTCCTTCTTTTCTGAATTTTTCTTTCAAAATTCTTCTTGATTTAAATAATTGGAGGATTTCTAGCCATATACGTTTCGACAATATCTCGACCATTCTTTTTGTTGCATATCAAATCCGATGTACTGCAGCACCTTTCCAGTCCAATTAAGCCGAGTAGCATTGCTCGTCAACTTGTCCACTTGCCAGATCAGATTTTGATTCGTAGCACGTACCATTAGAATTATGTGGTTACAAAGGTGCAGGGTTTTTTTTTCCAAAAAAAAAAAAAAAAAAAAAATCTGAGTGAGGATTTTGAGTCTGTTAGTTATGGGGACGACTGGTTCATTTTTCCATGATGGTCAGGTTGTCATCACGGGACACTTCTTTTTAACCACAACTTCGTGCTAGAATGTCATCCATAAATCCTTGCCACTAGTTCATGATCCCTTAGGATGGCAGGTTTTGCAGTGCAGCATCGACAATGAAAATTGTGAATCGATTCGATGTCATGCGAACTGCAATAACTCTCGTCGCGAATTTGGCAACGACACGACCTCGACCTCACATTGCTTTCAAAGAACAGCAAATAGGTCTTTACCAGCAAGCAAATTGATCGACATTAAAGAAGAAATGTAATCGCACCCTTTTTATGTCAGCAGAAACAAGTGATCTTGAATGGTTGCTGTTGCTGCGCTAACCCCTGGATCGGGCTTGCTTCATTGCGGTGGAGAGCTCCCTGGTCGGACAACCTGCGAAAGGTCCCCTGGGTGCCGGAGGTGCTCCGGCAGGGGACACCCCGATGCTTAAGTTAGCGAGAGGTTTTGGAGCAACTGAGTGGAGAGAATCAAAGAAAAGCGTAGAGTGGAAGGGAAAGAGCCTCTTACCCCTGTGGAGGTTCCCTAGGCATCTTTTATAGGCATGAGATGCTGCCAAAATTCGTTAGAGGCAGAGACGAAGTCCCGGATCTGCCTCTGGGAGGATCAAGGAGATGGCCAGGTGGCACAGGATCGTGGCCACGTCGTGGAACCCGTTGCAACAGAATTCCGGTACCAGCTGGAGGGAACTCTCTAGAACCTTCAGGCGATTCCTTGGACGCGAATGAACCCGACGAGCTGTACGAATGTAGGTCGGCCAGCCTCAAGTTGGTCGGCCCTTAGGTCGGTTCGGTCGGCTTCCCTGGAACAATAGTCCAACGGCCAATCAGCTCGTGAGCCCTTAGTGAGGATGCATCAGGGCCTCCGTGGAAAGCCGACCAGCGAGGGCTTCAATCCTCCCCAACCGGCCGAATGCCTTGTCCGGCTCAATCTCGGTCCGACCGGGCGTATATAACAGTTGCCCCCCTGCTGTTGAGCTTTGAGGAGGCACGTGACCTCGAAGCGCAGCAGCATAATTCTCGATGCAGATCGTGCCCGTACGGGCCTGATCCGGATCATCGCGATGGGTCGCTTCAAATCTTCCCACGATTGGCCTCCTGGATAGATGTTGACCCCTCATTGGGGGGGGGCCGAGGGTTGTAATTAATTAGGGGAAGGATGTCATTATGAGTGTCAGGCGTGCAGGGGCGCTGGAGAAAATGAGGGGACGCGCTGCGCCAGGTGGCGACATCCGGACGGTCAGCTTCAACTTCCAGGCGGCTTCTTTACCGTTGGTTCGGCTTTCATACAGATCGCCGCATGCCATCAACCTGTCGCCTCAGTTTCGGGGAACGTGGACGGACGCGTCTCCTTATGGGGCAGTTGAAACGCCCGCTAAGAACTAAGTGATGCCCCCTAGAGAACTATAAAAGGAGGGGCGACGTGCCCCAGGAAGGTTTGCTGGCTGTGTCTATACTCTGCGAGATAGCTCCTCCTTCTTCCCCCGCGAGACCTGGTTTTTAGAAGGTTGTCTTCAGGTTAGCTCCCAAGTCTTCCTCCTTCTTCATTATTAATGGCGATCGCTGGTAGGGGCCCAGTCCATCGACCTAGGCAACCAGGGCCGAGCGAGATCCCATTATCCATACCCGAGAACGGGTAGAGAATCTTAGAGTAGTGTACGGGATCCCCACCACTATGCACCTCACGTTGCCAGGCCGAGAGGGGAGAGTGAACAACCCATTAGGGCCGGGAACCTTACCGATGTACGAGTCCCACCTCAAGACCGGCCTGAGGTTCCCGCTGCGTCCCTTCTTTGTAGAGGTCTTCCGGCACTATAGAGTAACCCCGGCACAGTTGACTCCGAATAGCATTCGGATCATCTGCTGCTTTGTAGTATTGTGTCATAGGGCCGTATTTGAACTTAGGTTACCCCTTTTTGGCAATTTCTTCCTCTTGAAAAAGGACTTTAGGAGCCAGGAATGGGGAATGTTCAATCCCCGTCCCGGCGGAAAAATCCTAAAGTGTCTTCCGTCGGCCATCCACGGGTGGAAGGCCCGGTTTTTCTTCGTAAGTAGTCTTCAGTCCTGGGGGTTCGAGCCCTTGTTGAGGGAGTCGTGGGCGAGACTCCGAGAGGGAAGGTCGATCCTGATGGCTGACCAGGCCAGTTACAATGAACTCAACGGAGCTGGTCCGACCGTGGCGTTTGAGCTGCTAGGCGAAGACCGCCTTCACCGGGCAGGAATTAGCTCCCAGAGATTCTTAGGCAAGGGCCGATCTCCTTTCTCACAGTTCACCCTTTTATCTCCATCGCTATTTTTTTATCTTTGACTAACCCTGAGCTTCTTTGCAACAGGAAGAGGGATGAGGAAGATAGACAAAGCTAAGGTTGTTCAGCAGGCGGTGCGAAAAAGGTCCGTCCCAGAGTCGGCTCCAACGCCGACAACCGAAAGACAAAAGAAGAAACGAGAAGAGAGACCGCCCGCATCGATCATGGAAGTGGAGTCCGACCAGGACGACGCCCCTCTTACGGAGGTACTGGTCAGGAAGGCGTCCGGGGTTCCATCCACCGTCGGGGAGTCGGCCGCCTCACAGGAACAGGAGCGGTCAGACCTACCCAGTACAAAGGTTGCGCCAGCTTCTGTGCCTGTTGTTCTGGATACAGCAGGGCCATCAGGGGGCAAAGGAAAAGGAGCGGCGGCAGAAGAGGCCGACGAGGAGGGGGCCGAAGAAGGATCGAACGACGAGGTTTGCCCAGAGGATTCCAACATTGGAACGCTCTGGACCACCACCGGAGAGCACGGAGCCTACTCAGAGGGCCGATGACCGACTTTGATTGGGAGCAGTCAATCCAAAGGAACTTGAGTGATGTGGCAGTGGGGTCCTATCGCAATCTCATGAGGGTAAGGCACTTCACTTAACCCTTTGCAACTTATTCGATTCTTTGCCCCATTTTCTCCCTTCTTCTTTCAGCTCTAACTTAGTCTTGTGCCCGCAGCTCCTCCACAACATTTCTTTGATGGATGACGGTATCGGTCGAGTGATCCATTCGGCCAAAACCTTCGCCAAAAGGGTGTAGGAGCTGGAGGCCACTCAGGCTGCCATGGAGGCAACACAGGCCGCCTTGGAGGCGTCCTTGAATTCTACGAAGAAGTCGTCGGTCGCTCAAGCAGAGGCCGAATCATCGAAGGAGGCCCTGAAGGAGGCAGAGGGCCGACTGGCTGACCGGGAGGCCA
This sequence comes from Areca catechu, assembly GCA_021397845.1. Taxonomy (NCBI): domain Eukaryota; kingdom Viridiplantae; phylum Streptophyta; class Magnoliopsida; order Arecales; family Arecaceae; genus Areca; species Areca catechu. The sequence continues at coordinate 187,400,159 of CM038050.1, read as the reverse complement.
GGCTGAAGAAGAGTGTTGCCCATAAATGGAGCCCAAGAGGGGGGTGAATTGGGTCTTTTAAAAATTTAACACAATAAAATGAAGGTCTAGTGGTGCTTGTGAGCAATAATAAATTTGATGCAAGATGATAGCAATAATTAAAGAGTATGAGAGGAAAAGAGCAATCATACACAAACACAAAGTTTAGAGTGGTTCGGTGCAAACCTAGCACCTACATCCACTCCCCAAGCCACCTTGGGAATTCCACTATAATCCACACCAGATTACAGTTGACTTGTTTTTCACAAGGCTCACAAGTCAAAACCTATGTTGGTTTTGTCACCTAGGCTTACCAACAAACCTAAAAACTTGTTTTGTCTTTGGGCTCACAAGTTAACCCTAGTTGGTTTTGTCCCTTTGGCTCACCAACAAACCACAATAACCTTATTTCAAGACACCCTTGAAAGCAAGGTCAAATCATAATAAAACATATGAAATTTAAAAACTACAACAAACTCTCTTCAAGAGTAGATGGGAATCTTTAAGCTCAAAAGGATGCTTTGTCTTCACTCTTCTTCAAGATGCCTCTTTTTGGAATGAAATAAGGTTGAGCTTGTAGGCTTTTCAGTGGAATCAAGCTAGAAGAGACTTTTTATTTGAAGTTTGGAGAGAATATTGGTTTTATGGCTTTTGAGTGGACTTGAATGCTCTTGAATAGACTTCTCTTCACTTCTCTCTTGCTTTCTCTTGCTTTAAAATGAGGTTGGTGGAGATTAAATACACCAAAAACCTTCTAAAAACGGTTTGTGACCGTTGAGCATTGGAAATAGCCGTTTGGAGCTTGAAAACCAACTTCTGCAAGCCAGAAAAATAGATCCGTTAGAGCTGTCAGGCTGCAAGTGTCGACACTTGGCTGTCAGGTGTCGACACTTGATTTCTGGGTGTCGACACTTGAACATTCAAGTGTCGACACTCGATGCACAGGTATCGACACTTGACACAAAAATCCTTAAAACAGCAAAGTTCTGTATTTTCAAAAATCTCAGGCCTTGAGTCGACACTTGAACCTAAGTGTCGACACTTGGTGTCGACACTTGAATATAGGTGTCGACACTTGGCATGCCAAGGATTTTTGTCCGTGCCAAATGCTGAAGTGTCGACACTTGACTGTCCAGGTGTCGACACTTGAGACTGAAAACATCCAGATTCAAGTGTAAATACCTCGAAAGCAAAAATAAAATTCATGAATACATAAATACATAATAATTAAACAATTATATGCCCTTTTTCAATGAAGAGGATGTCCGGATATGTGAGAATTGCTCCATGCCATTTCATGCCATACACCATAAGTTTTTGGAATTTTGAGGTGCTTTCTTCCTGAAAACTCACAACTTGAAATCCTCATTAGAATACAATATGCACTCAATGTTTTGTTATTCATCAAAATCACTGGGTGGAGCCAACAAAGAGGAAGGCGAAAGTGGCCTCCCTCACGCACTGGCTGCAGGAAGATGAGGGTCGATTCCTGGAGGCTGATAAGAGAGCCCAGGCTGAAAGGGCCACGGTGGTGCGGCTGTCGCCCAGCTTGAGGAAGCCAGGGAGCAGGCCGTAAGGCAAGCCCACAAGGCGGTGACGGCGTATAAGGCCTCCTCCGACTTCGACGAGGAGGTCGAAGAGGCGGCGTCGGACTTTTACCGGGAGGGCTACGATGACTGCATGAAGAAGGTGGCCCTCCTTTTCCCGGAGCTAGACCTGTTGGGTGCGAAGCTGAAAGGGCCTGCAGAAGAGGGAGAGCCCCAAGGCGAAGGGGAGGTGGAGGAGGCTAGGGTCGAGATAGAGGTAGCAAGTGTCCCGGTCGAATCCCCTAGCGCCGTAGTCCCGGCCATCCTTCCAGATATAGCAAACGGGGTCGAAGCCGGGGACCCCGATGCACGTTCCGTGGGTCCGACCTAGGGGTTTGTAAAGGTCCGACCCACCCTTTGTAAGCTTCTGCTTTTGAATATAATGAAAGATGCTACCTTTGTCTTATGTATGTATGTGTTGGGCTTGATGTTCTCTCCAAATTTTTCTAAGTTTTGTTAGTCGGCTTCTCTGTACCATAAGTTACTTTCTTTTTCTTCCGAATTTTTTTTTTCAAGTAATTTCGGTCGGCTTTTTGAAGTCTGAAGCAGGAAGGTTGGCAACTGTTTAGTTCGGACTCATGAACCAGGAGATTTGCTCCCGGTTTGCTTTGTCAGGTGGCTCAAGTTCACCATATGTTCATCGCGTGAGCCCACCTAGGCCATGCGCGGCGATTATCGACCGGAGTCGGACTCTCAGAATGGGCTACCCTAGAGCCTCTGCCGACCGGGGTCGGACTTTCGGAATGGGCCGCCCTAGGGCATCTGCCGACCGAAGTCGGACTTTTGGAATGGGCCGCCCGACCGGAGTCGGACTTTCGGAATGGACCGCCCTAGGGCCTCTGCCGACCGGGGTCAGACTTTCGGAATGGGCCGCCCTAGGGCCTCTGCAGACCGGGGTTGGGCTTTTGGAATGCGTCGCCCTAGGGCCTCTGCCGACCGGAGTCGGTCTTTCAGAATGGGTCACCTTAGGGCCTCTGCTAATTGGAGTCGGACTTTCGGAGTGAACATGAAGGAAACTGCAGACTTTATTGATAGTACTTGCGAAGATTGTCTACATTCCACGGGCATGATATTTGCTGCCCGTCCAACTGCTCAAGCCTGTAGGTTCCGGGTCGGATCACTTCACTGACTCGATAAGGGCCCTTCCAATTAGGAGAAAGCTTTCCTTGCTCGGTCAGTCTTGAAATCTCCGTCCTCCGCAAGACCAAGTCCCCAACCTGGAAGGTTCGTGCCTTAACCCTCGAATTGTAATATCGAGCTATCTTCTGCCGGTAAGTTGCCATTTTCATTCTTGCTCGTAGCCTGGTCTCCTCCAGCAAATCCAGGTCGGCTCTTCGCTGCTCCGAGTTGGTCGACTCGGTGAGGTGGTCAACCCGCAGGGATTGCAAAGAGATTTCTACGAGAATAATCGCCTCACTCCCGTAAGTCAAGTTGAACGGAGTTTTCCCGGTCGTCGTCCGAGCGGTGGTCCGATATGCTCACAATACGGAATAAAGTTCTTCCACCCAAAATCCTTTGACCTCATTTAGCCGAGTCTTCAACCCATGCAAGATCGTCCGGTTGATGACCTCAGCTTCTCCGTTAGATTGCGGGTGGCTGACCGAGGTGAGCCAATAAGAAATGTGGTACTGCTGGCAAACATATCGAAACCTTGAGTTGTCAAATTGTCTTCCATTATCTGTGATGATCGTCCGTGGGATACCAAATTTGAAGATAATGCAATCTCGGACGAAGTTCTCCACCTTGGCTTCCGTTATCTGCGCCACTGCTTCTGCCTCCACCCACTTGGAAAAATAATCAATGGCCACGAGGAGGAATTTTCGTTGGCCAGACGCTGGGGGAAAAGGTCACAGGATGTCCATGCCCCATTGGGCAAATGGCCACGGTGCTACAAGCGGGGTCAGCTGACTCGCGGGCCTCCTCTGGATCCCCGAGTACCTTTGACACGCGTCACACTTCTGCACGAAGTCTGACGCGTCTTTCTGAATTGTGGGCCAGTAATATCCTTGCCGGATAATTTTGTAGGCCAAGGATCTTCCTCCAAGATGGTCACCGCAAATGCCTTCATGGACCTCCCTAAGTGCATAGTCTGCATCGGTCGGTCCCAAGCACTTCAACAATGGCTGTGAGAACGACTGCTTGTAGAGAGTTCCGTCGAGAATGACGTATTTGGAGGCCATCGAGCGTACACGCTTGGCTTCAACCGGGTCATCCAGAAGGGCGCCCTGGGCCAAGTAAGTACGGATCGGGTCCATCCACGATGCCCCCTGGCTAACTTGATGGATGTCGGTCGTCTCTTCCACAATGCTTGGATGCTGTAAATGCTCCACAAAGTTCCGGTCGGAGGTGCCGACCACAGCCATGGCTAATCGTGATAGAGCGTCTGTCCGGGAGTTCTGCTGCCAAGGGATATGGAGAATCTCGAAAAACTTGAGCAAAGACGTAAAGCCTCGTACCTTGTTTAAGTACCTAGCCAGGGTAGGGTCCCTCGCTTCGAACTCGCCGTTCACTTGATTGACTACCAACCGGGAGTCAGAGAAGACCCGGATTCGGCTGATGCCCAACTCACCAGCTATCTTCAGCCCCGCAAGTAAAGCTTTGTACTCCGCCTGGTTGTTGGAGGCTTGAAATGCGAAATGTAGGGCGTACTCTAAACATTGTCCGTCGGGGTCGGCTAAGATCAGGCCCACCTCGCATCCGGCGAGATTGGAGGCTCCGTCTACGTGGAGAGTCCAGGTGGGCTCGGACCCTCCAGCTGGATCGGTCCCAGGTACTTCAGCAATTGAAGGGGCGGCCTCCGGCCCCCAGGTGCCTTCTACAATAAAATCAGCAATTACTTGGGCCTTCAGGGCCGACCGGGATCGAAAGGAGATGTCGAGCTCGCCCAGCCTGACGGCCCACTTGGTGAGTCGTCCAGAGGTGTTCGAACTTCGGAGGATCGCCTTGAGGGGCTGGTCGGTTAATACGACGATCGGGTGCGCCTGGAAATAAGGCCTGAGGCGCTTCGTCGCCATGACCCGCGAGTAAACCAATATTTGGAACTTGGGGTACCTTGTCTCAGCATCGTGGAGGACTCTGCTGACGTAATAGACAGGCTTCTGCTAGCCATCTTCCCCTACCCGCACAAGGATAGCACTGACGGCTTCGTCAGAGGCCGATAGGTATAGATATAACACCTCCCCCTCTATTGGTTTGGCCAACAACGGGGGGTTCTTCAAGTAATCCTTCAAGGCTTCAAAAGCTGACCGGCACTCGTCAATCCACTGAAAATGATCTGACCGACGTAAAGTTTTGAAGAAGGGCAAAGACTTCTCAGCCGACTGGGAAATGAAATGGCTGAGAGAGGCGATACGGCCTGTGAGCTCCTGCACTTGCTTCTTGCTGGTCGGATGTGACAAGTCCATGATGGCCCTGATTTTCTCAGGGTTGACTTTAATCCCCCTCTGGGTGACCAGGAAACCGAGGAATTTCCTAGAGGTCATCCCAAAGACACACTTAGCAGTGTTTAACTTCATTCGATGACGTCTAAGCACGTCGAAGGATTCATGCAAATCTCTGATGTAGTCGGTCCTTCGGAGGCTCTTAACAATCATGACGTTAACGTAAGCCTCCATATTTCTTCCAAGTTGCCCTTCGAATACTCGGTTGATCAGCCGTTAGAAGGTAGCGCCCACATTCTTCAAGCCAAAAGGCATCATCCTGTAACAATATAACCCCCTATCCGTGATGAAGGGCGTCTTCTCCTCGTCTTCGGGGTGCATCCTGATCTGGTTGTACCCCGAGAACGCGTCCATGAAGCTCAATAGCTGGTGACCAGCTGTGGCATCCACCAGCTGGTCGATCTTCGGTAGGGGGAAGCTATCCTTCGAACAAGCTTTGTTGAGGTTCGTATAGTCCACACAGATCCTCCACTTTCCACTGGCCTTCTTTACCATAACAACATTAGCAACCCATTCTGGATAGTGGGATTCCCTAACAAACCCGGCGTCAAGAAGTTTTTTTACCTCTTCTTCAATGGCCCTTTGCCTCTCGATGGCAAAGCTTCTTTTCTTTTGCCGAATGGGCCTATACGTCGGATAGACTTTGAGTTGGCGAGTAATGACGTCCGATGGGATGCCTGGTATGTCTGAGGCCGACCAGGCAAAGACATCAGCGTTGCTCCTTAAGAACCCTATCAGCTCCTGCTGGGCTTCTTCGCTTAGCGTACTCCCAATTTGAAGCACTTTAGTGGGATCATCCTCTCTGAGTGGAACAAACACCACCTTTTCGACTGGCTGACCGCAGTCATCAGCCTTGTCCTGAGATCCAGTTGTTCGAGTGTAGGGCGCTCCTCCAGCTGCCTGTCATGAATGGCCAAACATTGTCTGGCCATCCTGCAATCTCCCCTCAGTTCCCCAACCCCGTTGCGAGTTGGGAACTTTGCCAGTAAGTGGTAAGTGGATACAATTGCGTGGAACTTGTTAAGAGCCGGTCGGTCCAAGATGGTATTGTACGCCGAGGTCGTACGGATGACCACAAAGTTGACGGGAAAAGTCCGTTGGCAAGGTTCTGTCCCAAGGGTTACGGGTAAGATAATTTCTCCTTCTACCCCAACGGAGTTTCCCCCAAAGCCAGTGAGTGGCATCAAGGAGTCTCGCAGCCTTGACCTAGACAAATTCATCCGAATGAAAGCATCATATAGCAAAACTTCCTCACAGCTTCCATTGTCAATAAGGACACGTTTTACATCATAACTGGCAATGATTGCCGACACAACAACAGGATCGTCCCCTGGGAGATGTGGTTCCAACAGATCTTCATCAGAAAAACTGATTATATTAGAGCCCCTGGGCCTCTTCACAATATCTTGGCCCCATCCGTAGCCTTGGTCGGACCTTCGGTGCAACATGCCTACACCTCCGTCCGTCGAACGCTGATTGGGGAGCTCGGCCTCTTCGGTGGGTTTCTGACAGTGGAGGCTTCGGCCCGATCCCGACGGGGACGGACGTATTTGCTCAGGTATCCTATCCTGATGAGGACTTCGATAGCGTCCTTCAGTTGGAGGCACTCCTCAGTATCGTGTCCATGGTCCCTGTGGAACTGACAATACTTCTTCCTGTTCCTGGTGGCAGGGGAGCCCCTCATTGGTCGAGGCCTTTGGAAGTAAGCCTCGTTCTCGATTTCCATGAAGATTTTCTCCATCGGGAGGGTGAGGGGCGCATAGGTCTCAAACTTCCTAAAGAGGTCTCTCGGCTTCGGGCTTCGGCGCCGAGTAGGTCGGCTGTCGTCGTCGGGAGGTTGGACTGCGGGAGCTTTATCGCTCCGCTTCTTAGTGGCTGACCTCCCCTCAGCTTGGCGGCGGCTTGCAGATTGCTCCTCTGCCAGGGCGTACTTGTAGGCCCTGGCCAACAGCTCGGTGTAGTCCTTTGGAAACTTTTTGTCCAGGGAGAATGTAAGCCTGGACGACCGGAGGCCTCTCATAAAGGCGGACATTGCTACCGCCTCGTTCAAATCTGGGACTTCCATGGCCTTTGAATTGAAGCAGGCCATGTAGTCCCGGAGAGTCTCCCCCTCCTTCTAGAGTATAAGGAAGAGGCAGTCGGTGTTCTTCGGAGCTCGGCTGCATGTCCTGAAATGTGAAAGAAAAAGAGTCTCAAGTTGGAAAAAAAATCGGATCGTACCTGGTCGGATGGCCGCAAACCACATCCGGGCAGCCTTTTTCAGAGTGGCTGGAAAGGCGATACAGTGGAGGGCGTCAGAAGCGTCCTGTACCATCATATGGGCTTTGTAAGTGTCCAAATGATCCAGTGGGTCGGTGGTACCATCATAGGGATCCACCTGGGGAATCTTGAAGTGTCGGGGAATGGACTCCCCCAAGATCTCGGCAGAAAAAGGCGGGCGGGTGTCATAGGCCTGCCCCCCTTCGGCCTTCTGCCGTTCGATAATCTCCGCCATGCGCTCTTCCATGCGCATGATCTTACTGCCGTAGTCATGCGGGTCTTCAGCAGGGCACCGACCATCGAGGGGAGCAGAGTCGGCGAAAGATGGGGAAGCCGACTTCGCCCTCTTCCCGCTAGCGTGAGCCCCCAAAGATCTCCGGGGCTCCGGAGCAGCATGGGAGAGAGGGGGCGGCTCCTCCGGCTGTTGACTCCCCTTGGGAGCTGGTTGGTGGTTGATGCAGGACGCCGCAGGCGGCTGCCGCCGGTCTTCAGCCGCTTCCCGAAAATGCTGGACTGTTGAGACAAGTGTTTCGATGCGGTTTACCATCATTTGGAATTGCTGCAGCCCCAGAGTGATGGTGGGCTTGGCAGCGGCGACCGTGGCATCCTCCTCGCGGAGTACTTCAGGCCTGTGGGGGGAGTGCCTCCCTCTAGCGGAGACACTCCGCGTTCTTCCTCTTACCATCTGTAGCTTTCTTCAGTCGATCTCTCCTTTTAGAACAGGGAGCATAACGGAGATTCGGGCCGCCCTCATTTTAGCGCCAATATGTTGCTGCGCTAACCCCTGGATCGGGCTTGCTTCGTTGCGGTGGAGAGCTCCCTGGTCGGACAACCTGCAAAAGGTCCCCTGGGCATCGGAGGTGCTCCGGCGGGGGACACTCCGATGCTTAAGTTAGCGCGGGGTTTTGGAGCAACATAGTGGAGAGAATCAAAGAAAAGCGTAAAGTGGAAGAGAAAGAGCCTCTTACCCCCGTGCAGGTCCCCTGAGCACCTTTTATAGGCATGAGATGCTGGCAAAATTCGTTAGAGGGCAGAGACGAAGTCCCGGATCTGCCCCTGGGAGGATCAAGGAGATGACCAGGTGGCACAGTGTCGTAGCCACGTCGTGGAACCCGTTGCAACAGAATTCCGGTACCAGCTGGAGGAAACTCTCTAGAACCTTCAGGCGATTCCTTGGACGCGGATGAACCCGGCGAGTTGTACAAATGTAAGTCGGCCAGCCTCGAGTTGGTCGGCTTCCCTGGAACAATAGTCCAACGGCCAATCAGCTCGTGAGCCCTCGGTGAGGATGCATCAAGGCCTCCATGGAAGCCGACCGGCTGGGGCTTCAATCCGTCCCAACCGGCCGAATGTCTTGTCCGGCTCAATCTCGGGTCCGACCGGGCGTATATAGAAGTTGCGTTTCTGGAGTATATTTGAATTTGAATGGTTAGACCGTGCATTCTTATTTGGATTTTTCTAAAGTAAATCTCAATTCATCTGGGGTATGTATGTCTATTTGAATTTTCTGTGGCAGTGGCAACTCCGCCTATCCTTTTTAACTTTTTCCAAAGTGAATGGTGTATTCTTTATCTGAATTTTCTATAGCAGTTGCGATTCTCCCCCTTTATCTTTTATTTTTCCGAAGCGAATCTCATTTCATATTTGATAACTATTATATGGTTCTTATTGAAGTCCCAAGTCGCTACTCCAGGCTCTTAGGTCCAGCTTGCTTCACGAATGCGTCGTGCTCGAAATGCCATACTCGTGGTACATACGATCCTCCGACTTCAAACATGCAAAAATATCATCGGCGTTGCTATCGGCGTCGCATTCGATCCCTGGCTTCAAAGTAACAAATAGAATACTAGGCTACAATTTACCCTTTGAACTGAAAGATACGCTGCATGGACCCACCATCGACACGGGGCGTTGGTAGGACCCGATGCACCGTCGGAGATGGTGATGGTGCATACCATTTTCTGATGGAGATTTTTCCATGCCACTTTACCTTAGTACTGCACGGAATCTTGTTTACTTTTATGGTATGGATATCATCCTTATCTTATTTCTAGACTTGACCCGTTCGCGTGAAGGTGCATTATCCATTCAGCACTGCAAAGAATCATGGTATTCCTGATTTGGAGCTCCACTGTTGCTCCATGTAAGAAGAGTTGACATCGATATATCAGCAGTCCTCCCATAGCATGTTCCACCAAAATCGGGCAGACAAATTGTCACACCCCGCCTAAAACTTGAATCGGGGCATGCACGGCCGTATATTTTTAGAATTTAATTTTATCGAATATGTAAAATTTATTTTTTATCGATGCACGATCTACTGGCGACGATGAAAACAAATTTACTGATATTTTTATGATATAATTTACTAACAAAACAAAGGTTTAATAAAGATTCAAAATAATTTTTAATTAAAGATAAAAAGAGTAGATGATACCTAAATCTTATTCTTCTCATTGATTGGTCCTAATCCGCTTAGGACGCGTTTGGTAGACGGTAATCTATCCAGATTATCGATAATTTTAAAGTGGATCAATGAGATAACTACGTTTGATATTTATGTTAAATAATAATTTATTTTAAACCGGTAATCCAGATTATTGTTGCCTCCTACATCGTCCTCGTCCACCTCCCCCGATCCTGGTGGCAGCTCGCCGAGGCTGCCTTCTTCCTCCCATCGAAGAACAATCAGCCCGGTCCAACACCGACATCAACGACCGAAAACCCAATGTCATTTCCTCGCTCCTCTCCCATGCCACGTGGAGCTAGATAAACCCTTCGATCTCGAAGGGTTACTGGTCGGCACTAAATTTGGATGATATGCCTTTCCTGGCAACAAACCACCGAGCAAAGTGGATGTTCGAGCTATTCTAGTCCAAGTGGCCCTGACTGGTTGTCTGGTTGGCCCACCCAGTGCGGACCAGCCTCCTCCGCTGCTTTTTTTTGGCCCCATCTACCACCTCTGCCTCCCTCTTTGTCCTTCATCTTATCATCATGTACATCGGCCCCAACCTCGTCAACCACTTCATGGACTACACCTTCGGCCGTCGCTTCTTCCTCACCGAGGGCTATTACCTTTGCACCACCCTGCTTGCTGAAGGAAAGAACCAGAAATTTGAAATAGGTAATTTCAATACATACACAGCAACAGAGAAGATATGACTTTGGAGCTGGGATCAAGGAATAAACCTAGAAATTTGGAATAGCGCTCATTGGAATCAAGGAAAAAACTTAGATCCAACCCCTTGTTCGATGCGATGGAAATTTGGAGATCGGAAATTTTGGATTGCCGCTCGGTGCTCCCCCACCTATCCCGTGTTTGATCATATTGGCGGGCTAGGCCCAGTGCAGAATGGGCTATAGCCCATGGAATGTAGGCTCGTGGTCTGTTGCTTTATGCAATCTAACTTGGCTTGATCCATTTAAATCTATATATTAAATGGATTAAATAGATCGAAGATTTAAAATCTAAACCTGATCCATATATTAAATAGATTAAATGGATTGACCTGTTTAAGATCCAAGTCCGTTTAAATTTAATCCAAACCGTCGAACGTGAAAGGTTCGGCCATACTTTGCCGTTCCTGGTATCAACATATTGTTGAGTTGTTTATAATCGAAATCAATCGATGCCATATCTAAATCTATTCAAAGTGAATTATTTGTAGATTAGGTAGGAGATTGCCATCCCCGGTCTTGTGGGGACCGGACAGATTTGGCAACTGCAGCCCAAGGCCACCACCAGGAGTCACGTGGCATTCCATCCAAATGGACCATGGGATGGAGCTGCCCCTCGTCCAGTTGTGAGGCCATTTCGATTGGCGTGCCGGCTGTCCACATCTCCTCCACTCTATTGCCAGGGATGTTGGAAGGTATCTTGTGCGGGGGAAGAAGATGCCTAAGATGGTACGAAACTGAGTTAGAAGAATGAAAAGGATGGAGAGACTTATCCACCTTGACATCTTCTCGATGGCAGCCTTAATGTGCTCCAGGAATCCATCCATTTGGGTAGAGGACTTTAATCTCTTATTATCATGTTTAGGATAGAGATTTCCTCGATAGTATCAATTATATCAGGAGAGTGTCCAGCCAAGGCCCAGCAATGATGACATTATAAATTAATGCCACCTAATGCTACTCTTCATATCTCATCTTTGAATTACATGCGGTAGGTCCCCCGCTTCCCACCAATAATTTTGGTCTCGATCCCATCCATCTCCTCCAGACTTCTTTTAACCCAAGCCCAGCCTAGATAGATATGTTCGGCCCAAATGCCACTGTTTGCTGTCAGTCCAGCATGGCCGGTCACCGGATGGGCAGTGCCCAATCTAGTGTTTGATGCAAACAAATCAATTCTTCTATTCGATTATTTCTTTTTACTAATTAATGGGGGAGATAATCTTGTTCTCTTGTATCTGGTCCTCGAGAAACTATGGTGCAATCAAAGATTTTCTCCTCCGCCTGGCACGATTTGCATGGATGAACTTGTATCACGGACACGTCACAAATGTTCGGACCGGGCCGGACTTTCTCGAGAATTTCTGGCCCAAGTTTGGCATGTAATTAATAATTAGTATCATCTGCAATCGGACCAAGCTGGATTTTTTTTTTTTTTTTTTTTTTTTTGTGGGGTACGATGGTGGGGAGAATTAATGAAGTCTAGAGAGGAAAAAATGGGCATAAGTTAGGTTATAGGAAACAAACAGGCAAAACTCTCTTTAAAATGTCCTCACCAAAATCGAAATCTCTCTTCGACCATGGTTGGCTATAGGCAACCCGCAGATTGGTTACCCTCCTTGAAAATTTGAGAAGCTTTGAACACTTAATTTGTCGAGCTGCCAAATATCCTCAAGTAATAATAGGATGCAGCCCAATGAAGATATTACCCCAACATGCCTAAAAGTAATGACATCTTAAATTTAATTCCCTTGTTAGCCATAATTTAACCGTGCGCTGGCATAATCTTTTCATCCATAACTATCTAATTGCAATCTTGCACATACTTTCAGGCCTGGAAAAATATTTGTCAGCAGGCAACAAGTTTCTGTATTCCAATTCTTCTTATCACATTGCTATGAGAATTACGTTTTGGTGACTTAACTGAAAACTCTTAAAAATTTGGAATCAAAGTGTAATTGGTTCGAACTTGGGACTGGCATTTTTCCATCAGATCAGGGATTTTCTTCACAGTAGTCATGGATAATCATGCACAACAGATGGCTGGTGTTGAAACTACCAGGACCATTTTATTATTTTTTTTTTTTTTCCCAGTAAGATGAAGCAACAATGTTATATTGGCTTTCAAAATTGTTAGAAATTGCTAATGCGTGACAGGAAAAAAAGAAAAAAAAAAAGCCTTGTACCGTGCAATAAGTTACACACTTTTTTGGAAGACCTGAGAATAAAAGTTTATACCTTGTTCCCCCGAGTAAGTTAACTCGTTTTTGGTAGACTGGAGGATGAGGTTTACTTGACCTATCCACTCTATTCTTGATAAGTCATGCTCGGTGCCGGTTGGATGAGTGACCGGAGAATAAAGGTTTACTTGACCCATCCAATCCATCCTCCGTAGCACAATGCATATCATGCAAAGTGCCCGTTGGATAAGCTGGTACACATGATGAGTTTGGGGCATGCTTTGGTAGGGATGGCAACAGGTCAGCTACGGGTTGAACCGGTCAATTTCTGTATCCGTTTCACAATTACAAACTTTGTATCCATCCCTGTCCCTTACCCGTCTGGGATTGGATTGGATCGGATTAAATGGAATTATAGGTGGGATAAATAATAAAGATCCGATCAGATATCGGTTCGAGTTAGATAAACAAAAAATTATCATCTAAATATTATAAAATATTTATAATTTTGAAAGAAAAATTTAGATTAAAATCATATCGTATTGAGTTTGGAGTGGAATATATCATTATCTGAATCTCATCCGAAGTTCTAGTTGGATCGGGTAAAATATATCTTATGTTGATCGGATCAGATCGGATATTCAGTTGGTCGACTAAAATTATCATTTTTATATTTTGATATGGTCGGGATAAAATGATTGTGGCTCTTCTATTTAAATTTAGTTTATGTTCGGGATAAGATGATTGTGGCTCTTCTATTTAAATTTAGTTTATGTTATATATATATATACTTTTAATATTTTTCTTCTATTTTTTAAAATATATTTTTGTTTAGACCGTCGTTAAAATGCTAATTAAGATGAAAATTTATAGGTCGATTTCTCTCTCTCTCTCTCTATCTATATATATATATATATATATATATATATATATGTTCTCACGGACAACAAGGAAGAGTAGCCAATTCAAGATGCTAATCTTTGGTAGAATTAAATCTAATTAAACTGAGGAAATGCTGATAAACACTTAATCCAAACTCAAAATTGAAACTGGGACTGGTAAAAGTATCTCAATTGCTGTTATTATCTTATTCATTTATACATAAGTTTCCACGTATTCGCCTACTTTTTAATCTATAATTTCTCTATGCTGCTAACGGACGGGTACCAAAAAAAAATAAATAAATAAAGAGGTGGGAGCGGGGGAGGGCAATTAATTCCCTCCTCAAAAATTAAGAAAAGCTACAAGAAAATTAGAAAAAAAAATTGACAGTATCGCATCGTTGGAGGAGCCGCATAATTCATGATTCTAGATCACGAAATTGTCATATCATTTATAGATTAATTTTTAATATGCATCAATTGAAATAAAATAAAATTCTTAATCGTTAGCAATTCAAAGATACTGTTTCTTTTTCTTGACCGAACTCATCTAAATCAAGATGAGTTAAAATTCTAATCAACGTCAAAAAATAACATACACCAGTTTAAAAAATCACCGTGAAGATTTTGAGCAGCACAGGATATCCACCATTTTGCATTTCCTTTTTTTTTAAAAAAAAAAAAAACGCATGGTAAGGGCTCTGCCTAATAACTCAATTAAAAATCTTAATTGTTATCAATTCAGAAAAAAAATATCAATCTATAAAGGAAAAACTGACTATTAAAATTGCATTATAAGGACTCTTCTTAATAGGCATCAGTTGAAACGAATAAAAGTATCGATCGGAATCTTCTAAATCTTTTTTCTTGACTGATAATTAATGCCAAAAAAATGCTGTTGATTAAAACCCTTAACAAGCCTGCCATTATTATGTTGACGCCCACACAATATATGTACTCCATATTTTAAATAATGATTTGTTTTACTTGGTCAATAGATTTAAATTTAGAAATGAAAGACAGCAACAACTTATATTTAAGTATGAGATTAACCAAATTTGACTTTGATTCCAATTTATTTATCAGATTCCAAAGCCTCAGATCGGACATATTCAAAATGAGTTTTTAGGCCATTAGCCTCCATTGCAACCGTCACTTTATTTTATGGTTCTTTCTAGAAATTATCCTCGTTGAACCAATCAACAAATGCTCTATATTTTTAAGACGTATACAAGTAAACGGAATAACAGCTTATCAGGTAATTATCCTTCATTTGAGCCAGTCATTTTATTCCTTGGCTTTTTCTGATAAGTTGCCAGGTGCATCCTTCCGTGAATTAACCTTGACCAATCAAAATGCCAGTCCAGTTGTTTAGGTACATACAAGTAAACAAAGAATGAACTACTCTATATTCATTGGGCACCTTCTCCTTGCTAAACTATTGTTGAAGATTCAAAAGAGGATATACCATGCACTTCCTAGTTGTTCCAGCATTCATAACTTCAAGAAACAATACAAGGAGTTTGCAGTGGAGAATATTCTTGATCATGCGTGATAGGTAAAAGTGAAGACCCAAGGAATATTGCATTACTAAAATTCAAGATAACCAACAGTTGATCTGACATTGGACGATCTCGGTACAGGATAAATCTATTTTAATATTTTTATCGTACTCCCTAGAAATATGGCAGTCATAAATTAATTAAATACCATCCGAGTGATAATTCAGATGAATGAATTTTTTTGATAGAAAATGATCGAGCCATCTTTATTGTTATCCCGTATCAAATATTTTTTAATAAAACGGAGACTTATGTTCCCCTCCAAAAAGGATAGCTATATTGCTCTCCCCTTCATTTCTTTTTTTATTGAATAAATAAATTAATTAAATTCTTTACGATAGCATCAAAGAAGTGGCTAATATTTTTATGCTTTGTGGGTGATTTGTCTTTCTGATTTTTTTTTTTTTTAATATATTCATATCCGGCAGGTATATTTTGTCTCTGCTATAAAAAAATAATAAAATAAAATCTAATATCCCTCGCAGTGCGACGCACGCCTCCCTCTTGGTTGCACCATCGATAAAAAAATTATCATCCGGGGCAGCCTACGTTAGCATGGATCAAACCACTTATGTAACCTGATAGGTAGGCAATCTCCTTAAAAACAAGAAGAGCAGCCAGCCCTCCGTGCCGACTCGTGGAGGTGTAAAATATTTTGATCGAACCGTATGGCTCGATCCAAATCGAACAAGATAACGATCATTTAATAATTTTACCATTTAAATTTAATTTAATAAAATTAAAAATTAAAATATCGAGTAGATTATTAATTTATTGATTAATATAATCCATTAAAATCGATCCGGACCGATTAATTAATTTTTATTTTATATATTTATAAATACAATGATATATCCAAACGTATGTATTTTATATTTTCGTCTTTTAGAACGTCATGCCAGTTTGTTATGTTTATTTTCTCTTTCATGATTTTTTTTTTTTTTGATAAATTTTTTAATTTCTTTCTTTTTTTTTTCTTCATTTTTTTTAAAAAAAATAAAATCGATCAACCTGCTTGAATAAAAAAAAATATATATTTAAATATTTTAAAAAGATCATATTAAAAAATTGAATATTTGATTTTAAGATTCTCTTGAAACATGAAGTCAGTTTGGGTTTAAAAAAATTATTCGAAGACCGAACCGTTTTCGGCCATATGGACGCGCGATGATTATATTCACCGAATGCAGCGAGCCCGGATCCAGTGTCGGACCCGGGACAAGTTCAGAGGGCCCACTCTTTCGTGCCACGTCAAATGACCAAGGAGGGTGTGCGCTGCCTGCCGAGACACAGCAGATCTCTACCCTTCCATACGGCCCGTGAATTGGACTAAATCGCAAGCGACAGGCACCATGAAATTTCCATGCACTTGCCTCCGATATCTTTGTCCACGGGAGTGGGTCCCATTGCTTCGTGGGAGGGGAGGACCTGGATGAGGGGTGGACGCGTGCACCGCCCCCGGCCGGACTCCCTCTAGAAGACCCGCGGTACCCCACCAGGTCAAGTGGGAGTAAGGGGGGAACAAGTTTTCATCATCAGGAAATTTAGTGCCGACCAATGGTAGATCCCCAGGATCGTCCTCTATTCTCTCTCATAGACCTAGAAAGGACAGGTAAAGCAGGTGACTCGGTTCATGGAAAATAAGGATGGTTGCAAATTTCTGGAGATTGTATAAGGTTATCATTTCACATCGTGCAGAAATGAGAATAAACTCCATGAAGACCAGGACCTCCTTGGAGTCGATGTTTATTATATAAAGCCTTCCGAGTTTTGCAACCTTCTGGCCAAAGAACAAAGAGATATGGAATCACGAAGGGCTCCCTTCTTCTTCTTCCTGCTGCTCTTGGTTTCGATCCATCTTCGCGTCTCCGGGTTTGCAGAAGCCAGGCCACTGCCACCACCCTCGGCGAAGCAAGCGAGTAAGAGCTTCTAAGAAAGTTGTTGAAGGTTTTTTTACATATTTAATCATGCAAGGTTGAAGGGATGGTTATGAATGTCTAATAAGCGTTTCAATCATGGCATGGTTCAGGGTATGCCAAGGTGTTACAGTCGCTGGGCCTCGTCTGCCGGTGCTGCGACGGAGTGGGAGGCGAGTGCAGGAGCACCTGGGAATCCGCTTGTACCAAACTGGATTGTAATCCCTGGAAATTCTTGTGATTTTGGAATCTGAGTTTTGATTTTCTGGCTTTGTACATAACTTATGAAGAAGAGTCGGTACTTGAAGCACCAGACTAAATTGCATAAATGTCTTCAATAATAGCTAATCTCAAAATGATATGGTGATCTCTGTAAATCGTATCTAACTATTAGAGATTGCTAGGTGGTGCAATTGTCGTTCAAAGAGTATTGGCCTGATCAAGTAGATCAGCATGATCATGCACAACATAATAAATCGACAACACAGCAGTTAACCAGAGCCATGGGCTTGTTCAACGTAAACAAACTAATGAAGCATTGAGAGCAAAATGACAGATAAGAGAGAATGGCCTCCGAAACAATCAAATAAAGGATCTACGGATAACAGGCTAGAGCAGCATGCGAGTCAATAAATTTGTTCCCCCGTCGCTTACCTATCACAAACGTAACAGTGGCGTGTACTTCTTGTATACAACAACAGGATTTCTCACGCTATGCACACCACAAGACATTGCCAATGAAGTTGAGGCGAGTCTTCTTATAAAGTCCGCCCCTAACAACCTGCACCACAAATTTCTGCTTCTCTGTAAAGACTTGAATGATAGAACACCAGGAATGACAGGGACTTTTAACTTCAAAACTTGAGCTAATCATAGGACTGTATGTTGAATTAGCACTGCCAACATTTGCAGTAGTCCTTGGGAGTTTGTCCTCCGAAAGGCTTTTCGGATTCAATATGGATTGCCATGGATTGGTAGTTTAGACTGCTAGGGGTTTCATTAGATTCCTTGAGGCAACTGCTTGCATCTCCAGCTATGAGTCTTAACATCTGTGGTAGTGTAACCCTGGTTGCACAGCATTGGAGCACGGTCACCTGTCTCAATATGATAGTCAAGTCCAGTATTGACAGCAGCACAAGAATCGACCTGGCCAGCACCATCGGCTAATTCAGCATCTGCATCATCAGAAGCATTTACTGGATTAGCTGCACGCACTCCATACCAAAAACAGGTAACTCGTTGTTACAAGGTGTACGCGATACTAATTAAACATGTAAAAGGAATTTGCAGCATGTTTTGAAAAAAATATTGGAAGGATAGAAAAGGTTACCGGTATTCATCAAAGCAGACTTGATTGCTGCTGGTGTCCAATCAGGGTGACATGATTTCACACATGCAGCAGCAGCAGCAGTTGGATGAGGGCAAGCCATTGATGTTCCAGATAATATGTTAAATTTAGGCATGCAGGTCTCCTATTTCATATTCTATCATCTTGGCCTTCTAGAAGCATGCCGGAAAAAGCACCTCTATTCAGCCACCCATGCGTGCAGGCAATAGAGAGCAAGGTCCGTGCACCGCGACATGCGGGAATGCAGTCCGCACGCATGGGACGCGGTCTGCAGCCCTTTTTTGTACAGTTTATGCGCGATACACATGGATTTACAGATATTTTGGGCCCGTATCTGGCGAACGCAATTCTAAGACATTTTAGAGTCCATTTTTTATCCAAATTCAATTTCTGTAATCTACAAAATAGGGCAGACGGACCAGGGACCTTGTATGATGGCAGAAAGCCTCTTTTGATATTTTTTGAGAATTTTTGGATGGAATTTAGGCTTCTAGTTAAGAGATTGATATATAGGGATTGAGAGTACGTGTTCTCCTTATACTTGTCGATTTCTCTCATAGTGAAACTATATGCCTCGTGGAAGTAGGCCTTTCAAGTGTTCCATGTGATTTTGATTGTCTTTATTTTATTATTTCTCTTTCTCTCTTCCTTATTTTCTTCTTGCGATATCAATATCAGCATCGATGTTGCAGTCTTGGATGGGGATCTGTATTTCATATTTGAGAGGGATCATCTCCTAACAAGTGGTATCAAAGCCTTATATTGTTCGAGTTGCAGTGGTATTGATCGAGGTTAGAGAAGATGGAAAAGATAAGTATAATCAAGGTGAAGATCAACTGGTACAAACATGAAAATCAATTTCTTCCTGTGACAAGGGTGACGGACATGATCATCCAATAAGGGTTAATCGAAGCTCTCATATACGAGCAAAAACCATTTACCATGAAGGAGAAAAGCTGAAATTAGTTCCAGATGCAAGCGGTGAATACGATCTGTTTATACTTGACGGATAATGTGGTGATCCATATATTTAGTAAGACTTCTCCAATGATGATGTGGACAAAGCTCGAGAAGATGTACATGATAAAATCACTCACCAATACTTTTTTCCTCTGAAAGTAGTTCTACCAGCTATGGACGAGCAAGGAACAAAGCATGCAGAGCATCTGAGCAACTTTCAGAGGACCTCACCGATTTTCTAAGTGTTAGCAAGAAAGTTAAGGAAAATATCAGGATGCTAGTCTTGCTATCATCGCTTCCCCCATCCTTTGAGTCCTTGGTGATTACTCTTCTAGTGGAGAAGAGTACCATTAAGATGGAAGAGATCACTGCAGTACTACTCCAAAACAAGATTCTTAAGAGGGAGAACCGAGCTTGGAGTTCACGTGGCAACTCAGCTTTGAAGGCAATTGAAGGTGTAAGTAGCAAAAGATGGAGTGACAAAAAATCGAGAGGTGGGCGGTCCAAGTCCAAGTAAAGGGATGCGGTAAAGGGATGCGAGCAAGATCGGATACTATCGATGCAATAAGTTGGCACATCGTATCAAAGAATGCTCGCAACTCAAGAATCGGATGAAGGCTACTGCGATAGTGGTTGATGGTAGCAATATTGACGGATACGATGAGGTGCTCATGATATCCGATGATATATCTACTTCTTTTCTATAATAGATTTTAGATTTTGCATGCCCGCATTATATTTGTTGCAGAGAGTTATTTGACTTTCTACAGCATAAAAAGGGTTCTGTCTACTTGTCAAATGTATCGAGTTGTGCAATCAAGGACGACGAGACAGTCAACTTAAGGACATAATGTGATAGTGAAGAAATTGGACAAGGTCCGATACATATCCAGTTTTCGCAAGAATCTAATTTCACTAAGCAGACTGGATTCAAGTAGCTACAGGTAAAAAGTTAGTGATGAAATCCTGAAGATCATATATGGCAATAGGAATGTATTAAAAAGAAAAAAGTATGAAGCGCATTACCTTTTAACAAGGAGTCCGGTGCGAGGTGGAGTTCCTGATGCAGGTAGAAGCCTAGTGCAAGGTGAAGCTCCGGGAGCAGGTGGATCGAGTACAAGATGCGAAACTTGGGAGGATGATAGGCAACGTCACAGAATGAAGTTCCAATTGCCGTAAGAGATTATTTTATTATTTTTCTTTTTTCTTTCTCTTTTTTCCTGCGGTATCAATATCTCAATGTTGCAATCTTAAATGGGGATCCGTATTCCATATCTAAAAGGGATCGTTCCCTTACAAAGCACTTATGTGAAGCTGCATAGATAAGAAAAAAGTAGACTGAGAATTGAAATATAATTAAATATCAAATTCATATAGTCCTGAGAATGGACTGGATGAGATATTGCAACTTGCCAATACATCCAAATGTTATATTATGATGAAACAATGATAAGTTATGGTCAGACCATATGCTACTGTAATATTGCTACATATAATAGAAGAGGAAGATGTTGCTTACTTGTTTGATTTTGACTATGCTTTCATTTGCCAGTGCTCGAGTATGTAATCAAAAATCTGCTTTCCTTGCTAATATATAAAAGATGTCAAGTACTTGTGCGGTTTTTACATCAGGATAGTTATTGATTGATATCAGTCTCCTGAGCTGCATCGATGACAGGCTCCTTATCTGCATGAATTGCTTCATACAAAACCATCTTACCCTTCACCAGATCATTATCCACTGAGCCTGATTCGCAGTACCTGTATGACAAATTAAAAAAGAAGGAAAAAGAAGAGAAAACTATTTTTTGAAAAACAAAGTGAAGCCCAAGAGGCAAATCATCAAACAGGATCATCTAACAAATCGATAACATTACCTTGACCAGTCAATAGAAGACTTATTTTGCACATTGCCAGCATATATAATAGGACATGTACTCTGTGGGGAAAGTGTTGACGGAATGTTGCCATCCAAGGAGGATGACATTGTTAAGCGGATGCAAACGATGAATAAAGTCCAGTAGTAAAATGTAAATATCATGGTCCATTAGTAAAAAACACTGCACTGAATGATGACTCAAGGGAACATATAGATCTTGAATAAAATTATTTGAATAGATGCATGCATTCTGTCATCAAACTGATTTCATGTAAAATTAATCTTCACCAAACCTCACCCATGTGATAATCATGAGAGATATAAACACAAGACTATAATTAAATAAACCCCAAACACTCCTAAAGGGTGTTTATGAATTATAGTTAAAAAATTCGCATACTACATTTTCCTGTAAAGGTTTGACATTATGATTAGGAAAAGGTTTCAGCAAAGATTCGCCATCATTATACCAGAACCCGCACCAGTACCATCCTACTATAGTATCAGTACGTGATTCAGTAAAGTACGGTGTCGCGCCCCAACCCCAAGACCTGGGCCAGATGTGCGACAGACGGCCGTATGTTCTGGGGTTCAACCTTCCCAGGGACATACAAGGCCTGTACCAACCTTTCTCAAATAAAATGAGTAACCAGGAAATCACAGGAATTTTTTTTTTTAAGGCAGGCATAAGATTTACACCTAGGCAAGTAGATTCAAATGTTCATAAAGCCAACAGTCACACATTTAACATTATCAAATATCAAGCAATAAAAGTAACACTGTCCACTAGATCCTAAGCCTCACTGACTGAATCCCTGGCCCATGTGTTCCTCTGGTCCTGAAAAAAAAATGCAAGGGAAAGGAATGAGTTTCCCCTAAACTCAGTAAATCATCATATGTCACAAATATAAATTTACCATGAATCAGGAGTAACTCCATGCATGCGAGTAACCATAAAATATAAGCCATTTCAAAAATATTCCCATTATTATCCTTCTTTATTATTTTTCTGGCATCATACAAATTTTAGGATGGCCATCCATACACACTCACCTAGTCCCTCGTACTATGGCCACGATCGACCCGTGGCTCGCCCCAAAAGAGTCTAGATCCTGTGTCACATACCGTACATCGGTGATGTGCCAGCGATAGCCCCGCTGGAGGCCCAAAAGGAAACTAGCTCTGAGTATCACACGAGAAACATGCTTCCCAGCATGTGCTAGAATAAAGCAACTAACTCCTGTGTCACATACCGCTCATCGGTCATGTGCCAACGATAGCCCCGCTGGAGGTCCAAAAGGAGTCTAGATCCTCGTGATGGGGACATCGGCCCAGAATCTGAAGCAGCCCAGATCAACCCAGAAGCCCAGCCCTGAACCTGAAGCCTAGTCCAGTCCAAGCCTGAAGCCCAGCCCAGAACTTGAAGCCCAGCCGAGCCCAGCCCAAACCCTGGGGCCCAAGATCCTGGAGTCGATGAGCACGAATTCTGAAGTCATCATTTGCACCAATCTTGATGTAGCACTCTTGAATTTAAATTCAAGAATATTATCTTATCTTATCCGTTGTTGTTAGGATTGATTTATCGGTTGTTTTTAGAATTTGATTACTTAGTTTGAATATTTGTTTTAGGATTTATCTTATCATTTGTTCAGATCTCTCGGTAGCGAAGTTTCGATTATATTTTAGTCTATTAAAGATGTTTGTTGATGAATAAAAAAATTAGCGATGATGAGAAATATTTGAAAAAAGAGTTTTGGGTGTGTCCTGACTCCCTCCCTCCTTCTTCCTCCCTTTCTCCTTCTTCTGGTTCTTCCCTTCCTCCTCCTTCTTCTTCCTTCTCCTGATTATTCTTTCTCTTTGGTGATTCTTCTCTGTGGCCTTTCTTATTCTCCCTCACTCTTTCTCTTCTTCTCTCCTCCGGGACTCTCTCTTTTCTCTATTCCTCTCGCAGGGTTCTCTCCCAGATTTCCCTTCTTCCCTATTTTCTTTCTCCAACCCGTGGATCAATCCTTCCTTGGATCTGCCGACCATTCATCTCCTCCGGATCCATCCGAAACCCACTCGGATCTGTCACATCATGGTCAAACAGCCATGGCCTACCTAGGATGATGCTACTTACTCCCATAGGGAGTACATCACACCAGATTCGTTCCTGATAGGACTGAAGTTGGATTCGGACCTGACATCTCTGCTTGATTGGGATAGAACTGGAATCGATCCAGGATACCTTATATGGATTGGGATGTGGTTCAGTGGGTAATCCTAGACTCTTGGCTGCACTAGTGGAAATGGCATTGACACAGCTTCCCTGGGGCACGTGATAGGAATGGGAATCTTATCCCTGTTTCCGTGAAGAAACCCCATCGCTGCTGCCCTGGCACGGTGGCTCTGCGGGAGACCTACAAGTATCCGAAGAGCACGGGGCTCCCCATCCGAACGCTCCCCTTCCAGCATTTCGTCCGTGAGATCGTGCAGAACTCCAAGTGTCCGGTGACCGTCGGCGAGCTGATGCCGAGCAGGCGTACTTCCGTATCAAGCTGGCACCGCTACGGGATGGCGATCCCCTGTTTTGCACGCCCGTCAAAGCGCAAGGAAGAGCCTTGCATGATCGTACAAGCAAGGAAAAAGGGCTGCACGCTTTTTAAAGCAAGGCACCCCCCTGCCGACTTTCATTTCAGTTGGGAAATAAGGAAGGGAATAAAAAAAAGAAAGAAACCGTGAGAAAATGAAAAAAAAAAAATGAGGAAAAAAAAAGAGGGAATAAAAAAAATAGAAAAAAAATATTAAAAAAAAAAAAAAAAAAAGTGGGTTTCGTTGGAATAAAAAAATTAGAAAAAAAAAAATAATAATAATTTAGATTTTGGTTTAGCCTAGTCTAGGGTCGTTTCCTAGCGACCAACGGTCCGTTCTCCTTGGAATAAAATTGATCGGGGCATCGTGTCCCGCGTCAACTTGGTATCAGAGCAAGTTTAGGTTATGTTAGGTTAGCCAATTTTATTTTAACTGCATTTGCATTATTTGTAAAAAAAAAAAAAAAAAATTCAGTTTGCAGATCACGTGGTGCATCAGAGTCAGAAGTGCATCAATTTGAAGATTGCTGAAGCTTAACTCGACGGAGTCGAGTTCTCCCCACCTCAGGGAAAATGATGGGGACATCGGCCCAGAATCTGAAGCAGCCCAGATCAACCCAGAAGCCCAGCCCTGAACCTGAAGCCTAGTCCAGTCCAAGCCTGAAGCCCAACCCAGAAGCCCAGCCCAGAACTTGAAGCCCAGCCGAGCCCAGCCCAAACCCTGGGGCCCAAGATCCTGGAGTCGATGAGCACGAATTCTGAAGTCATCATTTGCACCAATCTTGATGTAGCACTCTTGAATTTAAATTCAAGAATATTATCTTATCTTATCCGTTGTTGTTAGGATTGATTTATCGGTTGTTTTTAGAATTTGATTACTTAGTTTGAATATTTGTTTTAGGATTTATCTTATCATTTGTTCAGATCTCTCGGTAGCGAAGTTTCGATTATATTTTAGTCTATTAAAGATGTTTGTTGATGAATAAAAAAATTAGTGATGATGAGAAATATTTGAGAAAAAAAGAGTTTTTGGGTGTGTCCCGACTCCCTCCCCTCCTTCTTCCTCCCTTTCTCCTTCTTCTGGTTCTTCCCTCCCTCCTCCTTCTTCTTCCCTTCTGAATATTCTCTGGTATTTCTTCTCCGTGGGCTTTCTTATTCTCCCTCTCTCTTCCTCTTCTTCTCTCCTCCGGGACTCTCTTTTTCTCTATTCCTCTCGCAGGGTTCTCTCCCAGATTTCCCTTCTTCCCTGCTTCCTTTCTTTTCCCGATCTCTTCGTTCTGTTTCCTATTATTACTTCGTCTTGTGAGAAATCAACTCCCTGAGCCCGTTATCAAACCAACGACAGGGATCCAAAATCCGTCAATTAGCCCGTTCCCAACCGCCCCTATTTCCGTCGCTGAGAGCCATCGTCCCCTCCGAGGAAGAAACAACTCTCCAAACTTCTCGTCAATCGTTGCCGATGGCCAAGCGTCTCATTCCTTCCCTCAATCACGTTCTCGTTGAGAAGATCGACCCTCCTTCCAAGACCAATTCTGGAATCTTGCTCCCTGAAAAGACCACCAAGTTGAACTATAGAAAAGTTGTAGCAGTAGGCCCTGGTGCACGTGATAGGAATGGGAATCTTATCCCTGTTTCCGTGAAGAAACCCCATCGCTGCTGCCCTGGCACGGTGGCTCTGCGGGAGACCTACAAGTATCCGAAGAGCACGGGGCTCCCCATCCGAACGCTCCCCTTCCAGCATTTCGTCCGTGAGATCGTGCAGAACTCCAAGCGTCCGGTGACCGTCGACGAGCTGATGAAGATCCAGATGGGGATCTCCGAGCAGGCGTACTTCCGTATCAAGCTGGCACCGCTACGGGATGGCGATCCCCTGTTTTGCACGCCCGTCAAAGCGCAAGGAAGAGCCTTGCATGATCGTACAAGCAAGGAAAAAGGGCTGCACGCTTTTTAAAGCAAGGCACCCCCTGCCGACTTTCATTTCAGTTGGGAAATAAGGGAATAAAAAAAAGAAAGAAACCGTGAGAAAATGAAAAAAAAAAATGAGGAAAAAAAAAGAGGGAATAAAAAAAATAGAAAAAAAATATAAAAAAAAAAAAGTGGGTTTCGTTGGAATAAAAAAATTAGAAAAAAAAAAAAATAATAATTTAGATTTTGGTTTAGCCTAGTCTAGGGTCGTTTCCTAGCGACCAACGGTCCGTTCTCCTTGGAATAAAATTGATCGGGGCATCGTGTCCCGCGTCACCTCGTGTTATCATAGTCGGACTAGAGAGTAGCTAAAATCAACTCAACCCATAACTCTTACATCTTAGTCTGTGTTTAAATTTCATAACACATCGAGATACATGTATGCAGTATAAACATAAGCCATGAAAATTTAATTATGAGTCAAATAATCATGCATGGCAAAAATTATATCGGTGAGTAATAACTTACAATTTCACCAACTAAGCACTAAACCCGGTTTTCCAGGGACGATGACGATCCTGTATCACAAATTATTTTATTTATAATTTGATATAATTAATTCCTATAAAAAGAAATTAAACATAAATTAAATTCCTTGGGACATTCCCAGACAGTTCCTTTCCTCCCTTCCTCCACCTTCCTTTTTCTTTCTTTTAATTATTATTATTATTATTATATTATTTATTTTCCTAATGGTGCCTTTACTGGGTCGGCCCATCCAAGAAAATAGGACCCAATAGAGCCCGGCTCAGCCGAGCCCGGCCCAACAAGGCCTGGCTCAGCCGAGCCCGGCCCAACAAGGCCTGGCTCAACCGAGCCCAGCCCAACCCGTCCGGCCACAGCGCCCAGACCCAACCCGTCCGGCCACAGCGCCCAGACCCAAACCTCACGAGGAGAACCAAGGAGGATCGACGGCGATCCTCCCGTCCGACCGCCAGGAAGAGTCGCCGAAGGAAAGGGAAGAGACCAGCGGTCCCAACGGCGGCCGTCCGACCGTCAGCCGGAGAGCACAGGAGTTAAACCCCCACCCCTGTTAACAGAGACATCACTCTCTGTTAACAGGCCGACCAACAGCCCCCCCCCATGCGAGCGGAGAAACGACGGCGATCCCCGTGATCGACCGCCCGGAATGGATTGCCGGAAGGAGAAAAGGAACCGGCGGCGACCTACCATCGCCGGCCATTTCCCACGATTCCAACGGAAAAGAAAAGAATTGGCCGGATTCTTCCTTCCTCCCCGCCAAACACCCCTACACCAAACGTACCCCCGAGGAAGAAGGACTTACCGGCGAGATGGATTCCGATCGCAGCGACCACCGGTGGAGAGAGCACTCCGGCGAGGGCTGAGACACGCGAAGGAGCCGTCGGCGTCCGCCGATAGGGAGGGTAATCGGGATTAACAGAGGCACCCGAGGTCCCTAAAAAACCCGAGGAAGACCCTTATCCCCCCCACCTCCAGCGGCATCAACGGGCTTCTCCGAAATCTCCGCCGGAAAATCCGAACTTCAGAGCCAATTCGAATTTGAACTGAAGTCGGCAAGGGCCGCCGACTTCAGCCGAAATTCAGCCCAATAAGAACCGGGCCTCACATACGGTAGTGTCAGTGTGGCACAATATGCTATTTGCTATACTAGTTGATACAGTATGCCCTATACCAGGTGATACAAGGGGGTATGGCAAATCTTGGTTCCAGCAAAGGTTAGGAAAAGGTCTATGAGCCAATTCATAACTCACCAGAATGGTTGTCTCATTGCCTCACACCAACTCATTTATGATCTGTCAGTTGGTGCTGCTTGCCACAACACTCAACAACATCCAAGGAGCAACATTGAAGACAATCCCACAGGAAGGTCCCTGGTTTCCAGCTGATGTAGATGTAAAGATCCTGTCTTTCATTGCATGAAATGACCCAATAGTTATTGGATCAGAGAAGTAATCCGTAGTAGAGAACTCTCCAAAAGGAGGCTGATTGATATCAACACCATCAGCAATGGCATCATCAACTGCAGATAGGATCTCATGGTCTGCACCACCATCTATCCAGCACACTTTGTAAACTGCAATCCTTGGTCTTGATGCTGCACTGCTGGACATCCCCTGTGCAACGCCTTAAAGTTTGAGCCCTCCACATACTCCCCTGCAAATGTGGGCTAGGCTCCACCTCAGGACTGGGATCATTGTGTTATGGTAGTAGCGAGCACCTATAACTTTATGTGGCATTTATGAAAGTAGCGCTGAGCCGCTGACAGTATGATCTCAGTGAAGAGGGAATCCAAAATTAGAACAACTCCACGGACATTAAAATAATACTTGTTCCATGTAATATTTAAGCAAACTCCCCTCCATTTACCTGGTCATGCACTGTAGTCTGTAAGCATCACCTCTAAAGCTCCCATGTTCTGGCCAAAGTCCAGTTTCAAGCATGCAGACTATGATGTTGCCCTCTGCTCCAATTTCATGGTGTAGTGACGTAGAGGCCTAGAAAATTCCATGAATTTGTGGTGTGGGGCTTCAGGGTTTTGCATGGAAACATGGAAACTAGTTCTTCCATGACTGCAAAACCATCAAAATATCACATATGTGAGGAATGGCTCCTTCTCTATATAAATGACATTCTCACAAGGTCTCTGCCCTAGACTCTCACGGCCAAACTTCTCATATTCTTGGAGAGTTAGCTTGGCTGCAAACCCACTGAAGCTTCTTTTATGTGCTGCACCAACTCAACAATATTTGTGCTCAGATTATGATAAAATTTTTCTTGTAGGATTGTTTATGTATATGGATGTGTTCTTCTGGCCCTAGTGAACAAGTTGGTCAAACAACTCACAATTCAGCTTTTGGGCACCCTCTGATTGATGCTATGAGAGTTTCGAAATCTAGCAATCAAACATGGCAATGCATTAAGTCTGGATTTTCAAATTTATGGATTGCGACTTAAAACAACATTTTATTAAAGGTTTTCTTTTCATAAACATCTTATTCTATGACTAGTGTTCAAAAAAGAAAGTTCTAACACCCCAAAAGAGATTTGCTTCCATATCTAACTGAAAGATGCTAACATAGTATATGGAAGGTGCCACTACTTTGTTAGAAAGAGGCTACATTGTCATGTAATGTACTTTGATAATTCAAATAGATAACATTCATGAGAACTACTATGATATTTAGATCAATTAGCTTAAGGAATCAAATGCGAAGCATGATTATCTAGTTCACCAGGAACATTCGGATATTGTAGTTAGTTCTATGAGTATAAAAAATCACAGATTTATTACCAAAAAATGAAGGAATGACATTACCTAGCAAAAACATTTCTCCATCTTTTCATGTATCACACAAACATTTTTAAATGAATCACATGTGGATTTTTTTCTTTAATTTCCTTTTATTTTTTGAGAACTAGGATGGGAGGAAGCCTTGTTGAAAATCGGGTTAGGGCAGAACTCGAACCCAAATCATTGGTACCGACCACCAATTAATTTACTAACAGCACCAGCTGGCTCTGTTGCTTTAATTTCTTTATTAATGCTCACTGAAGAGGGTGTTATCAGGATATTCGTTCCAATTGGTCATTAGACACAAAAACAGGGCTCCAGCTTTGACCAGCTGCCTAAAGAATAAAAGCCCTACAACAGGCCAATCCTTGAAGGTACTGACAGATAGCTCAAATTTGATGCAAGATGTGTCCTTGTCCTTAAGATTGCATGTTGGTTTTAACAAGACTATGCTATTCCAAAACCAATTCTGGTCAAAATCTACAGTGCAACTAATCATTTCCATTTCTTTGTGATATACAAAATGTAGTTGGCTTAGATGAGAAGCTTACCTGTCCTCAAGCACTTGCTTCAATAAACCATGGTGGACAGACTCAATTAAGTACTCATCATGCAACTTCTTCTCCATGTACACTATGTAAACCTGTCATATCAAATGATTTCCAATCCATCAATCCATCTCATTGCTCATTTGCTTTGTACCATCAAATATTAGCGAGCACCAATGAATTTCAGCATACACAGTTCTTGTCATAGATTAATGCTCACCTGTTTGTCTGCATCAGCACAAATTGAAATTGGAAGGAGAGAAATGGTGAGGGCAGTGGTGAGATGAAGGAGCAATATCCATGCAGTAAATGAGAAAGCAATTACAGAAATCTTTCAACTTTCTTAGGCAAAAGTGCAAATAAGTTATTAGAAGATAATAAGCTGTGTTATTCATTTGCTCTATGAAACATGGTCATTATTTCATACATCCTGCCTCTCTCTAGTGATATATGGCACCTCGTATCAAGGACCAGTTAGCACACTTACTATGTGATGGATACTGTCATCCTTCATATTTGGAATTTACCCAACTGCTAATGAATACTTTACAAACAAACCAAGATATAACCTATTCTGGTAACTAGGCAGATTTTATTCATTATGGTGGTAGCAGGAGTGATAAAGAAAAGCAGGTCACTCTGATATCTCATTACATATTTGACATGTGTCATGCCATATGCCGTGGCTTATCATTACTCTAAAGGAGCATTTGGAGGCTAATCACATCATTCCGAGGAGGATTCATTCTAATTTGGGAGCTTTTGGAGCATGCATTACATCACGCACATCCTTTTTATCTCTGAAAATTAATGGTCCTGATTGTAGTTTAGTAATTCAGGGGCACAATAAATGCATGTTAGGGAAAGAAAATTCTATTAATGAAAACATCTGCACATCATTTTATATTTAAAAAGATAGAAGATAGGGAAAACTGGGAGAGAAAGGACAAATTATACAAAAATACTAATGTCAGCTAACATTAATACATTTATACATTCATTTACAATTTTTTATCATAAAGAACTTTAGAAAGTTTATCTACATAATGAGTAAATGATTTTTTTATTATAATTACCAATATTATGATGATTAGGATAATGATACTAATTTTATTGCATTAAGTTCTTTTAGAGAAATGTCAAAAGTAGATAAAGTTTTGCAATCTCAGCAACAACTCTCACAGGCATTGGCTCTTTAGTTTTCAGATACACTGTCTCCATTTATATCCAAAGTTATGACAAAACTAATTGGAAAAGCATATGGCGGATAGCAACTTTTGAAAATATACACCGACAAGGAGGAGATGATCAGCTGATATATACCGGGACTTCAATGAGCTTTCTGAATCCTTTGAATGTGAGCATGCCCATAAAATCTAGACCATGAAATTTTCACCTCCGGATTAATTGATGGTGATTTCCAGCCATAACATAATTAGTTTCTTACATGAGTAGGAAACAATACACTCAGCAGCAAGATATAGATAAATAATAAATATGTTATCATCTGATATTAGTAACAGTTAAAAGGCAACTTTACCACCCAAGCAAATTGGAACCCCGAACAGGCGAATGCGCCCACTTTAAAAAATCAAGGACATGATTTTTTTTTTTTTTAAAGAATGGTTAAATAATAGAGGTGTAAGAAAAATATATAAGGAATATGGATAATAAAGGGGGTATTTTTCTCGTGGAAATGGATGACAAAGGTTGAGAAGAGGGTTCCATACCGTTGGATGGGTTTGCTAATTATGTATCGCAGAAGGAATCATTGCCTCTTTAGCACCAGAATACCAACTCCAGAAACCCAGTAACTAACTATATTTCCATCCAAGACATAGCGTGGTATCATTAGTGGCGCAAAGATCCTCGTCAATGCAGTAACAACAGAGGAGATGGAGGCGATCAGCAGGAGGACGCCACTTTGGGTGAGAGATTTCATCGAACGCCTTCCGGGCAGGAATGTGCGTTTCGTGGGGCCATCACGAATCCAAGAGGTCTTGGATCTCCATCGAGACCCTGACGTCCCACATCTCTGCGGAGACGCGAGGCCCAATTGCTTCTCTGAAGATTTTCCTGGGTGGGTCTGCGAGCATCCCTGCTCCAAATCCCTGTCCTCGTCAGATATAAAAATACAGAGCAAAATACCCCGGCGATGTTGGGGAGGCAAAAATAAATAAATAAATATAAAAGAATATTAAGGAAAATAAAATACAAAGGAACAGAATTTAGATTTTTTTAATTTCGATTAATGTCTCTCCGATCGTGTTCGAGACGTGATCCGTACAGTCAGTAGGGTATTGCAAAGGGTGGGGTCCAGTAATGGGAGCAGCGATAGCAGGAATTTTTCTTTTCCATCTTTTTTTAACAAAAAAAATTAATTATTAAATAAATATAATATATACTAAGGAACAAATTAATATCAAAATTAATATCAAAATTATCGATACAGGTTATTTAAGCCTAGAATCAAGATTACTAAGAGTTTAGTTTTCTTCATTTTTTTTTTTTTTATTTTTGTTGATCGCCGACAAATTAGTGAGAAGTTTCGACACCAAACTTATGACAATTAAAATTTTTATTTTCTTTTTCTTAATTACATGGCTAAACTTTTTATTTTCTTTTCCTTAATTACATGGCTTATTGAAGATATGATAATTTGGTTTTCTCATGATTTTTTTATGAAATTTTCAATAAAAATGATAAAAAAAGCAAATAAATCAAACTGAATATAAGTCTTAAGTAGAGTTTTTTAAAAAATACATTTATTCCATTTCATCCGACCCACATCCAATCACAGCCCTAATACTAACAATAAATTTTGTATATAAAGGTATAATATAACAAGTGGCTCTTGATATGTACAAAAACACAGGCGTTCATCAAATGCTTTTTTGTTTTTTTAAAGTAATCACGTGCCGCCTCCCTCCATCACCTTAGTTCACTAAAATAAGCCACAAGGAACCAGGTGAACAAGTTTATTGCAGAGACCCGCACAAAATACACATCGCAGTACATTGTGCTGTGAAAGCCAAGCTTCACTTCCTATGAAGTCCATGTAACATGCTATATTTGCTTCAGACATGGATGCAGTAGAAAGCTGCTATTTTGCATGGAAAGAACATGCCCTGCATCTGCCTTTCATCGAGTTGATGTATGACCAAGCCAGCTCAATTTTGAAGTTCTAATCAACCGTTTTACTCTTCTGTGTGAGATTTCTTAGGCAGGCACTTCTCTCTCCATTATAAACTGACAGACATGGACCAACTTGGACTTTGTACCAGATAGATGATGGCTACGGTTTGGAATGAGGATTGAGTCATAACACAATCATTACAAAGCTTGAGATGTAGAGTAGAAGATACGGGCTTGCTTCCAAGTATGGTCCTGATTGCTAATGAAATATGCTTGTAGCACTAAAAATAATATCATTTAACTCAAACAATAAAATCATCCAACTGGAAATCAGTCTTCACAAGATCCATTTTGAGCAAATAAATGATGGAACAAGTTCAAATAAGACACAATGCCGTGCATGTTTTTTTCTGAAATGTAGACATTCTTAGAATACAACAGTGTCTAGCATGGTCCCCAACGTCTGGACTATATTAGATGACATCAGGTTTGAGACATGCTCTTCTAGATGCTTCTTCGCATCTTGCCTTCCAACATTTGCAATTGCCAGCTTCTCTGGTGGCAGCTCATCTTCCTCCTGAACTGCTTTGTTATATTTGATGGCTAAATTTAGCATTTCCTGTTTTCAAGCCAATCATCATAAGCCAATGTCATCAGAGGATTCTGTAGTTAATTCACGATTCTCATCTATCATATGGGAATCAACATGAAGCAATTTTCTATCGTGATAATATCACTGTACAACTGACAAGAGCAGTAAAGAGCTGAAGATCCAGGTAAGGTTACCTGCACAGTCTGCTCATTAGTTTTAGAATGAGCATCAAACCGCTGCAGTGTCAGCCCATCGGTCCATTTCTTTTTGTGCAGGTTCAGCAACATCTTTTCTTCAAGCTCATTTTTCCGATAGTTTATGGCTATAGAATAGTAATGCCGATTCAACCCATGAATGAGTGCCTGGTAAATGAAAACCATTTAGAAAGGGTTACCTTGCAATAAGATACTGAAACAAGGGTTACACAATTTACTGCTTCAACAAGCAGTTTACCTGAATGGATGGCTTGTTGAGATGCCCGACATTAGAAGTAGTCTGGCGAGGCTCTTGGCCTAGCATCATGGTCTGAGGATTGATCAAGCGGAAAGCATCAATAACCACCTTCCCCTTAACACTCTGAATTGGATCTATGACAATTGCTACCGCCCTTGGATTCAAGGCTTCAAAACTCTGCAAGAGGCATAAAAGCAGTTTAATGACCAGAGCCACATGGTAAACTTACTATTAATGATAAACTTACTATTAATGATAGAATTGACCATATGAATTTGCAGTAAGATTTATTAGGGAGGACCAGAGTGAAAGGAAAGGAGACATGACATTAGTCCTAGAACCAGTGAAACAACAAATGAGAATCACTCCTCTTGGACAAGTAGGGCAACATGCTACCAAAAACGTAGTATTCCAAGCATGTTAAGCCATTGGATGCATGATTTGGTCAAAGAAGAGAAAAGACAGGCTGCCCCATCCTTCCCAAAAAAAGAAAAAAAGTTGATTACCTGCTGCGTATTTATATCAACACCAGAAAGCCAACAACCAAAGCCTGGATGTGAATGGTACCACCCCACAACCATTTCAGGCCTGCAAATAAAGAATCCATGATTTCTCAGAGGAACTCTTAACATATTTAAATGACCAATGTAAAGAATAGTGGTACCAATAATGGAACAAAGCTATTGTTCTGCAGGCCTAACAAACATCAATAATAATTTATCAATAGTAGAGAGTTGTTAATGTAGGAAGTTAACAAAACACAACTATTGGACAATGTAATAACTAAAAAATTTACAAACAAATAACAAAGTGAGAGGAGGGAGAGGGGAGGTGCCAGCCTGGTGGAATGATGTATGGTGGCCAATCCTAAGGAGTGCATATTTGACCATCATAGGTGCTGCTCCAATCCAAAGCAACAGTCACCGCCTTCATGAAACCAATTATCACATAAAGCAGTTAGAATTAGTAAATTGCATGCTTGCAACTTTAATCCTTTTGGATATAAACCCACCAATATAGCTCCTTATTATCCATTTTAATACCTCCACTGGATCCCCTAAATAGCAAATACCTAACAGCCAGAGATTGGATTTAACTTAACCACCTAAATTCCAGCACCTGCTAATGGCCTAAAAGCACAGTCCATCAACCTATCAGACAATGGCTAAAGATGATTTCTGTCAGGCTCTCTTTGAGGTGTCAATACATTATCCTGAAATCTAGTGCTATGACTTCATTAAAGGTACAAACTCACTTGGCTGTTATCAAAAAAATGACAAGAATAACCTTCAAACCATGGCAAGACAGAATGAACAGAAGAATGCTTCAATTTAGGAGATGAAGAAGGAAGAACTTATCACACCAAGAACATGAATTGTTCAAACAAATCAGATAAACTGCCTTAAATGGGCAGATCCAAGGTAATTTTCCTGCACATATGAAAAAATTACAGAGATGGAAGTTTCAAATACCACAGATAAGCAGCAACAATCAAGGGGAAAAATATAGTTACCGTGATAGGGTGCAGAGAGTAGGAAATCAGAGGAATTGATTCACTGACATCACTGCATTTCCCGGTCCATTTGCAATATTTATGTTGCTATAGGCTCTTTGACCAAAGTTCTACCATGAAATGAGCTAAGAGCAGTTGCAAATGTTAGATGCATATATCCTAGAAATCAATCTGGCTTGATACATTGTAATTTTCTAGGTCATCTTATGTACTTGATAAACTTTTATCAATAAAATTGGATAATTTTTTTTATCCATTCATGTATGATATGTCTATAAATCGTCCAAGGAGTTAATAAATAATGACACATATTTTCAAAAATTAAAAATTGAGACAGGTATCATTATAGATTAACTTCTAAATTATTCCAAATCGTTGGATCGTCATAGGCACAGTGATTTATCCATCAAGATTGGTGTACGGATCACTTTTCTTTCGGGTAGACGAGTCTCGAGTCTACAATATAAAAATACTAGAGCGTCAATACAAGTGGTTGTTAAAGAATGACGGTACTGATGTGACCAAAAACGAAAAGTCACTTGAATGTCTACTCACTTGTCAGTGACTTTCTCGATGCTATAGTTATGTGAGTAGTTCTTAGACCTATGAGAACTTGACTGATCACAATGAGGTTGCTATAGTTTCACAACACATAAACATGGTTCTTGGCCATTCAGGTCCTTGCAGTATTTGTTGGCTACAGTATATTCGCTATAGAAATGGGATGTACACTTATAAAGGATCTATTAATCTTAGTAGATAAGGTATAATCCTATACAACTTAAGAGACCGAGTCCTTAAATCTGTGACCATAGCAACGTAATAAATAAAAAAGAAGTTTTTATGTGAGTCACGATTAGACTCAAGCTAATTAAGTCTTGCATATGATAGATGCTTAGAATTTGACAAGTTTCCATAATCTACATCCTATCAGGACTCTTGATAGAAGAACTTGAACACATAATAACTATACCTAGGAGTTTTATTTTCTCTTCTTCTGGATTGCCACTAGATGTTGCTAGGTATCACTGTAGGTATCACTGATGGATTGTGAGAACTCATTAGGATCGTTTTCATATCAATGATCCTTGATGAGGTGAGTTGGAATCATTCCAGTCTATCGAAAAGAAATTTGATGATACCATGATAGAAATTATGATATATCTCATTACCAGACAAAATAGAATCTATGGGGTTACACAAAAAAAGAGCTCAACCTGATTAAAATTTGAATCATGATCAAATAATCAATCGGATTGATGATTTGGATTAATATATAAGGATTATATATTTAAAAATTGCTAATTATATAAGGATTATATATTTAATAACTGCTAATTATTAGTAAAGAGACTTAATTACAAGTATTGTAATATAATTTGGCTTAATTAAATTATGAATCAAGTCCTAATTGAGTTAAATCAGATTTAATTTAATTAGACTTGACCTAATTTGAGGCTAAGTGGGTTTATAATTCAAGTAAAACTTGGATTCAAATCTTAATCGGATTAGGATTGACAACTTTTAGAATTTGATTCGAATCGGGTTCGAATCAAATTCCAAATTGATCCAAATCAAAGCCAAATCGAACCGAAAGCCAGAACCCAAATAGACCGGGACTCTCCCTCTTGCATGTGTGAAAGGAGAGGGGGCACTACACCTTGGCATTCCTAATTATCCAGGGAGTCTTTATTCAAGATTTAATCAAACTCTGATCTGATTTGAATGAGATTCAAATCCAGATTAGAATTCAATTTTATTTGGATTTTTGGTGGTGTGAAGACTGGTTTTTTCATGGAGTTTTAAGGACACTAAAAGAGATAGCACTAGTTTTTTATAATCCAATTTCTTGTTGCCTATTCTTTCACCACCATCCCTCCTTATTCCCTGCTTCCTTATGCTAAAAACAGTAGAGAGAGATTAAGAAAGGAAAAAAAGGGAAGAAAAGATTTCTCTCGTATTGGCTTCTATCTTTCTTGAATCAATGCGAAAGGCTCGTACAAGTTCTTGATCTTCTTCTAGTTATAGAAGAAGATTTGATCAATTTCTGAAACGAGGCTTTCAAGGTACTAGCACACCAGTGACCTCGGTGCATCAATCAGACCGTCTCAATGTAGATACCAGTAGAGACCGAGTATGTGCATGGCTATGATAGATAATTCTAGACATCCACTGGATCTGCTCCGACAAAGAACAAGAAAGTGAATCATACAAGCGATTTGATCGCTTGGTTAACTTTTGATTTCTTCTTTTCAAATCTGAAAGTTTATTTCATCGCATGTTTCAGAAAGATCCCTAGGTGGTTTACCGATTAGATCTGCATGCTAGAACTAAAAAAAAGTTTTCTATTCTACTTGAGCTGCCATATTTGAAAAATCTGAAAAATCTGCATGCCTAATCACCTAAAATCGAACAGCAAAGTTAAAGGAGATTATACCACATATTATTCGGTCTGAATGGATCAGAATATCCTATGTAAATTATGCATTCCAAAAACTAGTTTATCTTTAGGAGAAAATCCAGGAAGTTTAGGTCTCCAAAACACTTTTGCATCTATGTGGATTATAAGGAAATTAACTAGTATTCTCAAACATGCTAGTAATAGTTTTAGATTTTCGAAACTAATGAATGTCACTTTTGTTCTCAAAATATAGTAGAAAATTATAGTACAGAGGTAAAAGGTACAGCACGCCCTCCAATGCTTCGACCTCAATTATATAAAATTCAGTAAATGTACATGTCCTAGCATCACCTGCTCTTAAAACAACAGAGAAATACTAATCACTTAGTTCTGCATTCTAATGCTTAAGGCATTGTGTCAATCCCTTTGCAACAGCTAATACATGAATTACTTGACATCCCAGGTGCATGCATGCACATGCGCACCCATGCATTCTATTGAAGTCTGGTGGGGGCAGTCACCAAATGGAACAATACAGAAAGACAAAGAACATATTAATACAACCAGATAAATGGGGATCTCATATTTCATTCACCATAACATTCCCTGATACCAATTAAGGAACATTTAGCAGAGTGAACATACTGATTAATAACTTGTCGCGAACAGAAAGAAAAGAATTAAAGCTGACCAATACTTGCAATTCATGCTCACATAACATCGACAAGTAATCCACATAGTGAAATCAAGTTTATAGCAGACCTTAGATAAGTAGCATATGCCGTATAAAATACCTTATAAAAATCAAAAAAATAAAAGAAACTATTGAATAATAATGCCAAACACTTGAGATGAACTCGCAACCAAAATAAGAGAGAATGAGAGAAAGATGAAAACCTTCCAGTCTGCTTTAGCATATCGAGCATGTTGGTCTGGAAGACGTGGTCGACCGCCTCGACGCTGACGCCGGTCCCGCTCTGCGGCATGGCAAATACGTCCACCACCCGAACCGTGTACTCGTCCACGAACTCCCCCAGCATCAGCCCCATCACCTCCATCGGTACCCCAGCCCTCCCTATTTTAATTTCATGAACCCTAATTTAGAAGAAGAAAACCCACGCACCCTAGATGATCTGGTGATGAATGGATGGATGGAAAAGAAATTAATCAATGAATTAATTAATTACCGTGCTTGAGCATCTTGAGGAGGGCGAGGGAGGAGATGTAGACCTGTTCCGACGAGTCGAGCAGCGGGGAATCCGTGGGCGGGTGCCCCATCCCTCCCGCCCCTGAGAAGATCCGATGCAGCCTCTCCATCCTGCCCTTCCTCTCCCTTGCGCTTCTCCGCTTTTGCTCTTTGGGTCTCTCTCGCCTAATAAACTCCGCTTCCGGGCCTTCCTCGTCGTCCAGCTCCAACAGGTTCAGGCCCCAGGGAAACTGAAACTCTCGGTACGCCGATATATATATATATATATATATATATATATATATATATATAAAGGAAACGGGTGGGGGGAGGAAATTTTTTTAAATAATATTTTTATAAAAAAAAATATTACCAAGGTACCGTAGCCTTAAATAATTTTAGATGCCGAAGGATTCAAAATATTTTTAGCCACCTATCTTCCCAAACGATGAAAAAATTGAATTCTTGGAGTTGCAGATAGAACCTGTATTTTTAAATTTTATATAAAAATAAAAAATATATATTGAAGGCTTTAAATTTATAAAAAAAATAAATAAAATTTTATTGAAGATACAGATAGAATCTATGTCTTCTAAATTAAAAAAATTAAAAAATGATATGAAGATGCAGGTTCTATCCATATCTTCTAAATGAATCGAAAAAAAAATAAAATATGATTTAAAGATTTTTCCTGTATCTTCTAAATCAATAAAAAAAAATCAAAGATACCTTGAAGGAAAAATTAAGATTATGTCCATCAATTTGACCACCGATCCGATTAGAAAAAATACTTGCCTGAATCTTGTAAATCGGAAAAAAATATTATATAAAATTTATAATTTAGTCGGACCGATGGCTGGATTGGTGAACGAACCGGTGACCGGACCCTTAGTCAGATCGATGGCAAGACCGGTGGCTGGATCGGCAATCGAACCGATAACCGAACCGGCTGCCGGACCGATCGCTAGACTCCTGGTTGGACCAGTGGCAGGACAGGCAGTAGAACCGGTGGCTAGACCGGCGGCCGGACCAGTGGCAGGACCGACATCCGGACCGATGGCAGGACCGATGGCCGGATTAGTGCTCGGACCGGTGACCGAACCGACTGCAGGACCCCTTGTCGGACCGGTGGCTGGATTGGTGATTGAACATATGACCGGACCCTTGGTCGGACTGACAGCTGGACTGGTGGTAGGATTGATGACTGGACCAGTGGCCGAACCGGCAACAGGACCAGATGCTAGACCGATGGCTAGACCCCTGGTTGGATCGGTGGCAGGACAGGCGGTCAAATCGATGGCAAACTGATGGAAGGACTGGCGGCCGGACTGGTGGCAGGATGACATCTGGACCAATGGAAGGACTGGCGACCAGATTGGTGCCCGGACCAATGACCGAACCGACCGCCGGATCCCTTGTCGGACCGGTGGCCGGAACCCTGGTTGGATCGGATCGATGGCAGGATCAGCGGCAGGACCGGTGGCTGGATCGGCGATCGGATCGATGGCAGGATCGGTGGCCATATTGGTAGCCGGTCCGGTCACCAGATAGGATCGACTCCAGACTGGTGGCAAGATCGGCGACCAAACAAGTGGTAGGACCGGCGACCGGATCGGTGGCAGGATCAATAGCCACATTAGTGGCCGGACCGACTGCCGTATTGATGGCTGGACCCCTGGTCGGACCGGTGGCCGGACCGGAGGCAGGACCGCCACCCAGACAGTGGCAGGACCTGTCGGTCCACCGGACCGTTGGTAGCACCGGCTACCAGACTGATGGCAGGACAGGTGGCCGGACGGGTGACTAGACCGATAATCGGAATGGCGACCGGATCTAACTGCTAGTCCTGCACCGGTCCAGCCACCTAGGGGTTCGGTTGCCAGTTCGAACAGGGGTCTGGCCACCAATCTGGCCGACGATCCTGCCACATGTCCGGCCACCGATCCTACCATCGGATGCTGGTCCTGCCACCTGTTCGACCATCAATTCTGCCACCGGTCCGGATGTTGGTCCTGTCACCTGTTCGACCATCAATTCTGCCACCGGTCCGGATGCCAGTCCTGCTACCAGTCTTGCCTCCAGTCTTGCCACTGGTCCTGCCATAGGTCTGGCCGCCAGTCTGACTAGGGGTTTAGCCGCTCGTCCGATAAGGGGTCTGATAGCCAATCCGACCATCAGTTCAGTACCAATCCGACCGTCGATCCTGCCATCGATCCAGATGCCGGTCCTGACTAATACTTGGTTCATCTTTAGAGGTACTAATCCTATGGGATTCAGGGTGACTAGGGTAAAACTGATTAGCACTAGGCTAATTTATATGGACTATGGGTTCTTGGGGTTCAGCTCTATGGGTCTTGCTTAGGGTTCCTACTTGGTCATCTAATGGATCAATCCTATGGGTTGCTTGGTTATTAGATTGGATCATTAGGTCTAATATATTATTTATCTGGGCAAATTTGGTTTGGGTTTAGGCATTAGATTGGTTTATTTAGGCAGTTAATTGGATAACCATCTGGTCATTCATGGCTTTTATGAAAGTCTCAAAATTGGGATTCATGGTTGGGTTTGGTTGGGATTTAGATTTTTGATATTGGGTTCCTAGTCTCATGGTCATACAATCAACCAGTCACTCAAGTGAGGTGGTGCAGCCAAACATGCAAGGACCAGTAGTTCTAGGGTTTCCTAGACTTAGAGCCAAAACTGAATGGGTCTACTCAACATATACTTAACCTAGCAGCTAATCCTTCCACTGGCCAGGAAGGAGGTGGGGTGGTGGGAGGCTCTCCTTGCTTATCACAGGGTCCTAATTATAAACCACCAGTCCACTTACGTCGTTTGACTCTGGACCCCCAGCCTTAGACACCAGTTTTCAGTAATAGCCATAGGATTAAATGCACTAGTTGGTCCACACGATTCGGACCCGACCTGTTGGGTGTCACCTAGCCCACTAGGACAAATTAGGTCTAATTTATTTTAATTAGGCTTTGGTCAGTATAATGATGGTGATTTTGGGCCCAAAACAAGTGATGAAATCCTTCCCTGATCTGAGATAGTGAATTGCCCTTAAGATTAGGTTAATCAAATGATGCACATTCAATGAGCCCTAATGCAACTAATAACAATAAAAAAAATAAAAATATTTTATGTGTATTTTATGAGGTGGTAAATTAGGTTTAGGTTGATTAGGTTAGCAAACAAATTAGGCTTGGGATTGGGGTGTGTGGAAGTTGGTTAGGTTTGGTTGAGTTAAGTGTGCAGAGTTCACAGAATCCTGAGATTTAGGTTCAAATTACTATAGGATTTGGCATGGATTATGATGCATAAAAAAATCAGAAAAATTTTAGAATAGAGGATGGATGGTGGTGATGACCTCTACCAAATTTGATGCAAAGAAAAAATCAAATGATGATGCAAATCCTAGAGTTTTCAGACTAATGCAGAATTATCAGGATTTTAGTTAGGGTTTCTAATATGCCAAGTTTTAGGACTTTTAATTTTCTGTAAAATTAATTAAAATTATGATAAAATAGATGACAAGATAGAGAACATGTCATGCAAATTCTATAGAAAAATAAAATTTCTAGGTGGTTGAAATCAGATGAAAAACAGACACCTAATGCACCTAGCAGGATGCAAAAATTAGGGTTTGTGATTTTAATGCAGATGAATGCTATCCTAAACCCGCTCTGATACCAAACTAATGCGGGACGACTCTAACATTGCTAAATATGTAGGAAGAATAGTAAACTATTTTTTTTTATAATTTTTTTAATTATAATTTGTAGGCTAGATTTCTAAAATCAAGTAAAGATTAGCACGATGAATAACAATATAAAGAATCATCATAGTCGCAGGCATGCTGATGCAAAATAATAAAAGTCAGGACCCGAGAATTAAGAAATTCCCAGCATAGGATAGCTAACTTTCAATCAAAATAGAAATTAAGAGTGGGAAGGTTCGTACCAGGCAGAGATTGAAGAACTTGCTGATGAAGGGATCACACAGCTCTCAAATTGATTCCTGGAAGATGAAGCCTGTAGTTTCCTAAATTTGAAGGCAATCTGGATCCGGTCTGAAGGCAAAGAAAGCCTCCTCTAGGGAAGGGAAACACCTCGGGAACCTTGCAAGCATCGAGGTTAGGCACGAAACAGGTAGTCAATGAAAAGAAATAAAATATGAAAGAAAGAACAAGGGGAATCAGGGTTAGGGCTGGCAGCAGGGAAGAAGAAGGAGCTCTTTATCTGGGATGTCTTCAAGGCTTCTCTTCTTGGACGTGGCTGCTGCTTGGAGGCTTGATTTGCTGCTAGGGCATGGAGAATTCCAAAGAAGGGTGGTCGGCCAAGCAAGAGATAAAGAACCAAAACCAAAGAACCAAAAACCAGAAGACCAGAAACTGAACACCAAAATAACGGAGTTTTATTTCATAAGAGTTGATTGCCTACAAGAGGAGGAGGGGTGAGGTATTTATAGAGTTCCCATGCCCTCTCCTAAAGAGATTACAAGTCTTCTCCCACTTAGGTTACAAATCTTCTCCTAGCTAGGTTAGAATTACAAGTCTTAAAATACTTAGGAAAACAAATCCCAACTAGGTTAGGAACTTGACTAGTCTTCTCCTTCTCCCTTCATGCTTTGACTGGTCAAACTATAGATGCCTACTCTTGGCATGTTGGGCTTTATGGTGGGCAGCAAGGACCGGCTAAGGGGCTTGGGGCGCATGGGCTTTGGGCCCCTGGAAGCCTGGGACGCCTGGGCTGGCATATACCTAGAATCTTGGTTCTGGACTGGAATATACCTGGAATCTTGGTTCTTATGAACTTGGCCTAGCGCTTGAGCTGATTTTTTTTGGCCTGGGGCATAGATAGATCTTTGGAATCAAGTGAGGCCCTATACTGGGAATATGCTCTAGCGTTTGGAGGGAATATGGGCATCTGAAAAGTATCTGGAGGGAATCTAGAGTATCCGAAAGGCATCTTGGATCCTAGGGTGTCATACAAAATCCAATAAGCTGATGTAGTGGTCTCAGACTCTTGGATGAGACCTGGTGAGACTCCAAAATAGGGTATCCCCCTCTCTTGTACATGAACTGGACTATTACTGGACTCATACTGAAATACAGGACTCAATACTGGACTAAGGTTGAGACACAATCAACTAGTCTCAACTTATCACATGACTCAATCTTACTTGCTTACAAAATTATGACACATGACTAAGGTTCTAAAACCCTAATCAGTAAACCATATGGGATCCAGTGATCCGTGTCTGATCCTAGTGTCCCCACCACTAAGCTCAGAGCTGCATGGATAGGCATCACCAGAGCTATACATGAGCTGCATGCTGAGAGGATTCTCATTGAGAAAGATTCTACTATTGTTATTAGTTGGATTCGAGACAGGTCGGAGCATTGCAACACCCACCTCTCTTTCGTGATATCAGAAGCTCTCTTAGGCCTCCCATTATGGCTTCGGCTCATCATGTTTACCGGGAGGCAAACAGTGCAGCTGACCGGGTGCCTCCTTTGTTGCTTAATATTTTAGCGATTGTTCTTGGAGCTAGGACGACAGCATCCCTCTGTCTCTTTAGGGTTTTTTATCTTGATCTTTTGGGCTG
Source organism: Areca catechu (assembly GCA_021397845.1). NCBI lineage: Eukaryota > Viridiplantae > Streptophyta > Magnoliopsida > Arecales > Arecaceae > Areca > Areca catechu. Next base: position 187,355,706 of record CM038050.1, on the reverse strand, counting down.
CTCTCGTATTAGAGTTATATGACCGCTCACCTATATCAAAAAAATATGCAACTTCTCTTGGCTTGGGAGGTAAGTAATCAATGTGATCAATTTAATAAAATCAATAAAAAATTATGGAATCGACGACAAGCCCAACTACCCCTTGGTTGAACACGGAAGGATACAAATCTTAAGAATGAAGAGAAATTATTTGTACACCATCTTTTAAGAAAAAAATTTACCACTCTATTTAATTAATCCTATAGTCCCAGCTTTCTAACACACATTTATATCTACAGCTATATTTTTTTATTTAAAATTTTTAATATTAAAAATATCTCTCTCCTGTTTTCAGAAAATTATGATATCATGCAATCCCATTATAACATCCTTTAGATAAATTATGACTTTCTATGAATAAGAAATCATAATAATAACAGAAAGTCATATAAAAAAGAGAAATATTTTTATTATTAAAAATTTTAAATTTTTTTAAATGATAAAAATACTCTTCTTTTTTAATAATTTCTAGAAAAAATTATGACATCATATTTCATGAAAATTATAATTTAACTACAAAATATTAAAAAAAATATTTTCATTTTAAAAATATTTTCATTTTAAAAATATTTAATAAAAAATATAATTATAAATATTACATATGCATTGAAAAAATAAAGACTTATATTACCCAATCAGATAAAGTGATGCTTTTTTTTTTTTTTTTTCTTGCCAAGGGCCGTGCATAAAGAATTTCTCATAGAACATGATATCTTGACCAAAAACATAAGGCATAATCCCAATCATACTAAAAAAATCCAAATAAAAATAAATTATAACAAACAAATAAAAGTTGATTGTAATTTTCTTTTGTTTAGACTATGATTGGTTTCAAAATGGCATAACCCAGTTTATGTGGTTAAACAGGGTTATCTCGTATGAAATCAATAGATATGTTCCATGATAAATATACGATCTGTATTCCACCTGATCATTGCTTCTTTCTGACATCTACAAAGTATACAGATTTAGATATTTTTCCATTTACCTTTTTTGTTTTGACCATGTCCAGCACGATACATTAAACATATAACATCACATGTTTGCAATATCAGTCATGAGTTATACAGAAGCAAAAAACACCTTTTGTTTCTTTCCAGCGTTCATAACAAGTTGAACAATGTGATGCAGCTTGATCAAAAGCTGAAGGCTAGATCCAAGCACCATGTTCCAAAATGTAAAATCAACGGAATCAAACAACTAGCCAATCTTGAGACAGTCATCCATCTATAAGTGTTTGGTTTCAAGAAACTATAATTTCTTTTCTCAGAGGATCACATAATCCATTTCATAATAACTCTGTATACATTCATGAGCACACTGACTAACAGTGCAAACAAGGGACCATCCCCAAGATAACAGAACCATAGAGATCTCTCAGGTGTGGAGATAATTAGCTGCCATCATCAACTCCAAAGTTATTTCAGGTTCAATATGAAACTCCGTCTCCATTCCACTGCAAGGTTAAGGAACAATTTTAACATAAATAATAAGCACAGAAGGGTTTAAAATTGGTCACCTTCTAAGCTGAATTGAAGAAGTGTGTGCGGCAAAGCATAAAGATCAAGGACATTGCTAGTTAGTCATACTGGTTTAAAAAGTGAAGTTCATCAGATTCTCATTCGATTTAAACATTTACAGTAACACGAACGATCAAGAATTCTGGTACGGCATACCTGAAATAATACATACAGTACATTTATATGGTAAATTTGGACAACCAACACATCCATTATTGATAAGAGAAGAAATTATCTCTGTGACGAACATATAATCTGGCTAAGATGTCCACCTTAGTCAATAAATGAAGTCTCAAACCCTTTTTTTCACAATTCTTTTTGTCCTTTCACCATCCAAATTCATTTATCCTTTCCCATTTCTAACAAGACGTTCAGCATGCATGACAAACTTGAATACATAGAAAAACAAATGCATAAATCGGGCACGAGCATTATTTGCCAGAGCATATTAAAAAATCACTCTCTTGCAATATAAACTAGATGCTGCACGATCTGACCAACACAGAAACTACAGCAGAGTTAAATGCCTTGTATATGTGAATAAAAAATTTGCTCATCTTGCACTAATGTTTGCAGATTCGAGTTTTATTAGAGTAACAATGAACTAAGATTTTTCTGAAGCCCCTTGTGAGGTAAAAAGTTAAGAGCATATAAGTTCTGAGTTCCTCCAAGCACAGAGAAATTCAAATACTTCAGTTTTCTTATTATATCCAGATGGAGGCACATGGAGGGGTTGGTGGCAATCAATTCACATGGTCAGTTTTTATTTTTTTAATATAAAATAAAGCACTGCTTTTTTTTAATATAAAACCATCTAAACACACCATATGCCACACAAAGAGATAGTGTGATACAGAACGCGCGAACAAAGAAAAATAAATTAAAAAATCAAAACAAGTAAAAATATCAAAATAATTCTGGAATTCAATTCCAATATTCAACTCTGGCTTTCTTCATAAAATTGGATCCCTTAAATAAAGCAACAAACCCAAATTTAATGAAAATCAAATTGTTGAGTCCTAATAGAAATAAAAGTCTTAACAAAAAAATAATAAAATAAAGGAAACCTTAAATAAAGAAAAGTATAAAAAATCTTTAAAAAATCCTTCTTCTAAAATAGAATTACAGTTATGATTCCTCAAAATACACAGTTTTCTTTTAAATTAGGTGAGAATTTCTGATTCCCATCATAGTGCCCGGGTCCAATAGGAGCCAAAGCTTTGGATGTTTCATATCCGGCACAACAAGTATATGTGGCTTACTTGTGTACAAAGCACTCCTCATAATCCATCCAAGGGTTGCTAGCTACAAGCACCAAGACTAGATTATAAAACATATATACTTTTAAATATATAATACTGCAAGGTTCAGCAGTCTGGATATGGTCCCACAATGTGGAAATTCGCCCCTTTGGATTGCAAAAAATGATTAACCCACCAATCTATCTCTACCTCAAAGGCATAAGTGTAAAGATGGCCGAGAATAACATAATTGACGACAAAAGAATGTTGCATGCAAAATGTAACAATAAAGCATAGTCTATGAACATATCAGCAACATGAACATATATGATAGGAAGGCTTTGTTAGCTTCTGTTTTCGGTGTTTCATCTTCAAAAGCATTGTGTATTGAATAACCGTATGGGCCTTCCTGGAAGAGATTTCAACTTAGCTTGAAACCAATTTACGAGCCATTAATCTAGGCAGTAATACAACACCATCAATTTGAACTCATCCAAAACCAAAATATAATATTAATGAGTCAAACTTCTTGCAATAACTGGGCCTTAACTAGCACGGAATTCAATCTGAACCAACACATATAATAAGCTTTAATCATTATCTTCTGAGATAGAAGATACAAGACACCATCATTCATTGATGAAGTCAAGACTTGTATTGTTACAATTTTTACTTTTTTCTATATAGCATTCAAGCTTTTCTCGATCATTTCTTCAAGATCCTTCCTTGCCTTAAAAATCCTAATCAAAAGTTATCTATCCTACTTTTTATATATTATATAGCTTCGTTAATTAAACATCATGATTCATGTACAACTTTTACAAGGTGCGGTCATACCAGCACCAGGGAACTGAACCCCATCAAACATCTGACATATTTCTTTATTGACAAGGTCTGCTCATCAAAAATATTTAAGAACACATAAGATGGAATGCCTAACTAGATTGATGTGAGCTAGCATCACTTGAGATCCATACTGGGCTAATCCTATAGCTCTGAATTAAGAAACTGAAGTGATGCTAGTATGCTCTTGAGATAAAACATGTGTACGCCTGAATTCTGAAATGCTTTGACAAATAATAGATGCATAACACCTCAATCATCAAATATTCTATCATTATTCACTCCTTCCAATCGAGATAAATAATAGAGGACAGAAAAATAACCTGGACACACGAGCAAGCAACAAGGTAATATTGTGAGATGGTGGTTTTAGGATGTTATCCATCGATTCTGAACAATATCTAGCGACATCGAGATGCTAACCCTCTTCAGATCACTCGTACTGAAGCAGATAGTTGTCTCCTTTCCTCTTATGGAAAGCAGTGCTGGACAAATTGACTAACCCTGTTCCTGATGCCATTTAGCATGAGGATTTTCTTTGTTAGATTCAAGTTAACAAAATCCTAAAGTGCAACAGGAAAGCATCTATCTTATATTTTGATAAATCACTTTGTTACCCTAAGAGAATGCTGCTTAGTGGTCACCACAACTGTAGACTGATGAAATAATTTAATTAGTCTACTCTTGATCTCTTCTGTCACTCGATGTAGTTCATTATTTGTGCATGTCCTAAGTTTGAATGGGAAATCAAGGTTGACTAGATGGATATTAACTAATCCAGTGCAGATGCTTTATTGCCAAACGCCCAAACCTCACAAGCTACCATGTTGGAAAGTGATAACTTCTCCATAGGATCCACATGCAATATATTCATAAATAATATTTTAAATCTCATAAGATGGGGCTATCCTGATTTTTTCATGGATTGGATCGTGTCACCATCCCATCCCATCTCGATACTTGGACAGGAAATATCCCAAGATATCTCGATCTGGATACTCGGATGATAGCGGAATGTCCTGTCCCAATATATGGAGCGATGCCCTGTCCCGGTGTCGTCCCAATATATGGAGCGATGCCCTGTCCCGGTGTCCCACGGGATGTTCCACCAGGATCTAGATCCTTGTTCACAAACTCAAAATGAATGCAGATGACTGAATGATGTTTTTACAAAGCACATCTCGTTTTGGATAAAGGTTTTCTACTTGTTAGACTTGTTTGACAATCCTCCTGAATCTAACATTCTTTTTCATTATAAAGGGTGTTTCCTTTGGGAGGGCCATTATAAAGGTTTATGCACAAAAAATGAGAAATAGAAGATAGACTCGGAAATCAAAGACTTAAGAATGTACTGAAATTGGCCATTCATACAATACCTGACCGGTCATTGACACGATCACTTTCCTGGCTTGCAGGAAAGAAAGTCCATGCCTTGTGAAACGAACCATGGCATACAATTTTAACAGTTTAGCACCGAGCACTAAAAGTTTCTACAAGCAGCATACCAGCAGCATGAGAATAACAACTCATATGACTACTGGATCAGGAAACTGGAAAATGCACATTACAAGTACGTAACTTTACAAGTTATTGATCATCAAAAACATAAACCAAAAAAAAAAAAAAAAAATCAAGTTATAGTATATTTTAGCTTATTGTTTCTTGAGGATTAAATGCTACAGAAGTTCTTGTGGTTCTCAGCAATAATTAAATGCAAAATTAATTATTGCTGAAGGTAATCACTATCCAAAACCACCAAGAGTCCAAAACTAATTAGATGCAAAACCACTAAAAATCCAAAACCAATTCCCTATCCGACGTCCCTTGCACTAAAGATAACCACTAAAATTGCTAACATGTATGCCCTGTGATAAGCACAGAAACAGAAACATTCGCCCCTCTTCGAGTCAAATATTTTGGAATCGGACTGGTATCTCTGGTGCGATGACCTTACAGAACCACCATAAAAGGAACGAACCGCAACGTGGTGAGGAGTAAGTGTTGATCGGAATAGGAAAGAGGGAGAAGAGGAACCTGGCATATTGAAGGGACCAGTAGAAATACTGGCAGACCTTCTCGAGAATGGGGGTGCTTATCTCCGGAAACGTCACCTCTCCGAGCTGCGTCTCGGCGAAGCCACCTGCCATATATTATTAGATGTTTGATAAGAAAACCTAAAAGAAAGCAAGACGGAAGGGAGAAAAGAGGAGATGGTGGACCAGGGGAGGTGAGCATGTTGCGGATGGTGTGGGAGACCATGGCGGCCTTCTTGTCGATCACGAACTCGAACCCGTCCGCGCTTATAAGCTTCACCGTCTCCTCCTTCCTCATCCCTCCTCGTGGCCTCCCCCGTCCCTCCCTCACCGCCCGGACCTTTCTCTCTCGCGTCCACCGGTACCGAATATTTTTGCTTCTACCTCCGCGATGGACCGCCGTGGTCGGTACACTCTTTATCATCTGAAACGGATGCGGCGAATCTGATCCGACTACGCTGATAATTAACAAATGGTTGCCTAAGCTTGAGGGCAAGATTCATTCGGTCCTTGATAAAAAAGCTTTTAGCCCGAACGCAATCCAACTTGATCTGGGTTGGGTCTTGAGGTATCCCACCGATTTCAGCGCTCGGGTTGTACCTTTGGATAGATCTCCGTTCGCATCATTAATCATTGGATCATATCTTATACGGATTTCAAGACATCCAGATTCTTTATTTCACCATCTCCGTGGATCTCGAAGTGAATGGAATGTTGCATACTTAACAGTTGACATTATCGTGAAATAATGTATCCCAATTTCAAGTTAATTAGAGGCTTGAACTACATGATCCGTAACATAGAACGATGCTACCAGCATATTAGATGGTGGTTTGGAAGGGGGGCCGAGGAAGATCCATGAGTATGCTAGTACGACCTCTGGATTTCGTTAGCTTCGAATACACCCAAACCAATTGTTAAGGAGGTCTAACTTGCACCCGGTTTATCTTCGTCTATATAGATTTTTAGGAGCAAAGAGTGGTTTTGATAAGATAGCCATAGTTTCTCCTTAGAATTTGTGTGAATCGCATTTCCATCCGTGGATGGAATTAAGAAATTTTATGTGAAAACTTTTTTGTTTGGTGAAACCATCGATAAAGACCTTCGGAGTGTTGCCATGACAGATTTGTATCCCTTGTTCTATTACGAATCCTTCCGGACTCTTGATGTTGGTCGGTTATGGAGGATTCGGATTCACCAAGCATTAGTTTATTTTTGTAGAAAGTGGCCCGAGAGCGATTGCCTACTACGGCATCCCTCGATAATAGAGATGTGAATGTACTGAGCTGCTCGGTTTGCAAGGAGGAGGAGACTTTGATCCATGTTTTTTTCATGTGTCGACGGGCATCCCAGGTTTGAAGGATTGTTGGTTTTGACGCACTTCTTATACATGTTGCTGATTATGTGAATTATTTTCTTGATTACTCCGTCCTGGCATTGGCCATCCTTATGGTATCTTTATTGCTTATATAGCATATCATATCTGGTTAACCAAGAATGACTTTGTCTTCAACTTTTCAATTTATTCATCCATAGTAGTTGTGGAGAGAGCTCGCATTCAGGCTGTTGAATTTCTGTTGTCGATCATGACTTTGGAGACCCGAGGCTTTTACCATGCTCCTCGAGCGCCTATCCAGATTTTCATGTCTTGGAAGCCCCCATCTTCGAGATTTGTCACAGTCAAATTTGATAGGACTGTCAAGGACTATTACGGAAGAGCTGCCTTTGTTATCTAGAATCCGGGCCTTGGTATTTTGGCTGCTGTGGGCATCATCTCCCATAGGCTACGGTTCCGAGAGCAGAGCTGTGGGGTGCCCGGGCTGGCATTGTTTATGCCCAGAGGGTCATACAGATTGACCATCTTATCATTGAGGGTGACTTTGCGATGGTCATAGCTCGGATTCATGATGCTAGGAGGTTGAGGGTAGTTCATCCTGTTCTCCGTAATATTGCTCTCCTTCTTCAGGTTCTTCTGTTAGTATTGCTAGATATATCTATAGAGTGACCAACTCTATAGTTGATTGGATAGATTTTTATATTATGAATCATTCTGGTTCGGTGTTACTGTCTGACCTGGGGATGCCCCGAGACCTTTTTGTGACTTCGTCTTTTCTGACTTTCTTGATTATATTCATTTTAGAATCATAAATTAAATGCACGGATTTATCAAAAAAAAATCATCGGTCAAGATAAAATTTCATTCAACCGTAAAAGATAATTCCTCGACTGATTTCAATATTGTATGAATTTACAATATATTAAATAATCTTTTTGGTGAAATTAAATAATTAAGGACTTGAGATATTTGAAGCTTTCTTTAAAAAAATACGGCACAAGGATTTGCCGGGCAAACTAACAAAGGAATATGGTTCACCTTAGTTTGCCAAGATTTTTGGAGGAGATTTTATAATTGGAAATAATGTGATAGATATGTCAAGATAAATAAAATTGACCTGAAAAAATAATATTTGCATCGCCCCCAAAAAGCATTCGAGTTATCAATATCCTGTTCTTCTTGGAAAGCACTGTTTCAAAGAAGTCCACCGAAGAACTTATTAAGTACGTGCATTCCACTATAATATCTGATGATAGATGCTGCAGCAACTGTATCATACTCAAAGAATCAAATTTATGAAGGTTTTCAGCCACTTCTTGAAGTAGGTCAGGTGGTACTCGAGGCAAAGATGGTATTATTATTATTATTATTTTTTTCTGGCACAGATAAGTGATCACATTGCTTTGATACAAGGACAATATAAAAGATCAAGAAATTTTTTTTTTGAAAGGATAAACAAATACTGTCAATGGCATACCTCTTCGGTCTTTACCATCAATGTAAAACCAATTTGCACAGGCTTTAGTTAAATATTTCCGAGGTGGCACATCAATACTTGTTATTATTATTATTATTATTATTATTATTATGAATCAAAAAAAAGAGGGAAGGATAAATTCCGGTGTACTGATACTTGTTAATAGCTCTCGGTAACGTATCCTCGAGCCCAACGAGAACAAAGTCAACAGCCCAGGAAAGAAAGCCCATACACCAACGATCCAACGTTCGTGTGATACGTGCGACCGTCCTTGTAAATAAAGCATATAGATTCCACCGCAGGAGGAACGAAGTTTGGGGGTTTTGTAAATAATCGCATCCTCTTGCCTGCGTTAATATTATTTTGGTAATATGGTCCCAACCGCCAGATGGACCCGTAAAACGACTTCAACCGAAGGACGTGGACGGTAGATCTTTATCTTCGCACCGAAAATCATGTGCGGCCGCCCCCACATCGAATGTCAACCGGTTGGTGGGATTGGGATAAAAAATCCTGGCCCTGGGTGCTCGTTTCCTGCCGTCCATTTCGATGTTAACATGCGCACTCTTAATTAACGAAGAAGAGAAATTTAGAAAGTGAAAGAAATCCGGGTTTTGGTAACGCATGATAATGGAATATAAAATCATGGTTGGGCCATTTCAAATCAAAACGCCCTTTTATCGGTTTTCCGTTTCTCGCCATTGGCATTGGCACCTCTCTTCCCTGTCACTCTATCCGATTCCCCGCGACCCCTCCTGAAATCATCGGATATTCCGCTCTCTCCACGCTCCTTCGATCGGATCTCACATCAGGTAGGCTTTTCTTCGAGCTGATCTCGATCATTTCGATTCCTTTTTTTTTTTACACCGGTTGGATTTGTTTGCCTGTTTTTTTTTTTTCGGGTATGGATCGGGCTCAGATCGAAGGTTAGATAGGAGGAGGAAAAGTTATGGCGCATCGAGTGGATCACGAGTATGATTACCTGTTCAAGATCGTGCTGATCGGTGATTCCGGCGTGGGGAAATCGAACATCCTTCGAGATTCACCAGGAATGAATTTTGCCTGGAGTCTAAATCCACCATCGGCGTCGAATTCGCCACCAGGACTCTTCAGGTCAGCACCTATTTCCGATCTCTGTTCAGGTTCTTCCTTTATTTCATTTATTTGCTCTTTTCGGCCTATTCTCGGTTATATGGCTCCGTATATTGTTTATTTGTTTGTCCGTCTTTTTAATTTTTGGGTGAAATGAGCGTTCTAAGTTTCTTCAGATATTTAAAGAATTCGAAGTGAAGGAATCTGTTCTAGGTGCAAGGACAAAATTCGGTTCTATTGGTTATGCAACAGGAATAAGAACGGCCACGATCTCAAGTTTGAATATGATTATCAAATTTATGTCCTTCTTGATCGTCCAGCACTGTGATTTATTAACTTGATTGGGTTTGTTTTTTTAATCGAAGGTTATATTTCATTGTGTGTTCTTGATGTAATTCTCACCTTGCACCAATAGATTTATATCCTGCAGAAATCGTGCTGCGATTTATGTAAGAATGGATTACTACCTTACATGTCTAAACGCACAATTCATGTCATTCAGAGAATCAGAGGAGTAGTGAAGAATTCACGGGTCATGTAGGAGTGCAATCAATCTACAAGACACATGCAGATGTGCTTGTGAACATCTGAGGTCTTGGAAAAGAATGATGCTTAAATTTTTCTTAGGTGAAACAAAAATAACACTTCTCTTACATTCCAACAATTATTTCAAGTGAGTTTTCTTCTTGTACATCTTGCTGATAAGTCAGTCAAGAAATGAACCAAAATTTCTTTTATGTATATCTCTGCTGATTTGTTTAGTTTCTATGTCGTTTGAGCCATTCTGCTAGTCCTTAATGGTGAGCTAAAGTTTAAATTGGTTTCTATAGATTAGTACTTAATGATGGATGGTGTCATGGTCTCTTTTTTTTCCCCCTTTTTTCGGAATGCTCAAAGTGCTATCAGTTTAAAAACATAATAGAATGGCAATTTTAGCGAAGTTTCTGTTTACTTGTTTATTCTGTAAGTGCAAGTTGCTCCATAAATAAAATTGTTTTTCTGATGGCTAGACCAGTGAATCTACCAAACATTAATTATTGGCTGAGTCACCTTAATATTTCTACCTAACATATTCTCCTCTTAGATCTTGATTTTTCAGTTCAATATTAACCATATTCTTGAAAGGTTTTAAAATAATAATAATAATAAATTAAGTTTTTATTTTCCTCTAGTACATTATGTTGCAATTGATGTTTGTGGATGGTAGCACAAGTGTGTATTCCCTAAAGGAAAGCCATGATGCATGCTTTTTTTATTGATTACATGTTAATATGTTTTTTGACTACTGTTGTAGTATGCATCATCAATAAAAATGGGTTTCTTAACCCAAATTCAAAGTGGTACTAGTTCTCCTGTTAACTGATTATTTAACCATCATACTTTAGTCTCTACTTCTTGCTATATTGTTGCAGTTGTTGGTGCTGCAATAATTTGATTTTTTGAACAGATAGAAGGGAAGACAATCAAGGCACAGATATGGGACACTGCTGGTCAAGAGAGGTACCGGGCCATCACAAGTGCATATTACAGGGGTGCAGTGGGAGCACTCCTAGTCTATGACATTACAAAGAGGCAAACTTTTGACAATGTACAGAGATGGCTTCGTGAACTTAGGGACCATGCAGACTCCAACATTGTCATTATGATGGCTGGTAATAAGTCCGACTTGAAGCACCTACGAGCAGTTTCAGAGGACGATGCCCGAGTATTGGCTGAGAAGGAGGGGCTTTCCTTTCTAGAGACCTCAGCATTGGAAGCAGTCAACATCGAGAAGGCATTCCAGCATATTTTGACAGAGATTTACCAAATAATAAGCAAGAAAGCACTTGCTGCTCAAGAGGCAGCAGGGACAGCAGGACCACCTATTCAAGGAACAACTATCAACGTTGCTGATTCTTCAGGGAATGTAAGGAGAGCTTGCTGTTCTACTTAGTTGATTGAGTGCCAAAGAGTGCAATATCAAAGTAGATCAGCCCCAGAGGTTTCAGTAAGAACTCAAACCATGTGTAGATTACTTTTCTACTTTTTCTCATGCTTCATTCTGCAGACTCTGGAAGTTAGATCTGTCTTTTGAGAAGGAAATTTTCCATTAAGAGATAGATGACCTGTGTAGTTTAGGTTGTTGAGTTCTTGTACTTTTGTTTGTCATGGCATGGAAGTTTGGTAGAATGGTTGAGCCATGAATTGAGCACTTTTAAGAATGTTGTGCCCGCTTCGTGTCTTTGATTTGATTCTAACTTTTATAATGAAGTTCCTTTTGCATCGCATGAGTATATCAGCTGATTAAGTCATCGTCAATTGGTTGGTCAATTACCATATCAGCTACTCTGCTTAGCAAATTTACAAGAGGTGTTTATCAAGAGGTCTGTAAAATCTTTTTATTTTTCCTTTTCAGTATGCAAGAGGAATGTAAAATTGTAATGAGTAATCAATGCTTAAGTATTGCAAATGCAAGAGATGAATGCCTGGCTCGTTGTTTGGTTGATTTGGAAAGAAAATGCTTGATATAATATTCTCTTTGATTGGGTGAGGGATCAGGGAGAACCGGAGTTTAGCAATAGCATATGGGAGTAGAATACAAGTTAGCTCAGGCAGTTGAATATTTTCATACGGTTGATCCACTGGTGATCACAGACAATATGCTCCTTGGTTTTAATGTTGCGTGGACCTTGCTTGCGGCTTTGTGACCTTGTTTGCTGCATCCAGCTTGACAAGAGTCTCAAGGATACTAAATTCTGGTGGTAGCATATGTTCATTTTATAGTTAATCTGGAGATTCATCTACTAATTTCTTCTTGTCGAATGTGAGGCATCCTGAACATAGTTCCATTAAGTGGTCATGATCAGCACAGATCGCCAAATTGAAGTGGGCAACAAACCCAAATGTTGTGTTGACCAGCATATGCTTGAAAAACAGCAGTTGGAGTGATAGCTTTTGTAGAAACACTAGTTGTGAAGTTGTCTTCTAACAAACAGCACGAGTGGCTTGGCAAATCATGGTCGTCCGGTGTATGAGTATCTACTTTTTGGCTAAAACTAGACTTTTTCTGCACTAAATATGCCACCACATTTTGCTTCAGGCTTTAAGAGTCGAGTTCTCTCTTCTGTCGTGGCCTTCGGGATGCAGAATTTTGACGTGCATCAGAGGATGCTGCTTTCATAGGCTAATGGAATCTATCTCAACATTTTTGTTTTTTGTTTACTCATACAAAACATTCCACAGCCTCCTACCATTCTCTCAGCTCCAGGGAGTCTCGATGCCCTTCCAATCCACCATGACTTCATTTCTTTCCCGCAATACGGTACGCTGGTTCACCTGCATGGCTTACGAGCATGGTAATTTTGTTTGATGTTGCACCACCTCACCCAAGGAGAGGCCCTGGCCAGCAATCATGTGGTGCCATGGAGGTGCTTCATAATCATATTCATAGGTGATTTTAGCATCCAAATGAAGGTCAAAGGTCGTGCCTCCTTCGCATCTTGCTACCTTTGCCTTTGATTCCCATTGTGTATATGATGCTGATTCTTTGCTTATTTATCTGTAGATTCTTGCACTTCTCTGCACCTGGTAATTTAGAATGTTTCAGTATAATGGCTTTTGTTTAAAGGTTTCTAGTGGCAAACCGACCCCGCGGACACTTGTAAAATTACAGTGCCTTTGCTGCATCTTTCTAGCTTCGCCTTGCTTCTGATTCTGATTTGATGTACCATGCTACTTATCTGTAGATTCCTGAACTTCTTTCCGCCTGATCATTTATACCGAGTAAAATGGTGTTTTGGGTCAAAATGCAATAGCTTTAAATTGGCAACATACCCATCATATGGAATGTATCTAACATTAAATCAGCCTTTCATGTATCTGTTAGAGCAATCTAGGATGAGGAGCTGCATCTAAAAAATAATTATCAATTGACATGAAATGAAAAAGTCATATTAAATCTTTAAAGTTGTCACCAAATTATGCACCGTTTTGCTGTTAACCGATACTTGTTGTAGGCGGTTGGCACCCCTCTCAGAGTCTCGGTGCTTTACTGGGATAGGATTTTGGGTTCAGACCAGAAGGCGATATTCATAGTAGTTACCCCAAAAAAGGGATCAGCGTTATTTAATCCTAAATTTTTTATTTGATAAATGAAAGCAATCAGGCACTGGCTATTCTTTTTTTAGAAAATAAGATTTTGTTTAATCTTCAACAAGAGGCTTTAGGATTACATAGTGAGGTTGATCGAAGTGCTTTAATATCCTTGAGGAGCACTTAATGGTTTCTGGTACATTTTGGTTTTATGTAAAATTGTAAGCAAATTAATGATCCTATGAACATAACATGCAATGTTATTTTCTGTAAATCGGTGTGTATTTCTGGATGTGGCATGCGTGTCAGGCATTCTATATGGGGGACTTGGACATTTTCATTTAATTAGGAGCCATTCAATTTGTTTTGCGAGTTAAATGGGGATGGAGATACCTCGAGGAAGATCGAACCCCTTGGAAAAAACTGTTATCTTGCTTCTATTTTCAAAGGTGTAAACTTGCTTCTACCAATATATATATTTTTTTTTAAAAAAAGGTATAAATTTGTTGATTGTTTGAAGCCACTAAGCCAGAGAGGAAATGCTCTGCTATCCTCAAATGATGTACTCCTCTCTTTGTAACCCTTTTGGAAAACATCTTTTTTGTTGTTGGAAATGGGTTGACAGATCTCTTTTGGAAGCATAAATGGATTTTAAATCTACTTTTGAGAGCCTTATTTTCTAACCCCTATCACACTTCTTGACTTCAAATCTGGGTATGTGGCTGGATTCGTCAAATTGAAGATCCAATTCTTGGCACTTCAGATGTGGCTCTTCCCTTTCTATCGAGGCTGCAAACTGAACTGCGGCAACTATCTAGCCTCCTCGTTAAGATTCGATCTGATCCAAACTAACCTGATGATATCCCATGGTTCCTCATTGCCTCCGGTATTGCAACTTTGTACGGCTTTCTTGATTAAATGGGATCTAGCTCCTATTGTTCGGAAGTCGGATGTTTCTTGTGGATGGAACATTGGGAACTCCTTGACAAACTTTAACACCAGAGGAAACATCATGAAAAGAGTAGGGAAGTCCTCGGTGTCTATCCTCGTTGCTCTGATCCTTCAGAAACAAACAGTCATCTCTTCCTATGTTGTCACTTTGCCTTTGAAATATGCAGCAATTTTTGCTTGCAACTAAATACTCCTTGCCCAAATGGTGATCTAAAGGACTTATCTACCAAATGGGTATCAGCTTACTTCTCAAGAGACACCCACTCAATGGTGCTCATGCCAATTGTGGCTTTTCTTTGGTGTTGCTAGAAGGAAGGTAACGGTCGGATCTTTCTGAGTAGGAGTTCCCTACCCTTAAACACTGTCTTTTTTTCTATTAGCTTGGTTAATTAGCTAGTCTATGCTCCTTGATTATAAGTTCATTCTTGGTTTTGGCAGATTGTGGGATTGTACCGGAAGCTTAGAGGACCGGGTGTTTCCTCTTCTTCGGATGATGCACCTTCTTTCTGCTGCTCCTAGTTTCTGGCTGTGTGACTCTTTGAATGAGATGAACCCTACTACTTTGCTTTTCATTTGGTTCGATTCCCTCTAAAGAAGACCATGCTACAATCTCAAGCAATATGATGATCCTATGATTTTTTTTTTTTTTTTGCTGCTCAAGCTACTTTGTCAAACTTTCTCTGAGGCTCCTTAGTTTTAGTACCACTTCGACTCTTACCATGCTTATTGTTTCGAACTCTATCGGTGACAATTCGATCGATAACCTTCTTGGATATCTTTCTTCCTTTTCTTTCTTCCATTCTTCTTTCTTTATTTTTTTATTTATTTTTTTTATGAAATAAAAAGAGAAAAAATTAGATCCCGGGTATGGTAATTTCTAGACGGTCCTCCAATCCCAGCCAGAAATATTCGATACACGACGCATATTAATTTTTTCACAGCCGTTCTCATCCGAAGATAAGTACGTCAACCACTGGCGCCAGCTGAGTGAACGAGATTTATTATATATATTCCTAATTTTTTCACTACTACCAGCCAACAGAAACTACAGGATTATTTTATTATTTTTTTTTTTTAATTTTATTCTTGAATTATTTTTTTTTTTTTATTTTATTCTCGAACTTTACGATCGAAATATGTTCGACTCAAATCCCTGCCCGTTAATTATGACATAAGTCTCGCAACCGACCGTGTCATATTTGAAATTTTTTTTATCTTTTAATAAAAGTACCGGTGGCTAATGCGGCTTATACCCATCAGTCTCGTTTATTCTTGTAAAAATAATATATATTTTTGTAAGAAAAAAAAGTTTAAGAATTTCATTCAAATTAAAAAATTGATTAAAAAAAAAGTGTAGATAAAGTGATACGGCATCTTTGTAATAATTTACTAAAAAAAGTAAAAGCGATTTAGATTTTAGAGATACTCTTTATCCAATTTGAAATAAGTTAAATCACATCATATTGCTTTTGAGTTAAAAATTATTAGAACAGTTCAATCATATATCTATACGTTATAGGTGGCGGCATTCTTGTGGCTCACATTAACTTAAGAAAAGTGAACCAGGGAGAGGATGTCACTCTCTAATTAGGATCGGTCCTCTTGAATGCACAATTCCCTTGGCATCAAAAGATTCTCCATTCAAATCTTCAATGATAAAATTTCAAATATTAAAGGCTGGATAAGCATACGTAGCGTGCACATTTCAGATTTCGCATAAATTCGAAACAATAATCATAAGGTTCGTGGAAGTTGCCCCATGGATACTTGAGAGCTCTTTTTGTTTTTTTATTCTTTTCAAGTGCACTTACACGTGGTGTTCTCTTAGAGCTTGCATTGACCGCCAACAAGAAGCGAACTTGCTTAGCAAGATGGATGTCACTCTCCGAAAGCGTAGACCTTCTTGAGTACGATATTTGCTTAGCAATTCTGGATTCAATTCCCCGATCTTACAACTACTTGAAGTGCTTCTTAGATGCCGGAGGCCACTTGGACTGCTCCATTCTATCTTCATTTTATCGGCGGAAGGCACCGACAGTTTTAGAACTCGGTTATTTTTCTCTACATTGACAGTCCCCCCCCCCTTCATTGTTGGATTGGGACACCCCTCTATTAATCCAGTATTTTCCAGTTGTATTTGTGTATAAGTCCGAGCCTTAGTATTTTTGTGATGGAAAAAAAAGAGGACTTTGTTTTGCAAAAGAAATGATGGAATATTAATACCGGTTATTTATTGTATGGTAGTTCTTCTAAACATATCGATCATCTATCGATGAGATGCTCATTTGCTAGAAAAATCTGGTCAACGATATGACACAACTGAAACTGCAGAGCCTGAAGTGTAGGAATGATAAAATCACTCGACGGAGTCATGAAATTCCGTGGAGATGAAATCATTGACTGCTGCAACCCTTCAAACTCCTTGAATCTCTTTTCCTTCTTCTGACTACTTCCCTCTCTTGTAAATATCTTATGACATTCTCTGCGATCAATAAATTATGGGGCTTGCCCTCAACTCTCATTTTCCGCTAAAAATTTTTTGGTTTGCTGACTGAAACGAGATGACATAAAGTTCTTACATCTTAATGTAGGAAAAACTATATTATTTTTCTAGCATTTGAAGAGGACAATCCATAATTTAGCGGAAAGCTAGGTTGCATGACACATGCATGAAAGCTATATGCTCCTCTTTAAAGAAAGTTTTTGGGGTGAATGGACGTCTCCTTCTCCATTTATTTATCAAAAAAATTAGGGTTAGAAATGGGCCGGACCAATGTCTATTGTGCCAGCTCAAAGACTATATTTTAAAAATTTTTGGACTGAATCCGGTCATCCCTTTAGCCCAAAAATTAAATGGATTATATTTTACAACCCCAAGACTAGTCGAATATGCTTAAAATTTCGTCCGCAGCCTGAACCAATTTCAGGCCGGCCCGAAGTTTATTGAGCTGGCCCAGCCCGGTTCCAAACAATGGGCTTCTGGGCCGGCCCATTTCCAGCCCTAATAAAAATATAATTAAGGAGGGAAAGAGGTAAAAGTTACCTGATAGAGTTGGCAAGAAACTAAGAACTAAGGAAAAAAAAAAAAAAAAGGTACGATTCCTTGGAAGTTAAAAAAAAATCTTATTTGGTTAAAATTTTTAATAAGGCTGAAACTGGATCAGATTGAATCAAATATCATATATGCATATCCATATTTATTTTGTTTGAATGCAGTTATTAATTGAATATAGAAACTCATATCTATATTTATTTTAAATGGATATGAATTCAAATTGGATATTAAAAATATAGATACAAATATATTGATAGGATACAGATATTACATGGATCATCAATTTTTTATTCTTATCCGGGTAGTTTCATATACAAAATCTAATTTCCATCGGATATTATTCATACTATTATCATCCATAGTTTTCAATAAAAAGAGATCGGAAAAAATATCTTTTTATATGGAAAAACAGTTTTCATATTTTTTTTAAAAAAAAATCAATGAAGAAGTTGATTTTTAGAATTCGTGGAAAATAGAAATTTAAAATAATTTTTTCTTAAAAATATTCTTTTAATGCTATCTTTTTATATTATATTAATATTATAATATATACAATATATTAATATTGCATTAATAAAATATTAATATACTATCATATTAATATTTTATTAAAATATTAATATTGTAATATATATTAGTACCATACTAGTATAATAAATTATTATGATCTAATTTATATTATACTATATTATATTTATATTTTATTATATTATATTTATACAAAGTCGATCTAGGAGAAAATTATAAATCAATTTTTATCTAAAGGTATTTTACATAAATTTTTCATGGAAGGGGATGTTCAACTAAATGCAAGTTATCTTTTCATGAATCATGATCCATCAAATATTATTTTTTAAAAAGTATAATTTTAAAAATAATATTTTAAGAAAAAAATTCGTGAATCAAACTGATCCATCTTTGTAACTCGCCGGATTTGGAGAGACGAAAGGTAGCAAATAGGACGGAAAAGATTTGACTTTTCTTCCACCAAAACACAATATTGTTTCATTGTTTCAGGATCCCCTAACGCACTACCATCGCGAGAAGATACCAATTCCCCCCAATTCTCCTCAAGAACCTTCCTCCTTCAAACAGTACTCAAGAGAAAGTATATGGAAGCATTCTCTCTCTCATCTTCAGACAAATTTTTTTTTTTTAATTATCGGGCAACAAAGTTATCCAACTACTATGCAAGGCACTTGTTGACTGGTACACAGATACCACAAGTCCAAAATCTTCCCCGTAAAGGAAAGCTTCTTGAGGTCAGTCTAGACAATGACTGGTCAGCGAAGCTTCTCTCTCTGTTTTTTTTTTTTTTTTTTTTTTTTTTTTTTTTTTTTTTTAATATTTGTTTAGCAATAGAACGATAATACATATGGTGTGGTAGTACTTTATATTTGACTTGGAATTACTATGTATATATGCGTGATCGATGCATGCACATTGCTGGCCGCTAGAGGTGGGGAACATGGGATAATTAAAGACGTACTCTCAGAGGGTTTTTTTTTTTTTTTTTTGCTTTTTGAAAGCATTATACGGTCAGAGTTCTCAATGATTATAATATTACGGACAAGGTAACGAACAACTTTCATCTCGAACCCTTGTCGATCTTTTGTCAAGCCCAAGGTCACCTCTATATTTTATATATGAATGTGGATATGGTCTGGTTATAGCTAGCTTTACCATAGACTGCTACACCATCTGCGATGATCTTAAACTTGTTCCATTCATTTTCCCGGAGAGGACTCGATTCTCATCTATTTGGACAGCGACCGAGCATTCTTCAATTCCCAAAACGAAAGCAAAGACCGCGATAGCGGCCAAAAAAAAAAAAAAGGGGAGAATATATATGTGGCCTGAATGGATGCTATATAAAGAAGCCATATAGCTCCTTTACTCTCGGCCTCTGCAGTCTGCACTGGCCTAATTCTATTCTTAAAACTCTTTCCCTCATATCTTTTAACTCCGCATATATCTTCATCTCCTTTAGCTACGTACAGTCCGGCTTCATCCATATATGAAACCAGGTTGGCCTGACAAAAGGCGCGAGTAATGGAGACGGAAGTCGACGACAAGAAACGGGTCTATGACCTATCCGTTGATCACAAGGGGAGGCCTCCTCTCCGGGCCTCAACAGGTGTTTGGAAGGCAGCCCTCTTCATCATAGGTAACGGTGATCATTCATATATAAGCTCGGCAGATGGTCACGAGAGAATTAATGTGCCATCAATTACCACCTTAGCTTTTCTTAATTTGATCCTCTCTATTCGTTAATTATGTGTACACGTGCACGAACGTACGTGCTGGGTACGTACGTAGTTCCTGAGATATTTGGTTTCTTCGATGCAGCGATAGAATTCAGCGAGAGGCTGAGCTACTTTGGGCTGGCCACCAACCTCATCACATACCTGACCAACGTGCTGCACCAGGACGTGAAGACGGCGGCCAAGAACGTCAACTACTGGTCAGGGTTCACCACCATGATGCCGCTCGTCGGCGGGTTCGTCGCCGACGCCTACTTGGGGAGGTTCTCCGCCGTCATCTTCTCCTCCCTCATATATCTCGGGGTGAAACTCCCAGCTTTTTGCTTCCATTGATTAGAGGCAGCAGCATTCTCAGGACACCGGTAGCGTAGTCAGTCAGTGATCACCCACCAGGAATATATTCCGACCCAACAAAAGCGAAATTCCGGAAACCGACCCCGTTCGACAGGGAAAGCCATTAATTTACCGCGTGCATGGGTTGTGCGTTATTGGGCCCACACCATTCCAGATGTTGTGGTCCCCCGGCTCCTACCCCAGTTCCATACCACCTCCCATGTGCCTTCCGCGCGGTCCTGCCGCCCGTAACCGGTTAACAATTCGCTGGCTCGGACCCGGCATTTGCATTGCCGACACCAAGCCGGACCCTGATCTGGGGTGAGCATGAGTTGGCTGGATCGGTTTGGAGCTAACTTAATTCCAAGCCGAAATGACCTGAACCAGTTTTTTAACATCAAAACTTGAAACCAAAATTGATCTGTTAATTAATTAACCTGAATGCATGTCAATTATTTCACATCGGTCAAGATCGAAATATCACGTAGGGCATGAAAAGGCGTTTATTATAATTTATCAGGATGAGCTGGTCGAAGAAAAACTCTTATTCTATGTTAATCAATTGGAATTCGCCTTCCCAGGGTCTGATCCTCTTGACCATGTCACAACTGGTCCCGAGCTGGAAACCCTGCAACCAGGAGACCTGCCACGGATCATCGAGACTCCATGAGATCATCTTCTTCGTGGCCATGTACTCGATTTCTGTGGGCACTGGGGGACATAAGCCATCGCTCGAGAGCTTCGGAGCAGACCAATTCGACGACGATGATGCGGAGGAGAAGAAGAAAAAGATGTCCTACTTCAACTGGTGGAACTCTGGGCTGTGCTGTGGCCTACTTCTAGGAGTCACCGTTATTGTTTACATCCAGGATAGGGTGAGCTGGGGTGCGGCTGACGTCGTGCTTACCTCGGCTATGGGCGTCACCCTGGTGATCTTCTACCTGGGGAAGCCATTCTATCGGTACCGAGTACCAGGTGGTGGCCTGGTGACTCCCATATTACGAGTGTTGGTGGCAGCCGTGGCCAAGAGACATCTTCCACGTCCTTCGGATGCCGGGGAACTGCACGAGGTTCCCAGGACACGAAATAAAGGCAAGAGGCTTCTATCCCACACAAATCAGCTCAGGTAATTAACGTCCACGATCGATCGCAAATGTTTCGCTTATTATTATTTTTTTTTTTTTTTTTTTTAGGGGCATTTATGTAACGAGAGCCTCCATAATCTTTGGGCCATTACTGATCTTTTTCGTTTTTAGTCTAAAGGTTTTTGAAAGATATCGCTCGTAGCAAATCTATTCATCATCATGTTTTGACTAGGGACTTCTGGTTCAGATTTCTCGACAAGGCTGCCATAATCGAGCATACAGAGGATGAGTCCACCTCGGCATCCGAGAAGCTAAATCAATGGCGATTGGCAACGGTGACTCAGGTCGAGGAGGCAAAATTGATCCTGGCCATGGTCCCTATATGGTTCGTCTCCTTGCCATATGGCATGTGCTTGGCACAAACCTCGACCTTCTTCGTCAAACAAGGCAGCACGATGGACCGAAAACTAGGCAGCAGCTTCGAAATCCCTGCAGCCTCTATATATTCCCTCAGTGCCATGGGCATGTTGGTCTCTGTTTGTTTGTACGACAAAATCCTTGTACCCTTCCTGAGGCGAGCCACGGGGGATGAGAGGGGGATAAGCATCCTTCGAAGGATCGGAATTGGCATGGTGTTCTCGGTCTTGGCGATGATTGTTGCAGCCTTGGTGGAAAGCAAGAGGCTGAAGGCGGCCCGGGGGGAGCAATCCAATAGAGTGTCCATGAGCGTCTTCTGGTTGGCCCCTCAGTTTATAATCCTGGGCGTGGGGGATGGGTTCACTCTGGTGGGCTTGCAGGAATATTTTTACGATCAAGTGCCCGACAACATGAGGAGCCTGGGAATAGCCTTCTATTTGAGTGTGATAGGGGCCTCCAACTTCCTAAGCAGCCTCTTGATCGCTCTGGTTGACCGTGTGACCGTGGAGGGAGGGAGGGTAGGCTGGTTTGCCAAGGACTTGAACGGGAGTCGCCTCGATCTTTTCTATTGGTTGCTTGCTGTAATAAATGCATTAAGCCTCTGTGTCTATGTATACGTAGCTAGCAGGTACTCTTACAAGACCGTCTCCGCGTAATTCACCGAAGAAAGTATTTCTTCGGATGTCTCTCCACTGTATAGCGTTCTTACAGCTGGTTGGGTACATGTATGTAGATGCCGTGAATATTCTGTTCATACGAAGGGAAAAAAAAGAAGAAGCTAATATATACTTTATCATATCACTTGTCAGAACTATTATACGGATGTGCAATATTCTATATTTTTTTTTAAAAAATCCCTTGTAATATATAGGACTCATCTATTTCGGTGTTATTAAATGTAGCATGTCCCGATCAATTGGACCGGAAATCCAATAACCTGGCCATGGAATCGGTCCGATTTAAAATTGCTTGGCTATACTTAAAACCTATCAAAAAAACCGATGAACTGGCCGGTTCAACTATGATCTGCTCGACCCGGTACAAACCTGGATGAAATCCAACCATAAAAGAGGAAAAAAATATCGAATCACTGTTCATCCATCTCTTTTCTTCGGCTCTTCCGGGTTTTTTTTTTTTTTTTTTTAATATTTCCAATGACCAAGCAGCGACGGTGGAAGCCAAGGAAAGGGACCTTGATGATGGCGGTTGATTGAGATCTCAACGACAGCTACGACAAAGATAGAGGAGCTTGACTCTTCCTCTTCCTCATCCTCTTCATCCGATTCATCCTTTAGATAAATTGGTGGGGAATGCCTTCAACAAGGGAGGGTCATGACAACGAAAGGTAGGGGGTCACGAGAATGGGGGAGAGGGAGAGGGAGAGGGAAAGGGGAGGGGAATGACATCAGGAGTGATAGGCAAAGGGTGGTGGGGGGGGGGGGGGTAACGATAACAAAAGATGGGGGGGTTGCAGGGAAAGGGGAGGGGAACGACATCAAGAGGGGTAGGTGGAGGGCAAGCAGAGTGAAATGCCTTCGGGGATGGGGGGTGATGATGGTGGAAGGGAGGAGCCTCGAGCATGGGGAAGAGAGTGGGTTAGGGATTGAAATCCATCAATTTCATGATGGAAAGATGGAAGTTTTTTTTTTTTTAATAAATCGGAGTATTCATACAAAATGAATATAATACATCAAAATAAATAAAATAAAATTAAAAATAAAAAATAATTTTTTTTTTAAATGATCCGGACCTTCTCCATGTCGGTCTACAAATAATCATTAGAGTGCTTCACGACGTAGATAGATACCTAGTTGATAGTAAAATTTATCTCATGGCAAACGTACCGAATAATAATAGAAGTACAATCTTTCAAGATAGTTGCTATATCACGAAGAAAGGATGGTTATTTGATAACCCAGCAATTTAATCTTATGTTCAATGTATGGTAATATAAAATTTATTAAATTATAATCTACAAAAGAGACAATGATTTTGAGACATATTGACAAAATAAAAATATAAAATATCGTAGAAACGGATCAATAAATTTATAGATCCTTAAATCTTTTATTTCATGGATTGACCTGCTAGTTCAACCGGTGATCCAGTAATTGAATGGCTGATCTAGTGATCCAGTATCTTATCCGAGTCAAGATCCGAGCCGGATTTAATAACTTTAATTTGTTCGGATGAAATTTTTTTTTTGAAAATATTCCATATCTAGAAAAATGATTTTGATATATTTGATTTATTTTAAATTAGTTTATGGTTGAGCATTTATTTTTTTTTTGAAAAACTACATAAAATATCTATTTTATTTTTAATACAAGAAAAAAAATATTCTATCATATACATTATCATTGTTTATAAATAAAAAATTATAATGTTTAAAAATATTTTCGACGGTAGATTATGATGGGGGGGAGGGTTGAAGACATTGTCGTGGAAAAAAATATTTATTGCGGTCATAATTTTTTTTGATGGTTTAAAAAATTATTTATCAGAAAAAGAAAGGAAAAAAAAATGATTTACATCCAAAGCCAAAAATCTATATCCTATACCGATTTTTCTCTTTCATGAAATATAGAAATTGAATTCCCATTAAAAACACATTTTTTTGATCAGTTTTTTAAAAACTCCATCCAAATATGAATTTTTTCCCCCTTTTCTATTAATCAAACCTTTCCTGGTCCACTTGCCAGAGAAAGGGAGAATGGAATGAGTTATATTAAGGTGAGGATGATATTCTAAATATTAACCTAGCCGATTCCATAAACCAAATCGTCCGTCTCTTACGTTTCATCTCATCCATCCACCTAAAGACAAACGGTGATGCCGCTGCATTTTTTGTGGATATGATCCCTCCTCGGCTTATACCGAGTCCGACTAAATCGATCATTTTCCCTCATCATTCATCCGATGTTCTGATTCCCATCTCTAACTAAAGCGACGACGACGACTCAACCGATAATAATAATTAGTAAGAACCTCTCTCCACGACAATGATATCAAGGACCATCGTCCCATGAAAAGGAAAGAGGTTTTTTGAGTATTTATAGTTTAATTTATAAATCTCCCGTGCCAGCGGAGTTTCTTGCTCTTTAGAGATCGGTTGGTTCAGGCAGCAAATACTTTATTCAAAGTATTTACATTAATTTTGGTTGCAATTTCATGTAAGGTATTAAACAAACTGATGATGGATCCTGCAAATGATTCTTTTTTGAAATTAGCTTCAGGTATTGTTGGGCATATTCCTAGTCGAGAAGAACTCACATCCTCCACTGCATTATTTTTTGTCCGAGACGAAAGGAACTTAGACGACATTTGCTAGAGTCCACCTGATGCCCTATCGCCATCTATACTAAACACCACCAATTATATATTCCCCCGCTATGACTTCCCTTGTAACAAATCAATCAAGCATCGGATACTTCTTCTGGAATTGAAGGGAGCTCATATATAATTGCAATGTGGAAGGGCCTATTTCCTTTTCTCAGGAAAATGCTGTAAAAAAAAAGCTGACCGAATACCATCTTCATCCTCAGCCATTGTTCCCCTCTGATCGAACTATATAAGCGATTCTATTCATTCTCCTCGTAATATCGTAGATTTCTTGTTTTTCTTATATATATATATATATATAATATAAAGGTCGTCCTCCTTTAATAATTTAATTCTAGATTATTGGTGCAAGACCTCGTCGCATGCTTTGTAGGGCATTAATTTCTTGTTCTAACCTTTCTGGACGACATTATAAGCACCCTCCAGCCTCGGCCAAAATCTCTCACAACCAAAAGCTTTGATGGGCGTGGCAACGTTGAGACGAATCGGGCCGTGGGCTGACTCAACCCTGGGAACATGAGCGCCCACCACCTCTGGAGATTGCTGAACCCAGGATCCGGCAGCCATTAACTTTCCCATAATATGGGCCCTCCTCCATGTTCTCGTCCCCGTGCTCCTGGGACCAACCAAATTAAGAGATGCATGTAGGGCTGAAAATGGGCCGGTCCAAAAGTCCATTGTTTGGAGTTGGACTGGACTAGCTTAATAAATTTTGAACCAGTTTGAAATCGGTTCAGATTTTGTATCAAATTTTAAGTATATTGGACTAATCTTAGGGCCGTAAAATAGAGTCCGTTTAATTTTTGGATCAAAGAAATGTCCGGATTCGATCCAAAATTTTTTAAAATATAATCTTTCGACCGGTCCAATGAACTTTGGACAGGCCCATTTTCAGCACATCATGTATGGGCCTGTACGGTCTAAATGCTTCGGAACCTTTGCATGCCTGGTTCTATGAGAATCCGTCTTATTACAGTACGACAGACGAAGAAGAGTTGGGCTTGACCCACATCAGACCCGTTTGATAGATTGATGTAGCATGGGCACGAAATATGGTTTCTCACGTTCTGATCATACTTGATGCAAGGCTCCACATTGGACCATTAAATGGTCCGGTTAGTGTTGGACCAGTGTTTGACTGGTCTGGCTGAGTTGGCCTGAGATCGGTTCCTTCTCACCTTGGTATAATTACCCAATAACGATAAGCCTTCTGACGTGTAAACGGAGCGGTTTCGACCGCTGAGGTAAAATCTTGAGTCATGTTTTAATGGTATTTTCAAGATTACAACACTAGCAGTAAAAAATCCATCGATCATAGCAAGCGATACTAGATTCTATTACTGTTCACAAAACTGAAAGTCCATGTCTATATAGTAGATTAAAAGGTAATTATTACTAAGATAGTAGCCCCATTGATAAAGACTTAGTTTCATCTTTTATCAGTCATGAATTCGAGATATGATTCTTATAAGTAATGAAGAGGTGGGAAGGGTCCGAATCGAACATAACTTTGACAGGATGGAAGCTACACCTTCTTTATATATATATTAAAAAAAAAAAAAAAAAAAAGCAATCCACGAGGGTCCTATCTCTATGTCCACCACGTGGCATGTGGACTTTTTTCCCACTCCTGCGGGTCCATGCGAACGCCAACCTCCTTCCCACTCCTCCCCTCCCTACCATCCTTGGAAAAAAAAAAAAAAAAAAAAAAAAATCTGGAAAGAGCTTTACCTTTTAATTTTCTTCATTTCAATTGGCCGGAATTTTAAGAAACTTTTAAGAAACTCTTCCATCTTCGCCGGGTACACTCATTTTTACATATCTTTATAAAATAATAATAATAATTTTTTTTTTGCTTTCTGTAATTTTTTTCTGTATTTTTCATTCTCAGAGTATCGATCGAGTCAACGGATGAAAATATTTTAATTTTTTCTTTGCTTTTTTTAATTTTTTCTCTATTTTTTCCATCATCAGAGTCTCAATGGGATAGGAGGCTTGGGAAAAGAACTTATCTTTTAATTTTTTTCTTTATTATCCCCTGATTTCTTTTTTCTATTTTTTCCATCCTTAACATCTCAATTGGGTGGGAGGCTTAGAAAAGGAGCTTACCTTTTAATTTTGTTCATTATTTTTTCCTAGTTTTTCCTCTGTAATTTCCATCCTCATAGTCTTAATCGGGTGGGAGTCTTGGAGCGATTGAACAAGGAAGCTTAGATTGTGCCATGGTGGCCAGGATTATTTATTTTTTCTCAATTTTTCCTCTATTTTTTCCGTTCTCAAAAGTCTGAATCGGGTGCAAGGCTTGGAGCAAGCGAATTGGGAAGCTCGGACAGTGGCTTGGGATTTGTGCCTTCTATTCATGAAGAAGAGTTTAAATAGTATAAATATATTTTTTAAAAAATATAAATATATTTTTTAAAAATTAAAAGTAATCTATGTTATATATATATATATATATTATCGTTTAGTAGTCTACTTAGAAGATATATTGTCTCACTATCAACAGGTTGTGAGTGACTGAAATATTTTATCGTTAAGTAGTCCGGTTAGAAGAGATATTGTTTCATTATCAACGGGTTGTGGGTGACTCGATTAAATCCCATAATGGGTGAGAGATTAGGATCTTCTTCTTTATTTCCATTTTACCGGCCGACATCTTAGTGGTATCAAGTTGATGATGATAAAAAATTATAAAAATCTAAGTAGAGATAGCTATATCAAGATTTATCTTTCCAACCTTTTTATTTATCAAAAATATATTTTTTTCATCTATAAGATTTTTTTTTTTTTTTTTTTCGCCTGCAAGAGTGTCAAATGGATGGGAAAGTTTGAGTAGCCCATTGGATTGGTTCAACAACTAATAAAAGGTTCATAGAAGAATTTTGTATTAATTTTTATATATAAAAAAAATTTTATATAAAAATTTTAAAAATATATAAATATATTATTAATTTTAAAATAAAAATATTATGTATATTTTATAATAAAATTTATGATGTATTGAATTCCTCTCATCATACTATATATATATATGTTTATTATAAAAAAATATATATATATATATATAATCAGATTTGCATATTAGATATTTGATTACAAATCATTTTATTTTAAATTTAAATTATTTTTAATTTTTAATTTTAAATATATCATATATTTTATGATTATATTGGGTAATTCAAATAGGATCACCAATGATCTCAAATTATTAGAAACTTGAATAAGGTAGTCTAATTCCAACAATCTAAAATCATGGTTTGATAATCTATAGGTCAATAACTAAAAATCCTAGGTATCCACGGTAACATGTTTAGTATTCTATTAAAATATAAATTACTAATTACATAATATCATATTTTATAAGAATATTAATTATTATCATAGATTTTATATTTTATTTATACTTATAATATATTATTTATTAATACTAATATTTGTCTTGATTAGAAAAATAAGATAAATATAAGTAATATATTAAATAAGTTTATTTTATAAATATATAGTGCAATAAGATATTTCTACTCAAATTTTAAATTATCTTTGAATATTAATATGATTAATAAAATATTATAGTATGCTATATTTCATAAATATAATATATAGTACTAATATAATATAATATTATATATATAATATTGATATAATATATTAGCAGTATATTGATATATTAATTTTTTACTAAATTAAGAAATATTTTTGTTCTCAATTTTCTTATCAAGTCACTATTTAAATATGGTTTTGAATTTCCGATCTCAAAGCCAAATATCCCACCAATGAGTTTGGAGATAATTTAAGAAGCAGGAATGATTTAGAATCACTGTTATATAGAATTATCTTGATACAATAAAATATGATGATTTTATTACCTTCATCAACATCATCTTTAATCTTGAATGGATCGTCTCGTACCAAATGTCCCTTATAGAATATTATCTAACAAGTTTTATTAAAGTTCGAGGTAGATTATGCACCCGAAAAAATCTACCGACCGTTATTTTTAAATTTATTAAATAAAATTGACTTTGGTATAAATTATTAAATAATAAAATATTATATATTATATTATATAAAAATTATATATTAAAAAAATATTTTATTTTTTCGATTTAAATTAAATCTCGTTGCGGGTAACATACTAGTATTTCTTGAAGTCGGTATACATGACTGAATTAAAATTATTTTTTTAGAAAAAAATGGAGAGCCTACTTCGGTTTTAATTAGATAAATTATTTTAGTGTGACATCGTGTAATGGATATACATATGAGGACTCGAAAATCATGAGCAACATTTCCTGATGCTCACTCTCTATCTCTCTCCCCTCAAACATATATTCTATATGCTAAATTTCTAGTTTATTCTATGAAAATTCATGATGCAGCATGCCAACTTATGCAATGTTTCATCTGTCATTTGTCAATCATGTAGCTTAGAAAATGAAAATGAAACACGGATAAGAAAAGGGCATTGCTAACTAAGTTTCAAAATGAAGTGTCAAAAAAAAGGAATAATAGAAGGAATTTAAGTGTAAAAGGGGTTTTGTTTTATTATTATTTTTTATATGGTAAGTATATAAATTTTCAATTATGGAAATTAAATGAAGTTTTGGACCGGTCAAAATCTCTCTTGGTTAAAGCTAAATTAAAAGATTTTCTACAATCCGTGAATATATTATATTTATATATCGGAAATAACCTATACGCAATCCAATTATAAAGAAGAATTCATCCAGACTACAGCTAGACTCCATCTTGGACCGGAAATCGATGAGGAGAAAGAAAGCAACGGCCGGGATGGGCTTGGGTGCCCTTCTAGGTGTTGTCCTTCTTCTCCTTCTCCTTCTTTTGTTTTATTTTATTATATTTATTTATTTAGATAAAACAGCCTTATCCTCCCCCCACTAAATCCCCAGCTTTTAAAGCTGACACCCAGACTTCAAGAACCGTACTCTAATCAGGCATGGCAGTGCTTTGATATCCGTGTATTGACGGGAAACTGGGGCGCCCGGTCTCCTCTCTCAAGCAAAAATCTGCCAGTGTTAGTGCGTTACCCCTCCTGCGCCACGAAAGCAATCAAAACCTCCCTTTAAAATAATAATAATAATTATTTTTATTATATATATATATATATAAATCAAAGTATATCTTTTTACAGTTTTCTTTTTTTTTTTCTTTCCCTCTTCCGGAAAAAAAAAAAAAAAAAGCATGCCAGGTTTCTGATGAGTTCCGGACGTAGAGGGAACAGGCGACGTCACCCCCCGCTAACAGCGTCGCAGCAGTGCCTCGACACTCCTCCCACCTAACCCGTTTCCTTTTCGACGGAGGACAAATTCTTACAGTAATAATTCCTCAGTTAAACCCACTGCCGGTTTCTTGTATTGGATCTCGACACGTGGTTAATGATGACCTTGATCCACGCAATGACAATCTAATACACCTTTTTGTAATTTGAATGGACCGTCCCCGTTCCCCAAATCTGGCTGTAATCATCAACACTTACAGACGTACACAACGATGTAACATGTCCATCTCCTTTTCTCAGCCGTCGGTCCATTTCCTACTGCTTCTTAAATACTAAAATATTATGTGGGTCCCGGCATAGCCATGGTTAGATGTAACGTTTCTTTCATCCCCGGTCCCACCGGCTCAATCAGTAAAGGCACCCGGCCGGCCACCACCTGAATTATTAAGCAGCCAAAGGCTGTGATCCTCCAACAGTTCCTGTAACGCGAGTGAATCGCCGTATCGGTATTCCATTGCCGCACTCACAAGCGTTTCAGGAATCCCAATTATTGCCCTCCAATCACAGCTCCATTACCGTAAGCAACTCCAACTCCCTTCCTTTTACTAGCGTTCAAGACATCAAGCCGCTCTTCAGGAAAATGCCTCGAAGAAGTCGCTCAAAAGCGTGAAATTACACGAGCAAAGCGATTGCTGCAAGGCAGCGGATCGAATGTCATTTTTTTTTTTTTGGGAGTTACCGTTGCTTGCATTGGTCGACTCTTCGAAGCTAGCATGCTTTTTTATAATTAACAAGAAGATCTCAATTAACTAACAGTAACGGCAATGAAGTGCACGGTAATGGATGGAATCTAGCAAACGGCACAACTTACCTACCTTCACCACTGTTCCTTCTCAAAAACAAAATATATATTCCATCCCAACTTCTCTGCCTATCAAACTTTCTCGCTCCAAATTCTCATCATAGCCTTATTCCCCCAATCCCCATACTTCTTCGATCGCTTTCACTTCTCGCACTCCACCCTCACTTTCTTACACCCTTTGCAGAAAGGAAGCGTGAAAAGAAAAAGAAGCGAAAGTGACAGACAGCCCTTCTCTCCACCTTCACTCTCTCCGGTGTTTTAAAGCAAAGAGGAGTAGGAGAATAGGACCCAAAACGAGGAAACAAGAAGATGTCGTCGGCGGCGGAGGGATACGGCGGCGGTGGCGGAGGACAGGAACAGCTTTTCCACCACTATCACCATCAGACGTACCACGTGCCCCAACACAGCCGGCGAGAGAAGCTCCGGTTCCCACCGGAGGAATCCCCTGCGCCCACCTCCTTCTTCTTCCAACACGATCCCAACGCTCTCACCACCTTCCTCCCTTCCTCTTCCTCCTCCTCCTCGTCCTACTACTGTCCAAACCCTAGCTACCCTTTCTCTCCCACGACCCAATTCTCCGGCCACCAGAGCTTTTCCTTGTCGCTTGCCTCCTCCTCATCTTCTTCCAAGTCTCCTCCGACTTCTTTGCCCCACCACCACTTCGCCGCCGGGCAGGCGCCGAGGCCCATGGGGCCCCTCGGGCCCTTCACCGGCTACGCCGCCGTCCTGAACCGGTCCCGGTACCTCGAGCCCGCCCGGCAACTTCTAGAGGAGATTTGCGACGTGGGACGTCGACGAGGACTAAGTGGTGGTGGCGGGGGAATGCTCCTCGATGCCGATCCGCCGGAGCTTTCGTCGTTGGATCATCACGAGATGGAGGGCTTGGCCGCAGGAGAGGTGGAGGGTGGGAACCCGGGGGCCGAGCAGCAGTGGAAGAAGACGAGGCTCGTGTCCATGCTTGACGAGGTGGGAGTTTAGCTTATCTCAAAACAACTTGGCCTGCTTTCTTGGATTTTTGTTCCTTTATTTTTCTGTTCTCTATTGATATATGAAAGGATTTGCTTTGTCTCAGTTCTCTCATCCACTTATGCTACCTTCTCGAGGCGTTTCTTATATTCATAAATAATGGCTGTGTTCTATCATGTCAAAAGATATTGGACACAACTCGGGGAATCTTGTTACTGTTAAGAGATCATAGTCATGTCGTGAATTTATGTCATGGTTATGGCTATGCTTACTTGATATAATCTTTTCTTATTCTGAAGATGGTAGCTGGATTTTTATCTTTTATCGTTTTGCTGATGCTAAGGCTCAGCCCAAACATAGTTCTTTCAGATCAATGAAGTATTTCTTTTCTGTGACTGTTAGTTTTACACCTTGCCTACTTTTGATTTGTTTAAGCTATGGTTGATTCGATATTCCTGAAATCAGGCCATGTTGCTGCGAGAAACTTTAAATGCTGGTGTTGGTGTATCATATTGGCTAGTCAGTAGCTTTAGGTTATTTTTCTTGAAAAAAGTATGTTTTAGTTAATTAGCTAGCATCAGCGGTGATAATTTTTTTGTTATTAGATTAGTGGTGATGATCTTTACTAGGAGCTTGATATTGTGATATTCCCATATGATCAGAAGGAATATGTCTAGCTTGTATTGTAAGAGAAAACAAATTGAGATGAACGTGTTTGCTACTCATCCTGGAATGAAGATCATGTCATACTCAAAATTTGAGTGACAGTTTTTATATTGTTAAAAAAAAAAAAAATTTAAGTCACAAATCAAAGGTACATTTTGGAAGACTTTTTATATCTCAAAAAGTCGAGAAGTGCATTTAATTTACTCGTTTTTGTCATATAGGCTTAAATGTTGCTTCATAAGGTAGACTTCGACACTTATATATTGCAGTTACCGAAGCTTCTTGAGGTAGGCCTCGACATTTATATATTGCGGTTAATTCTCTATTCATCAATGAATTGCGTTTAACAATTATCATTAATTAAGTTTGTTCATTAATTATCATATCGCATCGACAAATTCAGCAGAACAGTTGACACTATAGGCACAACATCTTGGTTGTGCCTAGCTGGATATCCTGATGGATGAAGACCATATTGCTGGGTTACTGGAAAAACTGTTCTCAATGTTACTAAACCAAACTGCTAAACCAGTGGAGAAAAGGCATATAAAACTATAGAAACTGCCGTAAAAATTATTTTTCTACTTTTTGTTCCATTTTGAAAATTTGTGGTTGTTTTGGTTCTAAACAGCTAATGTTGACTTGATTTTCTAGTCTTTTTTGTGAAACATAGATGAGAGTAAACTCTAACAGACAAATTAATGAGAGTTAAAACATTATTTGAAGAATACACCGACATGTGCACATGATTGATTGTTTAGGGAGTAATTAGATTATCATGTTACTTGTCAAAAATGATGCCACTATTATTTGAATGATCACAATCCCAGTAATAACATTGCAGATGTTTGATATTTTTTATGGTGCATATCAGTCGTTGCTTCAGATTTTTGTTGATTGATAATTGGCTATGCTTTTTTAATATGAAGAGATTGACATGGTACTCGATCTCGCTAGCTGTGAGAATTCTTCATGCACCTGTACAGAATCTTATTCTTGTGCATTTGACCTATTGAATTACTTAGTAAGTATTCCAATTCTCGTATGGTTATGTTAAAACTATGTGACCGTTAACTTGTAGCGTGGGTGATATCTTGGTATCTGACAATTTCATTAACATAATTAAATGGTAGACTGACTGTATGGCCGATTTGCATTGGAAGGGGAAACTTAATTAAAGGATTTTTAGATATATCTTTTTATCTGTTATCATTAAAACATCTAGAAACCTGGCAGTCCTTCATATTGTCAGCTGTGGAACACTGTCTTAAGTAAATAATTTGATGGCAACCCTCTCAGATTTCCTGCAGAATTTTTGCCTGATGCAAGTTCAAGCCATAGACCAGTCTGCCATAAAATCATAGGGTCGAAAGATTTCATTAACTACCCTATTTGCAGGTAAGAATACTTCCATTACTCTTTGTATATAGTCTAAGATCATGCAACTGAGAGATGAAAGATCTGAAATTATCTAGACTTTGAAATGTCTATAATAAGGTAGAAAGATAATGAAAAATTGATAAATCTTTGTCTCCAGGGCAGAAATTGTAGGCCAAAATGGGTTATTGAAATGCAGACCATTGCTGGATATCCTTAATGGATCGTAAATGATTTCTTTAAATTAGTTTGTTTGTTTCCTGGTCCTTCCTAGCTTATCTGTTTTCTGGATATAATCATCATGCGGCTTCTTTTTTCTAGTAGAGTTTACTAGACTTGCATTTGGAATTATATTAATTCTTTATTAAATTGCAGTTTTATTTGATTTGATTGCAACTTAAGTAGTTTTCTGTATTAAAATAGATCATGCAAAGTATTTTGTCTATGTTTAATTTGTGGCCCTCCTGTCATTTCTTTGTTTCTTTTTCGTGATTTTTTGCAATGATACTATTGTAGGTCTGTAGAAAATACAAACAATATTATCAACAGGTGCAAGCTGTTATCACATCATTTGAATCTGTGGCGGGCTTGAGTGCTGCAGCTCCGTTTGCCACCATGGGTCTCAAAACCATGTTGAAGCACTTCAGGTGCCTCAAAAATAAGATATCCAATCAACTAAGTTACACGAACAAGGTTCTTGGGACAGAAGGCCTCGGTAGAGAAGAGAGTTCAAGCTTTGGCCTTATAAATTGTGGTGCTGGTCTCCAAAAAGCACCAAACAACTCTGGCACTTTTGGTCAGGCGCATGTTTGGCGGCCTCAACGAGGACTTCCTGAACGTGCAGTGTCTGTCCTTCGTTCATGGCTGTTTGAACACTTCTTGCACCCGTAAGTGCCTAAACTTCTGGAACTGGTTTTGAAATTTGGCTGAGAGGTAACACCTTAGAGGAGGGCTTCTTCAGTTAATGGTTGAAACTTTTTAGCTGGTCATAGTTGAATATATATATATATATATATATATATATATGTTATCCAATGTGAGCATGCCCACCAGACAGTAAAATGGATAGATAACCATTATGTTTACAACTGTGAATTATGTTTACAACTGTGAATTAGCTGCCAGGAGTCGGAAAGCAAGCTTACTCAGATGATGATCTTCATAGGAGAAGGCACATTATTCCTGTATCCAACATTTTTATTGAGATACATGGTCTGATATTGGAGCATGTATCACTTATTATGTGCTCTTTATAGATGTGATCATGTAAATTAATATGGTATATCATCTTTGAGTATGGCAATATGATAAGGCATTGTTTAGTAGATATTGCAAAAAATCAGTGGGAGTATCTACATTTTGGGTTGTTTAATATTTTCAACGAACAAAAAAGTATATTGGTTCATTTGCTTTGCTGACATAACCATGCTCGCCTTCCATATTTTTCTCCAAAAGTCCAGTGCCTTGCTGTCTGAACCACCAGTCAACGAGCGGAGTGTTAAAAAAAATGGTTATATTTATTTTGCTCAAAAAACTTTGAGGCCGTACTTGTCATTTCGATATATATATATATATATATATGCATGCATGTATACATTGATATGTGCCATTATTGTTTTCCAGGTATCCGACAGACACGGACAAGCAGATGCTGGCTAAACAAACTGGTCTAACAAGAAACCAGGTAAGTAAAATCAACATTCATGCTAAACTTAAATGGGAATTAACGTAGATCAAATACTCAACTTCTTATGTTATTGAATGAGGACTTTTGGTCGGAGAAATTGCCACTCAACTTCTTATATGGCTGCAGTTACATATTATTCCATAATCAAATATGACCAAGAAGTTGGATCTGATGACTCCCTACAAGGGGAAAATGCTGACATTAATTTTTGATGGCACCAAACTTCTCTCTCCTCTTACATGGATGATATACCCCCATTTTTGCCTGATATACCCCAATTTGCCTTGAATGGATTCTCTATTTACATCTGTTCGTCCTTACAGTTTTACAATATTTTATCCTAATCATTCACATATTCGATTCGATCAGGTCTCAAACTGGTTTATCAATGCAAGAGTAAGACTTTGGAAGCCTATGGTCGAAGAAATACACTCTCTCGAGATGCGACAGCCGCATAAAGCCCCAGCAGCTGATAGAAACCATAACACCGAAGAGCAAACCCGGCTTCCATCAGAATCCGTTGCACCTCCCTCATGTTCGTCTCGACCGCTCCATAACAGCAGCAGCCAAAAGAATCAAAGTCCATCAGCCACCGAACTCTTTCAAGATGACCTCACTCGCATATCCAGCCACATCCAAGAACCCTTGAACTTCGTCTATGATGATTTATCCTGCCATCAGCATGGAATGGATGTTGCTCGTGGTGCGAAAGGTGATGTTTCTCTCACCCTGGGCCTCCACCAAAACAATGGCGTTTGCTTAGCAGAGCCACTTCCTATGAATGTCGTTCGCCGTTTCGGCCTCGAAGACTGCAGCGATGCTTACGTGATGGGTGCATTCGAGGGGCAAGATCGACACTTTGGAAAGGATACCTGGCGGGCATTTCCTTCATGATTTGTTGGACACGTAGTAACTCACGAAGTTTTACAG
Organism: Areca catechu; assembly: GCA_021397845.1. Taxonomy (NCBI): domain Eukaryota; kingdom Viridiplantae; phylum Streptophyta; class Magnoliopsida; order Arecales; family Arecaceae; genus Areca; species Areca catechu. Next base: position 187,318,880 of record CM038050.1, on the reverse strand, counting down.
ACCGAAGGAGATGATGATGGGGGCTATCATGTTCTGTGTAATATCGATGGGCTATTTCCAACATCTCATCAGGACTGACTCTATGTGTGACATGGATTTCCAAGCAGAAATTAATTTGGAAGCTTGTTAATTCTTCATGAAGTGTCGAGGTATGTAGATCTATCATAATTTGTTTCTTCCTTCGTGTTATATTCTTCTAGACGCTCATCAATTTTTATTTTTATGTGAAGCATGTCAGTGCAAGTTGGCCGAGTTGCCGTTTGAGATGGCTGGGAATGGTTTGCTTATTATATTGGAAAAGAGAAGACAAATGATAGTCTAGCTAGCTTGATATCCGTACCTGGTTGGAGAGCTTGATGAGCGATGTGTATATTAATTGACCTGCTAAGCTTAGGTTGCTAAGCATGCAAGAAAATGATATTAGTTAACAAATGTTTGTGTTTGATGTTGGCTGGCTAGAATTATGGATTGGAAAGTGGGAGACCTTTTGCCCTCTGGAGGGGAGGCAGGCTGGCTAAGCCTGTAAAATGGAGTTTGGTACTTGGTATCCGGCCAAGGAGGACCTCGGATACATTATTGGAGCTAGATGTTGTAGTCTTCGCTCAAACCCATGTCAAACGGATCGATTGCTGGTAGTGGTGCCCCTTGTTATTTATTTCTATTGGGAACTCGTGATACAATACTCATGGGGCGAGCATTTAAGGTCCTTAAAAATTAAGCTTTGTTTGATATTATTAATCTGTGGCAGGGCGACGCCCACGTCAGTGTTGATAACCTCTTCCCTGTGGGGCATGGAAGGCTTCCCCTGTTATTTAATTGGGTAAGTTGGCGTGGGAGAACGCTGTTGCGGAGGATCCTGGCTTGTAGGTTGCACCAAGAGCAAATATTTTGGACAATTTCTTGGCCGACGACGTATAGCCGTCTCGGAAATGACAAGTACCGTGAGGAACAAGCGCCTTTCTTGGAAATGACAGGCACTGTTAATGATGTAACTAAGGAATGGGGCTCTTGGGTTTAGTTTTTACAAAACTCCCTCCCCTCTCTCTCTCTCTCTCTCTCTCTCATTCATTTGTATTCATGGTCCATGGACTTTATCTCGGACGTTGTCGGCGCTCGCACCGTGGCCTATACTTATCCGGCACTGCTAGTCCTCAGGGGTACATTTAACAAAATAAACGGTTAGAGTTACAGGAATAAGATCAGGGTTTTTTTTTTTAATAAAATCCGGCATTTTTTTTGACTTCTGTTAGGTTACATGGAGCGGCAACTAAGATGTAGAATGATAACTACTATAATATTATTATGATTAGGGGTGTGATAACTAGGACCGGAAATGAACTTGGGTCGGTCCAATGGGTTTCGGGCCGGTCCGATATCGTGCCGGGTTTCGGGCTAGGTCCAAAAAAATTTAGGCCAGTTTTGGATTTCATAATAAGAACTAAGGATTTTTTTTTAGCCCTGCCCGGATCGGCCTGAGCCCGGTCCGAACACGGCCCAAAAGGACCATGCCCGGTATAAGGCTCGTCAGAGTATATGTTTCAGCCCGATGGATTTTATAAAAATTGAAAGGAACGGTCTCCGGGTCTCGAAGGGAAGGGAAGGTCTCGAACTCTCGATTTAGGTTTTCATTTCTCCGTTTTCCCCTCCGGCTCCGAGTCGTCGTCTCTAGTGTATTGGCATCGTCCCCATCCGTCGGTCCCCTCCCCGCACTTTGATCAGGAAAGCATCGTCGAGCAATCACCGTGGCTGACCTCCCGGCTTCCACCGTTCCGAATTTTCAATCGTCTTCTCCGACTCCAAGGTAGATCTCCTGTTATGTTTTCTTTATTTTCGCCATTTTTTGATTAATGGTAGGCTTCTGTTTTGGGATGCTTTTATATTTCGATTCTATGTTGTTATAACGTGCGGGGGATTTCAATTTTCTTCACCGAGGGTCGACGCTTCTCGTCCGTTGGAAGAGGAGGTCACATAGTCCTCTTCCGTATTGTATGGTAGAAGGTGGGTTAGGAATTGGAATTAATTATTCCTTCATTTACACCTAACATTGGGATCATGCTGTGCTGGTTCTGCTATTATGTTGATCTTCATACTTCAGTTTTGGATGTTTCAGAGTTGTTGGTTTTCTTGATATGTTTAAATCACGGATTGAGAAACTTAACATTTTGGATGCCTTTGCTATGATGGTTTTACTGCTATGTTACTTCTACAGTACCTATTTTCGATGCGTCAAACTCTGATACTGCTATGGTCAATTCCTGATTTCAATACTGATATATTGGTTTTGCTGCTATGCTGCTTCTTGTGTTATGTTGCTGTTGGATGCTGTTACGTTGCTGCTACTGCATCCAATTATTGTTTTTTTCAAAGCAGCAATTTTGAGTTGCAAAATCTTTCAGGCAATCTCTCTGGATATTAAGATTTATCATAGTTCACCAAATTCTGGTTCCAAAGTGTGTCACCATATTACAGCTTATGACTGCCTTATCTTCATGTCCAGCTTTACTCTAGTTCTACTATGTTGCACATATCTCAGGTCATCCTTATTCCATTGAGTACTCTGATTTCCGAGTTATATTTCAGCATAGTGGCTTACACAAAGTGGGAATCAAGGTTTTATGCTCAGTTATCGGAAAGAATCAGGTTATTATATTCACAGTTGCCATATCTTATCGATGGTCCAGCTCTTTATAAGCCTGTTATTCATCACTTCATAATCCAATCCACTATGATGCTTTATTCTGCAATCGTCGGGATAGTTATTTACTTTCTATATGTTCCTTTTGGACTGTGTTTATGTCTACTCCTTTTGAATATGTTAATTTGTGTTTGGGATCTGGATTTGAGAATTAATGTTGAGCGTCTGATTGGTTGTCCAGATGTGGGTCCAACGGATGGTGCATTAGATTTTGTGCAGTTTGTATCATTGTTTCTTCTAGAATGCACTCTAATACATGTCCATGCTTCTAGAATGCTTCTGTTTTGGAATGTCCATATTTATTGTGGTCACTATGCTGATTTATTAATATTTATTTTCCTGCAAGTCCTCTAATTTTAATGGATTTATAGATTGTCTATTTTTTAGTAAATTGATATTAATCTCTTTTGCTTTAGTTTATCTATTTAATATACTATATGTCCTTATTTATGCATCATGTCTCCGTCTAAAATGGATGAAAATGAAATTATTGAATGTATAAGATGTGGGTCCAACGGATGGTGCATTAGATTTTGTGCAGTTTGTATCATTGTTTCTTCTAGAATGCACTCTAATACATGTCCATGCTTCTAGAATGCTTCTGTTTTGGAATGTCCATATTTATTGTGGTCACTATGCTGATTTATTAATATTTATTTTCCTACAAGTCCTCTAATTTTAATGGATTTATAGATTGTCTATTTTTAGTAAATTGATATTAATCTCTTTTGCTTTAGTTTATCTATTTAATATACTATATGTCCTTATTTATGCATCATGTCTCCGTCTAAAATGGATGAAAATGAAATTATTGAATGTATAAGGGATGAGGATGACAAAAATGAGGGAAATTCTGAAAATGATGGTGATAAAGGTTGCAAAAAAAGGTCTTGGATATGGGACCATTTTATTGAAAGAACAAAAAGTGATAAAGTGGTAGCTACATGTTAGCATTGTAAAAAGGATTTAAGTAGCGGTACAAAAGGAGGAACAAGTCATTTAAAACGACATCTTCAAAATGTTTGCAAAAAATATCAAAAGAATCCGGTTAATCAGTTGTCAGCAAGTTCTAAAGATCCGGTGAAGACTTTTAAATTCAATCAAGGAGAGACAAGGAAAACAATTGCAAAGTTTATCATTTGTGCTGAGCTTCCATTTCGTATTGTTGAGCATCCTGCTTTCAATGATTTAATGAGATCCGTTCAGCCATTATTCAACGCCATAGGCCGTAAGACTATAAAGAATGATTGTATGGCTTTGTATGAAAGAGAAATGAAAAAATTGCAGGATGATTTTAAAAAATTAACTTCTCGGGTTAGTTTTACTAGCGATATTTGGACATCAAATCAAAAAATCGGTTACATATCTCTCACAGCTCATTATATTGATTCTGATTTTGTTCTGCATAAGAAGATAATTAGTTTCAAGAAATTATCATACCCTCATTCATTCAGGCTTTGTGATTAAAGATGCTATTGGAAAGTCTTTACTTGAATGGGAACTGGATTCCAAGATATGTTCTATTACTTTAGATAATTGTACTACAAATGATGCTGTGATTTGAAGGATTCAAGGTCATTTTTATGATGGAATGTTGTTTGGTGGGAAGTACAGTCATATCCGATGTTGTGCACATATACTTAATATTATGGTTCAAGATGGAATGAGAATTATTCATTCAGCTATTGAATGTATCAGGGAGATTGTTAGATTTGTGTCTGCAAGCCCATCTTGGATGCAAGCTTTTAATGAAATGGCAAAGCATATGAGACTTCCTGTTAGAAAAGGGCTCACTTTGAATGTTGCTACAAGATGGAATTCTACATATGAGATGTTGCTTGATGCAGTTAGTTATAAAGATGTGTTTATTAGATATGCAACCGAACATTCATGTGAATGCCCTACCAATGATGAATGGAAAAAGGCCGAGATAATTCTTAAATTTTTAGAAATCTTTCTCGATGCTACTAAAGTATTTTCTGGTACTAAGTATACCACATCAAATTTGTATCTAAAAGAAGTTTGGAAAATTCGAATGATGTTGATGAATCCTTGGACTCATATTGATGAAACACTGAAGCAATTGATGAATGAAATGCAAAAGAAACTTAATAAATATTGGTCTCAATGCAATAATTTGTTAGTGATTGCTTCTATTTTGGATCCCAGACAGAAGTTGATATTTGTAGAATTTTGTTATGAAAAGGCATTTGATGTGGAAGAAACAAAGAAAAGGATTGATGAAATTCGTACTTGTCTGTACAATCTTTATTCAGAATATGCTGATGTAGCAAAAGTGCAATCCTTTATAAGTTCAAGTGAGGTAACAGATGAAATTCATATACAAAGTGATATAAACTCAGTTTCTTCATTTTCCATGGATATTGCAAAGCTTGATATGGATTTTGATCAGTTTAGAAGTCAAAGTTCCTCAAAACGGCCTAAAAGATCAGAGTTGGATAGTTATTTGGATGATGATGTGCTTTCTGGTTTAAGTGACATGAACTTTGATATCTTAAAATGGTGGAAGAATAATGCAACTATCTATCCTATATTGTCAAGAATGGCTAGAGATATTCTGGCAATTCCAGTCTTTACCGTTTCTTCAGAGTCGGCATTTAGCACTGGTGGTAGAGTTGTGGATCAGTACCGGAGTTCTTTGAGTCCATATACTGTTGAGGCCTTGGTTTGTGCACAGGATTGGCTTCGTGAAGAATATAATGGAGGTACATAAATATTTTTCCTTGTATGTTCCTAATTTGTTATGCTTATATTACAAATTTTTATAATTAGTATTTATGTTAAAATTTATCAGGTACAAATTGCTCGAGTTTTATAAAGTTGAATGCAGATGGTGATACCTCACAACAGGCCGAGCATTAAATTGTGGACTTTCTTTTATGCTTTTTGCAAACAATACTATTTCTTTTTATCTACACATTTAGAGATGCGTAATCTTTTTGTTAAATATGGAAACAATGAGAAGGTGAAATAAGAAGATTTTGGTTATACTATTTGCTTAATCTTTTTGTTTATCATGTTTGCTTGAAGCAATTGATATATTGGATTTTGATTTTTATGAACTTCTCTTTTTCTACACTGAGATTTTAAATACTAAGTAGTGTCAAGAGTATCATATGTCTACTTTATCTCTTGATCTGGCACAGGAGGTGAACTTGGAATTCATAGTAGACCATTGAGTTCAGCATGATTTTTCATCAAGATGTTTGTGGCCTTTTTAACTCCAATTTTCACAGGTTGGTCTGTTCAATGTTGATGGTTACTACAATTCCTTGCTTGCATTATTTCATAATGGTAATATAATGTTACCTGTGGCCTACTGACTTTTGAGTGTCTTCCTTTACTTAATCCATATAAATATGTGCTAATTCTGGATGATAACATATGTTGAATCAAGAAAGCTTGTATTCGATAGCAGTCTTTATCTTGTAAACTATTGGAGGCCATTGAAAATAATTTATTGCCTAATATGAATATTATTACATTCCAAGTATCGATTTTGTTGAGTCAATACTTGTTCTGAAAAGAATTTGATCATGAGTAGCTCTATCTTCCTATTGCATTTGAAGCATGGTGGTGTCCAAGCATACCTATCGAATCATTTCGAAACATGTTTACAAAAGAATTTGATCATGAGTAATTCTATTCTTCTTATTGCATTTGAAGTGTCCTCATATGGAAGTTTGGGCAATCTGAAACCTTAGATAAATTTAAGACAACTTTGAACGTTTTTGTTATAAAAGCACAGATGTTATACAGCCTTTCGTTAGGCGATTGCAGGTTGTTTCCTTTCAACTTTGTTGCAAGCACTTCACTGCGTATGATTTCGATAACTGCAATGGAAAAACTTGAAACACCTTGCTCTCATGAGTAGCTGAACAGCAAGGCCTATTGTTATTGGGGGACAAATTCTCGGTGACACAGAAAAAGGAGATATTCTTAGTTGGAAGCACGTTTTGCTGTTTGCCCGCATCTCTCATAGTGTCCAGGGAAGGCAATCAAGTTTTCTTCCCATGCAGTTAAGGATCTTTTTCTTTTACTCAGCATGACCACTTTTCATTTTCACAATATTTGGATGGATCCAAGGTAAGCAATACATTCTCCCTGATGTGCTCCGTAGATGTTGTATTCTTCATGGTGGGAGGTTCTAGACAGCTTATCATGATGAAAAAGAAGGAACTGAATGATAAGATTATAGGCAAACTTTTTTCCTTTTTTCCCCATTCCTGGTTTAGACTATATCAAGTGTTGATGGATGGGATTACATTTGTGCCTCTTGCTTTTGCTTATTGATTTGCCAAACCTCTGAATCTAAATTTGAGATGAGTAAAAGGAGACAGCTTTTCCTCTGTTAAACTGTAGGAAGAGATCTTGTAGACACCTTAGCCTGTCTGGCTAGGTGTACAGAGACATCTTTAAATTATGAAACTTCTTAACAACTACATATCATGCTGAAGCTTGATTACATGATAAATTATAAATTCTATGAATAAAAGATTTCAGGTGCAAGCCGTTACTACTTAATTTGTAATGCATGTAATAAATGAACTCATCTAAGTCAATTAATTGTATGATCAAATCTCATGCTAGGATCTGATAAAATGAGTAGTTATTTGCAGTCGATCATTCTGTGATGAGATCAATGACAAGTCTCTTTGCTTGCATTCTCTCAATCAAGAATAATCTCTTAGTAATGAGATCTTTCAGCCAATATGCCTTGGATTAATTCCCATTATAATTGTTGACAAATTTGTTTTGCATCTGCGATTGCAGTTTATATTTCTATTCATCTGTCTTTGGGAAGTCATGATTCTGCTTGGTTCAGTATACATAGTAATTTAACAGCACTATATGGTAAGTTTTGAAGATAGAAATCTAGCTTGTCTAGTGACATTATACACCATTCTGTTTTCATCCTCCTTGCAGTACATTTGGAGATATATATGATGAAGATCATTTCATAAGCACTCTCGACGGCCATATGTGGGTGGTCAGAAGACTTCCTGAGACAGTAATGGAAAGATTTGGCTACAACATCAACAACATACCAAACTTGTAAGTAAAAGCTTGGGCAGCAGTTAGTTATTACTTGAACAAAGCATCCCCTGTATTGCATGAGCATGGGTATGTACTTTATTTGTTTATTACTCGTAGTTCCAAGTAACGAAAACTGGTTAGGAATTGTGTTCTTTATAGATGATGCCATTGGAACAGGTATATTCATATATGATCTTAAGTAGGTCCTATCATTTTTATGGATCTACCAGATACAATCTCAATCCTTTGAAATTCTTAAAGAACTTCAGGAAATAAATTTTCTTTTCTGGTTAAAAGAAGTCCTTAGTAATTTGGAGATGACAAACAACCCAAATGTTCAAACTTTAGTTTGCGTGCAGGCAGCAATTAAATAGAAGTCATAATGACAACATATACAATAGTAAATAAGTGCAAGTCATTACGTGACTGTGTGTCTCTTGTCTCTATAACTGAAACTATCAAATGCTTGATTTGTGTTGATTGTCAGTGGAGATGAGTGCTCAACAGTTTCTTTTCTTTTCTTTTAGTATTTTTTGAGTAATTAATAAAGATCATAATCAACAAATAATCATCACTGATTCTGGTATTACAGTCTTTAACATCCATATGTTGGATGCTAGTTACCTAAATCGGGAACAAGTGCCTAAAGACAGAGAAACATGGGGGCAGTGAGTGCAAGAGCAAACTATTGTGAGATGCTGAAGTCAGTGAAGCATTCCTGAGAATGCTCTGGTTGCTGAAGGTTTGCCATGAACGTTATTTGAAAGTTGAAACATAATGTATTTGTTTGGTGAAGAAATCTGAAAATAAGGTAGAGTGCATTATAATTACATCATCATGAAAGTAAATGCCTTTTCTTGTACATTCTTGCAGGTCGTGCAGATTGGATGGACAAAAGCCACAAGAAATGACTTTTTCTATGCTTGCAGGGATATGCCTCCCATATGGGGGTCCTTCATCGCCCACCTACAGCCTTGTATCATCGAATCCATTTGGCTTCTTCAAGGCATCGGCTGGTGCAGGATCATCCAGAATGTGGACTCCAGGACAGAGCGGGACGTGCTCCCCTGTGCTAGGTGGAGGACATGCAGATGTTCACATGTCTGAATGTCTGATGGCATTTCGGATGAGTTTGCATTTGGAAGCAGCAGCAATGGCAATCTTCCAGCAAATGCATTGGTGAAGCCATGGGAGGGAGAAAGGATCCATGAGGAATGTGCATCCGACGAGCTGGAGCTTACCCTGGGAAGCTCAAGGACCAGATTTGCTGCCTGATGAGCATTTAAGATTATAAACATCTCTTTCTCCTGTTAATTTGTTGCTAATATAGAGGTAGAGACGGTTCCAAATACCATAGGTGTATCTGCTGTCATCTACTTATTTGTTGTTAGTTGTTTCTTGAAGGCAAAATGTAATAAAAATGATGCTGGAGCTAGTGATTATTTTCATGAAGCTATTGTTGCCCAAGAGATTTTGTCCACTCTGCTCTTTAACAAGCAATCATCTTGCAATCAATTGGCCTTATCTATTACATATTGCACTCCCTTCTTACTTTTTAATAATATTATTACTTTTTAATAATATGGTCATTGGGATAAGCTCTAAGTCACAACTCAGATGATTCTTTTGATTACAATTCTAACAAAAGATTTATATTTTGTTTGGAATTATTGTTAATAGATTTTGGAAGTAAAATCTATGACTGTTAGGACTTTATTAAAAATTTTTTGTTGTTTAATGTAAAGTAAACAATTTCAGTCCAATTGGGTTTTAATGTAGGACCGAGCAGGTTTTAATGTGGGCCGGTCTGAGTCAAAGCCCGATTGGGCCGGAGTCAAAGCCCGATTGGGCCAGCCTAATCAGGCTTGGGCCATGGCTGGGCCAG